>OX381714.1:26940550-29340550 GCA_947462335.1 Harmothoe impar | reverse complement strand
TATTAAGGAACAATTTATGAAAAAGATGTAATTCATAATGATTATGTCGGTGGAAGTAGTAATTTTCTATTATTTTAGGTCAGTATCTAAAAGGCATTTTGGTAAAAGGTGGCAGGGTTTTTGTTTGAAAAAAATTCATATGTATCAGGTTAGTTTTCTGGACACAAGGATATATATTGGCGGAAATTCCCGCCAGTTATTAATAGATCAAGGATGTAAGCCACGTTTGTTCATGTGATGTAGGCCTATCTGTTACGACATGTTAAGAAAGTGATTGAGATTCTATGCATTTCTGTACCAACCGGCTTATTAAAGGTATTGCTAGATAAAATTAGCATGGCTTAGGTGAGGTTGTTTAGTACAGAATTATAACTTACTCAACATTATATAATGATGTAGTGATCACAGCTAATTTGTGCATTTCTTTCGGCTAAGCTTTCCAACTTGCAGATTTCACGAAGCAAGTGTGCTTGCCTTTTTTTGTTTGAAATGTTGTTTAAGGCATTTACCTTTTTATTTTTACTTTTGTTGTCACATATTTTCCAGACCTAAGACTGGAATGAGATTGTAAAAAAGACAATAAATACATTACATATATATATATATATATACATTTATGCAATAATAGTTTTAAGTTTGTGTTTTTTCTTAGTGATTATGATGTCAGTACTGATGTCAGGTACCGATTTTAGAAATTACCATTCTCATTTACCATAAAACGTTGCGTATTGGCCACGGTTAGTGCGCAAGTCAGGTCGCAAGTGTGGCTTATAGGATCAGCCAAGCGTAGGGGTGCGGCTTAAATTCGCAATTTTGTTTTATGAGTATACTACAGTGTGTTTACACAATTAATTGACCTATAAATTTATAAGCCAAAAAGGCCATTCCAAAAGTATAGGTGAAAACGTTAATCTCTTTGAACTAATGCTAAAGAATAGCAGAGTGACCTTGAATCCACCCTTAAAAAGAGTCACGTTTACACAGACACCCATAGAGCTCAGTGTTGAAGGGAAGGTGAGATCAAAAAGTGAGACACTTTTAACCACAAGACAAAGGCCAATAGTAGTGCACAAGGACACACAAAGTGAGGCTTTTGCAAGGAAAAAGAGTGGCCTCCCATATAGAAATAGACTGAATGTATTACAACATGTACAACCATGCAAAGAGGGGTACATGCAGTCAACTCCCTTTGACTCTGAACCCAAATTATACTTTTTGTCATGAAAATTCTATAAGCTGATCCCCTCCCCACCCCCCAAAAAAAATTGTTCTAAGTTCCTCAAATAACCCCCTGAAAAATCGTCATACAAGGTTTTTTCGAGTATACCCTTTTATTGCGCAACTCGCTTTTCTAGGTGTGGGATAATTAGGGCACCTGCATCACTTGACCTATCTAAACATAGACATTAGGTTGTGTGCCGCAAGTTCCTGATATTTTATATGATGCACATGTTGCGTATGCTAACCGACATGGTACAGCCAGGATACTAACAGAAATGCTGCCCGGGGCTTCCTGCCACTGATTTCAACAAGAGCTGAGGTTGTAGGCCTATGACAATGTGTATAGCTTTAGAGGACAGCTCTGAAATGTGAATACATACTACCGTAAAAACTCGCGTAGAAGCCGCGGCTGGTACGCGAATCAGACTCAGCAGATACCAAACATGCCTATATAGGGTGCGGCTTATACGAGAGTTTTTATATGTATAGCACAGTACCAAATAAGGAATTTTCAGAACCCTTCTGCAGCTTATATCATTTGTCAAAGTTAGGGGTGCGGCTAATACGCGAGTTAGGCTTAAATACGCGAGGTTTTACGGTAGTGTGACAAATATGATTTACAATATCAATCTTCCAATCATCGCTTCGATCATTTATATAACCCTGACCCTGAGTCAATCTTTACCCTTTTCAGTCAGGCGTCAAGCTGACGAGGGACCGGCGATCCTCGGCCAGCGGCCACTATTTTGATCAGTTTACAAGAGGATAAAATGTATCCACTCTCAATCTGGAAGACGCTAGACTGTTTTGTTTCTTTCATCTATTTCTCTTTTCTAAGATTGTTTCTTAATAGGTTATCATAGCCCTGGGTCACATGTGATGTAAATCACACCATCAATCTTTCTAAATGCATTCCTCAAAGGCCCTTTAGACTTGTGGGTAGATCTAGATACAACAGGTGGTAGATCTACATACAACAGGTGGTAGCACATATCATGTGAATCAACATTGGAAACTACCGTAAATTCTCGCGTATAAGCCTAACTCGCGTATAAGCCGCACCCCTAACTTTGACAAATTATATAAGCCGCAGAGGAGGTCTGAATATTGCGATGTTGGTACTGTAGTATACTAATAAAAACTCTCGTATAAGCCGCACCCTATATAGGCATGTTTGGTATCAAAAGAAAGCTGAGTCTGACTCGCGTACAAGCCGCGGCTTCTACGCGAGAATTTACGGTAGTTGTTGATTTAATGTTTAACGAAATGTTGTGCCCACTGAGCTGTTGTTACCATGCCTTGCTTCTTGCTGAAACATGGATATTTTTCCTGTGTGGAGTTTGCAGGTAAAACACATACCCTACTTGTGCTTACAAGGGGTGCAGGTGCATTCCACTATATACCGGTAGGTGGCATAGACATAAGGTGTCTCCTGGTCTGCACAGTGCATGCGCACTGCCTTCATGACAGAGAGTCTGTCGCGGCATACTTCATTCCTGTACCTGAAGGGGCGGTGCAGCAAGGGGCCGAAGGTGATGCGCGGTGTGGCCATAGAGGGTGCACACACACCCTCACAGCGGGTCAGCAAGACATGCTGGAAATTAAAAGAAATTATTTGAGAGAGAAATAGGTAAAATAAGACAAACAAATTGACTGCTGGTCATTGAGAAAAAGTATGTTTGCTATAGACATGGTATCTTAACCCTCAGTGCCCTTCAGTAACATCAGCCTCTGACTTCAGCCCCTGACTCACTGACTTCAGCTCCTATAGAAATATCATCAGACCAGAACACCAAAATACACGAAATTGCACTATTTGCCTTCTAGATTTTCAAAATCTTCTTGGGGGACACTTCCCCAAACCCCTTAGGATTGTTAAAGAATGCAATTTGCAAGGGGTAGATTGGCACTGTCACTTCAAATGCAATCTTCAGAGGAAATCATTTTTTCCATTTCACACCCCTGATTAGTGACTTCAGCCCCTAGCTCAGTGACGTCAGACCCTAACTCAGTGACTTCAGCCCCTGACTCAGTGACTTCATGCCCTAACACAGTGACTTCAACCCCTGACTCAGTGACTTCAGGCCCTAACACAGTGACTTCAGCCCCCGACTCAGTGACTTTAGGCCCTAACACAGTGACTTCAACCCCTGACTCAGTGACTTCAGGCCCTAACACAGTGACTTCAGCCTCTGACTCAGTGACTTCAGGCCCTAACACAGTGACTTCAGCCCCCGACTCAGTGACTTCAGGCCCTAACACAGTGACTTCAGCGCCTGACTAGGATTGACTATATAGCCTACATACACTAAAGGCGATCCTGGTTCAGAGGAGCGACACTTTGGTGGATTCTCTCTATGAAAGGTTTCAGTGATACAGTTATGGGTTTTGGTCATTTGCTCCCTTCATATCAAAGAGTGCAAAATATGAGGACATGTTCCCATATGGTTAATATAGAGAGGCTAGGGAGAGACCCTAGCCCGGCCTAGGGCAGAATACCCGCTATATATATCCTTCACATTAAGAAATGCAAGAAGAATTATAAAAAGATTTTACCCTAGATTCACATTGTATTGTAGGGTGGCGGATGGTATGCACATAGAAATGCTTCATACAGCGATTTGACGAAGGCCTCTTATTGGCACCGACCTTGGCACTCACATACCCCTCCTTAGCACCCAGATGCCCCTGCTGCGGGATAACTTCCTCCGTCTTGGTGCTCTGATGACTAGTTTTTGTGGTCACGTGACTTGGCTTGGTGGGAAGCCAGGTGCCCCCAGTAGCGCCCACAAGAGTGCTGGGCATGCGCAGTATGAAGCCGAAAGCCGTCAGATAGACCGCTACTGGAAATAACTCCATCGCTGGGTTTCAGAGCGTCCCTTTTTGTCCGTATAGGTATGGTATATATGTTCTCTTTCTAATGGCAGTGTTGTTAGTTTTGGGTTTAAACTACATTTAGCATGGCCTTTTATAGTGTTTCATTCATGTACATGTGCAGTGCAGAGGGATTGTTTTGTGAGGCTCCTCGCTTGAGATTCATGTTCCTATAAAGCTAGATCCATTAAATCAAATCCTTCAGTGCTTCTTATTCAGCTGGTAATATGCAGGACTCTCCAGTCAACTCTGCCCTTAGTAAATTGACACCTGAATTAGCCTCTTGTTCACAGTTCTGCAGCTGCTCAGAGGTGTGTGCCTCTGCCCTGCACTGTGAGGTGCTCCATGTGAGTGGATGGTATACGAGTTGCTCCCTCATCTTCAGTATGAGCAGCTCAGACTGCGAGCTGCTCAGTGTGTGTGTGTGATAATAAACCCACCCTATCTGTCTGCTGCTGTCCTCCTGTCAGTCAAATGCTGCTGGGGCGGCTCCCTGTCCCCTTGTCTGATTACCCTGTCACCCTCACCGATACCATGCTACTATACACTGTGTACATCGTCAGAAGTAACTGTAGCTGCACAGCGAGTTATACTGTAGATTTACAGTATAAAAGAAGGTATTTTTGGTTTTGGAACCAAATTTGACAATGCACGATTAATTGTTTTTTCCCCCAAATCTCTCAATGCTGCTATCATTTCTCTTGCATGGTTTACATTTCGGTATATAAGCTGATTTGTTGAGTGTGCTCTGTTTAACTTTCCCTCCAGATTTGGATCCAGTTGATTGAGTTTGACTAACATAAAGTAATAAGTATATCTTATATGAGAATCTCTAATCATTATCACATTGGTAAATCTAGTTAGACACTGCTCTAGTATAGATTTACTCATGTTTTGGAGAGGACATCCATTAACCAAGAGATCCAATTTTGTACCTTCAACAATCATACCTGGGTTAAGGCTGTGCGATTTCCTCCAGACATTTGAATATAAATCCCCTCCCAATATTGCCTTCTCATTCCTCTCACATACCTGGCTATGCCCAAGATTTGAATCTTTAATGAGTGGAATAGGCATTTTTAACCAGAATATTCTTAATGGGGCATTGTTTTTATCAAGGCAGTGGGCAGAGTGATGAAATTTGTAAAAATAGAGAGGGTTTAGCTCAGAAAATCAGCTAATTCTTATGTTTTCAAAGGATAACCTCATTAAAATCCAAGATGGCTGCCATTTAAGTACTCAAAAGTAACATCATTGTAATCCTTGCCCCCAGAAATGTATATTTAGCATTTGGAATCATGATTCTAAGTTAATTAGAAGGGGAGATACATGATTTAGAAATCTTCAGTGGCGGCCATCTTGGAAGATGGCTGCCACAATGGCTACAGTCTATATCTGCAATGGCCCTTGATTTATAATTTATGTCTATGGTCTCAGGGATGTATATGCCAAAATTCAGATGTTTTCCTGCAGGGAATCATGTGTTTCTATCACTGGGTAATTTAGCAGTGAAATTATGAATATATCTTCATTTTTGCATAAATTATGCTAATTAGGGCATAATGAAAATTTATGAAAGGATGCATTTTTGATCATTACCCATCTGGAGGCATTCTACCAGTTCTAGAAGATTTGGACTCATTTTATGATATTTTAGCTTAGCCAACCTGCTATTTTGCCTACCTAATTAGAATATGCTAATTAGGTGCCTTAATATGCAAAATTTGAGATGGCCCCTGGCAGATTTGGATTCTCTGGAAAAAACTGCATAAAAATTACTTCTCAAAAGTTTGTCAACCACCTAGTAGAGTACTTTGTAGAAATTGCCCTGTCTAATATGATTTTCTCTTTGAAAAAAGTGAAATGTATTCCCTGAACCACAGCTAAAAGTCCGTAGCTCCAAAAATCTACGGGCATGGGTGGCCCACAGCTGAGAAAATTGGTTTTTACCCCTGTGTCGTATTGTAGCCTAGTGTTCCTATATGATGCGGAATCCATACTAAAGTGCGGGAGGAGATGCCTTTGCCTTGTCACAGTAATCTCTAGGCATACACTGTCAGAAGTAACTGTAGCTGCACAGCGAGTTATACTGTAGATTTACAGTATAAACGGGTATTTTAAACGGAGGTATAGAAGACCCGATATTTTGCTGCTTCATTGTGGTCACTGGGACCTAGGGGAGAGGGCCATACTAAATCTTGTTACAGGAATGGAACTTGTTTTTGAAGAACTAGAAAGGCTTCTCAGAGAATAACGTACATCAGGGTTGTGTGGGTGGGGCTGTTCCCCATTCCTCGTACCACCACTATGCTGCTATGGCTGTTAACGGGTTGATATACAAGCGCCTGGCAGCCTTAGGAATAGAGATATTTGATTTAAATTCTTTAACTTTTCGATTTATTTTTGAGAGGGTATGTGGTCCTTGTTGTATTTGAAGTCACGTGGTTTATTGGTAAACGGGATCATGTAGTATAGACCAATATAGGTTAGACAGAGGTGCTGCCGTTCACGAGATACAGAGTAAACATGGTCGCCGGTTGACGTACGTATACACAACACTCCTCCACACTTAATATATATGCTGGAATAAACATATGATTAGACATCACCTTATTGGTGTCAATGAACTTAAAGTCTTTGAGTCTTTTTGAGAATACTGTAGTATAGTATAAGGAGTCTTTTATCTCTTTGAGCTTACTGATAACGATAACTCTTATCTTTATGTAACGTTACTTTAACATGAACAATAATAGTGTCAGAAACACAAATATATCAGTCTCTGGAATAGAACAGTTATTTAGGCACATAGTCATTGAACTTTGCTGGAGCCCTTCTAGGTCTCACAGATACACGTCTTGGAGACGGCACTCTCGGTGGAGTAGCAACCACCTGGGGTGGAATAGCTCTAGGTGGTTCCTCATAGGTAACCACATCTTCCTGCGGCATGGCCGTAGCTGGCGTTTCAACAACTACAGGGTCATTTCCACCTTTAGGTATATCACTTATGATATCCGTGATTGGCCTTTGCATAGACCTGAGCTGTTCGTCATCAATGTCATCTTCGATGGCTTCGCCGGACTTTCGAAGATGGTCGACATGGACGTAACGGATGTTACGGCCGATTCGTACCAAGTACTGTACGGGACCCTTCCTAGACACTATGGATCCTGGTACATACTTTACGTCGGTGCCTCGGCAGTTCTTTACACGTACCCTTTCTCCTTTCTCGAACTCTCTTAGCTGTGGCACTCGCTGGTCTCGATACTCTATCATTTTGTCCTGTTTTCCCTCCACCGTCACATGAAGGTCGGGTTTTACCATCGACAACCGCGTGTGAAGCTGTCTTTTGAGAAACAACTCGGATGGGGACACCCCTGTCACCGAGTGAGGCGTCGAATTATACGACAGGAGGAAACTACACAGCTTTCTGTGAGTAGTCATGCCGGGTTTCTCATCCAATGTATGCCGCTTTAAGGCATTTTTCAGGGTCTGCACCGCTCGCTCTGCAAGTCCGTTGGACGCTGGATGGTAGGGAGCGGTCAAGGTATGTTTTATACCCTTGTTATGCAGGAACTCGCGAAACACTTCCGCGATGAATTGTGGGCCATTGTCGCTCACAACCTCTCTTGGGAACCCGTTATGGGCGAACATCCGCTCCAGTACCTCTATAGTCTTTTCTGCGGTCGTAGATTTCATGAGCACTACATCTAACCACTTTGAGTGTGCGTCTACTACCACTAGGAACATTTCAGATTTGTACTCTGCAAAGTCTATGTGCAGTCGGTCCCATGGCCTTTGAGGATATCGCCATGGATACATCGGAGATGCTGGTGGATCGTTCTTGAGACTCAGGCATGTTTTGCATGCTTTTATTAATGCTTCTATAGCATTGTCGATGCCGGGAAACCACAGGTAGCTACGAGCTAGTGCTTTCATGCGCACTATACCGACGTGCTCGATGTGTAGCTCTTCTAGCATTCGCTCCTGCAGTTTCTGTGGAATGATAACTCGCATTCCCCAAAGAAGACATCCTTGGTCACACGATAGCTCGTGTCGTCTGGTATAAAATGGTAACAGTTCATCGTCGTCAACATGGTTCGGCCAACCATTCATGGTGAACTCATACACTTTGGTGAGGATCCGATCTTTACGGGTCGCTTCTTTAATGTCTCGTGCGTTGATCGGTAGCTTGTCAGTGTGGCTAAAATAGTTCACTTCAGCTTCCATATTCTCTCTGGCTATGTCCACTGGTGCCCGACTCAGATAGTCGGCATTGGCATGATCCTCTGATCGCTTATATTTGACCTCATAGTTGTAGGTCATCAGAATGAGAGACCATCTCTGCAGTCTTAGTGCTGCCAACGTTGGCACATCCGTTTTCGGACCCAATATTTTGGTCAGTGGCTTATGGTCGGTCAACAGTGTAAATGACCTACCATACAGGTACTTGTGGAATTTCTTAACTCCGAAGATAATGCCTAACGCTTCGCGTTCTATTTGGGCGTAGTTCCTCTCAGCTTTCGTTAGAGTCACTGACGCGTAGGCAATTGGTCCCTCCTCTCCGTTCTCGTCAACGTGTGACAGAACCGCACCAACTCCGTAAGGAGATGCGTCTGTCGCGAGGAGAAGCTCTTTGTTCACATCGTAATGTGTTAACACTGTTTCACTGGTAAGGGCGTCTTTGACTTTCCCGAATGCCCCTTCGCACTCCTTTGACCACTTCCAGGGGACGTCATCTCGCAGGAGATTATTTAACGGAGCGAGAATTGTGGACAAATTCTTAACGAACCCACCATAGTAGTTGACCATCCCGAGGAATGTGCGAAGTTCTGAGACATCTTCTGGTGCTTTGGCGTCTTTTACTGCGCTCACTTTTTCTGGTACGGGCCTACGACCCTCCTTGCTGATCACATGTCCGAGATATTGGACTTCGGGAGCCAAGAAGGAACACTTCTCCCGTTTCACTCGGATGTCATGCTTGTCTAGTCTTTGAAGTACCAGTTGGAGGCGCTTTAGGTGCTCGTCCTTTGTGGGAGCGGTTATCAGGATATCATCGATATAGCAGCAAACACCAGGAATTCCTTGTAAGACCTGGTCCATGATCCTTTGGAAGATGTGTGGTGCTGTCTTTACCCCATAGGGAAGCCTAGTAACTTCGTAAAGTCCTTGCAAAGTGTTGATGGTCAGGTACTTTCTTGACTTTTCCTCCACCACCACTTGCATGTAGGCACTAGACAGGTCCAGTTTCGTAAACTGGCTACCACCCGCCAGCGTAGCGAATATATCCTCAGCTGTGGGTAGCGTATATGGTTGATCGACAACCGCACTGTTTATAGTCACTTTGTAGTCACCACACAACCTCATCTGTCCATTATCTTTTGGAACCACTACTATTGGAGATGCCCAATCACTTCTTTCAATGCGGCGATAAACTCCACTCTCTTCAAGCCTATTTAGCTCCTTCTTTACACCGTCTGTGAGGTTATAGACAATGGAACGCGCCTTTTTGAACTTTGGCGTGGCATCTGGTTTTAACTCAATTGTCGCTTCAAAGCCCTTTATCTCTCCTATCTCTCCTTTGAACACGGACTGATACTCATGCAGGAGCTGTTCCAGGGGCGTTGCATGGATCGCGAAGACATTTTCCCAGTCTATACGTATGGCTTTTAGCCAGGTCCGTCCGAATAACGGTGTACGGACGCCTTTCGCGATCACCAGCGGCAACTGTCTCTTTTGACCCTCGTACTCCACATGGACGTCGATTTCACCGAGTAGCTCAACTTTGTGTCCGGTGTACGATTTTAAGTTGATAGAAGCTTCGCGTAACTCAAAATCGGGGAAGAATTCTTTGTAGTCGTCCTCACCGACAATCGAAACTGCCGATGCCGTGTCTAAAGCAAATGTCATTTCGTTGTTTTCGACACGGGCATTCACTGTTATTTCTCCGTATTTTCCGCTTTTAACTTCAAACAGTGATGCGTAACTGACCTCTTCCTCTTGTTTTTCGTCGTCATCGACGTAATGTGCACGGCCTTGGCCTCGCCCGCGACCTCTTCCACGGCCACGGTATGGACGTGAGCTACCTCTCGACTGAGATTGACCTTGAGCAGACTTCGTTTTGCAAGCCTTGGCAATGTGTCCAATTTTATCACAGTTGAAACACTTTTCCGTTTCGAATGGGCACCGGCCCTCGTGGTCGCCATCACAACGATAACACTTATTTTTAGTGCGGGCTTTTCCTTTGTTCTTGTAGCCCCCATGCTGAACCCGGTGGACATCATGGGTAGGCCCCATGAGCTGATTACCATGGCAAGCCGTGTCCATTGACGTGCCTATGTCTACGGCTTTCTCCCATGTCAACCCTGCACCCAAACCTAAAAGTCTGTTCTTAATTGCAGCGGATCTCAACCCGGTAACCAGGCGGTTTCTGAGCCTCTTTTTGATTTGGTCTTCATCCCCAAACCCGCAGTGTATGCTGATTTTTTTTAAGGCCACTATATAGTCTGCGACAGACTCATCATCACCCTGTCTCCTCTCATCAAACTTGAAGCTCTCGATTAGCTCGTTGGACCCTGAGGTGTAATGGTTACTAATCAATGTTGTTAGCTGGGCATATGTTTTGGTCTCAATTTCAGCAGGGGCACACAATGCAACCAAAAGATCCACTACCTCAGGTCCCACCATAGATATGAAGGCATCAATTTTTTCATCATCCTGGATTTTGTTTATTCTCATCCAAGCATTAAACCTTCTTTGATAATTAGCCCATTTTTCTTTATTGGGACTAAACTCTCCTATGGCACTCACAACATTCCTAGCTTCAGCCATAGTTTCTAGATGTAGACTCCCAGCCTCAGATTCAAGATCACTTATTTCAGAGTCACTCATTTGTAGATCAACACTTGTAGATATAGGGCCTAGCCTACACAAATGCACAGTCACTTTTAGTTTCAGAGATCTACTTTCACTTTCATGGAGTTCACTTTCACTTTTGGGATCTGGAGTCTACTTTCAGTTTCAGGGACTTCACTTTTCACAACAAGGTTTATCACTTTTGGGCAATGACAGTTCATCCAATTTTGGTTTTAGGGCTTCCTTACCCCTTTGTTGAACTTATGCTGACATCTGCAGGGAGAGACACTTTGTGTGCCAAGCAAGATGATCAAATTTCCGAGATGGGTCCTCGAATCCCGTCCTCAAGTCGCCATTGTTGTATTTGAAGTCACGTGGTTTATTGGTAAACGGGATCATGTAGTATAGACCAATATAGGTTAGACAGAGGTGCTGCCGTTCACGAGATACAGAGTAAACATGGTCGCCGGTTGACGTACGTATACACAACAGTCCTCACTATGTTTGTATATTTGTGGACAGTCGAGGGAAAAGGGTCCTCCAAGGTAAAAATTTAACAATAAAATTGATGTCATCAGCTTTCCAGTGATATCTTTTATAAGCAGGTACCACTTCTATTTTTGAGTACTGGCTCTCTGAATATGTGTGGTCACTGTCCAATCTTAAATGCCAATAAGCTCTATCTTCCTTTGTTTTAGAGATATTCCTATCTAATTAGCATAATTATGCTAATTCCCAAATATCCAAACTTTTTCAAACAATCGGCCACAACTTTTGATCTAAAAATGGTATTTACATTCTGTTTTCAGCATAGAAATCGTTTTGGGGCCTTCTCTCATTCAATTCATAAAATTTTTCGATTTCGAATGAAAATCATGTTTCCATGGCAACCAACATGTGCAAAAACACCAATTTAGGCCCAAAAACGTTCTTTTCCATTCCAAATATGGAATGTTTTCACCAAAAATGGAAGCTTCTAACGTGGCCTATCATATTCTACATAAAAAAGTAGTATAGATAAGTTTTTGCTATATCTTGGTCCTTTTTGGCTATATGGAGCCCCCTGGTGGCCAAAGTTGGTACTGAAAATCCCCCGCGGAGGTCCCTTTTCCCTTGTTGATCCATATTTACCAAAACAGGAAAAGTCAAAGGCACGGTAGGGTTGCTGGGCTATGAAGCCTTATTCAACTACATAATTATGTTATAAAGAACAGGGTATCTTCTTATAATTATTACTCTGCATCTGATACTCAGTTTGAACAAAAAGCAAAACGTTAGTTTGGCTCTTCGGTTTGAACTACTGTGGCTGATTTTATACACACAACAGGATTCTGGTGGTGATATGCTTTCATTTGTTTAAAAGAATTTGGATAAAACATTCTAGGGTCGGCACAGTTTTGCCTTTACCATGCACCTGGCATAGGAGGGTGCCGTCCATTTTCTCTTTTTTTTTAAATCATTGGGCGGTTTGAATAATAGAATTTCCATCAAAGTATGACATGTGCATAGCATGTGCGTCACTTCTGTAGTGCAATGTATCACAGTAGGGGCCATTCAAATATTACGTAACACAATTTTGGCCACTTTTTGACCCCCCCTCCCCCCCTTGTAACACACTGTAACAAAATCCCAGACCCCCCCTCCATAATTACGTAACACAGGCCTGTACCCCCCCCCCCCCCCACATCATTTTGCCCCCCTTGAACTATAGTAACGTAGAGCTTTTTGGCTAAAAAGGGGCATAATGTTTATGCCCCCCCCCCTCAAGTAGGTAGAGCAAGCATTTGTATTTGCGGGACCTTATACATGTGGACTCTCCTGACAGGGAAGATTTTATAGGTATCTTATTCTATTTTGTGTCACAACAATTACTATGTAAGACCATCCCTTATTAAGGTTAAGATTTATATGGTCAAGTACCCCCTAAAACCACCCAAAACCCTCACCATTTGGTAGGCTATAGATTTGTGAGTAATATTCTTTTAATTTGGTGTAGAAACATGCTGGCGAAAATTGGCTAAAGGGATTCTCCTGGAATGGGGTAATTAGTCTAGAATTGCCACTTTCAAGAGAATGCTTAATACAATATTATTTAAGCACCTCATATTATATTTAGCTAGTGGATCTAACAGAAAGGACTTTTGCTAATTCCATATAAAAAACAGAATAAAGATATCTTCAAAAGGGAATGTTTGATGCCCCTTCAAAGTTAGGCATTTACACCCCTGCCTGGAGCGTAGAGCAGGGAAGGCCCAGGACCACTCCAAAAGGGAGTAACAGGGGTAGGGACTGACAGGTCGACTATGTCAACTTTTCTTTTTCAGAAAATCATAGAAAATGATCTATCAATGGCATATTAATATGAGTTACATATTCGGAATCCAATTGATCTCCCCGTCATTTTGAGATATCATATGATAAATTCCGACCATTTTTTAAACTTGCGGTGTCCTACCTACCTCAAGGGGGTCAGACTTTTTTATGCTCCTCCCTGTGGAGGGATCTGAAATTTGTACACCACCTCCCCCAGTAAGGGAGTATTCATTTATTAAAGCTGCTATGGCATGAACTCACTTCTGCTGCTAACGGTGCCACCGTTAGGGGGCATTATATAATCAAGAAATAAAACTCCTCCAGGTCTAATCCACACATCCCCTCTTCTCCAGGGCTCTTCCCTGCCCCCACCTGCCATATCTTGGCTGTTTCGTGTCCAAATGTGTTAAACCACAACATTACATAACACACACACATAGTAATCTATCCACATCACAGCAGGAGGTCTGAGCTGCTCACATGGGGTCAGGGGTCAGAAACCACCTGCTGTGACCCCTACTGAGCATAAATAATTGTAGATAACTTTCACCTTGTGCTTGGATATTGAGCTGAGATTGTGTAACCCATAGTACTCTTAGTGTCTTTTCCATCCACTAGAGGGGGTGTCAATGTGAGCAAGTATGTCCAGTACATGCCAGTGTAGCTTTAATTACAGGGGGGGTGAGATTTCGCGCGGAGGGGCAAAATTCCCCCCTCGCCGAAGACGCCGGAAAATTTTCGCCCCCCCCCACTTTGAACTATAGTAGCGCACTGGCTTTTTTGCTAAAAAGGGGCATAAATTTTTGCGCCCCCCCCCCCCCTCAAGAGGGGTCATAATTTTTTACGCCGCCCCCTCAACAGGGGTCAGAAATTTTACGCCCTCCCCAAACCCACCTAGCTAATAAATGAACACTCCCTAACTGATAAATGAACCAGAGACCACAGGTGCAGGGTGAAGATTTCCTCAAAGTCTGAAACCAGGTGAAACTGATTTGTCCCCCCTCCCCTCCCAACACCATTATAACCTCCTTAGGGAGTGGTCATTTTTTAACAACAGGGGGGGGGGGGTGGATTTGGGGGGGGGGACCAAAAAAAATTGGACCCCTTGAATGGGGGGGGGGACCAAAAAATGTTGGACCCCTCTTGAGGGGAGGACCAAAAAAATTACAACCCTTTTTAGCGGAAAAGCCTGCGCGTTACTATAGCTCAAAGGGGTCGGCCGCGCTCAATTTCAACCTGCCTGGAGGAAGGGACTGAAGAATTTTCTCTTGTGGGGGGGGGGGGGAACCAAAAAAATTCCGACCTGCTTGCCCGACAATCCACCGACACCCCCCCCCCCCTATTGTTAAAAAATTACCCCTCCCTTAGTGCAAAAAGCGGAGACCTGAGGTTGTGCATCGGATCGGGGTCAGGAGATGAGTCCATTTCACAAAATCAATACCTTTTTTTGGCAGGGCAGGTAGGGGGGAGGGCTAAAATTTTGTAAACAATATTACAGGGATAAGGTGAGAGAAACATAATGTTGCTGAGACCTGGCCGTTAGATGTGCCTCTACATGGGTAAAAATCGACACGGGCGACACAGCGACACGGCCCTTTTAGGCCATTTTAAAAATCGAGGGACACAGGAAAATCTGGGATAAAAATCGACCCACAGGGAGTTTTCTCTATGTTCTTATATACCTAAAAATCGACACAATGACACTGGCTTTCTGCTAAAAATCGACACAGCGACATGGCCAAAATTGTGGAGACCCATGTAGAGGCACTTAGATGGTGGTGCATTTTCCCAAATTAGAGATTTCTTTCTTGTATATATATTTTTTGAGAATTGTTATGTAACACTTGGCTAGACCCCCCCCCCCCCTCCCCCCTGTAACACTTTGTAACAAACCTCATGACCCCCCCCCCCCCCTCCCCCCCTATGCTGTTACGTAATATTTGAATGGCCCCGAATACTATGCTAAAGGCAAGCACTCCTCCTCCTGTTACTTTTACCATTTAAATGCAATATCTGAATAGTGCCCATTGAATACTGATTGAACACTGAATATAGCACTGTGTTTACAAAACTGTTCTTTGACTGTCATATAATATACGCTGTGGACTTTCCCAATTTACACGTCTGGTCTATAATCACGTTAGCAAATCTCGCCTCTCGCCTCGGACGGCATGGCTTAGTGCGCCATAGCAAACAAATCGCTTTTAAAATAACCGCCTTGCTCCTGCCAATCTTTCCTGTGAGGGATTGTACAGCAGAGGGCATACGTCTATTTACAATGATATGGTCGGCCCGGTCTACTCTGCAGACCACTCTTCGTCCACTTATGGTCGTGCCAAAGTTAGCTCTTTGAGGGTCGCATCGTGTTTTAAAGTGAACGTGCACTTGGTCGTCCTGATACATGAATGAAGCCCTGGTTGAGTCTACTTGTGATGGCCGTATTCATGCTGATGCATGTCAATCATGCCGACCCTTTGGGAGTGCATCAACCCCGTGGGGTTGGCAGGATGTGTGAATGCATACTTGGCGAGTGACTCGCCAAGGCTGCATTCATTAGTCATGTCAACAAGCTGTATAGATATTGTAAATTAAAGCATTATGTGACCTTTAAAGGGTTCTTAAATGGCTGCCACTCAGCGTCCTCTGTAGCAGACGACATTTGGACGCGACACGGCGTTCCTGCAGAGACTCGTTCTCAAAACTAGGCCTTAGAAACGCCGCGGCGTCCTTGGTAATTAGGTCAGTCCTCCAGGTGTCGCTCCGCCCGTGGCGGCTTTAGCAGAAGATATGCAGCCAGTTGTTGGAGAGATAGGAATGGGATAGGGGGACTGTGTAGGGGGCGGGCCTCCCTGGTACAGAGATTGTCGTCAGGCAGAAGGAGATAGCCGTCGGATGTACGTGATATATGGATGGTTGTAACGGGAGAGGAGAGTCCGACTGACAGTGGCCGGCCTGGGAGGTATAGCTACATGGGTACCCTGTGCCTCCCTGTGCATATACCTGCACCTCCCTGGTCGTATGTTAACTGTAGCATAGGACACAGCGGCATACTGGAGTCAATACGCATAGTGCACCTATAGGAGTATACGACCAACGTGTGGTACCATCGTCACTATAGGTCTACATACTCACAGGTCAGTACAACTCACAATTACCACGTACAATTAGGGAACTATTTACACAGCTGGGCGAATCAGGTCATTATAGGGAATTACTAATGCTATTAATCCAAGCTATTAATCCTCAATTAAGATATTCACAGCATTGAGTAAAGCCTAAAGAATAACTCACAAACTGGTACAAGTAACTGAGTATCTGCAATAATAACCATAGACCCACCCTTCCATTTTATAAGGGTGATCCTACTTCACCTTCAGTAAGGTGTGAAATGCTTTGTCTTACCCTCCACTTCATTATCACTCAATTCACTTTACCTTAATCGGTGGGGATACTAGACCTAATGCACAGCCTTTATGTACACCGATTCTATAATAATATTGCTGATAACTTAATTTTCTCTACCAATGCAAGAGTCTTAAGTCTATGAGGCGTCCTTTTCCCATTTAATACCAACCTAGATGTTGGACTTGCATTGTAGCGGACGAACGACTATAAACAGATTAAGTTACATCCACCAGCACCTTTGTAGAAAAAAAGCCTTGCTGGGGCTCTGACTTAATCATTATCACTGTTTACAATGTAACCAATGCTAATAGGCACGTGCTTCTGAATGCTACGCCTTTCTACGCATTTACATGCATATTCTATCTAGACTCCCAAATAACATGTGACAACAGCCTTTGAACAGGTGGAACAGGAATTATGATGTTATTGTAACAGATATGTGATTTCTAACATAAGAAAGACTGTAAACATTAACGGGAGGGGGGGGGGTATTCAGGAGTCATACATGGACCCTGCAGATTATCTTGTAGCTACACTCATTATCTACATTGTAGTACACTAATTTAGACAGTGCATATTCATGTACACATTAGAACTGTCATAATTGGTCATATGTATGCTTATCTAGAAAGCATCATTTCAACCTGTATGCCCATCCATTAAATCATTAGCATTGAGTACACCGCAAGCAAGTTCATATAAGGGTGCCAGCCAGTTTACAATGGTTATTTTGAGTTAGCTTCTCATAACCATAGTCTATCTATTACTTACTAGTCCTCTATAGCATTACCTAAAGGAAATAAAGGTATATAATCTTCTCTCTGTATGAGTAGGTTACAGTATGTGAGCTCTGATACAGATCCAATGACCTCTTGGAGGTGTTATATAGCCCTGTATACTTAAGTATATTCCCTCGGATCAACGACTCCGCCATTTGGCTTAGCTACACCAATAACCTACTATATGAACAATTACAACCTTGGGAAAATATACAAATCATATTATGTAGTATACTTGGCTGTTACTCTAGTACACATTCAACTGTAGACTGGCTTCAGTGTCCGAACTCTACTCCTATCCTATTCCAGGTGAAAAGTAGATTGGGAAAAGGTCAGTTTTTTGGTTTATCTAAAATCAAAGACTTGAGCAAATCTAATTCAACTGTAGCAGAATGCCAAAATGCTTGTTACGTATTGAAGTAAATAAGTTAGACATTTGCAGAAAACATCAATTAATAATGTGAGGATTTAATTGCCAATCGTGAGATATTCTTCTTCTGTGTTAACCAAAGAATGGATTAAAGAAGGATATTACTCATATGCTATTACATTACTAACCGACATGTTGAATAATCATATCGAGCATGCATAACTTTATTCATTCACTTCCAAACTGTCACAAAATACAAACAAAAAAAGCACTCCATTCTCTCTGATAATTGGATAGAAAATGGTTAAGTAAAGCTTTCAATCACTGGTGTATATATAGACACCTCATAATTTCTATAAGTTGTCCAGTATGTGATATGATTCTCATTTCTATAGACCAAATGAATAGGTTTCTAGTAATATAAGCAAGTTGATACAACTCCTTTGCCGTGCACACATTGGCACATTTCTACTATGGCATGAAACCTTTTGTTGGTCACCTGAAGTTCCCTATACAATGTGTTTACCTGAAGAACCTGGGGTCGGAAGTCTTGCTGAGAGAGGTGGGGGAGTACCTTTGATAATATTGTTAGTGCGATGTGGGCGTGATCCAATAGGTCGAGTTACATATACTTGATTATTCTATTTATATCAGAGGTATGGTGGGCAAACAGACCACTGGACTGTGACCACTAGGTAGGGTGACTCTAAATCAATCAGTTTCGTATAAATATAGATGACCATACTGTAAACGTACATATTTTCGCTGGTATAAATTTTCGCGGATTTGATAAAAAGCGGATTTTGACAAGTGGTAGTACTGTAGTTACATTGGATAAATTTTCGCTCTGTACACATTTTCGCGGATTTTAAAATCCGCGAAATCAGCGAAAATATGTACAGCGCGAAATAAAGTATGTTTACAGTATATGTATCATGAGATACACATAAATACACACATTTAAAATAGCATATTGTATGGTGAAAGATATGTGTCACTATAGCCTAGGGATAATTAAAAATATATTTAATGTTATGACCCTGGTGTGTGGCTATCATGGTGAGGTTACCTAAGCACGTGTTGCCTTTGTTTGCCCACACTATGACGTAGCTGAACTGTATATGTAACTCGACCTATACCTTTGACGGAGACCTGGGGCCCAACCTTTCACCTTCATGCTGGGGTGACTCAGGCCCCAAACACCAACCAACTATAGCCACCAAATAGTCTTGTTGCCATATACATACCCTTTCCTATGGTGCAAAATGAAAGTATTTCCTGTGTTGTATATGTTAGAAACAGCAGCAAGCCTCTATATTTCTGTATTCA
This sequence comes from Harmothoe impar, assembly GCA_947462335.1. NCBI lineage: Eukaryota > Metazoa > Annelida > Polychaeta > Phyllodocida > Polynoidae > Harmothoe > Harmothoe impar. Next base: position 29,321,407 of record OX381714.1, on the reverse strand, counting down.
TCAAGGGTGTTACTGTATAATGTAGAGACATAATAATGATTTAAACCACAGCAGAGGGGTACGACAAAGCAGTTTACACATTGGTATACCACAGTAAGCTGGCATGCACCATATAAGGGTGCCAGCCAGCTTACTGTGGTTATTTTTAGTTACCCTCTCACACCCATAGTATTTCTATTACATAATAATATGGGCTGAAATGTTTGTTCACTCTGTTTTATAATATTAATGTTGAAAGTAGTATTGTTATTGTCATGAGGTTGGATGCTCTTTGCTAGATGGCTCCTTGGTGGGGAGAATGATTTGGATTCGCTGCGACTCCATATAGTGACACTTTTTGATGTTCTTGGCGTTTACTGGACTCCCAGTAAGACTCTAACAGATTTGTGTCCCTTATACTTCTGAGAGTAGGATCAGCCTTTCTGCTTATCAGTCTCGCATTTATTGATTTAAGAGTCTTATTTATGACCTTTATAATCACGATTATATTGCCAATGACATGCTAATGGCCAATTATTTTTCTTTGAAACTTTGACTTATCATTTCTGAGAACATTTCTGGTAAATCAGTGGTCGCAACACGTCCGGACTTGATTCCATTCTAAATTCTTTATTGGCAGAGGAAATTACAATGTATGTGCCAATAAATGTAGTACATTATCATATCGTTTGACTTATGTCCATACTCATACATGGGTTACATAAGTTTTACCAACATTATTATGCCTAAATTTTTAAAATCGCCAAGTGCAATAAAAATACAATATAAACTCATAACGTAATTTACATTTAGCTTAAAGCCTAACAATATGGATGTTACAATCGCATAATACCTAAATTCCATCCATCTAATGTATCTATTGATTTCGATGTATCAAAAGAGCTGATATATTTCCCCCTCCCCCAACACACCAATACTCCTTACAGATGTATACCAGAGTACGTACTATTACAGGTCTATGAGACATATCCTCTACTTAGGGCCTGTTTACGCATGCCCTTAGATGACAGTATCTTTATGATCCCATCACTCTAAGTTATAACATAAACACATGTATAGCGCCACGGCCACTGTAATCCTTTAATGCCTGCATAATGCTTTAATGCATTGTGTCCTTAAGTTGTTATGATACATGAATGTAACCCTGTTGAGAAACCGAATGGCAACACCCCAGTGCTGCATTTACGCATGATGCCGACCCTCGAGGGTTGATGCACTCCCAATGGGTCGACGCGGGGAGTTACTCGCCGGGGCTACATTCATGATAACAATAGAGGGCTGGAGACACCACGCCGTCTTTAAAGGGTTAATGTACCTCAGTACTCCCTTTAACCGGGCTAACACTGATTGACTGGCAGCATTCCGGGGTCACCAAGCAGCCTGCGACTTGGCCTAGATCGCTGATTAACCAATAATGAATGGCTGACGGTCGCACAAGGGGCTGTATCGCTGGATATCGGCGCGAGTGCGAAGCACGAGTGACGATATCCAGCGATACAGCCCCGAGTGCGACCGTCAGCCATTCATTATTAGCTTTATTATACGATTATTCCATTCAAATGTCTTTAATTACCTTAAATTCGTCCTAATTTCGCCATTTTGAAGGATATTTATGTAGACTAGATCGAGCAAGGAGGGGGCCGCATTCGTTAGATAGACTAGAACATAGCCAGCGTTTCCCCTGCAGTGTATCATATCTGCCGTGGCCGAGCGGTCAGCGCGTATGGCTCATACGCAGGGGGTACCCGGTTCGAACCTGAGGGTGGACGAGTGGAAAGGTAGCAATTTTAAAGGGCCTATATATATGTGAAAACCCCCCCCCTAAAATTATTTTAACGACTAGGTAAATAAAGTCCAACTACTACCTTTATAGTAAAAAAAGAATTATGAAGAAATTTTGATTTTAGGAGAAGTTATAACAAAAAGTGTAAAAGTTGCTGTATCTCTGTTAATATAAGAGCTAGAGGGCTGAGAATACGCGTATAGACTTCTTGTTTTATCCCCTTCTTCTGTATGGCCGGATTGGCCAGGCGCGTAGAGGCTTCGGCTTCTAGTCTTGGGGTCCTGAGATCGAATCACCATGAAACAGCGGATTTTATGTGTGACGAAATTTCGGAATTGCTCAGGACCACCGGAAACGGGACGATATCCCCCGGAAACGTGCTGATATCCACCGGAAACGTGCCGATATCACTAGAAATCAGCACGGGGATATCACCTAAAAAGCACGATGAGTCGTTCAATCGTATAATAATCTCAGATAACCCATTCAATTAAACTCATACCACCTGAGCAAGGCTGGAGAAAAAAAAAGGTTACTTCAACCAAGTTATTCTTTTTCTTTTTTTTATGTTATCAACTCAATAATTACCATATCAGACACAACCGCACCAAAGCAATTTCTAAAAGTGTATAATAACAATCAATATAATTATGTGTACATACTGAAACATAATTTAGACATTATGTAGTATAGATCAGTTTTCAATGTAATTCGCTCATTATGTTTAAATACCTATACTTGAACCATGTGGTGCCAATACATAAACAGGGTAAATACTCAATACAATATGGAATGAGCCAACCCCGGTTATGTTTGGTTATAAATTGCCAATGGGTTTAGTCGGCATTAAGGAGTTAGGTTGGCGTAGATATTTATCCCTTTGATGATGGCATGATGTTTTAATGCTTGGTCATCATGATACATGAATGCAGCCCTGGTGAGTATGCCGGCCCTATCGGGTTAATTTGATACACTGCCGAAGGGTTGGCATGATGCAGGAATGCATCCCTGGTGAATAGACTCGCCAGTGCATTAATTGTATTATGAAGACGAAACACATTAAAGCACCCCAGTGGGCACAGAATTCGGTTCAACTTTGAATCAACGTAAAATCAAAATTGAATCGACTTTGACAACAAGTTTTCAATGTTGATTCAATGTTCTTTGCCCACTGGGACTGTGCGGCCCTTACAGGGTCTGATGCACCTCGTAGATATGTATGTAGCCCGGGTCTCTGTGGTATGTAATAGATAGACAATGGTTATTAAAAGGTATGTAGAATTAACCACAGCTTGCTGGTGGAGGCCAGACGAGGGCGAAGCCCAAGTCGCCCTACCAGCAAGCTATGGTTAATCTACATACTTTTTCATAACCATTGTCTATGTAATAGATAGACTATGGTTATGAGAGGCTAACTCAAAATAACCTCAGTAAACTGGCTGGCACCCTTATAGGGTGCCTGCCACTCTACAGTAGTCATATTTTGAGTTAGCCTCACTTAAACCACAGCGGAGGGCTAAGACAAAGGAGTTCACACCTTGGTTATTTCTGTGTAGACTCACATAACCTTACTGCTTCGCCCTCGTCTGGCCCCACCAGCAAGCTATGGTTAATTCTACATACCTTTTCATAACCATAGTCTATCTATTACATAGCCGGCCCACATAACCATTGTCTATCTGTTTTAAACCACAGCTGTAAGGTTATGTGAGTCTACACAGAAATAACCAAGGTGTGAACACATTTGTCTTAGTCCTCCGCTGTGGTTTAACTGTTTTAAACCAGGGTATGCAATATAACCAAGGTGCGAACTCTTATTGTTCTAAGCCACCACCGTGGTTTAAATAGAGCTCCAACACAGGGTGGTAGCAGCAGTGAGGAAGAGGCTCGCTGGGACACACTCTCGTGGTAATGTGGACAAGAAAAATCTTTCCAATCTTAAATTGATTTATTTAAGATTATTTTAAGATTATCTGCAGAAGACTGAAGACATTTAATATACATGATTAACACGAGGTGGCCCCATACGTTTTTCTTTTTTGACCTTTATTTATACAGTGGTGCCACCTGGTGTTTGGAATCTTGAATCCAAGATTGTCATGTTTTTTTTTAGATCGGCCATTTTAAGATTGGAAAGATAATGTCCACTTGTGCGAGGAAGAGAGGACACAGCCGGCTCTAAAAGTACTTACAGATGTGTGTCTGACTAAAAGGATAAATCTGGCAGTGGGCACAAAACATTGAATCAACATTGATAACTGGTTTCTCAATGTTGATTCATTTAACTGAATTTTGTGCACACTGGGTATGTGGGATGTAGAGGGACTCCGTTCTAAGAACTACTTTTCCTAGAAATGTTTTTCAATGTTAAATAGGATGATAAGTGACCATTGACATATCACTTTAACCATATACTCTTGATAAGAGAGTTCATTATAGAGTTGTAAAGTGTCAATAAAAGTCTCACTGCTAATCAGAATGTCTGATCCTATTCTCAGAACTCAGGGGACACATGGGTCAGAATATTAATCAACCCTTTAATTAAGGACGGATGTCGCTAAAAGATGACATTTGTCGTCATGATGTATGAATGCAGCCCTAGCGAATAACTGGCCGGGGTTTCCATTGGTGCATCATGCCGACCCTTCAGGGGTGTCTCAACCCCGTAGGGCCGGCATGATGCTTGAATGCAGCCCTGGCGAGTTATTCGCCAGGGCTGCATTCATGTATCATGACGACCAAGGACATGATGCATTAACGAATCATGCCATCCTTAAAGGGTTAATGGGGGCCAGTAAGTTAGCTTCAAGTGTGTAGACATGACTCCCATATTGGGTGGAGAAGATGGCTGCCTACTCTAGGTGACTAGTTAACAGATCTATAGCTAACTCAGTAGGTGTTAGTAAGACCCACAGCATGGGTTTTCCAATGAGAACTCAGCATGTGCAGCTGCACATGTATATATAGTGCTGAACTAACTCCTGTGGTGTATATAGCATGACGCAGTGGGAGAATAACAACATATAGTGCCAACACACCTATATGCAGGTAGGGGGAAGCTTTAACATAGAGTTCATTATCAATTAATCACCGCCTTGAATCAGAGACTAAAATCAAGAAAGGTTAAAAGATATTATCATCATTCTATGCAGGCCCTAACAACATTAATTTTCATGCAGACATTCATGGTTAGAGGAAAATGAAAGCTTATGCCAATGCATTTCGCGGCACATCTGCTGGTAGCATGAATTAAGCTTTTAACTTACTATACTGAATCTGGCATCTGCTGGCGAGGCCCCTTACTGTGAGGTCATTATGGCCCACATTGACAATATCAATTAAAACATAGACAAAACCTAAGTGTCATTTACAGGCAACATCAATAACCTTTGCATCCTCCTGGTTATCCCATTTACCACCAGTTTTATAACTGACAGTGGAAACCCTGGAAGATAACACCAGTCTCACCCCACATTTTATTGCCCTGCTAATTTTCCTAATACATTGGCTATCCTGTCCAGCTGTGAGATCATTAGGGCATCCCTTTGTCGGCCTCGCCAGCAGATGCCAGATTCAGTATATCTTAATGCTAATTGTATTTCTGGGGTGAAAACTCGTTATAATAATTTATAGTTTGAGAACATAGTGTATGATAGAGTTGGTTAAGTTGTCCGGTTAATATATAATATTATATATTATTCAATGTATATATGTGTCTGCACATAGCTGTATATAAGGTGGATGTCAACAGGATAATGGCTTTAACCTCACCCAGTATTTTGGTATTAATATCTTCATAGATGATCCCTGTAAAAAGGCAATCAGCCAATCATACTTCAAAATCTGTTTTACCATCGGGGTAGTGCATCCACGCACACAGACTTAAACCCAGCAGCATGCATGAACCAAAGTGGCTAAATATACCACGGTGGAAGGCTTTATGATTTATGGCCAAATCAGGATAAATGCTTTGTTTTACACAGTATATTGATAAACATATTTCAGGTTTAAAAAGCCAACTAAATTTTTGTTCAGAAAGCCCGACATATGACTAGACATTCGGTCCTGTTACACTTGTCAATCTGCAGGACCGGTGACATGTTGAAAGGTAGATACAGTTGTACCTTATGGCACAGACAGACATTTATACCAACCAGCCAAACATGCTGCTCAGTTAAAGCATGTGGGTGCACACAATTAGCTGGCCAGTACACAGAGAAAATAAACAGCGTCAAAGGGGAGTCCAGGTTGCCTCTAGAATGACTCCCCTATTTAGGGGAGTCCAGGTGACTCTCTAGCTGACTTAAAGAGGTCACCTTGGGGAGTCATAGGACCTAAGGGAGTCACCTTGGGGAGTCATATGACCCAGAGAATTATATGACTCCCCAAGATGACTGCTTTAAGTCCGCTAGGCTCCCTTAGGCGACCTGGACTCCCCTAGAGAGGTAAGTCATTCTGGAGGCAATTGGACTCCCTTTTGACGCTGTTTCTTCTCTCTGTGTAGAGTCCATGCAGAGGAGGAAGTCTCCTGGCTGTGGTCCAGTCCCAGGGGGTGACAAGAAAGTCCTGTGGTGGGCTGCCCAGAGCCCTGGGGTGGGCAGGTGTTGGGCTGCCCAGGGGTTCTACCTGATCTTCTCACTCTGCTACATCTACACCACCTGGGGAAGTGGTTACCTTTTGATAGCAACAGAAAGCCCCAGCAGAGTTGATTTTTTCCCCCTATACTGCTTCTAATAATGGGCTGGAAGGTATTTGTCTAGCAGTCTTACTTTTATATGCAAGTGAATGGGGCTCTGCATACATAACAATTATCACACCTAACTAAATCCCTTCAGGCATCTATACACCTCATGTGGGGCTCCCCACCGTCTACATGTAATAGGTATAAGGCTTACACCTGCCACATGTAGAGGCTGAACAATGGTCCACATTCCTTAATGTCCTGGAGGAATCTACTTACATTGATCAGATCATAATTCTGTTATATCATAAAGCGGTATGGAAGCCAAATGGTAGTTCTTATTGCTGGTTTTATTCAGGCAGTTATACACTAGCTCCGCCCCCTATGATAAATTGCGTGTTTTGTCGATTATGATTCTACTGATGACTTTATAGTTAGTGGAATATCCTATCATGCGTTCTGGAAAGGAATAGAGGTAACATAATCTAGTCATGTTATACTTATCATAATGTTTGTATCATATACAAGGAGGAAATTGCTGTCAAGAGGCATATGCATTGTATCAATAAACCGATGATCTGCAATCAATTTAGTTTTTATTACAAGAAGTATACATAAAGAAATCTATACTAGCAGGTTGACAAGCATGTTGTGCCCAGTTTAATTGCTATGTTTTAGAAATAACTCTATGTTATGACAAAGGATTATACTCCAATACTCCAATAGAAACCATGATTGAGGGTTGGGGGTTGATGTCATGATAATATAATAATGAACGTTTCTTGCCTTGTATGTAATTTAGCTGAATATTAGCTCTTGCTGCTACACTAGTCAAAATGGTTGCCCGCTTCTACTCGAAAGGTCAGCTTTAGTATCTAGGCTCTGTTGACCTGTATAGAGTTACCCCATGTCGTATGTGACATATAGTGAGGGTCACAGTGAACGAGTGATTGACATTCTGGAGAGGTTGGGATCTAGGAGGTATTAAGTTCCCTGGTGACACTCAAGTAGATCTCTAGCTAGTGCCTGGTAAAACGTGGAGTGACCACCCACTGCATACACTGCATATAATTATGTTCAGTTAGTTGGGTAGAGAGGGGGTAAGAAAGAGGCAGTTAGCAAGGAATGTAGTTGTAAGTATGTTAACAAGATACTGTCTTTAACCTTATATCTAACTAGAATGCAATTATTTGCTCATAAATTAAGGCAATGTCATTTTCTAAAAGAAACATTTAGCAATGACAAGACTGTGGCTTCTGATATGGCTTTAGATGTGGCTTCAATGTGATAGCCACCATGGAAAATGTATATATTGCCAATCTCTCTTTTGCTTTAAAGATACTATTCTCGTTGTGATCGATATATGAATGCAGCTCTGGCAAGGAAATCGACAGAGCTACATGCATGCACCATGCCGACCCTATGGAATTTATACACTCCCAAACGGTTTGCTTTAATGCACCAACCCAGTGGCAACAGAATATTGAATCAACATTGATAAATGCTTGTCAATATTCAATCAATATTGATTCAACATTGATTCAACGTTGAACTGAATTTTGTACGCACTGCATGGGGGTGCAGTGCCTGTAAGTTAATCGCTGGCACTGCATTGGTGCATCATGACGACACGTGGTGTTTTGAAGCTGTCCTGAAAGGGCTAATGCATTTGATGTGGACATTTCATGCCAGCTCATATTGATTCCTCATACCACAGTGCAATGGGCCTGTACACAAACCTCAGTACACATTCCCAGATTGCACTGCCCCATGATAAAAGCCAGACCAAGCACTGCAATTGGTGCCTGTATATTAATAACCACTTACAGGAACAAATACCCCACTGCGGGCAGCCCTGGAGAAAGTCACAGACTTCCTACCCACAAAGGGCACCCTGCGGGGGTCTGTGGTACATGTGGACATGAGCATTATTAGAGCTTCTTTTAAATAGCTGTGGTCAGCTGGATACAGCAACTCTTGGTCAGTCAGTTAGCAATTAGTGTGTGTTCACATGGCTTAATGCGTGAGGGTGTGCCTGGTGCCTTTATAAATGCGCATTGTTGGGGGAGGGTGCGGAGGTGTATAGAAGCTGAGTATACATACTAATAGTTAATAGTTAGTGTTGGTTTAATAGTATTATCGAATTAGTTTTACAATAATATGGTGTTAGTGTACATGAACAGTACAATTTACTGTTAGTTAACAGTAGAAAATATGATATTTTTGAGTTCACAATTTATATATTTCTATGATATATGGTTGTGTGGTCGGTGGTTGCTTATCCTGTCCCCCTTTCCTGTGGGGATGGAGGAGGGGGGATATGTTTGAGCCCTCTAGCTGTCTAGAGATGAGGGTCATAACTATACAGATTAAGGGAGCCAAAAAATGTTAGATAATGATCAGTCTCTGACTTGAGAGCCAGCGATGTTAGTTGATTTTTCTGCTAGTTAGGTACAGTATTGAGTCTGTCTCACCCCTATATACACCCTGGAAACAAATTCCCGTGAATTCCCCTTGAATAACACGGGTTGAACTGGGGTCAGTCCCGGGATTAACCCGGGTTCTATTCCCGTTATATCACGGGATTCTGTGAGCAAAAATTCCCGTTATATCACGGGATTCTGGTAATAAGGGGTGCATGGGTTCGAATCCCATACTAATATACCTGAATGGTTCTGGTGAACGTATCTTGCATGCTTTATCTAAACATTCTTACAAAAATAGGCACATACATTGCTTTTAACCACCAACCATCTTACATACCTGCATGTCCTGACCGGGAAGTGAACCGGTTACCTTTGTATCCATAGTACCGTGCTCTAGGCCCTCACCTACCGGGGCATGTACTGGGAGAGGTATATGAACTCTGACCAATGGTGACTAGTACAGAGAGTAGCTGCTTACAAAGAGGAAAGCAGGACATGGTCAACTGGGGTGTTTTCTACAGGGAAAAGTACAATTTAACCACGGAAAAATACGGATCATGAAGAATAAATGTAATTTCTGCAGCATGTAACTAGTGTGCGTAATCAGATTTAATATTTTGTTCTAATAATACATTTTACCTTTGTATAATTTAGCTTAAAACAGTAGTCTACGGGGTACCTTTACTGGTAAGCCTTATTTGTTTTTGTCACACATTGTTAAAGGGGCTGGGTAAGACGTAGCAATGCTAAAAGTATAGCCTACTTCTGCATTAAATGGGTTACAGTGCATTGGGTTTGTTAAAGGTCCCTTTGAAGACGTTGACGGAGGCATTAGGGACCTTTAGCAAACCCCACATAAGTAATTTAACCTAGACGTATCCTATGCCTTTAGCACTGCTACGTCTGCGTTTATTGAGCTTTTACGTGGTTGCTAAAGGTCCCTATTGATGGCTATTGGATGCCTTTAGCAAACCTGACTTAGCCCATTAAACATAGATGTAGCAATACTAAAAGTATAAACCTGACGTAGCTCATTGAATGTAAATGTAGCAATACTAAGAGTATAGGATACGTCTGCATTTATTGAGCTACGCCGTCATTGCTAAATGTCCCTAATGGTGGAAACCTATGTTATGTCTATGTCTTATGAACCTGCTTTCATCCTTGTTAACAGCTTCTAGGGACGTACAGCAAACCCGACGTGGCTCATTTAACCCAGACGTATCCTATGCTTTCAGCACTACTATGTATGCATTTGATGAACTTTTACATGGTTGCTTATAGTAGGGACCTTTAGCAAACCACGTAAAAGCTTATAAAACGCAGACATAGCAGTGCTGAAAGGATAGGATACGTCTGCGTTAAATGAGCTTTTACGTGGTTGCTAAAGGTCCCTATTCCCTACTCTCTGTACTAGTCACCATTGATCAGACCTCATAATCATACCTCTCCCAGTACATGCCCCGGTAGGTGAGGGCCTAGAGCACGGGACTATGGATACAAAGGTAACCGGTTCACTTCCCGGTCAGGCCATGCACATAAGGACTCCTATCCTATTCATATCTATCTTTGCATCTCTTTTAAAGTGTATTCTGGATAGCACATAACACAGGTAAAGAGGGTTGCTTAGGTTCGATACGTCTACGTTAAATGAGCTACGTCGGGTTTGCTAAAGGACCCTACTAAAACGCTTGCATGTTTCTATTCGTTGTCTGCTGTGTAAGTGATTAAAATAATCACATAAAATCGTCCATATACATTACATTTCACACTGGCATGTCCTGACCGGGAAGTGAACTGGGGACCTTTGTATCCATAGTGCAGTGCTCTAGGCCCTCACCTACCGGGGCATGTACCGGGAGAGGTATATGAGCTCTGACGAATGGTCACTAGTACAGAGAGTTAATGAAAGGGTTATTCTATATCGTGGACGTTTATTGACCACACCGGGGATTCGAACTCACAATCTCAAACTACATGTGGGGTAAATCCCGTGATTTAACAGCATAATACATGTAAAATAACGTCTTAAATTCTCGTGATATGACGGTAATATTTGCTCACAAAAGCGCCAAATATTCCCGGGAATATCTCGTGACTTGTTACCAGGGCTAGCCTATATGAAGCCTTTACATACAAAACAACATAAATCCATCCCAGAGTTGAAACAAAGAGTGCTTTTTGTAAAGACACCCTGAGGTCAAATATTAGACTTTGGTAGCAGAGTGTATACTGAGTAGCACCTAAATATATGGAAAATAATAAATCTCGGACAAATCTATATTTAAGACCCAGTTTTTACCCCATCTTTAGAATAGTGCATATGTAGTTTTGCATCCAAACTCTTCATACATATGTAATTGTGGGCCTGTGTAGGGGGTATTGGTTAGGGTAGGTGGTCTTTGGGTGGTCAATACATGGCCTGTGTAACTATGTGGCCAAGTCCTTGACTGAGCTCTCCACACCTCCTGCAGCCACGTCCTGTAATCACAATCCCATTACATCCCTCCACATGACGCCTCGTGTTGTACCAGTATTAACCCTTTAAGGGCAGCATTGCGCTTTAAAGGCCCAGCGCCCATATATATAGAGCTGGGTACCTGTTCCGACTGCACTCTGACTGATACTGGACGTGCAGTAAGATCTGCGGGTTTAATGCACTACCAAGTAAACAATAACATGTTATACAATGTTTCAGAGCGTTTCTCTATGGTTCGTTTTTTTATGGCCAAACGTTGTATAACGTTTAAAACGTTATTTTGACGTGAGAAAAACTTATTTTTGTAAGCTGCATATGTCTTATTTTGCCATCCCAATTCATGAATGTATCACCAGTGCTGCATCCATGCATCATGCCGACCATGTGGGGTTGATGGGCTACATTCCCGTCATGTTGGCATGATGTACAAATGCAGTGCCAATAAATTATTTGCTCACAGACGGTTGGTGCATCATGTAGACAAATGAAATTGGTGCTTGATAAAGCAATATGTGGTCCATAGAGGTGTAATATATTTCCTTAATACCAGAAATAGCAGAATGGGATTATTGTTATATAAGAGGGTCTATATGTAGTATTGATCACAAGGCTAAGCTTGATATTGTTGTGGAAGAAACAAAGCACGATGAAATAATCTAAAGATTAGCAATCTGATTACATTTTGTACAAGAGGACTAAGCTAGGAGGGGTGTGTGTGAAATATCACGCACAGGCGTACAAATCGTCCACACACACCCTTGAACTATAGCATCGCACAGGGTTTTCTGCTAAAATAAAAGAGGGCCTTTTTTTTAGCTGAAATAAGAAGATAAAAACAGCTCAATCCCTCCTTTATTCTTCACGTCCCCCCAAACCCACTTCCCAACCCCTGAAATGATATATGATCAATCCTTAAGGCCACTAAAAAAAGGTTTCTCATCACCGCGCGCATCATAGAAATGAGGGTTTGAGATAAACTTTCTTTTTTTCTACTTTCCGATGAAAAACATGATGAAAATAAACAAATATTGGCATATGTGGTATCAAATTAAAGCTTATACTACCAGTACTATAGAATTGAGTTACATTTCCCACATTTTGAATATCAATCAGTTCCTAACTACTTAAATGTTGATTTTGGTCATGAAAAGCAATTTATTATTTCATACATTTTAGCCCGCAAGTAAAGATAAATGATTTTTAAAAAAGCCTCTGGGCCCTCGTCATATTTTGCATACCTCGGTGATGAGAAACCACTTATTTTTTGAGTGCCCTAACTAACACTAAAATCGCAGTGCAGACTAACGGCACAAATGTTCAGGCTATGCTGCTCAGTTCCAGTCAGCCAACACAACCTTGTAGATTCTTTACAAGGATTCTCGTGGCAGAGGCCCAGAGTTGACAAACAATGAATTGTCGAAATTTCTGTTGGCGTAGAAGGCTAGGATCCGTGGTGCTTTGGTCAGTCTGATTTATAATCTTTTAAACTAGGCCCATGAACAGTGTAGATACCCAAGGCAAGATATTTACAATGGATTTTCCTACTTGAAATTAGATAATGCATTCCTCGTTCTACTACCAAATCAATGTATAGGACCCCCAGTGGCGGTGGCATCTGAAAGAAAAATAACGCCAAAGTAGTATATTCTCCTTCAACATGAGGGATAAAGGGGATCCATTAATGTACCATGACTATGTATCATTATGGGTAACACCTGAGTGGAGAGATTTAGTTTATAGGCTGATTGGTCACCTCCAGGGCATTCTAGATCTTAATGTATTTATGCTTTAAAAGGGCTTCAATGGGCTTGCCGGTTAAACCGTTAAGGGCAGCATAGTACTATGTTGTGCAGTGCAATTTTGTCATGCTAAAGCCTGAATGTAGCCCTGGCAGGGAACTCGGCAGTGATGCATTCGTGCATCATGCCGGCTTCATGGGGTTGATACACCTCTGAATTGTTGGTAAGATGCACTAATGTGAGTAAGTTAACACTAATTTGGGTTATCTATTAGATCGTACTACAACATGAACCTATATGAGAGAATTATTGTAAAAGAAAATCACTAAGTGAGTTTCGATGAAAGGATTCTATGTGGATCCATCTAAACCAAGAAAAAACACCTGAAAAATCACCAGCTTTGGGTTGTTGCATCAGGAACCCTGAGGCATCATGCTGTCCTTAAAGGGTTAGATATAGGCATCAATAGGCTTGGTAGTTGATGTCACCTTCCCAGTGCACCACCTGGAATAAGCAGGCCTTAAGCTGGTGGCCATTGATCTCAGGTTTTGGCTCTGGCCCTGTCAGACCATTAGGATTGCCTAAGACAAGTACCTACTGGATGGTAGCCACCTGTACCACAGGCCTACTTATTGATCAGTGTTTATAATATATAACTTCAACAAAATGAAGTCTCTACTTCTTGCTATTCTTGAATGAATCCTCCTCAGATGTGATTAACATTCACAGAAACTAGTTTAATATGGGAGCACTAAATAGCACAAGCATGGTTAATTTTGACATTAAATTAAATAGGTGAGTGTTCATTTGGCCATCCATGATATACGTAAAACCCGAAATATATACTTAGGATTTAATGAATAATGAGAAGCTAGCTGCCCTTTGGGTATTTCAAACAATTGTATATGTAAAGAGCCTGTTTATCAGCCCATTTATGACATCCTGTGTTACATTTGATTCGTTGTAAAGATAACCTGATGGCAAGAAGTCACAAGTTAACACTTTTTGCGACATCAGCATGGGAGCACGCGGCTGCCACTCATTGCTTTTATCATGTTTGTTCACATTGTGTAACACCTGTAAATAGTTACAGGAACGTCACACCAGAACAAACACTGTTTGTAAGCAGAGTAATGGGGGATGTTATTCAATGAGATTAAACTAGCATCCAATTAAGATTCTTACATTATAGGGTATGTGTTAAATCTGGTTAAGTCGTACAATCAAAGATCGTGTTTTTTGTTTGTAGAATTGCTAGAATGTTATATGACTTTGAACACAGACGGAAATAACTGTTGCATTCTCAAGTGTAGTCGTGATCTGTGAAAAAAAATTATACCAGATTTTTTAGAAAAGTAACCAACTAATGAGGTAAAAATAATAGTTTTTAGATTCATTAGAAAAAACGTTAACTGGTAATTTAAAATCAAGATAACTGATGATTGAATATATTAAACAAGAGAAGATTACTTGGATAAAGAAGGTTATTTCTAGCTGTGATTTTGTTCATAGAGATATAGATATATGTTTACAATATTCCTCAATTGCAATTCCCGATAAACAAACTCAAAATTCTATGAATAACAAAAGTTTAATTTGATTCTTTTCACAGATGATGCTTCACCATCCATAAGGGTTCAACACACAAGAATCCAAGATGGCGGCGGCAGCGGTGGCACAGCGGCGACCTCGCCGGGTGCGGACTGCCTCGCGCATCCAAATGGATGTGACGTCATCTGTGACAGCGGCAACAAACCCACTGGCACACCTTGGGTTTGAAGGGTCCCGTCACCAGGTGCCAGATCGGTTACCTTCAGCTCGTGGTGAGCGGACTGTGTCCATGAGGGTCATAGACCTCAATGAAGACACCCTGGACAATATCATGTCGATGGGCGAGAGCCTCCGGCGACTTGATATGAGCCATGCGGGGCTTAAGTCACTCCGCGAGGAAATGATTAAAAAACTTCCCAACCTAGAAAGGTTGGATATCAGCCATAACCAGTTAACAGAGGAGGGGTTACCCGCTAGTCTGGGGCTGCTTGAACATCTTGTGGAGCTCTCAATACATCACAACCACATGGGAAGTATTCCCAAGGTGTTGAACAAACTGCGGGGTCTTTTGCGGCTGAAGCTTGGAGGCAATAAACTCACCAGCCTCGAGGGACTAGAAAAGCTGCGTAAACTCAACATGCTCATCATAGACAATAATGAGATAGAACAGCTTAGTAAGACTCTCTATGTGAGTCTGCGTCGCTTGGAGTATTTCCACTGTAGCGGCAATAAGATTCATGATGTGCCTCCAGAGGTCAAGTTATGGAGACATCTCAAAGATCTGAATCTATCACAAAATGAATTGACCTTTTTGCCCGCAGAGGTCTTCCTATTGCCGCGTATAGATGTCCTCAATGCTAGCAGCAATAAGATAGCGCGCCTGCCATCCTTGGTCATCAAAGGCAAGGTGAAGCATATTCTGGCCATTGTGGACCTTTCTGACAACTTGATAGTCAAGTTCCCAGACTACCTCCTCATGATGACGCGGAAGTTAGATCTGAGCCGCAATCGCATCCGCACCATCCCAGGGGCCATCATCAAAAAGCTGGATTACCACACGGAGCAGGCATTATGCTTGGAAGGTAACCCGTTGTCCAACCCACCCCGCGATGTCTGCGAGTGTGGTATCCGCTCCATCATCCAGTACTTCCAGGAGGTACGGGCTGAGATGAAGGTCTACCAGGGACTTAAGGTGCTTGTACTGGGGGAGACCAAGGCAGGGAAGACCAGCCTGGTACAGACAATGGTGGATGGTCAGTCACGGCTGACCGATCGAGACGACCGGACTGTCCTCGTGGATCTCTACGAGGCTGAGTATGACTTGGACAATGAGGGCCCTATGGGAAGGAAATTACAGCTTGCCCTGTGGGACTTCTCTGGGCGTCCTAGCTATATGTACCCTGCCTCAATGTTCCTGCATCAGCCTTCTCTAGCCATGGTGGTCTTTGACATGGCTTCCTATAGAGCTGATAACTTTCAGAACTCCATTGGGCGGTGGATCGACTGGATCATTGCCACTAAGAACAATATAGTCATGCTACTGGTTGGAACCCATGCTGATAAGGTAAGCCACTCACCTATATTGGTTTCATGATAATTATATATTGGTATCTTTTATTTTAAATTTTCATTATGTGTGAACCTTTGAAAGTGTTGTCAGGGCAGGTACAGGTCTGACCTTTTTGATGTTATCTTAAGAATTTATACATTATATTCAGTTTACCATATATACCCCACTGTATTTAATTATTTAATTTGACTAGATAACCAGACTAAAAGCTAAATAGCATTATTTAGTTTGTACCCCCGAAGGATATGGAGTCAATCAGCTATTCAGTTACACATACCATAAGATGGGTCCCAGTAGCAATCCTTGAGGTATCCCATGTCCTTCCAAACAATCATGCGACATGTGTAAGTTGATCTTGCATGTATTTCGCTTGGAACCTAATATTAACTACGATATCATGCCGTTGGTTGGTTTACTTATAGACTGGTTAGCTTTTGATGATTATAATTTGAATAGTAAATTATCACTAATGGAGTCAAATACCTTACTGTGGTCAAGGTACACGGATTTTAGCTTTGATACATTTGTCTTTGCCGAATCTCTGAGTGCATATGTGGCTATTAGTCAGTATGTTGTTCAATTAAAAACCTGAGTTAAGTTGAGATTTGTAATGTTTGTTGGCTCTAATAAATGATGACAAAGATCCTCTTCATAATACAAGGGATTAACATGCGCACAGACATACACAAAGAGAGAGCAATGTTTATTCTTACAAAAATAGTACAATCTTTGAAAAGAACTGTATCTATGGTGCGTGCACTTCATTAGTTCCTTTATTAGATAGATATTTAGGGTCTATTCTCGTAGATTATTGCTATGATAAGCAGGATAGACCCCTGTGAGTAGACCCTACACCAATTTCACTACAGCATGCCTCTGTTGCACTCCGCTGAGATACAGAATAGCATGGTATACATACATATGTCCTATATCTTAATCCTATTATACTGAGCTCTATAGGCAAAGATAGGAAGGTGGCATTCTAACATATACATTGTGTAGTTATCTATCACATATACTCATACCTATGTAGCCAGGTACAAGAGGGTTGGACATGACCAGTACAGGACCCTAGATGTGAGCTGCCACTACCCATAGCACTGTTTATTAGTTACAGGTTGTATGGGATGTGCCGTTTCTCTTTATTGATGCACCACATACTCATGGACGTAAAGAGAGAAAACATTAACCTTTTAAGGGCCGCATAGTGATTTAACATCAGATACTTAGCCAAAGGAGGTTTGATTGGTATTCAAATAAACAAGTATTAGAGTAGAAAACTCAGGATTGGGTTATTTAATTATCGCTTACCTGGCTCATGCTTATATTAAGTGGATAAACTGTGATTATCGCTATTAATTATTGGCTCAGACGTAGTTACCCGACCCACCACAACTGGCACTAGGAATTTATTGCTCACACTCCCGGACGTTAAGCACTTATTGGGGACCATATTAATAATCAGCAGTGTTTGATCAATTTATGATTAGCATTTAACCATCTTTAATCATTTTGACAAACCGGGTAAATAGTGTCATCTGTTCACAGAAAAGGTTGTCACATCTTTTTTATGTCTATGTTGGAAAGGTTTTTGTACAGGTTTGCGTCATTCCGTTTTATACACATACATACTAGCTCAAGGCAGTGTGCAGACATTTATGATCTGCCAAATTGTACATGTTTAATCTTCAGCGCGCACACTGAAAATCCATAGGCTTTAGAGGTTTGCCAAATCGTACATGTTTAATCTTCAGCGCGCACACTGAAAATCCATAGGCTTTAGAGGTTTGTCAGTACTAGCTAACCTAGCTTCGTCATAGGGGTTTTCATCCTTCATTAAGGCAAAACTAAAACGTTAGTCAAAATGGCTAACCCTAATATGCATAAAAAAGAAAAGACTACGGTTGGTTAGTCAGTTTGACTAACCTGTCAGCATTGACTAACACAGATTGGTCGGATAGGGAGTCAGAAAATCACTGAGAGACCCTTAGTTATCTATTCTGTATGTGGCTGCAGATGGGTCAAAAGCGACCTGGCGACCTGGGCTGTTTTGGAGGCGACATCCGACCTAATGCAATAATAAAAGTGACCTATTTTAGGGGGTCCAAAAAAGCGACTTTGTGACCTGGACCCCTTAATTTCGGCGACTTTCCGACCTCGGGGGGGGGGGGGGGACTCCTCTGCACCCCCCTGTATCTAATACATGTAGGCCTACACACATACTCTTGTTTGTATCAACTTGATTATGCTAGTGTTGAACTCAGTCTTGATTTCCCAGTTTAAGTATTTCTAATAATAAGTGATTGGATGGTATATGAACATAATTATGTAGAGCTGATTCTGTAGAAATACCTTACTCCATGATGTGCTAGGTTTTCACTCACTTCGCTGCCCAAGGTTATATTTAGTTTTGATCGTGTTCTGACTTACTGACGTGTCAGTACTTATATATGTACCGTAAATTACCGCGTACTACTCGCGGGTTGTACGCGAATCAGCCTAGGCTTTCATTTGATTCCAAACATGCCTAAAATAGAAATGATCAAACCCAGAAACGGGTTGGGAGTGTGGGTTATACGAGAGATGCGGGTTATATACGCGGGACTTTACGGTATTTGTCTGTGACTGCTATTTTCTAAACGGTAAAGCAAGTTTAATACTGAACACAAAATGCTTGTATTGTATTGTTAACTTTAGCCTCCTTTGAGAGACGTTACTTGTTAATGGAACTTGCGTCAAATAAAAATCTTGAAACTCAACTCAAGTTTACACCTGTCCTCTAGGTGCGGCGGCCGCGGCTGCAGCAGGTGTGTGCCGAGATCTCCAAGGCCGTGTCCGGCTACCTGAGTCGGCACCTGGCCGTCATACAGAGGGAGATCAAGAAGATAGAGTCACTCCCCCACATCTCTCCTGCCCTCAGTGAGCAGCTCAAACGGTACATCCAGCTACTCAAAGTGCAGACTACGGTGTTCCCACAGGTAGGTGTCTATAGCACAGGTAAGGTACAGGTATATAGGGATAGATTCACTGCCAAACATCTCTCCTGCACTGCCAAACGGTACACTAAGTTGCTCAGTAGAGACTACTGTATTCCCTGCCTCAACACATGCCCATCAACCCAGTTGATTATGTATTTAGATATTCGTTATGATATAAACTTTGAAATAATTATTCCCATTTAGGTTGCTGATTATTCGCCAACCTTTTAATAGCTTGATGATTCCTTATAACGATGAATCTGGATGCTCGGGTGGGCAAAGACATCTTACGTGATGTTCTGATCTTGTGAGGTTTAGACTGTCACCAGACGCCCACAGACAATCATATTTCAGGAGCAAACCGCGTTCCGAGATCAGACCGAACCTCTCACCAGATGTGCTATTGCCAGACTGTATGATTCCCATTCAGTGTTATCCTTATGTAGTCGTCTTCTTTTTTTTGGCTTGAAATATTATCTGTATTGCCTTCCACACTTGAAAAGGGCAATCTTTGAATGATCCATTTACCAAATACCCCCCCCCCCCCTCCTTCAATATTTTATTATGATACAAGAGTCTGCTACTTCATACATGATACTTTATTCAGATTTGCTTCAAATTACAGGTGGTGCCTGTGAGTTCGGCGTCGTTGCTGGGTATGGGTGACCTGCAGCAGGCTATAGTACAGATGGCCGGGGACCAGAAGGCCTTCCCGCACGTCCTCAGGGTCATCCCCTCTCTGTGGATAGAGGTTGAGAACCACATAGACGACAAGGCTTGGACGTAAGTTGGTGTATTTAACACTTTGATAAGGGAATGATGCGTGAATGCAGCCCTGACTCGCCAGGGCTGTATTGCATGTCGGGGTAATGACGCTAGTAATCGGCATGCTGCACCATCGCGAAAATGTGCCTTCAACAGCTGCTGTTATCCCGGCGCTTATATATACAAGACATGCGCTTATTGAAGGTCTTGTTTAGAGCTGGAGAATATTTACCAGGTAACCAGGTACATTGTTTCGACTGTATGGTAATGTATTTCTATTATGGGAATTCAGCGCTGCCCCGTCATTCGCTAGAACATTCATGCATTATCATGAGGATGAGTAGAGCTAGGGACGCCCAACACACGGCTATCAGAGGACCCACTACTCACACATCTCAGAGGGGCACTCACTGGCCCCAGCAGTGGTGTTATATGTGTACTGAGGGCTCTGTCTATGAAGTCATTTCCTTCAAAATCATGGGTCTGCCCATCAATATTTAGACCATAGGAACAGGTAAAATTGGCATGCAGTCATTTTGCACCTAGGCCCCTTAAAATTGAACAAAGAGGAGAGATTCTATGCAAGAAAGGAGATTTATGTCCTTTAATTCTACAGGGAAGAAGTAAGTATTATTAAGGGGCCTGAACACCGGCCGTCTCTAGTAGAGCACATAGGGCGAGGCTGAAAATACACCATTTATAAATGAATTTGAAAGTTTGCGTGCATATTTTTATTTTGTGTAATTTTGAGTGAATTTTTTTCTTTTCAATTTTGATGTAGCAAACTTTCCAGGCAATGAGTAAAAAAATGTATAGGCCAGTCCATGCAGAGCCAATCCCTGTTATGTGCATGTAGGCCTACAAATGTAGGATAATGTATATGAGTGGCTGTGCTAACAGTAGTTCCCCATTCAGCCTGCAGGTGCCACTGGTGCGCTGGGGGGTCTACGTGGAGGACATCGTCAAGAAGTTCGGCATGCGCCACCTGGTGGAGCAAATCACAACCTACCTCCACGAGACGGGCAAGGCGCTGTGGTTCTCCGAACACCCCCAACTCAGGGACTTCATCATCCTCAGACCGTCCTGGTTCTCTGATTTACTAAAGGCCCTGTTCCGACACGATATGGCCTCATATGACTTCAGCCAGGATGAGAATCTCAAACTGCATGTGAGTTGGAACAGATTATGTTTAATTATGAATTGTGCTTGATTGATTAATATTTTATTCCTGATTATCATGAGAAAAACATACTCGTAATGGAATGCGGTGACCGTGTAGTATTCCACAGCCATTGGTTTATTGTACAATTTCATTGAAAGCTAACATGTAAATACACATGATGTACTTTTATGTTTTTCAATTTGATTTATATTCTGCATTTCTCAAAAAAACAGAAAAGTATGAATAAAATTACATTTGTTGACATTGGAAAACAGAAAAAATTGATAACGACAATAATTACTTAAAGCATAAAGAGAAACACTTTGTAAACTCTACTGTAACACTTTGTGGACTCTTTACTTTATGTACCTGGGTAATATGCCCTTTATTCACTACCCTTTCTCCTCCCGTGCAGGGCTTTAACCAGGGGCGCCTGGAGCGGGCGCGTACCGACCTGGTGGAGGAGGGGGTGCTGGACAAGGAGCTGCTCCGGTACCTGTGGGCCGCCTACATCCCGCCCGACAACCCCACCGTGCTACACCAGGTGGCGCACATGTTCGTCGAGTTCTTCGAGATCGGATACGCCGTCGATAAAACAGACGGTTCCGGTCGCGTGTCGGCGATGAGCATGTCGTCCGAACGGTCAGCCGCTGTGGTTACTCCACAGCCACAACCCGCGCAGGCGCCGTCGACTTCCGCCCCGACGCCGCGCTCACTAAAGGCAGGACGCACGCGCAGTAAGGACTCCCTGATGGCAACTAGTACGCCTGCGCCCGACGCTACTGACGTGCTGTTCCCGTTCTCGCGGATCCTCGTGCCGTGGTTACGAGATGTGGCGCAGCCCGCCGCGTTCCGGGTGGAGTTTGACCGCTTTGCGGATCACCCGACGCTGGTGGCTAACTTCCGGTTCCCTCGGTACATCCCGCACGGGCTGTTTGAGACGCTGACGGTGAGGGCCCAGCAGGAGAAGCTGGGCCTTACCACCATGTTCCACTGGAGAGGTCAGTACAAGCAGCTTGATGTTGATTATTTTGGATAGTGTTGTAGATTTATAAATTTAATGACAGGCCCGTTACTAGCCTTTGTCACATGGTGTTGCTTTTTTGAGTATGGTGGAATTAAATAAATTCAATGGTGGAGCTTGCATTTGGTGGAACTAAACCAAGATAAAAATAGTTTGTTTTTTTTAAACAAAAACTAGAATTTGTTTGGGCCATAGGATACGAGACATCATTATCTTAGCTTTTATCTTGAGACCTTAATAATTGTCTGATTTATAAGCCGCAAAACCTTGAATACATCTAGCTTTCGGACCAGCCAGCCAGGGTAGAAATTTGTTGTTGTTTTTTAAATAATGTTTTAACTATTTGAAGAACTGCTTTTTTTCTGTATATTAATATCAATATCAATGATATTAATATGATCATTATTATAGTTTAATATTGGTATCAATATCAAGGATATTTATATGATCAATGTTATAGTTTAATATTGTACCCGTAGTAAATGTCCAGGTGGCCTGTACTCGCGGCACCAGGAGCACCCTGTCAGGCTGTAGGCCTACCTACTGTGTATAGACCACCATGTAGTATAGTTACTGTATATATTGTATCATATATACTGGTATACTATACTTAAGTTATATACCTACATTGTATACCTCCAGGTGGACTCTACTCGCGGCATACAGAGCACCCTGTCAGGTTGTACCTGCTCCGTATAGACCACGAGGCGGACGGCAGCACGTGTGTCCGCACAGAGACACGTCATGAACACGCCACCAAGGAGGACGCTGACGTAGAGACGCTCTGGTCCGTCCTACTTCCGGTTCTCAGGGAGACTGACAGCCTCATCTCCAAATTCTCAGGTTTGTTGAAGCACTTTAAGGACCGCAGAGTGTTTTCATATACTATGCCCTTTGTTGTCATGATGCATGAATGCATCACCCACAGGATGGGCATAATGAAATGACCTACATTCGTTAGATAATTATGGTACCTTAAAGATATGTCCATACTGAATTTCTTTTTTAAGAAAAAGCTGTATTGCTTATACTATATCAAATGTTTATTTCTCATCAAATGGTTTACTAAAATGATAAGGTATATTCGCTATATACACATGAATATCACCATTCAATTGGATGTGGCATAATCTCTCAGATAGTCGACATAATCATTTGTAGTATCATTTTTTTCAATTTTAAATCTTCAAAAATCTAATAAATAATAACACATTATGATTGTAAAATCCGACAGTTAAAAACATTTAAATTAAAAACATTAAAATCCGCTGCAGGAGTGCGTGTGGAGCGGCACATGGAGTGCCCGCGGTGCCACGCGCTGACCTTCCTGGGGGAGTGGCAGACTCCCAAGGAGCTGCAGGGGGCATCCTCCAGGGTGTGTGAGACGTGCAAGGCCGAGGTTCCCGCCGTCTACCTCATCCAGCCCAAGGAGAAGAAGAGAGGTGGGTGCAGGGAGAGGCACCCTGGAGGACAGTGGTGTATTCTTTTTAAAACGTCTTGTTCTTTCTTGAATGTTTTATGCTGTTATATTTTTTGTTTTTGCTCTTCAAAGTTTGTTTTGTTTTATTTTATTTTTTCCAAATTATTTTATTTTTTTAAATCCTGAACATGTTGGGCCTTAGCTTGCATTGACATTGACTATATTTGTCAGTATGATTTTATAAATTGTTCACCCTTTAAAGGCCGCCGGTGCTTTAATGTGATATACCCTTTGTCGTCATGAGTCTGCTGGGTATCTAGCTATAGTGCTGCATTAATGCAACATACCGACCCTATGGGGTTGATACATTCCTGAATGGCTGGTATGATGCATGAATGCAGAGCTGGAGGGTAAACTGGCGAGGGCTGCATTCTTGTGTCATGATGAGAAAGGGTATAGCACATTTATGCACTATGAGGCCGATAAAGGATTAAGTGAGGGGGGGGGGACATAATTAATACCATTTATGTATATAGACCAATGCAGCATCAAATAGATGGTGGCATTTTGAAGAGAAATTGTTGATACAGTTCCTGCATTATTTAGATTTACATAGATGCATTTTTTGAGCTTAGAAGGACAGAAATGCATTTTACATCAAGAGCCATCAATTAGGTTGGTTTTGGTGCCTTAACGTTTAAGAAGGACACAGGTCGATTGAGAAGGAGAATACACATTTAGAAAAAAAAATCTGAATAACAATACAGGAATACAATAAATGGCTACTACGTCTTGTGACATGATATAGAAAATTGGTCATATCTGAACTTAACAGTTTATGTTCGTTTCACTTTCGAATTCGTTTTGCTTGTTTCATGTTTTTATGATTTTGAAAAAAAGGAGTTGAAATTGGCTATTCTAATACATGGAACCACAGACCTAGAGATTTAGGTCCCAGGTACCTCGTTTAAGCTCGAAATGTCTCTTTCTTCTTTTTTTAAATGTGATATTTAAGCCTCTTTTCTTTATATATATTCACATGATTTAAGATATAACTGTAGTCTTCACAGTTTCTATTTCGGCATTAAGACATTTCAATGTTTGCATGTTTTGGATATAAGAATTTCCTTGACCACAGCTGAATCTACACAATAAAATAATGTACTTGAATACAAATTACGAAAACTGGTCTAATTCTATTCGTTGTTACACATATAAATGTAAATACAATAGTATAATAAGGTCTTAATACTGTATTTATTTTATGTGCTTTGCAGTTATTGTTCGTTGAGTGAACTCATGCGGAAGTTTAAGGTTTCTTCTTGTTAGTTTTTCTAATACTCTCTTATACATTTTTCTGACTTTCATTATTCTGTTTCTGCATAGATTTCTCTTCTTCAAATTGAGAACCTGGTATGTTTTCTTTGGTTGTAGTCCATAGGTAAAACTAATAATACACCATACATTTAGAGATATGTCCAGTAGTGTAATGTAGAATTAAACAACTTTAACCCTTTAAGAAACGTATACTATTTTAATGCATTATGCCATCGTCGTCATGATACATGAATGCAGCCCTAGTGGGTATTCTCGTCCTAATCCTATATGGGGTTGATACATTCATGCATCATGAGAGTACAGTAAAGCACTATGCGGCTCTTAACGGGTTAGGCACTTAGACTTATTCTGAACACTCTAGATGATATAGTGTATGACTGCGCAGTACTCGTAGAATATACCTCTTAACTGAAACAATTAATTGTTAAGGACGTTTTGATCTGCATGCAAAATCTATAGTTATCATTAACCGTGTCTCACCTAAGAAAGGTTTGTGTTTATTCTCCAACTTTCAATAAAGAAAATAAGGGTGTCTTAAAAATGATATATATGTTTGATGAAGTGTAAAATAATGGATTGCCTTTTCTCTGATAATATAGTGAGAAGTATATATACACGTGCATTGACACTGCACATCAGTATTACAGACATTACTATGTGTTTCCTCTAAATCCTGGGCCTAGTATTATTTCATATATATTTAGAATAAAATAGATTCGTCCATCAGGCAAAAACACATTGGGTTTGAGACTAAAGATATTAACCAACAAAATACTACCTGTTCAGAAATCACAGTTAAATAATATTTGGCATAAGTTATTATATATTTGGTTAATATTTAGTTCACCTTTCACAATAGGATTAATTTGGCAATTGGTTTGATATAAGTTATAATTTAGCAAGGCATAAGGCAAGACCATTTTCCTAAGGGCCACCGTCCACAGAGCATAAATCGGCCGTATGCGACCATTTTATACGCAATTTACATAGGAAATGTATGGCAATTTTATCCATGTACGGCCGATTTATGCTCTGTGGAGGGTGGCCATGAGCACAGAGTAAGATGATAGACCTTTACCATGACAGTTGTACAAGAAAAGTGTAAACTACGATATCAATATGAATAAGTGATCTCTTGGTTTAATCAGAATTATATACAACTATTTATATGTACACGTGGGAATAGTCTGCAGAGTGGTTTCACAGGTTATGGTTCGGTGGTGGGAAGAGTCATAAACTATTATGATCAGACCAAGGAAAGGAATGCTCTGAAGTAGAATCCATTATCAAGGCTATCATACCACGGCGTATTGTCTTAAATAATCCTCAAATTATTGTCTAGAATGTCAAAGCAATTCATTCACCATATTAACATGGCAAATTTGCTCTAATTTAGAACATCTTTGTATATCTTTGGACTCGTATTATATTATTAAGAAAAAGATCATGTTGGGCTATGTTAAAATATTCTTAATCATAAGGTTCAAGCTTTGGTTATGTGTAATGAAATATAATCAAGATTTGGGTATATCATAATAAATATGTGTAATGAAATACATAAGAGCCTTCCTTTCATTGATTTGCCCACTGGTGGTTAAGGAGTTGCATGGTCATGTTTTATTTCATTATCATAGTTTCATTACATCATTCATGTCCTTTAGTCAAGTTAATATAACAGAACATATTAGATATGTAACGACGTTTCTCACACTTTTCCCTTTAGTTGAAGAGTTCCTGAGAAAGAAAATTCTTGAGCAACAGCAACGCCGCCTATCGGAGATTGCCCTAACTGAGGCCACTTCCGCCGGAAGTGAGCTAAACCGGAAGTTGGAGGAGATTCGTGAAGAGAAGGCGGCAGAGGCAGCGGAAGAAAATGTCACGGGGAAGGAGAATATCAGGTCAAGAACAGGGTCTATGAGTGACAACCAACGATCAAGAGCAGGATCTATGAGTGACAACCAAAGATCTAGGGCAGGATCTATGAGTGACAACCAAAGATCTAGGGCAGGATCTATGAGTGACAACCAAAGATCAAGAGCAGGATCTCTGAATGGTCCCCAGAGAGGCAGTAGAGGGTCTATGAGTGATAACCAATCTGCTCAGAGTGACGACAGCAGTGGCAATGGGCACAAGAAAAAGAAATCCAAGCAGCTCAGTAAAAATGGAAAAGCAGATCTGAAACACTCCCCAGCAATAAATGGCAATAGCAATGGCAAACGCTCCCCGGGGACCCCTGGGAAAGACAGTAATGCAGCAAAGTCAAAGGAGCCAGGTTCCTGTTGCTGAAGTGTCTATAGAGAAAGAAAATATATAGATGAAGAATGACTCAAAGAATAGTATGTATATAAAGTATTGTATCCATGTGTGTGTATATATTTGTGAATATACACTATATCTATTGAATAATCATGCATTTAGGCCTATAAAGAGTGAAATTACAGAATAGCATTAATATGGGATACAATAGTATGGTCTACTTTATCTTATCTCATAGTATGTGTATGATTAGGACTCTTATAGGCCTACTGGCTTAGATGCCTTATCACACCAGACCATTACTGCAAACACATTCTATAAGGGATGAGAGAATATGATATATGTATGTATTAGTTCAACTTCTCGGATAGTGAAATAACCCAAAATAGAAGAACCCCTTTGTAAATATATCAATATTGGATTCTTACCCACCATGTATGATTTATATAGGCCAGCATGTGCATTCCATTTCCTGTTGCAATTATTGGCCTGTATACCCAGCACCTGAACCCTACACAGACTTGTTTTCCTCTTTCTACACTATTTACCAAAGGGGAAATATAAAAAAGCTACAGTAAAGCATAGTAAATGGCAATACTAAGCCCCCACGACGAACACCCAGTAAGGGCCTGGGCTGAGGCCAGGGACAAACAAATGTTTTTATATGCGTTTGCTATGTGGCCGTCTACAAGAACTGGAGAAAGCGATCTGTAAAAGATATAAATACATATGAGAGAAAATTAATGGTTTGTAAGTACATAAACTCAGAGACTAGAAACAGAGGGCACCACTCTGGAATTTGCTTAAAGCCTGTGAATATTATTTGGTGTTAAAGTATTGGTGTTTTCGTATCACTATTATCACGGTTAGATGAACATTTCATGTGTGACTATTGGGTAGGGAAGGGGAAGGTCTGCAGAGTAGCGGTTATAACTAATAAAATGTATCACAAATAATATAGTTGTTCTTTGTATGTGTCTTTGTCTAGGGGTTGGAGAATACTAAATCTCAAAATAGAGGTCAGTATTGTTAAGTTCCTATACTATATCTATCACTGACACGTCGACAAAAAGAGAGATTCCTAAAAAAAAGAAGACATAAAACGGGGTCAGTACTTGCCAAGGTACAATAAAAATGGCAAAGCACATACATAGCCAGCAAAGTGCACCACCTATGCCTAGGGTGAAGTTGTAGGTTACTAGTTATAATGTGCATAATCTCTATAGTGCCATCTTTGGCATCATTTGAAAAACTCCAAGGTTTGTGATTTTATAACATTGCGATATAAAGATTCTTAGCCCGAATCCAATAGCTATGACCATGTAATTCCTCAATTATTTACAATAATGGATACCTCATAATATACATTTGGACCCATAGCATTCCTCATGCAAGTCAATGTTTCAAGGAGGCAAACCATTTATCTCTCCTGTCTTTTTATACATTACAAAAATCCAAGGCATACAAGGAACACAAAAGATAAGAAAGACATTTACACAATTGCTTTAAGAAAGCAACACTTACATTTTTTGAGGCAATCCTGTCTGTACCTTGTGTCCAGGTGACAGGATGTGTCTGGTGTGTACACTGCCACACAACCACGGGAGCAGTAAGAAGTCCCATTCCACATAGAGAGGATTACTCTGTTTTTTCCAGCGTAAGGAATCTCAATTAAAAGGTATACTTACACGATAGAAAACGTCTGGAGCCTTATGAACACACTATAAAAAGTAAGTGTTGGTGCACAGTAATGTATACTGTAACTTTACCGCATCTACTGTAGCTTTACAGCAGATGCTTTTGTGCACCTATACTAAACTGTACACCAACAGTAGATTTTAATCTATATTCTCAATAAAGGCAAGCAACAATTTCTTTTCTGTGCAACATAATGGGTATGTGATTTCATTTTTATACCAAACATCCTTGTGGCAAAATATGTCTTTTTAGACAAAATGCATCTTTGTTATTTTTGGTCATCCAGACACAGTTTGCATAATCTATGCGACGATGAAGACATCCCTATGGCTGCACTGCTCAAACGACAGCCGATAGAAAAACATGATTCTCTGATGGACACAAATCTAAGATTTGGCACCCACATCTTGCAGCCCGTAGAAATGAGTTATATATATTTTTTATCTTTAGTAAGTCTATCAATCAGCTGATTTTTCTCACAAATTCCTCTCTATTTCTAGTGTCCTACAAGGTATGTACATATCTGTTCTTGTACAGGTATGTTAGAAGAGGTACTTATGTACCATACCTCAACTTTAAATACCTCATGAAGTATCTCATATCTTTGAAAGTCAAACCTGGCATGTGTTATTTGCACATACTACAGGTTGCACCACAGGTGTTTGAAAAAATATACTTTAAGGTAGCTTGACTGTCACTTACCCATGAGTCAACCACTGGTGATTATGTTGATAAAACACGCTAATTGTACAAATGGTACCATAAGTTGACATGTATGTTAAACACATTATGTTATCCGCAAAGAGCAGGGACATGTTTAAACTAAAGCCTTTTCATTATAGATTAATTCCAATGATGTAAAACTATGACTGAAAGCCATATTCATCCTGTTCTGTACGTAAAAATACTGAATACCCATTAATACCCATGATTATTAATGTTATTATTTGGGCTGGTGAGGTGTCCGGTGAGAGTCCCTGTACATGACAGTTAAGTCATGGTACCGAATCTAGTTGAACAAGCTCACCTTTTTAATCAGTTCAATGACTTGCATCAATATTCATGATATCATATTGGGAGCACAATCTCACATGTGTCCCACATGAAATGAGACCAGGATATTCGGAAATGAATGTTACTTTCCATATAAAAGAAAGTGTCAAAGTCGAAGTTCTAGAGTTAAGAGGTTTGGGTGCCCATGCATCTCACGGTCACGTTGCCCTAAGCTCCTTGATTTCAGTAGTACAATGCAGTATGCGTACAGCAGTGGACTACTCAGGGTAAGAGTGTGTTGTGGTGTTACCACAGTACCTGTGTATCATTTGAAGAGGCCCGTGGGGACGAACTGAATCAGTTGCCTGAACATTTGCATATATTGCGTATCATTGAACAACATACCTTGCATATTCTTAAACTTAAATGGTATGTAGTAATGATATTTAAATACCATCATGATTGTTCTAGTACCATCTTGGCATTGATTGAAAACGTCTATATTGTATACGTAACATTCTAATGCCAATACAAATTAAATTCAAACTCAATATGTTACAGTATATTGTTGTCGCGTAAGGGAGTGGTCATTTTTTAACAACAAGGGGGGGGTCGGTAGATTTTCGCGCGAGCGGGTCTGAATTTTTCTGGTCCCCCCCGCGAGAGGGGTAGAAATTTTTTTGGTCCCCCCCTCCAGGCAGGTTGAAATTGAGCGCGGCCGACCCCTTTGAGCTATAGTAACGCGCGGGCTTTTCCGCTAAATAGGGGTGTAATTTTTTTGGTCCCCCCCTCAAGAGGGGTCCAAATTTTTTTGGTCCCCCCCCTTCAAGGGGTCCAAATTTTTTTGGTCCCCCCCCCCCAAATCCACCAACCCCCCCCTGTTGTTAAAAAATGACCACTCCCTAAGTCAAAGACCATGCAATGCCCATGATCACCAATTCATAAATAATTCAGGGGCGATACACCAACAACATGGATATACCCACAAGCACTGCATTGATTCCCACGCATTAAGATTCCAAATGAACAAGAACCTTTGGACATGCAGTTTTTAAAGGGTTGAAACAGATTTCATCTTAAGATACCTATAGCCCCCATTGGTTTTGGCAGGTTGTCGCCGGAAATGACAAGTTGTTCCAGTATTGCTTTAAAAAGAACAGGAATAAGACGCTGAACACAGCAGGTTCAATACATACCAATTTTCTACCCTAAGTGTTCTCTAAGGGGGCATTTTAAAACCCCTTTGACATAATCCCTCGCAGCCAGGGTCTACAGGGCAATAATCCGATCTTTAAAAACTTGAAAATATTGGGAATGGTCCAATATGTCCTTATGTATACATAAATGTATATAAAGAGGGGGATGTTGTAATTATTAGCGACTTCTATGCATGACGCTGTGTGTTCTCGTGCCAATGCTCCTTTGCCAGAGGGCAGTCAACGCCAGAGTCTGGCTAATTGAGTGGACGCTGGCGACATAAGGCCATGATTTTGGGCAGCAGGAAAAATAACAAATAACACAAATTACTGACAAAACTGTTGATTTTTACCCCTGGATATTAGTCTAGACATTCCCGCGTCGCCTATGTATATCTTCACATAATATGTGCATCGTTAACCATGGGGAACCAGAGTCCCATTTCTACATGCCCCCCCCCCCCCACACCCACACACTCAACCATCACCAGCATTGCCCTTACCCTAACTATATCCTCCCCTCTTTTAATTCTCCCCTTCCCCCTCCCCTTCCCCCTCCCCCTCCCCCTCCCCCTCCCCCTCCCCCTCCCCCTCCCCCCTCCCCCTCCCCCTCCCCCCCCTCCCCCTCCCCCTCCCCCCCTCCCCCTCCCCCCCTCCCCCTCCCCCTCCCCCTGTCTGTCTCTGTGTCTCTGTCTGTCTCTGTCTGTCTGTTTGCGTCTCTGTGTCTCTCTATATGTGTCTCTCTTTCTCCCTCTCTCCCCCCCTCTCCCTCACTCCCTCCCTCCCGTCCTACTCCCCAACTCTTACTCTCTGCCCTCTATCCACCCACACACCCACACACCTACCCCTTACCCCCCTACCCCCCTCCACCCGTCCCACCCCCAACCTGGCTGGCCTACCTGTGGTTGCACACCCTGGTAGCTGACAGTGAGTGGGGTGTCTGGGCCTGGTACAGGTTAAAGCCTCCAGTGTCTCCTCTGCTTAATGCAGTCCCCTTTAAGATGGTCAGGAGAGGAGTGAGCAGCAGCAAGGTAGGTTTATTCCACCTCTGTGTTAATCAGGGCAGGTAACATGGGGATGTAAGGGGTTTTCTATGGTTGTGTGGATGTCCCTCTGTTTGTGTGCAAAGTATAGGGCAGGTGTGGATCCAACCTAAAGCCTTTAATCTCCAGGCTTTAGGTTATTACAGGCACAGGGGATCTGATGGGAAAATTACTATTGATTTTCTACAATACAAAAAGCATAATGTAGGTATATAATGTGTCTATATTCTGGTTGTCAGTGCATGGTTTGTGTGTCTATTTCGGTATCATGACAGCCATATTCAACGGCTGACCCCAGAAGCAGGGGAGGTATGTGTATGAGAATGATTCTTTTTAAAGACACAATGTACACAATCCAGGGTCACATATATGCAGTGGTGGGAATGTGAAGGAGGCGGTTATACTTCGTCACTGCATCATTGGATCCCTCTTTATGTCTCAAGAAGACACTCACCAATGCATGAAGACCACCTGCTGAGATATAAGGGGGTAAACACCACTATTGCCTTTCGTGTGCATCTTCAACTATGGCCAATCACCCAGGTGTATACTTAACCATAAAACCTCCTACCTGTTGACACACATGGCGAGTGGTGGAGGGCTGACAGGAGAGGATTCCATCACAGTTGGTACTTATATTCCCAAGATACTTCATACATAAATCACCGAAGCAATCTACCCACTCCACCCTCACCCTAGACAAGAGGTTTTATCTAGCTTTACGTGATGAATCTCAAACCCAGCAAGTTAAAACTTGCCACTTGTTGTTTGAAGCAAAGAGTGCAGTACATTCTACTAGAAAAACTACATGTATAATTATACCCTTGGTTATACCCCGTCTGCAGCACTAGCAACACTAGAACTCTATGTGATGCTGTGTGCTGTTTTGTTAGTCCATAACATCATGGGTTTTTATGAACCTTAACCAGAAACAACATGGAACACCTTCCAGTTGTGCCGCATAGAACACATTCACATTATGAGCCCAGTGGACACAAAGTTCAGTTCAAAATTGAATCAACGTTGAATCAACGTTGAATCAACATTGAATCAGCATTTGCAGCCAGTTATCAGTGGTATGTGCCGACTGGGTCACTGTATGTTCATAGATCTAACATGCAGTTTCAAACGGAAACAGGCCCACACTAATTGGCTGGGAACCTCCCTGTATACCTGTAGGTGCCCCCGTCCCTCTCCTCTCATTCACCCCCCCCCCCCCCCCATCTCCCTGACCCCGTTAGTGTGACTTAAGTCCTATATCTTCTTTAATCCCCGCCCATCTTACCTAGTTACAGCTCATCCCACCAACAGATAGTGTCTTCTCTATTTACTACTTTCACCCCCTCCTCACCTCCAGGCTTAGAGACATCCTTTACATCATACCCTGCACTACCCCCTCCACCTACACACATTAGCCCTTTAAGGAGTGCATAGTATTTTATTGTGCTATGCCCTTGGTCGTGCTGATGCATGAATGTAGCCCTATCTGGTAATCAGTAACTTGCCAAAGCTGCATTCAAGCATCATATTGATCCTAGGGTTGATACACTCCTGAAGGGTTGACATGACACATGCATGCAGCCCTGCATCCATGCATCATGATGGCAAGGGATACAGCGCATTAAAGCATTATGCATCCTTGAAAGGGGTAGGCACACAATCTCCTACATAGGATCCTACAGGTTTCTGGTAGCCTAGCCTGCCGGGTCGGTCTGTTGATCATTGAGATGTAAAAAGACATACACTCAGTTTTTGGACCTGAACGTTATGAGGGGGTATGTGTTTTCTCAAGCTGTAAGTAGCTGTAAGTATATGAGAGAGAGGGAGAGGGATTTACTATAGGCAGAAAAATACCTCTACATGATTTTTTTTTAAATCATGTAGATACATGTAGATACATGAGAAGCTAGACGGTCTATGCACCCCATCATTGGTGAACCAACTAACCTTTTTAGTTTTTTTACAATTCTGATTCAGGAAACTTGGTTCAATGTCTATATCTGTCTCTATCTTGTCCCCATCTTCCTTTCTGTCCCTCCCCTCCCTTTCTGCCCCTCCTCTCTATTTCCATACTCTCTTTCCCTGTGTGTTTTATGACTATATCATTTGAGTTTAACAGGTGTGCTTGCCAATAAAATGGTTTAACAGCAGATAATATGTGTACAGAATTGTCACCCTGGTATTTAGGGCACCTGGAGAGACACTTACCCCTTTAAGGGCAGCATATAGTAATCTAATGCTGTATGTCCTTTATCATCATGATTAAATGTTACCGATTGCGCCCTGGTGTGTAATTTGACAGGGCTGCGTTCATGCATAACGCCGAGCTTTTGGGAATTGACCAACCTTGTAGGGTTGGTATGTGATGTTGGAATGCAGCACTGGCGAGTCAGTCGCCAGGGATGCATTCATGTATCATGACGATCCAGTATAACCCTTTAAGGACCACATCATGTCTTTATGCATCATGCCCTTGGTCATCATAATGCATGATGCAGCCCTAGTGAGTAACTCGCTAATGCTAGCTGCATTCAAGCAGCACTGCGACCTTATGAGGTTAAGACACTCCCAACGGCGGGCTACTTGTGCATCATGAAGACAAATGTTATTTTTAGCAACATACGCCTTAAAGGGTTAGCACTAAACTGAAGCAGACAACTCCTGCATTGTTCAGCCATGGGTTGTGTTTCCTTGTGGCCGTGACTCCCCCCGGGGTGCAGAGTCCCAGTGTTTAGTTTACATTGCAGCAATGTGCTGGCACCTGGCCATGCTGGGTTTAAGGCCTTAAGCTGAACCAAAGGTAATGCTTTAATGGCAATGTACAAGGTTGTTTTAGCAAAAGGCTGAGACAGTATTGTACGGATATGTATACCTGACTGTGCAGGACGAAGTGTAGAGATATTTAACTATTTGATTTGTCATCATGATGCATGAATGCAGCCCTGGCGAGTAACTCGCCAGGGCTGTATTCAATGTATTATGCCAATCCTACTAGGCTGGGACACTCCTGAAACACCAATCAAGCACCGGCGAGTTACTTGCCAGGCTGTATTGGTGCATAATGAGACAAATGTCATGTGTTCTTAAAGTGTAAAGCAATACATATTTTAAGAGCGCGCTGCTCATAATTTTATCTTGGCTATCGTGGCCGAATTAGTGCAGTCAATGGTTATGGCATCTAATAGCAGTAGTTGGGAGTCAACGAGTGTCCCACTAGTGCGAAGATACTGTCAGAGCGAATAATATATATACATAACTGTTCAAACCATATACTAGATCCTATTCAGAGATCATCATGTGCCTTGGCCAACTACAAGAATTGGATTTGTCATCTTTGCACCTCTAACTATATATACATCGTTATCTACAGTTCAGACTTTACAACTGACATCTAGAATGATAGTAAATATAAGTATCTGCTCCGTTCTTTCCCTCAGAACTAGCCTCGATCTGTGATTGACATTAGGCCTACCAGTGACTTCCATCTAGGACCTACCCATACATCACAGTGACATGACAGAACACGGCGTGTTAGCAAGGCTTAACATGCCACAGGGTCACACAAGTGGCACCAACACATGCCACATGACTCCTTAAGGGGCTTAATCCTTTCAGGGCTGCATCATCCCACAAGATTTATGTTTATTTATATTTCTGATAAACCAATGCAGCGCTGGCGAGTAATTCACAGTTGCTGCATGGGTGCATCATGTCGACACTGGGGTGTTTCAACCATAATATCTACATGCTACTGCAATGGTGAGTTGCACACAGGGCTCCACATTTGATGCATGTAGACTATTAAAGGCATGGTGCTTTAACGTACTAGGCTGCCCTTAAAGGGTTAATCAGGTTAAATAGGTTGATTCAGCATTAGCTGCTTCGGTTAATCTCAGTGGATACTACTCACACACAGTCACACACACACACACACACACCTCTCTCTTGCACTATCACAATTCACCTTTACCCTGTATCCAGCAAGACTGCCAGAAGATTCAGTGCGATATTGTTTAATAATGTGTGAATTTTATTCTACAACAATAACGACTTTAAAGCTCTGTGTGATACTCTGTGGTGTTGTGTGATTCCATAACATGATGACGGAGAAGTACCATAGAAAAGCTCTCGCACTAATCTGCTGGGTATTTTCAGCACTGTCTTTTTCCATTAGGGTTTTACTTTTGTCCAGGCTTTCCTTCCCTGATCCCATAAGTGATAGGAAGGGTTCGCTCTGGACCCTCCCATAATCCATGCTAAATGACAGGCTGGAAGTCAGTTTTTGAATAAGTTCTGTTCTCTAGCACTGCTGTGGGATCTGACTTTCCAACGTGAGGCAAATGCTTCAATATGGTTATAGAGTTTCTCATAAATACGATACACATAGTTATCAATATACATATATGGATCGTTAAATAGAATATATTGAATTATTGAGTTATGTTACTACATTATTTGATCACAGACGATGAAAACGTAGGCCTACTTTTAGCTGAGGCTCCACTACCAGATTTCGTTGTCAGATCAGAGATATGCTTACAATTTGGACCCAAACAGATGTAGTAAACAATTGAAAATATAAACAAACCCTAACATAAATAATCATTTCTGATCGTCCATGTTACCCTGATCTGATAAATTTACTTTCGTGAGAATGGGCAAGAAAATCGGGTAGTGGAGCCCCAGCTATAACCATGACTAGATGTAGAAAAATACTTCAAAAGGCTCACCTCATCTTTAGCCACTAACCAAATCTCACAGACAGATAGGGGAGGATAGGGTATGACTCAGCCTGCAGCTAATCACCAACTGGGGTGTGAAGCCTCTTACATGTTAATTAGCCATGCGATAAGTCCGCTTACCTTAACTGAGACATCCAGGGGCTCTCAGATGACACTAGGGGGGAGCCTTTTAAAGGCTGCATAGTGATATACTGCGCTCTGCCCTTTGTCACCATCACACAGGAATGAAGGCCTGATGAGTAACTCGCCAGGACTGCATTCAAGCATTATGCTGACGCTATGCAGCTGATGCACTCCCGGCACGATGCATGTATGCAGCCTTGCTAAATACACTCCCCAGGGCTGCATTCATGCATCATAATGACAAAGAGACATGCCACATTACAGCACCATGAGGCCCTTAACTGGTTAGATGATTCATGTACACAGCAGGTATAGTGATATGTGTGGAGTGAGGGGCAAAGATGTTTGGCCTGTGATTTAGGAAATATTCTGGCCAAACCGGTTATGGGGCTTTTTAAGCCAATTTTGTAGTATGCATCCTTCTGCAAGAATTATGAATGTATTCACTCTGTGTTTCTTCCTGACATGAATGGTATTCTAATTGAGTGTAGGCCCTTCTATAACAACAGGTGTCGGGAATTCTATTTGGGGCACAGCAACAACCAACGTCTTTGTAGAACGTATCAGTCAATTTTGTTTTTATATAAGTCAAGGACGTTGTCCAACAACGATTTATAATGGAGAGTTGTGTCAGAATTCGAAACATTTGAGGAAGGTAGAAAAGGAAGTTCACAAAATAAACAGTGGCAGAACAAAGGGGACTAAGCAGTGTCTTTAACCATTGTAGGACAGCATAGGGATTTAATTCATTGTGCCCACCTTTGTATGAAAGTAGGCCCTGCGATTGACTTATCAGTGCTGCATTCATGCATGTTGCTGATCACGTGGGGTTGATACACCTCTGACAGGTCGGCATGATGCACTAATGCCGCGCTGGTAAGTGAGTTACTAACGGTGCTGTGATTGTGCATCATGAGGACAAATGAACATAAAGCATTAAGGCCTCGTGTATACATGCGGTTCTTAAAGGGTCAATAAAGTGGGTTGTGGGAGAGTTGCATGTTGTGCGACAGGGACAGGAGAAGGATGACCTCAGACTGGTTTAAGACATGGCAAGGTGCACTTAGCAGGCTGAGCGGTCATTAAATACGATATACGGCCATGAGCACGCTGTACAGGAGCCAAGAGTGGTGGGCCATTGATGTATACCTGTACCAGAGTCTACACAGGGTCTACACCATCTTCCCACCCACACAACCCTACCCGTCTTACTATACCCACAACTGTCAAAGGGATGTATGGGATGCGGTTGGGTGAGAGGGGCTTTTGATAGAAATACAGTTTCCGAAATAGCTTGTCTTAACTATCCTTCAATAATGCAGCTCTGCCCTTTTTACCAAAAGGTAAACTATAAAGTTCACCATTTGATAGTCTTTTGAAAATACATGAAAGAACATGTATTTTGTAATTATGTTCAACTTATGTCTCTTCATCCCAGCACCTTTGTCTTAAACCAGTCTCTCCCTCTACCCTTCCCCTTCTTCACTTATACATCCAAGGGTTCAATATGAGCCTCAGATGTGTATACAAACGTACAGTCCTAACCTATACATATCATTTGTGTACATTGACCCCACTATACATACATCAAATAATTTGTGTTCTCTTCCCCTCCTCGATCTCTTACACCTAGGTCTACACCACACCACAGATATTGAGCTGGCCTCACACACATAACGTTATAGCCTAGATGGGGGACACTCAATTTTATTTTGACATGGGTGTGTGGCTAGCCCTCCAACAACCCTTACCCTCGGGGCTTTGATCAAAAGTGGTCCTTGGTGACGGGGATTTTGT
The DNA here is from genome assembly GCA_947462335.1 of Harmothoe impar. NCBI lineage: Eukaryota > Metazoa > Annelida > Polychaeta > Phyllodocida > Polynoidae > Harmothoe > Harmothoe impar. The sequence continues at coordinate 29,282,643 of OX381714.1, read as the reverse complement.
TGAAAAGTGTCCCTTGCTACCGGGTAGGGTGATTTTGGGTATGTCACTAATTGGAGGATGTGCGTCACATGTTAATCACTATAATCTTAGTTATCTTATGATTAGCAAAAGGAAACACCTTTCTTTTCTAAAGTCTATGTTTATTTACCAGATATATAAGGATAGAAAACAAAGCTAAGTGCCTCTTATGTCACCTGTGTACTCCGCCTTAGCCTCTTGACACACCTTTAAGCTTGGTTTGAACCAGAAGGTGTTGGCTATAAGAGACAAGTCACACTCTGATCCAGCTTTAAGGGTCCTCCTGCTGTATACATATACTGTAGACTTACACTCCGAACGTGCGTAGGCGGGCTGGTGTGGACATGTCACAAATACTGCCCTGGGATAGTGTACCTGAGGATTTGGCAGCATCTTTCCTGACAATAATTATTTGATAAGTTATCCAGAAAACTGTTTCTGTTTTAAGAGTTAACAGGGCCCTATTATGCATATCTCTATAGGTATAGGAGTTACCCCTGATAGATTAACATAATGTACGCTCATGAACTGTCCATTGAGATCTTTGCCAAGAGAACAGGGAGAGACTATAGCTACAAGCAATGTCTCCAACCTTCCCTAGAGAAGTCATGGGAGGACCTTTCCTATTGTTAAAGGACCACTTGGCAAGCAGACCCTTACTCAAGGCACAATGAGAGCCATGTTTGCCTGGGCCGGTGCTTTACCCACTTCCTTGCTGGGATTGATCATCAGTTCCAGCTATGTCACATTGTAAGGTAGTAGCGGTCTGTGCCAGGGGTGGTGCAATTAGCCCTTTTAGGACAGCATGCTACATTAAAGCAACATCTGTCTTTGTATTGCTCCCATGCAGTGTCGGTGAGTAGCTTGCCAGCACTGCATCATGCCGGCCCTTTAGAAGTGTATTAACCCAGTATAGTCGGGATTAATCATGCGTGCAATACTGAGGTACTCGCTGACAATGGGCATAGTTTAACTGGTATGTTATGTAGCATAGTTACTATTACATCTGGGAATACTACTAGTTTACTGGTGTAGCAGTATGTGACCATTAAGTGGTTTCAGAATGGCTTATGTCCGCTTGGGGGGTCTCCCCTTTTGGCATGGGTACCATGTCAAGCTATGGGAAAAGCGGTATATTAGAAAATAATTCTGGTCATCATTGTCACCACTGGTTGAATCAAACATAAATGGCCGTTATTATCTCTGGCTTTTCACTTTAAAGGTCAAGGTAAGTGTCCATAATGGATACCCTTTGTACATTTTTTTTATGGTGATTTTACTTTTAGACATCCAAGAGCAGCAGGAACGTCATGCATGAAAATAAGACCACCATGAAATGTGTGGGATTTATAAAATTCAAGTAAAGTTCAAGTTAGAAATGTACTCTGTATAATCCAGTCCCTTCTTTTTCAGGCACCATGAACATCCTTCCCATCATCCTCTCCTTCATCCTCTTCATCTTCTGGTTTGACCATGGCGCAGGCGCTGTGGAAACCGGAAATGGAACAACCTGCGCATCGAACATCTGCGCAGGTGGTCTGTCATTACAACATCCGGCCAAGCTTAGAAGGCAGTTTCTGGACCTGAAAACTCTACATGGAGCCTTCATTGTTAAGTTTCGTCTCCGCTATGGTCCAGATATGACAGATTTAGATGAGGAGGATGATGGTCAAGAAACTGAGCTTCCACGTCAGAATGATAGCTTCGACACCCGAACATGGATGTGGGTTTCGAAGTATGGCTTCTATGCAGTTGACCTCCCCCTTGACTATCAGTTTGTTTCGCTGGGACTCCTGGGATTGAAGGAATATCCCTTAGACATTGTTCTCATTGACAATGGTGGTTGCCGATTAAAGATTACCCCCTCATGTTGGGATCAAACATTGTTCCAATTACTAAGTGATTTAGTATGGCCCATGCACAGACAAGGGGTTTTGAGATATGGGGAGAATTTGCCAAAGGAGTTCCTCTGTAGAAGTGCTTACACCTTCCCATCTTATATATCTGGGGAAGAGCTGAAGGCTGTAGGGTGGAAATGCTGCTCCTATGAAGATCAAGCCCTTGGTAGATGCTATACTGGATCCATCATTAAAAAGCACAACCCTGGTCACCAAAGAACAGTTTTCGCCTTTGTGATTCTTCTTGCTCTTGGCTTGTATGCAGTGACCCATGGGGTATCGAGAGCCAAGTTAGTGTGGTACGCATGGAAGGGGAGGTCATGGGATTGGGTGGGGGATTACTTCGGGTATGGCCCCACTACCTATAGAACATACATCCTTGATATTGGACCCGCTGACTCAAAGCGCTGGGTGCATGTAAGTGATGAGATGCTTCTGCAAGGGGAGAACAGGGTCAGCCTCCCTGAGTTGTGGCAGTTATTTGGAGGTCCTTTCCATTCTGGAAGATGTATTGTCATCTTTAAATTCATCTTCATCCTTCTCATTTACACTGCTGTGGCTGTCATTGCCATCCCAAAAGTTTACAGCGATGAGGGTGAAACATTGAATTTATTGCGGGACGGCGAAGAGGTTGCCTTGAATTTACAGTCAGTGCCCCTCGCCTGGTGGAAGACCAATCCCAACTTCTGGCCAAGAAACTTTGGGATTCTGCTTGTGACTGGCTTCTTTGGGGTCCTGATACTGGAGCTGATACTTGTATTGGTGTTTGTTATCGGCTTCCGTCGTGGACCGCCAAAGGACTTCCAACACTATCTAAAAGGTGGTCCACGGAAGAAGTCCAAGAAACCTAAGAATGGGAAAAATAGGCCTCTGTCGGTGCTTCTATCATTGCTGTTCCTGTTACTAGACGTCATTCTTGGATTCATCATCATAGCGGCTGTTATCTACCCACTCGTCCAAGTCATCGTCCATGTGTGCCTAGCCGTTATCATTTACATTGACATCCTCACACCATGGGTCATCGCGGTTGCCATGACACTTTTCCACGTCCATTTAAACTTTAACCAGTTCCGTCAGCCCTATGTTGATATCAAGGAGCTCCTCCATGCTGAGTTCCTCAACAGCCAAGAAGCCATCCATGCCTACACCATCTGGAATATCCACCAGAACAAGTCTGTCCGGGCTTTCAAATCAGAGACCGAAGAGGTTGAGATGTCCTTAGAGAAGGACAAACCGGTCACCCCAATCCCGAAACTCCCACCGCGGATGCTTCGGACTCTCTTGGTGACCTTCCAGCAGGACCGGCGTCCCACAATCCTCATGGAGCACTTCCTCAAGGTCAGCCGCCATCTTGTGAGTAACCGACGCGCCGTCTGGGGGTTCCTGGTGAGACTAGTGCTCTTCCTGACCTACTTAGCTGTCATCATGTCCTCTGTGACCATGTACAGGGCATCCCCTGGGGGCGGTGAGGACCGCTCCACTGAGGGGCTCGTCACCGGGGTCGTTGTCTTTGTCTTCTTGCTCCTACCCCATGCTTACGTAGCGAGTAGACGCAGGTACAAATCTAGCACCTGCCGGTTACTATGGAAGCTGGAGATTCAACGCTTCATGCGCTCGCTGGAGACGGAGTGGGACGGACAGTTTGACTCCCCGGAAGCCAAACTAAGGGCTACATTTAACCGGAAGAGACGCCGGGAACAGTGGAGTGTGATTCTAGAGGACGACGGTAGGTTGAGCTCCATTCTGATATTTATTATGGTCTTATGAATTGACGAATCATAAAAGTTTGAAATCCTAATGATAGTTGCTCTGTATTGTTTTAGTCATAAGTTATTGGACAATGGGCTTGCACATTGTTTTGGACGTGTAGGGAAACAATAAGGACAACATTTTCATTTCTTATTGATTCGGATTAGGTTCTTTAGTGTGGCTGAAATGATGTTTGAAAATAATGAATGGTCTAAAATCTCTATTTTACAGAAGTAAATCCAGATCCTCCCCTACAGTTCCCAGATAAAATCTCAGAAAGCGGAACAAGGTGAGCATATATTTAAGTATAAGTCGCCTTTTTGTTTTAATATTGAACCATATATGTGTAATAAGAGAGATTATTGATTTAAATAACAGTCCATACATGTTCACAATCCAAAATGCTTACAGCCAACTTAACATGGGTAGAGTGATATGAAATATAACTATATGCTTCTAGTGCCTAAAACAAGTGTTAGTATATTGATCCAATTGTAGACATCGTCAACGCTGAATGTTATACCCTATAATAAATCACAGGACAGGCTATTACTAGCTAAACCCATGGCTATATGATATTTGGACTTTACAGTACAGATATACAGAGATTCAGTTCACTTCATAGGTAATCATGGGATTTGAAATAGGCAAGATTATGGCTATTATGGCTAAGGATAAGGGCAAAGGTCAGGAATAATCATGCTTACCAATCCACAGAGGTTTTCAGGACATAAATGTTGAATAGTATAGTCGGTTTTGATCTTTAGATGACTTAAACTGCTGCTCTGAATTCCAAATGTCATTAGTCCAAAATGTAATACGAGTTGTTTCATGTGTGTTTCCTGTAGTGTTTAGATGGGAAGAAGTAAGTATGAATAATTCATATAATTTGTGTGAATAGTTAACATTGATAAGAACAACCATTAAGTGTGCATTTAAAACATGTATTTCGCTAGTCGCTTCAATGACAAGTCCATCTGATAACTTGTAATCCAGCTTTGACTATGTGTGTCATGTGTATTCATCCCAAGCCTTGTCATATAAACCATAGAAATACAATACTCTGCTTCTTTCTCACTTCATACATATTTTGCACTTATATACCATCTATTCATTCTGTCTCATTATTATATACAATGTATTATAATAACCATTTACCTACTCTGTGACTTCTTTCTATGTACACCAAAAGTCAATCACCTAGACCCTAAGCCTACACCAGAGTGAAATGCACCTAGATTAGATGTGTCCACCATGCAGTCCCACATGTATACACTTGCTGTCAAAGAGTTACTAACCTACACAGATAAAAGAATCAGCGTCTGGGAGAGTGATATAGTGGGTCATATGACTCCCCCAGGCGACTCCCTTAGGTCAGCCAGAGATTCACCTAGGTTCCCTTAGGGGACCTGAACTCCCCTAAACAGGGTAGTCATTCTGGAGGCAACATGGGCTCCCTTTTGACGCTGTTTCTTCTGTCTGTGTATACACTAGAAGATTCTTTCAATATTCAAGAAAGCATTCATAATTTTACCTGCCAATAGAAACCGAAACAAAGCACCATTCATTGAACATATCCACACACCTGATGCAGTTGTATTCCTACCTTACAGCACACAGAAAAGAGATAGTAGTCATTTTTGAGGCAACCTAGACTCCTTTTTGACACTGTTTCTTTTCTCTGTGAGTGTTAGTATAGTTGGTCACTCTAAATCACATGACCTGTGCTGGTTTAGCTAGTGCACACACTTTCATTGATACCAAACAGCACATTATACTGTATGTCTTTTGTACATGCTCCCCATATCGAAAACCATGTAGAACAGAACAAAAAGTGTATTGCTGTAGATAACAATTTATTCTCACTAGTACATTTGTACTGTGATTCAAAAGAGTCTAGAGGTAGTTCTCGGGAAAATGAGGCAAATAGAGCTGAGATTAAAGAATAAATAGTACCCAAGGCATGTCAAGTATGGCCAATGTGGGCATTTGTATCGTATATAGCTGTGTGCATCCAATTGTATACGTTTACTAATGCATTCTTGTTACAGAATAGATTTGCTTTTCCAGGTGGCTACAACCTCCCTTTTATTTTTTTTCCCGCCCCAGTTATATGCTTTCTTTTCATATAGAATATAATTTATTTTCAATCTATTTTAACTATCTTGTCCAAAGAAATATAATAGCTTCGGTAGTAGAGTATATATTTCATTTCCTGTCTTATTTCTTTGACCTTGATGGTGCCAGTTTCATGGTTCATGGACCACAGTGTTGTAACACAATGGGACACATTTTTTACACATTGAACAGAGGCTATGATATAGACACATACTGTGTCATTACATAGTGTGTCATTACTTGTGTTGACATACCCTGTGACGGACCAAGCACATCATGACATCTTCTGTAATCAAGTGTATGAATGCAGCCCTGTCAAGTCACTTACCAGGGCAGCATTCACACATCATGTATCATGCCAACCCTTCGGGAGAGTACTAGTCCTGCAGAATCGACATGATGCTTGTATACATCTAGCAGCAAGGGGCATGGCACGATAAAACTGTATAAGGCCCTTCAGTCATGCATGGTGACGAGTGGACACAGTACAATAAAGCACTATGCACACTTTAAGGGTTATACTACTGGCCTCTTTTGTACTGCTTCAATATAGCTGTCACAGGCACAGTGGGAATTCTGCATCTAGCTGATGTAGTGCTTAGATTCCCATGGTGTTAGACCTAGGATTGTGCAATATATACTTCTAGGGTCCCATCTAAAATGCTATCGTATATCGTGTGAATTGATGATAACAATTAAAAACCCTGTGGATATTGATTCAAATTAATTGGCCAGTGAGAGCAAACTTGGGCAAACTACCTCCATTTAGATGAAACATGTTCATGTGTGTCAAAGAATGGGTACAAAATGTGTGATTTGTTAGCCAGGCTCGGTACTTGATCGTAAAGGGTTTGTTAGCTTGTCTTACAGTATTGAGTCTAACAACACAATGCAAGTCTATGTAATGCTTAGCTGACATAATATTATAGAACTCGGATGGCCGTCAGGTGCTTCTGAATGAATACAAGATATAGTATTTGCTTCTTTCCGCCTATTCTTTGTGGCCTCAATGACGTCAGTTTGATTGTTTAATCCAAAGTCGTCTGCTCTTGTTTGCAGCCACCACCAAGGGTTGAATGGAGACGCCCCAAGCTGGCCCCCACGTCCCCTCCACACCACCAGCGTGGCAACCAACCCCCTTAGCAACGGAGGTTGGCAACCCAACATCACTTCCGGTCCGGCACCGGAAATCGGCAGCGCGTCGTCCTTGACAACGAGGCTGTCTGACGAGACGCCGCCGCAGCAGCTGAGGATGGCGGGAAGCATGAGTAACATGAGCATCATGAGCTCCACCACCACCTAGAGGGGCCTTATTAACCTTTTGAGGAAGACATGATGCCTTAATGCATCATACCCTTGGTCGTCATGATGCATGGATGCAGCCCTGGGGAGTAACCCCGGGGAGTAACTCGCCAGTGCTGCATTCATGCATTATGCCTACACTTCGGGCGTGGGTGTCTGCATGGTAGTGTATGAAGTCAGCCCTGGTGACATAGTGCTTTAATAATGGTTCAGTTAATTGGCTCGGTTGGCATATCAGGCATGTGTCACCCACCATATGAGCAAATCCATGATTACATAGATATGTAGTTACAACACAATCACTATCCATAACCAACCTGTACTATAGGAGCATTGTCCCATGGACTAGAACATGACCACGATGTTTGGTAATAATGACTTCTATCAGAATGAGCATGACGGACTGGCATTATACATGTAATATAATTATGGTAACCATTCATATGTGAGCCCTATACCATTACCACACAATCACAGCATTGTCATCATTAGACCTACGCATGGATATACGCAACAATGGGCAGTGTGAATTGGCTGGATCTGAATCAACCCGTTAGAATATATAATCAACATTTCGTCTATTGCATTCCAGATTCCTGTAAATAGTCATGGTTAATCACATTAATCGAGATGCTTTGGTGCAGACGGCGTAGATCTATTAAAAAAAGATGTAATAATTGAATATGGTTTTGGTAGCATTATTCTTTTCATTTGTCTTAAGATGTGTGAGTAATCAGGCAGAAAGGGTTCTCACCTGTGCTTCTCTTTTTCTTTTAATTCAATTTTAAAAGTTTTGAAGATTAATATACTTATAACCACGTCTATTTTCAGTGTTCGTGTTTTTCTAAACAAAATGATTTTAGACAATTTTCCTCTTTAGATGCATTTTGATACAGAAACGCTGAAACTCAATGATGAATGTTAGCTCTGGAATTTTTGTTACTGAGGGTTATGCATACAGTACGTATTTGAAAGAGCTGACGAGGGTGATGCATGGAAAGGATCACCTTCCTCAGATCATGTTAAACCGAGGATCTGTCTTTTGCTATAGATGTTTTCTAGATGGTGCTTAGTCCTGGTGCTTCTCTAGCAACGCATATTACAAAATCAGTAGAACCTGTGAATCCAACAGTGCAGGAAAAGTGACGGACTCTTTACTATACTGGTAATAAACAAGTGCACCATGGGAGCGAAGGCTCTATTTCAGTTAAACACTGCGCAACCTTTTAAATGGGAATGATATAGCTCAGGGAATAGGGCAGTTATTTTTAGTTATTACATGATCGGGTGACTCATCGTGCTCTTTAGGTGATATCCCTGTGCTGATATCTCGCGATATAGGCACCCTTCCAGTGGATATAGGCACCCTTCCGGTGGATATAGGCACCCTTCCGGTGGATATAGGCACCCTTCCGGTGGATATAGGCACCCTTCCTGTGTCTCTGAGCAATTCCGAGATTTTGTCACAGGTCTATAAAATCCTACGTTCATGGCGATTCGAACACGGTACCCCAAGAGTTCAAGTCAGACGCTCTATGTACCACGCCGTTGAGGCGCTGGTTATATTGGGGGACGAAACAAGGAGTCTATAGGCAGAGTTTCAGCCCCGTAGGGCCATTATTTACCGAGTTATAGAAGAAAAGACCTTTTTTTTCGTATAATTTCTTTGAAACTCAATACTTTTTATCTTTTTATCTTTTATTATAAAGGTAGAAGTTGGACTTTACTTATCTATTCATTAAAATAATTCTAGGGCCAATTTCTTACATATATATGCACTTTAAAAAAGGGGCATTTGCACCCAGGCTCGAACCGGGGGCCTGTGGTTTGTGAGTCGGACACGCTACCCAGCAAATTAGTTTGACTTAGTTTCTGGAACGTGCACTTTGTGTGACTGTTGCCCTATGGAACTAATTGGCACAATATGACACCATACCCCATAGGACAAGAAGTGGCACATACTCACACATATTCACACAAATTCACACATATTCACACAGCATCATGTACCATGGCACAAAAATGTTTCCAACCATATTGTTATACCTTTTTTTTTTTAATTTAAAAGAAAGGAAAGTCTGTTTAGTTTGTAATACTCATTATATTTAGAAGTTGGCATAGGGCACCATAGCAGAAATCTGTTAGTGCACTCCCTGCTGTATATGGGCATACTATCTCATTCAACAAGATTTCTACCATGGTAGTGTAGGGCTGATGAAGTTGTGTCATGCCAATTATCAGCTGTACACACATGTAACAAAAGGTCAGACCTCTATCCAAACAAGATTACCAGAGGAAAGGTGTCTGTGGTCTGTCCCTCTTAATGCAGCTTTAATCAAATCATATGGTGTGTTTTTCAATCACTAATGGAACTTGATAGATTTAGAGGTGTATAGCTAGGTCTAAGTTGCATTGACAACATGTTATTATGGGTATAAACAATGAAAATGATTCCATTTCACCCATGTGAATAACAAGGAACAACAAAGATGACACCTGGTGTCAAAACCATGCACTATTCCAACCTGACAAAGTGATGATGGTTCTGTTTGAAGATGTGTGAGTGTGTGCCAGAAGAGGAACTAGGTGACACAACATCACACAAATACCTGTTATGTGTGACACCAGGTGTCATCAAAGCTGATTGTACCCCTTTTCCTGATTTAAGAGAATGATTTTCTTTAGCTATAAGTATCTAAACAGGGTCCCAATGTATTGTGAATCAGACAATGCACCTGTCCTTCTATTAGCATTCATTATGTATATAAATAGATGCCATATAATTTTAATGAAAGCAGCATTAAGAGGTCCAGATGCTAACCACCTTTCCTCTGGTCATCATGTTTGGATAAAAGCCTGGCTATCTCCTGCTGCTCATGTGAACTCTAATGTTGATGGTTATAATGGTACATATATTCATCAGCCCTATGTTGAAATGCTAGGAACCTGATCGAATGAGTTTGTACAAACCAGCAGCACACACACCAATAATTTGCTATGACCATCTATGTCAAATACTGCTGGTTGTAAAAAGTATTACAGTATTTCTTATCTTTTAGTAATTCATAATGAAACTAAAAATACATGACTAAACATTTTGGTTTAGGGCATTATATATTTTGTCATTTTGTGTAAATAAGCTTTTTGCAAATCTGTCAGAACTGTGTGAATCTGTTCCATGGAACACTGTGTCAGTGTGTGTGAGTCTGTTACATGGTATACATGTCACACAAAATGCACGAAATGAGCACACAGTTCCAGGGGTAAAACAGGGTGAAACAATCTGGAACTAATTTGCTCGGTAGCTGCCTGGCCACAGCGACGATGGTACAGTGGGAGGGAAATGCTGAATATATTCAAGTCTGCTGGGCAGCAGTTATTTTTCAAACCAGCCGGTCGAGCGGCGGAGTAGCGTTGTATACTTTAACTCTGCGGATAGGCTGGGCAGGAAACTAGTTCAGTCCTTTTTAAATAATGAATGCTCCCTGCACAGCCCGACCAATCAGAGACCAGGGTTGGTGGGATGTCAAAATGAACATGGCGGCTTCCTTGCTGGAGATACTCTTTGTAAATACATGTATCCTTAAGTTCAAAATGGACAAATTAGGACAAATTTAAGGTAAATGTTTACATTTGAATGGAATAATCGTGTAATAAACCTATTATTGAATGGGTATCAGGTCACTCGTGCTGTGTATCGACCTATAACGCACTCGTCGCTACACAACTTGTTATAGGTCGTTATAGGTCGATACACAGCACTCATGCCCTGGTATCCATTCATTACATGTAAAATGTAAACTCGGGTATGTTATCATGTGAATAGACTTTGGCAGTCAGGCCTCGTTGAAACAGCTCAGTGGTGCCTCCTGGTGGATGATAACTAAACCTCATACTGGCCCTGCCCTCTAATGTCTTGATTAGCCCAAATATGGTGAGAATATATGCATTTATAATGATTAGGCCGAAATGGCTCTTGCCACCCCTACCCCCTTACCCCGACCTGAATACAAACATACTTTATGGAAATACCTTAATAGATACAACAACACTCACACTGTCCCACACTGAAATAGTCCTACACTAAATTACTGAAATAACAAAAACAATGTAAAACAACATATCTTGTTTCATCAATTTATTGTTACATGTGAAGTAAGAAACACTTCAGGAATTGCAACACAATATAATCACATAATTTACCACATTAGTAAGAATAGAGGCACTTGAATGAAGAACATGTTGGAGCTCGACAAGTCGCAATTTGATTGTATAGCTTCCATTGCATACTTCATAACCGTACGGTGGAAAGGGACCTTCGTACTGAACTAAAGTCCCTGTTCGTAGATCATGTCAATTATAGATAATAATGATAAACTACTTCAGCTAATATAATAGAGGTGCGAATAGGTAAATATATATTTTACAGTTCTGTATGTTTGGAAGTGCCTTATGAAAATGAACATTTTTTATTGCAGGAAAATTCAAGTTAACATTCTAGTAAACACGGTTGGCATAACTACATTATGTGCATAGATCTAATTGAAGGACATGAAACTCTTTGCATATATAACTCTTGCATGTGAGACTTGAGCGCCATACTCACTCCCACTACATTGGTCTTTATCGTAACCATGCAGGAGTGTATCAACCTGTAAGATTGCATGAATAAATCATGGCAACAACGAACATCGTGCATTAAATATTTATGTTTCCCTTAAAGCCCCTCTCTCACCACGCACATGCACTGCACCAATTAGTAGACTAGAAAAGTTCTAGAACAAGATGCCTGTGTGTATGAATCAGGACAATTCTACGTGTTGTCCGTTTTTGCATAAATAGAAACCGACCACACTTTGGTGACTGTCTATGCAATAACCCATAAATACATGTATTGAGTTTTCATCAAGCTACTACTGTTGGGATGACACAGGTATATTATGGCTGCATCAAGACCACTGAAATGGGGTCTATATAGAAAGGAATGGGGGGAAAGGTTAACCTATTTTTTAACACTATATATTACACATTACATTTGAATTAAAAAATTGTTTAAATCATTTTGAAGCTTGCCAGTCAAAGACGTCATCCAGTCAAAGCCGTCGCCCAGTGAAAGACGTCACCCGGTCAAAGACTATCAACTTGTGTCAATCTCATGAGACACAACCTTATATAGATCATTTAATTAGCCATGCTGCCTCGAAAAAGTGAAAACAAACACGTTATGCTGTAATTTATTATTCACCTCCGTGTCCTTCATCATGTATAAAAGTCAAAATCAAGCCTCATTAAAATAGGCTCCAGTCCACTTGATTATAATCACCCGATTATTTCCTCCTTGATATTTACAAATCGCCATCCTCACTGTCAAGGTCTACTACACTGTATTTTCTCCTAGCCTTCTCGAAGATGTCCTCCTCGGCTTCCTCGTCCCCGCTCAGACCAAGCGAGTCGCTCAGATCTAGCTCACTTGGCTTTATAGATAAGAAGTCATTGGTAATAATTGTCTGGTAAGTGCACGTCTTGTTATTGTCCTTGTCAGGTGGAGTAAGTTGTGTTTTAGTGGGTGGTGTTGTGGACGTTTTGCTGCTATTTGACTTCCGTGGACTGCTTGGACTGGTGCTACCATCTGCAGAAATAGAATCAATAATTAGTATAAACGTTATGAAAAAGTGGGTGTGGGTAATATGAGTATTATCTAACCCTTTAGGTCATCATGGCGCACCATGATGCACTGCACTTTGAGAGTGTATAGCCCCCATGTCTGCATGAATGTAACTCTGGTATGAAACTGACCAAAGCTGCATTCATGCAGAATGATGATGTAAATTAAATTTAAGCACTATGCTGTCTTGATAGGGTTAACAACGAGATTAGTGGTGGATTTGGTAGGGGATGTGGAATGCATATCCCAGCTAGCAAGGATACGTTGGGCCAACGTTGGCAATGGTCGGCACGGTCACGGGCAATTATTTCAACGTTTGGCCAACATTGAAGTGCCAATGTTGGTACAACGTTGGCAAATCTATGTTGGACCAACAGTGAAAATGCTCCCAGTGATTTGCCAACGTTGGTACAACATCAGATAATTCATGTTAGGCCAACGTTGGCAAATCAATGTTGGCCCAACATAGAAAATACTCCCAGCAATGAGAAGAAAACCAACGTTGGCCAAACGTTGTATTTCCAACGTCCACTAGAGGGCATGAAAGGTTGTATGGAGAGATTTGGACCACCATCCCCATTATTTGTCCCCCATGATAGGGCATTTAATACTAGGATCCCCCTTGGTTGTGTAAATGTTTGAGCAAGTGCTATTCCCTCCATAAACTATAAAATGTTTAAATACCAAATTTTCTTGTGAGATAACCATATCCTGGCAATATTTTTATGAGGACACTATTTTGTTGGTAATAGCAAGCAGATAAGGTGTAAGGGTTGAGAGCCTATTTGGTATCACTTCTTGGCTCATTGGACAAAGATCAAGGTGAAAATGCAAATAGAGAATGAAATGGCTGTCTCTAAAATGATGATTCTTGAGAGCCATTGAGGGGAGTCAATCATTTTGGAAGCTGGGAAAAAATTTAACATTTTGGTACAATATTGGGCCAACATTGGGCCAACATCAATTCTTTGCGACGTCATGGCGACGTTCTTATGGACGGACAAATGAACGTTGGCCCAACGTCAGAATCTGACGTCATTCCAACATTGACTACTGTTGGTTCAGCGTTGGCCCAACGTATCTTTGCTGACTGGGATATTGATAGCTGACTTCATGTATAAGGATATGTACCTGGAGTGTAAGCAGAGGTAATCTGGACACCCTGGGTGTGGAGATTTCGACAAACAGGTGAAAAATATCACCACAGGGGCCTAAAAACTAGTTATAGGTATGAAGAATTTCATGTTGATCCCTGTTTAAGAAAGTGGGATGTAAATAAGCTAGGAAAATGCATATGTACACAGCAGCCTTTGATTTCTCTAAAGAAAGAAGTAATGAAGACACCAGGAATATAAGGACAAGGGCACATGACGAGCGTTTAGTAAAAATAATTAGGCCCAAAAAACCCTTCTATAGAAAAAGCTATGAATTTTGGGTATCCACCTTATGGAATTCCTTCAATAATGAAACCAGGGCACATAAAGAAAAGGATAAGTTCCAAAGGTGGAACAAGAAAAGGTTCAAGGACATAGACAGAGCTGCACGCTAAAGTGACCTCTCTACTAGTTACTGCACGAGCCATGCTTGGGCCGTATTGCACGCTGGCCGTAGGCCTAGTGCAATACGGCCCAAGCACGGCAAGTTCAGTAACTAGTGAAGAGGTCACTTTAAAGTGACGCTCTGTATTTATTTCATGATTTTCATGCATAATCCATGGTTTTACAACGTGCATCACGGGCGCATCAGTGTTGTTTACCTCAACGGGATCGCCATTTTGAATTTCGCACAGGTCACGTGACCCTCGGTAACATGGCGACCGCATGGCGACCCCATGGCGACCCCTAGCAGCGTGAAATACAGCCACAGCGTGAAATATGACATAGGGTTATTTCACGCTTCACTCGCATACGGTACTCTCATAGGTTTAACCTTGATAGATCGTAGTCACCATGAAATAAATACTATATCCTCCCGACATAGATAATTGAGTCGTATAATATATACTTTGTGTTGGGTTTCCACTCATCTCTACCATTCTTTTCTACCTTTAAGGTTTATTGGCAACAAGGTAAAATAAGTTTATCCTAGATTAATAAACATCTTGAATCTGGATGTCGTATTTTGTGAAACTTAAGTATGTTTTTGTAAGACTATAATACACTGCATAAGCAAGACATATGCATTTACATATTTAAAGAAGTTATAATCATCCCTTAAGGACATTGTATGTATAGCTAATCATTATGAATTCCATCTATAATAAATTGCACATGAGCTGCACATCGGAAACAGGGCCTGGCCCTATGTACTTGCAGAGTAAATAAATGAATAACAAACAAACAAACCCCTTCTTAGGCCAATTTAGGCCAACAGTGTGTTTCAGGTTACCCGACTCTACCTAGCACAACAGCGCTGACCCTAAAAATTCTTATCAAATTTTGAAAAAAAAAGATATTGGATTTTTTTGATGTTTTATGTCATTTTGGGGCTATTTCAGAGTCAAGGCCGACGATGGTAAGTCCGCGCTGAAGTTTGGGAGTCAAGTTCTGGGTACTTTTCAGGCCAAAATTTAAAAAAAGATTTCTTTTTTTAAATCCGACCTATACCTAACTCAAACCATGTAACCAGAAACACCCCTTTAATTGTCTTCCTTAGCCAAAAAGACCGTGCATTATTCTACCTAATAGCCCTAGTAGCAAGCCCGCACGGGGCCAATTTGGTTTTAGCTCGGATTGGCTGTTTGAAGTCGGGCAAAACTGAGCTGGGTTTCATGTTGGGCAGATGGCTGGGCTGAACTGTGGCCCCGATCGGGCTGCCCATTTTGGGCTCAGATCAGTTTCAAAGCGGGCTGCCCGATTTGGGCTCAGATCAGTTTCAAAGAGGGCTACCCGCTTTGGGTTCATGTTGGCCAGATGACAGGAAACCCGTCCAAAACCCGTTCTGAGCCCAATTCGGGCAGCCCACTTGGGGCCACACCAAAACCCAGTGCCCTAAATGAACGGGCGCCCGTCAGTTAGCCCACTCCGGGCCGATGAGGGCTGAGGTTGCGTTTGGACAGGGCAACTGGTCTAATAGTTCTGATGATTGACACCAGATGTCACAACTATACAATATCTAGAGTTTTCCAACAAAGCCAGATGAAATTGACATTATATGATAATACAACAAAATGTTAAAGTGATGTAGAATAGGAAACAATAAATAGATGTTCTCACAGTTTGGAAATAAGATAGACTATATATTTGAATGATGAAAAGGAGGTTCTCTAAGCAGCTATCCAGTGTAAACACTATTTCTGTGGCATTACAATCTTAATACAAGGCTCATATGCCCCATGTAGGTATGAACTATGGCTTTGAAGGCCAATGTGCACCATAGACACTTGTCTATGCTGCATGTGGCTCAAACCTGATGATAATAGGCCTGCTTGATACTTCCATTATTGGGTTGGAAAAGTATGATTATGCCTTGGGTTGATTAGCAGGACCTAGGATATCTGGTTCAACAAATACAAGAAATCATTGGAGAATGATTGAATAGATTCTAAAAACCCATAATTATCCGATCTTAGCCCGCTTTCAACCCGTCCAAAAACCGATCTAAGCCCGCTTTCAACCCGTCCAAAAACCGATCTGAACCCACTTTCTGCCCGTCCAAAAACCAATCTGAGCCCAAAGTGGGAAGCCCGTCCAAAAACTGATCTGAGCCCAAAGTGGGCTTCCCGTCCAAAACCCGATCTGCGCCCAACATGGGAAGCCCGCACGGGCCTGAGCAAAGCCCAGTGCCCTAAACCGACAGGAGCCCATCGGTTAGCCCACTCCGGGCCAGACTTGCAAACACAGTCTGGTCCCGTCTGGGGCCACAGTGTGTTTGCTACTAGGGAGGGGTGGACCACTGTTCTTAAATTGTGGTATTAGATATAGTACCTGACTGCTCACTATATACCTGTGTTAGACCTACCTGTATTCGTGTTAGCCTCCAGCTTACATCCAGGGGCCTCACCTGCAACCACTAAAACGTATCATCATTAGAGAGTGCCGATAAATGTCAACCCCTGGGGGTTGGGGGGGGGTATTTTACCTGTTTTCAGTAATGACAACACGACACGTTATTGAGTATATATTTTGCAGTTTATATAGAAGTGAACTACATAACAAGTTTATAAAACAAACAGTATGATGTTACCTTTACAAATGTCACATGGTGTGAGTTATGATTTTGAGGTAAACCTTAGTATGAAATACATCAAGGTTTAAATAATATTGTAGGGTGGGAGGGTGGAAATTTACGATCCCCGCATGTCGATGACGAGTTTAAGAGGAAATATACGGGGGGAGAGTGAGTAGTATATCAGCGTCCCGGTGGTGGCGCTGTGAGTCAATTGCCGCCCCGTGCTGCCATTAAGCCGCAACCTTCCAGTTTACGACCAATTCTTGGTCAGCGCATTACATGTACTATATATGCTTAAAGTATATTGCAGGAATCTTACCCCGCTCCATGTAACATCACCCTTTATACCATTACTCAACGCGTACATATATGTGAATCCCTAGGGGGCATTGCACACCTGTTTTCACGACAAACCTCCTGCTATTATGAAAGAATTACTGCTTTAACTCTGCAACATTTGTCATCATGTGCGTCAAAGATTCATCGGCAATGTTTGTTTTGCATCATGCTGATTCTGTGGGAGTGTATCAACACCATAGGGTTTGCATGATGCATAATGCGGTCACATACATGCATCCCATAATATCATTGTGACTGTAATTGCATGCATCATATGAACCGAGAGTGTGACATTAATTTTGCTCATTATTGACCCAGAATGAAAACAATGCACTAGTCTAATGTGCCCTGCACCAGTGTGTACCCCCCACCCCCCCATGTAACAAAACCATTTATACCAATGGTCAGCACATACGTATTAATCAGGGGAATAGCAAGGAGCTATTCAATTATGACGTCAATGACTTTAAACCCAGTTGTAGTCAGAATATTCAATAAATTCAAGAAAGAAGAGGTACGGGGGTAAATGGAGACTGATGAGATGTTCCTATACATTGTACTAAATAATGACAAAGGGGGGTGGGGGTCTTAGAAAATGCATGAAAAGGGATGGCGTCAGACTTGAATGCCCCCCCCCCCCCGGGACTAATCAAGGCGACGTTGGTAGGGTTAGCCATCATACTAGCATGGGTCTGTTTATACCATTAGTTAAACTAATTTGTGGACCAATTTTTCCCTATTTCCCTATTTTAATATGGAGCGCTAATGTTCATTCATGCATCATGTTGATATTTCAGTTGCATGATGCTTGAATGCACTGGTGAGTTACTGGTCCGGGCTACATTCAAGCATTATGGCGACCAAGGTCAGGATACATTAATGCATAAGCCGTCCTAAAAGGGATGGAGGACAATTCCAGTTCCATGTCTAGACCCAGGAAATCCCTCGATCATAGTGGATTGCAAAATATGGTTTTAAGCGGACTATGTTTGGTGAGAATGAGGCATAAGCAAGTAAAAATGCTGAGCATGCATATTGCTGATCAATCAATGTATACCTTGCTGCAGCCTGAGGCAGAGTAATGTCAGCGTGTATACAGTAACTCTAGCTGTTATTGACGTTGTATAAGGACCATACAGCTGCATCGTGTTACTACAGAACTCTATAGGGTCAGGGTCAGAGTCCTGTATAGTACAAGTATGACGGGATTCATGAATGTCCGTAGTGGCAAGCAAAATGGGGCTAAAATGAAATGATTGATATAATAATCACTATTTTATGTATTAATCCAAGTACATAACGTGACTCCACATTTCTCCACATGTTTGTCTTTTTATGACCGTCTCTGCCTGTCTTTCTCTGTCTCGACCCCCCCCCCCCCCCCAACCCCAAAGATCTCTCTCCATACGTCTGTCTGTCTGTGTGTGTGTATGTGTATGTGTGTGTGTGTGTGTGTGTCTCTCTCTCTCTCTCTCTCTCTCTCTCTCTCTCTCTCTCTCTCTCTCTCTCTCTTTCTCTCTCTCTCTCACACTCTTCATATCTATGTATCCACCCCTTCCTCCCCTTTACATCCCCGTTAACCTAGCACTTCCTCCCCACTCTGTGTAGGGTACCGTGTAAGTTGCCAGGTGTGCCTATTGTCATTGTAGCCCACCCTCACCTGAGTGGTGGGACCGAGGTACAGGTGTGGTGAGAGGTATCGACCAATTGTCCCATAGAATTACCCTCCTGCTGGAAACGCCATCAATGAATAGGATGAGGGTGGAGGTGGGTGGAGGACTGAAGTAGACATCCCTGGGAATAATGTAGTTCACCAGTTAAGGTTCATATTTAGAAAGTGTAGCGGTATTTTTCACCTCTTTTTAGGGAAAACGCGTTACTAGATCTATAGCTAAAAGGGGTCGGCGACGCTCAATTTGAACCCACCTATTGGGGGAGGCAGGGAAGAAATTTGGCTCCCTCTCTCAAAGTGGGGGGGGGGGGTGCAAATAAATTTCGGCCTGATCACACGAAAGGTCACAAACCCCCTTCTACTGTTGTTGTCAATGACCATTCCCTAATATTGAAAGAAAACTTTTGTTATTTATTTATCTATATCTATTTCAACTTGGGATTTTATCAATTCTGAATCATTTTTAATAGTCTAATCCATTAATTGCCATTGACGTCTTGGATTTATTTCAATAACCTTTCACCGATTTTTTACCTTGTGCAGAAATCTTAGTCTCATAAGATAAACATTGTATGATATTGGCGTCTTACAATCTAAGGAAATGATAATCATAAAGAAAATGTCAAACAGAGTGATTCTGGGGGTAAAGGGCATGGTGCGTCAATGCAGTGTCGGCGACACATGTTACTTTATGATAGCATGCTATCCTCGAAGAGTTCAACATATTACGCATGGCATGCCCATAATGTAGGTAATTAGGGCAATAGTGGCAATATTTGTCTGGGTGGTGATGCAGTATTTGCACGGCTACGTTGTACAAGCTCATGTGTAATAAATGTAGCCGTCAATGGTGGGCCCACACGCCGATAAGCCGCTAATCTGCCGCCTTTACTGTTGAACCCTTTAAGGACACGTGGCGCTAAAATATTTGTCGTCATGATACCCCAATGAAGTCCCGGCGAGGAACTCGCCGGTGGTGTTACTTTGGTGCAGCATGCCGACCTTTCCGGAATGTATCGACCTTGTATCGTAGGCATGATGCGTGAATGCAGCACTAGCGGGTTACTCATCAGGGCTTCACCCATGCATCATGACAAGCTAGAGCATCATGTATTAAAGCATTATGCCGCCCTTAACCCTTAGGGGCCCAGTGGCGTAAAATGGCGTGAAATGGCGTATTTTGCACATATCTAAAGTCCTACATGGTTCTCTCATATAAATATTGTGTGTGGACCACTGTAAGACATACCAATGTTTTCGGGTTGACCTCAGCATTGCATACATGAGCTTGTAATTGTTATCCGATAGATATTTAAAATTTTAGAGCAGATAAAGTAGGTAAATGATGATAAATATCTGCAATTTCAGGTTTGGCCACTGGCTGAGCCTGACTATTTTCCCCTATGATGATGTTAATATTTCTCATCTTATCTCTCATCATACATTTTTTAATTCAATATGGGAAATGTAAATCAAACTATGTAACTGAGCTCAATAATGTGTACATCATTCCCATTTTGGAGATGTAATACAAGAATTTCATTGTTGCCATGGCAACAGAATAGAAGGTTTTGCCATGGATCAAATTACAACCAATCTAGTATAAAGTTTGATAAAGTAAACAAATGGAATGTTTCTGGTTGTTATGGTTACCGAAATTTGAATTTTTTTCAAAAAATGACCTGGCACGAGAAAGGTTATTGAAACAGCTTTCAGGAAATGTACTATCAATAATATGTCAAAACAATAAATTCCACTGTTGCAGATTCACTTATGGTACACTAATCATCTTGCAGATATCTTACTTTGGTCAAATAGTTCTGGGCCTGTAAGGGTTAAAGGATAGACCTTTTCAGGACCACGTGATGCATTTTTACACAGGTGCGGCGGTGAATAGCTCTCCAGCGCTGCATTGGTGCGTCATGTTGAACTGTTCAGTGCCAACCCTGTGATAATGGCATGATGCATGAATGCAGCCCAAGTGAGTTACTCACCATGCCATTCATGCATTCTAGTTACAAATAAACATAGCATATTTAAAGGCTACGCCAGGACACTATGCTACTCTGGTTCCGCACGATCATACTCGTAGCAATTGACAGGTATTATGGTGCCTTGACAGTTTATAGGAGGGATCATTGTTTTAACAGCAGGGGGGCGGGGGTAAACAATTTTGACCCCTTGACCGGAGGGTATAAGAATTCAACCCCTCTTGGGAGTGGGGGTGAGACGAAAAGATTTTACATTTTTGAATAAAAAGGAAAGAAAACCGCGCGTTACTATGGTTCACAATGCACGCCCCAATTTAGGACCCGTGGGGGAGGGGGGGGGGGGAGAATTGCATGTTCTGCGAATTCTACACGCTCTGGGCGCAAACCCACCACCCCCTGTCATTGAATAACTGATCACTCCCTATAAACGCTTATTGATGCAATGGGAACTGGGGCAGACCCCAAATAGACCATGCGTGCATGGGAGGACATGAGCCAGATTCTTAAAATATTATTGTTGATGATACAGAAGATGTGTGTGAACTTGCGTGCAGCTTTGACTCACTCAAGGCCACCCAAAACTTTGGTGGTGTTGGTTGGGCGCAAGCTGGGAAATGGACAATACGATTTCCAATAATTTAAAGCAATACTTTATGTAGGCCTGTACGCGTAATGTACCAGAGTATTCATGTCTGTGATTCATGCCACGATAGGATTGTTTGCATAGACGTTTTTTCAATAATATTTCTGAGTTAATATAAGCACTTTTACATCCCTGTGGAATGTTGAATTATGCTTATCAATTAACACGCCCGGGTTACATACACAATTTAGAATAGATACTCAGAAGAGAAAGGTCCCCCTGTCCCTATACAATAGGTTTGTGGTGCATTTTCATTGGGGAACCTTTTTACTTCTCAGGAGGACATCTATGGGTTGTTATATAAGCTGGTCCAAGACACAATAAACTGCTTATTATACGCCCACACAGGCGCGTCAGAATGTCTGCTATTCCAGGGTCAGGCTTCTATGTATAATTATGTTTTATAACTAGTTATTGTACCATCACATTGGAATAGTTGGTAGATATAATAGAAAAATGATAGATGAAGGCAGTCACTAAATGATACACAAAGGTTTCAATAAATTGTGCAAAGGACCTATTTTCAATTGTATAATTTTAGAGGCGGACCTAATAAAAAAAACTACATTAGGTTTAGCTTTAGCATTTTAGGTTAACCGTTTTCATCCTTTAATTAAACCAATAGTATACTAATGAAAGTTAAAGGCAATAGCAATTGGCAATATGGCACATGCGCTTTCGAGAGGCGCTTGATTCAATTTGGTCTTTATAAAATGTGTTATTTGGACAACAAACACATTATATTTGTATAGCCTTTATGCAAACATAGATACCATTACCTTCTTTGTCGCTGTCACTACTGACTTGTGCATTATCAACCCCCTCCATCTCCGGTGTGGGTGTGGGTGTCCAGAAGGGGTTCTTTATATCTCCCTGCTGCCTCTTGAGCGCCGACCCCAGCCTGGTGGCACGGTTATCTCTCCTTGTTTATAACGTACAGGAGGAGGTGCCTGCTGCTCCTCCAGTGTCTGCTACATTCTGGTGTCACCTGTGTCGTGTAACAACAGGGTACCACGGAAGTTACCAATCAACTCTGTCCTGGTGGTAGGGAGATGGGCGCTGCTAGCGCTACTGCCGCTGCTGCTGCTGCTGCTGCTGCTGCTGCTGCTGCTGCTCCAGGTAAGACCGAACACTCTGAGGTGCCTGGGCATTTACCCCATGTCCTATACCTCGCTTATTTTAAAAATGCATACCTCGCGTAGTCCTATGCTATCATTCTATGAAATTCAGGTTTCCTTGTCTCCCTGCCTCCCTGTCTCCCTGCCTCCATGCGGCTTGCCTCCCTGCCTTCCTACATTTCTGCCTCCCTGGTTGTTTGGTTATAACTGTCTGACTCACCCTTCTTCTTGTCTATACCCGCTCCCTTCCTCACCACAACAGAGCGTGCCTTTTACATACCTGTGTATACTATAGGTGCTCCAGGGCAGGACATCAGGTTACAGTATCAACCCAGGCACATGATACATCATCCACCTCTGGGGGAGGGGGGCGCATGGGGAAGGGGGCAGGGAAAGGAGAGGAGAGGGGAGAAGGGTCAGGGAAGAAGGGACAGGGGACAAGGGACAGGGAAGAGGGGGCATGGATAGGGAGAGGGAGCGGGAGAGAAGAGGGAGGGGGGAAGGGGAGAGGGGAAGGGGAGAGGGGGGGAGGGAGAGAGAGGAGGCATGATTCAGATGGCAGGGACAGGAACGTAGACATAAAAGACCCAACAAACTATGATTCTGTCAATCTAACTATGTAATGTTGGCACTCCTATTATTAACCTTTCGGATTCAACTACATTTGGTGTTAGACCAACAACCCCCGCCCAAGCCCTCTAGGAAATTCACTATAACCATCACTAGGGTAAGTAGGGATAACAGGCCCAGCGGGGCAAAAGACCCCCTTACCCACCCTGCCTCAGAAATAAACTAAATCCATAATTTTGACAGTTGGGACAAATTGTGCAATATAGATCACCTCTCTGACAGATCGAGAATGGAATCAGATGAGAAATCTTGCCAAAATTTAGAAAAAATGAAAAAAATATAATTTTCAAACAAATCCTTAATAATATTTTTTTTTTTTTTTTTTTTTTCAAATAATGTAGTTCATTAGATATTTCGTGCAAAATCTGTTGGATAATACATAAGCATTCTGAAATGAAATTTAAGTAAAATTAACTTATAGAATTGTGCAGTAGTATGTAATAATCTGCTTAGTGGCATTCCAAGATAAAGTGGGCCTTTTACCCCAGTAGGGGGTGGGGGCTACAATTTTTCTGGGGGGTCAGCTTCCTAGTGATCGGAAAGTTACCAAAAAAGGAGCCAAGATCACAAAGTTAGTTTTTAGGCCCTTTATTCCATTTTCAAATATGTCCAAATCTACAACAGTCGTTGAAATTATTTTCCTGGGTTGAAAATGGCCAAGGTCACAATGTTGCAAATATTTGCCCTTTGCAGTCGAATTTGTGGGCCTTTTACCCCTGGGTGGGGATAAAAGGCCCACTTTCAAAAAAATATTTCGGTCAAGGTTTTTCCTCATTTCTTGCAGGGTAAGGCTGACAAATCATTGCACAAATAGTCATTTCGAACCCTTTTATAAGTTGAAATAAAAGATACTCAGAAAATGTGAACATTTTTCCTTATATCTACCCATATATGAATTAGTGGGCCTTTTACCCCTACCTACCCGTATTGTATAAAACTTTGTATGAAAGTGTTTCGTCCTCTTGCTAGACATTGTAGCCTACTCATATTACTGTTACAGTTTGTACCAAAAATCTTTACTGATCGATTTGCCTTCTAGGCACCAACAGGGTTTATGTGTCAAGGCCGCTTTGTTATTAATATCATATTACCCTTAGTACGACCTATACGACTTTGGTGTATATGCTTATGTAGATGATACATTGTATAGATTGTAGCTTTGGAGCAAAAGATGAAGGTGGGTCGATGGTATTGTAGAATGGATCACTGCACGTGCTTCTGTGCGTATAGCTTAAATATGTCAGGATAACCCCATATTTGGTAAAGGCAAAACGTACCAACGTTGGGAATACTCCCAGTGTTCTGCCAACGTTGATACAACATCAGATAGTTCATGCCATGCCAACGTTGACCCAACACTGCATATATATTATGCAACCACCACCAGAGGTCATTGAAGCTTGTAGGAAGAGATTTCGAATGGCAAATCCTTCATCTTTCCTCGTAATTGGCCATTAAACTAGGCCCCATGTGGGTTATAATTTGATTTTAAATGCAGGTGAACTCAATTTATAAGATATATGTGGATAATTACCAGAATTACTAAGATTTAATAAAATGCTAGTCATATTGCAATGAGGACACCCTTTTGTTGGTAATTTTTGGTAAATAAGTTTTAATCAATGGGATGCCCTTGTATCACCTCTCTTAGCCCTTAAAGCTGAGATTAAAGTGAAATGCAAATATGAAATGGCTGTCATTGAAATTATGACGCTTGACAGCCATGCTAATGTAGCCTAATGAGGAAATAATTCTATGTTGAGGAAAGTATCATTATTTAAATGTTAGTTGACAATTGATATTCAACGTTGGATTGACTTCATAATCAAACCTCAAATTTTAGACCCGGGAGTGGTTGGGTAAACGTTGGTGCAACGTCAAAATTTGACGTTGGCATAATGCTGGGCCAACGTTATTCCAACGCTGACATTGGCGACGTTGGCATTAAGCATAAATGGACGGCCAAAAAGCACTTGGGACAACGATAATGTACAACGTCACGCCAACGTTGGCCCAACGTATCTTTGCGTGCTGGGTAATCCCCCAACCCCCTCCATTTGTTAAGAAATGACCACTCTCTTAGAAAGATCATGAAATATAAGGAATGACCAATGGGCTAAGGAAATAGTTTTTCACCATTGGCATAGTGGGCCTACTAGCCTATCTGTAATTTAATTCATGACATCCTCGAAAGGGCGTGTTAAATTACCAATGTTCCAATAACCCTATTTAAAACATGTCGGTATATAGCCTGCTTCAGACTTGCTCGTCTCATTCCATTCAGGCGACATGGCCCATAAGGCATAACTAGCCCATGACAGGGGCGGGAAATCAGAAACGCTCTGCGACACTTACACCTGCGCGCCATCTGACGGCTAGTGGTGCTAAACGCCAGATGGCGCTACCAGCTTTATGAGCAGCAAAACGAGCAGTTTACAATCTCGAAGTCGCTCCCAAAATTCCGAGTTTCTGAAGAATACACTGAATCTACACCTTTAGAATATCAGTTATCAAACCAACAAAGAGCAGAAGAATTTCTGTTCATTCTGATAAGGTTAGTAATCGTTTATTTCTCTTTGAAACAGCGAAAGCATTGTGAGTGTGTGAGCGATAATATAAGCACAAGCCCATACTGGCCATAGTATAGAGAAGGCTTATTAAAGGCACAACTTTGGTACAGGTTATCCGGCGGATCATGGACGGATAGCCAGGCTATTGATATTATTTTTTGCAGTACCAGTATCTTTGTAATGTACTGCGATACAAGAATCACCCCACCATGTAATCACTATTTATTAACAAGATGTAGAGATGGTGCAGGGGGGGGGGGCACATCTTGATCCCTCTATTCTAGTCTAGAACTACGTCTAACTAAAGGCATAGATCTAGACCTACTAAGGGTGAGGGGTCACTCATCTTTAAAGCCAATGCCAATGCATGCTGTCTGGCGGGACCAACTACCGTATTCGACGTAATAAGCGCCCTGGGCGCTTAAAAGATTATTTTAAGTGGAAAAATCAACCTCAAATATTCATTCTAATAAGCGCCCCCCATGGCTGTCATATACAGAATTCTGTGGTCTCTAAAAGGCTTCTACACACTCCTATGATTCACACTTGGTTTGACCTTAACACCTGCACAATTGTGAAGTACTCCATGGTACACACAGGTGTGAATGTGTGTAACAATATCGGAGGAACACATGAAAATAATGTAGAAAAAATCTGAAAAAGGGGGGGGGGGGCGCTTATTAGGGGGAGGGCGCTTATTACGTCGAATACGGTATATACTATTTATAGTAAATACTAGTTAGGGAGTGTTCATTTATTAATTACAGGAGGGGGGGTGGTGAGATTTCGCGCGGAGGGGCGAAAATTGTTTACGCCCCCCCCCCCCCCTCGAGAGCGTGTGTAATGTTTCGTGCCCCCGATCGCCGAAGGCGCCGATAAAATTTCGCCTCCCCCCCCCTTTGAACTATTTTTTTTAATACGGTTTTATTTGGTCCTGGTTTACAGTTCACAAGAATAATGTGTTCAGCCACTAATAAACCAGTCAGGACAGTGGAGTAGTCTGCCTGCAACATTTCATATAATTTCATTCTCAATTCAATACTCTACACTCCCTAACTAATAATGCAATGAAGGTATGAAATTAAATAATATACAAGCTAGTAACGCGCGGGCTTTTCTGCTAAAAAAAGGGGCTTATATTTTTACGCCCCCCCCCCCTCAAGAGGGGTCAGAATTTTTTACGCCCCCCCCCCCTCAGGAGGGGTCGTTAATTTTTACGCCCCCCCCCAAACCCACCACCCCCCCCCCCTCCCCCGTAAATAATAAATGAAACAATAGGGAGTGATCATTTTTTATCAACCGGGGGGGGGGGTTGGTTGGGGGGGGGGGGGCAAAAAAATTTGGACCCCTTGACCGGGGGAGGGGGGGGTGTAAAAAATTGCTATGCTTCAAAGGGCCCGTGCGCGCGCCGATTTCCGACCCGTGAGGGGGGGGGGGGGGTAAAAAATTTCGACCCGTTGACCGGGGGGGTGAAAAAGATTTTGCTCGCTCCGCGCGGAAAACGACCCCCCCCCCCCCTGTTGTTTAAAAAATGATCACTCCCTTAGTAGATGGTATATTGACATTATTGTATGTCTACTAAATTTACTAAAGAATGTCAGAATTTTGTAGGGTGCAGGGCCCTCCCCAATTATCCCCAAAACAGTTGAAACACACATTCGCCGATTCGGCTTTTAATATATCAAGAAGGCTTTCTCTTTTTTAAAGCTGATTTCTTTTCATTTTAACTTAGTTAGAGATCTACATTCAGATAGGTTTATAACATTAATTCATAATAGGGGTTTCATGGTACCGGTAGGCCTACTAATAACTACGGTACACCGTACCTACCGTATATGTAGCTGAAAGGGACGGGCTTGCTTTAGGCTAAACTGAAGGCTAAACTGCAGACTAGTCTAGATCTACAACTCTACTAGTCTACCAGAATCCAATGAATAGGTTAATAAACAGCCCACAGATAGTGTCACATATACTGGTACCGGTACTATAGTGACGGACAGAACTATGCACAGAATGCGACCAAGCCTTACCAACTCTCTCTAGCGAGGGAGGGGTATAAACAACAAAAGCAAACATGAAGGAGACAACTACCGTACTAGAGAAAATAAGTGAACTCTTTCGCCCTTACTGTCGGTGCTCTCTGGCCAAGCCATAGGCCTACAACAGAACTTGCCAACCAGTGTAAAAAATAACACCGTTTAAAAAGAAAGGTCTGCCATAAAGTATTGACCAGATATTGAAAGATCTAAACAAAATATCGCCAGAGAAATACAACAGTGAGTGTATGAGACCTGCAAATTCCAATGGTCTGTTCACTGGGAAGGCATATTCCGACATTAACATCTACTCAGACAGCTGAAAAAACATTGATTATGGATAATATTGATAGTCAGTATTGGCTGACATTGGCCCGTACAGATCATGGCTCGAGAGGCATTTGCCTGAGATTACAGGTCTACAGGTATTATCTTTGATATCTATTACAGATATAAAGGGGAAAATATTGGAAATATTCCCAATAATCCTCAATAGAAATGAATAACAAACACTTAAATTTCTTTGATTTCTTTGATATCAGTCGACCAGAATACCTCTGCTCTCACACACCCTTGATAAGCTTAATGTTGATATGTTAATGTGTATTTGCAGAAAAAGAGACTTGTCAGAGAACAATAAGGCTTTGTCTTCTTTTCAGATTGCTGACTCGAAACCGATGAAAAACCCACACACATCTTCCCCCTCACAAACCTCAGTGTCGGAAAGAATTCTCAGGATTCCAGCGGGAGTTGTCATGCAACATGGCTAGCTCATACCATGTTTGGACATCGGTTGACTAGGTATCATTACACAGCAGTGTGCAAACTCTGGGCGGTGATCCACTGCCGCTGCGAATGTTGTCATATGACAAACACTTGCGAGTGTACTCACAAAAAACGAAACTTGCGAGTGTACTCGCAAAAATCAAAACAAATCTGTGAATGTAGTCGCACACTGCACGTGCCTCGCAGTGACATTGGCAAAGGCACTTGGTAGTGGATCACCGCCTTTTGCCTTGGCCTCAGCTTTGCCTAGCATCAGCCATTTAGCTAGACTGTGACACCCAGTCTCTAGCTCAGATGGGCGGATGTCTGACAATTGGAGTCTACCATTCAGCCTGATTGGCCTATTACTATCCCAACACACCTAGGGATAGCTCTACACTCTACCACCATGGCATCCTGTATTGTATGCAACAAGGTTGCAGACACTATTGATCAGAGACTTTTAGATTATTTTGCTCAGAATGAAGAGGACAAAGGCACCTGGCGAGCCCGTCTGGAGCAGGTTCTGGGTGTGAAGGTCACCCAAGCAGGCTGGTTATGTTCAAGGTGCCAGGATGATATTGTGCAGATAGAGGACTATCATGTTCTGCTGAGTCATATTAAGAGGCAGTACTGGGAGACCTATCAGCAGAAGCAGCATTTAATTGCTGATGGAGACTCGCAGGCAAACACAGGGATCCTGCTACCAGAGGATTTACTCTCAGTCTTTTCTGTAGACAGTATATTGCCAAGTATAAAGTCTGAGGTTAGCAGTAACCTCAATCTGCCAAATACTGATGCAAATAAAACATTCTCAGTAGCAGTTAATTCCCAATCTGCTAAAAACTCAGCCATAGAAGATGATATGCTAAATACACCCAAGGTGGAATCAGCTGAGTGCTACCAAGGCACTGTTGAGAGAAACAGTGATACAGATGATGGTGGGTATGAAGACCTTGGGGATGATGGTGAATATAAAAAGGAAGATGATGAAGATGAAACTACAGACTTGGAAAAAGAGCAAAGCACAAAACTGCCCCCCTCAAGAAAGAAAAAGCATGCATGTGATGTGTGTAAGAAGGCATTCCAAAGTATGTCAGACCTTAAACGGCATTTTCGAGTCCATAGTGGAGAGCGTCCTTTCAAGTGTAGCGTTTGCAGTAAAACCTATAAAGATTCCGCACACCTGAGAAATCACATGGGACTACATTCAAAAAAGAAATTTCCTTGCACCGTATGTAAAAAGGTTTTGAATACTTTCGGCACATTAAGAGCACATATGAAATTGAAGCACAAAAGAAGTTTGAAAATATCCAAGCAAGCCAAAGAACAGGAGGTAGAAGATGATGGTGGTGACTCTGATGCAACCATTGAGCAAGAAGCTCCATCCCCAACACAGGAACAGTCTGAGGCCTTAGGTTCAATTGTCGAGCTAGAAAAATCATCTTCGATGTGCAAGCAAAAATTGAAAAAAAATGCTTGTACCATTTGCAGAAAAGAATTTAGATCATCAGCTGATCTTAAGAGACATGCTATCGTACATTCAAGGGAGAGGCCATTTGCATGTGAAAAATGTGACAAACGCTTTAAAGATACTGTTCAGTTGTCGAGGCATTTGGTTTGGCATTCCAAGCAGACTGATGATATGAGTGATGGGTCAGAGACAGATGATATATTGTACAGAGAAACAGAACCTGATGCTGGGTCAGGTTCAGCAGGGAAGAAAAAGCATGGTTGTAGTATGTGTAACAAAGAGTTTAAATTCCGTGCGGATCTTAATCGACATTTCAGGGTTCACACAGGCGAAAGACCATTCTCATGTCCCATGTGTGAGAAAACATTCAGGGACCGTGGCCACTTAAGGCGACACAAGGATGTCCATACTACCGAAGGCTTCGCTTGCAAGAAATGTGATAAGGTCTTAACGACACGAGCTGGACTGAGCCTTCACAATAGAACTATTCACTTGGGACTTGGTAAGGTCCTAGAGCCTGGAGAGAGACCCTTTGCTTGTCAGGAATGTGGTAAAAGCTTCAGACAGAGGTGTAACCTCACAATCCACATGGGTGTTCATAATGGGAAGTCGTATAGAAAGGAATTGATCTGTCAGGTATGCGGCAAGTCTGTGTACGGTAAATCACGGTTCAACGAACATATGATGACGCATACAGGTGAAACGAGATTCACATGCCAAGTCTGTAATAAAGGATTTAGATCAACAACATCGTTCAAAACTCACCAGCTTATTCACAGTGGCGAAAGGCGGCATCAATGCTCAATATGCGGTAAACGGTTTACGCAGGCAGGCGCACTGAAGAACCATCTCATAACTCATTCAGATGAGCGGCCATTTGAGTGTGAAATTTGCAAAATGACTTTTAGGTACAAGGCCGCTTACAATAAACACAAACACAAGCACCTTGGTCTGCGTCCACACAAGTGTCCGGTGTGTGATAAAGGTTTCACCGAGCCGCATCATGTGAGACGCCACGTGATATCACAACATCCCGACCCTCAGGCAGCTTCGTAAAGCTTCAAGGAAAATCTCTCAATATTGCCAAATTATGATCATTCAAAGATATATGTATTTTCTTCTTTATATAAAGCTACTTAATTTATTTCTTATGCAAGAAGATTCAATTTATTTCTCTGTGCAATATACGTCATTGATAAACTGAATGTATTTTCCTCTTGATAAAACTACTTAATTTATTTCTCATACAAGAATACTCAATCTATTGAAATGTGCAATGTATATCGTGATATTATCACAGTGTTGAGGCTTGGAAATTCATTTTTTATTTCATACCTCAATCTTTCTTGCAGTGCTAGCAGACAAATGTATTATCAATGTAGAGACCATATACATGAAGCAAGTGTCCTCTCCTGGCAGTTACAAAAACTATACAATTGTTTTTTTATCAGTTTTATCTACAAAGGTTTCTTTCTTTACATTTAGTTCTTTACATATTGATATATATCCTGTGTCGTGAATTTCCCCTGTCTACATTAGATATTAACCAATATTTAATATTTATTTCCTCTACCATATATGATTTGCGTAATACAGTGCCAATTAAAATCATATATAGGTGAGATATGTTGTACACTCT
Organism: Harmothoe impar; assembly: GCA_947462335.1. Taxonomy (NCBI): domain Eukaryota; kingdom Metazoa; phylum Annelida; class Polychaeta; order Phyllodocida; family Polynoidae; genus Harmothoe; species Harmothoe impar. The sequence continues at coordinate 29,250,846 of OX381714.1, read as the reverse complement.
AATTAATGTTTCTCTTGGTCAGGGGATTTAATTATGTGCCAATGAAAATATCTCAAGATTGCCAAATCATAGAGAATCAGAAGAAAGATGTACTGTACACTCAAATGTATTTCTTCTTCATGGCAGATTACTTGATTTATTTTTCATGCAAGAACACTCAGTTATTTCTCCATGCAATGTACTTTATGAATACCACAGTAACTACCCTGCAGAACTTGTGCTATTCTCGTGTCAAAATGTTTTTGGAACGTTTATGGAATGTTTTTGGAAATTTCCACATGTCATATTCCGTGGTCATTTCTTGTAATGAAACTCAAAAGATACAGGTCTTCATTCTACTTGCGGAATTTCTGGTTACTTGCACAAGTGAAACTCAGTAAATACACATCACCATTTAACATGTCACTTGGAACGTTCACTATTCTCTAGAATCTGCCATGTCTATATTGTGTATACAGCTTGTCTCCAGGGAAATACACACTTTTCTAACTTGTGTGATTATTTTTGGAGGGTAGGCCCAGAAATGCATTTTTTGTTTTAAAGGACAAATACCTCAATTTTTCTTAATTCCCTCTACCATAGATCAATTGACTTTCATGATGTGACCAGAAGACATTCCTAAGATGTTGTGGTTTATATAGATATGGTAAAATGTGGTAAAATATGTTTATATGCGCTATCATGTTAATATATTACAGTAATTTTTGCCTGTAAAAATTTGTTAGTAACAATGAACTCAGAGCAAAAGGAAGACCGATCAGGTTGTGAAAAAAAATCTGTTAACTATACTGCCGGTAGCTTTAAAACCATGCCCATCATATTCAATGTATTCTTGTGAACTGGTACTGACGTATCACATAACCTAAAACCATCTTAACCATTAACATTTTTTTGTATTTTGTCCTTAAGCGTGCATTTTGGGATGATGAAAACCATATTGCCTATTAGACAGATGTTGATGTTCTTTACTTGTATTTATCTGGCTTTGCAATATGTTTTTGATGGGAGCGTGCAATCTAGAATATTCAGTTGTCTAAATCATGAGTGAATAGAGAGATAGAGCAGTGTAGTTGAATATCTAACCCACAACAGGTACGGAAATAAAGATTATACAACACAGCCTCCCTTCTTGTCATGGTTTATTGGTAATACACCTTAGGCCACAGGGTTCTCCACAGACTCAAAAATCACACCGTAAATTCTCGTGTAGAAGTAGCGGCTTATACGAGTCAGACCTGAGGTGCGACTTATAGGATTTTCCTTTAGAATTCCGCATGAGGCTTATACATGTAATTTATGGTACCGCATCCGAAACTGTGCATAAAAGTTATGTATTTTGGATCAAAAAAACTAAAATTGTAATAACTTCTGTTCTAATTGATGGATTTTCAAAAATCAAAAACCTATAGAAAGCTAAAATGACACCGGCGGCGATCTTGGGGGTGATCTGATAGTCCAGTCAATTGACTGCCATATGGGGGTAAACCCAAAACAAATTGCAATAGTTTCGTACCATGGTTTTTCTGAATCCTTAGACATATATGTACATCAGAAAAAAAATCCTAAGAAAAAAAGTGAGGGGCAGACATTTTTCTCAGGGGTCAAAGGTCAAGGTCATGCCAAAACCCTAATTTCCCCAAAAAATCTAATAAATGGTGCATAATTAGGAGAAAAAAAGAGCTGGCTCTTAGATATTTGGTGGACATGTAAAACTAAAATAGGTCTTTAGTTCATGCTTGTAGGATGACCTTGGCTCAAGGTCAAGGTCATCTTTTTCAAGGTCAAACATCCAAATATTAGCCCAAATCAAAGTTTTACCTGATATTGTTTGTCCGTATTCGTTAAATATACATCTTAGAAGAAACCTGGCTTGTTTGGTACGAGTCCCCTTAGACAAGATTCTAATTTGACATTTTATACAGTAGTGTGGTAACCATCTTTGTGTTATTTGAGGTCAAAGGTCAAGGTCATACAAAAACCTGATTCCAATAAAAAATCAATGAATTTGGTATATTTAAGTTGAAAAATGAGCTGGCTGTTTTATTTTTGGTGGCAGTGTCCAACTAGAGTAGCTCTACAATTCCTGCTAGTATGATGACCTTGGGTCATATTTCTCAAGGTCAAACATCAAAATATTAGCCAAAATTAGAGTTCTACCTGATGTATAGCTTGTCCATATTCATTGAATATACATCTGACTTCTTTGCTAGGAGTCCCCATAGACAAGATGCTAATTTAGCCCTTTATACAGTATTGTGGTAGCCATCTTTGTATGATATGAGGTCAAAGGTCAATGTCACAGGAAAACCAAATCATGATAAAATATCAATGAATTGTCATATTTATAAGGGGGAAAACGAGCTGGGTGTTAACTATTTGGTAGGTGTGTTCAACTAAAGTAGATCTACAACTTGTCATCTTTTTCAAGGTCAAACATCTAAATATTGGCCAAAATTAGAGTTTTACCTGGTTTAATAGTTTATTGACATTCATGTACAACTGAGAAGAAATCTGGCCCCCCCTCCCCCATACAGGAGGGTGGTAGCCATCTTTGTGTAATCTGAGGTCAAAGGTCAAGGTCACATGAAAACTCAAATACAATTAAATCTAAATAAATAGGGTACATCAAGAAAGAAAAATGAGCTAGCTGTTTAATATCTGGTGGGAGTGTTCAACGAAAATAGGTCTACGATCCCTGCTAGCTTTGGGCTAAGTTCAAGGCCACCATTTTCAAGGTCAAATATCAAAATGTGTACCAAGATTACAGTTACACAGGATGTTGTTTGTCAACACTTGTACATTATAGAATAAATCTGACTCTTTTCCTAGGATGTCCAATGGACTCGCTCCAAACCACAGGTTTTAACAAGACCTCAGCTTGACGAGTGAGGAGGCTATACAGGGTATCATAGGAAGGTGTGCAATTTAAAGTCCACAGCTAGCCATGAATGTGACGATAGACTCTATATACCAGCAGTTCCACAACAGGCCACAGGGTATGTATTAGTGACATCTCCTCACTCACCAAGCTGAGGTCTTGTCAAAACCTGTGCTCCAAACCTGTGCTCCAAACCCCCTTTCAACTTGGTGACTATGTTCGACTTGCCAAACACCTTGGTTGTGGTATAACTAAAGCAAAGAGAATGTATCAGCTTATATTGCTACCTAAGTGTGATTTTGTAGCACCTATTTTCCGGCATCTTTTCTCTTTGGTTTGGTTGTTTGCAGGAACCACACATTGGCGCCTACTTTATGAGCATGATGATTTAGCAGCACAAGGATGTCTGTATCTTTATCAATAACCTTCTCTTGAAGGGAGATGACTGAGTGTGGGTGTGGGTATCAGTATGGGGAGGTGTCAGAAGGGGCTACAGGAGGGTACCAAAGGTGTGTGATTGTGGGAAGGTGGTAGGAGGGGTCAACTGGAGGAGTGAGCTGACTGGGAAAGTGTAGGAGATTGGAGTAGGTAGAAAGATAGGCACCCTCAATGGGGTGTTCTACACTAGGAAAGTGGCAGGAAAGTGTGGGAGGAGGATGATTGAATGATTGTTCCCCTTACCAAATAATAGACACAGACGTTGTCTAAAAGTTGGGTATAGATCTAATAGAGTAGATGTACAAGTTTCAAAACAGTATCAGTTTTTGACTACTTTGTATACTCTTGTCTTTCACTAACTCAACCTATACCCCCTGCTTATCTTCTGCTCTGCCTGCCCCTTTCCCTATACCTATCCCTCCACCTCTCGATTCCTCTCCCTTCTCTTCCCAATCCTCCTTCTTATATTGTCGACCTCAGTTCCTTGAATATCTGCTGTCGCCAGAATAATATCTTAGGAAGCAAGTTATCTGAGGAGATAAAACATGCCATGTGCCATGGTTGGGGCAAAGAGAAAGGTAAATTGGGGGTGGGTGCTTGTATATATATATACTAACCACATGAGCAGCTCAGTCTGAAGGTGAATTAGTAGGACAGAATATGAAACCAAACCAGACTTCATGCACTTTAATTACCCTCATCACTCCCCACTCCTCCTCTGTGATGTCCAAACCTTGGGTGGCTGGGTAGGGGCACATTATACCTCCAATGATAGCAGAAGGATACTGACAACCTCTCTACCCCATATCACGATCAAGGTAGTGAGGCAGATTCTAGCGATGAGCAGTGTAGGGAAAATACATCCGAAGTTGAAGCAGTAAATTATCTGAAGTTGTGAACATAGATGGAAGGAGAAAAGGTGCATAGTCAAGGTTTATGTTTGTGGTATCGAGGGACCCTAGGATTTGAGGGCTTGAGGAACTGAAGGTTGATTGTATATATCATTCTGCTTGTTATTCCGCTCCCTGCCTATTCCCTTTCTCTTCCCCTATTCATTCCTTCATCTTTGCCAGGGTATAGGTGGAGAAGGGATAAACAACGGGATAGCAGAGTATAGGAAAAGGAAAATACAGGAAGAGTGTATGCCGCAGAAGGAAGAGCAAAGGGGAAGATGGTAGGTAAAAGCCAGGGGGGGATAGGCTGGAGAAGAAAAAAGAGGCTGGGGAAGTGATAGGTAGGGAGATAAACATAAAAATAATTGGCAAGCAGACATAGATAGAGTGAAGGGAGAGGCAGGGGAAGAGATCAGTACAGGGATGATTAAGTAGATGGAGAGGAGAAGAGAGAGGCAGGGCAAGATAGACAGGAGGATAGGTGAAGGGAATGGGTAAAGGGTTATGTAGGGGAATGGACATATATTCAGAGTCTGGCTCAGGCCTAAAAAAAGTTGTGTTCTGGTAACATGGCCAAAAATAAATAGGGTTGGTAGGTCTTTATTAGCAGTAAAAGAATGTCTAACAAATTTAGGGTTGGCCCCAAAAACTAGGGTCAGTTGGGATACCGGACCACATCTTCCTATCTCCTTAAAGGGGAAAGAAAGGCGATGGGATAAGCAGAGGGAGCATAGGGGCAAAAAGTAAACAGGCAGGGAAAGTATAAGTAGATGGATAGATAGGAAGACGATAGGTGGGTGAATAGAAAGGGTGGAAGGTAGAGAGAGGAAATGTAAGTCAAAATATGATTAGGAAAAAAGATGCAGATGACAGGGAAAGGATATAGACAGAGAGGAATGTGTAGGAAAGAGGCAAAGGGACAGAGCCAGGGGAATGGAGAGGTAGGGAGAGAGATAGTCGGATGGAAATGGAGAGGAATGGGTAGAGAGAGGGGTATGTAGAGAAGGGATATATGTAAGAAGAGGTAAAGGTATGATATGTAAGTACATCAAAAAAGAAACTTAAAGTCAATATTTTAACCTTGATTCAATACTATGAGCTGTAGGGCTATATTAGTTTTCCTCTTGGATATACCCAATTCATCGAGATTTTTTTGTAATTTGGTTTTCCTGTGACTGTGACCTTTGACCTCAGATTAACCAAAGATAGCTATCACACTCCTGGTTAACCCATTAAGGAGATGATGCGTGAATGCAGCCCTGCTGAGTAACTCACCAGTGCTGCATTCAAGCATCACACCGACCCTACAGGTTGAGTCACTCATGTAGGGTCTGCATGATGCACCAATGCAGTGCCAGCAAGGGCCGCATTGGTGCATCATGACAACAAACATTATCTTTTAATGACATCCGTCCTTAAAGGGTTAAAGGGTAAGATTTAGAGCTAATACATGGGGCCTCTTAGAAAAGGAGATTTTTTTCTAGGATATACATTTAACAACAATGAAGAAACTACATCAGGTTGAACTCAAGTTCTGGCCAATATTTTGATATGTGACCTTAAGAAAGATGGCCTTTACCTTGGCCCAAGGTCATCATAATAGCAGGGATTATAGACCCATATTAGCTGAACACACCTACCAAATATAAAATAGCCAGCTTATTTCTTCACCAAAATTTACCCCATTTATAGATTTTTTATTGTAATTAGGTTTTCGTATGACCTTGGCATTTGACCTCAAATTATACAAAGATGGCTACCATAGTACTGTGTAAAGGGTCAAATCTGGAGCTAGTCTAAGATGTATGTTTAATGAATATGGACAACTTATGTAAGGTATAACTCTAATTTTGGCCAATATCTTGCCGTTTGACCTTGAAAAAGAAGACCTTGACCTTGGCTCAAGGTCATCATACTAGCAGGAATTGTAGAGCTATTTTAGTTAAGCACTGCCACCAAATATAAAACAGCCAGCTGATTTTTCAACATAAATATACCCAATTCATTGATTTTTTTTTGCAATCAGATTTTTTGTATGACCCTCACCTTTGACCTCAAATTACACAAAGATGGTTACCACACTACTGTATAAAGGGTCAAATTAGAATCTTATCTAAGGGAACTCGTACCAAACAAGCCAGATTTCGTCTAAGATATATATTTAATGAATATGGACAAACTATATCAGGTAAAACTTTGATTTTGCCTATTATTTGGATGTTTGACCTTGAAAAAGATGACCTTGACCTTGAGCCAAGGTCATCCTACAAGCATGAACTAAAGACCTATTTTAGTTGCACATGTCCACCAAATATCTAAGAGCTAGCTCTTTTTTTCTGTTAATTACACACAATTCATTAGATTTTTTGGGGAAATTAGGGTTTTGGCATGACCTTGACCTTTGACCCCTGAGAAAAATGTCTGCCCCTCACTTTTTTTCTTAGGATTTTTTTTCTGATGTACATATATGTCTAAGGATTCAGAAAAAACATGGTACGAAACTATTGCAATTTGTTTTGGGTATTTCCGTAATTTGACTGGACTATGACGCCGGTGGCAATGAAAAGTACGCCGGCAGCCCGCCGTTGTCGTTGCAGTGTGGGGAGAACCCTGGGCCATACTTAAGAATAAGTCTGTTTCCGGTGGAGCAGCCGTGAGACTTGAAAATTTTATTTTTTATTTTTTTTATTTTTTTACTGGGGGATGTAATGGTCAATCCAAATTAATTGTATCTCACACTTGATAGCTTGTCTCTCTGAGCTCTGCGGCTGTGTTACAGCTGTAATATGCGCTGATATGGGTCCGACACTAGAGAGAGACAGATGAGGTACGAAATATATCGATATCAGGTTAATAGAATGTGTTACATTGAGCCTAAAAAGAAATGATTTAGGAAAAAAATAATTTTGCGGCCGCCCAGGTGAGTTCCTTTTAACCCACCCGCTCCACCGGAAAGAGACATTTTTTCAAGTGTGGCCTTACATCCCCAAATGTATCATGAGTAACTTCATGTTTATCAACCTGGAATATTTAGAAAAAAATTGAGAAGCTTAGACTGGCCCTATCGTCCCAGGTTTGGTCTGTAAGGGCCCTATGAATTTGCTGACCAGCTGTGTTGGTTTTAAAACGAAATCTATACCTCAGAATGACTTTTAAGGGATCTTTAATTTATCATGATTTCTTTTAAAATGTATGCTCAGTGTGATGGGCATATATTAGCATAATGAATAATGTTAGGGGGCATAACCGACAAAGAATGCTTAGTAAAACGTATCAATAAATACCATATATCTGGGAGATTTTGAGGGAGTCATTTCGGAAAGGTATATCAGATGTCCATGCACCACTTGGTACATGGACACCATGGTAATATCAAATCTTGAAATTGACAAAGAAAACAGGAAAGGCTACTCCCTTCATGGTTGGAGCATGTGGCAGAACTAAAAATTGAAAGCTAATATTTGCATATCACTGACCAATCCAGCAGAACAGGGGGATCCCAGGTAACTTTAAGGATTAGAAAAGTTTAGGCCATACCAAACGGTCGCGGAAAAATCGTCTGGAGAAAGCGGGACTCGAACCCACGACCCCCTGACTCCGGAGCCAAGTGCTCTACCACTGAGCTACTTCCCCATCTGACAATCTAACAGCGCTGTACGTTACTGGGTCGGTTCGGTAACCACTGCCCTTACACAGCTCCCCCAGCCTCTATCATGCCCCGTAGCAGCCAATGATAGAAGCTCACAGTGCCGAACCGATCCAGCCAATTTGTTGACTTGACTCCATGCTAAACTCCAACTGCCCGTACTGGGAACCAACTCTTCACTACCTGCTCCTCCAACTACCAACCGCCAGCAGGTGGCCAATCCCCAGCAAGTTGGGATGCTCCAACCGTCTAAGTCAACCGTACCAGCGAGTGCGCTCGCTTTCTCCACCAGTGTAACAGTATGTTATATGACGAGTGCTGTTGGATGTTGTGTTGCGAACTCAGTCCGAACCCTTCAGTCCGACGGTAGGTGGCAGCACCTACCCCGGGCTTGGGGTATGGACAGAGGTCGCTATAGGCTTCCGGTCTGCGTGTGCGCGCGCAGGCTGGCTGCCTATATATACCCAGCATCTGACGGTACTCGTCGGTTACTCTGAGCCACGCTGGCAAGGAGACCCTGTGATCAATACGGCTGATTAGCCTACTGACCCGTTCCGAACTCTATAGGGAGTTCGCACACATAGATACTGCTTGTCTAGGTTTTCTGAATAAACCCGATTTGCAACCTGTAACACTTGATCCGAACTGTGTCGACTTTGTTCTTTAATTGATACTCTACCAATATCATAAAGAGACAAAGTATCGTTTATTACACTGGTGCCGTGACCAGTTCTGAGTGAAACGCAGGTTAGCCTGTGCAGTAGCGCAGACCTCCTGCTCTGGACGGAGCAGCGAGGTCTCCCGATGAGGCGTCAGCCTTATCACCGGAGGGGTTAGATGCCGTCAAGGAGGCAGATACCCGCAGGAGTGCGAATGTTCCATCCAGGACAAGCGCATTTTTGGGATACAAAGGTCCCGAAATAATGAATTGCTCATTAGATGAAATGAGCCTGTCAATGTTCAACGTTGGTGGGTCAAGATCAGCCGCTCCGAATCCACGGAGGGCTACCATCTTGGAGGAACGTCGTTTCGACGACATGAGAGAGGCCAGAATACAGGAGCGTGTGCAAATGGCCCAAATGGAGTTGTTGACCATTCAGAAACAGTCGAATGAATGGAAAAGCAGTCTGATTGCATTGGAAGGTGCAGTCACACATAGAGCTTCCAAGATCAAGGAGAAAGACGCAAGGCTTTCAACTTTGTTGGAGGAGAACGAGAAGCTAGTGCAATCCCTTAGCAGGGTTCGAGTGGAGTTCGATCAGAAACAGGCTGATCTACAGGGACTCCGTTCCGACTTTGTTCAGGCAAACACTGATCTGAATCAGATTTGTGCGGCCCGAGATGCCGTCATCCATGAAGCCGAGGAGACCCGATCAGAACTTGTTCGGGACACTGAAGACTTACGGGAGGCTCGCCGAAGTCTACTGTCAGAATGTGACATTCTGAAGGCAAAAAGAACTTCTTTGGAGAAGTTTTTGTCAGAGACCAGGGAGAGTATACAGGATAGCAGTACCTCGTATGCTTCCGCTGATAATGACAGTCCGAAAGGTCCTCATTACAGGAGTTTTACAGACACCCCAAATCTTCCTATGGGACGTGGGATGACTGTAGAAGGTGCCTTGTCTACTTCAACGCCAGGACGACCACTAAAGGTTGGCCGAGCAAGGGGTAGAGGTAGGGCGAGTGATTACTCACCTAGGGTGGGTATCAGTGGTATCCGTCCAATTCCGAAGCAGGTCTTTTCGGCTCCGACAGGTGTAAACACGGCGGGCAGGGGAAGGTCATTATCGGAGTTGGTGCGGAGTCCACGTTCTCAGTTGAAACTGGATGAGCAGCAACTGGATTCGGAACGCTTGAAGAAAGCATCCGAACAAGATAAGGCGGTAAAAACCGACTTAACTCCCTCGAGTTTGTCGCAATGGCGAGAATGCCAAGCAAACATACTGTTCAATGAACAGAAAAACTTGGAATTGGAGAGGCGAGATGTGTATCGCAAACAGCAGGCTGCTCTTGAGCAGCAACAGGAACGCATGAAGGAAAATGCAGCCCTCGCTGAGGAATTAGCAGAGCAGGAGGCGGCGGTCTTGAGAGCTCGACAAGAAGGGCTCCGAGCGGCCGGTGAAGCTGCGAAAGCTAAATTGGCGGAGGCACAGCAAGAGGAGGAGGCTGAGAGACAGGCCAAGGAACTGGAAAAAGAGAAAGCGGCGCATCAGCGATTGCTTGCTCTGGCCCAGCAGTGTCAGTATATGACTGACCAGGAGAAAAATTGGTGGTTCAGTCAAGGTGTGGACCCCACTAAGGATTTGGTGTCGTATGGTACCTACCAGACCTATCTGGAGAGGCAGAATAACTTGCCTACCAGAGGCGCTACTCCGGGGACGACTCCGGGCGCAAAGAGTCCGAGGAGGGCTCCAAGGAGAACAATTCTGAGTACAGAATTGCAAGAGTTGTACGATACAAACCCAGCAATAGCTGGGATCGGATTGCACAACGTGGGTACAGAAAAGGATGCCTCGGCTTCCATTTCTAAATGCCTGGCGATAACCTCTAAAATTAGGGGGTCATCCAACGCTGCTAGACGCATTGCTAGCGAGCCTTTTCCCTACTGGCAGAAAAACTCTTGGGAAGAGTGGTTGGGAGCCACCATTGAGGACATCAACCTCAGTGGGTGGGATCAACAGGATGCAATTCCGTATGTCTGTAAGGGATTGCGCTTGGGAGATGGCCTGATGGCCGTGGAGCAGTGGAAAGATGAATGCGGACCCCGCGGCACTTTCAAACAACTGGTAGAGATCGGAACTATCCTATACGGAGACTCCGCTCGGATTGACCCGATGGTCGCTTTTAAGAAGCGAGTGCAAGGCAAGCACGAGGCCCCGAGGGTTTTCGGACTTGCACTGATGAGACTCCTGAAGAAGGTACATCCAGCTTCAGGAATCCATGATGCCTTATTCTCTAAGGAATTGTTCTCTCAGTTTGTTGCTGGACTGAGGGACCCAGAAATACAACATGTGGTGTATGATACCTGGAGAGCAGATACGTCATTAGATGACCTTTTTAAGGCCATCGACATACATGCTCTCAAGAAGTCACTGTTAGGGGACCGGGTGCCCACCCGGACCTCGGCCATTATAGAGTGTTCTCCGGAGCAGTCTGATGGTTCGGGCAGTGAGGAAGAGGGGGCGATAGCTTCTGCAGCTCAGTTTAAGAGGAATGGGAATTCCTCTAAAACGCCGTGGAAAAATAGGAAACCGGAAGGGGGTGGAAACCCTCCTCCGAAGAAGGAATCATCGGACCCAAAAGCTCCGATAATGGACGCAGCGTTTTTCACATCGCTGTTTGAGAAGATGACGACTTCCATTCAGGGGGCTACACAGCCTAACCGGAGGAAGATCAATCGGCGGACCGCCAAGTGCTATAGGTGCCTGGAGATCGGTCACTTTGCTGCGGAGTGTACGGCTCCGACTCCGAAAGTTCCCGGGAAGGAGGGAAACTAGAGGGGGTGGTCCGAGAAGGCGAGCGGACGACCCCTGCATATGATGTACGCCAACATACCAGAGAGGTGGAGCCTAGTGAAATTCCGAAGGCAGGAAGGGAATCAGGGGTGGCTTCGAGCTTGAGGGGCTCGGATGCCGGCCTGGTTAACATTCCAGTCCAACAGTTGCCCGGCAATGAGGCAGGGAGGCCCATTACGGATCGGAACGAGGAAGTTGCGGCTGTCACAGACACCGTGTGGGTAGGGAGTACCCAGCTTTCCCCGGATCATCCATGTTTCGACCATTTGAAGAAACATGGCCTTGATTTGGCTGCTCCGAAGGATTTTAAACGCTTTACTGTAAACCCGTCTCCGCTGGGGGGGAGGCGGTGGTATGTGTCTGTTACTGTGGCCGGTAGAGCGGGCGAATTTTTAGTAGATACGGGAGCTAGCCACTCCTTTATCTCCTCTAACTTCTATGCTCTTATGCCGGATAGTCGTGATAACTTCAAAACGAGGGTAAACTCCTGTTCGGCCGATGGGTCAAGTATGCAGACGTATGGGCGCGCGTTCATACCGCTCCGAATTGGAGGGAAGGAGTATGTGGCTTCTCCCACCATTGCGGATATTGCAGACGACGGTATACTTGGATTGGATTTTTCGGCGTTGTATGACGCGGTCCTGAATCCGGGTACAGGGGTACTCCTGATAGAGCACCCGTACCGTGCGGTAGAGCAATGTGTGCTCCGACAAGTGTCGACAGTGGCAACGGTGGTCCAAACTGTAAAGATTCCTCGCGGACAGACGTGTGACGTGCTGGTCCGAAGCAAGGGGCTTAGGAGAGAGGAAGAGGCAGTTGTGGAGCCGGATGTGGCCATGTTGGGTAGTATCGGTTTGACGGGCATGGACACCCTAGTGGGTGATGGTGCTTGGACCGTAGTGCCGGTTTCTAACCCCGGGTTGGAACCGAAGTATCTAAGGAAAGATACAATACTGGGGAAGGTGTTCACCAGTGAGGCAGTGATGCCTGCTGGACAGGTGAGCATGAAGGGTGACCCTTCTCCGACCGTTCTGAGTGAGGGACTTGAGAAAATGATCTCCGAAACGGATTTGACGGATCGGAGGGATCTCGATTCCCTAAGGAGGCTGGTAGTGAAGTATCAGGATGCATGGCAGGTGGAGGGGGAGCCTTTGGGCCGAACCGACAAAGTGTTGCATTCTATCAATACGGGTGATGCACAGCCTTTCAAGATGCCTTACCGACGCTTGCCTTTGGGTAAGAAAGCGGTGGTAGAGGAACAAGTAAAGACCATGTTGGAACAGAAGGTGATCGTGCCTAGCACTAGCCCCTGGTCCAGCCCGGTCCAGATGGTTACTAAGAAGGACGGGTCTATCCGATTTTGTATCGACTATAGGCGCCTGAATGGGGTAACCAAGAAAAATGCATATCCTCTCCCCCGGATTGATGAGACTCTGGACTCTTTGGGTGGGAACCAATGGTTCTGCACCCTTGATTTGCAGTCCGGATATTGGCAGATCGGGATGAAGGAGGAGGATAAGGAGAAAACGGCTTTTACAAGTCACATTGGACTGTATCAGTTTGAGCTGATGCCCTTCGGGTTGTGCAACGCCCCGGCCACTTTTGAGGCTATGATGGAAACTCTTCTGAGTGATCTGTTGTGGCGCAAATGTTTGGTATACTTGGATGATGTCATTGTCTTTGGCAAGACTTTTGAAGAGTGTGCGTTGAACCTCGGAGAGGTTTTGGAACGAATTCGGTCCAATGGCTTGACATTAAAGCCGAAGAAATGTGAACTTTTTCGGAAGTCCATGGTCTATTTGGGCCGGATCATCTCCACCGAAGGTGTGCAGGCTGATCCGGCCAAGTTGGAGACTGTGGAGACTTGGGAAGTTCCAAAAGGACCAAAGGATATCAGATCCTTTTTAGGGTTCTGTTCCTATTACAGGGACTTCATCCCCGGATTCTCTAGGGTGTCTCAGCCATTACAACGGTTGAGCCATTGGACTCCGGGGAGGAAAAAAGAACCCTTCCCATGGGGGATGGAACAGAATGAAGCCTTCAAAGAGATTAAGGCGTTGTTCCGAACCACCCCGGTGCTGAGATACCCTACGGAGAAGGGGCATTTCATCCTTGACACTGATGCGAGCAATGAGAGCATCGGGGCCGCATTGTCCCAAATCCAGGACGGAGTAGAGGTCCCGCTGGCGTTCGTACCGATCATTCGGCCTTGAGGTGGCTCCTTAATTTTAAGGACGCCGAGGGAATGATTGGTCGGTGGTTGAATCACCTCAGCGAGTTCGGACTGGAAAACTCTCATATCCAGCACCGAGCAGGCACGAAGCATATTAATGCTGACTGTCTGAGTAGACGTCCGGTACGCCGTTGTGTGCGTCCGGAGTGTGGGGATTGTGGTGCTCACAATGCTGTGGTAGCGAGTGTGCGTTTGCCTTATGATGGGTTGTTGCAAAACCTGTTGGATTGGTCCACCGACACTATAAGGACGTACCAGATGGCCGATCCTACCATAGCACGACTGAGGGAGCTTATCCCTACTGGGGTCTGTCCAGTGAGACCCGAAATATCACTGGAAAACCGTGAAATGCGACGTTTCTTGGCTCAGTTCCACGAACTGGAGGTCCGAGACTCGTTGTTGTGCAGGTGGAAGACTTGTCCCGGAAAGCGGAGGGTGTTACAAATGGTAATCCCTGCTGCTATGAGGAAAGACATCCTGTACTACTGCCACGGCCATTCCACTAGTGGGCATTTCGGAAAGAAACGCTCGTTGTAAAGGCTGAGTCGGAGATACTACTGGCCCGGCATGTCAGGCGACCTTTTAAGGTGGATCGAGACCTGTCCGGCCTGTTGTTTAGGCAAACCTGGTCCTGGATTAGGAAAATTGCCACTACAACAAGAGCTATTCGGAGTGAGATTTGCTCGAATAGCTGTGGACATTATCAGTGGAGTTAAACCCACTCCAAAAGGTAATACGTGTATGATGGTAGTCTCGGACTACTATACAAAATACACCCGAGTGTACCCACTTGAGGATCATACCGCTGCTACTTGTGCGGAAGCATTGGGGAAGGGGTGGATCCTCCATCTGGGGGCTCCTTTGATGTTACATAGCGATCAAGGGAGAGAATTTGAGTCCAAACTATGGACAGCTATGTGCCATCAGTTGGCTATATGCAAAACTCGGACCAATCCGTACCGACCACAGTCCGACGGGCAGGTGGAGCGGTTCAATCGGACCTTGATCCAGGTTTTGAAGCCATTAGTGAACTCCCATATGGATGATTGGGATGATCAATGCGAATTTGTGGTGCATGCGTATAACAATACGGTCCACACTTCGACAAATTGCACACCGAACCTCTTGGTGTTCGGAGAGGACTTGATCATGCCGGCGGATTTGGTATTCGGGGTGGTAGGGATCAGTCCGGAAGCACCATGTACGGTGCTATTTGTGGAATCTCTACGAGAGAGGTTCAAATTTGCCTACGAAACAGTTAGGGCTCATTTGCTCAAAGCTGCGAATTGGCAGAAGGTGGGTTACGACACCGGATTGAAGTTGCGACGATTCGTAGTGGGGGATAGAGTGATCCGCCTACACGAACCGCTCTGCAACGTCAAGCTGGCGAATAACTGGGATGGACCACACACTGTGGTTAAATGTATCAGTCAAACGACTGTGTTGATTCAGTCCGAAGCAGGACGCATCCGGACGAGCCATGTGGCTCGGTTGCGTGCTTGGGCTGGAAGGGAGCTCACCCCGGAAACGGAGGTGGAGAAGGGAACTTCGGAGGCTAAATTTGTACCTTTGGAAGGGGTGTCAGTGGATACCCCTAAGAGAGTGGTACAAAAGAAGCTCCGGAAGACCGTGAAAAAGAAAGTCTCGGCAGGCGAAGGAAGAAGGGCACGGAAAACTAAAATCAAGGCTAGAGTTTTAGTTAAGAACGAGTGTCCTTCGGCCAGGTTAAGAGAGGTGGACGGGAAACCCGTTCGGCGAAGCCCAAGGCTGGTGGCTAGAGGGGCTGTAACCTAGCTTGTTTACACAACGAGTGTGGTGTCCTGTGTTGTCCTATATGTTATATGTATGTTACCAACAGGGGCGCTCAGAGTCGAGATGAAAAGAATGTAAGAGTGCTCCCCGAGGGTGGTGGACGGATAATCCGGTGGGGTAATCTTCGATTTCCCATAAATATCCACTAATACTCCTGATGAGCTCTTTATTCGAAGTATATTTTGACTTTTGTGAGCCGCCTACGTAGCAGTGTGATCCCCCGAGCCCGAGCTGCGGGCGGGAAAGGTCGTGACCTGATTAAACAGTAATTGGGTCACACCGGGTAACGGGATCGCGTCCAATCACGCGAGACGCTGCGCATGCGCTTTGTTTTAAAAACGAAAGCGAGGGAACGCCATATTGATTTTGGGCTCGCCCCGGTCAATAGCGGTGTTGGTCGGCAGCGTGGAAGTTGGTGTTTTGGACGGCTAGAAGAGGAGAAAAGTCAGTAAAAGAGTTGTAAGCAGTGAGTACTCTTTCCTGGTGCGTCTGAGACAAAGAGGGAGACGGGGAACTAGTGTTTTCCCCGTCAAAACTCCCGTCGAAAGACACTTTGCCGAAGTGAGGATGGCCGAG
Organism: Harmothoe impar; assembly: GCA_947462335.1. NCBI lineage: Eukaryota > Metazoa > Annelida > Polychaeta > Phyllodocida > Polynoidae > Harmothoe > Harmothoe impar. The sequence continues at coordinate 29,234,855 of OX381714.1, read as the reverse complement.
CAACAGCTCCGTCAATCCGAACTCACCGGACACTCCGAGGTGGCATCCGCCACCGAGGAGGCAATGGATGCTCAGAGCCCTAGTGGTGACGAGTTGAGCCAGACACTGGCGGATCTCCGTGTAGATCCGGCCGTGTCCCCGATCCGAAAGTCCCCGTCGCCGGACGGCAGCGAGGACTCCGGAGTGCTGCAAGGACTCGCCTACACCCAGGTAGCGGCGGATCCTTCCGAGACGACTGCACGTCCCTCCCGGATATGCAGTCTCAGCATATCACCAAACCTCCAGAAGACGGTTGCTCGCAAACTGTCTATGGGGAGTGGGAGTGATTCCGACACTTCACGTCCGAGGACGCGCGGTGGGAAGGGTGCTACCCGAGATCGGTCCAAGTCGGCCGATACTAAGGCTAGCACTAAGGCTATCAAACACACTGGTGTGGGAAAGAAGCCTCCGGGAAAGGACGAGCCTAAAAAGCCCGCTCCGAAGAAGGAAAGTACTGCGAGTACGAAGAAGCCGGGTTCCAAGGCTGCCACTGCAGCGGCCTCCAAGGATCCGAAGACGGTGGACCCCAAGGCTCCTGCTACGAAGGCGCCTAAGGGTCAAAAGAAAGCTGATCCGAAGCCTGGTGCTAAGGACCAGCCGGGGAAGGGGCCGACGTCCGACAGCACTAAAACTGTCAAGACTCCGGGTCCCAGTAAGTCCAACCTACCGATCCCTGCCAAGGGGAAAGGTAGTGGGAAGGCAGTTGTAACCACAGCTGCTCCGACCTCAGCCGTTGACGTGTTGTCCTTCTCGCGAGGGCTGGACAACAGCTCAGCAGTAGCTGCTACAGCCGCTGCGATGGCTGGTACGAAGGGACATGGGGGAGCCCGTCCGAAAACGGTAGTTCCTCCCGAGGCACCTCGGACCGAGGAAGCTATGGATACAGCATCCGCAGCCCATACGGTCCAGGTAGTGCAGGATGTGCTGTCTGGCATCACATTCAACCTCCCGACTCCCCTGGAGCCAAGGAAGGAGGTACCCGTTCGGGTGGAGTTACCTCCTCCAAAAGAGGTACCCGTCCGAGTGGATACTCCTCCACAGTCTACCGAGCCTGCTCTGGAACCATCCAATACCATGGATATTTCGGAGGAAGCCGGGAAACTGGACCAGGCTGCAGGTGGTGGTCCAACTGGATCGGGGGTGCAAATTCTCGCTCCACATCAGCATGACGCATGGGAGAAGGAGGACGCCGACGTCCCATCCCTGCTCCGAGGTGCTATCATCGATCAGATGAGCGCCACAGAGGTCAGATCCTTCGATCTGATCCAAATGCGAACCTTCCGGGGGCTGGACGAGTTGTCTGCCAGGTTCCCGGCTTGGTTCCCAGATCGCCTAACGGCGGCCATGAACGATCTTAGCAAACAGTCAGAGACAGCTCGCTTAGTTGCTGAGACCGAGAGACGTCCCGAACTTATCGCGGCCTTGGAGTACGACCTGCAAACTGCAGCGGAATTCAAGACCGTGCATAGCCGGCGGGAGAAGAGGAGACTTCTGACGCCAGCAATGAAGCTGGCTCGGAGTATGGAACAGAAGACCAAAGAGTCCATTCTGGATGCCACTCTGGAGGATGAAATGATCCAACAGAACACGGCCGCGGCTAGGTCTGCAGACACTAGTCAAATGGAAAAGGCCAATCGGAGGGACCAATACCTACGAGAGACCATCAAGGTAACCTCTCGGAAGGGGGGTCGATCCGACGAGGAGGTAGAAGCGGTTCTGAAGGGATTGGATGAAAATACAATCCCGGACGACGAACTTCAGGTTCTGGTCCGGAATGCACTCCGAGCCAATGCTGCAAGTGGGTTTAAGTATTTTAAACCCATGTGTGTGAACGACTGCGTCAAGGACAAGCGGGCCTCACACATTCCGGAGGAGGTGGGTCCTGACGGTCTCTCTGATGACGAGGAGTGGATTAAGACGGATCCACTCGAGAAGTCGGTACAGTTGTATCACTTTGAGCTTCTGGACAAGGTCCGAAATGGTAGTACCAAATACCATTCGCCTTTCCAGAAAGCTAAGTTAGCATGGGCTATGGCTAGATGGCATCCATTTAGCAAGTGCCCCTTTGAGCCTTGTCTGAACGTCGACGAGACACTGGAAACGCCCCGAACTTGGCCTAGCAAGGTTCGGTACGCAAGGCATATTACCCGCTTTCATTTGCGTCACTACATGCGGTATGACTGCTTGAGTGTGGGTACAAAGCAGAGCAAGGGTTGTCCGAATGGTGGCTGGTTCTACACTAGAGCCGATATCATCAGGCATCTTGCTAAGCAGCACGGGTTGGCTCTGGATGTCGCAGCGGAACGCATCCAGACAGCCCATCAGGAAGTCTACTCCCACTTCCCTCCAGTAGTGGGCCGAAATGAGAATCTCGAGGTGGATTTTGGCACCAACGAGAGAGGAAAGGTCCGGGTCTTTTACAAGGTAAACCCGGACGGCAACTACAACCGGGTTCCGGAAGGTGAGCTCTTCGATGAATTCGAAGAGTACCAGAAGCGTACCAGCACGCGAAAGGTGTGGCGCGCTCAGAAGAGACCTAGTGGGTCTTCGGAGCAGGCCGACTCTAAGAAGGCCAAAACGGATGAAAGGAAATCCGTTATGGAGAAGGCGGATCCGGGCTATAAAGGGCCAGCATTCACCTCTCACACGACTGACTGGAAGAAGGGTCCCCAGGGCAGGCCACCTCGGTCTGTTCCGGAGGATCCGAACTCCAGCACGATGGGGTCCTTCGCAGAGGAGTTCCCCGAAAACGAGATGGTTCCGGGTGATGAGTCGTAGACTCTAACCCAGACCGGTAAGACGAAGGCTCCAGCAAAGAAAACGCCAAAGCCAGTTCAGACCCCGGATCTCCCACCCGAGACCGCAGAGGAGGGGCGTCTAGTCTTGCGACTGAAGAGCCCTCCTTCGTTCCCTCCCGCCGACTTCACTTCCTATGAAGCCGGACAGGAGGCCTTCGGTCAATGGCAAGACAACTTTCATCGGTTGCTTGCTGGCCTGAGTCAGGAGGTGGCGATGTTGTCCTTAAACACGGTGCATCATCTCCATCAGAGGGAGGTCGCTACCCAGAAGGCAGCGGCTACGGAGTCCGTACAGGAAGAGCGTGAAAACGCTCGGACTGAACGATGTGCTGCTAAAACCGAAAGGAAGAAGCAGAAGCTGGCAGTTAAGAACGCCGAGGAAAAGCTGGACCACGAACGTCGTCGGTTCCGGGACTGCTTCGCGCATGAAATGCACGAGTGGGATGGAACTCGGGCTCAAATCGAGCTCTGGCTCCAGGAGCTGACTCTGGCGGAAGCTGCGTCGGACTCTGAGGAGGAAGAGGAGCCGGCTCAACCCGGTTCCGAAGACGAGTCGGACTCCGGATAGGATTATCCTATTCTAGGAGCCGATTAGGAGAAAGGGGGGGTATCCTAAGTATACCAACCCTACAAGCGAAACCCTTAGAAAGGGTTTAGGAGTGTCCGGACAGAGGAACGCGGCAGGCTGGCTACGCAAGGATCCAGTCTGCCAGGTGGTACTGACGGAGGAGGACAAGGAGATCCGGAGGGGACGCTGAACTCGGGACTGGAGCACTTTACCAACATGGATCCGATACAGGATGTTTTTTTTATAAACTATGTATATCAGGACCGAGTGCTCCTAATTATAAGTCCGAAGATCGCCTGGAGGCAGGACTATTTTTTTTTCTCTATTTATCACCTAAAAAGCTCCCGAGCATGAGCTATGAACTTTCTCGTTCCGGTGAGTAAGAGCTGAACGAAGTAGGTTCTGAAAGCCGGGCGGAATGCAACACCATCAACAGAGGATCCGGATCTTGAAGAAGTGATATTGTTTATCACTTATAAGTATTATTCGTTACGAGTTTAATTAGCTCGGGGTCCTGAAGGGACGAAATTTTTTTACTGTGATATTGTACTTTTTCAAGTGTTTGTATACTATATGTATAGATTAACTCCATCTATCCTAGGGAATGGGGCGTAATTGTCATTACGGTCTATATATGTAGAAATGTGTGTAATTAATACCTTTTTGTGTTCAACAGTATACGTCATATTGTTTGTAAGGTATAACTTTAATAAACCCCTAAGGTGGTATTTATAAGATAATGCCAGTCCGAAGTGTTTTCGGACTTTAACCTTAATTAATTTTTTTACCTCCCGGTCATTATCTGGTAGGGGGTAGTGTAGGGGCTAGGGTTATACGGGTATGTTATATGACGAGTGCTGTTGGATGTTGTGTTGAAAACTCAGTCCGAACCCTTCAGTCCGACGGTAGGTGGCAGCACCTACCCCGGGCTTGGGGTATGGACAGAGGTCGCTATAGGCTTCCGGTCTGCGTGTGCGCGCGCAGGCTGGCTGCCTATATATACCCAGCATCTGACGGTACTCGTCGGTTACTCTGAGCCACGCTGGCAAGGAGACCCTGTGATCAATACGGCTGATTAGCCTACTGACCCGTTCCGAACTCTATAGGGAGTTCGCACACATAGATACTGCTTGTCTAGGTTTTCTGAATAAACCCGATTTGCAACCTGTAACACTTGATCCGAACTGTGTCGACTTTGTTCTTTAATTGATACTCTACCAATATCATAAAGAGACAAAGTATAGTTTATTGGCAAGGATTCTGGTAAGGCAAAGCCTTTAACAAATGACATTTCCTATTAGATTTTCTGTAAATGTTTAAAAACATGATTTAAAAAAACACATTAAGATTGCTTGCTCATTAGTTTTTGGGCAAGCAATCAATCCATCGCACAACGAAATACATGAATCATTAAGATATATTATTCATACCTCTTTTGGTAAAGCAAATTAAACGAATTGTATTGAGATGGCATCACATGCATAGATATTCCAACTGAGTAGAAAGTGATGGCTTCTTGCATTTGAAGATACACAAAGATAGTAAAATTTACAATAATCCATTCATGAGTACCGTACTGACATGTTCACCCAGTCCCACATCTAGCACATCAGAAGTTGGTATAAGACGTAAATGGATCATGGAAACAAACCATAGCTTGCATATCACTTACCAAGTATTTTCATCAGATATCATGATCAATTGTTGTATGCAACCATTGAACAGGGGGAAACAAAGCTAAATTTATCGATGAATGAGGTGCTTAGCATGTCCGTCTGAAACACAGGCAGGTTCAAGATGTCAGGGTGACCTCGCATTGATAGAGAAATGACGAATGTCCTCAATTTTTCATTCAGTTTGTCCACTTATATGACCATAGCTATCACAATCAGAAACCATACACATGTGTCCTATTCAGTGATTTAGACATGTGAATTTGTGTACATAGTAAGGAAGTATAATTATCCAACTGGTTACGCTCAAAGTCAAGAAGTAGAAACATTTGACGAAAGGACCTTGGAGGGTATGTAAAAATAAATACAACTGGTGGTCTTGTTATTATTAAATACTTTAGGTCCGAGGGGGTTAACTGAACATATACCTTGGGATAAGCATAGGAGATGGCCCTTTATCTTTTAATACAAAGTTCAACAAAACCATCAGTAAATTTGATCATGAGATGTGGATTTATTGACAAAGTAAAGATAACGGTTTACCCTATTATACAATGAACAATCTATGCTTCTCAGCCCTGGGTTTATAGACAGTTTGCAGCTCTAGTACATGCATGCTAGCAAACATCTGGAAAAATAGACCTTGAGATATCCTCGCAGGTAACATGGTGAGTGTATTGTCAAGGTTAATTGGGAAAGGTGCTATGGTAGACAGCCCAGTACTGCCACCTGCCGATTTAAGATATATAAGACAATTGTAGGGGCATGATATTACATATTAATCTCATACACGGTATTTCTGGGTAACGTCTGTTTACTCGGCTAAAGTAAGAGTCCCCAAAAATATTTTGATATGCTTAGCCAATACCCAATTAAATGTTGATCTTGAGTTGAAGTCATTTTGCAAAGTTTCTATTACCAAAATGGATGAACAAATTAGTAAACAGCAATTTGATTTTTCTTAATTACAGAGTCATCGTCTGTGCTGATATGCTGCTGACCTGAAACTGGACCACCTACAAGATGGACTCATGTGCTGTGTGCAACCAAGAAACGGGGTCATGTGATGGGACATTTTGGGATGATGTTCCTCAGAAGGAGGGGGATAAAATTAACTTACGTGGCCGCTTAGAACATGTGCTGGGTAACAGTGTCGAGAGCAGAGGTTGGCTATGTCAGCGTTGTCAGGACGATCTAACACAGGTCGAAATTCTGGTGAAAAACTTCCAAAAGCGATACTGGACGACATTTCGCCGAAACAGAGATTCCCGTGTGACTAGAAGTCTACAAAATGGCAGAAACCCAGAAAATCTGCTGCATAACAGTTTAATGTCATTAGTACCAGTGCTAGAGGTTCCTCCTAACTGTAGCACCCCCTCTGGGAAGTCTCAAACAAAGGGTAAGGGTGCCAGACACCAGCAGAATGCGCCTGCTGCTGTTGGCAATGCCTTTATCTCAGAAATCAAAAACATTATCACAGACAGCAGGGCAGCCTTACACCATCTAGAAAGGACAGCAACAGGAAATACGTCTGCCATTGCTGGTAGGAGAGCACATGCTGAGAACAGAAAGTTATATCAATCAGATAAAGATCTAGAGTGTGAACCCTTCAGATGTTTTAATGTGAAAAGTGAGCCAGGATGTGAATGTGATATAGAAGTAACCATTTCAGAAAATGTAGGTAAGCCTGAAAACACCAACATGGACATTGACTTGAATCAATCACGCACAGGTAGTCACACAGATATCCCAATCCCAGAGCCATCATGCTCAAGTAGTCAAACAGATAATCCAATCCCAAATTCATCAAGCCCAGGTAAGCGCGCAGATATTCCAATCCCAAAACCATCATGCCTAAGTAGTCATGTGGATATTCCAATCCAAAAACCATCATGCCCAAGCAGTCACGGAGATATTCCAATCCCTAATGCATCATGCCCAGGTAGTCGCGAGGATATTCCAATCTGCATAGCTGAGGATGAGGCATCATCATCTGCCTGTTCCTACCTTTCAGCACCAAACTCACTACCTCAAGGTCTGAAGAACTTTACAAAGCCATGTTCAGTATACCTAGGGGAAAGAGTAAGTGTCTGTGAAATATGCAAAAGACCATTTCTCAGGAAGCATGACCTTCGGCAGCATATGCTGAGCCATACCAGCGGTAAAGTCTTCACGTGTAAAGTTTGCAGCTGCTCCTTCAATGATAAAGCCAGGTTCAAAGCTCACATGCAAAATGTACACAGTATTCTGGTTAAAAGCTTGGATGATTTGGATCCAGACATTCTTATGGAGGAGTTAGGTGAGTTAGATATACTGAATAACAACCCTGGAAAAGCTGGTCATTGGGATGTTGAGGAAGACGATACTGATGTTGAGGAAATTGGATCAGAAGAGACTCAGGAAGAATCTGCTGAGTTAGATCCCTATTTAGGGCACTGCATTACAGAAGATAAACAAAAGGAGAGTGACAATGAATCTGAATCCAGATATGAACAACAGGAGTCCTCTGCAAGGCCAGCAGGAGCCTTTGAAAAAAGTCATACTAGCTTCTCTAACTGTAACAAACTTGCTAGTTCAGGATGTGATAAGACGTATAAGGTGACACATAAAGGAAACTATATCTGTGACATTTGTAAAGAGAAATTTACATCCCCAGACAATGTTACAAGACATATGGCTGTGCACAGAGTGAAGAGGTGATTTAAGTTCAGCTTCTGTAGTTTTACAAGGTTAACATGATTTAGCCCTTTATTATAGACCCTAAAACCTCGCGTAGAAGTCGTGGCTAGTACGTGAGTCAGATCATAGGTGCGGCTTATAGGATCAACCCACGGCTAGGGTGCGGCTAACACGCTAGTTTTTTAATGTATACTTCAGTAGAAAAGTCGCCATATTGAGATCACTGGTGCAGCTTACAGTATCAGCACGGCTAATACGCGAGTTAGGCTTCTACGCGAGGTTTTACGCTATACCCTATATATATATATTAGTCATCTTCATGAAAGCAGCTTTGGTAAGTATCTAGCCGGTGGTGTATAGTTACGGGTTGTAACTCTCAGTAGGGCGCCAAGGGCTGTCTTAGAGTTACGGAGGGAAGTGTCATTTTTCTACTGGTTCTGCCGTATCCCTACCTATCATGTACATTTCTACACCCAATTAGAACAGGCTATGAGTGGCTGTTATGCTACTGAGGGCCTTAATTGGATGAAGTGAAATGTACAAACTGGTAATTATAGTCATGTCTAGACCAATTAAAGGGTGGCATCCAGGCTATAAAGAGTCTATATCTGCACAGGCTACCCTCTACAAAGTGATCTAATGCATAGAAATAAATAAGAAATTGCAAATTTTAAAAACATAGCAACGTAGAGGACAGTTATAAGAATCCCTCTGTGTAATTTCAGCCCACAAATCCGTTTATTAAGCCCAGGGGAGTGCGAATCAAACCAACCTCGCATTTGGGCTTAATTTCCAGTGATTTTTGGACACTAAACTTCTATACCCACAGCAGTGAGCTGCGGCCTGGGTATTGCGGGCTATACTAGTGGTGTATTCATGCGCAGGTCGATACATCTATGTATACACACAAAGGGTTTGCATGATGCATCAATGCAGCCCCGGCTGAGTGCTTACTGCATTGGTGCATCATGACAACAAATGTTGCTTTAAGAAGCGGATCAGACATTCAGGTGAAGACTATCAGGCTGTGTCTCACCAGATCGGGCCAATGTGACCAGGTGCCATCTTTGACTGGGTGCCATATTTGACCTCCTGACATAAAACGGTTTATTTAGGGCAGGTTAAGATATATATGGAGATATAGCCACCATTTCCTTTATTTTATCCTTTACATATCAAAGAAGAATATTTTTAATCTTTTTCTAAGAGGCCGGTCAAAGATGGCACCCGATTAAAAGATGGCACCCGGTCAAAGACGTTAACATTGGCCCGATCAGGTTAGACACAGCCATCATTGAACACTGTATCTTGCAGTATTGAAGGTAATGAAACACTACGAGGTGTTCATGTGAAAATATAAGCTTCTCTTGTGTGAGGTGTGTAAGTGAACGTGTTCCTCCACAGTAAAGTATGTGACCTTGATTTGTCTATGAGCCTATCGATAAATGGTTAATAGAGTCCAGTTAGATTCTAGCAGTGCCATTCGAGGCATTGAGTCAGTTGTAAATATGCGTGCTAGGGTTTATGGTCACTATGAATATATTGCCATTCGAGGCTTCAATGTATAAGTCTCACTTCAAGGTCAATCAAACTCACTTGCTGAGAGGTACAGTTTTATTATACAAGTCTCCAGTTTAGAGACAAATAGGTATGGTGGTTACATGTAGATATATATATGTGAATATATACAAATAGTGACACTGAGCCTTAAATCCAAACCTGTGTGTAATGTTAAGGTGGTTCACCCATAGGGCTGACCCTGCACCTTTAGCCACATGTCTCCTGCCCCAGTCACAAGTCCTCCTGCCGCTGCTCCAGCCACATGTCCTCCTGCCAGGCCCTCACTGCTCAGCTCCCCCTCTGTACGGCTCCTCGTGTCCGTCTCGCTCCCTGGTGTCGCCTTGTCTCTCCTCTCCTGTGTTAGCAGGCACGGCCTGTTTTATATGCCCTGTCTCGATGGAGTGACCGGGTGGTGCAATGTGGCCTTCGGTCATTGGTTAATGGACAACATGTGAGCAGGCGTTGGCAAGGGGAATTGCGACGTGGAACTATGTACGGCATTACGAGTAGGCCCATGATCCCAAGGCTTCATGCTGGGTAACAATACCCTACGTTCTTGGCCCAGGACCAGGCCAGAGTAAATCCCCAACACGCACAAGTGTGTACCGTAAACTCAGTGATTAATAACCAGTTAAGTTGTACATTATTGAGGCAATTATGAACTGATATCAGACAAGCAGATGTGTAAGATTATCAACCAATCATCTTACACGACCTCCTTCTCTAGTTTCGAGACTCCACTGCTCGACTAAACTGCCGAGTGTCACAGTACCTTATGTGTCATATGATACCTCTAATATTCTTTTATTGTTGTACATAATATCATAATGGACTAAACCTTACAGATTTTATGAGTGGTATCAGAGAATTATCCAGACTTAGTGATTCCTCAGTTCATGTATTCGAGTATGTCTCCAACATCTTCTAGGCTATGGGTTATATAATGTTATATAATGTCAATATCAAGTATGGATCATCTTCATCTGGTTGTACAGCTTGTGACTCTTTTGGTGTGATATAATTGGCTGTCATTGCTCAATATACATGGTATAGGAGCTTAAACTGTTCATAATATATGGCAGCCCACATGATGGTCATAAAGAAATGAGTCTCTTACACTGCTTGCTAAAGCAGTCACAGTAGCGCATTGTCCCTTTGTGCGCTTCAGGGTTGATTATTTGCTACCTCTTTTGAGATAGCCTGGATGTTGATGTAGCCCGGATGTTGAGGCAGCCTGGATGTTGATGTAGCCCGGATGTTGAAGTAGCCCGGATGTTGACCAACATCCTTTACTGTGGGTCATCTCCCACCCAGGTTGACTCAGACTCGAACACTCCCCTCCATGGCGCCGCATTGTTTCTTGCGGCTGACACATGGTGGCCTCGGTGGGAATAGAAGGGGTGTCGGGGAAATTGATTAGTTTGACATTGATATGTAATATTTATGTTATTTATCATACTATTATTTCTGGCAGGGCATTATTTTTGAAATTTTGACTCTTTCATGATGGATAATGGGCTGAGCATTTATATTCACAATTGATCCCTGATCAATGACTTTTTTTTTTTTTTTTTTTTTTTCAATTTTTTTTGTTTTATTAATGTAGTGGGTCGCCGCTGTACTATTTCTAGGGAACCAGTTGGAGTTATATTTGGTATATGTGTTGTCGTGTATCCAGGCCGCACTCCTGTCTACTGCCGAGTATAAGGTTATATAAGCCCACCTGAGGAATGGTGGAGCGCGGCCTGGTTATGTGCATTGAGCCGTGACCGCCACGTGTCACCCGACATATCTCGGGTACAGTGTCGGCTCGGATGCACCGGCGCGTGGTTACCCGGAGTTCCTCGGGAACTCAAGTGTTTACGAGTAATGGAGAGAATTACATAACGACCAGTACATAAGACCTGGAGTTCTGCTAATCGAGGACCCAGTCTTGCTGCGCACTTCGGCCAGCTTGGCTGCTCCACAACAGAGCTTCCCCGAACTCTGTTGTACCTTTTAGGCCTAGTCCTGTCGCTGCTTCCACCTTGGTCACCCTGCGTCTCTCTCTGTTCTACCCTCTGGGGGAACTAGAGGAGATAGACGCACTGGTGTACAACTCCGGGTACGGAACTCCCTACGGGGGAGTCTGTCCCAAGAGGAGTTAACCAAGATGGAAGAGAGCATTGGAACTCGGGAACTATGTACTAGACCGTGAGCGTATACCTCCTGTATGTTCATATGACCACTGGTGTTCAGAAGCCTATTTGATTATTGCTATCCGTCTGTATGATTACGAGCCGTATGTCAGAATGAATAAAGTGTAATTTCTGAACAACCTATTTTCGAATCTGGAGTTTTTCATAGCAGATGTCTATCTTAGAATAGCCAACAGCTACACTGGTGCCGTGACCACTTTGGGTAAGTATTGATTTACATTTTTTTGTTATTTTTCTTTCTGAAATTGAGAGGTAAGCTCTTATATGTTTGAACCAGAATTGGTAGGTTTCAAGGATAGCTATTACAGGTTGCTTTTGTGTGGTGAAGATATGTCAGATACAGAGGTACCTCCCCCGTCGGTTACTAACCAAGGGGAGGGGATGCGTCCTAGATTACGATCTAGGGTGAGGTTTGATGCTAGGCAGAAGGTGCATACGTTCAATCAGAGTAGGGAAATTGGACATGGAGGGGAAGATAGCGCCCATGAAGTGAGATCTGAGGATTCACTAGGGGACCCTCCAGCGAAACGTCCAGCTCTGGAGCCAGATAGGGAAATGGTAGGCCGGGTCCGGGAGCTGCTTGGACCGGTAACCATAGAAGATATTGGAGAGGATAGTGACTCTAGTATACCTAGTCTGGAGGGTACAGTAGATGTACCAGTGAGATGGGAACTTAGACCGGTACCCACTGTGGAAGCAGTGGAGGGGACTAGAGTGGTGGTCCCGGTCAGTCAGGAAGGAGTTGAGGTAGTCAAAAGGGACGACCTAAAGGAAACTCCTGAGGAAGGGGAAGAGACAGCTGAGGTGATCTCCAGGGGAGATAAGCTGTTCCCAGATCCTTTTAGGCTGACGATACCGGGTCTAGAAGTTCCACCTTATGAACCCAGGGAGAGGTTGAGCCTGGATGACATAAGGACGCTCAGATTGAGAAATGAGCATGAGCATATGAAAGAAGGGATAAGACTAGAGGAGGAATCCCTTAGAAAGCTGAAGGAGGAAAGGGAAGCTTTCGAAAAGAGTTTTTTGGCAAAGAGGTCGGGAAACATTGGGGAACATGCAGCTCAGATAAAACATCTGGAACAAATTTCAGTCAATGTAGGTCTACTTGAGGGAACTGAAGTCAGATTGAAGTCTGAAACAGAAAAGCTAGTGGTGCGGAATAAAGAAATTAGTTCCGAGATACTGGCAAGACAGTTACAAGTAGCGGAGTATGATGAGTTGTTGAAGAAACAGGATAGTAAGTTAGGAGAGTTGGAAGCACTAGCTCAACAAGCTGAGAATCACATTGTGAAGAAACTAGAACCAGAAGTGACTAAGGTACAAAGGGACTCAGTGGGGACAGCACAAGAAGTGTCTAAAGATGAGACCTTTGTGACTGCCGACGAGCCCTCAGTTTTTATAGTCAATACAGTGGAAGAGGTGGTGAAACCACCTGCCACTGAGGATCTAGATGGTTCCATGGTGATACATACAGCTGACATGTTATCCAGTGTGAGTGGACACTCATCCATGCATGGCAGTAAGTTTGATAAGAATGAGGAGTTCATGTTGGAACTGTGTGGTAGAGTTGAAAAGCTGTTTCAGGAGAAGTTAGATTGCTTTCTTGAGGAAACAGAGTCAGTGAGTGTGGAGAATGACACCAAGGGAGTAAAAGGAGACGTTCCGGTAGCCCAGGCTGCAGGGAATAAGCCTCCTGTGGGACCAGGTAACACTGCTCCAGCTCCAGGTGCTCATTCTACTCCAGCTCCGGGAACAAGGCAGGTTCCTACAGGTCCGGTAAAGTGTCTACAGTGGGTAGACCAGGTTTGCCCAAGGGGGTAAACATGAATGCTCGGCCGCCAGGTCAAGGGAATCTGGCAGGGCCTAACACCTCCTATGGGGGGTGGAGTAATGTTGGCCCGGATAACTGTTATGGGAACGCAAGACCGATGTTCAATTTACCACCTCCCCCATTGCCTGGCAGTCATGTAACTCCAGGAAGCATGAATACACCAAGGACAGGAGGTACTATTCAAAGTGGGACACCCTACCAACATAGGGCAAATATGTCTATGGAGGATGAGGTAGTGTTCCAAAACAATCCAGCAATTAGAAGATTGGGGATTGATGCGGTACCGAACGACGTGGGGAACTTTAAAGCAGTGGACTATGCTTTAAGTCAGACTGATATACCGTTAAGAACGGGGATGACACCTGTGAGAAAGCAGGCTATCAAGATGAAGCAGTATGATGGCACAGTTCCATGGAGAAAATGGTTCACACGATTTTCAGCAGATATGAGACATAATGGTTGGGAGGGCGATGAATGCCTTGCAGCTTTGTCATGGTGTCTGCGGGATGGTCCTGGTGATCCCGCTCTAACAAGCTTTGAGTTAAGCGGGGGTAGAACGTACAAGGGATTAGTGGAAACAGCTTCTTGGGCTTTAGGTTCCACATCCGGTGCGGATCCCGCGTCTGAGCTAGAGGCAAGAGTTCAGAAGCCCGGTGAAGGGCACAGACAGTTTGGAATGGCTCTCAGAGTGCTAGCAGCAGAAGCATTTGCATCTATGAGTCCAAGTGATCCATGGCTGGTAAGGAAATTGTCCAGCCTGTATATAGATGGACTTAAGGACGAAAGATTGTCGAGCGAGATTGCTTCACAGTGGAAGACCACTATGTCACTAGCAGATATCTTCGAGCTTACGGAAGATGCTCTGAGAAAGAGGAAGCTGTTGAAAACTGTAGAGGCAGCCCCTGTAGCAGTAATAGAAATGCCCGTAGAAGAGGTTGAACTGACTGCAGAGGGAGTGCAAGAGGTGGCAGCAATAGATCCTAAATGGAAAGGCCGTCGTTCTTTTTATGTAAGACGAAGGATTCCAGGATCAGACGCTCAGGCGCCAGAGGAGGGTGCATTGAAGACCATGATCGGAAAAGTCATGGAGGAGCGTAGTAAGGCTGAGAAGGTCGCATCTCGTGGTCGCGGTAAGGGGAAACCCAACAAAGACACGAAATGTTATAATTGTGGGAAGAAGGGTCACTTTGCAAGGACATGTTGGTCCAAGGATACTAAGAATGTATCATCGGTCGAGAAACAAAAAGACGGACCCTCTTCTGACCAAAGCCCACCACCGACGGAAAACTAACAGGGGTTGTTGTCGATGACAAGATAACAACCCCACCTGTGATTGTCAAAGGTACTGTTAGGGGAGAATCAAAAGATTCCACTTCATGGGAACCGCTGGGGTTAGCCGCACCTGAGTCTGATCCGCCAGGTGGAGATGGGCCCCAGGGAACGGACGAGAATGGTGTTGAAGATTTAGCTCATCTGGACACCGTCCGCAGAATTGAGTTGGCGGAAGAAGTAGAAAGGTTTTGTGCTTCGCGACTCAAACCCGATGATCCTATAGTTAAGTTTCTCAACTCGAGGGGATATGACTTGGGCGGTGAAGCTGGAATCCAGAGATTTGCCTTGCAACCTTCCCCTTTACAAGGGAAGAGATGGTACTTGCCTGTGCAGATTCAGGGCTGCTTGGGGGAATTTCTGATTGATACTGGAGCTAGTCACTCCATGATGGGTCACCATTTCTTCAAGAAGCTCGCAGGTCTGTCGACTAACCCTGTGGGGTCTGGGTCGGTCAGAAGTGCTGATGGGTCTCATATGCGGACACATGGCAGACAGGTGATACCCTTTTGGGTGAATCAACATTCATTTGTTGTTTCAACAACTGTGGCTGAATTGACAGATGAGGGAATCTTGGGAGTAGATTTTTGTTCTCTGTATGGGGCGGTATTGGATAGTGTGACAGGGGAACTCACTCTTCGATACCCACAAGAGATGAAAGTCCAGTGTGTACTCCGCCGGATTTCAGGCGTCTCGTCTGTCTCTCAGACAGTGCGAATTCCTCCCCGCCATGTGTGCAATGTAGTTGTATACTGCCGGGAAATGGAATTTGACCGCATGGGGGTGGTGGAACCGAATCAGCAGCATTTGAGTAAGCTGGGATTGGTTTCCACCAGTGCCTTAGTGCAAAGTTCAAGAAGAACAGTAGTACCAGTCAGTAATATGACTTTTCAGGATGTGTACCTGGAGAAGGGGACGACCTTTGGGGACGTAACATATGCTGACGTGGTAGGAAGAGCTGACTCACCAGAAGTGGAGTTAGCAGTAAAGAGGGCAGTGGAAATAGGAGCTTTGGATCCATCCGCTATGCCAGTGGTATTGCAAGACACTGGAGAGCAGGATAGGAAGGAAGGATATGGTTTGCCACTGCATCTTTTACCATTAGTGACAGATAGCCACTTGGAGACGGAGGAGGACAAACGGAGTCTAGCTCAGCTATTATGCGAGAATGCAGACTTGTTCTCCGCTCCAGGGGAGCAATTGGGTAGAACTGACCGAGTAACTCATCGGATAGACACCGGTTCTAGCCCACCATTGCGCTTGCCATACCGGCGCCTCCCGTTGTCTAAGAAACAGGCATTGGAGGATGAGGTGGACAAGATGTTAGGGGAAGGGATAATAAGGCCCTCAGATAGTCCATGGGCTAGTCCGGTGGTAATGGTTACCAAAAAGGATGGCACCTGTCGGTTCTGTATAGATTACAGGAGACTGAATGGGATTACGAGGAAGAATGCCTACCCCTTGCCACGCATTGACGAAAGTCTGGATTCCTTGGGAGGCAATCACTGGTTTAGTACCTTAGATCTCCAGTCAGGATACTGGCAGATTGGGATGCACCCAGAGGATAAGGAAAAGACAGCATTCACAACCCACCGGGGTTTGTTTGAGTTCAATGTAATGCCATTTGGCTTATGCAATGCTCCGGCTACTTTCGAGAATATGATGGAGACAATGCTAAGGGGATTGTTGTGGAAAAACTGTCTAGTTTATCTAGACGACATCATAGTTTTCGGGAAAACTCGGGAGGAGTGTCTATCAAATCTGAACAAGGTGATGGATCGATTGAGATCCTACAACCTTAGACTGAAAGCTAAGAAATGCAAGTTCTTCAGGCAATCAGTGGAATATCTGGGCCGAATAGTCAGTGGCACAGGTATTTCGGCGGATCCAGGGAAATTAGAAGCTGTAGCTAATTGGGCAACGCCAAAAGACCAGAAAGAAGTGAGGTCATTTTTGGGTTTCTGCTCGTACTACCGCGATTTCATTCCCGGATTTGCTGAGGTGTCAGCTCCATTACAGGCGCTGGTAGTAGGAAAAAGGAAGGGAATGTTGAAGCTACCTCCGTTTATTTGGACGGAATTAGCTGGACAGGCTTTTCAGAAGCTGAAGGAGTTATTCACGGTAACTCCTGTGCTGAGCTATCCTACTGAGGGTGATCAGTTCATCCTGGACACCGACGCTAGCAACGATAGCATAGGCGCTGTCTTATCCCAAGTGCAGGAAGGTAGAGAAGTGCCCTTGGCATTTGCTAGCAACAGCTTGAGTAAAACTCAACGCAATTATTGCACCACCAAGAGAGAGTTGTTGGCCATAGTAGTTTACACAAAGAAATTCCGCCATTATTTGTATGGTGGGAATTTTATTCTACGAACAGACCATTCATCCTTGAGATGGCTCCTTAATTTCAAGGAAGCAGATGGGATGATGGGTAGATGGATCTCCGCGTTGTCTGAACTAGGGATAGAGAATACCCAGATTCAGCATCGGAGCGGAGTGAAGCACGTAAATGCGGATTGTTTGTCTAGGAGACCAATCCGAAGATGTGCAAGAATGGACTGTGAAGACTGTGGCATACATAACGCGTTGGTGGCTCCAATAATGAATTTTGATCCGGCCTGGGAAGAGAACTTGGTGTTTTGGTCGGCGGAGTCCATACTTGAAGCTCAGCAGGATGACGATGGTATCAATATGATACGGAATCTGATCCTGGAGAGAGCTGCTCGTCCCGTCAGACCTGCTCTGTCATTGGAATGTGTGGAAGTAAGGAACTTAGTGGGCCAATGGTCGCAGCTGGTAGTGCGAGACGGCCTATTGTGTAGATGGAAAACTCTTGAAGGCAAAGCCAGGAGGAGGCTACAGATAGTCTTGCCAGCTTCTCTGAGATGGGAAGTATTCGAGTTTTTCCATGGTCATCAGACTTCCGCTCATTTTGGCAGGAAACGGACTTTGGACAAACTCGCGAGGAGATATTACTGGCCTGGGATGTCTAAGGACGTAATACGTTGGTTGAGTGAATGCCCAACGTGTTGCCTGGTGAAGCCGGGCCCTGGGAAAGGTAAAACATCTCTCAGACAGGAACTGTTCGGAGTCAGATTTGCGAGGATAGCCATTGACATAATCACTGGCTTCCAGACAACTCCAAACTCCAACGTGTGCATGATGGTGGTACAAGACTACTATTCAAAGTACGTGAAAGTGATTCCAATGAAGGATCACACAGCATTAACTTGCGCACAAGCTTTGGTTGAGGAGTGGGTACTAACATTTGGCGCACCTCTCATGTTACATTCAGACCAGGGTAGGGAGTTTGAATCGCGTCTCTTTCAGGGGATGCTGGAAGAATTAGCCATAGTTAAGACACGCACTAATCCGTACCGACCGCAGTCGGATGGGATGGTTGAGAGATTCAACCGCACGTTGATTCAGGGGCTGACCACGCTGGTTAATTCTAATCAGGATGACTGGGATACGTTTTCCCAGTATGTGGCTCATGCATACAACGGTACGGTGCATGCTTCAACTGGCTGCACTCCTAACAGCCTGGTATTTGGATCTGAGATCATAATGCCTGCAGATTTGGTCTTTGGCAGTGTACTGCGGAGAAAGGATGTCCCATGCCGAGTGGCATTTGCGGAATCCCTGCGCAGAGAATTGCGGGAAGGCTATGCATTGGTGAGAGGCCATTTGAAGAAAGCGGCCATCCATCAGAAAGTAGGGTATGATACAGGCTTGAGAGAGAGGAAGTATGTAGTTGGACAAAAGGTGGTGAGATTGAAACCACCTGTACATGGAAAAATCTCGAAGGGTTGGGATGGGCCATTTGAAGTGACAAAAGTAATATCGGATGTTACTGTGTTATTGAAAAATGTGAAAGGCAAGATAGTTGCAGGCCATGTAGATCGCCTGAAGCCTTGGCTAGGTCGCCGGCCCGGCGATGAGAATGAGCCTTTGGTAGAAGTGCCAATGCCCCAACCCAGGTGGGTGCGTAAAACACAGGTTACAGCACCCCCGCCTACAAAGAAGACTAGAAAAGCAACGCCAGCTAGGAAAGTCGATGGTAGGAAGAAGAAGAAGAAGGTAGTTACTGAAAAGGAAACTAGAGAGGTTCCTACAGTAATTGAGAAGAAGAAACCCCAAGGACCCATACGTAGAAGTGCTCGTATAGCGGGTCGAGGTGCTGTTACGTAAGAGCGGCGGGGCTGGGTTTGTTTGTTGTGGTTACCCGAAATAGTTCGGGTCTCCAAGGACTTACCCGGTAAACCCCGGAAAGTTGCGTAACTGGTGCTGATTGTCAAAAACACAACGAGAAATACCGGATTTTATTCTTTAGTCTTTGTGACGGGAATAATGGTGAAATTGACCAGTAGATGGCATTGGGGTACCCAACGTTCTGCTTTACTAAAGTTAGTTTTGAATGTTTACATGCTATGGTCTGTGAGTTAGTTTCCCATTTAGTACTTGTCGTGATGGTTTCGGATTAGAATCCAATCAAACCTAGTCAGTAATTTTTCTAAGGATAATATGAGGATCCTGATACGAAATATTATGTGGAAAGTACGGGTGGAAAACTCGTTACAACAATATGAGAAAAGGTACTCATACGTATTCCGAATTTGTTCGGACAACCAAAGAAATTTACTTTGACACGTATTTTTTTATAATGTTTGTTTAAAACAGCGTTCTGAAAGTTCATAAGCTATAGATGAGACAGCCGTGACGAACTGAGGAATTGCTATTACTTGAAATGATGTGCAAAAATACAATCCGAGAAAACCCGGCGAAGATTGCAACTACTACGCAGTTAACTCCGCCACCCGGTTTTCTTCGGATAATACCGGATAACTTCTTCGGGAAGGGCTATCCGGTACCCGTGATCCTTTGCGCTTGGGTGCGCACGCATGCTGGTTTGGCGCGGAAAGCGTCAGTCCTGCACATACCGTTGGAGAGGGTGGATGCGAAGGCACCTCTCTCCGCGTATGTAACACCGGTTAGAACATCTACATGTGAGGGAGAGAGGAGACACTAAAGTGAGGTAGTACAGGAGGACACATTTGTAACAATTTTCCTGATTTTACTACTCATTTAAGCTCATTTTTAGAGTGGGCTCCTCTGGGCCGCCCTCTGTGTAGTAATCATGGCGGATAACTATCCGTCGGGAGACTCCCATAGAAGGAGTCACTCGACGGAAGTTTCCCCTCTGTCGCAGGAACAGAGAGAGTTATTAGCTTTGGGGGACCTGGAGTCAACAGCTCCGGTCGAGTATGATCTTCCAAAACGATTTCGGGAGGCAGATTTACCTAAATTTGTGTATCATCCACCAGCTAAGATGAAGAATAGGGGTGTGAAACGCCGAAATCACAGTAATATCTCGGAGATAAGGAGAGCTGAAAAGGTTAAAACCACACAGTATCTCCTAGCTCGGGGAGAACATGTTAAGAAACTGATAGATATGGGTTTATCAGT
This sequence comes from Harmothoe impar, assembly GCA_947462335.1. Taxonomy (NCBI): domain Eukaryota; kingdom Metazoa; phylum Annelida; class Polychaeta; order Phyllodocida; family Polynoidae; genus Harmothoe; species Harmothoe impar. The sequence goes on along the minus strand of OX381714.1, from coordinate 29,214,717 downwards.
GGCGCAAGCTAGGGGGTTCGTGTCAGGGCCGGGGTTAAAAGGACTCGAGGCCGGGGGATTTCCCTTGTTCCAGGTTGGGAATATTGCGTCACCACCTACTTCGGGAGTGACCCGGACTGACCCGAATATGCCCGGGATACCGGTGTACCCGGTCAGTGACATGCCAGTGGGTGCTCCGTGGGGTGCTATGTCGTATGACCGTGCGGATGGTTTACATCCGGTGCATGGTAACTTTGTACCCGATTGGGATGCCCCTACACAGTCAACTCCGGAACGTATTCCAACTATGGCAGTAATGCAGCTAGCAGCAAAATTTGAGAAATTTAAGCCAGATGCAGTGATTCCCGGGAGTAAGATATGCAGGGGGGCATATATCCAACAGTTGGACAAATTCAACGAGAGGAAATGTACTAAACTATTCAGACCTCCTTCCGATAATTCCAAGTCCAGACCCTATATAGGGGAGGTTACTGGGGAGATAGGGAGCCGAGCTAGGCTACCATCCTACGAAGATACAGAAAGGGATTTGGAGTGGTGGTTAGAATATACTAGTTCAGCAGCACATCAAGCTTACAAGTTCTGGGATGAGGTTATAAAGCAAAGTATGGGGACATACAGGGCTGCCGACCTCTCCAACGAAGATAGAGACCGGTTGAAATGGGCGTGGATGACATTTGTCCCGCCAGGTATGCCTACTTATAAACCTGGTAGAGGTTGGAGAATAGGTTCGGGGCAATGCCCATTCAATGAGTGTATGGATAGAAATCCAATAGCTGAGTATCTGGACCTGTACCAGTTCGCACGACATCTAGTGGAGTTCCACGCGCACTCCAAAATGATGTGGCAGTGCCGGGCCAGGCCTAATCGCTCAGTTAAATGTATGAAAGATGGTGAACCTTTCAGCACATCTAGAAAGGGTTGTATGGTAAGGCATTTAGTGGATGTACACCATATGAAGGCTGAAACTGCCATGTCCAATCTAGACATTCTCGAGAATAGTCCGGAGGCCTTAGGACTCACGGACAGAGAAAAGTGTGTGAGGGTACCACAGGGGTTGGCATACACCTTAGTGTTTAACCATAACCCGAGAAGGTTGTGGTTGAATCGAAAGGCGTGGCCATACTACCTTCAGGACTTTCCAGAGAAAGCCTCTGATTATCGTAGTAAAATGGAATTGGCCACTCCGCCTAAAGGTAAAATGCTGTCTGAAGGTAAAACTGTGGACCATGGAGTGTACACTCCTGTCTCGGTTACCTTAGGAGAGATGCGGACCACAGGTTCAGAGGAGTCCTCAGCTTCTGCTGAGTTGGACTCATCACCTGACGGCCGATCTACCCCAACCAAAAGACGTGCTCCGGGGTCTTCCTGTGGGTTTAGTAGGAACACTACTGAATCCAACAAGGAGGGCTCTGGCGGAACATTACCGAGGGTTGCTGTTAGCCCAAGGCTAGCCTTAGAGGAGAAAATGGTAAATGACCTGTTGGCTTCTCCTGTAGAGGAGGAGGATGACTGTGTATTTGTGGGAGAGGAGGTAATACCTCCTACCACAATCTCTGAAGCTAGAGGGAACCCGGGAGTGTCAAGGAAGATATTAAAAACAGAAAATACTTCTACTGATAGTCAAGGGTATGTAACAGGGAAGATAGAGTCAGTAAGTGGGAAAGAGGATTCCAAATCTAAAATGATCTACAGAACGATTGATTTTCAGTCTGAGGGAGATGATTGGGTGGACCAGAAATTCACCCCACCCACAGGCAGGGTTCAATCAAGTAAAACAGAGATGAGGAAGGAACAGGAGATTGGTCGCAGACTATCCTCCGTTCCATCACCATCTACCTGTATGGGGGGTCTCTCACTAAACTCTCCATCACCTGGAGTGGGTGAGGAAGATATCTCTTTGGAGTCGGTCCCCCTGCCTAAGCTGACTGGTGATATTGATCACCCTGAGAATGTAAGTATCAGGAATCTTCTGAAAGAACAGTATGTCACTGGACTGAAAAGTTCATTTGACACACTGGATCTCGCTTGTCAACTAGCTCTGCAAGGAGCTAGGGCTCAAGCTGAGCAATTGGTAAAAGAAAGTCGTTTGGCCGAATTAGAGAAAGTGGAGACTGCTAAAGCAGAACTCCTATCTAAAATGTCCAAAATGACTGAGGAGAATGAAGCCCTCAAAAGACAGTTGGGACAACGAAATGACATGGTAGCAACCTCTAGCAGAATAGTAGATGATTTGAGATTGAACATTGAAAAATCTCGTATGGAAAGTCAATTTTTAATTGATGATCTCAAAGTCAAGTTGGATCGCAGTAAGGATATGGTCAGTTCTGCTGAACATAAGCTAACTGCTGCCAGGACTGAAATAAGTCTAAAAACCAAAATTATTCGGAAGTTGGAACACGAAATTGGTGGTCTAACAGAAGAATTTTCTAGCTATAAAAAGGAAGCTCAACAGAACGATGACTTCTATGAAGAGTTGGCTGAGTTCTTTGAGGATTGCTATGAGATACCATTGTCAAGTTGGTACGACGAGAGTGTGTACAGGGTTGAACGGGGTTCCGCCCCTCTTCCCTTAGGATTTGACGGTGATGCATACGCACAAAGGTTGAGAGCTGACTCCAGGGCTAGTAATACCCCTAGGAGTCCTCCACCTCCATCTACAGAAGATGAGACGCACCTGGCCGACTGCAGTTACGTGGCTGCCACCTCCATGGCCTGTGGGTCATCGGAGTTGGTTCCTGTGACGTCTGTTCCTAAGACGTCCGTGGCTGTGACGTCTGTTCCGGTGTCACCTGTTCCTGTGACGTCCGTTGCTGTGGCGTCTGTTCCGGTGTCGCCCGTTCCTGTGACGTCTGTGGCTGTGACGTCTGTCCCTGTGTCACCAGTCTCGGTGACACCTGTTGCTGTGACGTCTACCTCTGTGTCGTCTGATGCTAAGACGATGCAGTATACTACCATGGGGGTGGACACAACCGTGTCTTCCTTTGAGACTATGGATACTCCAGCCGGGGTGTCCGCTCTAGCGAGGATGGTGGTGAATGAACTGCAGACAGAGTCACATATCTCGACTCCTGTCTCAACACCAATACTCGACACCACCTCTTGTCAGTCACCGTACCAGATAACGGAAAGTGAGACTAGAGAGGCGGTTCAGATACTGATGGAGCTGAACGATGCAATCGCTGAGGCTGACTTACGTCTGTCTATCCGTGATGCTGAGGCGCTTATGGCTCCTGAAAACGAACTCGAACAATCCATGATGGTGGATCCTCCAATGGACCTACCTGTGACGACTGGTTCTATGTCTGGGAACCATCGTCCATCTACCCTGGACATTCCTGTATCCATGGCAAATGTAGCTATGGGTGCTCAAATGCATGGTCCTGACCCTGACGCTTCGCAGCTACGGTTTGGGATGGACATATCCATTGAGATGAGTGACAATCGACCTAGTGAATGTATGTCTCCAGTGTCCAGAAACGAAGAACTTTTGCTGAGTGGCGAGTCATAAAGACATTCCCAGTTGCAGCATATATGGAACCTCTACCATGTGTCGTCATCAAGGTTGAACTTTTGCAGTAGTGGGGTTGTTAGGACACCACGGATCATATGATGCTTTATATTATAAACTATAAGTCACAAGATGACTAGATAGATATATATATTTATAAAAGACTGAGATGACAAGAACAGTGGATCATTATCACCTATTTATGAAAAGACTTTGATATGATCTAGGTTTGCAGTTATCGCTATATATGAAACTGTTAAAACCATCACCAAAGAGTGTTCTATATTTTTTTGCCATAAGACAGTATTTGTGAAACGGGTTCTGTTTGAGTTGATGACATATGCTATAGGTATGATTATTGTATGCCGATTGTGATACTCAGATTTAACCGTCCAATGAGTAAAGGTATGAGGGACTGGATCCTGATGATACCTACTGAGATGAAAGGTTGCTTGACTACATTCGTACTATGTGTAGATCTGTGGTAATAACATATCAATGAACCTGAAAAACGCAAAATTTATTCAGGTACTGAGAGTGGAAATTGCGTAAGTTGTTATGGAGATCTGTAGGCTCCCGTTGATTACTTTCAGAAGGAAGGTATCGAGTGAGGAGCCGGGTCATTCTATTTTTCAGCTTGCTGCGTTTTTGATCTTTGAACTAAGTGTGGAGACTAATTCTCCCTGAATCGTTGAAATATGTTACGCCAACACTAGATCTGATTGCTTACGGTATTCCTATATGGAGAATGTCACTTGTATTATTGTGTGAAGACACCCATGTGACCATGGTGCATAAGGTTTTGGAGACCTTGATTGGATTGAAAACTGCATTTACCGGATCTACGCTATATGTTCATTTATTCCAAAAATATTGATCTTTCAAACCTTACTCTGGCACGTAAAGCGAGTGAGTCTATTCATATAGACGGGTTGGGTCAAGGTTTACTATAAAGTCGACACTTGCCACCTTTTTTTGTTTCCAATATGTCTTGTACTAGAACTTGGTAACTTTTAAGGAGAAGTGCTCATATTTGATCTGTATGTATACGATACCTGTTGTAACAAATCGTTTTCGATGAGACATGGTTAGTATGCGATAAATGTGTCTTGAAGGTTTTATATATTTTTTTATCATATATAGTCAAGTTTGTTTTATAGGGCTTGACTGGCTGTGTGGAGTTTATCCTCTTAGTCCCATAAATCATGACTGTTATTGAAGGATTATACTCGATTATTGTGTAACTGGATCCTGATGGTTGATATGATTGACGTTAATATCAAAAAGGATGAATACATATCTATGATACCCAAGAAATATATTAGTGGTTCTAATAGAAAGAGTTACGCTTGCCTCCACTATGTATATGTTTGGAGACAATATATTTGTTTTTTGGGTTGTTTGGAGATAAAATTTGTCATTTGTATTAAGGTAGTATAATAATACTGCACTTAGTGCTGCTATTTAGACGCTGTGATATTGTCTGAAGGGGGGTAGTGTAGTGGGTCGCCGCTGTACTATTTCTAGGGAACCAGTTGGAGTTATATTTGGTATATGTGTTGTCGTGTATCCAGGCCGCACTCCTGTCTACTGCCGAGTATAAGGTTATATAAGCCCACCTGAGGAATGGTGGAGCGCGGCCTGGTTATGTGCATTGAGCCGTGACCGCCACGTGTCACCCGACATATCTCGGGTACAGTGTCGGCTCGGATGCACCGGCGCGTGGTTACCCGGAGTTCCTCGGGAACTCAAGTGTTTACGAGTAATGGAGAGAATTACATAACGACCAGTACATAAGACCTGGAGTTCTGCTAATCGAGGACCCAGTCTTGCTGCGCACTTCGGCCAGCTTGGCTGCTCCACAACAGAGCTTCCCCGAACTCTGTTGTACCTTTTAGGCCTAGTCCTGTCGCTGCTTCCACCTTGGTCACCCTGCGTCTCTCTCTGTTCTACCCTCTGGGGGAACTAGAGGAGATAGACGCACTGGTGTACAACTCCGGGTACGGAACTCCCTACGGGGGAGTCTGTCCCAAGAGGAGTTAACCAAGATGGAAGAGAGCATTGGAACTCGGGAACTATGTACTAGACCGTGAGCGTATACCTCCTGTATGTTCATATGACCACTGGTGTTCAGAAGCCTATTTGATTATTGCTATCCGTCTGTATGATTACGAGCCGTATGTCAGAATGAATAAAGTGTAATTTCTGAACAACCTATTTTCGAATCTGGAGTTTTTCATAGCAGATGTCTATCTTAGAATAGCCAACAGCTACATTAATATTTATCAAATTTTCTTTCTTTATTATTATTATTATTTTATTTATTTTTATTTATTTTTATTTTAAATTTCATCCATCTTTCTTTGATCTTCTAGCATTACTGAATAACTTTCTGTCATAGCTAGGAACTTTATTGTTTCTCTAACAGCTGCACTAACAAAATACATATCCCTATGTATATTAATAACTATAGTAAGTAACTAAACAAACTATTCCAATCCTGAACCCTAACCTTACTAACCAAAAACATAGGCACTAAAGATACAATTGTCCATACTCACCATTTGTTTTCATTCAAACTTACAGTGATGTAGGGTCTAGCACTAAGGTTCACCTACCCAGGGCCATAAACTGCTCAATACAAACCGTTGTGATACCTGTGAGATGACTGCCGATGGAGTCGCTGCATATTGTCTCTTCCTGCACATATGGGGGGGGGGGGTTCGATAACCAACTTGTCGGAGGGAACGCTGACAGAAACCTCTGAAGATGGCAATCTGATAATTACAACATGGCACAATCACAGCAAAGTACAAAGACACACATCCAGCTACAATAAGCAGATTCACATGAGGCCTTAAAGTAATCTCAACTTCCCAAGCTCCTCGTCAAATCTAAAGGAGTCATCAGGCACCCTGCCAAATGATGAGCTGAGGTGACCTAAACAGAGGTTAATTTTGTTTCCAACCCATGATTTCCAGAAATAATCCTAAATTGTGGATATAACACTATATGCAGTCAGCCTAACCAGGCTTTTTCATTTCATCTGGACAGTCCACTGTCATATAAACACTGCTCATGCACCGATAACCAAAATTTCTACTACTATGTGGCCTTTATTTAATTTTGAGACATGTATTAAATGGGTTCAAAAATGGATTTAACAAGTGTGTCAATGCCAAAATCTCACCATTCATTATATTTTTGCCATTTTTCAGTCCTAAAAGAATCAGTGGGTTGAGTGATCAAGTCAACCCATAGTAAGCACCATGAGCCACATAGTGTAATTAAAGGCCATCAGTGTTTATACCACAGTGCTTATTCAATGCTATCTTCAGCATATTCACCATAATTCCCTTGATTATGGACTATGCCACAGCGCTTATTCAATGCTATCTTCAGCATACTCACCATAATTCCCTCGATTATGGACTATGCCACAGTGCTTATTCAATGCTATCTTCAGCATACTCACCATAATTCCCTCGATTATGGACTATGCCACAGTGCTTATTCAATGCTATCTTCAGCATACTCACCATAATTCCTCGATTATGGACCTAGGATTTTTGTTTTCATTTCAGCTTCAACAAGCTTATGTGTGCACACTTTTCCAATCCAATTTACTTCATTATCAAATGTGCTTAACGTCACAACCCAGTGACCCAGTCAACATATTACTGACCGTCATCATTGCAGGCAATTGTTTAACGTCACTAACTCGGGACCCAGTCTGCCACAAACTGTCATTACTGCCTGCAGTTATAATGAAACAAAATATATCCACAAAGTGCCCCTTAGTACCCTTCAATAAGGTCTATTATAGCTGAACCCTGAATAATCCAAAACTTTCATTTACAGCTGATTTCTGTTTCATTTCAGTCACCTCAGTTCCTATATGCCTCTGCTCTGTGGATTTTTAAACTGGATTTTGTGTCTCTTTTTTTTTTCATACTGTAAGACATGCCATTTACCGTCAGAAAGCTCAACCCAAAGTCACCTCGGGCCTCTACTGTCATGCCACTTTATTTTAATTTTTGGCCTTTATTCTATGTCCCGATAAATTTGCTACCTGTGCCTCTGTTTGATTAAGTGGTTCAAAACATTCCTACTATGATGCTTTCACGTCATTATAAATATACCCTAATCAGAAATTCCGATGAAACTCTTACCGCCGAGCGATTCTCTTATAACCAGTGCCATCGTTAACTGGCACCTAACAAAAGGTACCTGGCCTTATGCTCACAGGATGCTGACTACCAGTAAATGATGATAACCTGGAACCACCTATTAACCGTCCTGAACCTGCAAAACCAGAATTCATTAATAAACTTTGTGAAAATGATCCGCCCAACATCAAATCATTAAAGAGATTTACCAAAACATCAAACAAGATAGTATACTTATGCCCTGAAATTTTGAGAGATCAATCCCACATGGTGGAGGCTGCCGCGTTTGGTCCTCCGTGGTGCGGCTGCTGTAGCCCAAGCCGCTTTCACGCTTAAGGGCCTGTGGGCAGCTCCGCTCATTGCACACGCATTGGTTGCCACATTGACCAATGTTTTGAACTGCTTGCCACTAACCCGCACGATGAGAGCATCCTTCTCGGCCCTCGTTGTTGCACCATGATACGTCTGAACCAAGCTGCACCATGACTGCACCTGTTGGCAGCCCACCTTAAGTAAAAGCTACATGTCTGTGGGATAGAATTATGATTATTAATGTTCGAAAATTGCTGCACCCCTGCTGGGTATAGCACAAGTTTTTTGTTCATTTCAACCCTGCTGATCTTGGGTCCCGTGCACAGCAGGATGGGATCTAGGGGACCCTTACTTAGTTTGTTGGGTAGGCCGGGGCTGTGGCCATGTCCAACAAACGATGAGCCATGTCCATCATATCTTCACGGGAGATGCTGCTGGCCTGATGGGATTCATCACACTGATAGACCAGGCCATCAGACCCTCCAAGTGAGTCTGGCCAGCTGACGGGGTCATAATCATCATACTCTCCATCCCAATAGCTCCTGTTATCTTCTTCGTAGCCCTCATTGTCCCATCTTCTAGATGGTGGTAGCATTGGACACCCTGCTTCATAATGGTCTCCCCCACACTCCCAGCACTGTACCTGTGGCGGCTGGCTCCATCCCATCTCATGAGGGCCCATAGATGTGTGGAGAGATGCAAATGTATTAGGCTGCTGATGCACTGACTGAATATGAATTGACTCTACTGCGGGTGATGAGTTCTCAGTGACCTTAAGAACGGATATTATCTTATCAGTGATTTGACTTACACCATTGTCAATTTTATTGCTAACACTCTTGATGTGCGACTCTAATGCGTTTAGTCTCTCTGTGTTCTCTAAGCCAGTGCGGAAGCTTTGATACGCGGTCTGTGATGCTGCTGTGAGACAGGTGAGGTCATTATATGCTTGCAGGTTGAGTTTATCTCTTACCGAGCCAAGCAGACCATCTCTATATATGCGGAGCACATCAGCTGGTCGAGACCTCCCGACTTCAGAGCACACCTTTAATGTTCTCTTACAAAACTGATTGGCATCCTCATCTGGTTTCTGAGCAAGATTGCGAATTAAAGCGTGGACTTTTTCTGAACTAGGCCCCGCCAAGTTGATAATATTTGTTCTAGCGTTCTGCCAATTATCAATTCCCTCAACAAATGCATATATCTCGGGACTAAGGTGAGCAGATAGCTGAGCTAGTTTGGAGGCATCTAGATTCTCCGCACCATAAACCTTTTCTATGTATGTTTCATAGTTCCGTACCCACGGGAAAACCATGAGTTCATTTATCAGGGGAAATGGACCTGGGTTAAGGGACTTGTAAACCCGGCGCGCTGCGTCGATGTGCCGCATTCGTTGCTGTTCCTGTTGCACGTTGGCCTGGGGTTCCGCCATGATAGCTGGCTCTATTGCTTGTTGAACCTAATTGGGAAGATTGGCAAAGTTATGGACTATTGTCTACTCCGTGCACCGTACAGTTCACCGTAAAGTTCAAAGTTGTCTTTAAGTCTTTTCTTTAAGCTCTAGTCTAAATATATGCACTTCAGGTGAGAACCAGGGGGCCATGGAAAAGCTACATTAATGTTGGGGCCAAACTGCATTAATGTTTGGGTGACTGAAGTTCACAGGCCTTGCCTGGGTATGATATATCACTATTCAACCATTGTGCTATACTGCATAAGCTCCAAATATCACTGTGCTCTAATGTCTATTTCTTGAAGGCTTACAAAGTTTGATGTACAAACAGTCCAATCTTCACAAAGTTCAATGTCCAAACAGTCCAATTTTTAGCAAAGTTCTTATTAAATACAGATAGATCTTCCCTATGGCCACTACCTGCTTACAGAATATGGTCACATTTCTTCTGATATAAATCAATCGAGTGCTGGTTATGGTGAGTAGGGTGTATGGGTGGGGGGTGGGCTATGCGGCACCCGCTGAGTAAAGGCCTTAATGTAAACAGCTCTGGTAGTGGAGCTTTGGTTGTGTAACACGTTTATTTACCCTTGGTGTAGCAGTCTCCATATTGGTGTCTAAAAATTGTGTGTTTCGTAAAGATTGTGGGGGGACTTCTATGTAAATAGCTGTGACGAGTAACAGATAGTGGTATCAGGGTTAGTGCTTCAAAATTTGTCCTTGGCAGTGTTAGCAATGGACAGGTATTGTTCTTTACTGTATAAGTCCCAGGTACCACCTTGCTCTAATGTCTATGTCTTAAAGGCTGAAGGTTCCAATGTACACACAGTCCAAACTTCACAAAGTTCAAATGGCCAAACAGTCCAATTATTAGCAAATGTTCATATTAAAAGCATACAGACTCCCCTATGGCCACTACCTGCTTTACAGACTATAGTCACATTCCTTAGACTAAAATCCAATCGAGTACTGGAGGTGAGTAGGGTGAGGGGGGGGGGGGGGCTGCAGCACCCACTGTGGCCCAGTAAGGCATGAATATACACAGGTCTGGAGTAAGGGTTTGTGTAGCAGAGGTGCCGTACACAGAGGGTTCTACTCCAGGCTCCAGGTTACCTGCCTGTAAATCCTTCAACTATTGCTGTATATTGCATATGTGGGTTGGCTGTGAGGTCCTCCGGGCCCCGTCATGTATATAATGTATGGGCCATTCACCGTTACAGAGTTATGTTGAAATCCAAATCATAGTGTGGGAGCTCATTGTACTAGCACATAAAAGGCTTAAAGGTAACATAGTATTTACCTAAGCCTGCTAGTGAGCATGCTGGCAGTGGCTGGGGTTGGGGGTCTGGGGTTTTGGCAGGCCTCCAACTACTGGAGGAGGCTTCAGCACACGTTAACATACACAGAAAAACACAGTTGAAAATGGATTAAAATCTGGCTAAAAGTGTCATAACCACCATACCCATTGTTAGTTTGGTAACTCCGCCAGTGTGAAAATATAAGCTTCTCTTGTGTGAGGTGTGTAAGTGAACGTGTTCCTCCACAGTAAAGTATGTGACCTTGATTTGTCTATGAGCCTATCGATAAATGGTTAATAGAGTCCAGTTAGATTCTAGCAGTGCCATTCGAGGCATTGAGTCAGTTGTAAATATGCGTGCTAGGGTTTATGGTCACTATGAATATATTGCCATTCGAGGCTTCAATGTATAAGTCTCACTTCAAGGTCAATCAAACTCACTTGCTGAGAGGTACAGTTTTATTATACAAGTCTCCAGTTTAGAGACAAATAGGTATGGTGGTTACATGTAGATATATATATGTGAATATATACAAATAGTGACACTGAGCCTTAAATCCAAACCTGTGTGTAATGTTAAGGTGGTTCACCCATAGGGCTGACCCTGCACCTTTAGCCACATGTCTCCTGCCCCAGTCACAAGTCCTCCTGCCGCTGCTCCAGCCACATGTCCTCCTGCCAGGCCCTCACTGCTCAGCTCCCCCTCTGTACGGCTCCTCGTGTCCGTCTCGCTCCCTGGTGTCGCCTTGTCTCTCCTCTCCTGTGTTAGCAGGCACGGCCTGTTTTATATGCCCTGTCTCGATGGAGTGACCGGGTGGTGCAATGTGGCCTTCGGTCATTGGTTAATGGACAACATGTGAGCAGGCGTTGGCAAGGGGAATTGCGACGTGGAACTATGTACGGCATTACGAGTAGGCCCATGATCCCAAGGCTTCATGCTGGGTAACAATACCCTACGTTCTTGGCCCAGGACCAGGCCAGAGTAAATCCCCAACACGCACAAGTGTGTACCGTAAACTCAGTGATTAATAACCAGTTAAGTTGTACATTATTGAGGCAATTATGAACTGATATCAGACAAGCAGATGTGTAAGATTATCAACCAATCATCTTACATTCACACGAGGATCCCTCATTAAAATTTGAAAGGAAATCCGTCCACATTGTACTTGGTGCTTAGCTGATTAACCCTTTAAGGGCCGCGTAATTCTTTAATACGATTTGCATGCATGCATCATACTGACCCCTCAGGAGTGTATTAACCCTATAGTGTCATGAACACAGCCCTGGTTAGTAGACCTGGCAGGGCTGCATGCGTGTGCCATAACGACAAAGGACATATAGCATTAAAGCTGTATTCAGCCATCAAATTTATACAAAATTGATCCCTAATTCAAGTTAAGAACGCATGCCATATATCAAAAGTACTTAAAGCAAGGGTCCAACGGAGTCTAATCTGTTCTTTTGTTGCTTTTCTGAAAGCATGGGGCGTACTTTATCTCGCTGCTGAAAGTCTTAATTATTGGGGCATGCTATGAAATGGCAGAAATAAAATATGTTTGAACATGATTTTTACTGTTGTTCCATTGATTACTATCTCTAAAATTACATGGTATTGTAGATTATAGACCTAGATATAGATCTGTGATGATTAGACATTCAACGAGCTCACTTATACATGTTAATAAATAAAACCCATAGCTTATAGTGCCAGGGTATGTGCAATAAAATGCTACCCCAGCGTAGTCTGTTAGAAATACGCTTGTCATGGGTAAACAATCAAAGAGCCTGGTGCAGGCTCCGTCTAATCTGACATAGTAATAACCTAATGATCAATGTGTATGGTACATTACATAAAGTATAGATTAATTCAGGTTATACTACTTTTAAGTTTTGAAGGTATCGTCAAATCAATGTGAATTGAGATCTATAATATCAGTGTTAGGGTCAGTATGGATCTATAGTAACCTATACCTGTGTACTTTAACGAATCAGTGTATATTTTAGTTTGGGATGAACTCAAAGTAAGAGGGACCTTTAAACCTATTTATGCTACGTATGATGATATGTGTATAGGCCTATATGTATTAATTAACCAACAGTGACAGGCTAAGACGCCTAAACATTTTCTGGAATTAAGATTTTGTGGGGGCCACAGAGGTTTTAAGACGGTCTAGCCAAACACCACTGCCCGTGCCATCACCCTCTTCTATGACACTGTACATACTGTCCACAGCGATACCATCTGTCTGGAGGCGTACATCATCCTTTTGGCCAGGTTGTAACACTGAACTACCTGAAGGGACCTAGCTTTCGAACCTAATTGGCCATTTTTTCTTTGCTCTAGTAATTTGTCCTTTTTATAAACACCATCATCTTCACTGAAAGAAATGGAAGCATCAGCCTGACGCTGGTCATGTCTCCAAAACAACACGCTTTCCAACACTTTAGTGAGGGGCAGCGGCAGCGGCAGGCTGACGCTCACATCCTTTCTCAGTGTTGTTGACATGAAATAACTGTCCAGAGCATATCAGCTTTCTATTTACGTATTATCTGTTATAAAGGCCTTTTTTATAGCGATGCATTTAGTGACATAATAATGATTCCTCGATACCTTTTCCCTCATGTAGAGGTCTAACCTCAAACACGCCATTTTGCTCGACCTTATGATGTATTCCTTCTTTATTTGTATAATAATAATAGTCTACCATCGTCTTTCATACATTCACGAACCAATGGTTAGAACTGTGTATACTGTCCTGTCTAAAATACCAGCTGAATCATATAGCTCTGCTATACTTCCTCATGATAATCGAACAAGGAAGATTTAGTTCCCCCTCGCTAAATACACATACTAATCCTAAAACAGGGTATAACGGTTATAACAATGAGGATACAAATATCGTCCTTTGCTTATACATGTAGCTTCTGCCTGCTATGGATTACTGATAATCTTCATCAAGAAAACCTACCTGTATTCATCCTCACATAGTAGGTACGATCTGGTACAGGTGACTGACTTCCCTCAGCCTCAGGTCATTTGGTAGATACTGATCCATATAACACCATTCCACCCCCTTGAATATTTTTTGATTGAATTTATCTTTATTTCTCATCATAGCTATTAATTATAAATATGAATATATATATATATATATATATATATATATATATATATATATATGGATATGATATTCCCTGAATATATAGGTATATTTATAGAGGCCATTAGTACGCTGTTTCTCCGCCTGGGGGGGGGGGGGTGCTGCTGCGTCTCACCTGCCCGCCAAGGCTCACCTGTTTCATAAAGGTCTCATCAACAGCGGGGAATGGACGCAATTTTTTCTGAGTACGGTACTGAGTTCTAAGTACATTTTCTGAGTACATTTACATTATGTTCACATGTGAGGCATGTCATGCAGAAGTGGACGGCAGGTTGAAAGCCTGTGACAAATGCGGCCATCCTAGAGAAAAGAAAGACAGAAGACTATCGCTGAGAGATGAGGTTGAGAGAGAACTGAAAGAGCAACACGCTCGTCGATTTTCACAGGGTCAGGAACATACCCGTTGATTATCGCAAGAACAAGACATTGAAAGGAGAATGGAGGGTGAGCGTCAGCTAAACAGGAGGATAGGTGACCTGGAGGAAAAGCAGGTGAAACTTACCTCCTCCTTCGACCGGTTTGTGGTATCGCTGACGCCCCCGCCGGAGAGCGCCGGCCATGGGGCCGATCAAGGCCCCGGAGCCCGGGATCCTTCACTCCTTCACAACAACCTGCCCAGGGATATTTCCAGATCTGGGCGCAGGTGTGGAGAAGAGTCTTTTTGATGCCTTCCTCCAACGTGTGGAACGTAAGCAGAGTAAGTTTGACATTCTCAGATTTTTACCTGTCGATGAACGTAAAAAATCCAAGCCCATAGACTCCAATGAGAAGCTGTTCTACTTGTTGACGCAGCTTCAAGATGAGGTAATCGATAGTGGTGAGTGTTCCAGAGGGATCAGAGCCCACATAAAATACCTCCAGGGTATGGCTGCTACGGGGGCTTACACTACTGAGGCTTTGGTGAAGTATGATCGTGACATGCGACAGCGAGCTATTGACTCCGGGCGTGTATGTGCAATAACCGGTACTGACACAGACTTGACGCATCGCCATCTTGGTGTGACCGGTATTATAGCCTACGTGAAGTACCAGGATTTTGCCCGCCCGTCTAGTCCTCAGGGCGGGTCGCAGAATTTCAAGCCCCAACCTGCGACAAACAAGAACCGGGCCTTTACAGGATGGCGAAAAACTGCGGTAGATAAAGGCTTATGCTTCAAGTTTCAGCAAAATCGCCCGTGCGACGGGCGCAGGTTTAAGCATGAGTGTGGATGCGGGGGGACGAACCATGGTATGACGGCCTGCCCGGCCTCGAAGGCTGCCCCTTCCGACAAGTGACTCCTGGACGGGTCGGTCTCTGACAGCGGCCGCCTCGATGAGGACATTGACATTTTGGCAATCGAAGCCAGCGCTTCTCCTCTACCTGCTGATGATGATAATACTCCTGATATTGTAGCCAATAATTGTGGGGATTGTGATGAGGTGGTTGGTATTAGACGGGGGGAATTCGGATAAAGATGTCTGTAAAATTTCTAATTGCGTAGTTGCGACCACCGGAATTTGGTGGGAAGTGATGCAACTATAATTTCTCGCTGTAATGATGTCCATTGTGATGAATCTAGCCGTTTGTACTCTCGTAAAAAGTGTGATAAATCTGATAATGGTTTGGTAGTATCCGAGGGTAATTTACAACATCCTGAGATATGCATTACGGTTTTTCAAGATGGCGGCGCCCGCACTGAAATTTCCATGACTGACGTAAGAGATTGGGAGAAATTGCCTGATTTTGTTGAAAGTACTTCTGAGGTGGATGTTTTGAATGCCTTCGCTGATACATATGATTGTGAAGTACCAGTTTATTGTGTAGAAGTAATTCCAAGCGGTTTCATTCCCGTCTTCCAAGCCTGTGTTGAAGGTAGGTGTGCGTGTAAACATGTTATCCAAGGCGTTCGTACCCAGTTGTCACCTTTTCGGTTTCTGTCACGACTTATGATGTTTGACACTGTAACCATGGAGGATATATATGTCGTGACAGGGATGTATAGAGGCTTTAGGATTGTGGACCATGGATGTGACACTGAATACAAATGTTCAAATTACAAATCCATTACAAATGATTTTCCTAATGAGGAAACAGTAATTGTGAAACAAGAACTTCTTGATGGTAAGGTGAAAATGGTTCCTGTAAAACCTAGATGTGTACATGCCTTAGGAGGCATTAGGAAATTTGACGACACTCTTCGTCCCATAACTGATTGCTCATCTCCAGAGGGATGTTGTATCAATGAATTTATGTCAGACTCATGTGAATCATTCCACTACAAAAGTGTAGATAATGTGGTCGCAATGCTGAACAAGTATGATTTCTGTGCAGTGTCAGATATAGCCAGTGCTTATCGTTCTGTCAGTGTAATTCCCTCGCATTGGGGATTTCAAGGCTTTGTGTGGGATGTTGGAGGTGGCTCCCAATATTTTGTGGATATGCGACTGTGTTTTGGCCTCC
Source organism: Harmothoe impar (assembly GCA_947462335.1). Classification (NCBI taxonomy): domain Eukaryota; kingdom Metazoa; phylum Annelida; class Polychaeta; order Phyllodocida; family Polynoidae; genus Harmothoe; species Harmothoe impar. The sequence goes on along the minus strand of OX381714.1, from coordinate 29,198,374 downwards.
GCAGCGCCCCCAGATTTCAGAGTTTGTTGTTAAATGTGGTTTGAATGGGGGGGTGGGGGGCTTCACTCAATGTGTAAACTACCTAGACGACTTTATTGTGATTGAGTGTGACAAACAATTGTGTGGAAATTCCCAGAATTCTCTTCACAGTACTTTGGTTGACCTGGGCTTCAAGGTAAAAGAGGGTAAAGTCATCCCCCCAACTCAAAAAGTGACATTCCTAGGTATCCAGATTGACAGTGTGGATATCTCCCTATCTATTGATGATACTAAACTGTCACGAGTTCTGACGGAAGCAGCCTACTTCCAGGACAGAGTCTGGTGCAAACGCAAAAGACTTGAGCAAACTGTGGGGCTGTTAGCCCATTGTGCAACTGTTTTTAAAGGGGGGCACACTTTTTGTCGCAGATTGTATAATGTATTGAAAGACACTGAGGGTGCGACGAAAGTTCGTCTAGGAGAGACAGTCCAATTGGATTTCAAATGCTGGGCTAATTTTGTACTCTGGTTCAATGGCAAGGCAAAAATGATGAATTACAGCCTGGATGAGGCTGTCTACTATTTCACAGACTCGTCAGACTCCGGCTTTGGTGGTCATACTGAGACAGACTATTTCTGGGGTCTTTGGCAGGGAGCTGAAGTTGTCTGCCCCCACTTTGTGAATCCCCCTACTACTGAGGACTATGACTCACACATAAATGTAACTGAACTGTGGCCTGTAGTTAGGGGCCTCCATCGCTGGTGTCACGAATGGAGAGATAAGGTTGTGTGGGTGGTCACGGACAATACACAAGTACAAGCCTGTGTGAACACTGGACGTAGTATAAACAGTTATTCTATGTTTTGGCTGAGAGAAATATTCTGGGTCATGAGTTTCTTCAATATCCAGCTAAGGGCAGCGCGTATATCCAGTGGTGACAATTACATAGCAGACGCCCTGTCCCGACTTGTGAACATTGACTGTGTGAATGTGTGTCGTGATGTAATAAGGAACTTTGATACCTGTTGTTGCAGGGCTGGACGCCTTACACCATGAGTGGACTGCTGTGCGTTCATTATGCTGGTCAGATGCAATCCTGCGGGCAAGGAAGTCTCAGTGGAGCCTTTTCATCAGATTCTGTGACAATCATGGGTTGCGGTATCTACCTGCGACTGCACAGTCAATCTGTCTGTATATTACACATCTGACTAGGAGAGTGTCTTATTCTACGATCTCAACGTATATTAGTGGTGTATTGATGATGCATAAGTACTTTGACCATCCACATCCAGATTCAGCGAACTTCTTGATTAGATCTACTATGCTAGGGGCGAAAAGGCTGCTAGGCTGCCATTCTAAACCTGCTCTACCCCTCATGCCGTCAGACATTGTGAATATGCGACAACATCTAGACTTGAGAAGGATTAAAGACCTAGAGTTCTGGTGTGCTCTGTTATTATCCTTCCGTTGTGTTCTACGGGAAAGCCATGTTACCAGTTCTCCACACGTTCTACATGTACGGGATATTGTGTGGACAGGGCACGGTATGGACGTGATCATATCCAGCTCAAAGACTGTGCAATACAAGGAGCATATTGATATTATTCCTGTGGTCGCAGCCCCTGGTAGTCTTCTCTGCCCTGTACGTCCCTTGAAGTTGTATGTAAGGACTACCGGTAGGTAACCCGGTGATCAACTGTTTGACTTGACGTATTCGAGCTACTCGTCCTATCTAAGGTCACTGTGCGACAAAGTGGGCCTAGTTGGGCAATACAGTACCCACTCGGTCAGGAGAGGTGCTATGACATTCCTAGCAACATTTCTCCCCCTGCATGATGTGAAAATGTATGGGGGGTGGAAGTCTTGGGCTGTTCTGCTCTATTTGTTGGACACGTACTCCTCACGCAGAACCAAGGACTCAATGGTTGCAAGGAAGTTGGGTTCAATGTATTGAAATTGATTTGTGTATTATTATCTGAATTGTTTAGCAAGTGTTTTGTTGTTGCGTTCTTGGCCTTCCGGATACCGGTATAATATAAGGCAAGTGTATTCTGTATCATAGTTATTAGTATTACTTCATATGCTAAATTAACCAAGGTTAGGTCTACATTGGCTCGTCAAAAAACTTAATGAATTTATATATATATATATATATATATATATATATATATATATATATATATAAGCTATTACATAGTATAGTATTCATATGAGGAATATTAGGGTCTGTATATGACAAGAACTAGTGGGTCACATTGGCTAGCCAGTCATACATCTGGTAACTAGGATGCCTCTCTCATAACACACAAAGTGGCACCTGTGTGCAGTATACAAGATATTCTCACTACTGTACTGACCTAGTGCAAAATGTGCAGGTACTCTCCTTCCCAAATCCTTCCGAAGGAAGGCTCTGGTAACTGCCACATGACCTTAAACTTGGGATTTTGCTGGATTTGGGCAATCCCTGCTAGAAGCTTGGAACCAGTGGACAGGAACCAGAGTGTATGATGGTAGCTTGGCCATCATACTTTTTGGTTCCATTTCTGGTTCCATTTAGGATTAGCCACTTAGATGGATGGCAGAAGCTATTGCTGATCAATGCCGCGTGAACAAACAAGTTTTTTTTTGTTTTTTTTATAGATTTTTATTAAGGAAATGACAGCATAGTAGGTTCAACAACCTACAGCTGGTAACCGAACTACGGCGATCTGCCGTTCGGGCCTTCTTTGATGCCTGTCTGACTATTATATGATATGATTTGTGTACTATAGTGCAGTAACTTTAGACCAGGTTGTAGTCAGAACATTGAATAAATTCAAAGAAAGCAGGATTTTGCAGGAATGGTAGGTTTACATATGAGGATTAACCTGCCAAAAGTCCCCATATCTCCCGGGCTTGGCTTTTTCTCTACATGCGTTTTCGTATGAGATGTCAAAATACCACCAAACTGCAGATTATGCGATATCAATTACAAAATACCATCTTAATAATGAAGCATTATTATTGTCCAATTAGGTATAATTATATTAGGCAATACAGTAGACAATTAGCAACAGGGCATTGACAACATTTCTAAACTATGGAAGGCCATTTGGACACAAAATTATGAACTAATTAAAATGTACTATAAATGTCAACTAACCGAATCTGTGATTTCATTACACTATGGATGGCCATTTGAAACAGTTTGGGGTATGGGGCTATGGAGTGGAAAATGGTCTGACATGACAACAGAACAGGTCCTGATATGGTCATTGAAATCTTCTAGAGATTGACCCATGTTAGGGGAGTCACAGAAAGTACACTTGCCAGATGGGTCTTAACACTTCCACTTTGTGTGAACGTAAGTAATGCAATGGATAAGATCTGTGGTGAAACATCTTGAAATTTGGAACAGTATGGAGAGCTTCGTGGTTCATGACCTGGTCCAATTTATTGCATGGTTTCAGCCACACTCTCCTTTTGCAGATAGACCTACTGAGCAGCTAATTGCCCTTGGATCTGGACTTCTCGCTAATAGTTCTGTAAACTATGACTAGGCAGTAGATATGGGATCCATGGCAATGGCAAAGATGACAGGGAAAAGCTTTGCTAAAGTTAAGCTCAACCGCAAAGACAAAGTCCAACCTCTATCCTCAATGAATAACATGATCAGAGTGCGCAAAAAAAGATGTGGTACAGTCAAATCCCTCCTAATGACCACCCCTCTAGTGCGACCACCTCGCTATTGTGACCATATTTGGAAAGTCCCAACCATTTTCCCCTTAACCACATTTGGATAGTCCCAAGGGTGGTCGCAATAGAGGGAGTTGACTGTAGTCAATCCAAAACAACTGTTTAATCAGATTGTTTGTGTCCTGAATTCAAGTTTAGAGCTCCAGAAATTTATGGAATATGAGCTTGCTCCCCAATCCCTCTCTCTTTGATGATAGGTACAATAATTACAAGACCATAGCACAGCAGTCAAACAGAATGCCGTTTGAACTGGCTACTCTGCCCCCACAAGTGCTGCCACAAAAGCAACATTCTTTCAGAACCTACCATCAACTTCAAGCCTGGCTGGGAAATGAACTACTGCCTACAGACTGTGGGTGAAAGTTAGAAAATGGCACCTTGTTACTTGTGCCTACAGATCTACCAGCAGCACCGGACAAGATCCTCAACATGATTAGTTGCAACTAAGGGGTGTCGGCGGCAGTGGGGTTGTGGAAAACTAGGAGTGCCATGTTCCAAAATGTATAGTATTTGTGCTGGTGTGGATTGTCTAAATGCTGCTCTAATAGGGAAGGTTACATATAGTTGATTGTTTCTATTTATATGGGAGGTGTGGTGGGTAAAAAAGCCACTAGACGGTGACCTCTAGGTAGGGGAACTCTGATTCAACCAGTTATATATATACATAACAATACTTATACATGTATCATAAGGTACACATCCTCACATACATTTGATATGCTATATTGTATAGTGAAAGCTGTGTATCACTATAATTCAGGGACAATTAAAAGTAGAGTGGAATGTATCACCCTGCTGTGTGGCTATCATGATGAGGTTACCTGAGCAGGCGTTACCTTTATTTGCCCACACTGTGACGTAGCAGAACTCTTTATGTAACCTTCCCTATAGAACAAGATGAAATGAACTGACTGTCACACAGAAGAAGTAGTCAGTACTACACAAGGAGCAATTTCTGATTAATTGAGAAATATGTGTCACAAAATGCATATTTGACACTTGTCATGCAATATAATGGTACTCTGCAATAATTCACTTTAATAAGATATTCATAATTATGCTACTTTCCAATGATATGCCACACTATTTTATCATTTATTGAAATGTGCTTAAGTCAAATTAAATAGTATGACTGCATCACATTGTGATGCAGTCATACTATCTAATTTGACTTAAGCACATTTCGGAGCCTCCAGCGACAAAAAACAAAGAATGTCACCTAAAAAAAAGCCCTGGACAACTGGGGACTTTTAGTATGTTTATATTAGTACTAAACCCAACTAAGTTTTCAGCTTTCTTTGAATTTATCCAATGTTAAAGTCTGAAATTACTGTACTACTAGCAGCAATATAGGCTTTGTTTTAAATATGGGTGACCCGAAGGAAATGGAAGAGGTGGGGGGGGGGGGGGGGGGTAAACAAATGAGAAATTTTAGGGTACCAGTTAGTACTGGACCCAAGAGTTTATCATATAGCACTTTGGATGAATTTCTTTTATTACTGGACATCGATTCTCTCTCTTTGTAGCTCTATAGTGATCGATGCCCAGTTTTATACTTCAGACCAGTGGCTCATTTTGGCAGTTTTTTGCCTCACAGATTGCTTCTAGTGCAAAATCCTGACTAGGTACCAATATATTCTCTATGCCAATGTGTAATATGAGGGTAGAAAACACTGGAACCTCAGTTAGAAAAAATCCTACTGAACAGTTTTTGAGAAAATTAGGGTTTTGTTGCATATTTTTGGTGTTTTTAGTACATTTCCTACATAAACCGTGAACGCCAGCATTTCTCATTTTTCAGGTATTTAGAATTAGAATTTGACATATTTTTATTCGCAGTAGGATTCTTGAATATCGAGCCATTCTACAAAGGGTGTTATTTTGAAAAAATATAAAACCTTTGATAGTGTATTTCGTCGCCTCAGTATACAAAGGTCGTAAGTGAAAAAAAACGATTTTTTTTTTATTCTTTGGGATTTTTCTTTGTCCAAAGATTTTTTGGCAACTTTTGGAATTTTTCGGATTTGACCATTTTTTGGAATGTTACAGCTTAGTATACAAAGGTCGTAACTGATTAAATGCATTTCTTCTCAGTATACAAAGGTCGTAAGTGATATCAAAATATTTTTCTAAATGTATTTTTTTTTAAAACAGAATCTTTTATTCTTTTTATACTAATAGTTTCACATAATTGTGATTGTATATGGCAATACACATATTTTTACAAAAAATGTGATCGTTTTGACGTGTTAGAGGGGTGATTGTATGAGGAAAATGGCTGAAATTGCTCATTTTATCAGAAAATACCGTTGTTGCTAGGCAACAGCACCACATGTATTCAATTTTTATGTAATATTGGTAGGTAAAAATAAATTGGTCTGTGATGTAACATTTAGGAGTACATAACATTGCATCAATATAGCTATTTGGGGCTCAATCATAGTTTTGAAATTAAAAAATCACTTACGTCCTTTGTATACTGAATGGAAAATGAATGAATTTCAGTATACAAAGGTCGTAAGTGACCTGTTTTATCCCTGATTATTGCCATAGTTACTAAAAAATTGGGTAAAAGATCAAAGAATTTTTCAGATAACTTGTTTTTATCTACAAGAGGATACATATAGCAGGATGTCCGCCATGTTGGAGTAGACGTTCCCGGAATTCAGCTCCCTCAATTGTTCCTCGGAATTTATCCTGACTCGATGTAAACACTAACCCGGGTTACAGGATACTTGTAAAGGTTCCTAGGCTGTGCAAATCGCTTCACGGCACCCCTAGAGAACTAATAGTCGACATAATTCAAGTTTGTCGTCTTCGATCGGCGCCTTTGAGCAAGGCGGAAGTGGCCACAGCAGGACTGCGCATGCGCCTGTCTTGTTTTGAAAAATGGCGTCGAAGGTAAACAAAAGCGATTCAAATCGCCGAAATAGTGTGATTACAGGTCCAATTGAGGAAAACCTGGACAGTGACTTAGAAGAATTTGCTCTATCACAACAAAGGCCTATAGTTTTGGTAAATCCTAAAACCGGGAAAGCCATTAGAGGCCGAGGGAGACCGCCGAAAACGGACAAAGAGCCCGTATATGTGTATTCGGGAGTCAAGAGAAGTCGTGTCTCGAGCGGCGAAATCTCTCCACATCAACATAAAGGGAATCAAGTTCACCAAGGCGGCAATCAACAATTTAAAAGGCAAGTGAGGCAACAAGATCTTGGTGCTGTGTCCCCAAGTAAATTGTCACGGCGATCTGGTGTTGCCGGTCCCTCTCGCGACAGTTCACTCAGCGCACCGGCCCAAAAAGCCCCCACTGCCATGTCAAGTAAAGGTAAAAGAAGCCACCAAAATCAGGATCGTTCACCACTCCCCCCCCCCACACATGCACACAATATCTTCCACATCTGATGATGATGACGAAGATGATGATGATGATGACGATGATGTTAATGATGATGGGGACGACGAAATGGGGACTGATGAGAACCTACCAGTTGGCGTGATGTCCATGATAGAAAGAGGCTTCAAAAAAGGTTTCAAAGGGATGAGGAAATTCATGTCCAAAGAAACAAACAAGGTAACCAAAAGGTTTGAAACACTTGAAAAATCAGTCAACAAGTCCCATAAGGCTGTCAAGCTGAGGCTGGATGGTCTTGACACAAAAGCCTCAAGGGCTATTGAAGTAGCGGAGAACGCTGTATCTGAGGTGGAAAGTCTTAGGATCCTTGTGTTGAAAAATAAAGAGGACATAGAATCAATGAACTCTAAAGTAAACAAGTCTAGTAAACATGAAAATGACGGTCAGACACAACAAAATAATGTTGGAAGAAATGGTGAATTTAGGTCACCTCGAAGGCTAAACATAGTTATTGAGGGCCTAGAGGAATGTCTGGAGGAAGACCCCTACGATAGGTTTATGGAAGTCTGTGAAGTCATTAAACTAGATGTTGACATATCTGAACTAGTCTTGTGCAAAAGGCTGCGCAGGAAATTTTCAAAGGCTCAGGGCTCACGTCCCCTGCTGGTGTGTTTCACAACTGCCAGGCAGAGAGACGCGTGTCTACTACTGAAAGGGAATTTAAGTCGCGAAGATGACTATGCAAATGTGTACATTAACCCTGACGAAGACCCCCAAACTCGTAAAAAAAAGGGTATCTTCAGAAAAATCGTCAGACATTGTCAAGACAAGAACATTGGCGCTGCCTACAAAGGCATGAGTGTAACTATTGATGGTGAATCTTACGAGTCCCATGAAGAAATCCCAGCTGAATTCAAGCCCAAGAACCTTGTCACCAACAACAAACGCAGCGCAACGCACAAGAGTGCTACTAGAGATGTACCTGAGTCTGTAGTTAAAGGCAAGGATAAGGCCAAAAATCCTAAAGCAAAGAAGCGTGCCAGTAAGGAGCCACAAATTCTACAACAGACTACCCCATCTGGCATTACTTTCTGCGGGGAAAAGTCGTTCTTGAGCAACTTCTACACTGTGAGAATTAGACATGAGAACCTGACATTCAGAAGCGCGGAGCACTTGTATCAGTGGATCAAATGCATCCACATGGGAGAGGAAGTGATGGCCGAGGCTGTCTTCCGTGCTGAGAGACCATTAGAGGCCATGATCGAGGGGAAAAAATGTCAAGGGGGGATAGAATGGAGGGACCATAGGGTTGCCGCCATGGTTCTGACACTATCCAAAAAGTTCAGACAAAATCCTGGTCTATGCACCCTACTTCTTGCAACAAATGATGCCACGCTGCTGGAGTCAACAAATCATCCCTTCTGGGGGTGTGCTGCCCGCTACAATGATCCCTGCTTCGATGACGGCAGTTATGATGGTGAAAATACGCTAGGCAAACTGCTGATGAATCTACGTGCCGAATTAAAGGCAGATGAGGACAGGAAGGCTCTACTAAGTGCTGTGGATGCTAGACTGGCTGATCAACGAGATCAGCAAGCTCGGCAAGCCCAAATCCAAGTCAACCAAGTCAACCAAGCCCAACAAGTCCAACAGACGCAGACCCAACATCAACAATCTCCTCAGGCTCCACAGGCTCAACACGAGCAACAGGCTAACCAGGCTGAACTAGTCCGGCAGCGTGAAGAACTGATCAGTGCCTTTGGTCCGGCCCAAGAACCGGAAATTAATGCTGAACAAGCGGCCGAACTTGCGGCGCGTCCAATTGTTGTAACTTCAGCATCGACAGCTTAAATATCTGGTCGATTAGATTAAATTGAATCTAACTAGACTGAACTAACATGCTGTGTGATATGGGCATGAAAAGTGTACCAGTTGACACACTTCATTTAACTCGATTTGTTCAGTAATGATATATCTATACTCTGTGATATTCAGGAATAAATAACACTTTGTATAATGTCTGTTAGCAAACTTGATGTGACCTACCGGTAATTCACCTTTATATACATATCCATATAATGTGAATATTTGTGTGAACATCTGTGCACTGAATGTGATATTGCAATGTGATATTTCAGTGTGTGAAGCTGAATAAGTGTGTGAACATAATGAACATAATGTTGTGTGTTTTGGTATGCATCTAAAATATGTTTAGCTCACATTACATGTGCCCTACAACATTGATGTCATAATGAATGTCTATGCAGTGATTGTGATCTCTCAACGCGATATCACAGTGTGTGAGATCCACTTATGTCTGCGAACTTTACATTGTGTATGTTGTATGTACCTAAAATAGGTTGGACAATAATTACATGTGTCTTATAATACTGCCAATATAATGTGTTACAGGAGGTCTAACCCCTCGAAGAATTACCATAGAGTAATTACATTACACTAAGTATTAACGTCATGTATATTCTATACATGTAACGCGTGACCAGTTCTAAATTCATGTCTCATGACACGACCATCGGGTTTGAGGGAGCCCCCTTCATGATTTGACTAAGCAAAACAACTAAGCGACCAGTCATCAGTATACTGTAACAAACCTTATCTTATACGGATGAGCAAGAAGTAATAGTATAGTTAACCAATTTGTAACTCATAGTCTACACTATTGTGGTCTGTTCGATTGTTCTACCTGTGTTAGCTATATTGATACTACCGGTATTTTTGCTTACATTATTGTTTATTAATTGTGTATTTACTTTGTATTTTTTCTGTAGTTTATGTGAGTCTCACCTTGTTGATGAGAATTTAACTCTGTCTTCATTTATGTAGCTTAACCTGTTTGAGCACTTTAGACTAACAATCTGATTGAAGTTGGTCTTTACCTACGGCCCTTAAATACAAGCGCCTAGGCTATTTCATGTAGCACTTGTTTAGTATGTATTTCGTCTTTTTAGTCATGTTCTGTCGTATGTGTCATGTATGTGGATGCTGGGGACAGCTACACCTAGCGGTTCTAAGTATATAAAGTTTGACGAGCTAAAGGATGTAAAAGGTTTGAAGCTTGTGTGTATGAATGCACAAAGTCTACTAGGTAAAATAAACCTTGTGAGAGGACTAGTAGCTAATTTAGACTACCTTTCCCTTAATGAGACCTGGCTCAAACCAAAAATACCAACGAGTTATGTAAGCCTACCGGGTATGCAAATGTACAGGCTCGACAGGCCTAGAAACATTAAAAAGAAAGGAGGGGGTGTGGCGTGCTATGTGGCAGATAAATATGCGTCATATACATGTATCAGAGAAGATCTATCAGTTGTTGATAAGAACATTGAATGTTTGTGCTTGGAAACTAAGTTCCCAAATCAAAAATACAGACTTGTCTTCTCTGTTTACAGACCGCCTCGTGGTAATGTTAAATTATGTTACACCAAATTAACTGAATTTCTGAAAAGCATTAATGCTGAACGCAGGGAGATTTGGATATGCGGGGATTTTAACGTGGATTCGGGGTCTAGAAATAGTGTTAAATTTAGAAATATGACGAGTTTTCTAAGAAGAAATAATTTGTCGTATTTACACACTAAACCTACTCGCTACCATAGATATGGTCACTCGACAATTGATCATATTTATACCAATTCGCCTCATGTAAGTTCACACGGTCTGGTTAATGATGTTCTTAGTGATCATGCGCCTGTGTTTGCAGTCAGAAAACAAAAAAAATGTCAAACCAACATATCGCTGCTTCAGGGGCAGATCGTATAAAAATTTCTCAGCTGAAATTTAAAAAACTTTCGTTGAGAACTACAATTGGAGACCTTTCTTTGATGAGCATGATACGTCAAAGAACTATGATTTGTTTCTGAGTGCAATCGTGGAATTTTTAGATCAGCACCACCCGGTACGTGAATTCAGGTTTAAGACTGGGTCCAAGTATGGTTTTGACGGTGAGGTTCTGTGCCTTCTAAATCGCAGAAGAAGGATCCTACGTAGAGCTTGGCGCGTTAAGCCACGAGTTGATAATGTCCTGATAAAAACTGCCAGGAACCTTTTGAAATTGGTTCATGTGAAGGTGAATACCAAAGTTAAGGCAAAAGTTATCGCGTCTTTAGATAAATACAAGAATGACCCAAAGCAGTTTTGGAAGGTAATAAACCAACTGTGGAAAGGAGATATCTCTGAGTGTGATATTGTACTAAAAGATGTGGATGATTCGCTCTTGACAAAAAATGATGTCTCGCAATTTATGAACAATTACTATGTAAATACCGGTAAAAACTTAGCTGTTGCGTTCGAAGGTACCCCAGGTGATATAAGCCTGGAGGACATCTTTGATGACAGTGAGAGTTTCGGTACTGAGTTTGTTCTGAAGGTATGGTCTGATCAATCATTCAAACACCTGGCAAAGGATATCAATGTTCATAAATCAGCTAATATTGATAATGTGAAGACGCATGTACTAAAGGCTGTTTTTGAATGTAAACCCTACTTGTTAGCACATATGGTTAACACTTCTATTTTGAGCGCAAATGTACCGTACATGTGGAAAAATGCAAGTGTAATACCGTTACCCAAGACAGGTGACTTGCAACGTGTCTGTAATTGGAGACCGATTAGCCTGTTAAACCTTGTTGGTAAACAAATGGAAAAAGTAGTTCAACGCCAACTACTGGATTTTGTTCTGACAAATAATTTGGTTTCTGATTCTCAGTACGGTTTTCTCCCAGGGAGGTCCACATCTGATGCCATCTTCCATCTGACTAATGACCTGTATAATGCTCGTAATGACAAGAAATATGCGGCAGTCGTCTTCCTCGATCTGAGGAAGGCGTTTGAGACCGTAAATCACGCTCGACTGTTATATAAGCTTAAATCAATGGGCTGCTGTTTTCAGACAATCCTTTGGTTTAAGAGTTATTTAGACAGTAGATCTCAGTCAACTGTTGCAAATAATCATAAGTCTGGGTCGATGTGCATTGGATGTGGCGTTCCTCAGGGCTCCGTACTCGGACCGTTATTGTTTATTTTGTACGTAAATGACATAGTCACATGTATAAAAAATGCCAAATGTTATTTGTATGCAGATGACCTAGCGATCTTGGTGAGTGCCACTTCGGTCGATCGAGTCAAAATGGTTATGCAAGCTGACCTTGATAACATAAGCATGTGGTGCCAGGCAAATAGACTGACAATTAACTGTGATAAAACAAAGGTAATGTGGTGCCACTCGAATAGGGTGAAACCTGACCTAAGAAATTGTAGTTTTCTTGTACAAAATACTGTCTTGAAGGTAGTGTCTAGTTTTATCTATCTGGGCGCCACTATAGACTATGGTTTGAGCTTTGCAGCACAGGGGAGTAAGATACTGGGAATGTCAAGGAACAAAAAGTCACAACTAAGACATATTAGGAAATCCTGTGATAGGGACACAAGTTTATTGGTCTATCAACAAATGGTAAGGCCGATTCTGGAGTATAGTTCATTCTTGGTAGATGGTGCTCCAGAATGGGTACCGCGAAAATTTCAAGTGTTGCAGAATGATTGTCTGCGGATCTGCGAGAAAACAGGAGATGTTAGAGACGTAAGTGTAGATCAATTGCATGAGGATTGTAAATTACCAAGGCTTGAAACTAGACGTGAAAAGTTTATTTTGTCACTAATGTATCAAAGATCAATAAATGAAGAATTAACAGTGCTACCGGTAAGGGATCTTCGTAGTTCCGCAAAAATAAAATTAAAAGTACCCAGACCGAAAGGTGAAATTTTCCGCCGCAGTCCTCTCTTTAGAGGGTCACAATTGTGGAATGATCTGGATTCTAACCAACATCATGAAATGACTCGAAATCTTTTTCTGGCTAGCCTCAAATAAATGAAAAATCTTGTTAATTGAACTCTTGTGATGCTAGTGCATAAACGAGTAAACTCATGTTCTGTACTAACGCATTAGCTCCCTGATGTGAGATATTGGATGTATGTCTGATGACTATCAGTGAATTAATTAGCGTGAGATTGAATTTATGTGCATTACCATATTTTGTCAGTTTCAAAATTGGTATACTGTGTACTGTATTCACACTGTAGGTCTTACACATGTTTGACCGAGAGCAAGTTTCGTAAATAACTTGAAAACTAGAAAATGCAAACTTGAAAATTGAAACTCAAATCCCGCTTGTGTGGTGCGGCTTTCCTCCCTCATGGAACATCCTATCGTTTCACTAGACGAACATTGACTTTATGACGAATTTATTCATGCTTGTTGCACAATTTTTGTATGTTGTTTATATTATGTTTGTATTTACAATATTGGTGGATATGAAAACCGTATGTGATATGACTATCTTTTGAGCCAATAAAAACATTGAAAACTGAAACTGAAAACTGTGGCATCGTGCCATATATTTAAATAGTAATTAAAAATGTAAAGCATGAAGACTACAGTTGGTTTTCTTATTTTGCTCATATCTCAAAACATAGATTTTCCACTTACGACCTTTGTATACTGAGGTGACGATTTGTTCTCCGAAATAGAGGGAGTTTGGTCATAGTTTAATTGATTGTTGACAATCCAGTCAAGGGCTATTAGGTTCAGTTCAGTGCAAGTTGCAAAACAAATGACTTGCACTTTTTCACTTGACCTTATGTCCACTATGTAGGTCTTCAATCACTATGCATGGGTTCATCCAGAGTCCATCAATGGGATCAGACATGGATGCAGATTCCGCAGCTTTTGGCGAGAAAAAAATTCGAAATCGCAAAAAAGTGAAATATGCCTTAAAAAACCCCTATTTGGCGAGAAAAAAGTTCGAAATCGCAAAAAAGTGAAATATGCCTTAAAAAACCCCTATTTGGCGAGAAAAAAGTTCGAAATCGCAAAAAAGTGAAATTTGCCTAAAAACCCTCTATTTTAGTCAGGGCTGTTATGCATTGGCTAGGGCCATTTCAAGACAGATGTGACCAAAGCACCAATTTTTTTTTCTGGATAGAAAAATATGTAATTAATGATTTCAGAAGGGGTGCCAACAAAAACTATGGCCAGGGGGCCGAGGGGCCCCTTGTGAACTCAGATTTTTCATGAAAAAAGTTAAAAGTCTGGAACTGGTATGACTTACGTTATCACCATAAATATGTAGTGTCTAGGTCTATAAACTCTCAGAGATACTGACAACATACATATGTAGTTACTCGTTCATGGGTATGCTCATTACTTAAGGTCAAGGTCATTTTTCAAGGTCATACTTTACAAAAATGCCTCTTTTTCCAACAATGTCTTTAGAACATTAACTCCTGTGTCAAACAAATGACACATAGATCTTCAAAATGACATGGAGATGATAGCCCCAGGCATCAGCTTCACAACGATATACTAATCGCAGTAAAGTGTTAAGAAATGACATACTTGTTGTCACTTTAATGAACTCTGTTAAAATTGCAAACTGCTCACAATGAACAGGTAAATTCTTTATTCTGCTCACCATGATCATATTTTTATGCACAATGAGTGATTCTTATTCAGTTTTACTAGAGAATCAGAATCTGCCTGGGGCCATTCTGGCATTTGCATACCTAGGCCTCTAATTAGTGTATCTAATTAGATCAGGTAAATTACCCTATTTAGCATGGCAATGATGGCAAAAACACCCATATGTATATTCAAAAAGGGTCAGTTCTTAAAGAAATAGCTCTTGTGAATAGAACTACACCAGAATTCAAATTTTCAGTTTTACCTAATTAGCATAATTTATGCAAAACAATGATTAATTAGTTAATTACCCTTGTATTCTTATAAATTGGGAAAACATAGGAACAAATAAAACTAGATCAATGAGACTCAGTATACTTATGCTTACCAACATGGAAAAGGATTTGAAACTTGGGGCCAGTCAATTTCAAATTCCTATCAAATATGGCCGCCATATTCCTAAATGGCTTCTAACGAAAACTTGAAAGAGCTCTTTGTTTCTAATTAACTTAGGAAAACAAATAACAATTTGAAGAGTGCAAGTAAGAGGTCAGGGAATTCAATCGAACCATTTTGTGGCAGCCATCTTGGATTTTGAGATACTTTTCCATACAAAACCTTAAAAAATTTAAATTCCTGCCATGTATACTATGTTATCTATATGTCTTACTGCTTCATACTGATGCTTATACTACTCAGCAATGTGTTTGAGGTCAGTATTACATTAAAGAGGGTATACACCTACTGGTATAGATATGATTTATTTATGATGTTGCTCTAGAATTGTTCTGAAAGGGCCTCAACCTCTCTGGCTGGCAACCTAGCATAGAATCCAACCCTCCCCTCCTCTGAGACTGAGAGAATGAAAATATGCTGCCCTCCACAACAGCAAGCCCACACTGAACAATTATTGACTAGAAAATACCAAGTGCTGCTTATTAATGCACCCAAGGTTGAATCATACTCTTCCTATCCAGTTATGGACAAGCATGAAGTATGATCATCAGTTTTGAGCCATGCAGATGAGACAAGTCACACTCATCTGATCTAGGGACATATTGGCCTTGAAGCCTATAGTTCCTACAAGCATGAAGCATGTGCCCCTATATAAGGTAACTCGAAAGTGACAGGTATGGGGTCTATGGTTTATTGCTACTTGGAGAACCTTATTTTGCATATTCAAACAGGAACCTTCATATATTTCAAAACCTTTAGAAAATCAGTTCATTATTACCTATAATTTGCTTAAAATGCTTTGTTTCATTGTACTACTGAAAATAGGTCCTAGTTTGGACAAAATGTCTACATATTGTATAGTAAGGGTCATCTTGTGTCATGTTCCAGAACTATCACATAAGTTTGACCTGTCCACACTCCACCTCAGCCCACACCAGGTAGCCGACTTTGAAACTGATCTGCGCCCACATCAGGTAGCCCTCATGGGGCTGCACCAAAACCCAATGACCAGAATCTATGGGCTCAAAATGGGCTTTAATCGGTTTTCCTAATTTGGGCAACCTGTTTTGGCTGTGCCTGAATCCAAGCCACTAGCACACTAGCCCATCTGCCCCAGCAAAAAACAATTTGGCCCTATGTGGGCTTGCTACTAGGGACATTCCAATGGCCTACTGCTTCCAACAGCAGCATTTCTAGAGATCCAATTCATATATATATATATATCTGTGAACAAAGAGACCATTCTCTCCCAGTAGTCAGTTGTACCATGTTACACAGCCCTCTATAATTGTTGTTTTAGTTATTATAAGGCATCACAATAATAGGCAACATTGACACAATGCTAGTGTTTATCATGTGCAATGATGTCCATAGTTCTACCTATTGCCCTGATTAAGTAAGATTTATTCATGTTTCTATACCAGAGGGAGATGATTTGCAAGCAAGAATTGTCAAAGATTACTGGACTTATAGATCAAAGGCAGGCTCTGAGCCTATATGTAGACCTTTAATTATTTTGAACATCCTTCTGATCACCACTAGTAAAAATATATAAATAATCTGCTCTGAATCTATGTGTGGGCTAGTGCTAAGTACAAAAGCACATACCTGAGTACCTTCCCTTTACTTTAACCAAAATACCCCACTTGTATGTACCATATCATAACTTAAAAGCAATCAATTATTCACATCAGAAGTCTCCAAATGGTGAAGATAGCTTTTGTGTTATTCAATCTTTAAAAAATAGGTCAAGGTCAAATGGCCAAAAAAACCTCAGAAAAATCATGTGTGAGCAGCCAAGCAGAAAGGATGGTCCCCGCGGGATTAGTTCCGATTTTAGCCACCAGGGGGCGCCACTATGGCTTAAAATGAAAGAATTAGGCTAAAAATTGCTCTTGGGTACTTTTTTCTGGAGAATTCAATAGGATTACATAAAATCTTCCATTTTTGGTAAAAAGCTTCTATATTTGGAAGGTAAAAGGAACGTTTTAAAGCCTAAATGGGTGTGCTTGTTGTTATGTGTTGCCATGGAAACATGATTTTTATTCCAAATAGAGGAAATTAAGACACAAATTGATAGAATGATTTCTGAGGTTTGCCATGGTGAAAACAAAATAAAATTACCATTCCTAGATCGAATTTTATGACTTAAAGAATGAAAATATATCATACATTTCTAATTATCATAAATAATGCTAATTAAATAGGGATATCTTGGAAAATATGAGACATAGAGCTTATTGGGATTTTGGAAAGGGTGATGCCCACACATATTCATGAAGCCATTTCTCAAAAACTGGAAATAATATCTTCTAGTGTAATATATCACTGAAAAGCTTATGATATCAATTTCAAAGTTGGCTTTTCCCTCGGAGTATCCTTTTCCCTTGCCTGTACACATGTAATGTAAGATATTTGTTGCTACTATGTGTCATAAGGTGACAATCACCAAGCATATTTGAGTATAACTAATTTTCAAACGTTTCATATTTCTTCACATATACCAACAATTTCCTTTGTTAATGTTGAAATAAGTGAAGAGTTTGGTTCCAAAACGCAATAAGCGCCAAAATACAAAATCGGGAGAAAACAGGTCAGGGGTATTGTGTAGGGTAAATTGAAAAAAAATTGTGAAAAAAAAATTTGAAAAAGTATATTTATTTAGTAGATAGGGCCTGTTGAAAATTCAGTTTTTTTGCAAAACGCAATAAATCCAAAAGCAGTTTTTTTGCAAAACGCAATAAATCCACCTCACCAAAGATTGTTTTTGTATTTAGGACTGTTTATTCTTTTATGTTTACGGTCTTAATAAGGCTTTATTGAATACAATATTGGTCTATATTGTTGATAGCATTATTTGAAAATAAAAAAAACAATTTTATTTAGAAGGCATTTGAAATATGGACACAAAAACCATATTTTATGATTTTTGTGGATTTATTGCGTTTTGCAAAAAAACTGCTTTTGGATTTATTGCGTTTTGCAAAAAAACTAAATTGAGCAAATTAAATCCTATTTCTAAATCAAGGAAAAAAGATGCAAGGATTTTTAAAAGCTATTTGTTGATGTTTCATGTATGTCCCACTATACCACGAAAAAATAATATTGAAATAAAAATGGCCATTACTGATTTTATGGACATATGCAGAAAAACAGATTTTGGATTTATTGCGTTTTGCAAAAAAACTGAAAATTGAAATTAAATCATCCTTTTTCTCCTAGAAAAAAAATCCAAGGATTTCAAAAATCGATTTCTAGGTATTTTATCTTTGGAACATTAATCATTAGTTATTAAAGAAAAATGCTTTCTATTCACCAATTTGTCAAAATCAAAAATACACTATTATCTCAAAACTCATAAAATGGATTTGTTGCGTTTTGCAACGAAACTCTTCAAGTGTTACCAATACATTAGTACAATAAATGAGAAGTTCATCTTGTGAGGCAAAGCACCTAAAAGCATTCACTCACTTTTGACTTATAAGAAATAGTGTATATAAGAAATGGTTGAACTATTCCCTGAAATTATAAAGTATCATGGATCAAGTGACCTTGATCTTGACCTTGGGACCTCAATAGCACTCAAACACTTTGACGTACATACTGTTGAGTGTAATCTTTTGATTTTTATGCATAAACATTGATAAAGTTGCTATATTTGCATCAATTTTGAGAAATTTAACAGATTTTATGGACCAAGACCCCAAAAAGGGGGCATATGCCCCTCAAAGCCACCCCTCACTTTGGCACCCCTTATGATATCAACATATATGTTATTTATGACAACTGGGCAAAATTTGGGCCCTTGGTCATCGATGTCTTGAAATTTACCATAACAGCCCTTACTATTTGGCGAGAAAAAAGTTGGAAATCGCAAAAAAGTGAAATTTCCCTAAAAACCCCCTATTTGGCGAGAAAAAAGTTCGAAATCGCAAAAAAGTGAAATTTCCCTAAAAATACCCTATTTGGCGAGAAAAAAGTTCGGAAACGCAAAAAGTGACATTTCCCTAAAAACGCCCTATTTGTTATTTTAAGTTAAGGGGAAATTTCAATAAGAGACGCCAATTTAGATGCAACATGTGAGTACATCACAGTTGCAGCATGAATGCATCGTGGCCGCAGCATGAATGCACACACTCATGGACACACTCATGTACACCCACACAGACATACAGTACACATGGATGTCTATGTCCAGTTTTAGATATATACCCATAATTATAGTGAATTGGAGTGCTATAATGTTGGACTGCTGTATATTTTAATTTTTGAAAAGTTTTAGGGAGAGGATATTTGTAATTTCTGGTCTTAATTTATCCCATTGTCTTATTGCCCTCTCAAAGAAGGATTTATATATTACAGGATTTCTAGAAAAACGCTGAATGTATCTGACACCAGTATTAAAACGTGTACTTCTGTCTCTTTGGTCTATAATACCTGGCTTCCTCTGAAGACCATATGCAAAGAATAGCAAGTGCATGTCTCTTCTGTCTTTAAGAGACCTGTACTTACCTATATCGTGAGGTTTCTGTGTGTTATACAATGGGTTTGGGCCAAACCTGACACGGTAGGTAAGTCTTAGAGCTGTGTTTTGAAGCATTTGAAATCTACATGAGAAACCGACAGTGTGCTTATCCCATATTATGTCCGTGTAGTCCATTAATGGGAGACTCATGGTTTTGTATATACGCAGTGCATCAGGAATGTCTAGGTAAGTATGTATATTGCCAAACTGATGCAATTTACCTAGTACATTATCAGGGGCGGATGTAGGGGGGGGGGGCAGACCCGGCGTGTGCCCCCCCTATTTTTCTGTACATTTTAATGTAACAATTTCTAATACCCCCAGTACATTGCCTATTTCACGCCCTCCCTTTTCCAAAATCCTGGATCCGCCCCTGATTATTGTAGACTTTATCCACATTTTTGCTAAAATCTAACTTTTCATTCAACAAAATGCCAAAATAATTGAAGTCAGAGACTCTTTCCAGCGGGGTATCACCAATGGTTGGCACTAGGTCTGGGATTTCTTCCTTACACCCAATGACCATCCATTTTGTCTTATCTCTATTTATAGTTAATACATTTTCCGCACACCATGCTTCTACATTTATAACACTGTCACTCAGGGTTTGGAGATTGGTGGAGGAAATTACTGCATTGTCAGCATATAAGAAAGTTTTGCAATTTCTGGTACAAGATGGTAGGGAATTAATATAAAGAGTGAAAAGTATTGGACCTAATTTTGAACCTTGAGGAACACCGTACTTAACAGCTCTTAGCTGGGATAGGACATTGTTGGCATATACTTTTTGATTTCTATTATAAAGATACGACTTGAACCAGAGACAGGTATTTTTACTAAGGCCAGCATTTTAAAATTTATTTAATAGAAGGGGATGTGAGACCGTGTCAAAAGCTTTGGAATAGTCCAAAAATAGGCTGTATGTATTTTCATTTTGATCTATAATATATCTTAGGTAGGATGTAGTTGCAGTGGTGGTGGAATGCTTAGGTCTAAAACCATGTTGGTTTTCACATAATATGCCATTTTCCTGCATAATCCTCTTAGCCTTTTTGCCATTATTTTTTCCAATATTCTTCCCGGCAAAGGTAGGGGGCTGATAGACCTGAGGTTTGTTACCTGTTTGGAATTTCCCTTCTTGGGTATGGGAGATACTGTGGCTACTTTCGACGATTGTGGGAAGGACTTCTGCAAGAGGCTGGCATTATATATCAAGCATAGCTTAGCTTAGCTAAGGTGCCGTAGGAAAGAAAAACAATTGATTAATATCATTGAGTTGTCGATCCATTTCCCTTTGCAAGAATGGCATAAAAATGTTCACATGCTACTTTTAACAAGCATTGTGTAACTTTAATATCTTATTAGATTATTACATCTTTATTTAGATCGTTGCATCTAATTAATGAAATCACAGCATTACATGCACCGTTTATACAGCTGTGCACTCATATTGTTACTGCAACTTTGAGTAAAGAGTCAAAGAAGTGTTGACTATTATTCTAAACATAAAAAAAGAAATTCAATAAAAAATAGTTTGTGATGTGATTTTATAACAGCGTGATCCCGTGTGCTTATCCCTGTCCCTCAATGTAGCACAGTTACAGTCAACTGCCTTGTTGCTGTCCTGGGCTCTTTCCCATGATCAGTACACTTAATGGTGAGCTCGTACCGGTTTTCTGCATCACCATCAAAGCCTTCAGTGGTGACAATCTTAAACTCTGTGCCGTTAAGCTCAACAAGTGTGAAATGGTCATCATCAAGTTCACAACTAAACCTGCCATTGTCACCATCATCAAGGTCGTACACAGAGAGATGGGCAACAAACGTCCCCGGTTCTGTATTCTCCTGAACCTCGGCCACATCTTTACCAGTCAGTGTATTAATTTGTATACTAGGTGGGTTATCATTGATGTCTATTAGTGTGATCCTAACTGTAGCTTGAGCTGGCTGGGAGTCATTTTGAGGATTCTCTGCCAACACTGACAATACATATACATTCTGCTCCTCATTGTCCATGGGCTTCTTTGTTATTATTTCCCCTGTCTTGGCATCAATGATGAAGAGCTGGCCAAAGTACCTCTGTGTCCGGCTATTAAAACTGTAGACAATCGCACCGTTTGGCCCAGAGTCCTTGTCCCTCGCATGAACATCCGCAATGGTAGTGCCTACTGCAACATCCTCTGGGATATCAAAGTTATAAGTTGGAACATCAAAAACTGGACCGCTATCATTTATATCAGTGATAGTGACTTTCACCTGTGCATGACCCATCCTTCGAGGATTGCCTTTGTCAGAAGCTATAACATTAAAAGTCAGTTCTGGGGTCTCTTCATGGTCAAGAACAGCTTTCGTTGATATAAGGCCTGAGGTGGGGTCCACTTTCAAGTAACCCTCAGCAGCTTGGTCTAATGTGTAGTGTATGTCAGCATTATAGCCGGTATCAACATCAAATGCCTTCACTGTGAGTACAGACAAACCCACCATGCTGTTCTCTTCAATGCTTGTTGTGTACACAGCCTTTTCAAAGACAGGCACATTGTCATTGGCATCTATTATGTCCACTGTTAACTGTTTTACTGATGCCTTTGGTTGTTCTCCCTTATCCTGACACTTGATAGTGAGGAGATACTGTGTTTTGGTTTCCCGATCAAATACTCGAGTAGTGATAATCTTAAACTCTGTGCCGTAAAGCTCAACAAGTCTAAAGTGGTTATCATTAAGTGTGCAACTAAAAATGCCATTGTCACCATGATCAGGATCGTACACAGAGAGATGGGCAACAAACGTCCCCGGTTCTGTATTCTCCTGAACCTCGGCCACATCTTTACCAGTCAGTGTATTAATTTGTATACTAGGTGGGTTATCATTGATGTCTATAAGTGTGATCCTAACTGTAGCTTGAGCTAGCTGGGAGTCATTTTGAGGATTCTCTGCCAACACTGACAATACATATACATTCTGCTCCTCATTGTCCATGGGCTTCTTTGTTATTATTTCCCCTGTCTTGGCATCAATGATGAAGAGCTGGCCAAAGTACCTCTGTGTCCGGCTATTAAAACTGTAGACAATCGCACCGTTTGGCCCAGAGTCCTTGTCCCTCGCATGAACAGCCGCAATGGTAGTGCCTACTGCAACATCCTCTGGGAGATCAAAGTTATAAGTTGGAACATCAAAAACTGGACCGCTATCATTTATATCAGTGATAGTGACTTTCACCTGTGCATGACCCATCCTTCGAGGATTGCCTTTGTCAGAAGCTATAACATTAAAAGTCAGTTCTGGGGTCTCTTCATGGTCAAGAACAGCTTTCGTTGATATAAGGCCTGAGGTGGGGTCCACTTTCAAGTAACCCTCAGCAGCTTGGTCTAATGTGTAGTGTATGTCAGCATTATAGCCAGTATCAACATCAAATGCCTTCACTGTGAGTACAGACAAACCCACCATGCTGTTCTCTTCAATGCTTGTTGTGTACACAGCCTTTTCAAAGACAGGCACATTGTCATTGGCATCTATTATGTCCACTGTTAACTGTTTTACTGATGTCTTTGGTTGGTCTCCTTTATCTTGACACTTGATAGTGAGATTGTACTGTGCTCTGTTTTCCCGATCGAATACTCGAACAGTGACAATCTTAAACTCGTCGTAAAGCTCAACAAGTGTGAAGTGGTCGTCATCAAGTGTGCAAGTAAACTCGCCGTTGACACCACTATCAGGATCATACACAGAGAAGTAGGCAACAAACGTACCTGGTGGTGCATTCTCCTCGACTTCTGAATCATCACTGATAGAAAGTGCAGGGATTATTATATCAGGTGAGTTATCATTGATGTCTATTATCCTGATCTCAACCTTAGCTTCCGCCTGTAAGTTTCCATCTGGAGACTTTGCTATCACTGACAGCACAAACATAGTCTCCTGCTCAAAATCTAAAAGTCCAATTAATATGATTTTGCCAGTATTCTCATCAAGGTAAAACAGCCGAAAAAGATTCACATTTCTCCCTGTCTGTGTCACAAACCTATAGATCACCTCACCGTCTGTACTGTTTGTTGCTTGTACATCCCCAATTGTTGTACCCACTGGTGTGTCCTCAGAAATGTTGAATGTATAAATCCTCTTGTCAAATCTTGGTTTCTTCTCCTCTTTGACTTCCCTTGATTTAAACTGTAGCAAGTCGTAAAGACCCTCAATCAGAGACTTTTTGTTAATCGAGGGCCCCCGGTCACCACCATACTCGTTTCTCCCCAAATCAGCGAAATACCGATCATAAAGATCTTCCACCCGAGCCTCCTTTCTAAGAAGTGTCCCACGGTTCTCCCACCCATCAAGGTTTCTCTTGTGCCTTTGTCTAATCTCGTTTGATTGAACTCCAACAAGAAAACAGCTGAGAGTGATGGCTGGCATGATGAACCATATTGACATAGCATGCATGTTTGTTTTATATCTCAGGGTATTCCTTGCCCTCAGCAGCTGTCACAGTGAGATGGTATAAGCGTTGTATATCCTCGGAGATGTCAAATGCAATAAACTGCTGCAAAGATAAGAAGGATATGTGTCATAGAAGTAGGTCTTCTGCTCGGAGCCATAGAAAAGCCAGATCAGTTAGCAGATATCAACCTCACATTTTCAGATTCCCCAGACATAATAGCTATCTGTCCAACTACTGGTTATACTAGTGCAACTTGTGGAGAATAGAGAACGGACGTTAGATATTCTCATATGTCTAGGATATGTTTGTAGCATTTTAGGAACTGTTGCATACTTGTATAAGTAACTCTTTAGTTATCTAAAATATACTTGCTGATTTAGTTTCAGAGGAAGGCATAATTATGTCGAGGCAACAAATAGTCTATTTGCACACCACCCAGACAGAAAAGTCTGGTGCCCTACACAAAACTATATGATTTTATTACAACCACATCAGTATCACCGCTTTTGTATCAAGTGACAATCCATATTTTAGTGATGATTATGCATACATTAGATACTTCAAATCATATTAAATGATAAGGGTCATATATCCAGGAAATTAATGCTTACCTCGACTGTGGGTATCCCCTCTGCAGTCCCGATGGTATCTGTGTTGTCTGTGCATGTATAGTGATGTAGGGACCGATGTGGGACATGGGCTCTGCTCTAGTTCCCCTTTTATGTGATGCTGACCCCCACAGACTATGACATTCTGTGTAAATACATCGACATTTGGCCACTTTTGTGGTTATTATGGGACTATACCAAGTCTCGGAGCTATTAGTGAAGCCAGCATATTAGGTTTCTATAAGCTGTTTCTGAGGCCAACATATGTGTATCACGTTTCTGAGCTGTGTTAGTAAAGCAATATTAAGTCTCTGAGCTGTGGGTGTGAGAACGCCTTCTACAGGGCGATTCTTGCAATACATATTTCAAACTCAAACTCGAATTCATGATACTTCTGCCCAAAATATGCATTGCAGTCTGAATTCCCTGTAAAGGGGCAGCTTGACTATAACCCTCTTAGTATAACCCGATGGAAGCCTTTTCCTGATAAATATATGGTTAGTCAGTACCAGACAGAGTATAGTGTGTAATAAGCAACTATAGTGATGACCCTTGTATGGCATGGTATTTGCAGTTGGATAGGGGTGAGAGTTATAGTGTCCTCTTATAGATGGGTGATTACACCCGATAGTTCAGTAATGCCTGTAGGAATATGCTCAGGGCAAGATTATTTTGCGGAGGGGCTTAGTGGTAATGTAAGAGGGGTAGACTGAGGGGATCAAAAATAAATATGGTCCTTTTGAGTCGCCTACCTAATTTCTTCCTCTTCTCTTTATTTGTGGGAGGGGTTGGGTGACTGTCCGAATCAACACTTAGGGAGCGGTTAACAACAGGGGATATAAACATGTTTTGACCTCTCTCAATTGTGCACATTAATATGCAAAGATGTGCTAGCTCTCCTGGGTGCGTGCGGGCATGATTTCCGATCAAGATCAATATAAAAAATCTCATGTTTCCTGAAATAATTGTGCGTTCAGATTCTCTTTAAATCAGAACTGTGTAAGGACAATATATATTTATTGACAACATTGTAGAGTAAAATTTACTTGTTTCCATATTCAGATTTCTCCAAATGGGGGTCATTCAAAAAAAGGATAGGGCTGATTAAATAGATTAATTTACATGGCAATTATCATTCTAACATAGGACAATCCCACCTTTATGCAAGCTTATACCATGTATAATGTTCCGGGTATGCCTTACAAAAGATGCTACATCTGAAATATGCTCCATACCACTCCATATAATGTGGAGTTTTTAGCCACTGACCATGCCTGACTGCTGAGGGGCGCCTATGGTATAGCACAGGTGGCCAGTGTTCTTACTCTACACAATGTTGCTGCCTGTGCGACCTGGCTGTAGCCTATGTGGACAAAGGTAGCATAGGTCTTTAAAGCTGAATATGTTGTAGCTGGTTCTAACACGCACCGCAGTGACTCGCCCATTGAAGTCTATAGACCAAGCGGCGTGACATGGTCAGGGGACCAAGCACACGCTGCTCAATTCATGACGCACATCTAGGCGACGTTATCATCTCCTTGGTTACAGCCAATGAGCGCACGGCACGGTCTCCCGGGGATCCGGCCGAGTTACAGTGCAAGATTCGGAAGTTGTGGTGTGTTATCTCGATTATCTGAGTTAGTTTTGAATTATCTCAACTTTTGTTTGTTGTCAGAACCGCATTTAACCATGTCGCACCTACGAGGAGCCTTAGACCAAGTAACTCCGTCTCGGGAAGTTGCCCCATGGCAGGGGCGGCGGAACCATTTGAAAGTTGGGGGGGCAAAGGACTGATCATCTGTAGGACCAAGTGTAGGGGGAACCCAAATGTTGCAAGCGCAGCGCAGCAATTTCGCAAGCGAAGCGCAGCGACCAGACTAGGGGGGTCTGGGGGCATGCCCCCCCAGGAAATTTTGCATTTCTAGAAGCGAAATGGTGCATTCTGGTGCATTTTTTAGAGCTAGAGATAGGGTTTCCCCCTCAATTTTTGTAGTTTTTTCCTACTTTCTATGGAAAAATGTGTGCCTCTCCCTGGCCTCGGACACCTTGTAATGTAGGTTCAAGTCTCACTCAATCCTTAGTTGAAATGTGTACAATTTATTTTTTGATGTACATAAATATGACAATATAGCCTCGACGTTTACAGTGTAGTTACAGCTTTATTTCTCACATGCAACAATGCTCATGGTCCTCTGTCCGAACACTGCTGCCCTCTGGTGGAACTGTTATTTTAGTCTATGTATGGAAAATGCTGAACTAATTCCCTGACGGCCCAGCTTTAATACTATCTGTACTTTCAAGTAATATTATGTTTGTCATGTCATCCAGGGGGCCCTGTAGGGCGTCTTGTCGTGTTGCCCACGCTCGTCATTCTGAAGCAGAGGCGGACCGACACGGTGTGTTGACGTCACTCTCCCAACACAGCCTTGGTGTAGATTCAAACTCATTTACATAAATTCTCATACATTAGCTGCCGGTGGCTTAAGATGGCGTCAATGATACAGAGAGTACATGCCATAGACTCCCCCTCTTTTTACAGAATGTACTCTTTCAACGTGTAATGGTAGTTCCGCTCCCCAGATGCAGAGGGCACCACCGTTCTGGGTGTGACTATGTCCCAATGCTGTAGTTTATATACTTTTAACTTTTATCTTTCACTTTATATTGCAATATCTACTCTCCCGAGTAAGCTTTCAGTTTGATTTTTATGCCATTTTATCAATTGATTGTCAACAGTATAATGGTAGGCCTATCTTAAGTCAACTACCCACTGGACCAGGACTCAACCACTGAGACATATATACAGTGTAGTAAGGGCTGTTATGGTAAATTTCAAGACATCGATGACCAAGGGCCCAAATTTTGCCCAGTTGTCATAAATAACATATATGTTGATATCATAAGGGGTGCCAAAGTGAGGGGTGGCTTTGAGGGGCATATGCCCCCTTTTTGGGGTCTTGGTCCATAAAATCTGTTAAATTTCTCAAAATTGATGCAAATATAGCAACTTTATCAATGTTTATGCATAAAAATCAAAAGATTACACTCAACAGTATGTACGTCAAAGTGTTTGAGTGCTATTGAGGTCCCAAGGTCAAGATCAAGGTCACTTGATCCATGATACTTTATAATTTCAGGGAATAGTTCAACCATTTCTTATATACACTATTTCTTATAAGTCAAAAGTGAGTGAATGCTTTTAGGTGCTTTGCCTCACAAGATGAACTTCTCATTTATTGTACTAATGTATTGGTAACACTTATTTCAACATTAACAAAGGAAATTGTTGGTATATGTGAAGAAATATGAAACGTTTGAAAATTAGTTATACTCAAATATGCTTGGTGATTGTCACCTTATGACACATAGTAGCAACAAATATCTTACATTACATGTGTACAGGCAAGGGAAAAGGATACTCCGAGGGAAAAGCCAACTTTGAAATTGATATCATAAGCTTTTCAGTGATATATTACACTAGAAGATATTATTTCCAGTTTTTGAGAAATGGCTTCATGAATATGTGTGGGCATCACCCTTTCCAAAATCCCAATAAGCTCTATGTCTCATATTTTCCAAGATATCCCTATTTAATTAGCATTATTTATGATAATTAGAAATGTATGATATATTTTCATTCTTTAAGTCATAAAATTCGATCTAGGAATGGTAATTTTATTTTGTTTTCACCATGGCAAACCTCAGAAATCATTCTATCAATTTGTGTCTTAATTTCCTCTATTTGGAATAAAAATCATGTTTCCATGGCAACACATAACAACAAGCACACCCATTTAGGCTTTAAAACGTTCCTTTTACCTTCCAAATATAGAAGCTTTTTACCAAAAATGGAAGATTTTATGTAATCCTATTGAATTCTCCAGAAAAAAGTACCCAAGAGCAATTTTTAGCCTAATTCTTTCATTTTAAGCCATAGTGGCGCCCCCTGGTGGCTAAAATCGGAACTAATCCCGCGGGGACCATCCTTTCTGCTTGGCTGCTCACACATGATTTTTCTGAGATTTTTTTGGCCATTTGACCTTGACCTATTTTTTAAAGATTGAATAACACAAAAGCTATCTTCACCATTTGGAGACTTCTGATGTGAATAATTGATTGCTTTTAAGTTATGATATGGTACATACAAGTGGGGTATTTTGGTTAAAGTAAAGGGAAGGTACTCAGGTATGTGCTTTTGTACTTAGCACTAGCCCACACATAGATTCAGAGCAGATTATTTATATATTTTTACTAGTGGTGATCAGAAGGATGTTCAAAATAATTAAAGGTCTACATATAGGCTCAGAGCCTGCCTTTGATCTATAAGTCCAGTAATCTTTGACAATTCTTGCTTGCAAATCATCTCCCTCTGGTATAGAAACATGAATAAATCTTACTTAATCAGGGCAATAGGTAGAACTATGGACATCATTGCACATGATAAACACTAGCATTGTGTCAATGTTGCCTATTATTGTGATGCCTTATAATAACTAAAACAACAATTATAGAGGGCTGTGTAACATGGTACAACTGACTACTGGGAGAGAATGGTCTCTTTGTTCACAGATATATATATATATATGAATTGGATCTCTAGAAATGCTGCTGTTGGAAGCAGTAGGCCATTGGAATGTCCCTAGTAGCAAGCCCACATAGGGCCAAATTGTTTTTTGCTGGGGCAGATGGGCTAGTGTGCTAGTGGCTTGGATTCAGGCACAGCCAAAACAGGTTGCCCAAATTAGGAAAACCGATTAAAGCCCATTTTGAGCCCATAGATTCTGGTCATTGGGTTTTGGTGCAGCCCCATGAGGGCTACCTGATGTGGGCGCAGATCAGTTTCAAAGTCGGCTACCTGGTGTGGGCTGAGGTGGAGTGTGGACAGGTCAAACTTATGTGATAGTTCTGGAACATGACACAAGATGACCCTTACTATACAATATGTAGACATTTTGTCCAAACTAGGACCTATTTTCAGTAGTACAATGAAACAAAGCATTTTAAGCAAATTATAGGTAATAATGAACTGATTTTCTAAAGGTTTTGAAATATATGAAGGTTCCTGTTTGAATATGCAAAATAAGGTTCTCCAAGTAGCAATAAACCATAGACCCCATACCTGTCACTTTCGAGTTACCTTATATAGGGGCACATGCTTCATGCTTGTAGGAACTATAGGCTTCAAGGCCAATATGTCCCTAGATCAGATGAGTGTGACTTGTCTCATCTGCATGGCTCAAAACTGATGATCATACTTCATGCTTGTCCATAACTGGATAGGAAGAGTATGATTCAACCTTGGGTGCATTAATAAGCAGCACTTGGTATTTTCTAGTCAATAATTGTTCAGTGTGGGCTTGCTGTTGTGGAGGGCAGCATATTTTCATTCTCTCAGTCTCAGAGGAGGGGAGGGTTGGATTCTATGCTAGGTTGCCAGCCAGAGAGGTTGAGGCCCTTTCAGAACAATTCTAGAGCAACATCATAAATAAATCATATCTATACCAGTAGGTGTATACCCTCTTTAATGTAATACTGACCTCAAACACATTGCTGAGTAGTATAAGCATCAGTATGAAGCAGTAAGACATATAGATAACATAGTATACATGGCAGGAATTTAAATTTTTTAAGGTTTTGTATGGAAAAGTATCTCAAAATCCAAGATGGCTGCCACAAAATGGTTCGATTGAATTCCCTGACCTCTTACTTGCACTCTTCAAATTGTTATTTGTTTTCCTAAGTTAATTAGAAACAAAGAGCTCTTTCAAGTTTTCGTTAGAAGCCATTTAGGAATATGGCGGCCATATTTGATAGGAATTTGAAATTGACTGGCCCCAAGTTTCAAATCCTTTTCCATGTTGGTAAGCATAAGTATACTGAGTCTCATTGATCTAGTTTTATTTGTTCCTATGTTTTCCCAATTTATAAGAATACAAGGGTAATTAACTAATTAATCATTGTTTTGCATAAATTATGCTAATTAGGTAAAACTGAAAATTTGAATTCTGGTGTAGTTCTATTCACAAGAGCTATTTCTTTAAGAACTGACCCTTTTTGAATATACATATGGGTGTTTTTGCCATCATTGCCATGCTAAATAGGGTAATTTACCTGATCTAATTAGATACACTAATTAGAGGCCTAGGTATGCAAATGCCAGAATGGCCCCAGGCAGATTCTGATTCTCTAGTAAAACTGAATAAGAATCACTCATTGTGCATAAAAATATGATCATGGTGAGCAGAATAAAGAATTTACCTGTTCATTGTGAGCAGTTTGCAATTTTAACAGAGTTCATTAAAGTGACAACAAGTATGTCATTTCTTAACACTTTACTGCGATTAGTATATCGTTGTGAAGCTGATGCCTGGGGCTATCATCTCCATGTCATTTTGAAGATCTATGTGTCATTTGTTTGACACAGGAGTTAATGTTCTAAAGACATTGTTGGAAAAAGAGGCATTTTTGTAAAGTATGACCTTGAAAAATGACCTTGACCTTAAGTAATGAGCATACCCATGAACGAGTAACTACATATGTATGTTGTCAGTATCTCTGAGAGTTTATAGACCTAGACACTACATATTTATGGTGATAACGTAAGTCATACCAGTTCCAGACTTTTAACTTTTTTCATGAAAAATCTGAGTTCACAAGGGGCCCCTCGGCCCCCTGGCCATAGTTTTTGTTGGCACCCCTTCTGAAATCATTAATTACATATTTTTCTATCCAGAAAAAAAAATTGGTGCTTTGGTCACATCTGTCTTGAAATGGCCCTAGCCAATGCATAACAGCCCTGACTAGTGGTGTCAACGGCGAGTTTACTTGCCTCACTTCAACAATGACGGTCAAGCTTTAATACCCTCTGATCATGTAGATGTTCATGTTTAGTTTAATGTTCAAATCAGCATGTCATCAAGATAAAGATAAGCAATGTAGGCCTATATCACAGGATGTTATAAATGTCATGTATGATGCGGACCTCTTGCAGACTTATATACAATTGCCACAAACAATCAACAGAAACTTAAGATAGCAGTCTGTAGGGCAAATGTTTGTAGCCCTGTATTTAATGACCCTTTGGGAGTTTGCTCCAGTTGGTAATTTTATTGTTTGATTCCTCAATCTGTAGGTGTGCTGTCTCCTCCCTGGGTCATGTCTGCCCACCTTGGCCCCACTTCAGAGCCCACCTTCAATTCTGCACGTCCCATCTGGTTCTCACTCGGTAGCCATGTCAAGAGCATAGTGGGTGCCATCTGGTAGCCCACATGGTGCCCATCTAGTAGCCTAATTATGACTCACATGTGATACATTAATAAATGAGTATAGGACCTGGTATATTAGTATTGATGTGAAGTAATTCCCTTTGCCCTCCAAGAAGAAATGGCATGTTCAGTTAACATTGTACATGGCCTCAAATACGGCACATATTCACTCTTGATTTCACTTCCCCTTTTATTATCCCCCTTCTCCTCACCCCATCAAGATAATAAGCCCCAACCCCAAACGATGTGTTCCTTCATAAAGCATACTTAGTAAAGAGGGCAGTTTGACAGGCAATAGTCATAACTTGTACCATTACCCCAGGAGACGGTAATACGTAGAGTCAGCTATACCGAGGGAAGGCAATAAAGAAATAGATTGTGCAGGAGATGGGAGTATATAATGGACACCGCTGAAGAGGAGGAAGCTGCTGGTAGTAGTCTAACAGTGACCATCCTAAAGTACCTTATAACGTAGATAGGCTATTATGTTTTCCTTGATGGCGATTACTTTCCACGTGCATATTCAATGGACTATGGTTCGGTAGAATTGTATGAAAGTAACATTTGCCATTAGGAGGCTTCCATAAAGTATGTACGCACATTTCCTCTAGAAATTGACCCCCCAACCCCTAAAGTTTTTGTACGCATTAAAATAAAGGGTTCATGTACGCAAAGATGTTCAGAAAATACACCCCTCATCCCCACCCCTCTCTGAATTGGATTGAATGTCCCTCGTCGATGTTAAGATACCCTCATGTCCCTTGTCACTATTCTTTCCCCTTCCCATTCGTCACTAACACTAGGTCATTAGGTCCCTGTAGATTTTTAGAGGAGCTGACTAGTGGTTATAACCACTAGTCAGCTCATCTAAAAATTAGGGATAGCTATAGTAGCATTTCTCTGCTGGCTCAACTTGCTCCATAAGCCTATATGGGAATGAAGATTGTTGTGTTTTTGCGTTTTTAGTGATTTCTCGGAAACAAATTGGCCAAGAATTTAACACAGTAACCCTGCTAGGCCATGGAAAAGTCGTAGTGCATGTCCTGTTTATGAGCAGTCATAAACAGAAACTTTCCTGTTTATGACTGGTCATAAACAGGACAAGAGAAGTGGTAAAAAATAGTCCGCCTTGAAATCCCTACTTCAAGTATTTCTTTGCCCTACTTCAAGTACCCACCACATAGGACCAATCACAAGGCTCATTTGCTGATGGCAGAATGTGCTTGGAGAGCAGAATGCTGAAAAAGTTGACAGTTGACAGCAACAATTTTCGCTGTTGACAGTTGACAGCAACTATTTTCAATGTTAAAAAATAAAAATATTTTTTTCACTTCTGAAAAAAATGATAAATTTGAAAAAGTTGACAGTTGACAGCAACAATTTTCGCTGTTGACAGTTGACAGCAACTATTTTCAATGTTAGAAAATAAAAATATTTTTTTCACTTCTGAAAAAAATGATAAATTTGAAAAAGTTGACAGTTGACAGCAACAATTTTCGCTGTTGACAGTTGACAGCAACTATTTTCAATGTTAGAAAATAAAAATATTTTTTTCACTTCTGAAAAAATGATAAATTTGAAAAAGTTGACAGTTGACAGCAATAATTTTCGCTGTTGACAGTTAACAGCAACTATTTTCAATGTTGTAGGGGCTAGGGTTATACGGGGTTGTTATATGACGAGTGCTGTTGGATGCTGTGTTGCGAGCTCAGTCCGAACCCTTCAGTCCGACGGTAGGTGGCGACACCTACCCCGGGCTTGGGGTATGGACAGAGGTCGCTATAGGCTTCCGGTCTGCGTGTGCGCACGCAGGCTGGCTGCCTATATATACCCTGCATCTGACGGTACTGTCGGTTACTCTGAGCCACGCTGGCAGAGGAGACCCTGTGATCATATCGGCTGCTTAGCCTACTGACCCGTTCCGAACTCTATAGGGAGTTCGCACACTTAGTGACTGCTTGTCTAGGTTTTCTGAATAAACCTGATATTGCAACCTGTAACACTTGATCCGAACTGTGTCGACTTTGTTCTTTAATTGATACTCTACCAATATCATAAAGATACAAAGTATCGTTTATTACACTGGTGCCGTGACCAGTTCTGAGTGAAACGCAGGTTAGCCTGTGCAGTAGCACAGACCTCGGGCTCTGGACGGAGCAGCGAGGTCTCCTGATGAGGCAGCAGCCTTGTCACCGGAGGGGCTAGATGCCAGTTATGAGGCAGATACCCACAGTAGGGCGAATGTTCCATCCGGAACAGACGCAGCACGAGGACCCAGGGGTCCTACCATAATGAGCCGCTCATTAGAAGAAATGAACTTGTCCTTGTTCAACGTTGGTGGGTCGAGGTCAGCCGCGCCGACTCCGAGGAGGTTTACCCTGTTGGAGGAGCGTCGCTTTGACGACATGAGAGAGGCCCGAGTGCAGGAACGTGTACAGATGGCTCAAATGGAATTGTTGACCATTCAGAAGCAATCCAATGAATGGAAAAGCAGTTTGATTGCATTGGAAGGTGCAGTCACACACCGAGCTTCCAAAATCAAGGAAAAGGACGCAAGGCTGTCTACCTTGTTGGAGGAGAATGAAAAACTGGTACAGTCCCTCAGCAGAGTCCGTTCGGAATACGATCAGAAAGAAGCGGACCTACGAGGGATCCGGTCCGAGTTTGCCGAGGCAAACACGGAGCTGAACCAGATTTGCGCAGCCCGAGACGCTGTAATCCACGAAGCAGAAGGGGCCCGATCAGCCATTGTTCGGGACACAGAGGACTTACAGGAGGTCCGCCGAAGTCTAGTGACGGAGTGCGACATTCTGAAAGCAAAAAGAACTGCTTTACAGCAGTTTTTATCAGAGACGCGAGAAAGTATGCAAGACAGCAGTACCTCATTCGCATCTGCGGATAATGGTAGTCCGGAAGGCCTCCATTACATGAGCTTTACAGACACTCCCAATCAGCCTATGGGACGTGGAGTAACCATTGAACCTGCCTTGTCAACCTCGACACCGGGACGACCACTCCGAGTGGGACGATCCAGGGGCAGAGGCAGGGGAAGTGATTCCTCACCGAGGGTAGGGATCAGTGGTATCCGTCCGATACCAAAGCAGGTATTTGCAGCCCCGACCGGTCTAGCCTCAGTAGGCAGGGGAAGACCATTGTCGGAGTTGGTTCGGAGTCCACGATCGCAGTTGAGAGTGGACGAGCAAGAACTAGACGCGGTACGCTTGAAGAAAGCGGCCGAACAGGATAAGGCGGCGAAAACCGACCTGACTCCTTCAAGTTTGTTGCAATGGCGAGAATGCCAAGCAAACATATTGTTCCAGGAACAGAAAAACTTGGAAATGGAAAGGCGAGACGTGTATCGCAAACAGCAGGCTGCTTTAGAGCAGCAACAGAAACGAATGAAGGAGAACGCTGCTCTCGCAGAGGAGTTAGCGGAGCAGGAAGCGGCGGTTCTGAGGGCTCGAAAGGAAGGGCTCCGAGCTGCCGGAGAGGCTGCTAAAGCTAAACTGGAAAAAGCTCAGCAGGAGGAGGAGGCTGAGAAGCAGGCCAAGGAATTGGAAAAAGAGAAGTCAGAGCATCAACGATTGCTTGCTCTGGCCCAGCAGTGTCAGTATATGACTGATCAGGAGAAGAATTGGTGGTTCGGACAAGGCGTGGACCCCACTACGGACATAGTGTCGTATGGGACCTACCAGGCTTTTCTGGGCAGACAGAATAGCGTGCCAACCATGGGCGCTACTCCAGGGGCGACTCCTGGTACGAAGAGTCCGAGGAAGGCTCCCAGAAGAACAATGCTGAGTACAGAATTGCAAGAATTGTACGATACGAATCCCGCAATTGCGGGGATCGGATTGCACAATGTAGGTGCGGAAAAGGACGCGTCAGCATCCATTTCTAAATGTCTGGCGATAACCTCTAAAATTAGAGGTTCGTCCAATGCTGCTAGACGCATAGCTAGCGAGCCATTTCCCTACTGGCAGAAGAATTCTTGGGAAGATTGGTTGGGAGCCACCGTTGAGGATATAAACCTCAGCGGGTGGGACCAACAGGATGCAATCCCGTACGTTTGTAAGGGATTACGCATGGGAGATGGTCTCATGGCAGTTGAGCAGTGGAAAGAGGAATGCGGACCCCGCGGAACTTTCAAACAGCTCGTTGAAATCGGAACCATCCTGTACGGAGATTCCGCTCGGATCGATCCCATGGTCGCTTTTAAGAAGCGTGTGCAAGGCAAGAACGAAGCTCCAAGGGTTTTCGGACTTGCATTGATGAGACTCCTGAAGAAGGTACACCCTGCTTCAGGAATCCATGATGCCTTATTTTCTAAGGAATTGTTCTCTCAGTTCGTTGCCGGACTGAGAGACCCAGACATACAACAAACGGTGTATGACACGTGGAGAGCAGATACGTCACTAGATGACCTTTTTAAGGCCATCGACATACATGCTCTCAAAAAGTCACTGTTAGGGGACCGGATGCCTACCCGGGCCTCGGCCATTATAGAATGTTCTCCGGAACAGTCTGATGGTTCGGGCAGTGATGAGGAGGGGGCGATAGCTTCAGCGGCTCAGTTCAAGAGGAATGGAAATTCCTCTAAACCGCCGTGGAAGAGTAAGAAGCCGGAAGGGGGTGGAAACCCCCCTCCAAAAAGGGAGTCATCAGAGCCGAAGGCTCCGGTGATGGACGCAGCGTTTTTCACAGCGCTGTTTGAGAAGATGACGACTTCCATTCAGGGGGCTACACAGCCTAACAGAAGGAAGATCAATCGGAGGACCGCGAAGTGCTATAGGTGCTTAGAGATCGGTCACTTTGCCGCGGAGTGTACAGCTCCGAGTCCGAAAGTTCCCGGAAAGGAGGGAAACTAGAGGGGGTAGTCCGAGAAGGCGAGCGGACAACCCCTGGAGATGAAGTACGCCAACATACCAGAGAGGTAGAGCCTAGTGAAATTCAGAAGACAGGAAGGGAATCAGGGGTGGCTTCGAGCTTGAGGGGCTCGGATGCCGGCCTGATTAACATTCCAGTCCATCAGTTGCCCGGCAATGAGGCAGGGAGGCCCATTACGGATAGGAACGAGGAAGTTGCGGCTGTCACAGACACCGTGTGGGTAGGGAGTACCCAGCTTTCCCCGGATCATCCATGTTTCGACCATTTGAAGAAACATGGCCTTGATCTGGCTGCTCCGAAGGATTTCAAACGCTTCACTGTAAACCCGTCTCCGCTGGGGGGGAGGCGGTGGTATGTGTCTGTTACTGTGGCCGGTAGGGCGGGCGAATTTTTAGTAGATACGGGAGCTAGCCACTCCTTTATCTCCTCCAAATTCTATGCTCTTATGCCGGACAGTCGTGATAACTTCAAAACGAGGGTAAACGCCTGTTCAGCCGATGGGTCAAGTATGCAGACGTATGGGCGCGCGTTCATACCGGTCCGAATTGGAGGGAAGGAGTATGTGGCTTCTCCCACCATTGCGGATATTGCAGACGACGGTATACTGGGGTTGGATTTTTCGGCGTTGTATGACGCTGTCCTGAATCCTGGTACAGGGGTACTCCGAATAGAGCACCCGTACCGTGCGGTGGAGCAATGTGTGCTCCGACAAGTATCGACAGTGGCAACGGTGGTCCAAACTGTTAAGATTCCTCCCGGACAGACGTGTGACGTGCTGGTCCGAAGCAAGGGGCTTAGGAGAGAGGAAGAAGCAGTTGTGGAACCGGATGTGGCCATGTTGGGAAGCATCGGTCTGACAGGCATGGATACCCTGGTGGGGGATGGTGCTTGGACCGTAGTGCCCCGGGTTGGAACCACAGTATCTTAAGAAAGATACGGTGTTGGGGAAGGTGTTCACCAGTGAGGCCGTAGTGTCCGCTGGACAGGTGAGCATGAAGGGTGACCCTTCTCCGACCCCTTTGAGTGAGGGACTCGAGAAAATGATATCCGAAACGGATCTGACGGATCGGATGGATCTCGACTCTCTAAGGAGGCTGGTAGTGAAGTATCAGGATGCATGGCAAGTGGAGGGGGAGCCGTTAGGCCGAACCGACAAAGTGTTGCATTCTATCAATACTGGAGATGCACAGCCTTTCAAAATGCCTTACCGACGTTTGCCGTTGGGTAAGAAAGCTGTTGTTGAAGAACAAGTGAAAACCATGCTGGAACAGAAGGTGATAGTGCCTAGCACTAGTCCCTGGTCCAGTCCGGTTCAGATGGTTACTAAAAAGGACGGGTCTATCCGATTTTGTATCGACTATAGGCGCCTGAATGGAGTAACCAAGAAAAATGCATATCCTCTCCCCCGAATTGATGAGACTCTGGACTCGTTGGGTGGGAACCAATGGTTCTGCACCCTTGATCTGCAGTCCGGGTATTGGCAGATCAGGATGAATGAGGAGGATAAAGAGAAGACGGCTTTTACAAGTCACATTGGACTGTATCAGTTTGAACTGATGCCTTTCGGGTTATGCAACGCCCCGGCCACATTTGAAGCTATGATGGAAACTCTGTTGAGTGATCTATTGTGGCGCAAGTGCTTGGTATACTTGGATGATGTCATTGTCTTCGGCAAGACTTTTGAAGAGTGTGCGTTGAACCTCGGAGAGGTGTTGGAACGAATTCGGTCCAATGGCTTGACATTAAAGCCAAAGAAGTGTGAACTTTTTCGGAAGTCCATGGTCTATTTGGGCCGGATCATCTCCACCGAGGGTGTGCAGGCTGATCCGGCTAAACTGGAGACTGTGGAGACTTGGGAAGTTCCAAAAGGACCAAAGGATATCAGATCCTTTCTAGGGTTCTGTTCCTATTACAGGGACTTCATCCCCGGATTCTCTAGGGTGTCTCAGCCATTACAACGGTTGAGCCATTGGACTCCGGGGAGGAAAAAGGAACCCTTCCCATGGGGGATGGAACAGAATGAAGCCTTCAAAGAGATTAAGGCGTTGTTCCGGACCACCCCGGTGCTGAGATACCCTACGGAGAAGGGGCATTTCATCCTTGACACTGATGCGAGCAATGAGAGCATCGGGGCCGCATTGTCCCAAATCCAGGACGGAGTAGAGGTCCCGTTGGCGTTCGCTAGTAACAGTATGAACAAGGCACAGAGAAATTATTGTACTACCAAGCGAGAGTTGCTCGCAGTGGTGGTATACACGAAGAAGTTTCGGCACTTCTTATATGGAGGGAATTTCACACTTCGCACTGATCATTCGGCCCTCAGGTGGCTCCTTAACTTTAAGGATGCGGAGGGAATGATTGGCCGATGGTTGAATCACCTCAGCGAGTTCGGACTGGAGAACTCTCATATCCAGCACCGAGCGGGCACAAAGCATATCAATGCTGACTGCCTAAGTAGACGTCCGGTACGCCGTTGTGTGCGTCCGGAATGTGGGGATTGTGGTGCTCACAATGCTG
Source organism: Harmothoe impar (assembly GCA_947462335.1). Lineage (NCBI taxonomy): Eukaryota > Metazoa > Annelida > Polychaeta > Phyllodocida > Polynoidae > Harmothoe > Harmothoe impar. The sequence continues at coordinate 29,159,149 of OX381714.1, read as the reverse complement.
TGGTAGCGAGTGTGCGTTTGCCTTATGATGGGTTGTTGCAAAACCTGTTGGATTGGTCCACCGACACTATAAGGACGTACCAGATGGCCGATCCTACCATAGCACGACTGAGGGAGCTTGTCCCTACTGGGGTCTGTCCAGTGAGACCCGAAATATCGCTGGAAAACCGTGAAATGCGACGTTTCTTGGCACAGTTCCATGAACTGGAGGTCCGAGACTCGTTGTTGTGCAGGTGGAAGACTTGTCCAGGAAAGCGGAGGGTATTACAAATGGTAATCCCTGCTGCTATGAGGAAAGACATCCTGTACTACTGCCACGGCCATTCCACTAGTGGGCATTTCGGAAAGAAACGCTCTTTGGAATGGCTGAGTCGGAGATATTACTGGCCCGGAATGTCTGGCGACCTTTTGAGGTGGATCGAGACATGTCCGGCATGTTGTTTAGGCAAACCTGGTCCTGGATTAGGAAAATTGCCACTGCAGCAGGAATTATTCGGGGTGAGATTTGCTCGAATAGCCGTGGATATTATCAGTGGAGTGAAACCCACTCCTAAGGGTAATACGTGTATGATGGTGGTCTCGGACTACTATACAAAATACACCCGAGTGTACCCACTAGAGGATCATACTGCTGCTACTTGTGCGGAAGCACTAGTAAAGGGGTGGATCCTCCATCTGGGGGCTCCCTTGATGTTACATAGCGATCAAGGGAGAGAATTTGAGTCCAAACTTTGGGCAGCTATGTGTCATCAGTTGGCTATATGCAAAACTCGGACCAATCCGTACCGACCACAGTCCGACGGGCAGGTGGAGCGGTTCAATCGGACCTTGATCCAGGTTTTGAAGCCATTAGTGAACTCCCATATGGATGATTGGGATGATCAGTGCGAATTTGTGGTACATGCGTATAACAATACGGTCCACACTTCGACGAATTGCACACCAAACCTCTTGGTGTTCGGAGAGGACTTGATCATGCCGGCGGATTTAGTATTCGGGGTGGTAGGGATCAGTCCGGAAGCACCATGTACGGTGCTATTTGTAGAATCTCTACGAGAGAGGTTCAAATTTGCCTACGAAACAGTTAGGGCTCATTTGCTCAAAGCTGCGAATTGGCAGAAGGTAGGTTATGACACCGGATTGAAGTTGCGACGTTTCGTAGTGGGGGATAGAGTGATCCGCCTACACGAACCGCTCTGCAACGTCAAGCTGGCGAATAACTGGGATGGACCACACACCGTGGTTAAATGTATCAGTCAGACGACTGTGTTGATTCAGTCCGAAGCAGGGCGCATCCGGACGAGCCATGTGGCTCGGTTGCGTGCTTGGGCTGGAAGGGAGCTCACCCCGGAAACGGAGGTGGAAAAGGGAACTTCGGAGGCTAAATTTGTACCTTTGGAAGGGGTGTCAGCGGATACCCCTAAGAGAGTGGTACGAAAGAAGCCCCAGAAGACCGTGAAAAAGAAAGTCTCGGCAGGCGAAGGAAGAAGGGCACGGAAAACTAAAATCAAGGCTGGAGTTTTAGTTAAGAACGAGAGTCCTTTGGCCAGGTTACGAGAGGTGAACGGGAAACCCGTTCGGCGAAGCCCAAGGCTGGTGGCCAGAGGGGCGGTAACCTAGCTTGTTTACACAACGAGTGTGGTGTCCTGTGTTGTTTTATATGTTGTATGTGTGCTACCAACAGGGGCGCTCAGAGTCAAATAGAAAAGAATGTTGGAGTGCTCCCCGAGGGTGGTGGACGGATAATCCGGTGGGGTAATCTTCGATTTCCCATATTAATCCACTAATACTCCTGACGAACTCTTTATTCGAAGTATATTTTGACTTTTGCGAGCCGCCTACGTGGCAGTGTGATCCCCCGAGCCCGAGCTGCGGGCGGGAAAGGTCGTGACCTGATTAAGCGATAATTGGGTCACACCGGGTAACGGGATCGCGTCCAATCACGCGAGACGCTGCGCATGCGCTTTGTTTTAAAAACAAAAGCGAGGGAGACGCCATATTGATTTTGGGGCTCTCCCGGATCAATCGTGCGTGTGTCGGCAGCGGAGAGGTCGGTGTTTTTGGGCAGCTAGAGGAGTAGAAGAGGCATAAAAAGAGTAGGAACTGTGAGTACTCTTTCCTGGTCCGTCTAAGACAAAGAGGGAGACGGGGAACTAAGTGTTTTCCCCGTCAAACTCCCGTCGCAAGACACTTGAAGAAGTGAGGATGGCCGAGCAGCAGCTCCGCCAGTCCGAACTCTCCGGTCACTCCGAGGTGGCATCCGCCACCGAGGAGCACATGGATGCTCAGAGCCCCAGTGGTGATGAGCTTAGCCAGACTCTGTCGGAACTACGTGTGGATCCGATCGTGTCACCGATTCGGAAGTCTCCGTCACCCGAGGGCAGCGAGGACTCCGGAATGTTGCGAGGGATCGCCTACAGTGCAGTAGAGTCGAACCCCTCCGAGTCGACTGGACATCTCTCTCGGATGTGCAGTCTGAGCATTTCGCCCAGCCTCAAGAGGACAGTTACACGGAAACTGTCTATGGGAGGCGACAGCGACTCCGACACTTCACGTCCGAGGACGCGCGGTGGTAAGGGTGCTACCCGAGATCGGTCCCGGTCGGCCGATGGTAAGGTTAGTACCAAGGCTCTTAAACACGTAGGTGTTGGAAAGAAGCCTCCGGGAAAGGACGAGCCTAAAAAGCCCGATCCGAAGAAGCCTAGTACTCAGGGTACTAAGAAAGCGGATCCGAAGGTTGCCACTGCCACGGTAACCAAGGATCCGAAGACGGTCACTCCCAAGGCTCCAACTCCAAAGGTGCCAAAGGATCAAAAGAAAACTGATCCGAAGCCAGCGGCTAAGGACCAGAAGAAGAAGGGACAGACGTCCGGCAGCACTCAGGCTGTCAAGACTCCGGGCCCTACCAAGTCAAACATCCCGATCCCTAGCAAGGAAAAGGATACCAGTAAAGCAGCTGGAACGTCAGCTGCTCCGACATCAGCCGTGGATGTGTTGTCCTTCTCGCGAGAGTTGGACAACAGCTCTGCAGTGGCCGCTACGGCCGCAGCCATGGCTGGTACGTCCGGGCACGGGGGAGCTCGTCCGAAAACGACAACTCACCCAACTGAAACTAGGACCGAGGAGACTATGGATACATCATCCGCAGCTCATACGGTCAAAGTTGTGCAGGAGGTGCTGTCCGGCATCACCTTCCAGCTACCGGCTCCAGTGGAGCAAAGAAGAGAAGTACCCGTTCGGGTGGAGAGGCCTCCTCCAGGAGCAACCCCCGTCCGAGTGGAGACTCCTCACCAGCCTGCCGAGCCCCGTCTGGAGCCATCCCATATGGATACTTCGGATGAGGACGGTAAACTGGACCAAGCTGCAGGCGGTGGTTCAGGTGGATCGGGGGTACCGATAATCCCCCCAGTCCAACATGAAGTATGGGATAAAGAGGACGCCGACGTCCCATCCCTGCTACGAGGAGCCATCATCGCACAGATGAGCAAGGAGGAGATCAGGTCGTTTGACTTGGTCCAGATGAGAACCTTCCGGGGCCTGGACATTCTGTCCGACCGGTTTCCGACCTGGTTCCCGGCCTACGTGACGGCTGCAATGCACGGCCTAAGTGAATCGGCGGCTACAGCTCGCTTGGTTGCTGAGACAGAAGGACGCCCCGAACTTATCGCGGCCCTTGAATACGAGATGCTACTCGCAGACGAATTCAAGGTCGTGCATAATAGGAGGGAGAAAAGGCGACAGCTGACGCCCGCCATGAGGCTGGCCCGGAACATGGAGAAAAAGACTAACGAGTCTATTCTTAATGATACTCTGGAGGAAGAGATTGTCCAACAGAGCACAGCTGCGACTAGGACTGCGGATACTAGTCGGATGGAGAAGGCCAGTCGTAGGCATCAATACCTACGGGAGACCATCCGGTTGACATCTCTGAATGCGGGTCAGTCCCCTGAAGAGGTAGATGAAGTTCTGAAGGGATTGGACAAGAACACAATCCCGGACAACGAACTGCAGGAATTGGTCCGGACTGCACTCCGAGCCAATGCCGCTAGTGGGTTTCAGTTCTTTAAACCCATGTGTGTAAATGACTGTGTTAAAGATAAGCGGTCATCAAAGCTTCCGGAGGAAGTGGGTCCTGACGGTCTCTCTGACGACGAAGAATGGATCAAACCTGATCCTCTAGACAAGTCGGTACAGCTGTACCACTACGAATTGCTGGAGAAGGTCCGAACTGGTAGCACCAAATACCATTCGCTCTTTCAAAAGACAAAGTTGGCATGGGCAATGTCTAGATGGCATTCATTTAGTAAGTGCCCATTCAAAGCTTGTCGAGACATCGATGAGACCCTGGAGAAACCCCGAACTTGGCCTACCAAGGTTCGGTATGCAAGGCATGTTACCCGCCATCATGTACGTCATTTCATGCGATATGACTGCCTGAGTGTGGGTTCGAAGGGCAGCAAGGGTTGTCCGAATGGTGGTCTGTTCTACACCAGAGCAGACATCATTCGACACCTTGCCAAGTTCCATAGCTTGGCTCTGGAGACCGCAGCGGAACGCATTCAGACCGCTCACGCAGAAGTCTACTCCCATTTTGGGACCCTAGTAGACAAGAATGACAACCTCGAGGTGGATTTTGGCACCAACGAGAAAGGGAAGGTGCGGGTCTTCTACAAGGTAAACCCGGATCGCACGTATCTCCATATTCCGGAGGGCGAACTCTACGATGAATTCGAAGAGTACCAGCAGCGTACCAGTACGCGGAAGCGGCGAGCTCCGAAACGACCCGACGGGTCCTCAGAGCCCACCGACCCGAAGAAACAGAAAACGGATGAAAGGCAATCCGTTATGGAGAAGGCAGATCCGGGGTACAAAGGACCGGCATTTACCTCTCGCACGACCGACTGGAAGTCGGGCCCCCAGGGCAGGCCACCTCGGCCTAGTCCGGAGGATCCGAACTCCAGTACGGGGGGGTCTTTCGTTGACGAATTCCCCAATCTGGATTTGGTTCCGGGAGGGGAGTCACAGACTCTCACCCAGACCGGGAAGGACAAGGCTTCGGTGAAGCAAAAGCCGAAGCCAAAACAGACTCCGGATCCCCCACAGGAGACTCCGGAGGAGGGGCACTTAGTCTTGCGACTAAGGGGCCCTCCCACGTTTCCTCCCGCCGACTTCAAGTCCTACGAAGCCGGACAGGAGGCCTTCGACCGGTGGCAGGATAACTTCCACCGATTGCTTACTGGCCTAAGTCAGGAGGTGGCGATGTTGTCCCTGGACACGGTGCATCATCTCCACCGGAGTGAAGTCGCTACTCAGAAAGCAGCGGCCATGGAGTCGGTTCAGGAGGAGCGTGAAAATGCTCGGACTGAACGAGTTGCTGCTAAATCCGAAAGGAAAAAGCAGAAGCTGGCAGTCAAGAACGCCGAGGAGAAACTGGACCACGAACGTCGGAGGTTCAGAGACTGTTTCGCGCACGAGATGCACGAATGGGATGGGACTCGGGCTCAAATCGAGCTCTGGCTCCAGGAGCTGACTCTGGCGGAAGCTGAGTCAGACTCTGAGGACGAGGAGGCTGCGGCCAAGTCGAGCCCTAAGGACGACTCGGAGTCCGGATAGGATTATTCTATCTTAGGATCCGATCAAGAAGAAGGGGGGGGTATTTTAAGTATACCACCCCTACAGGCTAAAAAAACACCCTGCTATAGGGTGTACAAGTATCCGGACGAAAAGAAGCGGCAGGCTGGCTACGCAAGGAGGCAGTCTGCCAGGCAGAACGGACGGAGGAGGACGAGGAGATCCGGAGAGAGATCAAAGCTCGGGACAGGAGTACGCTACTACCATGGATCCGATACGAGATGTTTTTTTATATAAACTATATATATCAGGACCGAGTGCTCCTAGTTATAAGTCCGAAGATCGCCTGGAGGCAGGACTTGGAATTTTTTTATACAACTATAAGCTCCCGAGCATGAGCTATGAACTTTCTCGTTCCGGTGAGTAGGAGCTGAATGAAGTAGGTTCTGAAAGCCGGGCGGAATGCAACATTATCAACAGAGGATCCGGATCTTCGCTATAAAATCACGTATGATGTCTTTTTGTAATAATACTTTAATATGTTTCTAAAACCTTAAAAGAAGTGATAGTGTTTATCACTTATAAGTATTATTCATTACGAGTGTAATTAGCTCGGGGTCCTGAAGGGACGAAATTTTTTACTGTGATATTGTACTTTTTCAAGTGTTGTGTATACTATATGTATAGATTAACTCCATCTATCCTAGGGAATGGGGCGTAATTTTCATTACGGTCTATATATGTAGATATGTGTGTAATTAATACCTTTTTGTGTTCAACAGTAACGTCATATTGTTTGTAAGGTATAACTTTAATAAACCCCTAAGGTGGTATTTATAAGATAATGCCAGTCCGAAGTGTTTTCGGACTATAACCTTAATTATTTACCTCCCGGTTATTATCTGGTAGGGGGTAGTGTAGGGGCTAGGGTTATACGGGGTTGTTATATGACGAGTGCTGTTGGATGCTGTGTTGCGAGCTCAGTCCGAACCCTTCAGTCCGACGGTAGGTGGCGACACCTACCCCGGGCTTGGGGTATGGACAGAGGTCGCTATAGGCTTCCGGTCTGCGTGTGCGCACGCAGGCTGGCTGCCTATATATACCCGGCATCTGACGGTACTCGTCGGTTACTGTGAGCCACGCTGGCAGAGGAGACCCTGTGATCATATCGGCTGCTTAGCCTACTGACCCGTTCCGAACTCTATAGGGAGTTCGCACACTTAGTGACTGCTTGTCTAGGTTTTCTGAATAAACCTGATATTGCAACCTGTAACACTTGATCCGAACTGTGTCGACTTTGTTCTTTAATTGATACTCTACCAATATCATAAAGATACAAAGTATCGTTTATTACAATGTTAAAAAAATATTTAAAAAAAAATCACTTCTGAAAAAAATTATAAATTTTTTTTCTCCCCATTTTTTATAGTGAAAAAAAAATCTTTTTTTTTTATACTACTTTTTTTTGAGTGAGCCTTGTCGGCCACCGTAGATACTATAGTTGCTATTGCAAATTAATTATGTTCCGTAAATTCCCGCTTTACACCTACGGCTTATACCAAACCAAGTCTCCAGTGTGGGTTATAAAACATTCTCAAAGTCAAGGTGCTGGTAATGCGAGGGGTTTTAGATATTATAGTAAGTGCTGAAATAGCTCTTCAGACCCCATGACATGTGTAGGTTTCAAGATTCTCCCAAAGTCGGGGTGAAGTTATACACGAGATACGGATTATACACGGTAATTTACAGTATTAAACTTCTATATATCTATGAACAAGACTAGTCTATCCAAAAAAAACTATCAACCATTATATCGTGCTTCAATCAGTCTCACAATCCAGGTGCTTTAAATGTGAAGAATATTTTAGTACATGTGCACCGATCTGCCAGTTTATACAGGCGTGCCATCTATGTGGCAAGACACTGTCCTTGTAGCTATGGGTGGTCAGATTGGAGTTGTAGGGTTCCACAACAGCAGTGGAGACCTGGGGGGCAGGATAGATGGCAAATTCTAGCTTGGATTTCTTTCCATAATCAACAGAAAGACGCTCCAGAAGCAGGGAGGTGAAGCCAGAGCCAGTGCCACCACCAAAGGAGTGGAAGACGAAGAACCCCTGGAGACCAGTGCACTTGTCAGCCAGCTTACGAATTCTGTCAAGGACCAGGTCAATGATTTCCTTCCCAATGGTGTAGTGACCACGGGCGTAGTTGTTGGCAGCATCCTCCTTACCAGTGATCAACTGCTGGGGATGGAACAGTTGACGGTAGGTACCGGTGCGGACCTCATCTAGAAAGAAGCATATATAAAGGCATGTATAAGAAAGAAATCATGTATTTTATAAGATAAAATGTAATATGCTTTTCCAACATCATAATTGTGATGGCTGCTTTGTTTAATTTATTAAATGTTTTAGACTGGGAATAATTGTATATAGGTTGATACGGGGTACACTGGGGTCGGCAGTTACCGCTGGAATGAGGGTTTTCAAAGTTGAAGTGCCCTTTTATAGTGCATGACATGTGACCTACATTGACCAATCAGAGACAGCCTTGGGCATTTCTGATTTGTTGACATTGGAAAGGTAACCATGGTAGGGTAGGGAATAATTTTATATTGGTTATTTTTAAATCATATTGGTTATTTTTAAATCACTCCCCAGTTATCTCCAATGTGTAGATCCTGCATGAGGAATCTAAGGTTACTCCAACCAACCACCAACCTTCATGTCTTTATATGACACCTTTTAGAGAGTTATTAGGTTTAAGCGAGGTCCTACACCTGCGCGTAAATGAAAACTGCTCTCTTTTGGGACCTTTGCACTTAAACGGGCAAATTCAGTAATTCTAATTTCAACTTCTTTTCAATTTGCAATCCTTGGTGTTTTGTTGGTAAGTTCCTTCTACTTCATGACACACATCACAAAAGTAATGGGACATAAAACCAATGCTTTATAGAAATATAACAATAATAATAAACAATCATTTCCCCCCAGCTTTCCATTTCCTGACACAACCGACCTACGACCATTGGAGCGCTTGGTCGTCTAAATCCTGCGTCATTAAAATCTTGTAGTAGTCATGACAATAATCACTAATCGTTATGCAGTGTAGAGTAAATGAACTCTTGTTATTACACTGCCGTGGGCTGAAGACTTTGATCTGATCACTAGATTCAATCTGGAATACTAAATAACATGCTGGCATTAAAAAAAACACCATCTGTACCGATTATGAATTATCAATGCCAACAAAAAAATCTAAACTCAAACTCAACTCATCATACAAGCAATATGATAAAGTGTTTCAGCTCCAGCCTTTGATTGAATTCTAGTGATAGTTTGCAACATCAAAGGATGAGAGAATACATGATTATATCACACTTACCTACAACAGTTGGTTCAAGGTCGACAAAGACTGCACGGGGCACATGTTTGCCGGCACCAGTCTCACTGAAGAAAGTGTTGAAGGAGTCATCTCCCCCTCCAATGGTCTTGTCACTGGGCATATGGCCATCAGGCTGGATTCCATGTTCCAAGCAGAAAAGTTCCCAGCAGGCATTACCAATCTGGCAACCGGCCTGGCCGACATGGACGGATATGCACTCACGCTGTTTTAAAAGAACAGTGGTAAGGCTGTGAATGTAGTGATTATATACCGGCAGGGGTAGACATTAACGCTGGCCCGGGAGCCAATGGCCCGTAATTTTGGGTTTTTAAGTTTTCTAAAGAATTACCTTCCTATGGGCCCGGCTGGCCCTCAGGAATGGATAGAGAAAATAATAGAAAAATATGTCTATATGTACACAGTCATGTTGTATGTCGTTTAAAGAGAAATCACTTCGAAAACAGCCATTGTTGTTTGGTCTTGATATAAGTTAACAAGAGGTACTTAGGGCTCAGTCTCATGAGTTTGTAACAGTTGAAACGTCTTTGACCGGTGTCATCTTTGACCGGTGTCGTCTTTGACCGGTGTCGTCTTTGACCGGTGTCGTCTTTGACCGGTGTCGTCTTTGACCAGGTATATAGAAAAGGTTTGTTTTCCATTAAAATTTGTTTTTTTATATGTATATGTATAAGAAAATTGGGTAAAACAACCATAGACTGTTTATTACATGAAGAAGTTGAAGCTTAAATTTCTTTACTATATACTACTTTTTTCTTCATTTTGATCCCTACCCGGTCAACGACTACACCAGTCAAAGACGACACCGCTCAAAGACGACACCGGTCAAAGACGTTTCAACTGTTACAAAGTCATGAGACTGAGCCTTAGGTGAAATAATTATTGTGGGCCCACAGTTTTGGGTGCGGGCCCGTAGGTTTCTGAAGCTGCGGGCCTGGGTGGGCAGGGGGGGGGGGGGGTCGCATGGAGCCTGTCGCTATTTTGAAACTGCCATATGGGCATGCCAATTTGAGGTTTTCCACCATAACGCCATGCCGAATTCCAGGGTCTACCCCAGTAGCGAGCATGGGGGCCTTTGACATGAATATCGACTCTCATGAACTACACGGAGTTCAAGAACACCAACACAATCATTCGAGATTCACTGGGATATTTGCTCTTTCCCACTGATAAACCAACTGTATTGTTCATAATGCCAATCCAATGTAGGGCCAGCATAAATAAATGCTACGTCGATCATAGTCTGGTGAATACAGATCCGCATTGTGTTCTTGATCAACGTAAAGATTAGAATATGAATATTAGGTGGCTTCAACATAATCATATTTAAATTATTTTAAAACCTAAAATGTCCATGTAAAAAGGCATAGTACATTGTAGTCCTATAGCCCAGGAGGCACGGATATAAATGCAAAAAGGTTTATCAACCTTAATCAGGCAGGAAACAAAGATATTAATTTAACCAGTGAACTGAATTCTGTGCCCACTGGGCTAATGACCTCATCATCGCTGTGCCCCCTCTCCCCTTTCCCTGATGCCTTTACATCACTGACATACATCCTGTGAGGACATAAAAACCCTACAGCAGTGGTAGCGTTGGGTTGCCAGTGATATTCTAGTCCTGTGGCTGTCTGTACTTTGGGGGGGGGAGGGGGGGGGGGGTGTACAGGGTACAGGCTCGTACCTTACGTACAGGCGCAGATGGTCTCTATGGGGGGTCATGTCTGTAATCATCTTTTCAGTCTTTGGTAATAGCCACCCTATATTCCAAAATGCCAGAACGACAGAAAGAGTAAACCACATGGTTAATTTTGCTCCGTTTGTCAAGTAAACACAACCTGTTATTGGTCAGCTGAAATAGGGTGAGGACTTTGCTGATTTGCCACAGAACGGGTACAGTCTATAGTACAGACACAGACTGTGCACTCTATAGTACAGTAATTTTAGACTTTAACATTGAATAAATTCAAAGAAAGCTGAAAACTTCAGGATTAGTTGGGTTTAGTACTAATATAAACATACTAAAAGTCCCCAGTTGTCCCGGGCATGGCTTTTTTTTTAGGTGACATTCTTTGTTTTTTGTCACTGGAAGCTCCAAAATGTGCTTAAGGTGGGTCGATCCCATTGAATCAAAGTGTTCAGAATTTCACAATTTTTTTTCTGAGGGTACCCTAAATCATTTGAAAACGGAAAATGAAAAGAAAAATAGGGGTTCCCGCGCTACTTTTTAAAATATGGAATTTTTAAAAATAAAAATATTTTAACAATAGATTAAAAATACGAAAATAATGTAAAAATTATTATGATTTTTTTTTCCATCAAATAATTACCACAGAATTCTGAAACATCACACAATGAACACAAGGATATACACCTTCATTCTAAAAATAGTTTCGGAGTTTTATCACTTTGCATTCTGAGTAACACTGTCATCTTTCGGATAAAAATAGGAAAAAATGTCCATTATTTCTTTACATAATCAAAGAAAAATAGTTATAAAAATGTTCAGATTTTTCTTAAACTTTCCCAAAGGATTGTTCAGATCATTTGCCCATGAATAAAAGTAATTTTGATATGGGTTCCCGTGCATAATTTTAGGGTTTTGGCTGTTTGAAATAAAAAAGTAATGGAAAAATGGACTAAATCAAATCTTTGAAGTATTGCACTGTGGGTTAATTCCCTACAATCTGCATATAGAATAATCCTGTCATGTAGGTGTGTATATATTCTAATACTTTATTCACTCTTAAGCTCTTTTAAATGCCATTTATTACTCAATAAATGAAAGTTTCAGAAAAAACATAGAAAATACCCAAAATACCTGTAATTATTATGTCAAAATATAAAAGTGCTCTAAAATGCTCAATTTTTCTCAAAATCGTCCAAAACTTGGTTTAAGTGTAGAAAATTGTTCCGAGCATATGCCTACCAAAAATGGCAAAATTCGGACATATTTAAGCTATATGCGCAGAAAGATGCGCAGTAGTCCATTCTGCGATGGCTGCGACCCACCTTAAGTCAAATTAAATAGTATGACTGCATCACAATAAATGACAAAATAGTGTGGCATATCATTGGAAAGTAGCATATGAATATTTTATTAAAGTGAATTATTGCAGAGTACCATTATCTTGCATAATAAGTGTCAAATATGCATCTTGTGACACATATTTCTCAATTAATCAGAAATTGCTCCTTGTGTAGTACTGACTACTACTTCTGTGTGACAGTCAGTTCATTTCATCTTGTTCTATAGGGAAGGTTACGTAAAGAGTTCTGCTACGTCACAGTGTGGGCTAATAAAGGTAACGCCTGCTCAGGTAACGTCATCATGATAGCCACACAGCAGGGTGATACATTCCACTCTACTTTTGATTGTCCCTGAATTATAGTGATACACAGCTTTCACTATACAATATAGCATATCAAATGTATGTGAGGATGTGTACCTTATGATACATGTATAGGTATTGTTATGTATATATATAACTGGTTGAATCAGAGTTCCCCTACCTAGAGGTCACTGTCTAGTGGCTTGTTTACCCACCGCACCTCTCATATAAATAGAAACAACCAACTATATGTAACCTTCCCTATTAGAGCAGCATTTAGACAATCCACACCAGCACAAATACTATACATTTTGGAACATGGCACTTCTAGTTTTCCACAACCCCACTGCCGCCGACACCCCTTAGTTGCAACTAATCATGTTGAGGATCTTGTCCGGTGCTGCTGGTAGATCTGTAGGCACAAGTAACAAGGTGCCATTTTCTAACCTTCACCCACAGTCTGTAGGCAGTAGTTCATTTCCCATCCAGGCTTGAAGTTGATGGGAGCTTAACTTTAGCACAGCTTTTCCCTGTCATCTTTGCCATTGCCATGGATCCGATATCTACTGCCTACCCATCTGGCAAGTGTACTTTCTGTGACTCCCCTAACATGGGTCAATCTCTAGAAGATTTCAATGACCACTTGAGGACCTGTTCTGTTGTCATGTCAGACCATTTCCCACCCCATAGCCCCATACCCCAAACTGTTTCAAATGGCCATCCATAGTGTAATGAAATCACAGATTCGGTTAGTTGACATTTATAGTACATTTTAATTAGTTCATAATTTTGTGTCCAAATGGCCTTCCATAGTTTAGAAATGTTGTCAATGCCCTGTTGCTAATTGTCTACTGGATTGCCTGATATAATTATACCTAATCTGACAATAATAATGCTTCATTATTAAGATGATATTTTGTAATTGATATCGCATAATCTGCAGTTTGGTGGTATTTTGACATCTCATACGAAAACGCATGTGACCGTTTTTCACGAAACTGCTTTTTTTCATGGACCTAGGGGTCCAAATATAATGTTGGAATATGCTTAAAACCTTTTGTGTCCATGTGCCTTAGGGGGTGGGCCGTACATCAGAAATATTTGGGCAGGTTAAATATATAAAGCAAATGTATGGTAGAGGGGCAAAATTGTATAGTCATATAGCGTGGCTGCACGCCTAACGCCCTTTTCCCCTCAAGAAGGAGACCCTCTAGTCATGTATAAGGTAATTTCTTTTATTAATATTATGTTTTAATATTGAGGAAACATCCTAACCTACAGCCTGGTATACCATTATATTGGGCAAGTGTGATAATATTATATTTTAAAGCATTCTGAAAGGGGAGTTAGGCGTGAACCCAGTCATGAAGCCAGGGGTACACCCAGAACATATCCTTGAAACATGATCAAAACATATCATTTACTATATTTAACCTTAGATATGCTATGGGCAGAAGTGTTGTACATTGTAGTATCCTAACAAATTGATTTAGGATGGTTAGATAGCCTTTTGTACTGTAGAAAAGGCTATTTGTAAGGGCGTTAGGCGTGAAGCCACGTAGGTACAGAACAGGGTTAATACAGGATATGATCCTCCCTACACTTTTATATCAAATCTCACGGTTCTTAAACTAATTCATGTAAGTCCCTATACATCTCCTCTGCCTTATATGAGTTGTCACACCATGAATAAGGTCGATACCTTTGTACATTTTAAGTTTCTTGAATCACTTATTAATTTTTTGGCTGGAAAATATCCTTAAATTGTGGTTAAATCACATTATTTATTACATTTAACCTCATATATGCTATGAGGAGAAGCGGGGTACATGGTAGTTCACTCACAGATAGATTCAGGGTGGCTAGATACTCTATTTCTTTGTACAGAGAGCAGGCTATTATTGAGGGCGTTAGGCGTGAACCCAGGGCGTTAGGCGTGAACCCAGCACATATATGAGCATATAGCTATTGCTACGCATATGGTAGAATAAAACAATTAAAGCATAAAGTAACCTATATATGCAAGTATATGTATAGCATAGTGAACTTGATTAAATATAATATCTCTGGATGCTACCACACCATTAGAGTGTATGTGGGGCGTTAGGCGTGAACCTCCGTGGAGTTCCCCAACCTGCTCAATATGCTCTCTAGGCTTCTGTAATTAACCCTCACTCTTAATTCTTTTTTTATTATGTAGGTATATGTTAGGCCTTACCATGGTTCATTCAGATACCCTGTCTACTGTTTTAATGGCAGAGGTGGTGGGCATTATTTAGGGCGTTATGTGTGAAGCCAATAAAGTTCCCCAAAGCATATAAGCCTACAGGACCTATACTATCCTGTCTATATGTGTATATTTGGTACCATAAAATTCCTTACCTTATTGGGGAAGTGGAACAATAAAAAAATAAGCATATAGCTATACATTTTATTAATTATTGAGGTTGCACAATGGGTCATGATGATTTTCGGGTGGAAAAGAGCTGTTTTTCAGTACTTTTTGACCTCCAGCTCTCTTATTTTCACTCATAGATAGGGAAAACCATGGTACCCTGTAAAGTTCTGGTCAATCCTGACCAGAATACATCAAAAAGATCGATGTATCTCTAGTATTTGAAAAAATAGAGGCAGTAGAAAAAAAAGTGTGAAAAAAAGCAGTTTCGTGAAAATCAGCCATGTAGAGAAAAAGCCAAGCCCGGGAGATATGGGGACTTTTGGCAGGTTAATCCTCATATGTAAACCTACCATTACTGCAAAATCCAGCTTTCCTTGAATTTATTCAATGTTCTGACTACAACTTGGTCTAAGGTTACTGTACTACTAGATGGATCCATACACATGCTTAGGCACAGTCTATGAACCATGCAGTAGCCATCTTTGTAGACGTTCACCTGAAGGTGACATCATACACTGACCCTCATTCCTTATAGGTCATGCAAGGCTTTCACAATCTAGATATCTGCAACAGTCAGGCAGTTTCCTTCTCCCAGGGTTGTAACCAATTAATGTGAAAGTGATTGCAAACGGAGTGTGTCCTGTTGTAATTTACAGTCTTCCTGGCTAAGACGATGTAGCTGATGACTGGTGTAACTTAAGATTCTAATTCGAAAAAAAGAGTCAATTTACAAGGACTTCTCTGCTGAAAACAGTAAATACCAATTTAAAATCAAAAGCTATGACTAAATGGTTGAAAAAGATTGTATATTTGGTAATGAGCATAATAATGCTAACTAGATAAAGATAATCTCGGAAATGAAAAAAGATTGGTCTGGTCTGTCTATATCGGCACCCCATACCCTATACATCAGGTGGGAGTGGGTATATACCTGCAGAGTCTATGGTATATGGAGGGGGGGGGACGGAAAAAGCAAGAAGAGGTAGGGGTAAGCAAAGTGAAACCAGCAACAACTGCTGCCTGTCTAGTGCTTCTCCAATACCTAAAACCACTACCACATGACTTCTACTGCCTCCACACGCCCACCCCGCTCTCCCCACGCCAGCTAACAAAAATACGTTATTTTACATTTTACGTCAAATAAAGTTTCTAACGTTCTATACGTTTTGCCACAATAAAGAGCCATAGAGAAACGTTTATAACGCTGTTCAACGTTTTTTTTTGTTTGATGGGCGCTCTGTTCCTCTCTCACTGCTTCGGTCTTCTTGTTGCCTTCTTGATTCTACCACCCCACCCCCTTGTCCTACATTGCTTTACTGAACCCAATGCCCCCCCCCCCCCCCCGTCCGGCCTAACCCATAAAGGGTTAAGTCCCGGGGTTAACTCCTACCTACCTTTCTCACCTCTTCCTCTCATACCTCTCTACCGTGCAACAGATATACAGAGGACCCTTGGGCCTGTTTGCTCTGCCAACATAGATACCATGTACAGCACATGTCAGTCTGCACTGCGAGGGGCTCAGACATCCCACCTTACGACGCTAACCCTTTGTTGTAAGGTGAACAGACCTCTTATTCTGACATCCCACCTTACAACTCTGACCCTTTGTTGTAAGGTGCATAGTAATAATCATTATTCAGAATGGAAGTGGGCAAAATAGAAAGTAGCTCCGATGTCGGTAGAGAACATTCTGAGGATATCTATAGGATCTTCCTGTCCATGCAAAAAGTCGTGTAAAGAAATATTCCAATCTACCTCGGGATCTACCTGGTGTTCTAACAATGTTCCAGGAAGCACACCTACCAGTACGTTTTTATTGTCCTAAAGCAACATTGTCAAGGTGAACAAACAGGTATTACACGTACTGACCTAGACATGTTTTTCTCATATTTTCCTCGAAGATTGTTGGTAAGAAGAGAAGAAACCAAGAAGATTATATTAGACAATACTATGGTGATATAGTTACATAGAACCCTAGCAGGGATCAAATTGTTTTAGCTTTAATATAGAGCTGATAGTTCTATTAAATATACATTTACATTATCCATTGGACAGCAATTGTTGATTTAGATATTCACTGACTTTGAAAATGGAATCATACATTATGCACATCAACTCTTCAAGGACTGGTGCCTCAATGCTTCGTTTCATTTGTCGCTATGGTGCACCAATGCACCGCTGGTGAGTATCTCGCCAGTGCTGCATTGGCACATGGATCATGCCAACCCGAAGGTAGTGAGTTCTCCCTGGCTCGGTATGCTGCATGAAGTGTATGAAGAACTCCGAGCTGCATGAAGAACTCTGCTGCCCTCAAAGGGTTAACGAGTGGCCACCAGATGGAGGTACCTGAGGGCCTCGATCACCTAGACCTGCATGTTTACTATAATCCTGTAGAGCTGCTCCACTTTCTGGAAACTATTTTGCAAAAAGTTACCAAAGGTCAAAGTAGTTGGGTAGGAAGCAGGGGGTCCCATGCACCCGAAGACTATATTTTTTTAACTTACATTTTTGGAATCCTGAATATCTCTAGTTACGGAATATCTTCGTACCCAAGGTGAAATCGTGTCCCATCAGGGTCATTGGCGGCCATCTTGTCGGCCATCTTGGCTTTTTCATGAATTATTAGTAAAACCTTACTTTCTCTATAGATTTCCAACCGTTTGAGCTACATGCATGAAATTTTTATATGAGGCACATAACTAATCCCACTATGTACACAAACAACCATTTTGACCTTGACCAAGGTCAAGGCCATGAGAATTGACCTTGAACTTGAAAATTGACCAAATTACGTCATTTGACCATGTATCAACTGCTGTCAACACTTTATTAATGGCATTTTCTCCATCTTAGGATTCTTGTATGAAGAAGACATCAATATCAAGCTATTCAGTTCATTGGAATTGAGATTAGATGAGATTTTGCCATAGTAACAATGCATTTTCAATTATCGGTATATTTCAGGATTTAGCCGTAGAAAACATGTGATTGGCTCTGGTATGCCAGCTACTCATGTTCCATAGATTATTTTGGGCACACATATATCCATCTCAATAGTAACTGTGAGAATTAGCTACAACTATGACCTTGACCAAGGTCAAGGTCACTTAATTGACCTAGAATTTGGATAAATCATCAAATGAGCACCTAAAGACCTCTTAAAGCAGTGTTAGAGTGTTGAATATATCACAATATTTTCCTCATTAATTTCTTTTTATTAGACACATTTCATGAACATATCTATATAATTAAAACATAGTTTATATATATTTTTGCCATGACAACCACTTGTTGCCATCATAACTCTGCATGGTAACAACAGCTTTCTGTTATCGGACATATTGCAATTTTCCCACTATATAACATATTTTCAGCAATTTCTCAAAGATTGTGGATTCCCATTGCTTATTATTGTTTTATCTTTTTGGATAATGAATGCTCTGATATATATGACCTTCATCAAGGTCAAGGTCACATAAAATGACAATAAAGGTTAGGAAATCAATAATTGAGTGCTTATCGCCCTGTGAGAAGGAGCTAAAACGTAGTTATGGACATTGAACTTTTCATCTTAAATGACCTCCATAAAGAGATGAATCCACCTGTATCCATCTTTGCTGCAAGTAGATACCCTAGTATATTGGAGGGAGAGCCTTTGGTTATCCTGTGAGCATTCTCAGCACTTCCAAGAAGCTGGTTGCCGCTGCTGGTGGAGCCTCGGTGTCCCGTAGGGCTCTGGTGGTTGGGACGCCGCCCGGTGGACCGGTGGGCAGTCAGTGTCACCCGTGGTCACGGCCACCGTTCCAGCACAACCACAACTGACTGGGTCAGGCATGGCCTCCAGGTAGCAGGGGAGGCGATCTAAGAAGAAGAAGTCCCCCTCATCAGATGAGGATGAGCGTAGGGATGTGCGGGCAACCCCCTGACCCCAACGGGGTCCAATAGCAAGTCGGGGGCCGGAGGGATGAAGCACAGTGGTAAGACTGTTCGGCGGAAGGGGGTGAAACTCCACCTTGCAGGTCCCTCCTCTTGACCAGCACAGCCTCCTGTAACTGGTGGTGGCACGAGTTCCACACCCCTGCCTCCGCCTATCCAGCAGCTGCCATAGGAGGGCGCTCAGGACTTTGTTGCCCACCCTCTGGTGACTGGAGTCCTGAACCACACACATGTCCGCTACCTGAACCGCCGGAGGAAGTGAAGTCTGTGGTCGCGTCACCCACCTCCTCCGAGTGTAAGACAGACGCTCACAAAGTGGACCTCCCCCTCTTAGAGGGGGATATGGATCCCTCCGACAGGGAGACAGACTCTGCTCTCCACCCCACAAATAGAAGAAGGGGAGGGACAGTCCACAGCGGAACAGTCTGCTGCCATATGACCCTTAGGCATTGGGTCCAGGAAGTCACTCCCTGACGAGAGTGGGGATGGGCTGTAGTGGCAGTTGTCTCCCGATACTGCTGCAAAGTGGTGTCTGGAGTAGGGGAAACTGCCAGCTGGCCCCGAGCAATACCCAACATCTTCCTTTCCCCCCGCGAAGCTGTAAGTGGTTGCTCCCACCTCTCTGGTAAAGGAGGACAGGACAGCACCGCTTAGCCCCCGTGTTGTACTGGTGGCCGAGTCCCTGGAAGGGGGAGTCCCACCTGCATCGCAACCTTAGTGATTCGGGTGTGGAAGACGAGGGCGACCTCTGTGCTCTTTGCAGAGGGAGAAGGTGACTCACAGGGGGACAAGGAGCCTGAGGTCCAAGTGTTCTTGGATGAGGAACAGGTCTCTTCCTTTAGGGACCACACTACCACACTGCTGGGACAGGTTGTGGTACATCACGATAGCCTATCCGAAGTGCCCGCAGACACCCAGCCAGTGGTCCAGGTGTGTGAGGTGTCACACAGCGATGATGAGAGGAAGTGGGCAGGGGACATCCTCCTTCATTCCCCCCGGCCATCCTGGTTGAGGGACAGGACACTAGCGGCGGCCAGTTCCCAGGTTCCCCCATGGCAACGGGTGCCCCCAGTTCATCACACCAGGAGTCGCAGGTGCCGGCCAACCTGGTTGAGGCACAGGGGGGCTGGCCCTGGCCTGCTGCCCTGCTCCCCAGTGTGGTAGGCTACCAGTGCGGAATCAAAGCAGTGAATGGACCCCTCTCTACTCAGGGTCGATGGACGAGGGATTAGCAGCAGCCCCGCTGGAGGCGTCCACGGAACACTGCTTCCCTCAGGGTTGAGGTACAGGGGAGCAAATCGCCCTGATCCCTGCTGCAGCGTCCATGGGACATTGAACAACACAAACAAATGGATATGCAGTTGCAGCGGCAGTTACAAGCCCCGACCCAGCAGAGGTGATAACTCAGCCACCTCACTCTCAGGGGGGCCTGACGGAGGATCTGACGGCCACACAGTGCCCCATGGCCGGACAGGTACCCCAATCCATGGGGGTGGATCAGGGCGTGACGAGCCAGAGCCACAAACCATCATCTCCGTGACCAGAAAAGGTGTTAGGCCAGCTAACCTTACACGGGGGGTCCTGGTTGCAGAAGGGAAGACAACACTCGGGCCGTCTCCGGCCACCTCCCCTCGGGGGACACAAGCCGCAAGTCCTAGGGCAGTGGTTGACCAACCTTCCCACTCCCAGAAGGACATAATTTATAGTTTTACATCATCCTTAATCATTGGCTGGGAACATGAATGATATTATCTTCTATAGGTATGGTTTTCCTGTGCAAAATCCTTGGGTGTTTTAATGCATTATTCTCTTTGTCATTATGATGCATGATTCCAGCTTTGGGGAGTAACTCCCCAGTGCTGCATTCAAGCATCATGCCTTCCCTACAGCGTCATCAACTCCTAAAGGGTTGTCCATGAATGCAGCCCTAGCAACATTGCCAGGGCTTCATTCATGCATTATGACAACTGAGGGCATAGCACATTAAAGCACTTTGTGTCCCTTAATAAAACAAAAAGCTTGGCAATATCAATATTCCTCTGTCTGTACATATTTAGTAATGAACGCATTCTCTAATATTTCACAGTCCATACCATCACAGTGAATCAGCTATCCAAAATGTGGACAGTTAAACCCTACACCAGGGCGCCTGTGGTACCCAGGAGACTGAGAAAATGAGAGGTACAGGGGCCCAGTGTAAGTTACACTAGAGTGAAAGAAGCTTCCACCTAGAAATTGCATTTTACACATGAAAGGCATTGAACATGGGGATTTTATACCATTCAGCAATGTCAATGCTGTAAAACTATACATACTCCTCTTTGTATCTGTAGCCAATCGCAACACTCCTCCACAGAATGCACCACCACCCACAGTCTGTATAGATACAGGGGAGCACTCCTCACCCATCCAGGGACAAATGGATCCCTAATCAGGTCACACATTGACTGAAGGCTTCACACTGCATCACTAAACCATGTGCTGTGAGTGCAGAAGAGCACCTGCTTGAGTGGTGCAGTGTGGGTCGTACAGTAGACAGGACGTGGTTGTGCTGGAACGGTGGCCATGACCATGGGTGACACTGACTACCCACCAGTCCACCGGGCTGCGTCCCACCCACCAGAGCCCTACCGGACACCGAGGCTCCACCAGCAGTGGCAACCAGCTTCTTGGAAGTGCTGAGGATATGCTCACAGGATAACCAAAGGCTCTCCCTTCAATATACTAGGAAGTATACTTGGACAGCAAAGATGGACACTGATAGATTCATGTTTTGGCTCCTTCTCACAGGGCGATAAGCACTCAATTATTGATTTCCTAACATTTACTGTCATTTCAAGTGACCTTGACCTTGATGAAGGTAACATATATCAGAGCATCTATTATCCAAATAGATAAGCAAAGATGAGCAATGGGAATCCACTATCTTTGAAAAAACAAGTTATATTGTGGGCAAAATTGCAATATGTCCAATAACAGAAAGCTGTTGTTACCATGCAGAGTTATGATGGCAACAAGTGGTTGTTATGGCAAAAATGTATATAAACTATGTTTTAATTATATAGATATGTTCATGAAATGTGTCTAATAAAAAGAAATTAATGAGGAAAATATTTTGATATATTCAACACTCTAACATTGCTTTAAGAGGTCTTTAGGTGCTCATTTGATGATTTATCCAAATTCTAGGTCAATTAAGTGACCTTGACCTTGGTCAAGGTCATAGTTGTAGCTAATTCTCACAGTTACTATTGAGATGGATATGTGTGCCCAAAATAATCTATGGAACATGAGTAGCTGGCATACCAGAGCCAATCACATGTTTTCTACGGCTAAATCCTGAAATATACCGATAATTGAAAATGCATTGTTACTATGGCAAAATCTCATCTAATCTCAATTCCAATGAACTGAATAGCTTGATATTGATGTCTTCTTCATACAAGAATCCTAAGATGGAGAAAATGCCATTAATAAAGTGTTGACAGCAGTTGATACATGGTCAAATGACGTAATTTGGTCAATTTTCAAGTTCAAGGTCAATTCTCATGGCCTTGACCTTGGTCAAGGTCAAAATGGTTGTTTGTGTACATAGTGGGATTAGTTATGTGCCTCATATAAAAATTTCATGCATGTAGCTCAAACGGTTGGAAATCTATAGAGAAAGTAAGGTTTTACTAATAATTCACGAAAAAGCCAAGATGGCCGACAAGATGGCCGCCAATGACCCTGATGGGACACGATTTCACCTTGGGTACGAAGATATTCCGTAACTAGAGATATTCAGGATTCCAAAAATGTAAGTTAAAAAAATATAGTCTTCGGGTGCATGGGACCCCCTGCTTCCTACTATACTAAAGTGGTAGGAAACTGCCTAGTCCCGTGGAATAAAGCTGGAGAAGGGTCCACAGCTGCCTCAGGTGGGTCTGTAGTCGATAAAAACACAGTCATACTAAAGGGGTGCTCCATGGTTTAACTCATACCGGCGGTGGCCATGGGAGCAGCCAAGCAGATAGAATACTCCATGCAGGGGAGCACGAACCACCATTTCTGCTTGAGTGCTGCTCAGTGTAGACTTGTCAAAAGTTGAAAACCTAAAATCAAACCCCAAAATTCCTCGAGATGATTGTGTGATACAAACAGCGAAAACCGACTGGAAAGAGCTAATTTGCAAAGCTAACACTCAAAGGGAATCTCCTTCTACAGTCAAGCAATCTCCCGGGGTTTACTCCTAGAGAGTTGGGCAATGTTGGATCCTAAAGGGGAAGTCCAGCATTGCCTAGCTCTAAGAGGTAGCTTGAGTCAAAGATCGATCCAAAAGTATTGTTTTGATAACTGAAGCAGAGCAGTATACCTGTATGGGCATGTTGTTTACTCAGGTTTGTCCTGTTAGGTGGTATCAAGAAAACATGTCAAGTAAAATCCAAGGTCTACAGGAATATATATATATATATTCGGTTGATTGGACCATATATCAAATCCTTTATAAACTGTAGGCCTATACATATTGCTTTCTCGAGCACCCCTTCTACTTGACTGCTCACTTTCTTCTAATTTCTAAAATTTAAATGTTTGTAGTCGTACTTTTTGTAATGAAATAGTTTTCCATAAATCGCGTAGCAGAGGGGATGATGCCCCCATGCAGAGCATCCTTTCTGAGTGGCTTCTCACAGAAATAACTGCGACAGTTCATTAGCTTCATGTTTTCAGGGCAGGGAAAGATATATGAAGTGTTGTGGACAGCTATATGAGATCTTTTTTAATAGGGTTTGTCCTTTTGGCATATTTCCACAGGTTTCTGTCGTATGTTTGACAAAGTGTCCACCAGGGTGCGTCCTTAGTACACAGGTGGGTGGGGGTGTGTGGCCTAGTGGAGGGCGGGGGTATGTAAAAATAGTACAGTTGTATGGGTCTACTTGCTAGTTGCCGCCGCTGGAGACTGAGAGACTGAGACGTAGAGAGTTGTCTAGCTTCAAAAGTGTCACATATTGTCTACAGTATGTATATGTACGCAGTGAAATCGAGGGGATGCCCTGAGCAGTGGCACACGGAGCATCATTTCCACTTGGCTGTTTACCTTATTGAAAATCTATTTCATTTCAGGAATATTAGCATATATCTTGAAGGGGGGGGGGGGAGAAAAAACTCCCAATTAAGCAGAAAGGACACCCTAATCAGCCTAGTCTAGCTTTGAATTATCTATTCAAATTTCAACTGCCTATGATCTATTGTGCATCTTTTATTCTACATTTTGACATGGTGAAATAATGTTGCTGAAGTTGTATTATGTTATTACCTGATTATATCCAGAGCTGCTATTCTGTTCATAGGAATGTTTTAGGCCTACGAAATCTCAGTTTTATGTGTACATAATTTGTTTAATTGGCCCATTGTCAATCTTACCCTCACAATGTCCCCTATCAATCCTAAACTAGTATCTCTCACTCTAGCACTGTCTAGGGTCAGGCCTTCTAATGAGAGAAAGGCAATGCTGGATTCTCTTCAAGAGATTCCTACATTGCCTGACCGCAATCTTGAGCGTCTGGGAATGCTGGACTCTTAACCCATTGAGGGCGAATGTCGATTATAATTGACATCCATCCCTGACCGGATGTCGATTATTTACTACACCATGTGGGGCCGGATGTCGATTATAATTGACTTAACTCTATGGGATTTTGGAAACCCCCGGCCCCTGGGAAAAAAATTGAAAAAAAATCCGGCCCCCTGGCTAGAATAAAATTTTCTTGGCCGGCCTCAATGGGTTAAAGCCTTGAAGGTGAGGCCATTATTGCCAGGCACTCTTGCAGTCTGGGAATGCTGCCTCTCATTAGGATGATCCCGCATTGCATGCCCTTATTGCAATGCCTGACCCTGGAGAGTAGTTTTGGAGACAGGAGTCTGATGCTGTTGGCCATCACTTTCCTGTGCGGGTGCCCACCCTGGGGGTTAGGGAACGAACTCCCTGCAGGAGCAGCCAGATAGTAGTTGATACCCAAAGTCAGGTTATATGCCGAAATCTAATCTCTGCAGGGGGCCAACAAACCCAGGCCCCAGGGTAACCAGCGAAAAACAACAAACACCGGCCGACCGGGGATCAGCAGAGGGAGGTGTCTCAGGGAGAGTAGCCCCCACAATATTGGACCAGCAGCTTCTGCAGACCGGATTTAGAGCAGCTTACAGACTTACAGTCGGATTGTAGACAGATGGTGATATTTCATGTAGTTTATGAAACACCTGTGATTCATCACCAATGCAGAGGGGTGGAGGGGGATAGCAACGGGGGCAGGGGGAGGATATTCTTGCGTATTTTCAGTACTCTCACTTCTACCTTTTGTACTCTTCTACCAACACCAATAGTGCAGTCCTCGCGTTCCAGTGCAGGTGTCAAACATTTTCTACTGGCTTCCCTCCTAAATCCACCGGCCCCATGATTTAAGGAATATTCGGAATCACCATGTCCCATATGGCCTTAAGAACATGTTGTGTCCTAGCAAGTCTCCCATGTCTCGATATTTGCAGGCATGCATTGTCCAAGGGGGATTGAAATCCAATCACCCCCTGGGGGGCGCATATATAGCATCGTAGGAATGTCCAACATCAAAAGGTATTTGCTAGAACAAGGTGTAAAATATTTGTCATTGGTCCGTTTTGCATCTCCTGACCATGGTTGGAAAACAGTATATATATATATTATTGTTATGTCCTTATGTGTGTTGAATGAATTGTCAGAATAAAAACTGTTAACACAAAAACAAATCAGAATGCATTTCTTGAAAACTGTAATCTTTTCTGATGACCAACCAGCACTTGGTGATCCCAGAGCTGATGGGCTAATATTGGTTCGACATCTCATTTCCTATGTTGTACAACAGCTCATTTCCAACATGATTTTCCTCTTCCTCTTCCCCGCAGTATCTTTATGAGTTCCACCCTCAGTAATCGTGCCCTAGATGAATTACTACATAAATGTGTAGCATGTTACGTTGATGAAATACAATATTGCTCCATACTGACAGAAAAGGGGAAAAATGCTGACGAAATCTAAAAATGATATGCCTGGGGTTATGAAGCCGCTCTGTTAGCATATGAATTACCATAAATCCCTCCCATGAAAACATGCAAGGTAGACAAAATTTATTTGATTTTTTTTGTCTTCATGAGTGTTGGAAGGGAGGGGATGGGGTGGATGAAACTGTTGAAGGTGCGATATACTGTAACATATGTATACAGTTTAGCCCTAACAGACACCTGCTAAAAGAGTGGTCATCATTTAACAAGCAAGGGGGGGGGGGGAGTGTTTCTTTTATTTATTTATGTTTTTTTTGTGTGTTTTTCTTTTTTTTGGGGGGGGGGGCGTGTGGAAGAGGGGGAGAGGGCATAACATTTGGGTCTGAGGTTGTAAATTTACACTTATGTCATCTTTTAGGAGTTGGGTGAATATTAGGAACCCTGTTGATAAGAAGGAGGGAGGGCATACTATAAACGATTTTTAGCGTGTTACTATGACGGTCAAAGGAGTAGGGACAAATATATTTCAGTGCCTCTAAGGAGGTGCTCGACAGAGAGCTGAACAAAATGGCCACACACTGGCGCGAATATCCACCAACCGACTGCTGAATATATATAATGACCACACCCTGAACCGCTGTTCTATGCTAACCTTTATCATGCTTTGGTATACGTACCCACCCTATGTCATATCTTCACATACAGGGAACCCTATCAGTGAGTGATCACATTCACGTTCTGCTTCGGAGCTGGTTATCTGGGCCCTGCGCTGCTCACCGCCTGTATCTACTCATCACCACAACATACAACCACTGTGTACCCTTCTCCTCACATACACACTTTGCCTTTACTCTCTTATCCTTACCCTTCTTGTTCTCTTACCGGATCCTTCTTTCTGTTATTGTTGCTATTATTTTAGCTTACCGTCTTCTCCGGATCCTTCTTGTTCTTGTGCTTTGTTGTGGCTCTTCTCATACTCGTGTTGTTCTTGCTCTTGTCCTCATTGTTCCCACTGTTTTGGTTCTTGCTCATGCTGTTGTTGGCCAAAGAGGTGTTTAACAACGTGTTTAACTTCTCAACACTGGCGTTTGCACCTGAAACACTGCTTTTAAAATATAGTTGTTATCTTACCCTTACTCGTTCTTTCTCGCACTCAACCATAGCCTCAATCCATGTCACGTCGGTTTTCCATTAATACTAATATCCACTACCATTAGAGTAGCTGAATACACTGGAACCGATAAAATTCACATTTCGCTACAATCATATCCAGGAGACAATTCATCACCCCAAATTTACCATGACTATAGGCCCATCATAACACATGTACAGCAAACTAAGGCTAGACGCTCACGTTTACAGTTTTGGAGAAAAAAAGTACTGAGGAACCTTTTTCTATAGCTCATGGAGCTTCACAACAAATCTAAAAATGTCAATGATTTGATTAGAAAGTTAACAAAAAAACCATGGCCTGCAATATATTCGTAGAGTTGGTAGTGCTTTACTCAGACTAGTTTGAGTGACCTGAAACATCCTTTATCTATGTTTGCCCCAGCGCCACATGCTCACTCTCACCAGGAACCCCAACAACTTCCACCTATTTCAGACCATCCGCACCCATAGCGGTACTAATCCTGTCACAACAGGTTATAAGAACTGATGTGGTTACAGCCTGCAGCGATCTACCATTCGGTTGGCATTCTTAACGATCCTGTCAACAAAGTGAACCATCCGGTGTCTGTACAAGGTGGCACAGGGTACCCTGTCACGGCCTGCAGTCAGGCCCTCACACCCTGTGGTGTCTGTACAAGGTGGCATAGGGTACCCTGTCACAGCCTGCAGTCAGGCCCTCACACCTTGTGGTGTCTGTACAAGGTGGCACAGGGTACCCTGTCACAGCCTGCAGTCAGGCCCTCACACCCTGTGGTGTCTGTACAAGGTGGCACAGGGTACCCTGTCACAGCCTGCAGTCAGGCCCTCACACCCTGTGGTGTCTGTACCAGATGGCATAGGGTACCCTGTCACAGCCTGCAGTCAGGCCCTCACACCCTGTGGTGTCTGTACCAGATGGTGCAGGGTACACTTTAACAGCCCCCAGTCAGGCCCTCACACCCTGTGGTGTCTGTACCAGATGGCATAGGGTACCCTGTCACAGCCTGCAGTCAGGCCCTCACACCCTGTGGTGTCTGTACCAGATGGTGCAGGGTACACCATAACAGCCCCCAGTCAGACCCTCACACCCTGTGGTGTCTGTACCAGATGGTGCAGGGTACCCCGTAACAGCCCCCAGTCAGACCCTCACACCCTGTGGTGTCTGTACCAGATGGTGCAGGGTACCCCGTAACAGCCCCCAGTCAGACCCTCACACCCTGTGGTGTCTGTACCAGATGGTGCAGGGTACCCTGTCACAGCCTGCAGTCAGGCCCTCACACCCTGTGGTGTCTGTACAAGGGGGCACAGGGTACTCTGTAACAGCCTGCAGTCAGGCCCTCACACCCTGTGGTGTCTGTGCCAGATGGCGCAAGGTACACCATAACGGCCCCCAGTCAGGCCCTCACACCCTGTGGTGTCTGTACAAGGTGGTACAGGGTACCCTGTCACAGCCTGCAGTCAGGCCCTGACACCATGTGGTGTCTGTATACAAGGGGGCACAGGGTACTCTGTAACAACCTGCAGTCAGGCCCTCACACTCTGTGGTGTCTGTACAAGGTGGCACAGGGTACTCTGTAACAACCTGCAGTCAGGCCCTGACACCATGTGGTGTCTGTACAAGGGGGCACAGGGTACTCTGTAACAACCTGCAGTCAGGCCCTGACACCATGTGGTGTCTGTACAAGGGGGCACAGGGTACTCTGTAACAACCTGCAGTCAGGCCCTGACACCCTGTGGTGTCTGTACAAGGTGGCACAGGGTACCCTGTCACAGCCTGCAGTCAGGCCCTCACACCCTGTGGTGTCTGTACCAGATGGCATAGGGTACCCTGTCACAGCCTGCAGTCAGGCCCTCACACCCTGTGGTGTCTGTACCAGATGGTGCAGGGTACACCTTAACAGCCCCCAGTCAGGCCCTCACACCCTGTGGTGTCTGTACCAGATGGCATAGGGTACCCTGTCACAGCCTGCAGTCAGGCCCTCACACCCTGTGGTGTCTGTACCAGATGGTGCAGGGTACCCCGTAACAGCCCCCAGTCAGACCCTCACACCCTGTGGTGTCTGTACCAGATGGTGCAGGGTACCCTGTCACAGCCTGCAGTCAGGCCCTCACACCCTGTGGTGTCTGTACAAGGGGGCACAGGGTACTCTGTAACAGCCTGCAGTCAGGCCCTCACACCCTGTGGTGTCTGTGCCAGATGGCGCAAGGTACACCATAACGGCCCCCAGTCAGGCCCTCACACCCTGTGGTGTCTGTACAAGGTGGTACAGGGTACCCTGTCACAGCCTGCAGTCAGGCCCTGACACCATGTGGTGTCTGTACAAGGTGTCACAGGGTACCCTGTAACAACCTGCAGTCAGGCCCTGACACCATGTGGTGTCTGTACAAGGGGGCACAGGGTACTCTGTAACAACCTGCAGTCAGGCCCTCACACCCTGTGGTGTCTGTACAAGGTGGCACAGGGTACTCTGTAACAACCTGCAGTCAGGCCCTGACACCATGTGGTGTCTGTACAAGGGGGCACAGGGTACTCTGTAACAACCTGCAGACAGGCCCTGACACCATGTGGTGTCTGTACAAGGGGGCACAGGGTACTCTGTAACAACCTGCAGTCAGGCCCTGACACCATGTGGTGTCTGTATAAGATGGCATAGGGTACAACGTAACAGGCTGCAGTCAGGCCCGCACACCCTCTGATGTCTGGAGTACAGAACTATCAGCAAACCACCACTCTATACTTACATACCTGGGGGTGTACCGCGTGTACTGTGTGGGTGTGCAGGGTGTGGAGGGGGGGGGGGGCTGGTGCCCCTTGTAGTACAGGTCTCTCTGAACATGATGAGCAGGTGCTATAAATAGCACAGGAACTGATCAGGAGCTGCTCTGGGCAGATCTCCTCCCAACCCAGGACTAACCCTTAACCTACATCATATTTCAGCCCTACTAGAGAGCTATTTGATACCATCAAAGAATAAGTATTTCTCATAGTGGGAAACGAAGGTAATTGGTAAGCAATGACCCTCACATTGACATACCCTGGGTGCTGGCTGTATAACCACCTCAGTGGTTTAAAGAAAACCCCAATTTTCTATGCTAGACCATCTTATTATATCTTCCAATGTTACACGTCAAATTTATTCTACAACTATATACTTATATGTGTGTGGCTGCCCTCATTCATTATAGTGGGAGAAGTAGTTCTATAGTGGGTTACGCCATGGTATTGTTTGACCTGATATAAAGTATTTCAGCCTGCATTCTTTATTGGTTTCTAGCCATCTGTACTTAGGGTTTGTGTATTTCCTGTGATGTATCTCCTTTATACTACATCGATGTGTAAATCCAAATATTGCGTGGACAGAACTGATCTCGTGCTATTTGGAACTCTGACCTAGATGTGGCTACGGTGATCATCTTGAACCACATGTTGATCACATGGGATTGTCAAGCCAATGTTAACTCCTTTTATTGGGAAATACTTAGATTCTTTATCCGAAATATTTCAGGCCTATTTTAAACCAGGAGGTAACTACTTGAACTTGAGATGGCTCGGCCTTGTATTCAGGGGGGTGGGGGCACCAGATATCGTAGAAAACATATTATAAATAAATAACCTTTCCAAACATAAAATAACGTATGTTTTCCGATGGAATACCAGCCTCTGGAAATCAATATCCTCGGCCTCAGACACTTAGAATAAGCTAGCACAGAATATAGATGGAGCCTGTCTAGCCATCATTCTCAGTTCCACATACCATCATGGCCATGTTTCATACCGTCGTTCTGCTACTCCACACGGCCCCCATCAGCTACACCTGATTCTGACGGAGGAATCCTCCAACCCCAGGTAGTAGAGTAAAGTCAGGAGGCAGGTGTGGCTGCACCTGGCTACACACCCTCCACAACAAGGACAGGGTTTGTAAGGTATACACTGTAAATAGTGAACTCAAAAAAACGTCCTTTAGTTTTATATTGTAAACCAACAGTGTATTCCACTCCTCATGTACAACAATACCGTGGTATGTACTGTAAAACTACTATACGGTAGATTCTGATGCTCAGCTGCATTCACTTCTAACAGTGTACATACCAATACTATTTTGGAAAAGCTGGGTTTAGGGAATGCTCATTGTTTAACAAATTAACCCATTCCCTTATATATGCAACCTACTGCAAGCATCGCGAAGAAAACAGTGAAATCTCCTCATTTCCAGAGGGAATCTTCTACAAAATGCCCGCTGTGTGTTATAGACGCTACATGGAAGCAATATAGCAGACTGGGGAGGGGGTGGGGTTGAATGGCAAAAAGTTTGTTTAGAGGGCTGCTGCGATATGTAAAGTATGACAAGCACCTTCTGAGCGGGGGCTACAAGTACAGTTTTAACTGCTGACACCGTGGGTAAGGAAAGATACCATAGATACAGATGGTGGGATATCAGCTAATTTATATGTTTGGATAGGAAAGAAGCACCTGACGAACCTTCTCTCCACTAATTTATGGCACTTCTCAATGCACGCTGAGTTTTCTGCTCCACACCCATTTGGTTAACGCCATCTTGGATCGGACGATCTTAAGGGTTTATCAATTATAACATGTAAATAATCTAGATGATAATCGGGTTTTAGGGTAGGTCCCCCAATTAAACCCAAAATCGTGCTCATATCACATGGACTGCAGTTACCCCTGGACATGTTTTAGGTATGTAGCTAGGTTGGAGGAGCTAGGCGGCTGGTGTGGGGTCTGTCTAGATGTAGACAGTTAGTTCTCCCTCCCCTGCCACAGAGTAAATAATTACAGCTAGAGGTGGGGTGGTTTGGGTTTCACCTAGAGTACCCAGGAGTTTACCTTACCAACGGGCTGCTTGTTTCAACTGTTCACCGTTGTGCTTTACTTGTGCCTTCTTTTTGCTTTAAACTTTTAGTTCCAGTCAGTAAATAGGCACCTATCTCCCTTATATATTCAGGTTAATTGGTGAAAGGAGTGACATATAATACTTAGAGGGATACAACACCGACATTTTGGTATACACATCGGTGGCCATTCCCTTCGGGTTGCAAACAAGTTTACAGAATGGGCCTGTTATCTAGGGTCCCCTTCTGATCAAAAACGGTGTTTCAGAAGATCTAGGCATTACGAAACGAGGATTTCTTTTATACCATATACCTTTACATAACCATGCATAGCACCGACGAATTCAGTTGTTGATAAGTTGTTATATTACAAGTTGCTCAGCTGTCCAATTCTCTAAGGCCAGCCATCCAGGGACCACCCTCTCTACTTCTGTTGCAGTCAGCAGTCATGAGGGCAGACTAGTTTTGTTATTATCTTACATATTTCTTGACTGCTTTAAAGATGACAGAGTGTTTAATGCACTATGTCCTTTCATTGTGACTATGCATGAATGCAGCATGGATGAGTAATTCTAGACATCCAGTGTTCCATATGGATCTTATTTTTCGATTGGATTGGCGTTCACCTTTTAAAGAATTGAATTAATTGTAAATGCAAATTGAAATTCACTCGACTTGCGGCTCATCAAGATGACTAATTGATTCCTCTAGTAACTGGGAATATCATGAAATTATTGGATATTCCTGTTTAAAAGCAACGTCCTAAAGTTAGGAAATTATTTGGGCCTCTGAGCTTGTTTTTATGACCAAACGTTTGCTAAAATCTATAAAAATATGAATGTTTATTTTCATATGGCTTCATAGCCTGTTCTCATTTTTGTTTGATACTTAATTATCTACTTCTTAGACTATTTCTATACACGTCTGAGATCAGAATTAAAATGAACATGAATGGATCTGATGATTCTTCAGAGAAATCTCTACGCTGTTGTTCATTCCCATATAAATGCTTTGGGAAATACTTCAAATCTCCCCTATCAATGATAAGATTGCCTCTACATGTAAGGTTGAATAAAATTCTACACTGCGTGTAGAAATAGTGAGTGCTCAGCGCCAGTAT
This sequence comes from Harmothoe impar, assembly GCA_947462335.1. Taxonomy (NCBI): domain Eukaryota; kingdom Metazoa; phylum Annelida; class Polychaeta; order Phyllodocida; family Polynoidae; genus Harmothoe; species Harmothoe impar. Next base: position 29,126,377 of record OX381714.1, on the reverse strand, counting down.
TGAGTCCCATGAGTTGTTGATGCTTCACCCTGAGCCGCTCCCCTGCGAAATGTGCACGCCGTCTAAATATATCATGTTCTCTGTGAGGGGTGGCTAGGTGTGTGGGTGTGGGTGCTTGTGGGGAGGGGTGCACACAGAGAAGACCAAGACAACCTTTACTTTTAGACAACTGTCTACGTACTGCTCCATGCACGTAGACTTATTCAGGGCTCTGTGGTACAGACTATACATACTGACACATTGGTCATTGACCTCCCTTTAAACAAATTCTTAGTTACCAGGTAACCAACCAGATACCACACACAACCACTGTTGACATTCTCCTTGTGGGGAGGTCGTGTTCCATACTAGTTGGATGAAGGGATATGATCCCCATGTCTTGCAGCATATAGGAATGAACCATTGTAGCTCCAGAATCCCAGCCGCATTGATTAGCCTATGCAATACTATTCCTTCTATGCTTCACAATAAAACAAAACCTCTGTGCTGAGTATTACATATAGATGTATTTATACATGTAATCCGTTTCTGTTAGCTTCATTCATGCTCATATATCTCTACTTGGGATGGTTAAATTTACTAAGTCATTGAAAATGCTAGAAGAGAGGTGATAAAGCATGATGCATGAATGCAGCATGGTGAAGTTATACTCACAGGTGATGCATTCATGCATCATCTTAATCTGAGTTTTTGATGGTGATGACAGCTGTTAATGATACACTTCCCAACCCAGTGGGCACAAAGTGCAGATTGATGTTGAATCAGCATTGAATCAACATTGAATCAACATTGACAACCATTTATCAATGTTGATTCAATGGTCTGTGCCCACTGGGAAGGGTCTGCATGATGCACCAACAGAGTGCTGGCAAGTTATTCATTGTCCCTGCATTTGGTGCATCATGATGGTGAAACCTTCATTTGAACAGATCGCTAGGTTTGATGATCCCAATGAATCAAAGTCCTTATAAGATAAACTATAAGAAAAAGAATCACATCATTTCTTAACAATATCTATTAAAAATAGTGTTTAATGTATTCAATTTTTCTTTAATTTCTACTTACATAGTAACAGGGTAACATTGTAGCTCCAGAATCCCAGCCGCATTGACTAGCCTATGCAAGACTATTCCTTCTATCCTATCCTCCCCAGGTCCTCTGTGTTGAGTGTTATATAGATCTATGTAGACAATCATGTAAACTGTTCCTGTTAGCTCCGTTCGTGCTTGTATATTCCATCTCTATTTGAGATGGATAAACTTACTATTTCATTGAAACAGCTAGAAGACAGGATCTATTTACTTCTGGTGATAAAGCATGATGCATGAATAAGCACAGTGGCTCGCAAGTGGCGCATTTGGCATGATGCACCAACAAAGTGCTGGTGAATTATTCATTGTCGCTGCACTAGTGCATCACGATGGTGAAGCCTACATTTGAACAGATCATCAGGAAGGCGTTTCACCGTATGTTGATATAAAAAACAAGATACGGCCTTAAGATGCGGACAAGATGCGGACAAAATACATCTAAACTACTTTTTTTGTTTCAGTTGGTCCTCCGTATACCCTCCGTATCTTTTAGTAGAAAATAACAACATGCGGCATCCAACATACGGCCCTCTCAACATACGGACATTGTCACCTGTCTCTTTTGGAAAAATGTGCAAAAACCAGTCTACATTCCGGGGAACCCCTAGGGAATTCCCTCTGTGACGTCATAATATCAATAGACATACGGAGGTAGGACAGGGAGGGTATACATAGGGTCCGTATGTGAGGGGAAAGGGAGAGAAGAGACAGGAGAGGTTGGGGAAGAGACAGGAGAGGTCGGGGAAGAGACAGGATAGGTCGGGGAAGAGATAGGAAAGGTCGGGAAAGGCTCTGTACTCTGATAGCTATTGTCTACCACTGTTTAAACACAAGGACTCTACAGGCAGATTTTCAGCTCTGTAGGGCCATTATTTACCGAGTTATGGAAGAAGAGACTCTTTTTCATGTAATTTCTCCCAAAATCCATATAATTTTTTTTTTTTTTTTTTATCATGAAGGTAGAAGTTGGACTTAACTTATTTACTCGTTAAAATAATTCTAGTTTCTATTTTAACATTGTATAAACACATATTAAAAAAGTGACACAAGAGAGGTTTCTCCCCTGTGTGGATCCATGTTTTACTGACCAAACAGGCCATCGTACACCGGTGTGTGCAGCATTAGTATCACCACTGACTGCAAATTCAGGGCTGTGTTGGTGCTGCCACCTAGAGGCTAAGTCAAGCTGGCCTCAACTCCTCTCATATATATATAAGGTAATGAAGATCGCAAGCCATGTGTTGGAGGTCATGTGGACCTAAACCATTTTTCTGTAAGCTAGAACAGTCCCCCACCTCCCTTCTCCCTTTTTAAAGTGCACATATATATGTAAAAAAATGGCTCTAGGATTGCTTTAATGAATAGATAAGTAAAGTCCAACTTCTACCTTTATAAATAAAAAAAGATAAATAAAAAAAATTGATTTTCAACGAAATTATACCCAAAAATGTCTTTTCTTCTGTAACTCGGTAAATAATGGCCCTACAGAGCTGAAACTTTGCCCACAGACTCCTTGTGTATAAACGGTTTTAGACAACAGAGTACAGAGCTGGCTGTAGTGGTGACGAAATGGTAGTAGTGGCTCCTACCATCTCCTCACGGCCCCTATCATTTTCTCACGGCCCCTACCATCTCCTCACGGCCCCTACCATCTCCTCACGGCCCCTACCATTTTCTCACGGCCCCTACCATCTCCTCACGGCCCCTACCATCCCCATCTCTTTATCACCATTACAATCTGAAGTGATATGACACATACGGAGCAAAAATACCACATACGGCACACAAAAGACACATACGGCCCTAAAAAACAGGGTATACATGCATTATTTGACATAGCACCCCCCCCTACCCCTCCGTATATCTTGTACTAAATACGCCAAAGATGCGGAATTTTTGTGCTCCGCATGTTGAGCTGAAACGCAAATTTTGCCGTATGTACATACGGCCCGCTGTATGTACATACGGCGGTATCTTTTTCCGTAAGATGCGGACATGTTGAGCTGAAACGCAAAAATGAACTGAAACGCAAAAAAACGTCATACGGACCCTCCGTATGATACGGTGAAACGGCTTCCTGGTTGGCTGTGTGGCCCCATCATAAAGATCATGCAGGCCTATCTGCGTCACTATCGTTAAGTGAGAGAGCTCTACATTAAAAGAAGAAACTAAGTGGTCTGGTTGTTGCTGAAACAGAATACCAGCAATGAATAGCCACTTGTCAACCCTTCAGGTAGGGCATGACACCTTGAGCAATGATATATATTCATTTGCCATTTATGATACACCAATAAACTGACGGCAAATGATTTATTGTGTCGTTGCATCATGCGAAGCTTTTTGGGTGTATCAACCCTATGGGGTCGGTTTTATGGATGAATTCAACACCACACCAGCGAGTTACTCACAACTTATATGCCGTATTTGTGGATGCTGCTGATAAAAGCGCATAGTGCATTACAACACTATGCCATCTTTAAAGAACTAACTGTAACCAAGACAGATGAACGATTGTGACAGGATTATTCTGCCCTCATGACCTCTGGCTGCAGCACAACTAGAGAAGGTGGCCCCTGGATGGCTGGGCCTAGAGCATTGGATAACTGAGCTAGGAAATAATAAACCCACAGAACTGAGTAAACCATCTCCATAGATAGAACTAGTTTAAATGACGATATCATATGCTACCCGCGTCGCCTCCTGGTTAAATGGTACCTGGTGCCCCACATATTTCAGTAGAAGTGTTTGTGGTAGGTCTAAGTTACAGGCACAGGCTGCTCGCCACTATTTCTAGGTGGTATGGGGAGTCCCTCCCTGACCCCTCCTTCAGCTCACTATAACTCACACCCACTCACATTTGCTCCCAATTGTGTTGAGCTGTTCTTGAAAGTGACTTCCACCATAAACTCATCCCGAGGGGAGACAAGGGTATTTATTTACAGGTTGATGTTTCTGGTGTAGTGTTACCAGGTAGGTAACCTAGTATACAAGGAATTCTGAAGTGCTAACACCAATACTGTGTAGTACCTGGGATTAGGGCACTGAACATGGTACACATATTCCCGGTCATGTAATCATGGTGATGGGGGAGGTCAGTTAGTGTGGAGCTGGAAGAACTACCTACATATACATGTGTTATATGTCTTCCCCGGCCAACTCTCTCTATGCCAGTCCTCCCTAGCTCACTGCCTCCAAGTCAATTTCCACGGCTTCCTCCATGCTTAAACTTTCCTAACTTTCCTTTTCTAATCCTTTCTCCTCCAAAGCCTCCCTCTCTACTTCCATACTGCCTTCCCTCCTGCATACCGCCGTGCCCCCTGCCTACATGTCTGCTTCCTCGTCTCCCTGCTATCCTTCCACATTCCCTTCCACTGCCCACCATTTCATCCTAATCAAAAAAGAGTCATACTCTTCATGTGTAGTCAGTTGTGACATGAATGCTGATAGATTGTGACATAACAGCATTGCAAGGTAACATCGGCGCACAATTGTGAGGGACGTGTTGCTGGTGTGAACAGCATTCAGAGATGTCTGAACCTGCCAAGGAGCTCTATCCTTTCTGAGAAACCCCAGAAAGGATAAAACAAATCTCAGATGCTGAAATGATATCAAATAGTGCCAACGATGACGTCAGTCTTGTGAATTCTTCTCTGTTACCACATAGTGAGAAAAGTGATTGAAAATTCATATTCTACAGTAGATTCAAGTCCATGCTGTGTGATGGTAGATGCAACAGCTTTTAATCATAGCCCAGTAGTGCTAGCTGTAGTTTTAAGCAACTTGATTATATATAAGACATTTCACAAGATCTTTTATAAGAATAGAGGACGCAATTAACTATATATCTGAATAATTCAGAAGTTTGAATTCAATTATGTTTATGCCAGAATATAATATATTAACCATATGTGACCTAACAAGCAAAAAGACCCATCCGCGGGGGATTTTTAGTACTGGCTTTGGCCACCAGGGGGCACCAGAAGGGCTAGAGAGAGCATAATTCAATGCTCTAGGCTAATTTTTTGTGTAGAATTCAATAGACTTATTATAATTGTTCAATCTTTATTACAAACATTCCATATTTGGAATGCAAAAAGAATGTTTTCTATGGAAAATTAGCATATAAGACATTTTTTGGTTGCCATGGAAACCATTCCATTACACATAATGGGAGATAATTGTTCTGGTTTCTTAAGTATCACATCAATTACTCAAAACTGAAAACAGACTGTAAAAATTCCTTCTAGAACCAAATTTAGACAAAAAAATACCATTTTATTTGGTTATTTATCAAATAAACTGATTTTTTATAATTATCGCTATTTATTATGGGATGCAATGCTTTTAGAGCTTATTTACCATTTTAAGTTATTGATATGTACCAATCTTTGAAAATCAATTCCCACAAAACTACCAGGAAATTTTTAACTCATGATATCTCATTTTAAAAGGTATGACACCAACTTTAAATACTAATTCCTCCCCGGATGGGTCTTTTCCCTAGCCTGGTCACATATAATGGTTTATTTTATTGTAATTCATCGATTTCGTGTATTTGCATAGATAGAATTAACAGTTATAGAAGGTTAACGACATTTGAATTACCAGAGCGAGAACTTAAATGATCTAATAAATGATCTTGTAATTCCCAAAGGCTTTCTAACAGGGTAACCAGCACACAATTGGTCAATAATGAATATATAAAATACCATTAAAATAATTCACCTCTCATAATTATATGAACAGGCGTGTTCGAAAGGGGTACATCTACCCTAATACATAAATGTATTTTACTAATAAAATTAGGAAAATCTACACCTAATAGTATTATACCTGTCTAGAGAAGGGGACACCTATCAAGGGATAAGGGTATACTTCTACTTCAACTAGGATACAATTCTAGATGTCTCTGATTATAAAATCCCTGAACCCTAATAAAAATTAAATTAATATCATACAGTCTTAATCCATTAACCCTTTCCGGCCATTTCTATGTACATCTGCCCTAAATAAGCAGTTTTCTTTCATGCCAGTCATATATTGAACTTGGTCATAAGTTGCACCTGGTCATAGATTGCGCCCGGTCATAGACTTTCAATTATATTGATATATTATAAAGATATAGATATAAAGTTATGTTATATAAATATTGCCAATGGAAAGAGCGTTGCCTGTTTGTCTTAACAAGAGGTTTGCCTGTCTGATTAACATCAGAGACAGCACACAGAAACTAGTTTTACTTACTTCCCCTGTGTACGTGTTGCAAAAAATGTTTTCCTGTTTTTCTGTCTTATATTGGCGGATCACAATATTCTCACTTTTCAATAATATCATTATCCTTCTTTGACACCATTTTAGGGGTTTCTCAATAAATTGTCCGGTTACTGATTTCTGCAATCAAGTAGACGCGTCATAGGGAGACCCATAGATTATATTGATGTGGTCATGATACCAAGGAATAAGTGCTTCATCAGTGCAGCATGCACACCCCTCCAAAAGTATGCATGGAACTACAGTACTGATGAGCTACTAACCAGGACTGCTTAAATATGCATTGTGAAAACAAAACGGCACAGCTTTTTAAAGCACTTTCCTGCCCATTAACAGTAATTCTATTTATCTATACATCATGACTGAATGACTGATTGCTTGTTTAAATGAACTACCAATGTTAGTACTACATGGTCTGGCTTTGGCCAGCTTAACAGTTGTATATTTCTGCTCTTGCAGCCATACATGCACAAGGATCAATCCCAGTGGGCACAGAATTGAGTCCAATGTTGAATCAACATTGAATCAATGTTGAATCAACATTGACAACCATGTATCAATGTTGATTCAATGTTCTGTGCCCACTGGGATATTCTCAGTTTTACATGGTAGAAAATCCCGCTCCTCATTTAACCTAGTGTAGAGATCCCAATACTTGGGTAGTTAGGCTAGGACTAGGGACTAGCATCTGACTACTCGGGAACTGTAGGGATTTATGACTTGCAGCTACCTTCCCAAGGAAGGACACAGGTGGATGTACAGTTGTAAAGAGCCTTTTTTATTCAGGATATGGAATCGGGTGACCATGCGTGCATGGTTTGTCATTCATGGCCCTCACTGGGCAGATCACATTATCCTACCTGCTATATTCCTCCCCCAACACACTACCCTACCTACTGTAACTCCCACACCTGTTATACTGACCCACCTTATGTAAGCCTCCACCACTCACCTGTTTTATGACCTACTTCCTCACTCCACCACAACAAGCCTTCCAAGGAGGTCAGGTTTTCCCACCCACCCACACCTTATTAAATAGGTAAAATAATAGGCATTATCATGTACTCTATGTTTAATATCACCTATCATATGTTATTATAAGGTTATAAAAGACCTATACTCAATCATGTCTACCTATAATTCATACAGGTCTAAAATATGTCATTTGACCATCATATAATCTCAGGTATAAATTTATATTGTATAATGCATATTCCTCCAATTAAAACATTTATTCTTTAATCCTCTCTCCTCTTGTCTGTCCGGGATTGTCATTGGGATAACTATAGGAAAATATTGGATGTTATTCAAAATAACATCATTAGTTGGGGTCTCTTTGGTGGTGTAGCAGCACTTGATACAGTAAGCTTTAAAACAGGCAAATATTGAGCAAGGTAAATAGAGTGATAAAGCTAGATTTTATATATCATGTCTAAGCTGAAAGTATGTCATTATTATTCCCTACACACGAATGCAGATCAGTATGGTGCTTTTATGCCATTGGATAAACACTAGACATGGTTCTAGATATATAATACCTGTAAATCATCATACTTACTATTACCATGGCAGCCATCTTGGAAAATACAATGCATAACATATGTAAATACCAAGAGAGGGTCCCTCACCCATAAAACCATGCATATTTTTTATCATATTACATGATAATAGAGGGCCAAGGTGAATGACAATTACTTTCAAGGAAATAGACAGTGACCTACTTTGAGGGCTGATTGTGAGAGAACGCCAAATCGGATTTTCGTAAGAAACGCAGATCTGAATTCGTGAGATTTTTTTACAAAAGAATCTGCTGTCAAATCTTTTGGTGCTCAAAACATGAAAGGATCTGTCTGGCCTCTTGGACTATTGGATCAGGTTGCTTCTACCCAATGGGTGGATGGTCATCTGGGGAGCAGATTCCAATCCAAGGTCCTGTCAGTCGAGTCTTCTGTAGCTACTACCTAAGAGATCTCAGTGAGTCTCCTCATAGGTGGAGCTCCCATTGGGAACTGCCAGTGACCGGTGAAGGCCTGCCTTATATAGCAGGCCACCACTGGTGGCAACATTTGTCCATACAGGCCGGGTTGGTCATCCGGGCCGAAAGGGCGGAGGTAACTGCACAGATCTGGCTGTAACCATGCCAGACATGTAGTCCGGGCTGGGTGAGCTTCACCTGGGCCGGGTTAGTAACCAGGCAGGGCCACAACTGGATAGTTCCAGCCGGGCCAGATCAGGACTGATCCAGTTGAGCTGGTACATCTCTAAGAGGTATAGCATAATGATGCAGAATGGTACATCACCACACTAGTTTACTTGACATTGCTCGCTCACATTATAGAGTTTTTCCACCATTATCAGTCTTTTTGTCAGTTTGAGTTATGTTTCCACATGCACCATCTGCACCAGTCCATGATATCATCGTAATGTAAAATCCTCCTGTATCTATTTACTATAATTCAGTTCCACATGTTACATTGTGCCACATCAGATGCTCAGAGTATGTAACCATGGCAGACTACGTGGCATGCCAGACACATGCTACTTGTAATGCAGATTGATATCAAGCATTTTGATCAGTGTCTACTGTTATCACTGTACAAACTGGCAGTTATATCAACATGTATTATGTTCTTCATATGCACCATATGGTGATTACATAGTAAGGCCACTCAAAAAAAAGAGGTGTTCCTCACAACCGCACGCATCATAAAAATCATGTGGCTTTTTTTTTCTTTTCTTTTACATTTGTGATGAAAAATAAGTTAAAATTGGAAAAATATTGGCAAATTCGGTATCAAATTAAAGCTTAAATGCTGTCAGTAATGCAGTCAGCTAGGAATAACTTGCATTATAACAATATTTGCTGATCAATAAACTCTGAATTACTAAAATGTGAAAATTGATTGCGAAAATCCTAATTTCCCTGTGTATTTAAGCCCCAAGCAAAAACAAATATATATATTAAAAACACCCTCGTCATATTGTTCACTGCTTTGTGATGAGAAACAACTTATTTTTGAGTGACCTAATGTAAGAGTCTTTTTGGTATAATTTCTGGTGATTCGAGCCATAGATCACTGTGTAATCCTCTGCTTTGGACTACGCAACCACCAGCCACTATTCAGATAGCACAGCAGGGAACAACGGTGTAGAAGTCATCAGGTAAGCTCATAGGTAGGTGTCTGCCTTATATTAATATACTTTGACATTATAATTCATCTGACACCCAATCCAGTTCCATTTCTAAAAGTGCCCATGACGAGAGCAAAATGGTCATATCATGCAAGTGGCAAGCTATAGGTAAAGCCATGGGCATGTGATAGCACAGATTGTTGCATTTAAGACTATTCCTTGAGCCGGCTCGATGGCGCTGAGGATTGTTGGACCTGAGGCTCAGATCAAAGACTGATTGTGGCTCCACAAAGTAGAGTTCGGCTTCATAACCGGTCAATACATGGTGGAAAATGTACATTTTCCGATTCATCTTGGAGAGATTAGTTTTATTATGCCATAACCATATGGTACGTCATTGACTTCTCCCAACATAAAAATGGCGCACATCTCACATCTGCCATGCTCAGAGAATTAACTGAAATATCTCAAAATATCTCAAAATTGCTATAATATGTGGGAGAACTAACATGTTTTACTAAAATATGAGTAATATAGTAATTGGTACACGGAGCTTGAGGTACAATAATTCCTTAGGTACAACAACTTTTGTTGTAGCTCAGCGACAACGAGCTGGCTCGAGGAATGGTCTTCTCGATTGTTGAATACTGAATTAAAAACCATTGTGTTTACCAATGGTTAGAATACATGCAGGCTCTAGATAGTGTCTAGGCAGGTCTAATGTCAGACTCGCTCAACCAGTACCTTTTTCCACTGCAAGGGCAGTCTCACACTTTATAAAGTTATGATATCCCCCTCCATTGAATACTGTTCCTTCTATACGGCTAGTGTGAGTAAAGGTGAACTGGATAAACTGCAACGTATGCAGAATCAGGCATTAAGAACCTGTCTACAGGCCCGTATAAGAGACATCAGCACTGCTGATCTTCATAAAGAATGTGGTGTTGACACCTTATCTGTTAGACGCAACAAACAGCTACTATGTATCATGTGGAAGAAATTCAAGAAGGAAGAGGCCTTAATCCAAGCTAATGTACGCACTCGGGGTGACTTGAAGGTCCGCTTTGCCAAAAGACGTGCCAAATCAGCTTTCTATGAAAGATCCCCCTATTATCGCGCCGTGTCTATATGGGACAAACTTCCCCATGAGACTCAGAAATTACCCACCTATAAGAAATTTAAAACCGCCATCTCCAAGTTGAAGCTGGACTAATGCCGCACCCTCACACTGATATATCACTCACATTCAGGTCTACATTTCATACATTACATAATACCAAATATTTCTACTGCCTGTCAATGCATACTCATGTCATCATAACTGTACACAAAATAACATAATCGCAATCAGTCATTGTAAATTCATGACCCTCCATGTACACTTATATTTTGTTTATTATACCACAATACTTATATTACTACCTGGATATTATTACATGAAAAATTCAACAACGCCAATAGCATCTTACCTGAACAAGGATTGTAATCAGTGTGGTGCGTGGAAGACCATCCCATAGGGACGATTGCGCACTTAAATAAAATAATAATAATAAAGGGCTCCCAATGGGACTGGTGGAATTGCTATGTTTAGATTGGTATTTCCTGCCAGGTTATGCACAGAAACTGGTATAAAGGATTTGATTAACTCCTGAAGACAAGTTAGTCAAACAGGTTTTTTATATGAGTTTGCCCAGACTCTACTATAGATTGGGGCCTGGTGTAATGTCGGCCCACCGGGGTCTACATGTACCGCCCTATGGTGGTAGAATACAGACCCTAAATAACGTACGGCATGCAGAAACCTTGATAGCTTTAGGCCATTCACCGTACCCATATTGAACGGTCTTCCACAGTCCTCCCTACTAAGGGAGTGTTCATTTTTTAACAACAGGGGGGGGTTGGTGAGTTTAGGGGGGGGGCGTAAAATAACTTGACCCCTTCCGAGGGGGGGGCGTAAAATAACTTGACCCTCTTGAGGGGGGGGCGTAAAATAACTTAACGCCTTTGGAGGCGGTGCGATTTGTCGCGACATGACGCCGAATACTTTTTCTGTAGAAATGCCTTAAAATGCAGCAAATTACCTCGAAAATCATAAAATTTTCTTGCGACACTTTGTATCGCAGCTGTTAAATCTGACAATTTTACTATGTAAATTTTCAAAATTTTCATTGGAGGGAGGTGGGGGGAGAGCCAGGCAGGCAAACTCCTCAGATTTCTCAGATTCATTTTTCTCCAAATTGGTCATTCTTGTGATTTGTCCAGATCAAATGAGAACTCTGTTTACCTTTATGTGTCAGACAAGATCAAAATACATCAAATTTCCCCATTTGCCTTCTGGATTTTCAAAATTTTCTTAGGTGGGGGGAGGGGGGGGGGCATACCCTCAAACCTCCTTAGTACAGCTGTGACATGTGATTGGCAAATGAACACATAACTATTTCAGTGATGGTTTAAGATGGGGGGTAGACATGCCAGATGTGCCAAAATGCATCAGACCTTTCCATCCAAAAAGCAAAGTTCCGTCCCCAATTATAAAGGCTGGCAAGTACAGATCTTAGCTCTGACATAATTCTGGCCAAAATGCACCAGAATGCACCATTTGAGGTCTAGATTTTCAAATGTTCCCAAAAGTTTCCCACTAAAAACAGGCTTCATAATACAGTTGGCCAAAAGGAAAAAGAATGCACCATTTCAGGTCTAAATTGTCATATCTTCCCAAAGCCTTTCCTCAAAAAGGATAAGGCTCCAATCATAGAGGCTGACTAATGCAGATCCGAGTTGTAATATCATTTTGGCCAAAATGCAGCAGAATGCACTATTTCAAGTCTAGATTTCCAATTTTCCTAAACCTTTCCTAAACAATAAAAAAGTTTCCAGCCCCAATCATAGATAACTTAGAGCTGAGCTTTAATATATTGTATGCCAAAGTGCATCAGAATGTAGCATTGCTAGTCATAGGCTTTCAAATTTTCTTGTGGTGGCATTCCCCAAAAAATCCTGGGCTCTGATTTTTTCCTCTTCGGAATTTGCACGTCTGGTGTGCGTGTACTGTAGGCCCACATTTGCCAGTAAGATGTGTGCTTTCAACCGTTTTTGCTGGTATGACAGAGCAGACCAGACTGCAAAATAAATGTTTGTGGAGTTTGAACCAAAAACAGACATGGTTGGGCACCCCCCAATTTCAGATTCCAAAATTTTACAAAATTCCCATTATTGCATCAACAAAATTGTTTTATCAATGCACCCTTTGATTGGCAGGTAGAGTAACAATTTGCTTATCTAATATTGAAAATGGTTTGTAGTAATTCCAACTAAAACAGATGGTATGCAAGTGTGGTTTGCGTCACACTCCTGTAGTTCAGTACATTAACCTATGCAGTTGTACCCAAATGACTACCAACTGTTCATCTTTTTACACCTTTCTTTTCTGGCAGATTTTATCTGCTGCTATATCATTGCAATAAAATGATCTAGTCAAAAAAACAATATTGGAGACTAAAATAGTGATCATCAAATGTACCCAGGATACTTCATCATTACAGATAGGCTGTTACCAACTGTTCGTTTCAAACTAGGACTAAACTGCTTGGTTGGTTGACCAGGCCACCGGCTGGGGTCAAGGCCATTTATTTATAACTTGACCGTGAGAGCAATACCTACAAGGAATGATTGAGCCATAATGTTGACATTTATGGAACATGATACTGGACAGTAATAGATTGTATTGAGAAAAGGTGTTTCAAAAGTGTCAACTTGTGGGTATACAATCCATTCAGGATTCCACCAACCCTCCTATAAAGCTTTCAAAGTGCACACGAATACACCATTTGGCCTCTAGATTCTGAAATGTTCCAGTTAGGAGATGGACATGCCACTCTGATCCCCTTCTGAAGCACTGCACTTTGAGTATGGTTATGATTTCCTGGGAGCTGGATAGATATTGTGTCCCTAATATTCATGTCTAAATTTGATGAATCCATAGATCAAAATCAAAACTTACAATTTGAATATTTAATGGCCATTTCTAGGAGTACATTTACCATAAAACCCTTCCCTTAAAACAACCCCACCTTTAAGACGACCCCCTAGTTAGGAAAAATATACCCCAAAATAAGTCTGTCTTAAAGGCCATGAAGCAACATAGGGATAGGCATTGTAAATAAGGCCTATATCCTTTATATCAAGTATAAATTCATTTCTAGGTAGCACTGATGTGACACGGTGATGCAATGCGAATTGATGCAGAAAAATTGAAAGGGGGGGGGCGCAAAATAACTCAGCTCCTCCCAAGGGGGGGGCGGATTTTAACTTGGCCCTTCCCGAGGGGGGGGCGCAAAATAACTTGCGTGTCAAAACGAAAACTCACCAACCCCCCCCTGTTGTTAAAAAATGAACACTCCCTAAGTGAACTGATCTGGAGGGATGAGACTTTGACCAGAATTTATACCAGAATGATGAACATTGATGATTGGTTAGGCCACCTCATTTTGATAACTTGAATTAGAGGGTTTTACAACAAATATTTTGGGCGGCAGGGGCAAAGAAAACCACTCAAAACACTCTCTAGGCTGTCAAATAAAGATAAATGAAATATCCCCATTTTGAAAGGCCTAATGCTGGTTTTGGCTGGTCAGCATATGCTTTTTTTGTCAGATTCTCAAAACAATAATTACATTTTTTAAATGCCAAAAATCCCATCGGCGGATCTGTAATCCAAGTAATCAGAATAAAACGGCCTTACTTCCAGTCAATGCCTAGCCCTTACGGCTCCTTCACCAAGAGTCAGAGTTGTGTGAAGACTGGTACTCAGGGCGTTGTAAAGCAGACCTGTGGAGTTTATCAATACGGTGAAACCTTGATAAATTGGCCTTTGATAAGTCGGTTGTCTCACTTATCAATTATAAATATATGGCAACAATTCTGATTACACCCATTCTGGAGATATGTAATATTGCTCTAGTTATCTGTCTGTTCTAGTAATTGGTCGTATTTTATCCAAAACGGGATCTGATATTTATCAAGGTCTCACTGTATATTAACATATTTCTCTTCTCTGTGTTTTAACAGGGCACATTGGTAAGTTATATTGAAGTTCAAGATGTGGCCCCCTATGGGACTACTACTGCTGCTAACGTTCGCCTTACTCCTGCACGATGCCTGCTGTAAGCCAACTGGAACTGCAGGACCTGACTTAGACGCAGATACAAACCCACTTGCAAAGGTAAGATTTTTTAATGTATCATATCTGACACTGCCAGCATCATTCCATGTTGACTAAATAAGATAGTATTACGTGGTACTAAATACCTATTGTACATATGCATTGCACTTTTGAGAGATTGCTCAAATTGCTGCTGGTGCCTGATCATTGCACCACATGCACTAGGTACCAGCGATACAAAAGCAACAGAAAAAGCAGCACTGGACAATCCGTGCAATTAGACTATGACTGTGGCTACATTAGCTTGTAATTCTCATAAAACATGTAGCAAGCAGGAAACTAGGTACATATCTGAACTATCTAATTATATTTCGGTCAGCTGAACTCCCTGAACCCTCCTTTCAAAATCCTGAGTCTATCCCTGCATCATATCTAAAAGATCTAACCCCAGGGTGTGATGGTTAGAAATAGTAACTTATTGGAGGTAGTTGTAGGGAAGGAGTGAGGTGTGGGAGGTTTACCTGGTGTGTGCTGGAGGTATAGGGCTGTAACGTGTGTTAACTTGTTCCCGCAACCTCTGTGTGTACACTGACACCAGCAATCTCGTGAGACCTTGGTTCTGCTCTCGTAATGTAGCCTGTTCCCCGGAAGCTATGGTGTGTGAGTGTGTGGTCACTGCTTAGATCTCACGATAGAATGCAAGCACAGAACTAACATGGCCGCCCACACGGAGAAACCCGAATTATCGCTATAGGCTGAGGGTGAACACACAGTGAGTAGGTGGAAAAACAACCTCTGAAGTACAAGACACCTGGTATGGCTATATTTTATGTTTTACGTCCGTACTTCCAAGTGCACAGTAAGTAGGAGCATTTATATCTTCATAATTTATAATGCATTTCTTTGCCACCATGACATATCTCCTTTGTTCGTATTTATTGTAGCAATGGGAACCCTCATTACATACCTCCCATCTACATCATGAGACATTATGAAAATTGATATCTCAACTATAGATATTAGGAATTAATATCGAGTCCAAAACACACTGCATAACCTGGCATTTTATATGATATGGGGAGCTCACCACTAAATGAACAATATCAGTTAACATATTTGTCAAATCTGCCAGAGCCGCCACGCAATTCTAGATGATGCACCATATAGGGCTCAGTCTCATGAGTTTGCAACAGTTCAAACGTCTTTGACCGGTGGCGTCTTTGACCGGTGGCGTCTTTGACCGGTGGCGTCTTTGACCGGGTATGTGATTAAAATGAAGAAAAAAGTAGTGTATAGTAAAGAAATGGGTAAATTTATTGTATAATATGTTATAACACATCATTTCGAGGCATTATTTAAAATTGATATATTTCATATATTTATGTTACTGGCTCAGTCTCATGAGTTTGTAACAGTTGAAACATCTTTGACCAGTGTCGTCTTTGACCGGTGACGTCTTTGATCGGCTGAAGAAAAAAAGCCCAAAAGGAACCCTTAATATGTGCATTCAATTTTTTTTTTAAATTGGGTAAAACAACCATAGACTGTTTATTACATGAAGAAGTTGAAGCTTAAATTTCTTTACTATATACTACTTTTTCCTCATTTTAATCACATACCCGGTCAAAGACGACACCGGTCAAAGACGCCACCGGTCAAAGACGCCACCGGTCAAAGACGTTTGAACTGTTACAAACTCATGAGACTGAGCCATAGAGTGACACGAATAATCCTCTCTGCCTGTCTTTCTCATTGTCCTGGCATGGTGCCCCTTGTTACTAATAGGAGCGGCCAAACAGAAAGGATGCGGTCTCCCCGTGGGCAAAGAGCATTGATTCAACATTGATAAAAGGTTGTCAATGTTGATTCAATGTTGATTCAACATCAATTTTATGTTAAATTGAATTTTGTGCCCACTGGGCTAAAGCCATGTGTGAAGCTTCCTTTGCCCTCACACCGTAATGTCAAGAGAGACCATTCACAAACAGGTCTTACAGAGCTTTTTTTATGTATTCTGTTAACATTAGGTTGACTCTCAGGAATGTGTTTATAATCAGTTAAGTATAATGTTAGCGGGTTACACAGCAGTTTGGTGGTGGTCTTAGCTAGGCATTAAGAGTACCTCCCACCCCGTGTTAACACTTTAAGGGCCGCATAGTACTTCAATCCCTGGAGCAGCTTTTTGTCGTCATGATGCACAGTGATGCATGAAGGCAGCCCTGAGGAGTCTAGAGTTGAAAGGAAATCTTCCAGGTAATCCCCCCATCATTGATTCTCTACCCCGGGGAAGTTAATATCTTGTATAACTTTGGGATAATGAGGGTGTAAATAACGAGATGTAGAGCCAGGGGAGGTGGGAGCAGTTTAGGATCAGAAGCCAACTCACTCCACACCGTCTACACAAAGAACTGGAGCAGATTTGTCTAGTTTCTTTTGTGAGATTCTGGCAGGTCCTGACTGGTGTGCACAGAGTGGAGCCGGGGATGCTAGCTGGCAGGAGGATCAAAATACCTGGGGGGAATGGCGTGGGTGGGTGGGAAGATGACCCTGAGAGAATACGATTATAATAGAAACGTTAGGTTGCCAACTTTAGCACCATAGTGCTAATACACTGATCAATGCATTTGTGCACCAGTGAGGATTACCTTTTGATGCTACGTCCATGCATCTGTACTGTATTGATACTCTCCTGAAGGGTCGATATGATTCACATATAGTGCATCATGACGACAAAAGAATATGAAGCTTAAGGTATCGTGTCGTCCTGAAAGGGGTAATACCTGGAGGCGAATGGCGTGAGTGGGTGGGAAATTGACCCTGAGAAAATAAAATGAAATGGAGATAAGTACATGTATGCCAATTTCAGAGGAAAATATATTCTAGATGCCAGAGAATCATCCAAGTTAAATCGGGCTGTCCCTTCCTCACCCCCTACTAGGTTAAATGACGAAGTGATCTGACCCTTTAAGGAAATCATATATGTACTGTTCTCTTTTGCGTTCCTCAAGGGATTAAAACTAGAGCTAATTTTCTACTAAGTCTTGGTTATTCTTTTGAACATTATTCAAATGATTCCCACATAACGAAATTGACACCCCAAAACGAATGCTGGCTTCTAGAGGACCTTACAGACGCAGTTCGGGGATTGCGTTGTAGGAATTGGGGAGACACAACCGAGATAAATACATAGCGGGGGAGACAGGGCTAGTGGGAAAACAACCAGCAAAAGCAGCAAAAAAAGCCGGCCGGCCGGTGTCCCAAGAGCCGTTCTTCCCCAGCCTGGTGTCTGGGCGAGCTGCTCACTGAAACGTCCTTTCTGTCCTGAGACGATAGATGACAGCGAGGCTAGTGGTAGTCTATGTAGGTGTAACGACATCTTTATATACTCTCTACTAATGTGTCTATCTATGTCAGCTCACTATTTGGGTAAACACTGAGACTCTGCATGTCGATGCCTCTGCTTGAGGGGCTGGAACATTGAAATCTTCAGAGATCTTTCGTACATTTTCTCTCTAAGTCAGAATGGACTGCTGCTGCTGTTGCTGCTATGAGCTGCTCCTGTCTGGTTAAAAATCTTGTTGAGCTGCTCCAACTCCCTGACCCAGAATCTTTCCGTGGGTCAGACCTGCTTACCTGTCGCCAGGGTCTGCTTGAACGATCGCCAACTGCAATGGCGTCGTCAGTCCAACCCTCCACGATCCCAATCTCCCCAATCTCAACTACTGTCAACCCTCAGCTGATGTTCCATCCTAAGGTGCTCCCCCACCATAAACTACTGTCCACCCTCAGCTTCTTTCCCATCCTCAGCTGCCCCCTCATCACAAACTATTGTCCACCCTCAGCTGGCCCCCACCATAAACTACTGTCCACCCTCAGCTGCCCCCCACCATAAACTACTGTCCACCCTCAGCTGGCCCCCACCATAAACTACTGTCCACCCTCAGCTGCCCCCCCCCCACCATAAACTACTGTCCACCCTCAGCTGGCCCCCCACCATAAACTACTGTCCACCCTCAGCTGCTGTCCTATCCTCAGCTGCCTCCCACCATAAACTACTGTCCACCCTTAGCTGCCCCCACCATAAACTACTGTCCACCCTCAGCTGGCCCCCACCATAAACTACTGTCCACCCTCAGCTGCCCCCCCCCACCATAAACTACTGTCCACCCTCAGCTGACCCCCCACCATAAACTACTGTCCACCCTCAGCTGGCCCCCCACCATAAACTACTGTCCACCCTCAGCTGCTGTCCTATCCTCAGCTGCTTCCCACCATAAACTACTGTCCACCCTCAGCTGCTTTTTCATCGGCTCTGCTCTCTTGTTTCATTCTCTTCTATCCCCGACCCCACCCCTTTCCCTTGCCTTAGTGTGGGAAATCAAAAACGACTCTGATCTCAATTGCCCCCTACAACCCCATGCGCTACAGCTGCCACCCATCCACCCCCTCCCCTCTGCCTGTTCCCCTCCAGGGGCCTGTGGGGCCGTGGTTGACGTGAATATAACCCCCGGTAGGCAGCGCCCCGGTCAGATTGCTTGTTTCTCTGCTTGAAGAGAGTACGCTGCCATTGGCCTACTGTTGCTGCTGGTACCTCTGTGAGTATAGTCTCACTGTGTTAATAATCAGTTAGGCATCGATGCATGCACGCCAACCACACTTAATTGGTGAGCATTTAGAATAGAAGAGCCATATTTCAGGCCAAATCTATTGAAATCGACGTTTCATGAATTATTCCCAGGGAATCCCTGTGGTTTGATGTACTTTCAGTGAATATATTGGAATCAATTCGTTCAATAAACACAGGATTCTGGAAAGTAGTGACTGCTTGACCTGTTTTATTTGCATCTTACGCAATTAAGTACAGAGGCATTAGGCCACACCAAAAATAAAAGTTGATCAATGGATTTCACTTTCAAAATGAGATTTCGCTCGGTGGAATGAGCAACAGCTTCTTTAGGCCACTCCAAGAAATAAACTTGTTTCTCATCACTAAGCCATGAGAAATAAGACGTTTCTTTTGCTTAGACCCAAATCGTATAGGGTATTGTAAGGCTCTCAGAGAACTAAATTAACATGTAAATGAATAAGAGATTAACGATCTGCAAAAGTTGTAACTATGCATTTATCCTTCAGCTGATTACATTTGCGGCAATGTAAGCATTAATTTGATACAAGATGATATCTTGTATCATATTATGTCCATATTTGTCCAATTTTGCCATGTTTTTCCATTAAATTTATTTTTCCAAAAAGAAAGCAATGATCTCAAAAAGACAATAATTGTTGATGAATCTGAAATTGTTCAATTGAACCTATGGCAAGAAACGATTTAGTTTATCCGAGAGGATTAAGAGAATAAAGAAGTGAAAAAGAAAGTCTCCAATTTGAAAAGGTTGAAGCGAGCGAAATCCATTGATTCTTCATGGATTATACATATGGTATCCGACTTAAGAGCTAATTGAAGTTCACCATTATGACAAATGACCCAGAATCAATTAATTTTGTATCACCGTCTTGATAAAAAGAAATCAGAAAAATTATCAAAGTAACTAACCAAATGGCTAATTTTACTATATCGTTGAAACGACTTGAGGGGAAGACGTATGTTTATGTGAGTGTATCTTCCCCCGTTGAAGACCCGGCAGCGCCTGAGTATTTGGAACATGTCCAGCCATTAGACAGGGTAACTATATTTCCTCCAGGTGCTCAGGGGGTCGGGGTAGACGTCAAGACCAGCCATTAACCATTTAGGGACAGCATACTGCTTCATGGCGTCATGTTAATTGTTCTTCACGAAAAATGCAGAACAAATGAGCACCTCACGGGCACTACATTGGCGCAGCGATGTGCCGCATTATACCAACCATTTTGAAGTATATCACTCTGTAGGATGGGCATGATGCATGCACGTAAGAATATGTTAAATGCTCCTTGCACAGAGATTGATGTCTTTAATGACCAGATAATGTACAGCAACAGAGACAACTCCGTCTGGAGAATGAGATGGCTTTCAGCTTTCAACTAAAGGTGTGTGACGGGGGTGGGGTTGGGCGGGAGGAGGGGAGGGGTGGAGGGGTGGAGGTGGGAGAATAAACGGGGAGGGGGATAATGAATAGATGCAAGGGGAGAATAGGGAGAAGCCTGCATACATTAGGGAGGGAGCTCATGTGTAGGGAGGGAGACTTGAGCTGAAGAATCGAGGCATGCAGGAGGGAGGCAAACAGGAGGGAAGGTTAGAAAAGAAGGAGGGGTTAGAAAGTAGTAGAGAGGGGGACAGGAGGGGGGACAGGATATGGAGGAGAAAAGGTGGAGAGTATGCATACATGACTATGAATATGCAGGAAGGCATGCAGGGAATAAGTGGAGTAGGAGGTATCAGATAGGGAAGATGAATTAGGTAGACAGTATACATACATGACGCTACAAGCAGGGTGAAATGAGAAAAGGCAGAGGATGGGAAGAGGGGCAGTTAGTAACAGAGGAACATATATACAAGAGTGAATGTGTCGAATAAGGAGGGATACAGTGAGAGAGAGAGAGAGAGAGAGAGAGAGAGAGAGAGAGAGAGAGAGAGAGATGGACAGAGAGAAGGAGAGAGAGGCAGGGCATGCACACAGACACAGCCCTGGTAATAATCAGGGTTATCCCCGTGGTTGGTATAAGAGTGTATTTTAACCACCTGTACAGGTGTGCCACCCTGAGTACAGCCGCCCTACCCGGTGGCTTGAGTGAGTAGTACAGCAGGGGGTGGGTGCATGGGGGCAGGTGGGAGGGGGTGGGGTTCACAAGGATGGGGCTACAAACCCTGTACTATCAGCCTCAGCCCGATATGAGAGTATTACATAGAAAGGAGGAAAAAGTTAAACTAGGCCAAGTTGTTATAGATGTTGACTGATTTCATTTTTTCAGTATTTTCTACGACCACACGGTATATTATTTTACAAGGTGACTTTCCCACTGACCTATACATGATTCATGGCCTACTCCAACACCTGCAGACTATACAGCTGTCACATAGCAGGGTTGAAATTTACCCTTTTTATATGACAAGAGCAAAATACCTACAAACCACATTTTGAAAATCAGACTCACAATGTCTGAAACAGCTCAGCCCCCACTCATGATATACATCAGAGAGGGTATCAATTATTCAAAGCCATTTAATGAAGAAAAGATAACATTTTCTTAGCCCATTGAATACAGACAAATTGTATTTAATCAGGGGAGGGGGGCTTCAAATACGCACGCCCGTGCTAGCTCTCCTAGGTGCGCGTACAAACGTTAAGAGCGCAATCTTAACCTAAGAATTAAGATGATCTTAATTGTCTTAAGATTAATTCTGACACTACTCTCTAGAGGGTGCCACTCTCTTAACACAGAATTAAGACCGTCTTAATTATCTTCACCTATCTTAATCCTAACTTAAATTATCTTAGACTATCTTAAAAATGTTTCAAAGCAAATGAAGACGGCGCCACTAGTAATGATATGCCTACACAGTCCATGGTAGGATAGGCTAGTTAACTAGTATGTTTTTTCTTCTATTTCTTTCCTTTTAGATGTTTATATGGTCTCAACTGGGTGCAGGGTATATACTATAAAGGCAAAACTCAGGTAGCATCGAGGTATCCAGTTAAGACATTTTAAGATATCGTAATTAAGATTGTACTTTTAACGTTTGTACGCGCACCTAGGAGAGTTAGCACGTATTTATACGGCGCTTCCGGTGCTTAAGCATAGTAAATTTTGTATTTCAAAAATATAAAAGCCAATTCAACATTGACAGTTTAGCATTACCATTACCGTAGTTTCCTGTCCTAGAATACAGACAGCGTCTTATAATATTCCTAGATTGTTGAATTATTTTGTGAATCAAAATAACATTCTAGATATCCCTCCCCCCCCCCCCCCCACGATTTACTTAATTATAGCTAGGATAACCTCATAAATATTTCTATGGTGCAAACAGCAAATGCCGCTCACTGTATATATGACATGTTTATACCTCTCCAGTTAACCATTTAAATATACTACTTCCATGCACGGATTTTGTCGCCCTGAAGCAAGCTTAAGCCTGCAGCATCAATGAGTAGTATCCCAACGGTGCTACATTTTATGACTATTGCGGTCCATGACACGACTTAGTGCTCTGTGGGTGCCTCATAACTGATTATAAGGACATGTACACGTAAACATGTTTTATTGAAAGGGTTAACCAGCCAGGTCTACCTCCTCTGTAGGTAGCCCCATTCCCCCTACACCCTGGAGCAGTGAATCCTTTCCTCCAGCAGCCCCTACCTACCTGCAACCCACCACCTCCCACCTCCCCTACACACAGCCTGCCTGTAATAGCGGCCCCAGATATATATACCCCACAGCCCTCTGCATCGGAGCCACTCCGGACCTATCGTTGCCGGTAAGTACTGCTTCCTACACTGCTCCTTCCTTCCTCCTGTACCTTGGTATATCCCCTTATACATATCGTAGAGCCCTGGAGGAAGCCCCATACCTTAGGTATAGGGAGAAACCAGGGTTTGGTGACGCTGGTTCTATCTCTAGGGATGGCTTGCTTCATGTGCGATCCCTCAATGGGGAGTGTGTTCTTTTAACATTAATCATGTGGGGTATACATTGAGCTTCAGTTGAACTAGGAGAGTTAAATCCACCAGTTGGTGATATAAGATTCAGATTTACCTTTGTCAATAACTACTACACTATAAGCAGGGCAGCTTCATCCATAGGAACCCCGATACGTCTGAGTCAGCTCTGTAAACAAATGAGTCTTCTAGTTTCGGTGCCAAAGATGGCCTCCTAGTACTGAATCTAATTGACTGGTTTAGTCTGGGAGCTTATAGACTTATAGCAGTTTGCCTGGGGCTTAGTGCTGCTGCTGCTGCTGCTTCTAATGCTGCTGCTGGCGCTGCTTCTGCTGCTGCTGAGTGTAAGCAGACTCACTGGGTACTTTCTGTGGCCATCCCCCACCCTGTCTGATCTAGTGGCGTATAAGTCAATGTTGCCTACAATTCTACACAATATTAACAGCAAAGCGTTGACATAGCATTACTTTATATGAGAGGAATGGACCCCTAGACTAAGATAATTAGACAGCTTATTATGCTATGTGTGGTCTGTCAGATCTTACTCATGCATACCCATGTACTTAGGTTTATGTATTTCTAATATACTATAAAGGTCTGCTAAGTCTCTAGAATACAAAGAAATTCATTTTTAATGGAGAGTGAACTAGCTTATAGATGGGGAACCAACTGGAGATATATTAGACATGGAGAGTTGTGAGAGGGTATGGTAGAGGTCATAGAGTCTGCATGTATATGTAGTCGGACACACTAGGGGTACAGTAGCTAGGATGACTCTGACAACCAAGCCGCCATTTTGAAATGACTAACCACATGAGCAAATGGGATATGTTTAAATTTCCTATTACATTTACTTTGATAAATATTCTCGTGACAACACAGTATGATCGGCATGATGCATTCATTCATCATGATCATCATGAAAACGATTTCATGAAGTCAGAAAATTGCAATGTCGATCAACACCCTGTCAACGCGGATTCAATGCTCTGTATCCACTTGGATATTGAATCAGGGGAATAGCATTAATTACATATGTATGTTCTGACTATGATGTATATTGATAGATGGCATTCCTCGATTAAGACATTCCAGTTTCATCACTTTTTGATTAGGAAATTAGTCAAGATAAGATACTGTAACGGTAGTAGGAACGCTAGGCAGATTGCTTAGGAGATTTAACGATATGCAAGTTCCTAAAATTTTATAATAGATATGGAATCCCCTTTAATGGTAGCACAACTATTAGACATACAGTTATGACAGTAGATAGCTGTATATTCCAGTAAGTAATATGCCTCCGCTTTCTAGAGTTGTGAGGGAAGTATTGTGGTGGAGGGTTGGTAGGGAGAAGTTAACCCTTTGAAGGCAGGACACCGCTTTATTGCAGTATATCCATATCTCAGCATGATGTATGAATGTAATCCTGGCAATTGACTTGAAACTTCCCGATCGAAAGTTGGGCATGATGTAATGTAACCTGTTTTGGCTGTATAGGTGCATCTTAACAAGATGGTGTCATGCCGTCCTTAAAGGGTTAAGTGTTTGCTGGTTCAGCATCAGCAGCTGCAGCCGAACCACAGTACAAAAACCTGCCTGCTCCAGCATAGTGAGCCGCAGCTACATGGCCGACAAATACTGGCACTCAGGGAAGGAAATAACCTGTAACAAAACACACAATAAGAAGTAAAGGGAGGTGTACGCAGCAAGGGGCTCCCAGCTAACAAATCACACCCAGCAGAGGCTGGGGTGTGGACTCAATTATACTTAGAGGCAGTCCGTGAGTGAATGTACTCAGGCCAGTGGTATCAAAAAAAGATGTTCATCTTGTGCTAATGTAAGAATGACCCTATCCTATAATTACAAATGTATATATTGCATTTTTAGTATTGAGGACGATTTCTTTTTTGATTAGAAGGGGCTTGATGGGTCAAATGAGTTGGGGCGGGGGACATTATTTGGATGTACGGTTGTACTCCCTGCATGCGACGGAGTTGATACAAAGATCTTCCCTTTTACAGTAAAGGTGTAAGGATATTACCCCAAGTTATAGGGAAGGGGGGGGGGCAGAATTTCGGTGACAATGAAGGGTCGCTGGCGATTTCAGTGCGCTTGCATGAAAATTATCCAACCCCCACTCTATACTCAGGAAGACATGTCATAGATTAAGATAGTATTCCCAGTGTTTACTTCTTTGCGAGGTCTCAGACCATCACAGTCTATAGAAGTATTATAGTCCTCATGTGTGTACTGGAGATCATATATAGGCGGCTTTGCCATGATTACAGTGTTATGGAATGGGTAGGGATCAGCCTCAATGTTTACCTTAATGTCCAGCTTAACCACCATGTGGCGCCAGTCTGTGCTGGCATGGGAACTAGGCCACCGGAAGTGACCTCGGTACTCCCAGGAATTCTTATACATGTGCATAATAATTGAGTATGATTTCCTTTTTTCTATAGTTTGTATTACATTTTCCAGGTCTTTTTTTTCTTTCTTTCTGTCTTCAGTAATTGTATTCTTAAAGAATGTTTCGATTTGAACAGCATTTCCTTAGCTTTACTTATACTTGCACCATAGATCCCCGAAGAGTCAGCATGATGCATCAATTCAGTCCTCGTTAGGTCTTCATTGGTGCATTATGACAATAAGTAAACATGAGGCATTGAGTCATCATGATATCCTCAGAGGGTATACTTTGGCATAAATGCCCTTGGCTGTTACGTGCATTTTTGGGCTATAATACTGCTTAATACTGCTTAACCTCCAGACATAAAGCTGTGTACCTTTGAGGGGACCATTTACATCGTATACCTAGGCCATTATGTTGAAGATTAGCCTCACAGTATCCTGAGATAACCACCCATTAAGCCGCGCGGTATATTATATAGTGACTCACATAAGCAGAACCTCAGACACATTACACTCCCATAAGTAAGGATTCTATACATATAAGTTGAACATATCAATAACGGACGTATGCTAGTATCTAAGTAGGTAGACAGGTTAAATATGTGAGTAAAGAATGAGCATGGAGACGGTAGACCATGGCCCTGTGCTTCTCTGCCATTACTTTTACTACTAGTTTTAGTGAGTTAAGGTATCCAGAGAAAGAGAGATGACCATGCAGCTTGTGTGTACCATTCAACTGCTACCCACAGGGGCCTACCTATACAGGAAGGGCAATGCAGGAAGGAATTCTAATATGATCGGCACCTTCTATAGAGAATATTAGATCAACACTCATCTGCTCATGGTGTTGATCTGGGTACCAACAAAGCTATCCCTCTTTATGGACATTGGTGTAACTACGTAGGTGCTCTTATGGTAACCTACTTTAAAATTTAATGGCCCACAATATATCCCCGAACAACAGTGGTCACTCATCAATTTTGGAATTGAACTCGGTTGTGACACGATAAAAGCCTCAGCAGATATTGTTTGAGTGAGTAATTGGGTCGGTCTAATGGAAATGTATGATTGGAGGTATTACAAATCGCAATGGAAACCTTGTGTGTGACTGCATGGGTGGTGCATGGATCACTGTATATCCCTATAGAGGTCACTTCACAGTTCACACCCCTGTAAAAAGCCTAGTTAAAAATAAACTTTATTGAAATACTGAACATGGCATGCATTCACGTGTTACAGACCGCAGCCCTGAGCTACTCCTCCCGTTTACCTCCTTTACCACGAGCAGCTCAGTGAGTGGGAGCAACTCTTGGGTCTGTTCCAGGCCATGACAGGACACCAGGGCAGCATGGGTCAGAGGTCGGAGGTCGCAGACAAACAGACAGGGGTGGGGAGGGGCTAAGGGGGGTGAGCAGACTAGAGTGAGCAGCACTGTGCTACTGCTCAGAGCTGCTCTGTACTACTCACTGTGTAAGGGGGGTAAGTGCAGGCCGGGGCAGGGCCATGCCTGCAGGGTAGTCTTTAATGTAGTGTTACAGGTCAAAGCTCACAGGTATGTTAGTTTATAGCTAGTTTGACCTCACTGAGATCTCAAAGTCAAATAATAGAACTGCAATGACACATAAAGAATATGGAGCTCTTTGTAAATTCGTGATGTTTGAAGTAAGAAACACAGTTGACCTACGGACTATAGTTTTAAATTAAGGTAGGCCTACAAATATAGAAACAATTTAGACCATCAATGTTAGCTGCATTATGGCATATACTTGTATTATATACATACCACAGTGCTAGAACATAGTTCGTTGCACGCCCTGAACTCAAAGTAAGGTACATGTAAGGATTTAGCTGTCCCAATTCTTTTGCCAGCCAAATCACGTCACTTTACCCCAAGAGGCAGAGGGAATGTGTGTCCCCCATAACGGCAGTCATAGTGAGTAGTATATGAAATGGGGACTTTGACCTTTGTGTGTGACACGATGGAGCCGTGTCCCAGTGGGAGGAGAAGCTCAATATAGCAACACTGTCACACGCACCGCGAGCAGGTGGGGCATAGGGGATACAGGATGTGTAGTAGGTTAGACCCTGGGCTGCTTACCCATACAGGTCACATATACACATACACTTCAGGTAACCCATTATAGGTATACAGCCACATAGAAGGGTACTTCGTGCCCGGGTGCATCGAGCATCATTTCTGCTAGGCTGTTCACATCTAATTTTATTTGGTTCTTTTTGAAAATAAGATAGTTTTTTCGATAATGTGTTCAGCCAAGGAAAATTGAAAAGTCATTCGCCCCCTCCACGGATCCTTTCTGTGTGAATCCTCACATATAGGGCCACCTGTCTATATTGTAGACTATACACTAGGGGAAAAGTCCTCTTCATTAATCATACATTTTTCTTGCAGTCCCTGTTTAAGTGCTGAATATGAACAATATCTACTACCTATGTCATGTTTTGAGTCATAAAGTTACAAGTTTGAATTGTTTATGAGCAAGACTTGCACGCAAGTCTGAAACTATAAATAGGCATTGCTCACATTTGCTCATTATAATGAGACATCACTCATGTGGCAATTTTACTGTATTAGTATAATTCAATGTGTAGTTGCTTGTGACTTTGTACAACAAGGAATTGCTCAGAATTGCTCAGGAATTTGCTCCTGCTGAATCTTCCAACGGGTGGCTACAGGTTATGTGTATGAGGGTGGGTGGGAGGTGTGGGTGGTTGTTCAGGTGGTAGGAGGCCGGGTGATGCCAGGGGTGAGCATCTGGGGTTAGGATTAGGGATTATCTGTAAGATGGGTTCTAGGGTTTCTCTGCAGTAGGAGGTACTGCTGTTAGCAGGAGGGTGGCTGGGGGGTGGGTTTAATCCCCGACACGTGGCCACTGTACTGCTGTAACCCCCCCCCCCCCCCCACACCTCCCACCAGCCTCACGCCTACAGCAGGATCCAAAACCCATACACACCCGCGTTCTCCATTGGTTGTCCACTCCCCTTATCATTATGCAGACTATAGGGGAGGAGGCACCTCTTAGCTTGGGTTAATTACAATTTTTCTGAGGGGGACCTAAATAACACCATTATTGAAACAAAACAAAAAGAAATGTATTTCTTGAACAATGGTCATTCCCTAAAGGATGTCCGACATTTTCTGGACTCAGCACCTGTGACAATTCTCCTCCTATCCCTTATTTAAAATAATCTTTTTGAAAGAACTTCAATGACATGCAAAGTGTATAAGATGATACACTAAGTTCGCGTAATGAGTAACGCAGGTGGATGGGTCTAACACATATAGTGCGGGGCAGGGCTGTGGATGTAGGACATGGGGGGAGGTACATGGTGCACATGTACACAGGAGCTGCTCCAGGAGCTGCTCCCTGCCTCCTCCTGTCCTCCTCCTCCCCGAGCTGCTCACCACACCACACCAGCAGCAGCAGCAGCTAAATCCGGGCCCGCCTGCTACCCGCCCGCCCCGGCCCACCGACGAAAATATTAGTATGATAAAGTTACGGCTGCGGGTGCCGAGGGTACTGGAGGAGGGCTGGAGGAGGAGGCCCGGCCGTCTGCCGCCCTTATATGTACAGGAGGAGGCGGCAGGGGTGTGCTGCTGGTAGGACTGCTACTGGTAGAGGTAGTGGTGAAGGCTGAGAGGAGTGGACCGGATAGCAGTATAGTAGTATACTAACTCTAGTCTATAGTAGTAGTAGTGGGTGAGCAACATAGCAATGTTTAGGGGATTACAAAACATCTTTGGAATAGTAATTGTGTTAGACCCACAGGTTAAAACACATATTTTGATATGCAATGATGTCGCTGTAAAAAGAGACGTGAAATGTTACTCAATGTCAAGATCGAATAAAACCACTGAGAATAGGGTTTGAATTATTCTAATCTTCTCTGCTGTTAACCAACCCTTTCATATAATGTCACCGTCTGATGAACAGAAATGCAACCTCATGAATTTGAATGGGGGGTGCACTGATAATCTAAATGCCCTGGGCCTTAGTCTGTAGTGGCTATTTCAGGTTAGGCATAACGATATTGGTCATAATGACGAACTGATATTCAAAAATGACTAGGCCAAAACAAAATATGACTAAGGCCTAATAATCATAGAACCAAGGTGGGTCAATCACTACTGACTATACCTGATAGTATTAACTAACCATGGTTGATCGGATAGGGAGCCAAAAACGACTAATTGGGTTCACCACTATTGACTAAGTTTTGAAGTTCAAAGATTATCAATATGGGCGGGGCAATTCGAAGGATTGGCTACACAGTAGCAGTTGCCCTTTCCCTAGAATTGCATCGACTAGCTCTACTATAGGTGGCACACATATAGGGGTAGGGATGCGGGGGTTGCAGGGGCCGATACAGGAATTTGAAAAAGGGGGAGGCATCAAGTACCAAAAAATATCATACGATCTTTTCCTCAAAGGATCCCCCAAGGATCCGCACCTGGGGTGATCGAACAGCTTTTAGAGCAAGGCTGATTGATAGAAGGGGTGGGTAAGGGATGGGCGTATAAATTGAGAAACGTGGAGCATGTGGGGTCGGGTGGGGTGAATTAGGGATTATAAGGGATAAGGAGAAGCAGTGTAGGCAGGGAGCAGGAATAAAAAAAAGGGGAGGGGGCTAGGTTAGTACTTATGAATGGTTGTTTGTATTGATTAGGAAGGGAGGAGTTGGGGGAGGGGGTAAGATAAAGCGAGGAATGGGAGGCTCTAGAGGGAGGAGTTAAGGGAGTAATACGTGTGTGTGTGTAGATGGGGGAGGGGGTGGGGCAAGGGTGGCGGCCCCCACAGCAAGCAACATGCGGTGACCCGCTGGTGGCTCCCTCATGTGGCAGATCATGCCACTACTGGGGGGTTTCGCTGGTTCCAGCAGGTCTGACTGATGCTGATGGTGCAGAGTCTATGTGAACTACATGCTGGTTCCCGGTGTGCTGCTGGTATCTGGCATCAGCAGGTGAGCAGGGATAAGAAAAACATTGCCCTGATATTAAACGGCGGTCATGTCCGCCACCTGGTGTATAAACGTGAAACCAGGCCTGTCTATGGAGCAAATGTCAACTTTCACAACTGTTTTGGTTTCAAGATTAGAATTCCACTACGCCCATGTTTAATATGGGTTGTATTAGTTGATTTAGACATTAGAAAACAGTTGAGGTATTTTCAATGGTGGTGATGGTGATCGAATTTATGAGGTGGGGTTAAGGTAAAGGGCATACTCCCTTACATATAAATAAAAATTACTGAGGCAAGGGTTCTGTTATAACCCGCACTGCATAGTGGGGGCAGAGGGGTCCTCCCTGAGATCGGGAAGTCGCCGAAATTAAGGTCACAAATTCGCTTTTTGGACGCTTTATCATGTTGACAATTTGGTCCAAAAGTCGCCATGATGACCCAGGTCGGAAAGTCGGCTTGGCAATGGCTCGGGTCGCTTTTGACCCATCTGCAGTCACCAAAGTGTGAGATGGACATGTCTTTGATATATGCTGTAATTGCTGATATCTATAATTTAATTCATTTTCTCCCATTTGACGTAGTCCAGAGTGGCACAAATTCATGACAGTGGACCCTATGGTTAATGAACAGTTACCAAAAGACATTATAAAGTCACCACTGACATACTATCAATCAGGTTTAGTTCTGTCGGTTTGAGTGGGTCAAATTGATGTTTTCAAATGGGTGGGCGTTCAAAGACATTTAAGTGGCGTCTGAGTCTGCGTTTTGGCTGGATGTCTGTGTGCAGTGGGCCTGTGAAGGGGAAGGTGGAGTAGCCCAGGCTGAGCAAGAGGCCATGTTATTCTAGTAACAGTGTTCTACTCGAGCTGGAGGTGGCGGCCACAGCCCCAGCCAAACCAGCGTTTATATTGGATCCATGCACTCTACAGGAATAGCGAATGACTTGCAAATATACCCCTGGTAGCCGCCATCTTGACAGTCAAGATGGCGGCTAGTGGGGATCACGTGCTCACCATGGCAACCGGGAATTGGTGCAGCTAGTGGTCCATACTTCACTGTGTAGGGAAATAGGCCAAGGCCGTGGACAGTGCCAACCCCGCAGGCAACCAGACTGGTGGGAAATGATGACAAAAAAATAAGTGAAATAAAAGAAATAGGCCTAATTCTAGGCCATAGTAGAGTAGGTCTGGTCTGAGCTTTACGCTTATAATTCTACTGTTTGGAGGGATCCTCTAGGCATTTCCTATGAGTATGAGCCATTGGGGAGGGTTGCATATATATAATGTTTCTACCTTGCTGGTGGCAAAAACAAATAAGCTAGTACCAATAGTAAGGGGGAGGGGGCAGTCCATATGCAGAAACACAGTGCCGGCTGCTGAGGGTTGCAGGCAGGGCTGTCTACGCCTGCGTGAGGGGGTGGGGGCGGGGCAGGCCTACGTCACACCCCCTTATATGGGAGGGCCGTGCACTCTCAGCCTAAGGGGAGACAGGGGTGAGCCTAGAAAAATTCATTAATCCCTCCTGACTAATCAACCAGGGCCATAGTGTCACTAGAAGTCTCATACACGTGAGTTATTCCCCAATCTAAACCCCCTCCTTCAGGGGGAGTAACTCAGGGGGGTATTTTCTCACCTGGGAGTCGGTCCGAGCAGGTCGAGAAGGGGGGAGAGGCTAATCTAGGTCACCACTTCCGGTGTGGGTGGACCAGCCCGCCACCCCTCGGGCGCAGTGAGAA
Organism: Harmothoe impar; assembly: GCA_947462335.1. NCBI lineage: Eukaryota > Metazoa > Annelida > Polychaeta > Phyllodocida > Polynoidae > Harmothoe > Harmothoe impar. The sequence continues at coordinate 29,093,999 of OX381714.1, read as the reverse complement.
CCTCCTGCATATATAAGCGTGCTGTACTGCCCATGACCGTTCACAAAATTTTTATCATTCCAGATCCCCGTAGTCCGCCGTCGGATATTAGGGCTTGCTCTCCTGCTAGAAGTTCACTGTACGGGTTTAGCACATACACGCCACAGCAGAAACATGGTAAGTACTGCTTCTTCTCATCTACTCATCCCTCAGCCTATAGCCCCATGCTACAGGCCTAGACCTTCCCTCAGTACTCAGCAACTCCCACAGCCATGTGCCTGTGGTTCTATACTACAGGCTCATGCTTCTGTTCTATACTACAGAGACATGGTTAGTTCAGATCTAAGGCTCTCCACATAGGCCTAGACCTCTCTACATATGCCTATATCATCCCCCTTCCTTCTGTTTTGAACCAGGGCCTTTGGAATTATACAGCTCAGGATATTCTCCCCCACTTTCAAACTATGTATCCCAAAATTTCCTCATCTATATGTATCCCTTACACAAGCAACACTCAGGTATCTCAGACTAGTAGGAGATACATGTAACTAGTCCACTATAGTCACCTACAAACGATAGATTCCTGCTACCATGGATTGTTCATCGTCCACTACACTGTTCAGGATTTACATCCACATAATACAACCACAGAGGATTCACTTGGAGTTTTGCTTCTCTCTTTTCAGACGGACCTCAGCGCATCTGACATCGAAGGTAGGAAGACAACCATGACTGACCCTCCCCCCCCCCAACTCCACACACCTCCTCCTTCCCACTCCTCCACCCTTCCCTCCCCCATCAAGGCATCTCCTTCTCTTTGCCAAGCATGGACTGGTGACTCCATGTCATGGACAAGGTTGGAATAGATGACGCCGATATCCTCCCAAAACCCCTCACACAATTAGTGTGATGATAAGGCGGGGATTATCATTATGGGTCCTCAGCCTGGCAGAGATACGGCTGCCAGGTGGGGCCCGCCATATTTGACCTTTAAATGTCACCCACCGTCCAACCTGCTCCTCATGCCAGGGTTTGGCACTGAAACCCAGGGTCTCCTGACCCTTTCAAAATCACACAAATGTTCCCCACTTTTGGCCTTTTTTGATACATTTGGTTTGAAATTATCATATTGAGATTGAGGGTTTGGTATGTATATACTGTCTGGTGAGGACGTCCCTGGTTGTGGTGACGGTTGAGGAGGGATGCATTCTGCTGCACGCTGGAACCAGTTGATGAGGGATCGTCGGGGACAAGCTCCATCCGGGCCACTTCACATTGTCTACAGAGGTCACCAGGGGGCGCCTCAGGGAGTAGAACGCTGTCAAAGGACACCATATTGCTGCTATGTGTGCTATCTCTATATACATATATACCCCTATCAACTCAACTCTATTCTACTCACTGCGGCATGTGTATATCATAATAATGCTACTCTTCACCTATACGGGGAAGTACCGATGTAGTCTCCAGACTTTGCTGTGATGATGCTGCCATCTTTTTACCACCTATCTGTATCTCTGTGTGTCCGTACGGGCATGGATTTATTACACATTGATCATCAACCAAGCCTTGAGTCAAGCACCCACCACTGGATTTACTGCTACACCATCTCCAGTGTCTACAATAGGAGGCAGTAGGGAGTAATGTACCTGAAGCACTGCCCGGGTGACCGTTTTGTAGACTGGAGGGACTCCTCTGTGCTGCTAAATGGGAACGCTGGAGTATACGAGCTAGCTGACCTTGTATGGAGTGCTCACGGCGACACCTGTCGACGCCATCTTGAACTACGGCCGCCATCTTGGTTTCCCCCTCCCACCACTGCCACCACAACCACTGCTCTCACTGGATGGATATATATTATTGGAAATAAATATATAATTTCAGCCAGGATAAACTAGGTCTGTTTGATTTCTTGACCAGACCAAATATTTGTAAAATTGGGATTTTCCACCTATGTGCCTTCTCTGGAAGGATGTATGGGAATCATCACCGTTGCCCAGGCAACAACTGTGTTCTGTACATATATATGTACATGTGTAGCAGTGTATATATATAGACAAAGTGTGTCCACCTCTCCCTATGTAGATCTATGCACGACGGGCTCCTCTTCCCATGGAGTGTATACACACATTCCCTCTTCTCCACTCATTGTCCTATGTCACTTAATGTTAAGGAGCCTTTGGAAACTGATCTATCACTACTCACTGATAAATCAGTCTTCGGAAGCAACGCAAATTTTGAAGACATTTTGCTGTGTGATGACTGTGTGGTTTTTACATATAAGCAAAATTTTGAAGGGTAGTCCTGAGTATAATTATCAATTTTGTATACTCTTACTACACCTTGGCTTCTCCATTATGTTTCCTATGTCATGTGGAGTAATTTCACTTCTGTTGTGTGACTTTATGGATGTGTAAATGCAATTAATGTTTTCTATGTGTATATATGAGGTTTAATTTTAGCAAATCAATGCATATCAAAAGTATAACTACTATATTATGAGGGGTTTTCACTCGATTTGCCAACAATGTAATACATACAGCTAAATTCAATTATAATAGTATTATAAAAAGTGTATCAATACAGTGGAGAATATCAATATGCTATATACTTGCATGCATATCATACTAAGATAATCGACACAATTTATTGCTATCCAAGGCTTCTATTTGATCCAATTTGTTCCTTCTGGTGTACACATGATCACTTAGGCATTATATAATTTGTTATTGAGCTTTTTTATTGCTATGTTTTATCAGCTACCAAATGGCAACAAATGCCTTCAGCCTACATTGTCTAAGTAATCCACCATTTTGGAGGATGTCTTTGGGGGTAGGGGTGGCTGTCAAGTCCCATCCAGGGCCAGATGGAAATAGCTCCATGGCTGTATATACTACTCCAGGCGAGCCTCCAGGCGAGCCTGCTGGAAGAGGGGTACTGGAGGGGGCAGGCAGATCCCCTTTGGGACCCCTTACTCAGCCTAGTGCCCCACCAGTACTGCAGTAGTCTATACATAGGGCCAGGTTGAGTTTCACACTGGCCTCTGTATTCAATGTTCTTCTACTCCTGCTATGTATCTGTGTATTCTCAAAGAAATTGCTCTACCTTTTGTTAATTTTTTTTTGCAAATTATTATCTTAAGATGCAAAATTAGCTTGGTATGCTCATGGCTACAAATATATATATTAACCAAATATCTCAATCAGAGAAGGAAATGTATGAGTAACATTCCATGCACTTGTGGTACCATACATCGGTGATAAACATCACAACAGCAATCACCAGTCTGTTGACTCACTATAACCTCTCACATTAGGCCACCATACTACAATTTTAGGGTATTGAATTAACTATTCCTGATAAGAAAGAAGGGGAAATTAGGTCATTCTAATGCTAACCTGATAGTATGCAACTATGCAGGACTAGTTCAGTGATATTTCAGTACAATAACTATGTCCATAGATATTGAAGTATGCATGATATATTGAAAAACAATATATAATGGGCAACATTTAATCAATTTGTATTGTGACTACTTCTGATCTTTAACTATAGAAGTAGAGCTGATTCAATGGACTGTGAGGGTTTATAACCACTAGAATAACGATATAACAAAATTACTGTCCCCCTTACGTAGAACCCATGGTTATAGATCTGTATGATTCACCTTACAGAAGCATGTCAGACTGGGGGGGGGGGGGGGGGTGAGCAGGTGTGTGGGTGGGCGGGGCTGAGTAGGTCTGCGAGTGACTCGGGAGGGACTCACTGACCGCTGCTGGTACCCAGCTACACTAGAGACTATTTCCGGTGTGAGCAGCTCAATGTGTGGCAATGTTGAGCAGCTCAAACCAAAGGTGTATGTAACTCTCAGAGCAATACACAGATACTCATACATACAATGTGTATGCAATTGTGTGTAACTCATGGTAAATCAGCTCATAAAGCAGTACACATCATTGCTTTGATTATGTCCCTGAATGGACCTACAGTGCTCCATGAGAAAGATCTATCCCCAAATTGCATACTGTGAGTATGATCTTAGTAATTAAATATCAGATACAGAGGGGAGAATGCAACTGGTATATATACAGACGAACTCACAACCACCCACCCCACCCACACTCCGATCCATCCACCCACACATCACACAGACTCATATCCATGCTCACAGCGGCCACACGCCTGTAGCCTAGAAATAATCTGTTACCATGGCAATGGCCTAACCGTGTTACCAGGAAGGGTGGGTGGGAGGGGGCTACTCCAGGTGGCACGTGTAGCTGCTGCCCCCTACCGTCCTCCTCCCCCACCTACTCAGGCTAACGCCTGCCCTGCCAGACCCCCTGCAAATGCACCTCGCCATATACATGCACTTACACATATAAACATACCCCTCATCTACATGTTATCAACGCACACATATGTATACACTCACAAGCAGCCCAGGCCAATCCCGCTACAACCTCCCGCTTACTCCCTTCCCCTTCTTTCTCTCCCTCTCTGATTCCCTCTCTCTCTCTCATTGTCTCTCTAATTTCCTAAATATCTCTCCCTAGCCATATCTCTCTCTGTCTCCTTCTTTCTCCATCTTCCTCTTTCTTACATCTCTCTATGTCTACCCCCTCTATCTCTCTTCTCTGTCACTGTCATCATCTCTTCCTGTATATCCCTGTCCCGCTAGTTTCTACCTACATCTCTATCTATAGTATCCCTCTCTCCCTCTCTTTAATATACTTAAATGATATTTATAATAGAGAGAGGGGGAGAGATACTATAGAGATATCATATATCCCTTCTTGAACACCCTTCCTTCCTTCCTCCATGTGTACCTCTGGATGGCACAGATACATTAAGCATGCAACCTCCCCATATCACAAACGTCAACAAATACCAGCCCCTCCTTGGGATAGGGGGCAGAGAGTCCGATCTGGCCACACCTCCGTCCTGACTCTCAGGGTGCCTTGTGATAAGCGGGTTACTGGAGGGATAATCTGGCCTGGAATAGCACATGAGGGGATTCAGGGGGACTTAATCCCTGCTCGTAGATACAGCTAGGGTGTGGAGGAAGTAGCGTGAAGGGAGTAGGAGGAAGGTGGGGTGGGGGGTTCCTGGGTACAGGAATAGGTTATACATGTGTGCGGAGTTATCCCTGGCTAAATGACCAAGGAACTAAACACCACCAAGGCCCTCCTCAATGTTGTGGAATGTGGCTGAATCTGGTGCAGGCTATATATCTCCAGTGCTTTATGCTCCCATCCAGATGCAAGGCATCAACTGTGTGAAACCTAAATATTTGAGGGATATGGAGACTATGCACATATTGAATTATTATAATTCAATTTACCAATGGCTATTTCAATCAGGTCAATGGCAATGATTATTTGTTTCTGAAACCAGCAGAGCCATATCTGGAACAGAAACATATGAATACTAAAAACCAGAAAGCATCGTCACAGCATAGTACGTACTATGTAGCCTTTGGTTAGCCTTTCATATACTAGTGTATAATAGTGCCAGGAACTGAGCTGATGTTCTATCATGCTGATTACAAGATACAGTTATAGGTGAACTAGATGTGTAGGGCGTAGGATCATACCTGTAACTAGAATATTAGTAACTCAATTAAAACACAAATCAGTTCCGAGCTGAGAATCATAACCATCATTTATTTGTTTTCTAGATCAAACATAGAAAACATAACACGACAGTTGAAATTATTATGCCTACCAAAATGTAGTATTCTGGTGGTGATGCCTTTAGCAGACTATATGTCAAGAGGCCAATGCACTGATTAGCCCTTTAAGAACGGCATAATGCTTTAACACGGACCATGACCGTTGTAGTCATGATGCATGAATTCAGCACTGGTTAGTAACTCCCCATTGATACACTCATACATCACAACGATCCTTCGGATGGATACATTGCTGAACAGTCAGCATGATGCATGAGTAACTGGTTGACACTATATATGTGTACACAATGGCGAGACATGATGCGTTAATGAGACATGCCATTCATAAAGGGCTAAGGCAAAAAGTATATACAACAAAATAGGGAGTGGAAGGTTAGACTGGGATAGAAGTCATTGTAAAGAGTCTGTTCATTTCTAGACCAAAGTCTTACACCTAAATCCCCCTCTGACAGCATCCCCACCATAGAGGATCTAGATCTGGGACGGATCCATGGCTACCTCACAGTTCATTTCCCTTGGCAGCCATCCAACTGCCTCGGGATCTCTTATCCACAACCAGATTCCAAGAGACCCCGGCAGCAGAGCGTTAGTTAGTGGTGGGACTATGTTTTGTCGCGCGGAGGGGTATCCGGCGGCCATTTCCTGGCGGTATTTAGGTCAGGTTGGATCAGCACCAGCTCTATAGGCGTAGGAGTACAGCGGGAAAGCAGGCAGTCAGTCTCACTGGGGGTGCACCTATAGCAAAAAAAAACTATACCACCGCCCTTAGTGGTAGACTACTCGTGAAATACCCCACATCCCCGAGGATTTAAGGTCGAGATAGGGAGTGTATATTATCTGCAGGGAGTGATTACGGGGCAGAGCGAGCCTGGAGAGCCCTGGGAGTGTAGCTTTAGCTGTAGTAGTGCAGTGTAACCTTATAATACGGTGGTAGATGAGTGAGGAGGACCATGGCTTCTTCCAGCACAAACAACGTTAACCTCTGTGGAATACCTGCTGATGATATAGACGGTACATATATACACTTTTCAACAGTTCTCAAAACCAAACTTTGCATAAATGTACATATGCAGTGTAATATCTGCCTGTATAATTGTTATCCAATACATTGTGGGACAATACAGTACAAGTATATGTATGTACAGGTATCATAAGAATAGTTCAATTACTTACTAGCCATGTAGAGCACTTTGAACCACCTATCTATGTGTAAGCCCATTGAGCAGTGAAGAGATCAGGGTTTAGTTGGTTGGAGCTGAAAGGGAAAGAGCAGGGCGGAAACTGTATATGGGGCGTGTGTTGAACTTGAAGTGGCATTCTAACCAAGGATGCACAGGTCAGATAGTTAGTACTGTTCTAGTCAACTAACAAGTGAAAGTGGTAAAATTGAAGCTTTAACAGTAATACACATGCAAAACGTCCGAATTTGTGGGCATTTTTGCAGAAGTTAAACCTTTAGGGAGGAAATGATGCCTTAACGTTTAGATTAATTTGCTGTTATCAATGTTAATACATCAATGCCATTGCAGCATTTATGCATTTTGCCGACGAAAGGGTACACCCAGTAAACAAAAAAACGTATACAACGTTATATAACGTTTCGCTATGGCTCATCATTGTGGCAAAACGTTATCATAACGTTAAAAATGTTATTTTGACGTAAAAATGTCGTTAGACGGTTAATGTGGGATCACTATTTTGTCTCACTATACCGCTATCTACCTGTACTGACCTACCTGTGTACATGTACAAAGTGGTCAGTGTATTTACAGGTAACACAGGTGTGTGCATACCTGTGGGGTTATAAAGGTGGAGGGGAGGGGGGCTACAGGTATCTCCAGATGACTCACTTAACATTTGTCCTGGATCTTAATCCACTCTCCACCTTGACAATGTCTACCATGGCCCAGTAAGCCCAACATGGGTGCCTGTACCACAATAGTACAGAGTGAACCTTGTGGAATAAATGTTGATATTCTGTTGGTATTTCATAAACCTATACTTTGTGAATGGTTTGCAAATATAGGGGCCTCGATTTGAGCGGTAATATATTGTTGGGTAATCTCATTTAGTTACTCAAATATAGGAATACATAAGATTTTGCATTTGTCTTCAAGTTACTCGCTAATGCTCCGATACAGCGCTGGTGAGTTACCTGCGGGCGCTGCATCAGTGCATATTGATACTGTCTGAACATGATGCATTGGGGCATTATGCTGCCCTCCAAGGGTTAACAGGGACACCTAACGAGGAGAGAGTAGGGTGTAGACGGTATATACCCCAGTTTATGGCCGCTAAAAGCGCACTATTACACTTCTTGGCTTTTAGCACATTGTTTCCATATCGACCTGGCAATATGTAGATTGACCACAGTCTCCTATACAACAGGTAGTTCTACCCCTTTCTCAAATACGCATGTGGTACTTTTATTTGTTTATTGTTAAATCTAGTGATATCTATCTTGGACAAGTATAGAAAAGTTCTCTCTATAGCAAAAGAAACTAATGAGTTGTTGATTTGCAGGTGGCTGTATAGATTTAGGTCACATATTATACCAAATATGTGGGATTGAGGGATGTCACCTTGTTAATTAGATGAGGTCCTTTGCTACCACAAGTATCACAGAGAGAAGCACATAGGGAAGCCTCAGCCGTTTCTTGGGGGAACGCCCTTCACAGGGAAAGTCAATCAATCGGTAATACCGTCTGTGTCATGGGGTAAGAGGTTGGATAGAATTTGACTTTTAAGGATGGCATGACGCCTCAAGGTTTTATTTGTTTAATGATGCGCCAATGTAACTTGATGTCTTGATGCATCATGCCCACTTTAGTGCAGTGTATCAACTCCATGATGCATGAATGCAGCACATGCGAAGTTTTTGGTCGGTACTGCATTTATCTACCATGCCGACATAAAGGCATCTATATAACCACTAGCTTCCTCTCTGTAGTGACTTGTCCATATACCCTATATGATCTTACTCTGGCTGTATTTAAACATGTCTCGCTCCCGTCCTCTCTCCTTCAACCCCCCTCCCTCCTCCTGTATGTCCGTTCTGATTTAGGGGGAGCAGGGCTCCGTACATATATTAGCATTCACATGTTGTTCATGCAGTTCTTCATTCTGGTATTACTCCCTTGGTCTTAGGTGTTTTACTTAAATTTGGTATTATACCTGGTTACTATTGGAAAGTACCATTGGAAGGATAAGCACCCCCCCCCCCCCGGTACAATATGTCCCTCTTTTGTTTCATACTGGGTTTACCTAGTTCACTGTCATAAAACAGTCCGTAACAGGCAGTATATTGATGGTGACCGTTCACCGATAACTACCAGTTAATTGTGTACATATAAATACCGATGGCATCTCAATAGGTTGTATAATAAGGGGTCCATACGGACTGTACACATGCAGGAACGCTACCACCAGCGCATTGTCCAGCCTCTTTCTGGCCCTGAGCCTTGATCTAAGTATAGTTCTACCCAGTAATCAGGCTGTCAACATATCACAGGACGATTTTGAAATCTTATTAATCACAATGTCATTTTGACCAATTCCCATGATTTAATCATGAAAATGACATTTTGTTCACCCGACCGGTGCCGACTTCTTATTCAGCACCTGCATTTGGATTATCTCGCTGTTGCCAGGGCATGGACAAGTGAGGTACGATAAGGATTAGGATAACTACATATATGTAATCAGCTAAACTCCTGCAACATGCTGCTCAGTGTTAACTAACATTGACAACTAATTGAATATAACGTTGATCAGCGTTGGTTAAGCGGTCGTCAATGTTAATCTGACGTTGAAATGCTTTCTGTGCCCATTGGGATGCAGGCCTACGGGTAGAAATAGTTGACATTGTGTAGTTGGGTCTGCTATTTGATTTGTGTGCATCTGGCCAACTGATTTAGTCTACTAGAGTGTGTCTGTACACTGTAACAGTAGAGTACTGATTGAGGGGATGATAACAGTCAGATGTATACCATGAGCAGTAATTAAGAGGTCACAAAGGGGCCTGTTATCTCAATGGGAGGAATAAAAGCCAGAAACTATACTATTGACCAGATATTAGTGGGAATATGGGGATTAACGAATATGGGACTGGGGATTATGGGGATTAGAGTAGATAGGAAGAGAATTGATCCAACCTGAGCGTTTGGGTATTATTGGAGTAGGTTTCATATTCATTTTATGTGAATAGTGGCAAAACTCATAAGCATACCCATTCTAAGAAGAGGCTCATAGTATGTAGATATACATATACATACATGTAGGACGGCAATGTGATTGTATTCCACACATAAGGGGCAAGGGGTTGAGATTAAAGGGTCGAGTTGTGAGGCATATATTGATTAGTTGATGGCCACTCAATTGGAAAGATCTCAGATTATTCGTCCACATCTGACAATTCACCAGTGCCCCCCGCCCCTGGACCAGTAATACTCTGAGCCTCTCATGCATACTAGGCTAAACCTAGGTTCACTTATATATACTGATATATATAGCTCCGAGTTGATACACCACAAGGTATCACAATGATGCATCAGATAGCCAAACATTAGTGACCAGCTGACTTATCATACATGGCTCTCTGACAGCCACATAGATGTGGTAGGTACGTCTTGGGGACCACACATTGCATAGTGAAATTACTCAGGTGTGGGTGACGTCATTGAAGCGCCTTAACTTACTACTGTATTTACATGAATGGGATGGAGTTGGGTCAGGGTGGGGGAGGAGTCTGGGCACTGGTACAGGGTAGAGCTTGAGGTCAGGGGGTCTCTGTTTATTAACGTTAAGGTAATAGCCCCAACGTGTATGTTTGTATGCATACAGCCTCCCCACCCTCCCCACCTTGATCCACCAACTCACTCACTGCACCGGTGGGAGGCATTGCGAACCGCCACGAGTATGAGCGTGTGCAGGGGGAGGCGACGGGAAGAGCGGGTGAGGAGGTCGGGCATTGCTGTACTATAAATAGCTCGGGCCGGCAGCCGGGAGGTGCTCGACGCGCCGCCTGGTGGTGGGACGGGGCCCAGCGCCATATTTGGGCGCGGGCTGCTGTGGTGGTGGTGGCTTGCCCCTATACTGTACACTAGCTGTACTGTAGTCTTGTAGGCATCCTGGAAGAGGTGGTGCCAGTGGTGGTATAGTAGTGGTGCTGGTGGTCCGGGTGGTGCACAGTCAGTGGTCGCGTGCCGTGCACGTCTGTTTCTCCCGAGAATCTGTGTTAGTTTAAGAGTAGGGGTGGGGGAGGGTGGAGAGAAGGAGAGGTAGGGTAGGGTCAGATGCGGTCAGATGGAGGGCGGAGCCACCCTAGCCTACCCTCTATATATAATAGCTTACAGTCCCCCTACAGTTCTTATATGCTCGATCCAGACGGTCGAACCCGAGGCCAAAATGTCAGTCTCATACATCAAACTCGCGTGACGTCAGAAACACTGTCTGTTGTCAAAGCTCACATCACAAAATGTAAATCATACCCAAAACAATCCAGACATATTCATCAAATGAAAAAATGAGGGAGGTAAAAAGAGAGACAGGCCAGATCTACAGGGGGTTTCAAGGAAAGGTCATGGAACGTATGTGAATTATTGCAATGGGAAAAGAAAGGGGTAAAAACGACGCCCACAGATAAAGCACTGGCTGCCCGAGTAATTTATTACAAGGGTAGACATCCTCTTTTGATATGCATTGAACGCTGAGCGAGCAAGTGTGGAATGTGGAAATATGGAGTGAACCTACAGCAAACTGAAACAGTGGCCGTGTTGATAGCCTACACATAGAAAATGTAGTATGATATTGTATGTACATACCTGTCCTTTATTACAAAAAACACAGAAATACAACAGTGAGCTTTATGGACGTATTATTTGTGTATAAATGGCTTATAAATGTGACTAAGTGTAGACCTCCACATGGGGGTTTAAAAGTGAATGCCCCCCCCCCAGACACACACCTACAAAAACCGGGAAAAAAACATCGTAACAAAGTTTTGTTACCACAGTAAATGCATTTTTAAAAGTTATAAGGCGATTTAGGAATTCTGCTTTAGATTAAAAGAGAATGAAACGTTGAAGAAAACTGTGTAAAAATCAGATAAAAATGGAAAAATGGAATTTTAAACACTCGTTGCACTCCAGCCATAGGCATATGCTCCACTAGAGTCGAATAAGAAAAATTTCAGGGGACATGCCCCGACAATCACCAAACGCAATCCGCAAACAGAAAATAATAATTTCATTTGGAGGTGCAACGTAATTAGAACAGCATAGTGTTGTAATGTGTAATGCCCTTAGTCGTCATGTTGTATGAATGTAGCCCTGGCGAATAAGTCGTCAGGGCTTTATGCATGCATCATGTCGACAAAGTACATAGCCCATCAAAGCACTGTGCCGGCCTTTATGAGGGTTGACCAAATATCTTTTTCCAGACGTCAAGGAGGTGTTCGACCTGTTCGATTTTTGGGACGGTCGGGACGGCCTCGTGGATGGGTTCAAGATCGGTGACCTACTGAGGTGCATTGGCCTGAACCCAACTATTGCTTTGGTAAAGAGCTACGGTGGTACCGATAAACTAGGTGGGTCATTGTAAATGAGATACACCAAGAGTGATGACGTCACATAACCTGCACTGCAAGCTGGGTAGGTGGAGGCAGCGTCTGCTATCTGGCATGGGTAACACGTCACCGGCTGAATTAACTGGCCTCTGGTAGTTGCAGTATCATTTAGAACCTTTTTTTGTGTCGAACGGGGTAGTAGAATAAACAAAAACGTAAATTCAAAATGAGTAGTTTAAAATGCTTGAAGCTGACACTGCCTGCCCGATCAGTATGGGCCAGCATGCTTCACACCGGCTTCACACATAACAAATACACACAACCTAACCCAAAAAACAGACCTATTACTTTTCAGCCTAACGTTTTGTTTTTCAGGACCTGCAACCCTCCAGAAAAAAAGACAACACCATCACAAATATTGCTATTATTTACGAAACACCAACCTAAACACAAAGCCCATTGTCCAACCCAGCTTCATGCTAAAGGCAGGGCGTCATGTAGTCAATGTTAGCGTGTTTTTAACTACATCTTACTCATGTTATACTTTGCAGACGTAAAGGAGGTGTTCGATCTCTTTGACTTCTGGGACGGTCGCGATGGTTTGGTGGACGGAGCCAAGCTGGCCGACTTCCTATACGCCTGTGGGATGAACCCAACGCTAGCCGTTGTCCAAGCCAACGGCGGCACCGAGAAGCTCGGTTCGTACTCATGACGTCATCCGCGCATGCGTGTCGGCAACCACTACCCGGACGTGTTGAACTGACATGCGCACACCGAGTTGACACATTTACCCACCTTTGATGAGTTTCTGTTGCCTCCTCTTCCAACTCTTCCTCCTCCTCCTGTTTCCCCCTCTCCACACTCTTTGTCTCTTTCTCTTGTGGTTATGGCCAGTTTGTACCTACCAACGCCACCACCCTGTGCAAGCATTTTCACTCTGCGCAATCACAACTACAACAGATATAAGCCTCTCTCCTAACGTTTGCTTCCTTCTGCGTGATTCAGAGTTGTTGAGACATTATTTCTTCTCCCTTCAAACACCCTAAAAGCCTGAACGCACGAATTACCGTCTTTGGAATTTTGAGATGTTTCGTGGGTTTTTTTAACTTTAGAAAAGGTCTCTGACGAGTTTTTACACATTCTTGAAAAAAGATGAATGTACATATTTTACCTTTCCATATTTTCTCTCTCCACGTCTAAGTAAACATGAAGACCAAAATCAAACTCCAACGTTCTAATCTCACATGATCTCACCAGTTTACAAGACATATCATCTGTTTTGGTCAGTGGTGGCAACATTCTACTCTCTCACTCTTTCTCAAATTAACCAAAGACTTCTTTGACTCCTTTGCAAAGAAGGCCTTTTTCACCTTTCTGTAAGCACATCTCTACCCACCCTTCACGCTAACAGGTGGTTGGGCCGTCTTAAAGTTAACTCTAGATTTCCTTCACAACCAACACCTGTCGGAGCCCTTCACTGCATGTTAGCATCATGACATTTGGTCCTCATGGGGAGCCGCTGGAATCACAGCCAACCCCTGTCCGCCATGCATGTATCTTACCATTACCATTATCAGAGAGGTTTCAGAAGAATTGTTCCATATCTCTGAAAGCATGCCTTGTATAATTCATTATAAAATGCAGTTTTCCACTTCTCCCTGGGCTTCAACGTTTTGGACACCACCCCAACAAGGCTGAAGACAGTCCTCCACTGGCTTGCATACATGCATGGTTGACATTGTTTGGATGATTGTAGTTTCGTTTTAAATCCAGTGCAGGGACAAAGTTTCCTATAATTAATGTGTATCGAAAGAAATATAATTTCTATTTCGATCTCGTCCAAATTGGCTACTGCATGTAATTCTTTCAAAACCTTCTCTTATAGATACAGCTTTAGATTGATGAAGATGTAGTGAAAGTCGCTGTGCCAATTAGTGTTCCAATATTCTCTACATGACGTTTGCATAAATAACGTCTACTACGGGGTTTTACATTAAAAAAGTATACATCTTGTAAGATAAAGCACAGAACTCTCATGTTTGGGAGAAAGAAGCCAACACGATTTTCTCATATTCATGTAAGAAACTCTCCTGTATATATTCATGTTATTCATTATTCCTCACACGTTGTATACATACATACTATTCACCAGGTTATTGGAATATATAATCTTACCTGTGAGATCCCCTCATTGAACCTCATTACCGATATCACCACCACGACTGACCTATCATTGAGCTTCATCTGCACACACTCACCCCGCCATCATCAAACAGGCACTAGTAGAGTCACTCATTCTCACTCATTACTGACTCATTGAGCTGCTTTGAGCAATTGACCAGTCACCATATTTGAGCAGTTCCTATCAAGTTAGTGTCATTCCACTTACTCCTCTACCACTTGTATCTCAGCTCACACCTGCTCACCCACCAACAACTTGCTCACGCTTACCTCATCCAGAGGCTCATGAGTTGCTCCTCATTACAGGTGAGAAACAGTACAAATTTGAGGAGATTCTCCCCATCTACGCCGCTGTAGCAAAAGACACGGACTCTGGCACGTACGCTGACTTTATGGAGGCTTTCAAGACCTTTGACAGGGAAGGACAGGGTTTCATCTCAGGAGCCGAGATGCGACACGTATTATCAGTCCTAGGTAAGCGTTTTGTGGTTATTAACTATCTAGGTGTTTGAATTTGTCCTTACACTATCTTTATGCAATACCTATTGGTGTTTGAGGCATGCATGTAGAAGATACTTTACACTGCCTTTAGGCAATACCTATTGGTGCTTGAGTCATGTAGAAGATAATTTACACTGTCTTTATGCAATACCTATTGGTGCTTGAGTCATGTAGAAGATACCACAAACACAAGTGACGCTTTACCACACATGACACTGCTTGAGTCGGATGAGAAATCCTACCTTGAGGCCCCGGCCAGTGGCAATCACATAATGAGCTAGAGCTTCCACTTGTTCAAACCTCATGAATTAGGTAACAGCCGTTTTGAGGCCCGGCCCAGAATACAATGGGACAGCTGGCTGCATGTGTTCTCTCTGTATAATGATGTGTCTTCTCCTAACTTATCTTGTACATGTCTTGACTTGCAGGAGAGCGCCTATCCGACGAAGAAGTTAGTATGGTTATTAAGTTCTCGGATCTACAGGAGGATCTGGATGGCAATGTCAAATATGAAGGTGGGTATTTCTTTCTACCTATACTGTAGCCCATATTTTAGCACATTCTACTGTGTACCTACATTCAACTATAGACCGTCCGTAGATTTGCCGGTAGTTGCAATCGATTATGGTGTACCTGATGATAGTCTTCAGTAGATTACAGTAATAACACGTAGTATCAACCTAATATCCATTGTATTTCAGGAATTTAATTTCTTAATGTATCTGAACCCTAATCTCATCAATCCTTTGGCATGGGTGCCAGTATTTCTCCAACTGACAACCAGTACAGTGATGATCAGTTAGTTTTATGTTTTTAATTTTTGTCCCACCCTAAAGAGGGTTCTAGAAAAAAATTGCAGTTAATTTTATGTCTTTTTGGCCACTCAAACAAATAAACTGGTTTCTCATCACCGCGCGCATCACGAAAATCGTGATTTGGAGGAAACTTTTTTTTTCATATTAAGATTTTCAATGAAAAATAAGAATAACTTACAATATAACACCTTTTGTGGATCACTGAACACTTAACTACTAAAATGTGAAAGTTATCCGCGGAAAGTCTTAATTTCCCTATACATTTAAGCCCTCAGCAAAAAAAAAAGATGAAATAAAAAATGCACTTGTCATATTTTTCATGCCGGGTGATGAGAAACAACTTTATTTTTTCAAGTGGCCTTAAGTTGGAACCTTGTAAACTTGTAAGTTTACAAGTAAACCTTGTAAATGTCTAAACCTTTTGATGATACCTCAATGTTCAGTTCCTTTCTCATCATGATGCGCCATCGCAGCGCCAGCTCTGCCTTGGTGCATCATGCTGACCCTTTCAGGAATGCATCAACTCTGTATGTTCTGAATGATGAATGAATGCCGTTCCGGAAAGTAACTATACTGCATTCATGCATCATGAAGATAAAAGAGCATACTACAAACACGCTTTTCATCTTCCCGACCTCACCATTTTCAGATTTCATCAAAGCAGTAATGGGTACCAACAAGTAAATCTATGGTCAGTTCGCTTAGCAATAAGGTTATGGCCACCGTCCACAGAGCATAAATCGGCCGTATATATCAAGAAAATTGCCAAATATTCCTTATGTAAATTGTATATAGAATGGCCGTATACGGCCGATTTATGCTCTGTGGATGGTGACCGTCACGAACATAATTATACTACTCAGATAGACAGTGCCCTAATTTAGTTAATCTATGCATGCGCTTTATGTCTTTTAAGTTGGAACTTTGAAACATTGATTTTTAATCTTTTTATGATGCGCTTTGTGTCATTTAAGTTAAGGGTTAAATATTTTGGACCCTTTGATGATGGCACAATGACGACATGATGCCTCATGGTTCAGTTTATTTCTCGTCGTGATGCATTAATGAACCCCTACTTTAACACCAATTCATTGTCTTTCAGATTTCATCAAAGCGGTAATGGGCACCAAGTCTTCCTAAACCGGAAAGCTCATGAACCTGTGGACGATCTTCTGCTAGACCTGTGCAGCCAAGCCCTCTCTGTCTGCGAGCAAATGGCCATATTTCAGTCTCATTTCGAGCTTGGCTCCACTGTCAAGAAGGCCATGTACATACAACATCAACATCATCAACAACATCAGACAACAATACCAACATCAATTTACCAAGCGTAACACAAAGTCTGCAACAACAACACCAGAGGCAGGACTTAATATAATAAAAGAACTTACGAAAAAATGTGCGAACTACCAACGAGTTTCAAACAAGTGATATTAACAACGAAGAATAGTGAAGCAATCGGGCGGTGATATGATACAACAAATCTTCACAACTAAAGACAAGCAAACCGTCAGTCTGTCAACTTCCAACCGTTTTTTTTTTATTATCTAGTGACATCTCTGTGAACTGACAAACTATTCTCTTTCGGGGTTTCCTTGTCGATTTGTTTGTAAAGTTTTATTATATATTTTCCGACAGACGTAATACCGGTATTACGCCGTTATTATACATCTATGGCACAGATTATGGAAACCTTATTTTTTGAGTCAGAAGCCGGCAGCTCTGCGCGCATGCGTCGTAGGTGCACAGAGGGCCGGAGTTTCAGCTCGTGTATATTTGCATACACCGAATGAAAAGAATACTTTGTCGGGTCATACAAAAATGCATCAATTGCTAAGACAATTGCTAAGACAGGCAATAGGTCCTTGATCATTTTTTTTCTATTTCTATAAGACCGGGGGAAATTTTCTATTGAAACAGATACAATGCATCATTTGTACCCGTGGGGGAAATAGCAAGAACTGGATCCACGCCACAAAGACTCTGTCATGTGACTCACATTACGATGTGAAGCTATCGTCTGTACATTGCACACTCCCCTCCAGTTAGATCTATAAAAGTGTATTTAATCTCAGCCGTCACTGTATGGATAGTGTAATCCCTTGTATCAATAAAATGGTTGACCTGTTGACAAAAATCTGCCTCGTTCATCTTCATTTCACTGATTATACCTATATCTACATAAAGACACTTCCCCGGTTTAATGATCGTCTATGGGCTATTGTGAAATATTCATTACGTTTACTTAATAAAGACCAACGTTCAATGGCCAATACCAAAAGAAGATTGAGCCTCCAATAAATTTTAATAGAGTAACATACATTCTTACAATTTAGGACAACGTTTTAGGTACGTCTATAACTGAATCCAGTACCTTGGTGGACCATTGTGCATAGATTGTAGGCTAATTAATATAATAAGGGTCATAACCCGCAGAGTTTGAGTTGAGTTCTATTGGTCATAAGTTCAAATCAAGAATCTTTTCAAGGAGGAACTGCTATACAAATCATCATAGACACACATAACATGACTATGATTATCATGTTAAACCGAGGGTGATCAAAGGACAAATTAGCTAAATTCAAAGGAAATTCTGGAGAAATACTGTTTATGGGGAGGTGGACAAAGCTATACCGTTGAGATCGTAAATGTCTATATTAGGGAGTGCTCATTGTTTTTTACAATGGAGAGGGGCGGTGATATTTCGCGTGGATTTTCCCCAATGGAGGTCTACATTTTTTAACCCCCCCCCCGTCAAGGGGTCCAAATTCTTTACCCCGCCCCCCCCCCCCAAAAAAAAAATCCACCCCCCCCCTGTCTCCCTTATAGACCAAAATACTCAAGTCATAGACCTGTGAAGAGCATGGCATTTAAGGTGACATTACAAAAGTTAATGTCTTCAGCTACAGTTCAGTGCTTCGATTGTTCAGATAGTCTAAGAGGTGTAGAGAACTGACCTTCAAAACATGGGATGGTAGGAATGTATAGAAATTCAGAATAGATCGTTGCTCCTTTAGATATCAACGTATTTCGGAGTAACCTATGTGGAGGCCACTCTCCTTACCCTAATGGCTATTTCCCCTAGTGTTACCATATCCCATGTTGGTGATCAGGTAATTGAAATAGAAATCAATTATTGGGGAGCATTATTACTAATAGTAATAGTAAAGTAGTAGGCCCTACTAGATGGTATCGACTTCATCCAATACCATAGATAGCCATACTACTACAGCACCACCTTTCGTATTACTATGGAGTTATGACTGTGCACACAGAAAAGAAGTAACTGTTGTAACTCTCCCCAGGACTCTAACATGACTTCTTAACATTAGCAGGCCTCTAAAATAACTCTATAATGACTCCTATTCTTAGACTCCCTAATGATTGGGAGTTACTTTAGAGTTGTGGGGAGAGTTACCTCAGTGACCGGGGCTGGACTTTCATTTGAGAGTTACAGTGATTCTACTTCTTCTCTCTGTGTGGCTTGTCATTTTCCGGTTGCACGTATTGGACCACCAGATCAGTTCACTATCATAATTTGATGCAAAGCAAACCTGATAAAAGTGAAATGTCACCTTCCAACCCTCCAAATCACAAAGAACCACAGAGAATCACAAAGATGAACATAATTATACCCCCTACTGTAAAGTCTTGCATATTAAGTCAAACCCGGCTATAAGGCACACACCGTAATTTGACAATTTCTATAAGCCGGACAGCACTTTAGCATACTATAATACCAGTCGCATAAGCCGCACCCTATATAGGTATGTCTTGCAGTGTGTATTTATTCATAGATGATATTCAAAATACAACAATCAAAAATAAATGCAATCTTCATGGCATATCATAACCAATTATATCACACCTCTTAGGGTCTAATTCCCATCACTTAAAGTTGTAGAAATACATATCATACATTTACAATCAATCAAGTAGACAGCAAACAGAACTGCCTAAACATATTAAAGTTGAATATTCATCATAACTAGTGAATTATGTATGCAGAAACTTAAAGTAGTTTCAATCCTTCCTCGACACACAAATATACTGACAACATTTCTCCCGTTGAGTTGAGTACAGGAGTATTTAAGAATGTGGGAACAAGGTGGCCTTATTGATGGCCAGGTTAAAGCTTGGTGCTGTTTTATATGACAACCTATTATGCAAAATGATCTGGACATGTTAAAGTTACTGGACTGCTGCATCACTGTTTTACAAAGACAGATGTAGGTTAGTAAAGGTTGTAGCAGACAGGCGTCCAATAATGCAAATTTGTGACCGCGCACCTAGGCGCTTAGCTGCACTACGCAGTCTTAGTAATTTAAGAGCTTCAGCTTTAAAAGCTGTTTTATCCGCAGTTAATCTGCTAGCTGGTGGTAAGGAGTTCCATAAGTCCACTACCCTATATAGTGGGCTTAAAGCTGGTTTTGATCCGCGTAGAGGCCGAGGCTTATACGCCGGATTTTACGGTACTCTGAAAGAACCAACATATATCAGGGACCCAGTTTCATCTAAGGGAACATGTCCTAAGATTCAGTATTATCTGGGAGAAATGCATTAATAAATAAGCGCACCTGACACATTCGTAATACAAATTATTTGATCTCATTCATTCAAAATGTATTTCTTTGAAAATACACTGCCATATCACTTCTACCGATATTGTAACTCAAAAAGAAACCAGCAATTGCAAATATTTAGTTTGTTTCTCTGCCATATTGACCAACGATATTTGAAAAAGGCAAATGTATCATGTTGAGTTGAAATTCTCCACTGTCCACTCAAAATGAAACCCAGTTCTCATCACCAAACACTATATAGGAATAATGATGGTAATGAGACGAAGGTGTCTGCGGGCAGTTGCCCAAATCGATTTGATGCACTGTATTCTATCTATATTTACTGTTAAGCAGTTAAAAGTTAAATGTTTTATGAGTGATAATATAGATTATAGGTTACTGCATCACTCACTGACAAGAAATGTTTACATTGAATACCAAAGTTACGTGCAGTGTGCAGTGGTATTTATCTTAGTTATCAAAAAGAAATCCCAAAACTATAATTGTTATAATACGTGGGGTTGATGAAAAGGCGTAATTAAACGACTAATAATTTTTGAAACTAAAGTAATAACATGATACGTATGAATATGTTTGAGATCAAATTTTATTCTTAAATGGTTTTGTAGATTCTTAGAATGGGTAGACAATAGCCCCCTAGGCTTGTGTTAGTGTATTCAATAAAATAACATTTATCAGAACTAAACTGATACCGACTATTTCGTATCAAGAGCAATCAATATTCAATCATCTTGATTAACCGAATATGTATATGATATGTACACCTGTAAGAATACATGTAACAAATGAAGAAGTCGATAAACGAATACATATTAAACGTGCTTTAAATAGTTATAATTTATACCACACAAGAAAGAAAACCTTGTCAGACCATTTTCCCAAGTACGAAGCCTGTATGTATATATACTTCTTAAACACTATAATATTTTTTTAGATATCTAATTTGCTGTTGCTTAGCTAGATGACTTAACCGTTAGGTAATCAACCCATGGATGCAAAATAAATGGATGGAGGGTCCGACAAGTAATGATCTAATGAGGTAATTCCTCACTTTCAATATGATTAATTACCGCCTCAAAATATGTGCGAAACATAACCGAACATTTTGCAATGAGTTCGTGCTTCTTGATATAATTTAAACAGGACTAAGGAATCCAATAAATCCCGGAGAGCTCATATCATTGATATGGAAATCGCATTGTGTACGTGAATATTTGAAAGGCTACTAGTAGTTACAGTTCCCTAGACTCATGCACGGTCAAGTCACGGTAGAGGTCAAGATGGGGCCAGCTTGAAATCATTTAATACACAATCCTATGTAACAGCAACATAGTTCTTACCCATATTTACACAAGCGTCCATACTTCTAACTAATTATGTGGAAATATCATGACCATTCCCAAATAAGATTCACATGATATTTGCCTCAAAACAAGCTTCTCTTCTCCATCTGTTTGGAATGAACCAACATATACCCATACATGAAACTACATCTGAATAATCTCACTAGGTGGCAGCCCCAAAGCTTCCTGATTTGGCGGCTTGTATAAACTCTTCATAATCTAGTGTACATGATCCGTCCTTGTCGGTGACGGACATGAGTGATTGCACTTCGGCGTCTGTGAAGTGTCGTCCCATCTCAGCGAACACTGCCCTCAGCTCGGTCTTGTCGATCTCTCCGTTACCATCCTTGTCGAACAGTGCGAATACACGCCGCATTGTGGCCTCACTGTTTAGGGAGAGAGATTGAATTAATTTTAGTAGGTTATGGGCAGAATATACAGTGTCCCAGTTCTCCTTTGTCCCAATTCTCACAGGTCTCCCCTACATATAAATCTGGTTCTAGGACAAATACCACCACACTGTTAGAAGTAAGTAGTGTTCCTGTACAGCAAATATTGGGGGCAACTTTGTTTCCAGTATATTCTGCTGTAGACCTACGGCAGAATCTACTGTAGAGCCGGACCTAAAGGTCTGGGGTTCAAATCTCAATATTGGCACCATTTCTACTCATCCATGTCAAGTATGCCCAAAAACACTATAAAATGTTACGTAAACATTGCTTCAAGGTTATGAACTATTTGCAAATAGGCTACATCCATATCAAATGTTTTTAATGTTTATAGAAATAAGACTGAGAGTTCTAAAAAGTTTCATGGATACATATTCAACATTTGGCATCTCCACGTCAGGTGCATTGAAACACCTCCTACTTGAATGGTAAAGAGGTTGGCAAGGATCCCTGGAGGACAACTCTAGAGCCAGACTGTTCATGTCTTAAGATTTGATATAAAAGTTACCCTATTGAAGTACTGAACTGCCATTACTTAGAGTGTAATCTTGATGGCCTAGATTGTAAGATTGTAAGATTTTTTATTCAAGCAAGGTCACGGTTCACACTGCGATTTTCAAGAGTTAAAGAGGAACAATTATGTACATTACAGTGATTTCATGAGTAGATGGCTGTGTTTAATAATAAACAATAGCATGTCCAAGATAGCGGTATATCCATTAGCGTAATAGAAAATGAAATAAAACATACAGGAGAAGTAGAGATGAGAGTTGGTTTCCTCATAAACTAGTGTTTTAATAGTTTTCTTCTAGAGAAAATTTTGAAGATAGCTGAAATGATTGAATTTTGAAGATAGCTAAAATGATTGAATGAATAAATGAAGTTAGAGGGGCATGGCTTATGCGATGTACCACCCTTTTCCATTCAAATAAATGTAAATACTATAAACAATATGAATATATTGAATAATGTAGCTAGGTGTGGCAGTGCTTGTGCTCTGTACCTACCACCATAGTAGCCTTGAATAATAACTAGACTGGTAATTATCAAGGTTGGCTTCTTCTGGTGATGTGGAGACAGCATCGACTGGTGCTGCTATTGTCATGTTATGTTATGAGGGAGCAGGGCTAATGCACTGAACTTGCCTATATATCAGATAAAGAAATGAACACAATAGCAAGTCTATATCTTATCATGAGGGAGCAGGGCTAATGCACTGAACTTGCCTGTATGTCAGGGAAAGATATGAACACAATAACAAATCCTAGGTTTATCATGAGGGAGCAGGGCTAATGCACTGAACTTGCCTGTATGTCAGGAAAAGAAATGAACACAATAACAAGGCCTATGTTTATGATGAGGGAGCAGGGCTAATGCACTGAACTTGCCTGTATGTAAGTATGAGAAGGAATTATCATAGTGAGTGGACAAAAACTTTATGCAGCGAATGGAAATTTATGCAATGTCTATATATGAGAGTGTCATTGTTTGTCTTATGTAGTGAGGTGTAAACTTTTTAGATTCATAGAAGGGGGTAGCAGTGCTTGTGCTCTGTACTTACCCAATAGAACTATTTCTATGATCAAATAAGTTATGGATTTTAATGAGTGAGCAGACAATACATAGTCATGAAGAAACAGGTGTTTGTGTCTTGAAAAAGACAGTGTCAATGTCTGCCTGGTATAACAAACCATATATAATTGATAGCTTACTCTATTGCCTCATAGCTGCATGGTGTTGCTTTATTAGTGTGAAATCAACTTTTTCAATTAGACCCTTGAACTAAGAGCAAGTATCAGCTTCCTGGGTGGCTTTATCCCCCAGGCTTTATCCAATGAATTCCAAAGAATTACGCCCCTAAATAGCGGTGATTTTTTAACTACATGTAGCTTTCCTCTACCAATTTTGAATTTTACCTTGTTTTCCCCCCTGGTTCTAGGATTTTCATTGATTATGACATTATCCTTGGCTTTTGACAATTTATACAGAAAGAGGAGACGTTGTATGTCTCTTCTCTTAACCAAAGTAGGAATGCTGCATTGTGCATGCAGGTCTTCCTGTGTGATGTCTCTAGGATTTCTTATCTTGAGGCAGTGTCTTAGGCCTCTGTTCTGAATGGTTTGCACACTTTTCTGGTCCAGATAGGTGGCACTGTCAATCATAGAGCTACAATATTCAAGTGTTGGTAATGTACAATGCTTGTAAGTAGTGAGACAGGTATCATTGTCAACAAATGTCTATGTCTTTTTTTGCCCATGTTTTTCAATGTAAATTTGACCATCTTTCCTGCAGATTATACAGGTACACTGGTTTTATCTTCTGCATATTTTCAAAAGTAACATTTCAGTGTACCAAAAAATATTACTGTACAGTGGCAGATCCAGGATTTTCTAGAGGGGGGGCAAACCTGGCCAACCTGGAGTGACTGTCTGTTTCCCGCCAGCGAAGCGCATATTAGGGGGCTTTGGGGGCATGCTCCCTAGACAATTTTGATGGTCTGGATGTGATATTAATCCAAAACTCCATGATAATGCATCTAGACTCTGTACGCCTTGAGTGTATGCCTGTGTGTAAGGGCTCGAGTGCGTAGCACGAGAGTCCCGTACACACAGGCATACGCGAAAGGCGTGCATGAGTCTAGATGCATTATCATGTGGTTTTGGCTTTATTATACCTAGCCACTATAGATCTATAGATACTACTATAGTTTTATCCGAATAATTCTGATACAAAAAGATGATATGAGTCAGTAGTATGAGGCCTACAAGTACGAGAAGAAGGTGACAATGTAGGCCTACGCTACGGCCTGCCCAGGTCCCTACACACAGAAAAGAAGTAGAATCAATGTGACTCCCGACTTGATCACTGAGGTAACTCTCCCCAGGACTCCTTAACTGAAGTTAACATTAGCAGGACTCTATAATAACTCTATAATGACTCCTATTCTAAGGCTCCCTCATGATTGGGAGTCACTTTAGAGTTGTGGGGAGAGTTACCTCAGTGATCGGGGCTGGACTCCCATTTGAGCGTTACAGTGATTCTTCTTCTTCTCTCTGTGTAGGCTGTATGCCCACAGCTAGTCCCGGCATGCAGTGGGCATACAGCCATACGCCAACACGTGGGCATACAGCTTTTTTACGCCACACCATGGGCGTACAGGCTCCTATGCTTAAGGAATAGCATTATCATATGCTAGGTATAATAAGATGCATTCTCATGCATTTTAGGATGCAATATTTTAAGACTCAGCCCCCTTCCCCCCCATCCAGGTCATGTTATATAATATTGTCTCCATCTCTCTCCCTTTCCCCTCTTTTCTTCTCTTTTCTTTTCTCTTCTTCCTATTTTTTTCCCTTTTTTTCTTTTTTTTCTTTGGGGGGGGGGGGGGGGGTGGCCAAAGGCCCGTCGGGCCACCCCCTGGATCCGCCAATGCGTTAAAAACTGCATCAGGCGATTTTGTTTGAGTGTTCCCTGTCGGTACTTGAACCTCCGACCCTCACACTACATCATCCGCTGATCTACCAACTGAGCTAGCGGGACAGTGACTTATGTGTAGCCAGTATCAATAGGGTTTTGAAAAAGTCAGGTTATATTTGTGGAGCTGCAATGGTTCGAAACCCACTATGATGCCAATGACAAATGAACATCATAAATTATTAAGAGATGGGTATATACCATTTTCTAATTCTATATGTTGATAGCAGATGGAGTATAAGTGAAAAAATCTCCTTGGAGCTGTGGAGTATGGTACTCCCTCCAACATATCCACTCTCTCTCCCTCTGGTTGCTGGTTATGGTATTCGAACCTGCATCTACAGCAACAGAATTGTACATGTACAGCAAAATCTGCTGTATTATCTTTTACAGCTAAAGTAGTGTATAGTTACAGCACATTTTGCTGCTCACGAACAACAACCTTTCACAGTGTGCAGGACATCTATATATGATCTATCCCCTTGGCATCTAACCATTGTATATCTACCCCCTAGAACGTCTGACCAGTAGGACATTTACCCCCTAGGACATACACCCCCTTGGTCATCCATCCCCTGGACTTTACCACTTTCACCCCCTATATAAACATCTACCCCTGGACTTTCGATTGTAACGTGTTGTGTCATGTGCTTGCTTAGGGTCTATAATACTATGTTTGTTCATGTTTAAGTAAGACCTATACTTAATGCTTTTTCGGTTGATACTCTGTCTTTTTGGTTAATACTCAAATTAGTTTGATCAATATACGAATGCACAGAACACCAGTTAAAGTTTAATGAAGACTTACTCATGCAGTTTCTCCGTCTGTTTGTCCAGCATCACCTCCATGTACTCATCAAACGATATCCGGTTGTCGCCGGACGTGTCGGCCACCTTGAAGAAGTCCTGAGTGGAGAACAACCATGACACATTAAGGCCACTCAAAGATGTAATTGTCGCAAGAATATTTGACATCAAATGACAGCTTATGGTAATTTTTAGGGTAATAAACTTTTGATGACCAAATTGTCGAAATCGTGCTCGCAACGCCCTATAATTCCTTATTAATTAAGCCAAACAATGTACCATGTCACTCTGTCCGATAGTTCCTATTTGCACCTATGACACACACTAGAAGGTTAACGTAAAAAGACATTCCGGCCCATGTTGTTGCTAATAATAGACACCACCTATATATATATAGGTCAAGTTAGTGTCAACAGTGCCAAATGTGCTCCGACACAAGACAACCGACATTGCATTGCCTTGAATTGGCACAAGTTCAACACACAAGTTGACACTACCAAGCCATCTCTGAACACATGTGCACTGAAAACCCATGGGAATGGAACATAATCAGTAGTGATGACCTAGGTTGTCATAGTAAATGATGGCAGCTAGCAGTACTGTTCTATAAAGAACGGTGTGTGAATGTAATAATATCACCCCTGGAACAGTGACATCTCTTTCACAGCCTTTGTATTTTTCTTGATTTAACTAAGTAGCATGTCATAAATAGGCTGCCAGTTGGTGAAAATAATGGCCCCCTGAAGGTGTAACGGCCCCTCTGCTCCCTGTCACCAATTATGGCTCATAATAGAAAGAGCTACACAGATACATGTAGTTCATTCAGTTGACATTGAGTGGCAGCTATATACCAGTATGTGCCCTAGTGTCCAAGTTTGGGTCATAATTGGGACAACCTTAGGCTTGAGAATTGTCGTTACTGCAACCTTGTGTCTGATGTGACAACCTAAGGTTGGCACAATGATGAACTAAGGGGTGTTCAACTTGACAACCTCTGTTTGTCAATTCAGGTGTTTGAAGACATATACAGTTGTCAATAAGGTTTTCAGTGTGTTAGCCTTTCCATTCCATACTAACTCTAATAGTTAAAGCTGCATTGCCTCACCTTAATTTCCTGCTCATCACATTTGTAGCCATACTTCTTAAAGATGGCGGTGACCTCACTGAAAGTCAAATATCCATCCTTGTCAAGGTCAGCATCCCTGAAGAACTTCTCAAAGTTGGGGCGTTTGGAGTCATCGGCTGCCATGGTGTACTGCAAAGTAAATGTAATGAAATAAGTAATATTGTTAAAACCTACTTGTAATAACTATGTGTAGTATGTTAATGAGAACCTCGCCATCTTGAGCTAATCTCAGGGCTACGTCTGCCGGTATGAGAGTACTGTATTTATCTGGTAAACGTGCACTAGAAATAATAAAACATCCTCGCAATCTTTGGTAAGTTAATTAAGACTCATATTTTAGAATTGACCCTGGAAACTTGTCTACATCATTCTGCGTACATTGTATCAGACAATAAAAAGCTACCTATTTAAACCAAATTGAATCGGTGTTTCCTGAGAGAGAAAATGCCAGGGAAAAGCGTGTTTTCTTATAGATATTCATTGAAAGGAGAGCATTTTTGAACAACACAGTTGGCATCCTATTTGGGTATACTAAGTACAAGGGTCGGACTGGTCTTATATATGTACTAAGCCTGTGAATGACACCAGGGTACGCCTCTTTTGCCTCTTCGTTCCTAGAAGTGGCGAACAATGAACCGCAACATGTGATTGCCCAGCAACAAATTGTCTGGTTGGTCCAAGTATCTACGTTGGGAGCGCCTTTTTACTGCATGTTTAGTGCAGGCAAGATACAGTTTGACTTCAAACTAATTGCAACATAGATCTATACCACCATGCATTTCTTTGAAGTCCCAAAAACGACATACTAAAAGTTAATTAGCATACGTTTTCGAAGGAGTGAATACCTTCCAAGATGGTTGCGGACCATAGAGGGTAACTGAGCTTGTGTGGCTTCACCTAGTGTACTGTCTGTGCTTTAGACTGGTCTCGCACCCGGCTGTGTCTCACGACCTTGAGCCAATGTTTCTGTCTCTGACCGGGTGCCGTCTCTGACCAGGTGCCGTCTCTGACCAGGTGACGTCTCTGACCTGGTGTCAGAAAAACGTGTCTTTTAAATGTTTACCTATACTCATATATATATATATATATATATATATATATATATATATATATATATATATATATATATATATATATATATATATATATATATTTATATATATATATATATAAGGATATGTAAAAACGTCCAGAGTCTGGATTATATTGAATAAAGTGGTAGTTGGTGACCCTGCAGAGGGTGATTACATGTAGCAATAGGGGGCATGAAAATGACTGTTTCTCTACTCCGCTTTGCTCACTTTAATAGTTCATTGTATCTTTAACAATCACCATAGAATAGAACATCCAAAAGGATTTCAAAGCCATGACATACCACAATAAGCCTATTCCGGGGTAGCAAGATGACCTGTGTAGAGCAACCAGCTTAGCCAAATCTCATGTCAAAGATTAGGGTACAACCAGGGTGTGAGTATTGTTAGTGGGTTGTAGCTGGGTATTCTTTATCATGTTTATGTCACCTGTCCCTCATCTGCTCATGAAGTAGTGGTTAGCATGTTGGATTCATGATCCAGAGGACCTAAGGTCAAATCCCTGTCAAGTCATATCTTGGTGACCACACCATGCATAAATTTATATTAGTTTGCTTTGATAGGTAGAGGTGAGTAACAACCTTGAATTTATATCAAAGAAATATCAATAGTGTTTGGACAAAATTTGTACATGTATTCCTATTTCTTTAAAGGAACTATATATCAGCGAATTATTTACTAGAATTGCATGATATTAATGCAGCTCTGGCGAGTAGATTCGGCACATCATGCATTACACCACTCTATATGCGGTCCTTAGAGGATGTCCCCTCCGTAGATGTGAATATGACCTGGATTCAGCTCCATAGAGAATGTGGTCATATTGGACAGTCTACAAAGATACACACTGACTGGAATAGCTGCTGTGTGAATACTTTTGCCTAGAATCATGATACTTTGGTAACCATGGCAACCACAATCAACAAAAATGCTCCTTTGGAGTCATTGGTTGCCATGGGAACCAATTTTCTCGACCCAAATATGGCAAAACACACTTTTGATTCTGCCACCATCTTTTTTTTCATGAAAAACTCACCTAAATTGATTATGACTATTTATACTTAAATATTGATCGTAGAGGGGCTAAACCCGTGTTAAATAATTTTGATATCAACTTCATACTCATCCAAAGGATTTTTCATCTACCATAAAATGGACTAAACCAGGCATTACCAATATGTCAGAGAGCATATAGATGAAAGAATTGTGTCGATTGATCATGTTTTCATTAGTTAATGACAGATCGATTGACCTATCAAAAGTGTCCTACATGTAGGACAGTAGGGCCAAAAGGGTTAATACATGTGCAGCCACATTGTACCATTACTGCCTCATCCAACCTCAACTCTATTTCTGTCTTTATCTCTGACTCTGTCCCTGTCACTTGCTATGTGACTCTCTCCAGCCTATTGTCTAATGTACGCGACCATCACTTGATCTGTTACTACAAGGGCGTGCATCAGAATCAGGCAAAAAAAGAAGGTGTGTTTTAGGCAAAATGGTCCAAAGATTAGCGTAGGTTGGATTTAAAATTATTCAAAATGTATTTTCTAATATAGGAGGTACCAAGAATGAACCACATCAACTATTTTGAAGCTAGGGTCTCATTGCCTAAAAGTTAGTATAGAATAAAAGCAGATTCTGTTTTATTCGGCTTCTGTTAAACTCACTCACTCCTCCCGTGATTTCCCAGTTCTTAGATAAGGCGGATTTTCTAATCTCTCATCCATGTTGTTATTACTACTTCCTTGGCAACACTTCCTCCTCTGATAAACAGGTCTAAGGTTACAAGACGTCTGAGATGTGGGCGAGGCAGCCTTAACCCATTAAGGGCAGCAAAGTGCCTTTTGTCTGCATGAATGCATCACCAGCAAATAAGTGCATCCATGCATCAAGCAAACCCTCCAGGGTGATACACTCTTGTAGGTTTGATCAAATAAAACAATGAAGTATCAGCGAATTATTCACTAGAATTGCATGATATGAATGCAGCTCTGGCGAGTAGATTCGGCAGGGCAGACAGCACATCATGCATTACACCACTATGCGGTCCTTAGAGGATGTCCCCTCCGCAGATGTGAAGTAGCTCCATGTCAAGAGTATTATATGCCATTCGCTATCCCCCAGAAGGACATATACATGTACAACTTTACCTCAGTCATGACACCTGAAGATACAAGCATCATCCTTTATGCTTGGCTCCTCCTATTTCTTCAACCCAACGCCTGCTATTGTTTTTAACTATTAAACGAGTTCTTCCATGCAATGACCAGCCCTGCGGGGCATCCATTTTGTGGGCCTGCTTACATCTCCGACACCCCTCCCCCCAGCAGTGTCTAGCTATGTCCGTATATGTCACCTATAGCCACCCTCTGGAGGCAGGTGCCGGGGCTGATACCCCAGTTCCCCCCAGTCCCAGGGTCGATGAGGCCTGTCAATAATGAACGGGGTGGTAGGCCAGCTGGGGGTGGACGTCTGAAACATGTAGGGGGACTGGGGCACCATTGACACCTCGTGCACCTATTGACGTGCTACTTATAGCAACTATAAACATGTGGGTGCGTCAGGTGAGGCTTCTAGCACTGCTGCTGATTTGTATAGCACTGTATGAAGAGTTTCGTCCCAAAATGCATTCCAGAATTGAAGCATACGGTAATGCTACCAAACTACTTCGGATTTAACGTGAACACCAGAGAGGACCAAACTCCCGAACTCTTCATATGGTGGGGTAAATAATAAGGGAAGGTATGTCAAGGAATGACCCTAGAGTCACCACTGTTTGAGTTGTCTTTTGTGAAAGAAAATCGTACTAATCTCTTTCTTATTATGTGTGTTTATATGTCTCTGGTCTTTCTGTCTTTCTCTAACTGAGCATATCTCTCTCTCTCTCTCTCTCTCTCTCTCTCTCTCTCTCTCTCTCTCTCTCTCTCTCTCTCTCTCTCTCTCAGCCTCCCTCCGGTCTCTCCTATATGTATACCAATTCTCAAACCGTTCCCTTCTTCTCCCCATCTCCCAACCTCCCTCTTCCCCACCCCCTATTGTCTCTATGGCTATTTTTCCCCTACGTTCCTTAACCCCGTTGCCCATATAAGTGCCTCTAGAAGTGGCTAGAAGTGCTTACCGTGGTTAGTATAGCCCCTACTGCCTGCAGCTTCCCCGTGTAATGTTACAGAGCCTGAGTAGAACAGGTGTGGTGAGAGCAACTTCTGCTCCTTACATGCACAGTGGTCAACGTCCGGTTTCTGAGTGACTCTTGAGGTGCTCAGTACCGGCTGGCTCAATAGTGACGCACCCCCCCCCCCCTCCTACCACCCACCCACTCACACAAACCCTACCCACTATACACACACACACACACACACACACACACACACACGCACACACACACACACACACACACACACACACACACACACACACACACACTCACAACAGACGCATACTTTGATGGACTATATAGGTACCCGATGTTGTCCCTCTATTGATTGTCTTATTTGCTCATTTGCAGGGCACACATTTCACACACCTACCACTTTTCGCCTATCGAGCTCCTTACTACAATTAAGAGTATGCTCGCATATTCCGTAATTGTTTACCCCCCCCCACTTCTCCTCACTGCTCTCTCTCTCTCTCTCTCTCTCTCTCTCTCTCTCTCTCTCTCTCTCTCTCTCTCTCTCTCTCTCTCTCTCTCTCTCTCTCTCTCTCTCTCTCTCTCCCTCTCTCTATCTCTCTCTCTCTCTCTTTCTCTCTCTCCCTATCTCTCTCTTTCTGTCTGTCTGTCTGTCTGTCTTTCTTGCCGTCCTAATGCCATAATGCAGAGCCAGCCTTCGAGACGATATCAAGAATGATGCATCACTGCAGTACCTGCGAGTTACTCACCACCGTAATGCTGCATTCATGCATTATGTCGACAAAATAGAATACATCACAGCACTATGCTGTCCTTAACCATTTAGGGGCCAAATAGTGCCTTAATCAGATATCTCCTTTGTTTGCATGGTCCTAGTAACCATTCATCCACCCCTTTGGGAGTGAATCAACCCGGGGTTCGGTATGAATGCTTGAATACTTGAATGCAGCGTTACTACCCAGCCCTGCATTCACGTAGCATGGAATGGAAATAAAGGGCATAACGTATTTAAAGCACTCTGTGGGGTTAATGGCTGTCATGATGGGGTTGCTGAGATTGTCGGAAGGACCCACCACTTAGGGTGTGGTCAGAAGAGTGTGTTAAACACATCTTTGTTTTGACACATTTCATAATTTTGAAAAGTATGGGATGTTTCTTTATGACCCCATGAACTTTGGGGTCAATATGCGTAATCCTTCAAGGACGCCATGATGTGTAAAAGCTTTAGTTGTCATGATGCACCAATGCAGCGCTGGCCAGTAAATTTCCAGGTACTGTATTTGCACTTCATGCCAACCTTTTCCTCCTGAATTCAGCACCGGTGAGTTACTCGCATGTGTTGCATTCATGCACAATGCAAACGAATGAGCATCTTATTGGACGCCTACCTGACTGTGTTATAGCTCTGTGTTATAGCTCTGACGTTATAGAACGTCATAGAACGTTTCCCTATGACCCCTTATCATGCCAACTGTTATGTAGCGTTAAGAACGTTATTTTTACGTAAAGGAAGAGCTGGGGTTGCTGCTGTCAGGCCTACATTCACGAGCTGCTCGGAGTACACGAGTCACTCATGATAATTTGTATCGATACGGCGTCTGGACAAGCTGAGACATGTGGTGATTAATGATTCAAGGAC
Organism: Harmothoe impar; assembly: GCA_947462335.1. Taxonomy (NCBI): domain Eukaryota; kingdom Metazoa; phylum Annelida; class Polychaeta; order Phyllodocida; family Polynoidae; genus Harmothoe; species Harmothoe impar. Next base: position 29,060,624 of record OX381714.1, on the reverse strand, counting down.
CATTTAGTGCTTTAATGTGTGACGTCATTTACCGTCATGCTACATCAATGGAACCCTGTTGAGTCTACTCGCAAGTGCTGCACTCCAGCATCATGCTGCATATCGCATATATGTGGTACTTAAACACGAGGGAAGGCCTTTCAGAATACGTTACAAAATCGTGAAATTCCCATGTCCACTATAATTATAAAAGAGAGATCGGTATGATGCATAAAATCTGTGAGCCATCGGGGGGGGGGGTTAATACTGGCTTTGGCCACCAGGGGGCAGTATATGAGTAAAACACTGAAAATATACTAAAAATTGCTTTAGGCCATGTTTTTGTGGGGAATCCAGTGATCAATATGCTTAGAATTATGCCATCTCCACTGAAATGTTCCAGTTTTGCAAAAGGAACATTATATTTGTTGCCAAGGAAACATGGAAAAATTGCATATATAACAATTTCTGGTTGCCATGGAAACACTCAATTATTCCAAATGGGAATTTGTTGCCACAAATGTTTTGAAAATTTCACAAGGAACTCAGAATCCAAAACAGACCTCAGAAATTCCCTCTAGAACCAATTTAACCCTTTCCCTGCTGGCCTTGAAAAACGTCAATTGGGACTTAACCACCGGCCCTATGCCATGGGAATATGCAACTTTGCAAGTATATGCTCCTTGGGATAGTTCCTGAGGAGTGAAATAAGTTGGATTGGAGACAGAATTTACATCTGTCTGACAAGGGGAAGTAGTATTCATGTTAAATACTTTTGGATTGATTCAAAAATTCCTATTCTTTGTTCCATAGCAGGAGTTGTAATTTAGTGGTACTGCTGCCCTAGGGTAGCAATTTTGCTGCCCTAGGGCAGCAGCGGTTTTTCAGGGGTATTTTAGATGCTGCCCAGAGGCAGCAGCGGCCCTTAAAGGGTTAATGATAAAAATATCAGATGTCTTTGGTTATTTTTCAACAAGACTGTATTTTTTGCCTTATTTGTATTCATACTAGGATATAGTGGATTTATAGCTTATTTGCCATTCACAGTTGTATACACCAACCCCAGTTTGACAAGCAGTTACAGCAAAACTACTTGGGATATTTTAGCTCAAGATATCTCATTTTAAAGCCTGTAACATAAAAGCCATCTCCCCCCTGGAGGCATGTTTCCACTCACTAAGCCACCAGGATTGCAATTATATATCGTCATCACAAAAGACAGAGTGCTTAAACGCATTGTGTGGTCCTCAAATGGTTACGGAAGAGGTGCTAATGAGACAACCACATTGGTGCATTAAGATGTGTCAACTCTGTAGGGTGGGCATGATGCTTGATTGCAACAGTTACACACTGGTAAACTGTTCTTGTTTCATGCCGCAAAACGCCAAATTGTGTCACAACACTGTGTCGCTGTACAGAGTTTATATCCTAAATTGGAATTTGTGTGTTTATTGGTAGTCTTTCTACCAACATAAAACACGACAAATCCTGAGAATCTGGGATTTCAGTGAAATGTTTCTTTCAGGCTTCCTTAATTCCCAACCTTTTTACGTCATGTTTCTTCCACCAGCTCTAGTCATACGATTCTTCTTTTCATGCGGGGGCTGTCGGTGGGGCTAAAGTATTTCATAATGATATATATAGTCATGTGAATAATGTACTCATAGACTACGATGATACAAAACCGGCCTGTATCTTGATTCTGCCAATAAAGGAATGTTTAAAACAAAGTGTAGCATTCACTCTGTTTTGTTGAGCAGTATACCGATCTATCCCCATCGTGGTAGGTAGCTGGTAAGGCCGGTTAGGGTTGGACGAAGGGGCGTTAACCAGTAGTCGATTCCCCTTAATAAATCCCCCATCAAAGCTAATGAATTATTCAAATTCAGCAAACAGTCTGCTACCCGGGAATAGGTGTAAGGCATGATGTAGCCTTTTCCCAGGAATAAGGGTTATTGACCCTGCTCACAACCCTAGCTCCTTATGGTTCGCAGCAGCTTCAATGCTCCATATTCATTTGTCATCATAATGTGCCAATGCAGCACTGGCAATTAATACTCTGTATAAGTATATTAGAGTGAACTCCTTGGCAGTGTATCAACCTTGCAGGGCATGCATGCATGATGCCGAAAATGGGATTTTTAAACACTATGCTGCCCTTAAATGGTTAGTCACGTGTTGTGTACATGTGTTAAACCGGCTTGTGTGTCCAGAGTGGAGTAGGGTGTGCGTGTGGGAGCGGGGGGTCATGGCTACCTTATATGCATGTGTCAAACCAACCTTGGGAAAGGCCATAAGGTGTCGGACACTGATTGTTCATGCTGTAAGCCCTAGACCTGTCGCACCACCTTATTAACATCTGGTAAACTGATCTTGCAACCTCTGACGCTGGGCTGCTAGAGAGGAGATTAACCATCCGGTAATACAGATTCAAAACGGTTTCATGGGTGATGAGCCAGTCTCTGTACCTATTTATAGGGAAAACTGTCTTGGTTTTTACTCCCGGAGTGTTGTTCAAAAGCTGCAGCTCATTGGCCATAGCTATAACATGTCGGTATGAAACAACATACATTTGACACAGTGTTGCAGAAACTGGCTATGGACAACCGGCACATATGACATTTTCTGATTACTATGCAAACAGTTCCAATATTCAAAATGTAAGATATTGGTCCTCAAATCTTGAAAAAAAAAGTCATTAACGTTGACTTTTAAATTGTGTAGAAATAAAATGAATGTGCTGAGAACCTTGTTTCTGGTGAGACCTTAATGCCTTTGTTTGTTAGTAAAGGTTTAAAGTGGCATGGTCCGATGATTAGGGCTCAAAAATCGATTTTGTTGAAAATGAACAAAAATGTTCATTATGGCCATACTACATCTCCTACCTATTTTATTTAACATTATTCCCCATGATTCAGCTTAGAATGCAGTCATTTGTCAGTTTTATGCTCAATTTAAGACTTTTGGAGTGCACGCTATAATTCCCCCATTCAAAACACACTGTAAAATACTGTACCTGAGCCACGTTGGACCCTCTAAATGGGCTCCCATTGGCCATAGATGACATTGTATTGTCCCCTATGTTCCAAATATGATATTGTACTAACATTTGAAACACATTTAAGTAGGATTTAAAATATCGAAAAAATCGGACCATGTCACTTTAATATATGAATGAGGTCCACTTTTCTGTCAGTGGCACATTTTGTGCTTTGTGTTTGATTGCTAACTTAAAACACAGAAAAATACAAAAACACGGTGTTCTGGGTGGTGATTCACAAGTTTCTACAACACAGAGAGCCATTTTACTGCTACGACCATTGCTGATCGTCTAGGGGTCATTTTGTATCAAACCTATGACAGCTGTACAACAGTTGTAAGGGTGGCGAAAAATAACCACACTTACGACCAGCTTATCTCATTCGACTAGCTTATCTCAAGAAAATCGTAGAATGCTGAGGTACAAAAAAGGGTTGCATTTGAAAAGAAAATTGGAGCGAATTTCCCAATTGTCCTATTGCACAGAATACCTGTATATGGTGGTTGTAAGAGGGAAAACGCCCATTTCACAACAGACGGCTGAGGCACTCTAAAATCATCTCAGCCATCTAAAAATTCCTTAATTATGTTTTTTTTGGTAAGAAACCATGAAGTAATGACTGATATTTACATTAAGATTACCTTGTAAGAATGAGTGCCTCATAAATTCACAATATTACGCATTTTTGAAAATCATTAAGTAACAATTTACCCCTAAATCTTAGTGTGTGTCATATTCTTATGTACTCTGTAATACAAAGTTACATTTTTAGCATAATTACTTTTACAACTAATTTCTAATGGCTACTGATACGATCAAGTAAAGGAAATGTGTCCTATGATTATCATTGTGAAATGTACCACATTTTTCTGTACAACTGCCTTGTATGACTCCTTCACTACAACCAGTAGAAAAATTACGCTTTGCTCTCTTTTCCCTACAGACATATTTTTTTTGCGGTCGTAGCTTTACTGAGCTGTAGTACAATGTTATGAATCGACCCCCAGGTGGCAAGTCACCTTTACTTGATAATATTACAACAACAGTGGAGAAAGCTCGTAACTGAAAATGTTTAAAGCTTAGCGGAGAAAGATTGTAATTGCTTTGTCCTGATGATGCAACCATGGATAAAATTTAATATAAGTATTGTGATATGACATTTGGTAACATATGATCTAGGGGTATAAAACTACATTGTATAAAACTACATTGCACATAAAGACGGAATTCCACCCCTTTAATGTTTCATGTATGACAGCTTTCTAAATATGATTATGTTTCTAAAAATGAAAATATTTCAAAAAAAGAGATTTTCAGTTACGACCATTCTCCACTGAGGTGACAAACTGAAATCATACAAAGGCTAACTGACACTCCAATTCGTATTTTGGGAAACACGTCTCATTATAACCTCAAAAATAATGTCTATTAACTCTTAACATGCGGTTGTTTGCACATGTATATTCATGCAAAGGCGTGTTCGATATTCATAATTCCTTATGTATTGGCAGCGATAAGCCTCAACAATGGGGACTTTGTAACTACATGCACAGAGGATATACTGGTGGTTGTGGAAGTGGGATTGGTAGGGGGTGGTAGGGGGTGGTAGGGGATAGTATGGGGTGGTATAGGGTGGTATAAATGCTATCGTTAATGTTTGTTGGTACATTTACATCACCCAATGGTGGAATTTTATACTTCCTAGGGTGTTTACCTGTTAAACCTTATTAAATTTTAAAAGTTGACTTTGAATAGCCGTTTAGAACTGTTGGAATTGATCTTTCTTGAAATAACATTCGCTTAGTGATTTAGTGGGTCAGTTCAACAATGAATGTAGTCCACATTTGCACGTTAAATTAAGTCCATGTTTAAACATTGCCTCAACGTTATCACAGCACTGTTAGTACTACTATAAACATTGATCCAACTTTAAACCAATATGATAAACTGGGTTGACTGCCTTTTGATAAAGCTTTCGTCACTGCTTTCCTCCTACTCCCTCCCTCCATCGGACCTGGTCCTTGACTGAGGTTTAAAATAAGAACGCACTAAAGCCACCTGCTTATGATATATACAGATCCAGCGTCCCATATTATTAAGGTAAGCATATACCGGTACAATCAGTGGCGGATCCAGGATTGTCTAGTGGGGGTGGGCCCAAACCTGGCCAACCTGGAGTGACTATCTGTTTCCCGCGCGCAAAGCGCATCAGCTGTATTAAGAGGGTATGGGAGCATGCCCCCCAAGAAAAATTTGTTGATCTAGCCTTGAAATGGTGCATTCTCACGCATTTTAGGACACCCCCCCCCCCATCCAAACCAGGGGCCCTCAGATCACACTCCACAATCTCTTTATCTCTTTCCCTCTTTTCTTCTTTTTCTTTTCTCTTCTTCTTTTTTTATTTTTTATTTTATATATATATTTTTTTTTTGGGGGGGGGGGGGGCAAGGCCCGTCGCCCCCCCCCCTGGATCCGCCAATAACAATATTACTGCTACCTTAGTAATTCAGTACCATCTATACAATAGGGCTAGCTTCTTGTGACTTTGAATGCTCTGGGTTTTAACTTCGCATGGTGTTTTCTTTTATATGCGACTGAGTTCCTCAAAAGCTGTTCATGATGTGACAAATCTAAGATAGGATAATACAGAGAACCATGCACAAAGAATGATCCCGTATCCATATATGTAGTACATGTATCGTTTCTGTGTGACTGCTCATCAATAGTACCCTTGAAACAGTTTTAATACATATTTATCGGAGACAAACTTCTGTGAGTTATACACCATGGCTATTAAAGTTACCCACCTACCTTCTGCCTCCTACCTGTATGACCGTCTGAGATGTGACCTCCCTCGTGGCGCGCTGATCGAAAACCCCTGCTTGATCATCAACGATGATCAATATATGTCGCAGGTAAAACGGGTTGTGGCACCACAAAGGTGTCTAAGTATACCAGCGTATACACCATACGGTATACTAGGAGATGCTTAGCAAACCTGGAGATGCTGAGCACATAATTATGGGAGCTAAATAGGGTATCAAGTACAAAGACCGTTATAAAGATAGATCCAACGGTAACTATTTTAACTTTGGCCTTCAGACTGTCCCTACGCATAATTTAGCAAAATTCCTGGCAAAAGTGGAATTCCTTTTCAAAAGAGTAACTATAGTCTGATGTAGGCGACGTATTCTGGTAAATTACCCATAATGTGGGAGTCATAAATATTATGTCTGCCCTTTTGTTCTAGGAAACTTGACGTTTGTATTTGCTACTTTGGATTTCTTAAATTTGCTAGAATAGATTAAAAATAGTCTAGGGTAATGCAGCAAGACAAGTGTACAAATTTCACATATTGCCAACATTTCAATGGATTTCAAAGAAAAATGTATTTGCGAGATTGTATGTTCATAACATTTATCTGGGAGGGGAAAAATTGCCCTGCTGGTATGGACTCTTACAACTGAAACGATTATTGGTCATTTCAAAATCTATATAATCAGACAATGTTTGTAATGAATTGTCTGATTGGACCATGACTAGCAATAGAGATTGTTGCTGTTACCTTGCCTGGTTTCCGGTATCAGTGGAGGTCAATGCATACTGGATTAGGTGAGAAACTTTCCGGAAGGGGCAAACCATATATGATGGCAGATGGCCGGTGCATGCGCAGTTAGTTGTCTAGAAATGCCGGCATCCGGGAGGACCTGCTAGTTTGTATAGGGCTAATAACTACACTACTCACCCGTTGAGGCTAATCAAAGCCAATTCATCTGCCATTGGGTTCAAACTCTGATAGAGTCCGAAGTACTTTAGTTTGAGTGCTGAGGTTTCCGTAAATAAAGAGATTTATTGCAACCTGTACACCGGAATCGAACTGTGTTGACCTTGTTTTTTCATCTTGTATGATATTATAGCAATAGTATTCGGATGTAAAACAAGTTCCTTACACTTGTGTAAGTAGTATATGAATATGAGGGTAATCGCATGGGTATACTTGTATAAGTAGTACATGGATATGAGGGTTATAGGATGGGTATACTTGTGTAAGTAGTATATGGATATGAGGGTTATAATATGAGGATACTTATGTAAGTAGTATATAGATATGAGGGTTATAGTATGGGTATACTTGCGTAAGTAGTATGCGGATATTGGGGTTATAGGGGGTATACTTGTATATGGATATGAGGGTTATAGGGGGTATACTTGTATAAGTAGTAGAATCGTGTCTACTCCAATGGCCAATGGCCTGCACAGAATAACACACGTCCCTGCTCACCACCAGCGACCTGCTGGTAGGTGGCAGCACTAGTCCACACCAGCCTACAGTCTTTATAGCAGCATACACCTAGTGTTGTATGCTTACAGTAAGTAGTGCAATGTATATGGTCAATTCCCACGAAAATGGATCACAGGGTCGACATAGCTCGTAATTTGATATAATCTCAATGGAGGACTAGAGACCATCAATTTAGGTATATTTGCATAGATCCCGACCAAACCTACCCATGGGCACCTACTTTTGTCTACCTAACTCCATTATTTATGGTATATATGTGTGAAAATGTGTGTTTTTACATGTTTTTTTGCACATTTTTCAAAGGAAAAATTGAAACATTAACTGTGAAATATAAATTATTTAGGTAAGTATGTCTTAGGAATGTAATATCCATATACATGCATGCCCTCTGGTATAGAGACAATAATTGAAGGTAATTAGGGGTACCTGTGAGATTTCCTTCTAAGAATTTTTTTAGCAATACAAAATGAAAAAAGTGGTGTAGCTTTTTGCATCACCATGCGTAGGTACATGATAATAAAGATCAATCCAAGAATAATATCTTAGTGGTACAGGTGAACAACTAAATATGTAGGGCATATTAGGAGGTATCTAATAATAGTAAAAGAAATTATTCTCAGCTATATGCAATTTTATTCTTGCACTAAACATAAAGTGGGGTAGGTTAGGCATCACTGTGCGTAGGTCCACAATAATTTAAATCACAGGAACATCCTAAATGATTAGTGAAAAATATTTATATGTCACATTACCCATCCATAAAGGATGCTTGGCAGAAAAAATAATGCAAGTTTGGCTAATATTCAATAACTTATGAGCTATTAGAGTCAAATAGTGACCGTGCGTAGGTACATCACCGTGCGTAGGTACATCATAAAGATCCTTGAAAAAAAAGGTAAATGGTAGCTAGTATTACAAATATCTTTCAATATTTATTTTAAGAAATGGGGGACCAATACTTAGGAACATTAAAATATGGTAGAAAACTCTCCATGGTATATAAAAGGACTATGTAATGGTCCCATCACCGTGCGTAGGTCCCATCACCGTGCGTAGGTCCCGTCACCGTGCGTAGGTCCATGATTTAAGATTTATTCAATGACAAAGAACATATCTGTGTTTGTAAATCTGATTAAAATCTATTGTTTGAGCACAAAGTTGCTTAACAAACTGAGAAATATTAATTACTATAGCCACATGTTTATTTTAATAGGTGCAATATCCCAATCACCGTGCGTAGGTCCCATCACCGTGCGTAGGTCCCACTTTAAATGGACATAAATATGGTATTTATTATAATTAATGTTCCCAATTTCATGAATGTGCCCCCTTATATGGTATTTATAAGATATCCAAAAATCTAAGCGATATATGGAGGCCTGGATTTTAGCCCTCTCTCAACCCTGTGATCCATTTTCGTGGGAATCGACCATATGGACATTGGCGTTATAGGGTTGGTTTACTTGTGTAAGTAGTATAATTATGAACATGGGCATTATGGCATGGATAACAGTGGCGTAGGAAGAGGCGGGACGGGGGGGGGGGGCTGACCCTCCCAGTCACAGATGAGGACCTAAAGTTCAGTGTTTTATGGCACTTTTGACAAGGGGCCAATGGGCCAATGGGTCAATATTCTACTGTTCTCATGCAGGTTTATTGCCTGGTCACATAGGATCCAATGAATGCCCATATATACATACTCCATTCCAGTGTGAAAAGATAGCTGTCACAAGGTGTCACAGCGGGCCAGTCACTTGACAGGGGCCAATGGGCAAGGATGTCTTTATCCCAAGGCCAGTTATCATGCGGACCACTTACCTGGTGTCAATTTCCACACAGCTAGGACCCTATAAATTGCCACATGTATTACATCCCAATGCTAAAGGATAGCTGTCACAAGTCGGCATCCATCAGCTTGACAGCGACAGTGAGTTTTTCATTTTGAAAAAAGTTTTTTTTTTCTGAAGACAAAAAATATAAAACATCTTAGAAAAAAAAGTTTTTTGAGAAAAAAAAACTTCACTTTGAAAAAAACACTTCACTTTAAAAAAAAAACACTTCACTTTGAAAAAAAAATTACACTTTTAATTTTTTTTCACCATTTTCCTATCGTGTAGTTTGCCACCACCTCTCTAGGGAGCATGGGGATGGGCGTAGATGTAGTTTTGGCGGCCACAATACGGCGCTATTGGTTATCACCTTGGTGATTTATTAGTTATCACCTTGGTTTATTAACTCCAAGGTTTCATGGGTCAGTCAATTGTTACAACGTCGTAACCATACACATATCTTTTTAATATGTGTATTGTCAGTGCTGTATTTGTTGTTGTTGTTTTAGATTGTCATTAAAGTTATTGAATTTATTGCATTATTATAGGCATGGTCTATTGCAGTTAAAGTTGTTGTCCACCTAAATAAATGACTGTTCCCGCATATAACCTGTTACATCACCAATGATAGGTCATTGTTGTGTACTCTTAGGTAGTATATCAGAGTTATAGGGTTGGTCTACTCTGTGTAATGGTATCTAAGAAGCTACTTGTCTATTATCGACATGCGAGTAATGATGCTAGGTCTCTAGATGTCCATACTAAAATTCGAAATTTGTCTGGACCAAACTGTTCACAAAATCAATAATTATTGTTAGCTGCACCCAAGCGATTAATAACCTCTTTAACAGGCTACAAGTTTACACTGGTCAACCTATCCCCATCCAAAGGTCCCTTGATATTATGGAAACAGCGGATTCAGAATTTTAGATCCCTTACTATGCCCTAGTTCCCCAATCACATTGTGTTTATAATGTTCTATTTTCCTATCAAAATATCAAAATTCATGCTCTCGAAATGAATGGAAATTGAAAGAAAACTAATTGGGATTTCTGAAACACATGGCAGTAGTAAGACTTTATTTTTTCACATATTGATTACAATAAGTATGTACACAGAGTCAGTTACAAAGACAGTTACAGCTTCTACAGCTCTTATCCATGAATATTGGCATTGAAAGAGATGGGCAATGTGATACTAGCAATATATTTAGATATCTACAGCCAGAAGTGAGAAATAGCCAAGATGCTCAGAACAGAACACAATTTAATAGTTTCGAGCAGGTGGATATGCGCTTGCCTGGCATTCAAATGGCTGACTACATATGACTCTTCTGAATAGAGGCAAATACAGAAGAGTGTACCAATTGCGGTCGCAATATGACCGTATGCGGCCACAATGGTCATTATTTTCTGTGCATAGCAGAGTATTTGGTATCTGAAGTAGCAATTGCCAACGTTATAAATAAACCATGGAATAAACAAGACATGCTATGTAGTAGGAATTACATGATTATTTTCAAAGTAAAATGTGTAGGATATAGTCGCAATATGTGAGTCAATGTCACATCAATTTAGATTAAAAACACAGAAGACCTAGAAAAGAGACACAGCATTGGTTGTATCGAAGCTGATGAAAGCAAAGTGAATCATAGACGTTTGATGCAAAAACAGTGGACATAAATTGACTATTTTTTATCATAATGATGGGTTATTGAATGACATAATAGTAGCATGTAGTGTTGTCATGCAACTAAGGTGTTTACACTGGAATCAACACTATAGTTATTCATTGTTTGCTTCAAAAATGACACACCAGCTGGTATGTATACAATTTACAAAGCAAAGTATCCAGCTTACAGGCACGAATATATGTATATGATTTAAAACATAAAAACACAGGACTACACTGGTACCACTGTTAGCAAAAGTGTGATTGAACAATTACGGAAAAGGGCAGGCATGTATTATACCTAAAAGGCATTGAATTGCGTACAATTGAGAAAAGAATGTCATAAAAGCAAATAATTGGTTCTTCTATTTTCTTAATCATTCTTATTTCAAAGTCGCCTTTTATCAAACGGTTACAACGATTCTGAAAAGCCAGTTCAAGTACTAAAGGACGGATGAATGAATTTATTCTACTTAATATGAAGATGTATTAAATGTAGTCTATTTAAAGAACGGATTAGATCACTCACTACAGGACGAAAAAGTATGTAGAGAAATCCTCGTCTGTAGAAATGTTATTACAAAATATTGGGTTAAATGATATAGTATATTAACTTTAAAAGCCTATACTGGATCCACGAAACAAAATACAAGAATATCCAAAAATGCATGTATTCAGCATGAAAATATAATTGAAAGAAATAATTACATTTATAGATCACAGAATCAGGTATATTCAAAATGAAAATCACCACACAAGCAGGATTAGAGAAGTAATCCACATACATAGATTTACCCTCACATCAACTATATCCTTTTTTGTAGTCTATATTCTTTCCTATCAATCTAATCAAATAAAGCTCTATTTCAGGAAAGATCCGATTGGCAAATTCCTCCTTCAAACAGTTTTTTTGACATACTTTCTTTTCACATACTAGCTTTCTGGTAAGCCAATTTACTTTTCCATTGTGACCTATAGAGCTTTTATAACAGAAAAAAACGTGTACCATGTATTATAATCTACAATACAAGACAGAATGAAGATCAGTGATAATATTTCGCAACACCACGTGGAAGCACGTGACCACCGTTTCCGCTTGGCTGAATTTAAAGACTGAAAAAGGGCAGCCAGACAGAAAGGATGCTCCATACACTCCCTAACTATCAACATCTAAACGGTCCTGAACTACAAAGGTGTAGAACGTGACAATACCATAACCACCGCACCATAACGTGTTTAACGCCCCTGGCATCGTTCAACAACATAATTATTGAGGTAAATTGGTCAATATATAAAGACATTAACAATTCTCAACTTTGTAAAGCAAACAGAAGCTATATTTTATGGTTGAGTCAGGACGTGACCTCATCCAATTATTCTATCTCAGTAAATCAACAGATAGCCAACATAAAAAAAGAACAACAGAACTATGAGAACCTTATTATGTCAATGTAGGGGGCTCAAACATTATCCTTTGTCCAAATCCAAGGGGTGCCCCTCTGACCCCCTACACAAAGTAGTTCTTGCTCTGCTTATATTATGCAGTCTATCTAGAAAGGCGATAAAACTATACTAGATGGATATCTAGGCAACTCACTATGTAGAGCTATCTGTCCTTAAGCAACTACAATTGAGATTGTTTTGTCTGTTAAAAGGGCCTCCTTCATACAATATTTTGGCTATTTGGGATGTTTCATGTGTTTAATGCATTAAAATGCTATGTCGCCCTTAAAGTGTCAAGCAATATCTTATGCCAGAAACGGTTTGAATTGGAGGAAGTCCTATATAATCTATGAATCTACAGTACCGACTCAGAAAATGTGTCATATGCTGAACCCTTGTGAATCAGTCTGGCCCTGATCAGCAAATAAGAACCATTGAACTGCCACCAAAGCACCATGTGGTGTCAGGATGACACCAGATGTCAAAAACTATCCTACTGCGTGTGTGCACGGCATGTTTGCTTATACCATCAGGCCTGTTTGTTGACGATTTCTTCTCAACCCTTGAAGTAAGCCCCCAGTTTCTCGGAACACTATTTATTTAGTAATGAAGTGGTCTGAACGATGCCTTATCTAAGAAAGAGACCCCTACAGCTTACTTGCCTGATCTCTCCAGCATAATAAGTAGTGGTGGTTGCTAATGGGTCAACTATTTCTAAAAAGAAATGTGGCAGAGCTAAATATACCATATGTAAATGTTCAGAATTGACCTGCAAATTCGACCGTGTTAAATTTACATCTAAAGCACATGTGATTCAATATAGGTTGCACATACATAATAATAATTTTCATTTTAGATTTCATTCTTATAGAGCACATTACAGGTCTTGAACAGTCCTTCTCATTTAAGAATATGTGTGTATTTTACATTCATTTTTCGTCCGATCTATTTCAGAGCTTCGTGTATTTTCCATTCAAGAAAAAGAAAGTACCCTAACTACCAACCCTTACTCCATCATATGAAAATGCATAGTTTATTGATTCTAACAATATAGGACCAACATGTATGTAACATGTTATAATGTAACCATAGTGACCAATTTGGTCCCGGATGACCCTCAAAGGGGGATGACCATGCAAGTCTCTCAATGACATCAGAGCATCACTCTCGCTGTTACGTAATCTTGTTCCGACCACGCAGTGACCTTCGGTTGATTAACATTATGCTCCGATTGTGGCCTCACGACGAGTCTTGAGAAGTTGACCCTTCCTTGAAAAAATCCTCTCGTCGCTTCTTGTTTCCAATGACAATTTCGATAAACTCCTCATATTCCATTGCGCCACTGTCATCCTAAAGGGATAGATATAATACACACTTTTTCAAACTGCATAAATGCACAATTCTGTCAAGAATGTGTCATACCATAAAATACCGGGTTGGTACACTCCCAAAGAGTTGGCATGGTTTACGGATGCAGTGTTGGCGAGTTACTCGCCAGTGCCACATTAGTAAATCATGAAAAATTGAGGCATCATATCACCCCAAAGGGTTTAAACTAGTGACGGATTGAAATCTTGATTGTGCCCAAGAGTTACTAAGGAGAGATTTCCCAATAGCGAGCACTCCCCTCCCATTTCAAAATCCTGGACACCCGCATTCTCTATTTATTTCAAGCCATATAATGACGGAAAGACACCCTTTTCTTAGCCCATGGAATACGGCCACTTGGTATTCAATGGGGGGGCATTGAATACGGAATTTCAGTGCTAAAATATGGTAAATCTTAAATTCGAAAAAAAAATCAACCCTTTCTGCCTACCTTATCAGCCATGGCCATCATACGTGTTATCTCTTCCTCGGGCATGAGTTTACCCAACTCCTCGAAGACCAGCTTCAGCTCGTCCTTGTCGATTGACCCATTGCCGTCCTTGTCAAACTTAGTGAACACTCGCCGCATCGTCATCTCCCTGTTTAATAAATACAACAATTGTATTAAGCCAAAATATGATTTTGCAAAACTAAAACTTGGAGAGGAAAAAAGAAATAAATAAATAAGTAAGAATGATTGATGAAGAAAGGAAGAAAAGGGAAGGAAGTACAATTGGAAATGAACAGAAGAATAAAGGAAGAAAATGAAGAAAGGGAGGAGAGAAATGAAGGACACAGAAATTTTATTTGGAGGTGTAAAGATTGAAACCATGTGTCTATCTTTCTGAATGGTAGGTAGACCAAGGAATATCAAGCATATAATTATAACAGAATGTAACTGCATTACAACTCATTCTTTGGATTTGATAATAGATGCTAGTCGCACACGACATACCAGAGCTAGGGGTAGCCCAGTTCGTTTCCAAGATAGTGTTATTTCTTGTTCATATTTCTCTTGCTTTTTCTCTAACCCATAAATGCTGTATAACATTATTTCTATAGCAGGTCCATAATGGCACTTACAATAAGTTGCTCTATATTTGGTTGACTCACGACATGTGCCCGAGATATGGGGAATCTAGCTTAGTGCGACCAAAACGTGTTAAGGGAATCTTACCTGTGTACTAGGGTTGGTGCTTTTAACATGACGTTCATGAACTCTTCTTTGGAGATCAACTGGTCGTCAGAAATGTCGGCTAGTCGAAAGAACTTCTGCAACATTAAACATATAACAGGACTATCAGTGGTTCAATACAGCAAGCAATAACACTGGCCTTGTGTCTTGGTGGATAAGGGATATCCTAGCCTCGGGAGGCAATGCACTAGGGGGGGTGGAGGGGGGGCTTATGGAAGGGTAATGATGTGCGGGGGGAGTTGTCCTGACACCTTGTCGAATGTGAAGCAAAATGAGTTGGTATCTGCATCTTTGTATGAACTAAATTAGTATTAAATACATATTCCATACAAGCATTTCTTAAAGGGAATTAATATCGGTTCTGTATAGATATACGCATCAGACAGAGCGTCTGGTCGCAAGTAACTGCATAGGTACTGCTGAAACATGATAATGTGCTCTAACCTTGATTTCAGCATCACTGCCACGATATCCGGCGGTGCGTAGACTCTTAGTCAGCTCGTTTATAGTCAGCTGTCCGTCACCATTTTTATCGCTATCTGAGAAAAAATCTCCAAGACGCTTGAGAACTTGTACCTTCCTGAAAGATATAGAACAAAGATTACGGAAATTAGGATTTAAAGCAGGTGGCATCAAGGGGTAGAAACGGGTATCAGCGGCATGGAGACCCCTCACGGGACCTGAATCTTCCTGGATGCAAAAAGAAGATGACTAGCACTAAACCCATCTTCAACTTTGAATTAAATGTTGACCGGTTATTGTGAATGGAACCTCTTTTGAAAGCATAATTATTATTGCTACACAACTAATAAGATCATTGAGAGTGGCAGAAAGAGAACTAGAGCTACAGAGAGAAGGATGTACCCAGCGGATCTTGGAATACAGGGCGGAAAAGGGGATGTAAGACGGTGAGAGCATGGGGAGAGTGCAGGTATTAATGACAGGAAGGATCCTTAACAGATAGGTAAATGCCACACACATCCATGGGCAATTAGTACTTAGTACGGCTATGTATGTGCTTAGTCAGCACCATTCTCACACCACCCCTTCCCCAATTTCCCCTACCCATATAGCACTCCTTTGCCCCCCCCCCCCACCATGTCTCACCCCCCCCCGTCACAGCCCTCCCTTGTCTCGTCCCCTGTACCCCAGTCTGAGACACACCTGAGCCCTGCCTCTGTGTGGGGGTCTTTTATCAATACATATATCAATACACACAGTAGGCAGGTGCTATAGGCACACACAGGGGGTGGGGCACAAGGAGTAGGGGACAAGCCATTTATTACTAGATGGTGAGTTGATGGATTTTCTTATGATAGCAGGTCTCATCCCCTTTCACCCCTGCAGTGATATGCTTTAAGAAATATGAACACCTGCTCCGGAGATATAGGCGTGTAGCTGGGAGAATTATCAACCAAAGAGATAACCCCTGCATGCACTGCAGAGTTCGCAGGGTACCCCCTGTAATAGCTGTTATCAGTGCTTATCCCGCCAGTACCAAATCAAGCAATGGGAATAGTATTGATAAATACACTTATCCCCAAAAGTCGTTCACTCAGAGGGAATGATCTGTGACTGCGACCATGCCCCCTATATATTCAAGAGCCCCCCCCCCCTCCATCTACCCCCTGCTGGCAATAAATGAGTAGACCCTCAGACGGGGATACAAAAAGGGGGGTGGGGGTATAGGGGTGGCATGTGGTAGGGGTGGGGGATGTTCTCTCATCTCTTAGTCACCTCACCTTCGTCGCGAGAACCTCCATCAAGGTGCGAGACTTTGTCCATATCTATAGTATCAGTGTACGCATGCCAAAAAATCAACCTTTTTTTTTTATAGAAGTGTCAAGGACCGGGGAAGAGTTGAAAATGTGACTCGGCATAGATCACACATCTCCTTTAATATCTATGAACTGTGTAGTAGAAAGATAGATTTGACCTTCTGATTTTGCCTTCAAGTATAATCTCGGTTAATTGAAAGGAGACGAGTGACAACATTTACAAAGCAAGAATTGACCATAAAGTATGCAGTTTACTTTTATACAGACAGCGACCTTCAGAAGTTTTTGTTTCTGGTTCACCGTATTTTGTCGTCTATAATAGGTGCTATTGCAAAATACACCAAAACCATACAGGACATTTAGGAACACATTTCATTTTCCCATTAGAAGACGCCTTATCGATTCACTTTCCCCAGCTCCTATAGTAAGTAGACTTTGTCAAAAGCATGTCGAAGACCGTAATTCAGCAGCCTGAATTGAAGCAACTGAATAGGAAAGCACAGGCTTTACTCATAAGGTATATAAAGGTGGTCTAAATAAGGCGGTGCTTAGTGTAGTGTCGCTCCCTGGTGCCCTTTGAACTACCTAAACCTATATTATTACTCCCAAACTGTAGGGGCAGCACCCCTTTAAGGTGGTACAGATACCCCCCCCCCCTCCAGGAGCTCACAGAAACAGCTCACCTATCGGAACACCCAAGGTCAAGGTCATATCAAGGTCAACTTCAGAGAAACTTGCAGAGGTCATCTACACCGAAGTCGATTTTGACCAATGGGATGGCCCGTTATATAAGGGGTTCGGTTTGGCGGTGACGTCACGAATGTCTACGTGATGGCGGAAGGAGAATCGATTCACGCATTTATTGTGTGGCTTTATATAGAAGGTCGCTAGGTGCTTTTTATGATTATCTTATGGATTATCTGTATGATATAGAGCGTGAGGGTCTTTTCATAAGTTTCATGAGATTAACGAGAGCTGTCAAAAAAAACACGATAGCAGTGTTATGATATCGTTAAGTCAAGAAAGTGACTGTATTTCGATGAGCCTTTTCATAAGAGACAGTTTCGATTTTATGAGAGCGAACTGATATCTAACGAGAGCGATTTTGGTTTAAAGAGAGCGATTTAGTCTTTTATTAACCATATTTATCTAGGCCTTGACCCCTGCTGAAAAAGGAAAAATATTTTATTTCTTAAACATAGAAGATTGGACCATGTGATACATGTATCAATGATATTCTATCTTAGATATTGTGGACAGAAATTGAAAAGAAACATTTTATTCAATTTTTACCACCGATTTTGGACTCTGTCTTTTTTTCGCTATAGTAAATCCCAAAATATGCCTAATAAGATGAATGAAAAGATGTTTTTTCTGCATCATATTAATTCATACTTGGTTTGTAACTTTATATATTATCATGATATGTCTGCCTAGCTAATTTTCTAATGTTCTTTTTATCAGAAACTCTGAATTATAGTGCTAAATAAAACTGCCATAAAAGTGCACTTTCAATTTACAATATTTCCAAAATTGTTTCATTTCCTGGTAGCTAATATGGTCATTAATTATACAAATATTTTAAGTCATATATTCATGCAACTTATGTAATTAAGATAGCGAATCCTGTAAAAATACAGAGTGTTTCATAATCTGCTATCATTAAAATGACATCTGCTATCGTTACTCTCGCTGAAACAGAAGTGGCATTATGAAATACACTCCCTTTTCCATTGTTGTGATATTGTAATTCTACTAACGTTATTTTTCACTGCTATCGTTGATTCTATAAAACTTATGAAAAGGCTCTCAGCTCTCTTAAAAATGAATTTAACGATAGCAGCTGTAATATTAACGATAGCTGCCTTATGAAACCCACTATATCTTTAGTAATATCGCTATCTTAACTCCAAATGTTGCTCTAATGTGTTTACAATTCATTCTTTTTTTCTGTTTTGGTAAATGTATGTCATCTAGATATTTGATAAAAATAACTCTTGTATTATCTTGGACACATTATATAGATGCAATGTATAAAGTTTTCCATCAAATACAAATAGTGACCCGTTTTAACGAATTGGGTAGGAAGTCGCACTTTTAAGAGCCTAGATATGGGCTTTTTAAGTAGCATAGGGTGAAAAAAATATAAGTTGAGCTTACATCTGATCATTGTCATTAAAAAAAGACATACAACATACGACATAATAATAAAGATAATGGATACTCTAACTTGGGCATGAGAAACAGGCAAATACCTGCCCCCTTTTATTGTAACAATAACAATAAAATAACAAATAACAACAAGAATTTTTTCTATGCCGACACTTGTCCTCTGTCGGTTCCACGCCGCAATGGCTAATCTGACCCTTCTTCCCGGATGTACAAAACTGACGCATGCGCCCTCTTACTCTTACATTTGAAGTTATCTTCTGACATACTAACTTATAAACCAGATTTCAACTCCCATTTTCCACAAAATGATGGCCATAGGATTAACAACTGTATTGTATAATATAGAAAGTATCTAATTTAAACCTTAGTTATCTTATTTAATTAATTTTCATTTAGATCAACAAAAAAGTATGAAAAATATCGCCTAAGTGTGAATATTGGCTAATATAGTACTTGTCACATACCAAATGAAAGCTCTTGCTGAGCTGTACATGAATATGGCATTAACACAACAATTTTTATGTGCGACTTCCGACCCATTTCGTTAAAACGGGTCACAATAGATGTCATTCAGGAAAATCAATTTTATATATTCTTAAAGTCTAGATTTTGGGAATTAACAAAAGCAAGAAAATGTCAAAAATCGGTGGTAAAACTCAAATAAAATCTTTATTAGTCGATTTCTTTTCACTATATCTGAGATAGAATATCATTGCTGCATGTATTAGATTGTCCCATCATCGATATCTCATACATCAAACATTTTTTCTTTTATCAGCAGGGGTCAAGGTCTAGATAAATGGTTTATGAAAAACAAAATTGCTCTCTTTAAATCAAAATCGCTCTTGTTAAATATCAGTTTGCTCTCATAAAAACGCTCTTGTAATTCCTTATGAAATACACTCAATTGAGCTTTTTAACGATAGCGAATACATTTAACAATAGCGGAATTAACTATGGCGATAACGATAGCGAAATTAACGATAGCAGCGTATGAAACACACAAAAGTTACGATATTGTAAACTCGGCTCATGAAAAGGCTCACTGTATATACTTAGAGTTGTGAATGGGTTGCCATGCAGGTTCATGCTGACACTTGTTTTAACCCTTTAACTGTTTAAAGGCGCAAATCTTGCTACCCCTCCACCGACAGTCGGAGTGGAGTCGGGACAGGTACTCAGCCTTATAAATAGGGGCGCTGGGGGTTCACGGGCATGGTCAGTGCACACACTGTAAAAAGTTGGTTGCTATTTTTGTGGGTGTACAGTAGGTTCTACTGTAGGTGTACAGTTCATTGTAGGTAAAGAGTAGAATCTACTATAAACCCATTATACTGTAGATTTTACTGAAGATCTACAGTAGATTCTACTGTGCACCCATACTAACTATTTACAGTGTAGGGTCCACATGCAGCAAGAGTGAGCGACTCGCTGGTTCTGCATCATGACGACAGAAAGAGCATGGGCCTTCAAGCATCATGTATTCATTCAATAATTAAACAATAGGTTATCCCCCTTCTTGCCTAGTTTTACTAAACTGAACATACTAAACTGACCGAATATGAAGCTCATCTTCCCGGTAGAACCAGAGTACATACCTCAAAGATAATATGTCTCCAACTGTGCCTATACACAACGTCAACCTAGTATAACGTATGCTGGGTCTATAATACAGCCTTCTTTGACGATAGCTAGTGAATACAATAATCGATCCTAAAAGCCTTGACCATAAAGCTACCTGGTAACTCCGGTGGGACCCTCATTTATAGCAACCCTTTCATGTAGAGAGATGACAGGGCCTCTGATCGTGTCTAACCCTTTATGGACTGCATAGCAAATGAAGACCTCATTTTCACAAGTTGGTATGATGCAACAATACGATACATGCATGCGAATAACTCATGGGGACTACGTCATACTGACCCTTTAGGGGTACAGCAATCCCAGAGGGTCGGCATGACGCATGAATACAGCGCTGGTGAGTTACTCACTAGGGCTGCATTCATGCATTATGACGACAAAGGGACAATATAAGCGTGGGCCCTTGTTCACTTTGCTGTGAGTATCTCTGTGGTATCGCTCAATCCTCTGTATTATCGGCTAGCTGACTATCGCTCCCAGGTACCAGCGCGATCGTTACAATGGTTGCAGGTGCCCAGCGGGCACGGCACTGATTGGGGAGCCGGGGGTAACAAGGGCAGGATCACAGGCACCGTTTAGTTTGTGCTCTTGTTTCACTTACTCCACCACATTCCTCTTAGACAGTTCCCAATATCAGCCATACTACCTTTGTGCAGGGTAAACTAAAGTGCCTTTTCCCTAGTGATTGCATAGTGCTGCTGCACCTGCCCGGCCTGGCCCCGCTGCCAGCCCCATTCTAGCCCAAACAGTATAAGTATACCATAATAAACGTTTCTGGCTGGTAAAAATGTAATTCTGTGATGGACTCTTACTTTTCTCTCTGACAGCAGCAGCATTGATGCTCAAAGGTGTCATTCTTTAGATATGACCAAGGACCAACTAGATACAATCAGTCTGTGCCCACGTGGATATCAGCATGTGTACACAGCTGTAGCAGCACTAGATACAATCAGTGTGTGCCCACATGAACACCAGCATGTGTACACAGCTGTAGCAGCACTAGATACAATCAGTGTGTGCCCACATGGACACCAGCATGTGTACACAGCTGTAGCAGCACTAGATACAATCAGTGTGTGCCCACATGAACACCAGCATGTGTACACAGCTGTAGCAGCACTAGATACGATCAGTATGTGCCCACATGGACATCAGCATGTGTACACAGCTGTAGCAGCACTAGATACGATCAGTGTTTGCCCATATGGACATCAGCATGTGTATACAGCTGTAGCAGCACTAGATACGATCAGTGTGTGCCCACATGGACATCAGCATGTGTACACAGCTGTAGCAGCACTAGATACGATCAGTGTGTGCCCACATGGACATCAGCATGTGTACACAGCTGTAGCAGCACTAGATACGATCAGTGTGTGCCCACATGGACATCAGCATGTGTATACAGCTGTAGCAGCACTAGATACAATCAGTGTGTGCCTACATGAACACCAGCATGTGTACACAGCTGTAGCAGCACTAGATACAATCAGTGTGTGCCCACATGGACACCAGCATGTGTACACAGCTGTAGCAGCACTAGATACGATCAGTGTGTGCCCACATGAACACCAGCATGTGTACACAGCTGTAGCAGCACTAGATACGATCAGTATGTGCCCACATGGACATCAGCATGTGTACACAGCTGTAGCAGCACTAGATACGATCAGTGTTTGCCCATATGGACATCAGCATGTGTATACAGCTGTAGCAGCACTAGATACGATCAGTGTGTGCCCACATGGACATCAGCATGTGTACACAGCTGTAGCAGCACTATATACGATCAGTGTGTGCCCACATGGACATCAGCATGTGTACACAGCTGTAGCAGCACTAGATACGATCAGTGTGTGCCCACATGGACATCAGCATGTGTATACAGCTGTAGCAGCACTAGATACGATCAGTGTGTGCCCAAATGGACATCATCATAATGCATCGCCAGTAGTTAACACAGTTATGGGGATGGGGCCCTGAGGGTAGGTACTATACCAAAGCAGGGACCAATACTATGAATAGTACAGTTTAACTCAAGCTCAAGACACTCAAGTCCAATGAGGGACATGTGTGAACCTGTCCTTCCTTTCATTTCTTAATTTATTTCAGTTTTTTAAATTTGAAATATATTTGAAATTGCAATAAGCCTAAATAAAGAATGATTTGTTTGCCCTGACATGTAACATCATCTTTGTGTGGCGGCCCACATGTAACCATGACAACAGAGCTGTGGCTGGTGATCGTGCTCAGAATGAGGTCTCTCTATCTACCCTGTCTAATGTGCACACAGACAATGTCAACCTCTATCTGTTACCACTCATGGTATGGTGGAACTAAATACTTGTCCACTTAATTCATCCATGAGGTTTTGTTGACCACAATCTCGACCGTAGACGAATTATATCATCCTTCATACACAGTCTTACAGCATATGAGGTATCTGACATTCATTTGAATGTCTCATTATGCAACATAAACTCGATAAATTTTAAAACTCAAGAAGTATTTTTGGAAAGTTTCCATTGTATTATACACTAAGCTCATGCTAGTTTACATATATGACGAGCATTGCCCCAACCCCTTTGGGGAATGGAGCCTTCATATTATAAAGGGTCTCTCCTCAAGGGATACATCTCCAGTGCTGCCATTGATTTGTGGCGAGTTCTAAATTGTGAATAGTCAATAACCCGGCTTTTCCACATCATCCTCTCCTTTTCTAGTCCCCCAACATATCTCCCCATCGGCTCCTGGGGAATCCCTCATTAGTTAGCTAGATGGATGCTAGATTCAGCCAATAACGGCGTTCATAATTTACCGCTGGACTAGTATAAGGAGCGTTAAATATAGCTTTTCCTGGATCCATGTATTGATGCAGATACCAGGATAGAGTATAGATGTTTGTTAACCTTGCCTGCGATTTGTTGACATCTTTCCTAACATGTTGATGCATGTCTGAAGGCCACTACCCTGGAGGCATATGCACTGTACATAGCCATCTAGACAAGTCAATTAGGGAGAGAGATCATAGGGAGAGAATTTTTCATAACTGGGTAAATGTCGTGATGACAACCAAATGCACATGATCATCTCATTATATGGCCAACCCTATTGCACCTATTCCACATGATTGTCCGGTTGTAGGGAACAAGCTAAGCATTATAGATGTCAGAAATCACGGTCGTGGTGGTTGTAAATTCCATAGGGAATCTGCTATACAAATGGCAACAGTAGCCCCCTATCCTTACATGCCCACGGTGTAGGGGTAAATGCTGACGCCCTAGTCTGGTGAAGTATGTAGACAGTCAAGGTCTGTCTATAGAACATAGATACCTGGACCTATACATAGTCTCACCACCAGACATGTTGGCACTGACATGAGGTATAAATATGTCATTTAACATAGGCCTACTTGTAGGTTATTGTTGAGAGTAAGTCAGAAAGAATAGCCGTTTTATGTTTTCATGTAAACGCTGATTATGGGGCATATTTTGTGCATGGTTATAAGAGCTATTCTGGGCTGCGTGGTTTCTGTCTGTTTGTGTTAATCTCTAACCTCCAGTCGGGCGTTAATTGAGAATCAGCCAGCTTAAATGCCTTTCATAATTTGGTGGCCGTGTGGCGGTCTCGTCCTAACGCTTGTGGTGGCATGCCAATATAGAGCCTGGTGTGGTTGATATCTGTAGATATAACCAGTATAATCTTCAGGGAGGTAATTTTTTTTCAGGGAATTACTATCAATCGAGACGGCCCATTTCTGAAATGATGCACAACCTAGTAAGCAAGAAACGTGAGAGAATAGGGAGAGGGTGGTGTGCGGACCGACCTGGTAGGGCCGTATCTATAAGTGTTAGCGCAGTGGGGGGAAGGGGGGGGGGGTACTCATGCTCAGCCCAGGCTAAGCTGTCATGCAACTAATTATACATGTAACTACAGTCTATAATCAATTACGTTAGCATTGCATTGGGGTCCCACTATACAGTGGTGAACACAGCGAGTCAACATCCATTTATAAGGTAAAATCAAGGTATATATCTTGGTTATTTCAAGGGGATCATGGTTAAATTGTGTTCCTTTTTGATGAATTAACAAATTTGAATCGAACATCAAGCCCAAATTGTAGAAATAAATGGAATATACATGACGAAAGGGGGGGGGGGACTATTTTATTTGCGTGGTCATAATATTCCAAATGGTGATCATCTGCCTCATTTGAGTAAGCAC
This sequence comes from Harmothoe impar, assembly GCA_947462335.1. Lineage (NCBI taxonomy): Eukaryota > Metazoa > Annelida > Polychaeta > Phyllodocida > Polynoidae > Harmothoe > Harmothoe impar. The sequence goes on along the minus strand of OX381714.1, from coordinate 29,035,981 downwards.
ACTAAAAATGTCTAATTTCATGGCCAAAAAAACATTTAATAATAAGTACAGTATTGATAGGAGTGACTTTGGGCTGACATATCATGGATTGATTTTTTAAAGTATCAGTCGGAGGCCTCATAAAATCGCACCATGATATGTCACACCCAAAGTCACTCCCATTAATACTGTCTACGTATGCAGCAACTCCTGCTGTGGTTTCCTCTGGCACATACATGGCTTAGGACTGGACACCTACAGGTATACTAGCTTCAATCAGAAGATGTGCAAGAAGAAATTAACTTCGAAAATAATAATGTAGTCATGGTGCCGTGTCGCCTGGTTTAGTCCAGGGGTAAGAGTGATGTTCATCACATGTGCTTTTGTCCCGTTCTGTACAACGCGTGTCTGTGATCTGGCTTTCTGCTTGTCTGTCTCCTCCTCGGTCTCTTTCTATGAATCTCTTTCACAGTATATTCCTCCCTCTGTATCTCTGTCTGTTTTTCTGTTTATCTCTCTCTGTATCCCTCTCTATTTGTCTACCTTATCTACATATCCTTGTAACCCCCACTTTCTACTTGGCATTTCCTCTAGGATATTGGTTATATTATCCTCAGCCAATCCCGACTGCAATCAGAAACATATGGGCAGATTGACAATTTCTATAGCCTACGACAACACATAAACTTAAGTACAAGGTCTGTAATTTTCGAAAAAAAAAATAATACCAAGAAATTGTTTGAAGATATCAATATCTGAAAACATCTGTCTGACTCAAGGGCATATCTAATCAACACATGCACCAACCTTACTCCGCCGTAAACAGTCAGCAAAGGTATATACTATGATGTGGCTCCCCACACCTGGGGCCACTTTGTGCAGAACGTGGCCATAATCTGGGTTATTGTACTATGTCTCTCCGAACCTATGATCTACTATTTAGTAAACAGTCTATAAAACATACACTGGGTCAGAGGACATATTTTTAGAATAGTGTCTAGTAAGAAACCTTCAATGGAACGATGACCCTTTGATGGCAGCATCGGGCGCATTTTGTATTTCTCTTCCTAGGTAATATTGTATACAAATAATCCTCTAGCCTTGATGATGCCATGTGGACCGACGGGTTTCATCCACCCCAGAAGTATGGGTATTGTGCGCTATGCGCACCTGTGGGGATCATATGTACATCAGTAACAACATATTATATTAAATTAGGCCGATGCTATCCGCACGCCACAAGCGCTTTGCCATTAAATTATGTCTCCACTCTGATATTCCTTATGCTAGAAACCTTAGTCAGTACTAACCAACTTCCTAAGTTTTGTTTTGGCTCCCCATACCACCAACCCAGGGGAGCCGGTGTTTAAGGGTTGGCCAACCTTGTAAGTCAACATCACTAACCCTAGTTAGTCAATATGACTAACCCTAGTAAGTCAACATGACTAACCTAATTAGCTATTTTTGTTTGGAATCAATGCTGTGATTGTATATTCTCCAGTGAAAGGTATTTTATTCACACCAAGCAGGCTCTTGAAAAGCACATCTAATGCTTCACATCACATACATTTACAGCCCATTACAACCCATGAGCAAAGCTACTCTAGGATTATTGCAAAGCAGCATTTGTAGAAGTGTGGATATATGTATATTCTGATTAACACAGAACAGGTGTTCATGTTCCTAGAACAACATGCTTCAGAGGGCTATCAATTTATATTTCTGTTAACTCTATTGTAAGTTTGAAAATCTTGAATGCATGAAATAATTGAAAATGGTTATCATCTCAACATGACTTGTATGTCTCCAATATTGTGTAATCATATGGAACCAATAATGCATTAGGCACTTTGTCATTTCTGTTGGTCTGTTTGACTAATGCATCATCTGTATACAATATAAATGACCGATGTCCCTATGACTAACCGGTGTTAGGAACTACTGAATAACATAGCAAACCTACATAATAGCAGTGCAGACCAGTGAGGAGCATATGGACACCAGTGAGTACCATATGGACACCAGTGTGTGACAAATGCTTATTGGGGGAGGGGGCAGGGTGGGGGGCTCACCAAAACTAGCTTTAAACATCTGATTTATACATTCTTGTATTGGATTTTTTTAAAGTAGTTCTAAGCTCCCTTTAGTTCTAATTGAGGGCCCAAGCAACTCTTCCCCTCTCTTTCCTATGAGGGAGAGGTACGCTTTGGGAAATGTGTGTATCATTATAGGGTCTTGGAAAATTTTGGGGGGCCCAAACATATTTCAGCCTCCCCTCCTCTTCTGTGATTGGGGGTGGGGGGTGGGGGTGTGTGGCCCCGCCTTTTCCTACGCCACTGCCGACAAATGGACATTTGTGCCTTTGAGCCACTATGTCCTTATGAGATTTCGATTAAACTGTTCTGAAAGGTTTCCTCATTGTGAACGCATGTCTGAACAGACACCGATATGCACTTTGAAGCAGCTGGCCTCACGTCTTGGCGTTGTGCAGCATGCTGACCAATGAACGCCAAGGCGCCAGTACTACATTAATGCATCATGCCGACCATCCTGCCGGCTTGAAACATCCTAATGTACTTGGTGCCTCATGATGAAATACTTATGACAATAATTTTAATGAATTCGATCTGTTTTAATCTGACAAAAGGACATAGGGCGTTTACTCATTATCATGTCCTTGCAGCGTTACAACACTCAGGTACCAGGCATTACCCCTATTGACCACCTCATATCTGTACACCCTCTTCGTCCTCCCCCTCCCCCACCCCCATCTGCCCCCACCCCCACTACAGGTGACCATGGGCCTGCGTCAGGTGAGAATCCTCAGGGAGTATCAGGTGTCTACAACGCCAGGTAAGCTGAGGTTCAGGTGAGGAGAGGCCAAGCATGGAACCCAAGAAAAATGTGAGTTTCATTTTACCCAACACAACCCAGCAAAAAAAGAGATGAGTCCAGAATTTATCGTTCAATTTTGAAAAAAAAAATGAGCTTCTATCTTTGGGTATTTAGATTCGATTTGGAAGTCCTTTGGGTCACCACCAGGGCTCCCCCTGTCTAAATACATTCTGAGCATATAGAAAGAAAGTGTAACCTAAGGCAGACATTTTTTGGCCTAAGGCCTGGTGGGAAAAGGAGGGGGCAGAGGTAGTATTCCGTGGGAGTGTGCCAGCTATAAGTGCGATGGTTCCCGGGTTACAGGTTACCCAGGATATTGTATGTCACCCCAATGAGGTTACTTTTGGGTCACCTGGGTAGAAGCTGTGGGCTCATTTGATGATAAAAGGATTCTGATTTCAATATCGAAACTGTCTTGATGATGCATCTTCAATATACTCATTTGGATATGCAAATGACTATGATTCGGCTTTCGAGATTTAGTGGCGGAACATTATAGCCTACAGACAGGATCGACATACACTGATTTAGAAAGCAGAAAGCAGAAAACAGTTAAGCGTTATTCTATAATCAGAGTAGAACTTTCTTTTTGAAAAGTCCGACTACAATTAATTAAAGGGATCATACCCCGTCATAAATATGTATCTTAATATTTAAAGAAACACACTAAATCACTTGTGATGTCAAGAGGATATTCCAGGTAGGAACTATTCAGTTTTTATAGTGTTTCTATAATATGATGTGTATTCTTTTGGCTAAAACCCCTTTAGAAGCCTATTGTAAAATATCACTTGATAGAACAGATTGAAATACTTCACTATTAGAAGTAAGTACTGTTCCTGTACAGCAAATATTTCAGGTAAATTTGGTTACAGTAGATTCTGCTGTAGATCTACAGCAGAATCTACTGTTATATGGCAACTGAAGGTCTGGGGTTCAACTCTCAGTATTTCCATTTCTACTCATCCATGTGAGGGAAAACTATTTCTATATGAATAGCAAAATGTTACATGAACATTGCATCAAAGTTATGAACCATTCACAAATAGGCTACTTCCATATGAAATATTTTTAAATGTTTATAAAAAAAAGAGTCCTAAAAGGGGTCATATTCTCAATTTGGCATGTCGGAGATTGGAATCGTCCACCCTCCGATCCATAGTTCCGAGAGACGACCAATACACCATAGAATCCTGCAAGGCCGGTGCGTGAAACACCTCCTACTTAGGCGTGAATAGTAAAGAGGTTGTCACAGGATCCCTGGTGTACAATTTTAGAACTAGTCTGTTCATGTCTTTAATAGGTTGATGGGGAAACTACATTATTGCAATGATGCATAATATAAGTACTAAACTGACATCAGGCAGACTGGCAGACGAGGATGTGGGAAGTGATGCAAACTGTCAATTGGAGTGTAGTCTTGATGGCCTACGTTTTTCAAATTGATTTGGCGATATATTTACTACACATTATACAGATGCACTGGTTTTATTCTCTGCATATTCTCAACAGTAGGATTGCACTGTGCTTTAAAAAACAGCATCAGGATAAAGGTAGTTTGTTAGAGAATTCACCGCCAGGAACCATAGACCGTCAAACTATATCCTGTGCTCTACCAACTGAGCTCTTGGGTTCCAATCTCACTCTGATGCTTATAACAAATGAATTTTTAGAAATTGTATAAATTCATTATCAAGAGATGGGTATATACCACTGTTTTATTCTATGTGTTCATAGGGGATGGAGAATAATTGAAAAACCTCCTTGAAGATGTAGAATATGGTAGATATTCTACAGCTCCCTCCAACCTCTCTCTCCCTCTGGTTGGTGGTTATAGGATTCGAACCTGCATCTACAGAAACAGAAATGTACCTGCATGTACAGCAACATGTTGCACCTTCTAGGCACTTCAGGAGTGTACTGAATATGCATGGTAATTGTGATGCTTGAATGTAGTGCTGGTGAGTTAGATTTTCAGTTACTTTCAATTACGGTCTAAAATTTTATATATGAGAAATTACTCTGGGTGCAGGTATATTGTGTACTTCTCAGCTCGTATGATGCACGAGCACAGTGCCGGCCAGTTTTCTCTAGCACTGCATTTGTGTATCGCAATGACAAATTGAAAATTGTACTAGCATCATACAAGTATTTAAGTAAGGCTAACTGACAGGTCTAACAGGTCAACAGCAATTCCAGAAGCAATACTCACTCGTTCCGCTCCATGGCGCGTGCCGCTGTGACTAGCTCGGCCATTTTGACTGCTGTTTATATAATGAGCTGCTCCTTGAGTTGCTCGTGGTTACTTAGTGAGGACGACAGTGGGTGGACAGGGGACGTCTGACCTGGTCCGGGAAGGCTAAGAAGGCTCTGGGTAGGCTCCTGCTCCAGGCAGAGGGACTGAGGGTCATGGTACTACCACACCAACAGGAGGCATGGGGACAAGGGCCGCACCCTTGGTTCTGTACTGTGTGCTGAAAGCGGTGCCCTCACCAAGGGTATTTCTAGTATTGTATGGTATGTGGTTACTAATAGTGAGAGGGACACTTTAACAGTGTTGTGTGTGTAGGCGTTTTAGTGTGGGTAGTGTTTCGGATGTATGCTCCTGACAGGTGTGGTGTAATGGTGAAGTCTTAAAGTGGCTAGTTTGTAGGAGACTGTGGAAGTTTGATATAGAACGGTTAAAGATTCGGGTGAGGTTGTGATGTGTGGGCTGATGTGTTAGTGAGCGTTCTCCCTGCGTCTTGCAAAGGGAGTGTGATATGAATATGTAAGGTAAGATAATCTAATAACTTAAGCTGCTATTCCTTTGGCACGCAGTGCTGATAGTCCTTTATGTGCGTGTGTGGGTAGACTAGATCAGCTCTGACACTCCTCCCTTTCTGCATGTATATTTCCTTGATGAAACTAATGTGAAAAGTTATAGTTGAAACCTATGGAAAGTACCTAAAATCTAAAAACCCAATTGTAAATTGGTGAGTGTATGTTGTAAGTATGTAGACTGATGAGGTCTTGGTGTCCTGTATATATGTGTATAAATGTACTGCAGGTTTTGCTGTGATGTTGGGTGGTGATGTAGCGATATAAGGGTATAGTCCTTGTCCTCTGGCTTCTTCCTCCTCCTGGGTCTGTGCTATATATGTGTGCACCTGTCCCCCGGTGTCACCCCCTTAACTACCTCACCTCCTCCTCGGCCAATCAAAATGTCTGCCTCCTCTTCATCCAATGAGTGCAGTGTCGCCTAGCGGCAAGGCCACACAGCTACCCCTACCCACTCACAACCCCCCCCCCCCTACCTCCCCTCCTGTGTCCAACCTACCCCAGAGGCATACCCCACCTCCCTACCCTCATTATATTTCCCCCAGGTAGTCCTACCTATACCCCTTTTAGATTAGGGTCCTGGTGATACCGATTTAAAACCGTATAACTTAGACTCATTCCTCAACTAGATAAGGATAGTGCCTAGTCTTAACCACTTTCGCCACAACTATGCGTAATACGAAAGCCAAGATGGACCACAACTTTTAAAATAATATAGCTGTATAAAAAATAGAAATTGCCAAAAATGGAAAAGAGGGCATGGCAAGGAATGGCATGGCATGGTGTGGCATGAAGTAGGGGATTAGGGGAATAGTTCGGGATCCACAGCCCTAGTTTGCAGATGAAAATTAATATTGTAGAGAGACGATCAGGCATTGAATTCAATGTTCATACCAATAAGGGTTCCATTTGACTGATGACCTGATGACAAATCCATCTATCCAGGTATTGAATCTCGATGGACTTCCATCTCTTTAGTTAAGATGTACCCCTTACACGCCTCCCACCTTTGACACTGCTGCTGGGCGCCCCAAGGTCAGCATACAGCCATCCCTCTCTCTTACCTCATTACCATTAAAGGACTCTGTGATGCTTCGTGGATTCACCTTTGGCAGCAAGATGTATCAATGAAGTGCCAGTGAGTAACTCGCTTGTGCCGCATTGGTGCATCACCTAGTATGGTAGCCATAATGTATAAATAGACAGCTAATCCACCAGTGATGCTTGATGGCAAAATATCACATTGCAGTGAAGTCCCCTTCTGTCCCCTTCTGTTGTACCTCTTGAAGCTTTACTCCAGGGATGTACCTCAGATATATAGCTATCCATCATCATATAAGAGGGTAGCTCTAGATACTGTCTCTCCTCTGCTTAAACCTCATTGTAAAACTATTTCATTGACAAGAGTGAGGAAAAGAAACATTTGAACATCAAAGTGCAAAGGATGATCCGTACACCTTGCTACAGAGCACCCTTTTTGTGTTGCCGCTCACACAAAATAGCTTTGTGACCAAACCCTACCCACTCCTTTTGGATACTTCTTAATGTGATACTCAGCTTCACAACCCCCCCCCCCCTCTTAGCCCTTTTCAAGGGCAGCAGTAAATGTAACATTAATTCTGGCATTCATCTAGAGGTATAAGAACGAAAACAATTTGAGGTCAACAGAGTCATCCACTTCCATATTATCTCATCGCTGTACACGAATTCATAACCCAGCTCACTGCATTTATTATCCAATGTATAAATTTGGCAGAGCCTGTGGCCAAAGACCGATATACCCTTCACAAAGGCCCTCCCCTCGCACCTGCCATATCAGCCACCCCCTCTTGCCATACCACTGGCCTTCACAGCCTCTCCTGGGTCAACTGTACTGATAATCACAATCAATAAACACAGAGAAGGCCGAGGGACACATATCTACTTGTCTCCTATATAAGAAGTAGGGGTGGAATTTGATAACGCTGCAGTACAGCTCTGGCTTGTGGTACCAGTGGTCTTTTTCACATCAGGGCAAAATCATCTTTAAGATGATCTCATATCGTGCTTCCCTACTGATTTGAAGAAATCCTCATTTATCTTCATTTTTCATGCTCCAAATTGATCATTACAATCCTCAAATCATGTTTCCCATGTGAACGTTGACCTATCCTCAGTCTGTGAGGACAGGATCATCAGTGGTTAAAATGACATTGCTTTGTGTTACACTGGTGTGAAAATAAATGTACCCTTAGACCTTTTTCTTTTTAAAAACAAACATCATGAAACATGATGCATGTACTCCTAGGTAAATAACCATTCAAATCAATTTCTGCCTCTACAACAGAACTTTTGTGTTAAATAGTGGATTTGGGTGGGCTGGGGACATGCATGGGGTTGGAGGTTAGCTACACCCTCAGAAAAGTGAGAGTCATTGTCGCTAAAACTACCCTCACCTGAGAGTCAGGCAGTGGCTGACCCTCAGGTGAGGGTAGTTTTAGCGACAATGCCTCCCACTTTTCTGTGTGTGTAGTTGGTAGGTAGTGTGCTGGGGTGGACTAGGGCAGAGTAGTAGTATGGGCAGTAGTGTGAGCTTGGGCCGGGTTGGGTCTGGGCTTTGGGTGGGCTTGGGGTGGAGCGGGGGTGAACTTGGTGTAGGGTTGGGCTGGTGGTGTACTGGATGGAGATGGTTATTAGTATTAGGGCAGATAAGTATCTGCTAGACACTCATCAGTCAGATACACAAGTGGCTACCAATTTATTTAATACTGCAACTGTTCACACCAGTGGAACTGATAGAAAACTAAGATCTGCTGACGAATAATAATTAATCAGTATATTGTTTGTTATATGATTATATAATTGTATTTTGTAAAATCCCTTTGAGTAATAAAATACATTATAAACTGTAAACAATATATAAGCATTTATATTATGGTACATGTAACACTCTTTGGCTTTTGACAATGCGAGACCTGATTCACCATATTTAGAAATAATCATATGGTATTCTGGAGTGTATTAACCTCATAGGATCTTAAATGCAGCACTGGCGAATTCTCCCCAGGTCTGCACTCATACCATGTATATTAATAAAGGATAATATGCCACCCGCAAATGGTTAAGGATTGGTGCCTGGACCTATAGATAGATGCATAAATCAGGTATGACGTCTAAGGACTCAGGCTGACTTTCCACATCAATACTGTTACTTTCCGCCCCGGGCCTCCTTTGCTAATTACACCATATGTCCAGCTAGCATCTGAGGTTCTTGGAGTATTATTCTAGATGTGCATGCATGTGTTTAGTCCATTAGATAGACAGCGGATTTCAAATTTAATTCCTTTTTCATAGGTAGAATAATACAACAGACTTTACCAACTTATTTGGATTCCACTGGGAAGACAATAAGACAGTAGACCTACTTCCTCTCACTGTCATTCCCGTAGCACGAATGCCATTGCAGTTCACTAGATGTCGTGTTAAGCAACCTGAGCGCCATTGATTTATGGACAATTCCGACTTAGTCTGTCCCCATAATGAATGCAATTGGTGAAACCAATAAAAGAGAACAAAAAATGTACCTCAAACAAGGCAAAGTATGGTAGTTAGGTATCCACTCGGGTAACAGAAGGAGTATATATATAGACTAATGAGGTATACAACCTGCTAGGAGATCTATAAACTATCAACCGCTGATCAGTAGCCGCAGGCTTGAACTATAAATGTGCGGCATCATGTTTGCCATTTTGAGAGGAGTCCTGTTGGGCGCTATTCGCCAATCATCACAGAACGCCAATCTGCGGTGCGCTGCATACAAATATCTGCAAGATTCTTATCAAGATATTCAATATAGATTAAAATGACTATGCCTATTCCGTTTTTGATAGATGAATAAATACAATTCATATATATATCTATGGCGCCGCTATTGACTTTCAACTAATATTGATAAGATTGATGAAAAGGGTTACAAATGAATCAGGTACTCGCATCTTCCCTGATATTTGTATCCCGCACAGACTGCGCGGCTCGGATCTTTCAGAGACAACCATCGATACAGTTCATTCAAATATTTGCCAACGTATCTGAGACTTAATATTTCCTGTTATCCACGAGATTCACCCTGCACCAGAGAACGTCCTGACCCACCCCCTGGCCATTTCTTTACCATAATACAGGGAGTTGTAACCTTTTAACAGCCGGTGGCGGGGAGGGGGGGGGGCACAGGGTAGGTTTTGAGGGGGCAGGGGGCGGGGGAGCAAAACGTGTTGGACTCCTTAAACAAATGACCACTCCATTATACCAGTCCGTGAATACCCTAGCAACCAACCTACCTACCACATCATCAACCCATTCGCCTTGTTGTTCTTTATAGGCTCCATGGGAACACAGGTAAAAAGTGCAACATCAGCAGCTGTCACCTGTTTTTGAAGTCACATAGCTCATTCTGCCCCAAGGACCGGGTGTAGGTAGTGTCATATAGCTTTTACAAAGTAAGTTGTGAAGAGAGGGGAGGAAGTCTGCACCTTGTTTTATGTGCCTTGGTTGTTTTCTAAATGTTCTTTGATCTCACAGTGTTGGTAGCAGTAACATGAAACTGTGTCCCATCTTTTACTGCAGGCTTCAATAAGGTCCCTTTTCCTAGTCACATATAAATACACTACCAACTATCCATTTCACGTTCAAACATTGTTGTCCTTCAGAAATGGACATTGTGCATGGTTATATAAACCCATTAGTACTTAATCGATAATTCAGTGAGCCAACTGTAGGGAGCCTCCTGTAAAGCCGTTATCTTTGTCCCAAACCGCCAGGGGGCAGCAGCCATACCTGAGTTATACTTAGGAGCAGCTCACAGCGGCCCACATTGACTCATAGTAACGGGGTGATGGGTCTGAACATCCTTACATCTCCCTCCTATGCTACCTTCCTATATATATTTTATCTCGGTCACAAACTGGGGTCATCAGTGGGTTAACCCTAAAGGGCATGCAGTACTATAGGCCTACCATTTTATCGGCAATAAGGCCGTGGAATGTTTAGGGTCAGTCCTGTTTTGCTACGCTAGGTCGGGAAGGGGTCTAATCAAATACTGAGCATAAAAGTAGAATATAGGATATTGTGATTCATAAAGAAAATCTCATCTGAGGATGATTCAGGGGTCATCTGTTCTCTGGGAGTTTTCATTTAATATGTAGAGTAAAATTCTGGGTTAGACCAAAGGTTTATCAGTGGACACTACCTGCCCAATTATAGTATTTATGGTGAAATTACAGTTATGTGGAGAATTACCCTCAGTATATGGTGAAGACCGGGTGAATATTAGGACCATCTTCTGTTAGTAGTGTAGTGATGTATTGTGACATATTGCTGATGAACATGGTAATGGAGGGATGCCATTATCGTGGGTGGCACCCTGTTAGATGATCAAGGTAACACTGTAAAAATATTCCGTTGAATATACGGAGAATCAGTGTAAAATTTAACGGTGATTCATCATAACATATGATTACGGTGAGGCAATGTAAAATCAATCAATTTTACTTTGAATATCCGTAATCCAATACAGTGAAACACCGTTTATTTTTACAGTGAAACACAGTTTAATTTACGGTGAAGCTACGTTTAATTGATTTCAGTTTTATCACACCAGGTGGCAGTTTGGTTCATGAAGAGATTTTCCTGGATGCTAGGAACACCATTTTTGTGGTGATAAGAAATATATATACAGATACAGCTGTAATGTTTGCTCTGTATCCATCCTAGAGTGACTTCTGCTCATGGACTGGTATTACAAAGTGTCATGAAGCATTCTATAAGGCTTTTATAGACTAATTCCTAATGATTAGGTCTGAAGTCTTGACACTAAGATGATATTGCTGATTGGAACCAAATTGGGTTTGGAACCATATTGAGCATGGAGTTAGGTATAGGGGGATAAATGAACTGAATAACACTGGGACAAATCAGTTTAATTACACAAAATACCATTACAATTATTGTTTAGGCACTGAATCAGAATACAGTGATGTTTTGTATTCTGTTAAAATAACGGTGATTCACAGTTCCGTAGAAATGATGGTGACTTTGGGAAAAACGGTGACTGTGACAATAACGGTGAAAGTCCGGCACCCAGTGTTGCCAGTGAATCAGTTTTTTAAACGGTACTGAGAATCACTGTTAAAAAAATTTATAACGGAGATTTCTTGTTTAAAAATAGCAGTGACAGTTCCGTAAAAATAACGGTGACTTAGGAAAAAACGGTGACCGTAAAAATAACGGTGAAAGTCCGGCACCCAGTGTTGCCAGTGAATCTCTGTTATTTTAACGGAATTTTTTTTACAGTGAAGGGCAGGGTTAGGGTCGTGTTCAGACAGGAAGCACTCTGAAAGCCTCCGGGCACAGACCCTAGTCATTTGAGGGCCGCATAATGCCTCGGGTTCACTTATTATCGCCATGCACCAGTGCAGCACCAGCGAGTAACTCGCCAGCAGTGCATTAATGCATCATGCCGATCCGTATTGTGTATTAACCTAACAGGGTCGACATGATGCATGAATGCAGCACCGATAAGTTACCCACTTGTGCTGCATTCATTCACTATCTTGACAAAGGGACATAATGCATTATATCACTATGCTGGCATTGTAAAGGGTAAAGCCCTATATTATATATAGATGTAGGCCGAGTAATGGTTCAATAATAATGCACCTGTATTCGGGTTCCTACTAATGTGCTAGAATTACCATCATCCCAGTAGATCTGAGCCCAATTCCCTGCCTCCTTAACCAATTATGGTCGGCATAATGCCTTAATGCCTTATATGTTCATGTTCAGTTGTAATGATGCACCTACGCAGCCCTGTATTAACTGTGTGCATCATAGATACATGGATGCAGTACCAGCGAGTTACTTGCCAATAAGAAAGGACGTTCCACTGCTACCTGCACGGAGTATCCTTTCAGTGTGCCTGATCCATGTATTGTATAGGGTGTCCTTACTAGTGGCCTTCCTTGACCCCCCCCCCCCCCCCACCCACTAGTACTATGTGCCCCTTTAAGCTACCTTACCACGCGCTACATGCCATCAGCACTAAAACCTGGGGCTTATTTCGCAAGGTTGGACTACACCAGCAGCCTAAGGATCGTGGGACTAGGGGATAATCGTTGATGGTTTCTACTCATTAAATTTTTAATCATCCGAACTTGAGAAATAAGCCACTCGTCCCGTAGAGTTACAGCTTAACCCTTTAGGGAGGAGATGGTGCATTTTCCCCTGAACATTTCTTCAAAAACACCCGAACAATAAGGGCCCTATGACATTAGGATACCCGTTCTTTAGATACAAAAACATTCAAAATGTACACTGAAAACCCTATGGCGTAAAAGGTGATCAGTAGTGAGGACCTTTGGGTGATCATTTTGATGGTGCCCTGGCGGAGTACCTGGTGCTCTTTAAAGTGATCATATCTGAGTACCAAGGGTCGTCATATTGATCACCTTTTTGACCTATTTAGAGTATGTGCTGGGGTGATCATAATGATGACCGTAGGTAATCAATGTGATGACTCTGTCATCATAATGATGAGTTATCATTTATGGGCTTTTGGTTATGCTACTTTGTATCAAGTCATTAGAATATTTAGAATATAAATTAAAAATGAATTATGAGAAAATGTATGTAAACTATATTATGATAAACACGAAGCATGATTACTTTCAATTATCTTCTTTATTCTTATATCAAAATACCCATGTTAATATGCTGAATGTCTTTCACTCAGATTTTCTGTTCAAATTTTCTGGCTTCAACATAAGTTATAAAATATCGAAATGATTTTTCTTACTTAATACATGAAGGGATTGATATCCAGAGAATTGTATGAAGTACCTGATATAATATATATCTATATATAGATCAAAAATTAAAAAAATACAACCAGTATCTCGCAATACAATTGTTTCACAACATACCTCAAAGCATTTGGTTACCCAAATAAAACGCACACAAACACAACTTGATAGGGACAGTAGTTACATATTAAATTGAGAAAAATGTTTGTTACTCAAATACTGATCAACTATGAAACATGAACATAAATTTTGCTTTGTGTCTGGGCCATTGAAACCGGATTCTCAGTTGTACGTAGAGGGCTGAGACAAGACATTAGAATAATATTCAGAGACACCTTGTCAATTCTAATACATCAGAGGCTCATATGATCAGAATAGGAAGATATTATACGAGTAGTATACCAAGTAGCAAACACATCCTTATTGTCTACTCTAAGGAAATAATAATTGGTAGCCTTAAAGAAAACTAACTACAGGCAGTGGCTTCCATCGTGCACCTCACCAACCAAATACAATATGTGTACTTTATCTCTCAGAAATATGGTCCTTATTCTATGACAGAATCAAACAAAACCTGAATCTAGATATGATAATGAACTGTATATAATGTCAGTCTATGTCAACGGTACTATCCTGTTAAACCTGAACCTACTATACTGTGATAACTTTCTTATACAAAGTCTCAGTTCTCTTTAATCTTTTTTCAAAGGTAAATCACATGACGTTATCATGACTATATGTAACCGTTGTTACTGTTTTGCTAGACTTCCATATTGGATTATGACAAAGACACATGGATTTCCCATTCTAAGGGTCCACAGAAAGAAGTCACTTTTTGAGGGTCACCGACATGTTACGAACAGTTTTCCTTATATTCTTTTGTTCCAGCCCAAGGAGGTAGCAATGCACAAATTCCATAGTTTTTTTCAATCCATCTGGGAATACTACATCGAAAGTGTAGAATGCTGCGACAAATGTCATCAAGGCCATGAATAAATTGTTGCTTGTTGAAAGACACTGGCCTTCGAGCATCACCTTGTATGAACCTGCAGCTCCAAGTGAAGATCCCATCTGCTGGATCTGTGGCCCAGGGCCTGCCTGAAAGTGAAAGAACACTACTTGACACTGCATATTGAGTTATTGCATTGTAAGTTAGTGAATAATAATTAAGGTTAAAAAGCTGACTGTGATATGGACAGAAAGGCCACTGAACTCGTTTTCTATTGTAATCATACATTTACTAAATTGATTGGGCACAGGAACGTATCCTGACTAGACACCTTACACAACTTTGTATGCTAGCAACTTTTAAGTACCCATATGAGTATATATATACACACACACGGAGCATGAATCAGATATGTTTTAGAGACTATAAAAAGTCGTAATAATGCATGTGCAAATGTAAACCTTTTGTTTATGAAGCCTGCAATAGTGGCTTTGATAAATGTTCCTGAAGGCGGGGGGGGGGGGGGCTTATCTGTGTCAGTACATTGTTCTTTCAATACATACCAGTTCTAGATTCATCATCTCCTCGGGGCTTTCACCAAACAGAAGAGAGCATGACAGGATTGATGCACTTGCCAGGAGCTCTGAAATTAAAAGTTAAAAGTGTAACTATATATACGCAGCTGAGCGCTAAAATGACCGAGATGACGGTTACTGCAGTACTTGGCACAATAGCGCGAAGGCATTGACCATAATCGAGCTTACTTTTCAGTGAAGCTCTATATTTAGTTCAGGGTATTTCAATCTGATATCAAACAGATATTTCGTCCATGGTGACTGGCCAAGGGTTACTGCACAGTGCCACTGGAAACGTCCTCCCATTGCTTTGACATTGATAGATGATATTCACCATGAAATAAGTTAGTTATCAAATTAGATTTAATGTCAACATGATGCAAACCTCATGCATATCTAGTCATCATTTCTCTATGCAGCCGAAAGGGGTTTATTTGATCTATCCTTAAACTTACCAGTCTTTGTGTCTGTTGCAGTCTCTAGTTTGGCCTGCCGGATGATGTGCTGTAACCAAATCGGTTGATTTTTCTTCTTTGTTGATGAGCTGAGTATGTCATAGACGTTTAGCCTACCAAGCAGCTGTTCCCTAAGCTTAAAGTCGGGTCCCAATCTCTGAAACTCGTTCAGGACCTAGAAATTGATAAAGGAGAAGTAATTAATTATTAGTTATATTCATTAAATTTTGTGATGGAAAATCTAAATGGAGCTGTAGTATTTGCTGTAAAACCTCCGAGATGTAGCTAAAGAGGTTTTACGGCAAATACTACACTGCCATAGGTTATACTTTATCTGGTATAGACACGTAAGTTACCGTAAAACCTCGCGTATAAGCCTAACTCACGTACAAGTCGCACCCCGACTTTAAGCCGATCCTATAAGCCGCACCAGGGATCAGATTATGGTGACTTTTATACTGTACTATAGGAGCAAAACCTGCGTATAAGGCGCACCCTGACTCTGTGCTGATCCTATAAGCCGCACTGGCGATCTGATTCGCGTACAAGCCGCGGCTTATACGCGAGGTTTTACGGTATACTTTATTGTTCTGACACATAATAACAATGTATTACTGTCATTTTCGTGAGCTAACTAGACTGCTGCTGAGGGCCCTTAACAGTTTGGTATATTCTGATTGTACAGAGACATCATGAAGCCCAATATTCTACACTGAGACAATAACCCAGAGCCAATACTTTATAGCCCTCACATGTATATGTAAAGAGCACTGCCCTGTCCCTTGTCCTGATATATTTGGATGAACTAAAGACGCTGTCAACAATCTTAAAGCTATATTGACTAATTGAGACAAACACTTGGATACTGGAACATTGCGGTTGAAATGTTTAGAATTTGATATTCTACACTGAGACAATAACCTACTTGTTTTTCTATTGTAAGGGCAGGATATTTGGTGATGACCTCTGATACAGATGATCCTCCCAGAATTTCTGTCCGCCTGTCAAAGTAGGTGACATCCATCGATGATTTGAGGGTCCCCAGGCAGGGCTTCGCCTTCCTGCACTCCTGCTGCATTCGCTGTCCAGTTGAAATGTATAAATACCAATGTAATTTCATTCAATGTCTTGATATCAGTTTTTCTTTGATAAATTGAAAACTGAAAATGTATATATATATATGCCATATGCATGGCTAATGAAAATAACACAAATAATATCCTCTACTTTGTGATGTATCACTGTTTAAAAAAAAGGGTTAAAAATGATCTAAATCAACTTTTTTATTTTTCAGACTCAAAGGTAGTACAAGGTAACTTATGTGCATGCACAAAACAAATAACAGCCCAGAATTCGTTATATCAGAATAGATGGGGAATATAATATTATTGTTTCCATACTTACATCTATATGAGCTGATACAGTCTCCTCTGTTTCTGAAACAGGGCGATTAGACGGAGTATATGACTTTAAGCCATACAGTTCTTTCTTGTTGGTTGTTGGCTCATCCTTCTCCTTTTTCTGTGACTTCTCAACTACATCCAGTTCCTGTCCATCCCATCGTAAACGGTAATTTTGGAATGATGTCCTCAGTTTCTGCTTCCAAAACGCCTGTACATATAAAGGTCATGGTCATATTTAGTCATGAGAAGCTCTCTTACAGAAACATACAATGGAGGACTGATTTATGGTGACATAGGTGTCAAACATATTAGATTATCTATAAGCTTGAGAGAACGAATGTGTAAATCAAAATTTTGTGATGGAAATCTCCTCCATAAGTCCTGTAAAAAGCAAAGTTATCATGCTTTAGTTCGACAATAAAAACTTTAAAAGCATAAAATTGACTGTTTCTTGATCTAACATGTCTCCAACCAAACAAATTTAACATAAGAACACTTAATCCTAAGATAGAAACGATAGCAGACACTAATGATAGCCAAGAGCCTAATTCCACTGAATACATCCACAGTGGTAAACTCTGCAAAAAATATCTTAATGGGTAATGTCACGAAAAGAACTTTGGAATGTAAATCATATTAATTGAAATGCATATTTACAAAGGCATCCTCATAAGAGTTGTTTCCTATGAGGCCAGGGAATTGTTTCAGTGTCAATTCGACCATTCTTTTATATTGAGAAGGGCTGGGGTAGCTGAAAGGAATTGATCATGTTTCCATAAGTTCAAGCAATTGTGCCTTTACAAAAACGATTCTTCCCCTAATCCACCACTCACCCAGAATTCCCCAAAATAGAGGAAGTGATATCATCTACAACAAAGTATATATGCTAAAATAAACTGCCCCTCACTAGGTTTTGACTGAAACACAGTAATAAGAAAAATTGATCCTGATAAAAGAATGTTAAATACATTTATATTATATGTTATTCCCACATCCTGATCCAAGTTCAATAATGTATTTTACTGATAAGGAATATTACTTAAATAGATGCTAGAATAGTTTTCAAACTCACTGTTTCTTTTCAACTTGTCTCTTAGATGCATCTATGTACCAAGCCTCGTTTAGGTGTGTGGATATTGTCTTTTGTGACAGCTGTCCCTCACCTTGGTCTAGCTGCCTTAATATGTAGTCTCTTATTGCGTATCTGGGTACCTTGTTGGGCCATCCATCATCTTCAGATTCAGCATGCCTCTTGTGAGATGATCCAGGTACTGGACTCTGTGCATATGGAGTGCTCGGAGAAGAGCTGCTCTCTCGTTCTGAGAGACTGAGCAGTGTACTTGGCTGGTCCATTTCTGTAGTTGTCTCTTCAACAAGCACTGTGCTTGTGTTGATTGGCTTTATGATCATATCCCAATCTTGGGAATCGGCCATGATTTTTACACAGTCATCGTCAAAGTTAACTTCTATGCCACGGTACAGCAAACACAAATTCATGTCTGTGTTGCTAAGTTTCAGCTTTGTAGCTATCTTGTCTCGAATGTTGTCCTCAGTTGCTTCCCCCATAAAGAGGATGAGGTGATGTGTCTCATTGTACTTCACAGTTAGCCTCATGATTGTGCTGCAGCTAGAATGCAGAAACAAATAATGTTACATTAAAACAACATTTTGTGCTTGATTACAACAGCATCTTTGTAGCTGCCAGGGAGTGTGTAGACACCTAGCGGGCACTTGTATTTGAGAGTATTAATGTCTATCAACTCAAGAGTGTCAAGAATTTTGATGATGTAGGCATTAAAGTGGTGACTGTAATCCAATGTGTGTACTCTCCTGCAGACCAGACGTATCATTGAGTTGGTAACAAGAACTTGCTGAATTGATCGAAATTCATATTGATCTTCATCTTCTCCAATGACAACCACCATTTTCTCACCGTACTGAGTGCTGCCGATTGTGTACTTCTTTGCAAGTATCACTTTTTCAGTTTCCTCAATTGCAGCAACCAAATCTTGAAGTTCCTGTGGTAAGCACTTTGTCTTTTTTTTGGACACATTTGTCAGTGAGCTTTCTTCAAGGAAAAGCAGGGGTTCAGTTCCATACACGCACTGTAAGTGTTGGTGTCTCTTTGCAAGGGTTTTACAAACATTTTTGTGGTTTTTTGACGGTTTGAACACTTCTAAAAAGTAATTGTGTTTTGCCTCGAACCGGAACGTCCAAAGGTTCACCAGTGGGCCAAACCTTCTACACTGATCTGGATAGTGCAAAAGGAAGTGATCTTTGGGTTTTAGAACTTCCTCTGGAAATGCAACTTTGCGTGCTTCAAAGAAGTCGTCAATCAGTTCCTCTAAATGTTGAACATGCCCTCTGTGAAATTCTGGAGCACATATAAACTCTAGGATACACAGGAATTTCAGGAGAACGTCCCAGGTGACATTATTTCTGGGAACATGCTCGCCAACCATCAGAGGTAATAGTCGTGCAAGACACCATGCTTGGCTGAAAGTCTGTTTCACTGAAACTTTGGTGGGTCCTGCAAACATGCCTGGCTTGTCAGTCTTGTCTGCACCAACATAGTTGAGTTGTTGTACGCATTCATTCAACTCAGTAAGTGTGAAGTAGTGCTGTTTAATGCAATACTGCAAAACCAAGGTTACCACGCTGACAAGTACACCTTCAAATATATCATGTGCAAGGTCACTTGGAAAGCAACCTATTGCATGAAAATTACCTACTCCAGCAAATACAGATTGTTTCTTGACTCCATACGTAGAGCACTGTGATGGGTCATCTTCTACTCTCAGCAGTTGTTCTTCATGTGAGGCCTGTGTCCGAGGTGTTCCAATCTTTCCCTTTCGAAGGTCATTGATGTCAACCATACAAAACCTGCAGGGACGTTTTGCTGTAAACCCCTCCATAAACCCACCCATCTGATGGGATCCAAGGTTATCTCCGATTGTCAAGTAGAGATCACAGGAGAAATGGTACGTTTGCTCTGCATTTGAAATCTCAATACCTTCTGAACAAAGTCTATCTAATTCTTGAATAACATCTTTGAAGACTTCTTTCATTCCATATTTCTTGACGTGCTTCGATGGGCATAAGAGGGCAAGCTGAATTACTTTTAGCTGTGACCTCTTCTCTGGCGATATGTTTCCCAAAACAAAATATCCCGCCATGATCTTATGGTTTCTCGCTCTACCACGAAGTGGATTTGTCACAGTGAATTCATCCATATAGAAAAGGATGCACAAAGCATTTGGTTCTTTGGAAAACACTGGATGTTTTTTAAAAGCTTCCCCATCTACAATGTCTCTTAGAATACCACTGTTGGTCTGATGTCCATCTAACACATCATCTAGCACATCTTGAAAACTTAGCAGCTGCTTTATGGAGCTTTCAATAGAAACAACCTGTAATGTTTCTTTTTTCCCTGTGTTACTCAGACCCAGCGATTTTTCCTCTGGTGGTATGTACTTCATGTTTTTGCGCACATAGGTCTCAAGTTTTTTTTGTGTGTCTAATTTACCAGCTGCAGCATACATTGTTGTTGGACTTTGACAGACTTCCTTCACCTTCTGAATTATAGTTTGATCAACATCATTTTCTCCCAAAATATTCAATATTTTGTTACTTGTCTCTTGCTGTGCGAACCCCATGAACTGTTGGGCATCTTCTACAATGATGCTTGTAACATTTGCAGGAAGCTTGTGAATTTCCCGAGATCTAAGCAAAGTGCTTGCTACCAACTGAACTGCGTCTGGGCCAGCTTCCTGGATAATTTCTGGATTGTACTCTGGCATCACCACATCATTTAATTCAGTCTCATTCCCACTTGTAATATCTACATCAGAATCACTTTCCTCAATGAAAGATGTATCCTCGCTAATCTCTCGAGATGAGAGGTTTTGTCTAAAGAATGTCATGTGCTTTATCTTAATGTGTCTGATGAGTGACCTAACAAAGCTATATGACGCTTGACACCCTGGACGAGGACAGTGTACTCTAAATGGTGTATTCTTTTCATGTTGATAACGGAGATGCCTCAGATATGGCTTAAAATGCTCAGCACTGAATTCACAGAAAGTACAATGAAACATATTGAGTTAGATTTCTTACGCTTCCATCCTTCTGAGAGCTAGCGGTGGTGCTGGTGTTTCGCTGTCACTATCCAATTCTTCGTCACTAGGGAAGGTCTCAGTAGGCACCTCAGGGGATGAATTTCCAGTCACCTCACACTCCTTAAGATAAAAGGAAAAAGAGTTATTGTTGTAAATTTTCCCCTCCTGATTCATGATCTGCCAATTTAATCTTTAACTGTCACCCATTTCCCCACCACAATAAGCATCAACAACATCAAAATACATACCGTAAAACCTCTCTGATAAGCCAACCTTTTTTGGGGATTTTAAACCCAGTTCGGCTTATAGTATTGTCTCAAAATGGGGGGGAGGGGTGGCTTATAAGGGAGGTTATTTATCAAGTAAATTATAGTTTAACAACTATATGGGTTTTACGGTATATGTAATACCAAAGGTTGTTGGTGTTGGTGTGTATGTGTTTATGCTTTCAAAGGGCATGAGAGCAGGTCTGACAAGTGGCCAGGGAAAGACCCTGTTTCTATTTCAAACTATGGTCCTAAATCTATACTCAGCCTCAATTCAAGGCCCGTCATCAAGTCACCACCCCTTTACACCCCCCTTCCCCTCCTGCTTACTCCGCCCCCCCCCCCATGTGACAGCTTTTACAATGGTGCTATGATATGTATGTGTTGGGATTAGAGCATTCCCTTTTATTTACATACCCACACTTCTATAGAGATATTCAACTTGGTTCTATTGATTTACACTGCATTTCTTTGAAGACTTGTAGTTAGCAATTTGAATGTAGCGTGTAGACCTATACCCATTTGATATTTTATCTCAAGTAAATGTGTCTTTATCATCAAGTTATTATGAAGTACCACATCCCACCGATTTCTCCAGAGGTTAAATTATCCCATGTCCAGGCCTAAGGTAGCAGAAAGGACAAGGTGACCTATTTCCCCCCAACACTATGTCTATGTGCATGGGTTAAGTATTACCCTGACCTGGGGGGAGCAGATAATTATGTAGCATTCATGAGCGTCTTGTGTCATAGCCTTTCTTGTTTATTTATATATTGGCCTTTATGTGTGTGACACTTGCTGCTTATGACATCTCCCCCCCCCCCCAAAGAAAACCCACAAAAAAAACCACAAAAAAAAACCACAAAAAAACGGTCCTGTACCCTGATGGAGCTGGGACTGGCAGGTCTGACGGTGTGAGGAGATGACACTGAGAGTGGACCATGAAAAGTGCCACCTGCTGCAACCACACGTCTCAGTATTACCGCCCATTATGAAGCAATTGCAAATCAATTCCTCACAATGGGTGGTCTACTGCAACAATCCCCAGCTGCCAGCCCCCCCCCCTTTTTACACTGTGTATGTGTGTGTGTCAAGCGGGTGAGAAGGGTGAATTTAGAACAGTAATGGAACATTATTTTTACCTCAATTTAACAGACAGTTAACATATGATAAAATATACAATTAAAGTTAAGATATCTCGTGTTACCTTGATTCATGTTAGTCTGATGTCCTTACCCTAACATTATTTCAATGTTATATCAACATTAAATTGACTTTCACGCTTTTCACAGATTCCCAATGTGGGTAGAATGCACCTATCAGTACCCCAACGTTCCTCATGCTATGATACAGTACCGAGCTGCTACAGGCAGTGGGGAGTTAAAGGGACACTGTCCACATCAGAGTGCATCCATTTTTTGCCTTATGCTATGATTGACACATACCAGGACCCGCCCACAGGTGTTATAGACCTCCCACCCACAAAGATCCTTACCTTTACAACCCCAAAAGTGGCCTCACCGACATCCTTATGGGCTGAGTGCCTTCTACTAGCTGGAGGCGGAGGGGGGTGGATTTTCCCAAAACAAGAATTTTTTCTCGACCCCTCCCCATGCATGCGAGTCAGATCAGCAGTGCGGCTTATAGGGTTTGCCCAAAGCCAGGGTGTGGCTTATACGAGAGTTTTTCCAAATTTTGATTTCAAAAATGACTTAAAATAGACCTGAATCAGCTATACTTGCTCGGCATGTCGTCCTGACTCCTATACACCCCCTCCCCCGCCACACCCCTCCACTCCACTTGACTAGAAACAGTGCAAAAATATGACAAAGTCCTCAAAATTGCATAACGAAAGTGAGGGTGGGCCCTGTTATAATAGGCTATGTCTGGTGGCCTGAAACGAACCAATTTTTTTAGTTTGGCCTTATGTATGATCAACCTTAGTATTAGGAGGACTTCAGTACCATCCCAGGCCACCATAAGTTGTTTTCTCAGTAGCGACCGCAGTCTGATCTCATGCACTTATACTTTGTACAGCACAGCGCCTATAGCCACGATGTTGTTCACACGTGTAGCAAGGACAAGCAGCACACACATATACCCAGCATCCATGTACAGGCAGGTGGGGATAATATAAGCTTCCTGAGAGCCAAAAGCCACTCAGGCACACTTGCATGCTCTTATATCCTAACCGGAGCTAAAGGGGGAGGGCAGTAGGATAGTGGCTACAGTAGTTCCCCCTGGTGTCCAAAAGGTATATACTGCTAGTTTAAGGCCAGCGCAAACATACAGACCCAATGCAGACCTGACTCAGACCCAAAGTAGACATAATTTCTTTTTTCTTTTGGGGGGGGGGGGGGGGGGGGAGGCGTCTGTAGATAATCTGCACCCTCATTACACCCCTTCCCTCATACTCCCATCAGACTTGGACCCGGCTGTGTGGTGGTCTTTGTATGTATTATCAGTCCATCCGTGCTGCGTCTGCCCTGCGTCCGTCAATATCTAACATAGATGCGTCTAGGTGACTTCTACTATTATGGTTAAATTAATTGGTAACATATACACATGGCCAGTGATAGTGGCAAGTCAGTTCACCTGTCAAGTAGATCTATACAAGTCAGGTACCATACCTATCTCCTCGCATTTAGCTTAAATGAATGTGAACTAAATAATTAACACTGGCTCTTTCCAAATTTGGGACAGTGTCATGACGATATACATTAAAAATAGAAAATAAAAAGACTAAAAATGAGGGGGGGTCGGGGTCTGTGGGCCAGGGCACTCATATATTTCTATTTCTAGGTAAACTAAAAAGCACCAGTCAGGCGGCATTTCCTTTTGAAGATACCGGTACACTCACCACCAACCCTCCTCCCTGAACCTCCCTTAGTATACACTTCCCTCCGACCCACCCCTCCATATATATATAGATATCATGATAACTGAGTGGTTAACACGCCTACTGCTCCCTGATGATTCGAGCCCCACAGGAAATAAGAGTGGGAGATCACAGGGGTCCGGTAGGTGCATGTGTCACAAAGGTTAATGATATCACTGATTACCGTAAACCTTGTGTATAAGCCTAACTCGCGCATAAGCCGCACCCCGAGTTTGGTGCAATCCTATAAGCCGCAGAGGCCATCTGAGAATTGTTAATTTGGTACTGTAGTATACTTATAAAAACTCTCGTATAAGCCGCACCCTATATAGGCATGTTTGGTATCAAAAGAAAGCTGGGTCTGATTCGCGTACAAGCCGTGGCTTATACGCAGGTTTTACGGTAACTAACTTGATAATGAATGAATTTGAATATACTTACTGAGTCCATAACAGGTAGTTTACGCACGAGGCAGGGAATGTAGTTGCCAATGTAGTTGCCAATGTAGTTCTTTAACAAGTCCCAGTCGTGTTGATTCTAGCCAGTGACTCTTCACAGCTGGAGTTCCTTTGGAAAAGTATAGATTGCCAATGTTAGGTGAGATATGGATCATGCATATATATATATGGCAATACCTGTCATGGAAAACATGTCTGGGACTTTATCTGTTCATTTTTATTGTGTTCCATGCAGTGTCTAGTGTGCATGTTACATACTTTCAATATATTTGACAATTGACACAGACATGCCAAGCATTACGATTTTATGGTAATATTAACCAAAAACATAACGCAGTGGGCATAACTATGTGAAGATTCCACAAGTGCCATATGCCACGAGTGGAATCTACCCCTAGTTATGCCAACAAGTTATGTTTTTGATTTATTATACCCCCCCCCCCTTCTTAAGATAAGCCAATTTCCACGAAATGAAAGATTTATAACAGCGAGACGCTGTGGCTACAGGCGGGAGGTTGCTGTGTCACTTGTTGATCTTTAGAAATGCCAATGTCCCCCCAAGAGGGGTCCAAATGTTTTTGCCCCCCCCCCCAAGAGGGTCCGAATCTTTACCCCCCCCCCCCCCCCCCGGTCAAGGGGTCCAAAAAGTTTTTGCCCCCCCCCCTCCTTTTGATCACTCCCTTGGCCACTTTCGTACACTTTACTACATTGTATAATTATGGGAGGTTGCTGTGTCACTTGTCAATCTTAAGAAATGCCAATGTCCCTTATCAATTTAAAAAAAAGGGTCTTGTCCCTTGTCACTAACACTGTAAAAATGTCACTAGCCCTCATGTCACTTGTCGATTTTAAGGAATGCCTATGTCACTTGTCGATTTTAAGAAATGGGTCTTGTCACTTGTCACTAGGCTCATGTCGATTTTACCTGTCTGGTGCCTATAGACATAATCATCTTAAAATCCATACGGGACATGTCCTTCCTAGTGACATGTGACATTGGTCATTTCTTAAATTCGGCATGGGACATTAGGCTTAGTGATATGAACATGAATAGCAGAATGTTGCACCAAAGGGCACCGTTTCAAGAATAGTGAGTTAAAATTTTCCTGGCCGGGTACCCCACAAACCCTATACAGATTTCCATTAAGAGATGTGATCTCGTGTTAACACATGTGCCTCTACATGGGTAAAAATCGACCTACAGAGATTTTTCTATCAATTCCTATATATGTAAAAATCGACACAGTGACACGGCCCCTTTGCTAAAAATCGACACGGCGACACAGTCAAAATTGTATAGAGGCACACACATAGTAACCAAATCATCCCCCCGCCCGCTGGTACACTATAGTTTATAATCAAAATGCTGTATTACACGCCCTGGAGCCGTATTACACGCCCTGGAGCCGTATTACACCCCTTGACCTATATTTTGACGTAGCATGGGCATACAGCGGCTGTATGCCCCTATACCTACAACACTGATATACCGTATGGGGGGTATAATTATACCATTTTTAGGCATTACGATTTTTGGGGAAAAAAAGTACCCTTTTTTTTACAGAAATGCTGACATGTGTTAGAACTTCATCCCAACAAATTAAATTTGTTTCATGGTGTATATAGAGCACCGCTCTATATAGGCGTTATATAACCTAGGACCCCCGAACTATAACATTGGCAGGGTGCCAGGACTCAGTGGGTCACCTGCATACATTATATCTGGGTGGGTGGTTGCTACCTGTATACAACCACAACACTCTCTCAGTGGACACAACATGCTACACTATCCCTCTACCGAAGAATTGGACTAATTTTTGTCTTGAAAAACGCAGACATGCTTAGTTTCAGAAATATGACCCCTTATCTGAGTTTTTTTCAAACGAGGATGGTGTCTGAAAGTCCTGATTTTGCAGGGACTGGGGCCCCAGCATGGAGACATTTCCAGTTCTGCCCCCCACCCCCATACTGTCTATAATACGACTCAACATGCTGCAGCAACCGCTGCTATCCCCACCACCCTGACAACCACGTGGCTAAGCATCCTGGGTGTAGGCAGCGTGACCCCAGCAGCTTTCTCCCAGCCAGACTACATGCATTAGTATTATGAATGACATTGGGTTCCCCTCCTGATAAATGACTAGACCACAATGTTCCATGTCGATTTTAAGATATGACACTGTTGCTTCTATAATGTAGCTATGCCCATTTACATGTCAATTCGAAAAAGGGCCATGTCACAACGTCAAATTGAGGGATCCAAAGCCTATACCATGCTCCAGGTCCACACTACAATGAGCTGAGAATGCAAGCATTGGGTGATCCACAAAACATGACATGTGTGACAACAATTTGTGGACTGGTTAGTAACACGTCACCTGCTCTCTACAGTCCTTCCTTCAGTGGTTCTATCATTCCTAAGACGCAATTCCCCCATGATAATTCTGACACAATCAGCTCCGAATTGTGCTGTGTATATGAATTAAAATCAATATATGTAGCACCTTTAACATACATACTTTCATTTCGATACATTTTTGGTATTGTAGAATGTATATTCTCAAGGATGATTGCAGATTCACTTACCAAATCAGTGGCCTGTAGTCCTACCTCCAGAGGCATCCATCTTCTTGTGACGTCACAGTGGTGAAGAGAACCCGGATGTTGCCCTCAAAATGATCACCTGGGGTGATCATTATGGAATGATCACCCAAGGTCGTCTGCACTGAGGACCTTTCTGGAACCGTGGGTTTTCAGTGTACTATGAGTAAAGGGCGCTTACACATTGTATGACTATCTACCACATCCCGCTTGCCCTTTAAGGCTTACATGATGCCTCAATAATTCATGTTCATGTATCACCATGATGCGCCAATGCAGCGGTAGACACTGAGATTGATTAAGTACTATTCTGCACTTATTCAAAATGCAAAAAAATGGCATCGATTTTTATTTGAATATCCTCATTAAGACCTGCGCTTATTCAAGACACTGCCATAGCTTTATAGTTAATTGTCCCATGGGTATTGTACTTAAGGAATACTCCAGAAAAGGGGTATATTTATATACAGAGTTTGGGGCGTGACTGGACTCTCCTAAAACCAGCCTCTAGCCCGGCCCCACTCGGCGCTCGGCCTTGGTAGGTTGATATCAGACAGGCCGGGGGGACCTTGGAATGTCGTACCCTGTACACCTTGTACACCTTGTACACCCTCCACACCTGAACATCAAAGGGAAGGGCGGCAGGTAAAGTATACACATACCTGTGTAGCGCCCACGTGCACTCCCAGGTGTAACCTCACCCCTATTTATATATTACATTGTACTGTCAAAAAGCAGATACTCGAGGGAATATGATAGTATCGCTGTCTGTGCATGTGATTGTAAAGAAGGTATTGTCTGTCTGCATAGTGGTGATCTAGTGTTGTATCTAGTGTCGGAAATGGTCTTGGGGGTAGCCAGGCCTTGAACCCGGGACCTGTAGTACACAACCACTTGATTGTACTATCATCAGTTCTTGTCTTTCGTGGTACAATCAATGAGGCCATATAAAACACCTACAGGGGAGTAATGTATCATATTGAATCTACTGTTATTAGTGGTAATCCCACCCATCCAAATCCCACAATAATTATTCTTGAACTGTCACTGATAACAGTGGAATTAGGTAGTGGATGTCCTTGAGAGATGATAACTATTATCTGATTATGTAGGTAGAAATAAACGGTAAACTCACTTTTTAGAATAAGACATATCAGAGTCAATTTGCCCTTCACTTTACTATGTCGTCCTCTGGGATTCGGGCTATGATAATAAATACATCGCCAATTTACAATGATATTGTGTTATGAAGGATCTGTTAAGCAAACCTGGAGTTACTTGGGGTATATTAGGTACATTATCTCTTTCAAGATTCACTCTCACCACTGACATGACACTCGTGATCAGACTAGAGCAGTACTGCATATAGAAGCATTACATGTAGATATTTGGTGAGAATGCCACTTCCCAGTGGGCACAAAACATTAAATCAACATTAATAAATGGTTGTCAATGTTGATTCAAAATTGATTTAACATTGATTCGACGTTGAACAGAATTTTTTGCCCATTGGGTTTAACTCTCTAACTGCCAGCAGGCCGCTAAAGCGGCTAGAACTACTTAGCTGAATAAAAAAATATTACTCAAAATTGATGAAAATATTTTCTTACAACTTCTATTCAAAGCAATTGACGTTTAGTATCATACTAAAGCTCGTGACATTTTCTTTCACATCCTGCATTTTCCAATTGTGCTAACAAAGAATATTCAACGAGTAGCCAGAGCAGTACATCATATCAACTTTTGATGTTTATAATTTTACAAATTTTCGGCAACATTTCAGAGAAATCTGGTGGTGAGAGGGTTAATGACAGCACGGTGCCTCATTCAAGGCTGATGCTAATTTGGTGGTATGATGCACCAAAGCAGCACCGGTGCGTAATGATGCAGTATCTGTATCTACCTATTTGGAATATGGAGGTCTCCTAGTTCATGACACTAACATAACCTTACTAACCGAACTATAACAATTGCAAATCGAGGTTTTAGAATAGCTCTTTATTCATCACCCAGAACCACTATAGAAAAGATCCATACACAGAGAAAAGTAAAGGAGTCGCCACGACTCTGACAGCCAAAGTCACAGTTTGTCTCCCACATGACACCTGTAGAGGAGAGTCGAATGAGTTTGACTCTCCATTCCTGAAGAGTCAACACCAGTTGACCCATCAAAGAGGGGGAGTCAAAATCAAATACATGAGTGCATGCAGGTCAGGTGGATTGTGTACTTATGCCAGGGTAGATTGGGGGCAACAGGTGTACATAATTGGGGGACAGGCCAGGTGAGGCCTGTGAGAGAAGTGAGTAGGTGAGGTTATTGCCCAAGACAGGTCAATAACAAGACAATATTGTCATGTCCACCACTTGTGTGAAAAGGGGTAAGTTATGTCTGCCACACACTACATTCTACAGACCATTGGCCACATATCAGATGCCAATATCAGATCTATATGAAATAGTAAGCAGTGCCAAACATTATATCTCACACACGTAGTGCCCAACCTTGTGTTTATTTCCCATACCCGTAAATATGTTGACCTAGCTCTATACTGTTGATGTTCTTAGAATGTATTATGTAGTCTGTCATCACATTTGATCCAGGTGAGTTAACTGGAAAGCTTATTCATTGCCATCCTTTAACCACACTATTTAGACATAGTGGACCTATCTATAAAGAATCAAAACTGTGTGGCATGTAAAAATTATCTGAAGTATAGATAGTGGCTCTGTCTTGTGGTTGCCACTGGTACCGAACTAGTGTTGGTTGCCCCACCAAGTGATTTAGTATGCAATTATCAGAGTCAACACATTTTTATTTGACTCTTCATGAAGGCTAAAACTACAAATGACTCTGCTGTAGGCAGAGTCAACTGCATTTGACTCTGCACTGATAGAGTCAAGAGGTAGAGTCAATTTGTATAAGGAGCAAGGGGTATGACTGGAGTAGCTGTGACCCCTCCACCAAAGTCATCATGAATCTGCTACCAGAGTCAACTAGAGTTGACTAAGATAAAAGAGTCATGGTGACGCCTTTACTTCTCTCTGTGTAAGGACAGTAAAATACCTACCAGGGAAACTAGATTGCATGCTGCTCCAGTTTAAAAAGAAACGTATGAACAAGACTTCACGCCTTCAAACGCAGTGTCACTTATAAATGTTTTAATTATTGGAATGGTCTGGGTGTGAATGATAGGCTAGTTCCCAAAGATAAAGAAGTTCAAGATCAACAGAACCACCACCCTAGCCTCTCAGAGGTTGCAGAACACCTGTGTCTCTTTTTTCAATAATTATTGTGTATTCTAATCAGCATTATTCTCTTTTTTTTTCTCATCTTCATTACCTCATATATACGATTATTATACAATCGCTTGGCTTTGTAACTGTTGGGCACATGCCAATGGGCTGTAAACTGCTTTCTCATTATACGGCCCTCAGGAGCCAGGAGCATATAAAGTAAAGCGCCGCCATATCTAATACAGGAGCCCAGCATGTTGTCTCCTAAATAAAAATACATTAAAAATAATTAAGTACATTATGAGTTACTCCCCCATGAGTTACTCTGTAGTCATGCAGCATGACTACAAGGCATTGGAACATTATGCTATCCTTATGTGTCAAGCTCTATTCCATGTTCAAAGATTTAAAATCCGTTCACCGTTGGACCAAATTTCAAAGTTGTATGTTAGGCTCTATGCTCTGAACATCTAGGTAGGTCATCAGCAAGATAAGAAAGACTCCAGCCATTGTAATAACTTCCCCAGCCTCACAGTCTACTCAATATCTATTTAAGTCAAATCCGATTTCCGAAAAAATACCACCCAGTGTATATAGATACATACTTCTGCAGGTGCATCTCCAACTCTCCAACCTGTAACTACCTAGGTTCAACTGCTCTAACTTCTTTTGTTTACAATCCTTCTTATCCCCACATTATCATTTTGCCTGTAGGCGGCCTTACTAGGGGAGACCGGGGCAAAACGGACCCCCGGGGCAAAACGGACCCGACCCCTATCTCAGTTCTCAGCTATCTATTCCAACTTTTTGTCAAATTAGCTCATATAATCAATAGAAATAATGTGTTTCAAAAAAAAAATTGATTCTACCTATGGTATTCCGGATTCCATAAAGAAAAAACTGAAAATAGAGATCTTGATCTAATTTTGCAAAAATCAGTTTATAAGCTTCTGAGAATTAAAAAAGAGGTATATGATAATGTTTTATGGCTAAAACAACAATATTCTATAACTAAAATATTGTGTAACATATTTGCAAATTCATTGGAAAAAAATATTACCCTACAGTTATTTATTTTGGCAAGATCATTTTTTCACATATTTTTCATGAAGCTGGGGCAAAACGGACCCCCCCCCCTCACAATCATAATTCCTATGGTGAAACCCCATAGAAATGATCAAAACGTGAAAATTAACCATGCTTGGCCTAAAAAATGATAATCATGATGAGACATGATTATTAAAATATAAAATTATTTCTTATAAGCAAATTTTTCATTTTTGGGGGTATTTTGGGGGTTTTGAGGAATTTTTCCTGAATTCAGGGGGATTTTTATTGAAATGCATGATATTCAACGGTCATAAAAATCAATTAAAACCAAAATTAGATAGATAATGGTCATGCATGACAAAAAATAAATACCTAAAGAGCTGAGTAATAACATAGCTAAAAGATGGGAGCAAGAAAATTATGAAGAAATGTTAATAATTCAAAATTAAGAAATTTCCAGGGTCCCTTTTGCCCCGCCCCAAAAACCCTTTTGCCCCGGGACTTTTGGCCCATGACCTACGTAGGTCAGAATATGTTATGCTATGCCACTATGCTATTAATGGAACTAGCACAATATTAATTATTTTCATGGATGACATACTTCTATGCTTTGTTATGAAAAAACAAATGTTTCAATTCAGGCTTTTACCTCTGAGTTATTTGCCATCTTCCCTTAAGGGGTCCGTTTTGCCCCGGTCTCCCCTATGCAATATTCTAGAATACAATAAGCATGACATTGTATCCTGTGGAATAAATTCATTAATTCACAAGTTGATAATCATACGCACGATTATCGCAATGTATCTATCTGTGATAGGTAAGTATCCCATTGGAAAGCAAAGTAATGTAGAGAATACATGCTTTAGGAAACATCAAGAAATAAGTATATATAATATGTAGAGTACAGATACCTATTTTACACCCAAAGGATCACCACGATTCCCGTTCTCACTTTAGTGCATTCCCAGGTGTTATAAAGTTTTTTAAATATTCCAGTCCAGGTCACCAGGTGGCATTTCAGCTGATGAGAGGACTGGGTTGGAGGTTGTAGTGCTATATTTCCCTAAAATAGGCGTCCGAGCGATACAATACAATACAATCATGTAACACTTGGAGAGATATACCTCATGTACTGAAATCACGAGAAATAATTATGGTAAAATAAAAGTAAATATTAAAGGATAGTATACATGAACCTTACGCCATAATAATTGGGGTTAACTCAACGTTGCTTAAACCATAGTTCAACGTCAATAAATATAGAATCAACATTGGCTAAAGTCCACAAATCAGAGTTGGGCGAAATAAAAAATAAATGTAGATTCAACTTGAAATGGCGTTAAATTTACTTGAAAGAATGTTCAAACTACTGCAACCTGTTACCTGGGTCGTGACAACAAATGAACATGTACACATTATACATGGTGCATTCCAAGTTAAGTCTGGCTTTATATTGTGTTTTTTCTTCTGTTTTTTTTTGGGGGGGGGGTGGCAAGAAATGATGCAAGCTGTGCTGGATCACCTCCTCCTACAGTAAACGTTACCTAAACCACTTGTCATGTAAACCATGTTTTTATGTAACCCTTTTTATTTTTTATTTTTTATTTTTTTAAAGCAATCGCTATACACTATGGGTGTGAACATGCTGTTTGGGAACTTTGCAAAAAAATAGAAAATCTTCTCTGAACTTAGGAAAAGATAATTATGTTTATAATCATCTGTGTGACCTCAGGATTCTATCCATATAAACCTAATCCCGCCACGTAGAAACAGAAGACCCCCTTGGATCTCTAAGATGATAGAGTGAATACTAGACTTAACTTGGAAATGAGAATGACGCACAGCCGTGGTGGGTTAACTTGACATGGACCAGGATGCCCTTCTACATGATGCAGTATTATGAAACTGGTACTTACTCCTCCCGCTCCAGGCGTTTGGCGGCACCCTTAATCTGCGACATGGCCTTGAGGTACTGGAGCCGTGTGGGAGAGTAGCCGTTGCCGCTCCGCCCCTCCTGCTGCTCTAGGTCCGGGTGGTACTGGCCGTACTGCCCGCCGCCGCCCCCTGTACCACGGGAGGAGGAGGTAGAGCCGCTCAGGGAGTGGCCACTAGAGGTGTGCGACTTGACGCCTGTGTGCTGGTCCGACTTGGTGCTCCCCGCCCCGGAGGAGGAGCTCCGGTGTCCGCTGTGGCCGCTGTGTGTGGAGAGCCCGCCCACCGAGCCGGAACTGCTGCACAGCTGACTGCTGGTGGTGGTGGGCCGGGCTGTGGTGGTGGGATCCTCCTGCAACCAGATACCGTGAGAGTCTGAGAGATGTGCTAGTTGAAGTTATAGTAACGAAGGAATGTGGGAATGATGCTAAGCTTTGTTCACCAGGTGTTGGAAGTAGCCATGAGTGGATACTGCTGGTGCAGGGGGTTGGGTGGGACTGGGTGGGAGGGGGTAGCAGAGGAGGCGATAAGTGGGGGCAGTAGAGGGACGATTGGGTTGGGAGGGTTAGTACATGTTAATGAAGGGTGTGATAAGCAGTGTTATAATCGTACATGTGAACAGTGTCAGGGGCAGCGTGAGAAAGTTGGGAGACTGGCACACAGGTTGGTGGGAAAATCAAAAGCTGATGGGCTATGGGAATAGGAGGGGGGGGGAGAACAAAGTGCTTGTGTAGCTATATCCCCTGGAGGGTGCTTGGTGAGAGTACTAACGTACCTGGTACCTGCTGTATAGAGTGACTGTATGAGGCTCAGGTACTGGAGGAGGCCTTAATGCAGGTGGGTGTGAGAGGCAGACGGACTGGCACACGTAGGTATGAGTGGTGCAAAGGACAGGTGAGACAGGTGTTAACCCTCTAAGGGCAGCATTGTGTTTTGGTGCACTATATCCCTTTGTTAGCATGGTGCATAAATAGTATAGCATCGACAAGCCACTGGATGGTCTCAATGCATGCAGAGGATGAATACACTCAATGAGTGAATACATTCAGTTTAATGTCTGAATATAGCAACAACGAGTCATGAAAATGCACCACTGCTGGCGAGTTAATCACCAGTCTGGCGACAAGTGAACATGTATAGCCTTGATTCAACATGCCGTCCTTAAATGGTTAAGTAAGGATGTGGTAGGGGGTAGGGAGAGAGGGGGTGGATCTCCGATAATCAATAACAGTCAAGGACGCCGAGCACATCCCTTACCCGACCCGCTATATTGGCTGCATTATAAGCCACATGCTGCACCTGCACAGCACCCTGCATCCACCGCCTCAGGCAGGGTCTGCACCATGAGATAAGACGTGGCATTTCTTATAATGGACACGGGACATGGGACTCAGTGATGTGAGGCATGGCAATGTCTTAGAGTAACTTAGACTAATAACATCGACAGGGGAAAGTGTTTTTTCCTTAAAATGGGCACGGGACAGAGGGGCCCCATGTAAACTCCTGCTAAGGAAAGGCTCACATTAGAGGCAGGTCTATGGTGCGTGCCGTGCATGTGATACAATGCACCATCTATAGCAGATTAATTGGTGACGGCCGGTAAGGGCTGCAGAACTAAACAAAATGTGATTGGCTAAATAGGAATGCGCTACATCACTAACAAGATAATAAGGAACACAACCTGTCCCCACGACCACCACGTGCACAAGGATAAAGTACATCTCGCACGTCGCACATCGCCTGTGGTTGTCTCGTGTTTGCGACAAAAACATTTCAGAGGAAGAAATGCTAAGTTAGGCGTTCCTCAGTTTCCTTAATAGGCCTGTGTCCATTATACGACAAGGAAAGTGGAATATATGGCCGTTTTGACGTCCAGCAATATGTACATATTTGGGAATATATTTTGTAGATATATTCTACTTTAACTGCAGGATGCTGTGTCCACTATGCGTTATAAATTGCTGCCCAGACTGCCCAGGGCAAACATGGATAAGGTTTTACAATAGAATAAAGAGCATTTATTCCAATTTCTGCACTAAAAATCAAACATGTTAGATATTCAAATGCTTACTTTTGACGTCCATTTTTGACCCCTGCATATTGCTCTCCCACTTTTGTATTTCAGATTTTTGTCGTCCAGCTGTGTCCACAGGGACACAAACCATATATTTCACATTTGTTTTCAAATTCATGTTTTGACGGACGGCAAACGACCTGATATATGCTAGTGGACACAGGCCTAATGTAGGAGGTTTGAGGGAGTTGTTGCCTGATGGTATACAGGACATCAGGGTGTAAGACTGACTGAGGGGAGCACACGACATGGTTATGGTAGCGGTTCTGTCAGCACAATCTGTACATATAGTGACCACCCCATATGTCATGAGGGAAACCCCCATACTAACATTCCCCCATACTGACATCCCCATACTGACATTTCCCCAGTATGACACTCCCCATACTGACATTTCCCCAGTATGACATTCCCCCAGACTTGACATTCCACATACTGACAATCAACAGACTGACATCCCCCATACTGACATTCCCCCAGACTTGACATTCCCCCAAACTGACATTCCCCCATACTGACACTCCCCATATACTGACATTCCCCAGACTCACAAACACTTTTACCTGAAACACAGTCGTATATTCACCCCAACCTTTTTCTTTAGTGTGTAAGTAGAACGAAACTGCTGCCTCATATCACCTAACGTTGATAGTTATATAAAACAATAGACTCTACTCTACACCCTGGCGTTATAACTAACTTGAATTATCAATCAGTCAATAAGTCATCTTCTATTACATGTACAAACTATCACCAATTGAGAGAAACCATTAGTGATGGATTTCGATCAAAACAGTATACCTCCAAGCATTCTACACAATAGAATATCCATTAGCGCACCTAAGATAGTTGCATACTCATGTTTCTTAGGTAAAAGTACCCTCCATTCAATAGATTTCCGGGTTCAAAGAAATACGCATTCTCAGTTTTCAAGAGTGTGCTAAAAGGAAACATTTGCATCTGAGTATCGACTATTTGATCCTTTGAAGAAAGCACCATTCCTTAATGATGTTCATTTGTCGTTATGATGCACCGAAGCAGTACTGGTGAGTAATAGGTTTAGTGGATGTAGTATGGTTCCAGTCTAAAATTATGCACAGAAGTTTAGGAAGCATTTCCCAATAGCCCCCCCCCCCTTCAAGATTCTAGATCCGCCATTGTCTCAGGTCGCCACGGCATTGTTGCATCATGTTGAGGCCTCGTAAGTCTATCAACCCCATATAGGACTGGCGAGTTACTCCACGGGGCTGCATTCATTCATCAGACTCGGCCCCAAAAGGTGAATTCATGGTGCAGAGAAAGCACTGTGTCGCCCATGAAGGGTTGAACCTATGTGTGTCCGTATAATGAAACAACGGATGGTCGATAAGGATGCACACTCAGCATACAACTTTAGAGGCGGCTCTTAACAAAAGAGAACAACTGCTATATCTATGACCAGGAACCCGCTCCCCACCCACCCCGATCCCATCCGTACTATGGTGCTGTACTTCCTCCCCAGACACAAAGACATATGGGAGCCGTTCTCTTGGTATTGCATAGTACGGGCCATACAATGATATGATATATATATATATGCATACATCTTAAATGGAAGTGAAATATAGATGCATGTCCAGAGGAGGAAGCAGAGTCCTTTAAAGAAAAGTCAACTTGAAAATCGATATCATATGGGCTTAACATTGATAGATTACGCTAGAAGATATCGATTCTAGTTTTTGAAGAAAACTCAGTCTATTTCAATTGTTTTCAATATAATCTCTACCTAATTAGCATTATCCCATAAGTAATGCATAATACGTTTCATCCATAAGGTCACATATTTTGATCTAGGAGTGTTAATTTTATATTGTTCTGAGCGTAGTAATGCTTGTTAATTATTCTATCAACGGGCTTCTTTGTTTGTCTTCATTCGAAGGAACATCATGTTTCCATGGCCACACATATCCATAAGGACACCCATTTATTTTAGGCTCTAAGACGTTACTCTTTTTACATTCCAAATATAGAAGCTTTTTGCTTGTAATGTTTCGTGTAATACTGAAGTAATCTATAAGAAAAAAGTAGAGTATGTGTTTGCCCCCTGGTGGCCGACATTGGTATCAATCCCACAGGGAGCATCCTTAAAGCTGCCTGCTCGCATATATACTCACAACCCTTTTTTACCTTTATGCACATATATTATACACCTCATTCTGTTTACACGGTAAGAAAGATTTCTTTTGATTACAACAAAATTACTCTTCAAAGTGTAACTCAATACACAAAAGGCAAAACTCAGCCCGTGCACACTAAAATACTACCACCCTCTAATAGAAACGTCTAGATCAAGTCAGGGATAAGTATAACCCTGTGCAGGAGAGTAGTGTATATAACCTCTCACTATCCGTGTCCCCGTGGGTGTGGAGTGATAGTTTCTCACCTGTATACTTCTCCATCTACAGGCTGGGTGCCAAGAAACGGTAATCGAATAGCTCCAACCAAGGTGACCATAAACGCCCCCTTATGTAAGATACCCGAATCAATGCTGGTTATCAATCTGATATATAGCGTTGAGAACGCTAAAGTTTGAGATAATATATTTTATATGGTTTATGCTAATAGCATAAAGGTTGGTGGCATAAAGTGTGACTAATATATCATGCTTTTCTGAATTCCTACCTATCTATTCCATAAGCAGATAAAACGTTGCATTAGATCATTAAGGGGCTATTACATGACTAACCCAGCCCAAGGAGGTACTGAAGCACGAGGTTACTTAACATAAGTATACTTATAAGTCTTTCTGTCTGCCCCATAAGTTACTTTACATACTTACTTATCATAGCCCTTTTGCCTGCTTTATAGGTTACTTTACACATACCACTCAGTCTTTCTGCCTGCTCCATAGATGTAGTTCTTGGTGATTTTGCATATACTAATTACAATCGTTCTGCCTGCCCCATAGGTGACTTTACATATACTACTGACAGTGTTTCTGCCTTCCCCATAGGTGACTTTACATATTAAGCTTACAATCTTTCTGCCTGCCCCATAGGTTACTTTACATACTACTCAGTCTTTCTGCCTGCCCATGACTTTACATTATATACTGACAGTCTTTCTGCCTGCCCCATAGGTGACTTGACATATACTACTGACAGTCTTTCTGCCTGCTCCATAGGTGACTTTACATAATACTACTCAC
The DNA here is from genome assembly GCA_947462335.1 of Harmothoe impar. Lineage (NCBI taxonomy): Eukaryota > Metazoa > Annelida > Polychaeta > Phyllodocida > Polynoidae > Harmothoe > Harmothoe impar. Next base: position 28,997,272 of record OX381714.1, on the reverse strand, counting down.
AGTCTTTCTGCCTGCCCCATAGGTTACTTTACATATACTACTCACAGTCTTTCTGCCTGCCCCATAGTTGACTTTACATATACTACTCACAACCTTTCTGCCTGCCCCATTGGTGACTTAACATATACTACTCACAGTCTTTATGCCTGCCCCATAGGTTACTTTACACACACTACTCAGTCCTTCTGCCAGCCCCTTATCGGTCAAAATAGGTGCTGCATATGGCCAGCTGCACCTTAATAGCTGCGCTAACCGGAATACTTTGCAGTATAATAATACTGTTCATATTTGGTCCACCTTCCCATTCTCCGACCTTGGTATAAGCCTATACAATGAGAGGGAAAAAATCTGCCTAAATTATCCTGTTGAAAAACCACCAGATTGCTACCGAAAACTGGAAAGGTAAAGATGAAGTCAAAAGTTACATTTGGTCAAAATCTTTCTTGTTCATTAGATATAGACTAGCAGAAAAGGGTTAAGAAATGAAGGTTACCGGTATTCAAAATTGAACTCTAATCCAAGAGTAACTTTGCTGAAGTCAAGGCAAGCCTTTTCGGTGTGAAGCTCTCTACAGCTGGCCACAGTGATAAGTACAGTATGAAACACCTATAGTTGCTAAGCAACGGATGTGAAGGGGAGCTGTAGTACCCATCGACTGACCTATAAAAGACTTATTAACAAGCTGGGTACAAGTCGCGACCGGAGGTGGGGGCGACGAACGATACTACACCAGGTAGGATGCCATTCAAACCAGAGGATAGACCTCTCGGTTCTGTCAGAGCATGCCGAGTACCAGCACCATGTTATAGAGTCCCTATGGAAATTACTCCATTTATAAGTGACATGATCTACGAAAAAAGACTCCGTTTTCACAGTACATGTCACAAATGCTTTTACTGAAATTCTTTGCCGGTCAAGTTGCTTCCCTAAAAACAACTGACAAAACATACCAGAGACTTTAGCACCTGCTGTCCCTTAAATTATTTTTCACCATACCTGGATATCTCGCGTGTCATTTACTGTGTTACAATCTGTGGGGTGCAATGGGGCACCTTATATTGTACGAGTTGGGGTCAGCCTGGATTTAACGCATGTACTGTGAATCTCCTTACAACAGGCTGCTTTCAGCTAATCACATATACAAGATGATCAATGAATCGACAGAACCATAATTATGAACAATCATATTTGCAAGGTACCAAATGCCTGACGACCCAGGTACTTTTTGGAGCCTTACTTATTTATGGGAGTTGACCGGGAACTGGACTACAAAAGGAGGAGATGTTACACCCTGACGTTAGATCTGTGTCTATAAATAGAAACACCCCCAGCATCACCTGGCGGCATTCAGGTGAGTTAGGGTTAGAGGTTGGTAGTCAGGTCTTTGATTCACCTCCTCACTCTCCGGGCAGATTCCTACTGCTGGGCTCTTAAATGGAAACTGGGTTGTCCGTCAGAAACTGGGATGTAGTTATATTACAGGTAATCTAGAAGTTCTTTTATATTATATGAAAATCATGAAGAGGCATTGGGGAAAATCTGAAAAAAGGGGTAGTGAATAAGGGAATTTATCGTAATTATCTATAACATAAAAAGTAAAAAGTATAACTATGTCCTGCAGTGATGTTGTGTCCGCCATCTTGGATTGCTGGTCATCATACTGCCAGCTAATTACCATGCATGGTAACACTAATGAAATGCATCAGGACATCTCCCACGGAAGCGACGCGATAACAACTATAGTTCATAATTATACTTTCTATATGTATGAGGGTAACAAGCCAAGATGGCACTGTTAGCCCCTAGACCTGATGCACGGGGCACTGTCTGGGAAAATAAGTAGAACTTCTAGACTATGGGTCATATTTTAAAAGCTAACAATAGGTGTACCGCTAAGCTTTGGTGAATAAAAGGCATACAGCTTTGAAGTGGTAGGTTTCTTTGACATGGAGAACCATAGGTATCAGATATCAGTCACATAGGTAACTACATATTGCTATTTTAGGCACAGGAAAAAGTCAGATAAGCCTATGTAATGGCACTCATTTTGAATAGGCTTTAGTTAAAGACTTGAGAGCTTTTCTCTATTGAAAACGGTCATGGGGGTTAAAAGTCTGCATTCTTTTGTGTTGATAAGTATCACATCTGAAAGCTCCATATTATTTCTCTCAAAAAGAAAATAACAAAGGCATATTTAAATCGAGGCTATAATGATCAGAACTATTGCGGTAACTCACCATGAGGCAATAAAAACGTTCTCAAGTCATTGAAGTACAGTATCGGACATAGACATTTATAAGTAAATGTTTAACAAAATATTCTATCATTATCCTAGTTACGAAAAAATCAGTTAATGTCAGGTCGAGTCGTCCATAGCTGGTGCTGAACCTGTTAAAACACACCCTGTACGTGAGTAGAAATGGGAATCCTAAACCACACGTCATGATCTGTGTATCATATTGTCATGTTGTGACCGCAGGATTCTGATTGTTTACCATTTATTGACCGGATGACGCCTCAAGGTTCATGTTCATTTATCATCATGATATACCAATGCAGTGGCATTGATACCTTCGAAACGTCACCCGTCAAATTTCTATACAGAAATCCCAATGACAGCACCAATTTTACCTGTCTCTGGGCCATAGATTCACGACACTCTTTGGATTCTGAGTCAATGTGAGGCACTGCATGCCACGAAAATGATTCCCATTATGTTGTCTTAATGGCTTATCAAATATGCCTTTTATGATTTCTTAGATTATGGCGAGAAGTTCTGTGACAATAATTAGCATATATAAAAAGCATCTAGAACAAAAGTATTTTGGTATCAATATCCCTTACAGGCCCAGAACTATTTGACCAAAGTAAGATATCTGCAACATGATTAGTGCACCATAAGTGAATCTGCAACAGTTGAATTAACTGTTCTGACATAGGGTTCATATTACATTTCCTGAAAGCTGTTGCAATAACCTTTCTCATGATAGGCCCTCTGTATGAGAAAAAAATGCAAATTTTGGTAACCATAGCAACCAGAAACATTCCATTTGTTCAATTCATCAATTTGAGCATTCGAGGAACCCTCTATTCCCTTGCCATGGCAACAATGAAATTCTTGCATCACATCTCCAACATGGGAATGGCATACAAGGTATTGAGCTCTGTTACATAGTACATGTATGATGCACATTTCCCACATTGCATTGAGAAATATATGATGGTAACTAAGATGAGAAATCATAATATCATCATGGGGGAGAATACTCAGGCTCAGGCAGTTGGCAAACCTGAAATTGCAGATATCTATTATAATTTTCCCACTATATTTGCTCTAAAATTGTAAATATCTGTCGGATAACAAATACAAGCATATGTATGAAATGCTGACGCCACCCCGGAAATGTTGATATGTCTCACAGTGGTATACACTCGATATTTATATGATAGAACCATGTCGGACTTTAGGTATGTGCAAAATACGCCATTTCACGCCATTTTACGCAACTGGGCCCCTAAGGGATATGATTGTTTTGAATACTGTGAACTAGTATGGTACTTGTACTAAGCATGCTCGCGGTAATCCCTCCTTACTGCTCATTGAGCAAAGTGACGATATTTTCCCTGCTTTTGAATGCATTGCACAGGAATAAGCAATGCAACACCTTTTATAATTTCACATTTCTGAATAATTTTATGTCTAAAATACATGTTAGACTTTCTCTGTATGATATCCATAAGAAACACTTTCTAACAGACGTAACGTTAAACCCTAAAATGTTTTAAAAAAAATGTATTAACCTCAAATTGCCAACTTGCTGCATCGTGCTGTACACGGTTGTGGACAATACGACAATTTGTCCATTCCTCTCTAACATGTCGTATCGTCCCCTACTATATAAAACACGTCATACATATACTTATACAATATTTTGAAGTAAAATAACGTATTTTTGTTACTAAGTTGGGAGCTATAAATATAAAACTCTCCGGTCCGTACAGGCTGGCTGAGGGACATCCGCAGAGCGATGGTTCAGACACGACTTCAGCTCTCACACAAAGACACCTGTAAAACGGTTCTTAGCCTTGTATGCCAATTTCGCACCTCACACATCTATCAGGGTTCAGCGCCTCCCTTAACACAAGCATAAGGTGAAGCTCGATCCCTTGACACAAATATAAGCTGAAGCGGTTACGATAACCGGCTTCATTGCTGCGTAGAGACGACATAGGAAATAGTTGTTTTAACGTTTCAAAACGTTATATAACGTTATGCCATAGTGAGGAGCCTGAGTGTAACGTTATATCACGTCATTAAATGTTGTACAACGTTTTTTGTTTACTCGGCATAGCCGTTCTGAAGGCGACTTTCGACTTAGGGCATTAATTGAAGCGACCTGGCGACTTTTGGACAAAATTGACTATAGGATAAAAGGGTCCATAAGCGATTTTGTCAGGGGGGGGGCTCTGCACGCCCATATGTAGTTATATACACTATTCAAATATGTGAAGAGGACCAGGAGGGTCTTTCATAAGATGTCGCACACACATAAGAAAGAACTTGAACTTATAACCTGAACTTATAACCTGATGGGGTCATTCTCAGGTTGGTACTGGTAGGTATGCCGGCACCACCAAGTCTGCGTCAGTCCTACTAAAACTTCCTATCGCATCGACACAGGTATCAGTCGTTGGCTCACCCACTGTTTCAGGTTTCAGGTGTACCTACGCTATGGGCTATATCTGGCCTAAGATAATCCTGATCTCTAAGATAATCTCCATCAGCCTTCACCCTCATCATTAACCGACCATTAAAGTTAGTGTATTCCAGGAATACCACTCTCATATGTATATAGTTAGTAGATCAGGTGGCATTGACCCTCCCATTTGTCACGATCACATGTCGTAATCTGGGTTGCAGAGATCGATATCTGGGTGAAGGATATCATGTACGCTACCCCCACCCCTATACCTCATTAAATAAACATACATACATACATGACTTATGAGAGCCTAAGTCTGAGATCTGGTCAATCTCTTTAACACGTCCATTGCTATTGATATCTCCGTGCAGCCCTTATCACTGTCACACAAAGTACATCCTGTAGAACTTGTGTGTGACGTTACATTATTGTAATAATTATACGTAACGCTAATGGAACAGGTCAGTTCTAAAGGATATGAACACCTACATAAAACTATATCAGCCTAATTTGCTTGATTCGTATTATTGAGAAGTCGTCAACTCCCTCCCCTCAGTGATACATATGCTAGTACAATGATGCTTCATGTTCATATAACCAAAGCACATTACTCAGATTCTCGCGTATAAGCCGCGGCTAGTACGAGCGTCAAATCACAAGTGCGGCTTATAGGATTTGCACAGAGTCAAGGTGCGGCTTATACGCGAGTTTTAGCTAGGCCTGCTAAGATACAGTATTGAAGTCACCATAGTCAGATCGCTGGTGCAGCTTATAGGATCGGCCTAAAGTCGGGGTGCGGCTTATACGAGAGTTAGGCTTATACGCGAGAATTTAGGGTATGTATTAAGGTGGGTCGCTACCCTTTGGTCAAAGTTTTGAGTTTATAAATGTATTTTATTTGACCAGGTCATCTTCGAAAAATATGTATACATCATCAAATTACGCGGGAGTAGGGCCTGTGGTAAATTTCAACTGGTTGCCTATCCGATGTATCTTAATGTCAGTTGTTGATATAGTACAGGAGTCTGATTTGAATGAATTCAAAATGGATTATGCAACAGTAGAGTTTATAGCGATATAGAGTAGCGATATTTCGTTTATTGTTAGGCTAAATGTAGGCAAAATGGCGTATGCCAATAGAGTCTATTCATGTAGGTTTGGAGTTGAACATAGGAGGTCAACAGAATGTCTCTATTCCTTTTCTACAGACAGTCTGAATCATATAGAATCGGAAAATGGAAAGAAAAATGGGGGGGGGGGGTCCCGACCTGCTTTTTTAATTACAGAATTTTGAAAAATTTAGGTACTTTAATTTTTCTCTAAAAATGAGAAAAAAAGTGTGAAAACTTTTTTCTTTTTTGAATATCAGCTATTATGCACAGAAATATAAAACTTTATTGGCTAAAAATAGTATTCAAAATTTAACAGAATCTTTTTAAACTCTCTCAGAAAATAGTTCAGATCGTTTGCTAACATATGAAAGTGGATTTGATAGGGGGTTCCGGGCATATTCTTAGGTTTTTGGCCTTTGAAGTTAAAGAATATAGCAAAATTGCTCTAAATCAGACATTTAAAGCTAAAAACAAAGTGTAAAATGGCTAGAATCAGGTTGGAAAAAGCCTACAATTCATACCCTTGGTTATTCTAAGTAACTTATTGTGATCTATATATCATTCTAGATAATGATTTATCGGTAAATAATTTCAATGTTCTAACTTTTGATAAAAATAGCAAATATCATTGGCTACAAATATATCAAATATCAAGTCCAATAAAACGCTCAACTTTGCTCGAAATCTCCCAATATTTTAACATGGATTAGTCAGCATGGATATGTCTCAGATTATGTAATATTAGCTAATTGTGATACATTTAAGCTATATGGGCAGATACCTGCGCAGTGTGTCCATATTCAAGAGGTAGTGATCCACCTTAATCAAATTACTATGCAGGTAATAGTGAGATAGGGGTATATATCTGTGGCCGCAGGTGACCCGTCCTTATAAGGAGGTGGGTATGGCCCTCTGGTGGTACAGGTGAGTAGCAGGTGTGTGGTGTGTGGGGGCTGCACAAGGCCTACCTTTGATGTAGGAACACCCCGCAGGAGGGGCCGGCCTTGGAGACTGGTCACAGCCCACCCATCATCTCTTATACCTAGGCCTAATAACCCTGTAAGGACGGCAGGATGACTGCATCAGACTTCAGATTCATACTTTGTCATGAGTACGTCAATGTGGCACCGACGAGTAACTCAACTGCGCTGCATTGTAATTGGTGCTGCAATTTGCGGCTGAGAAATCGGCCACCATATTAGTATAACATGATCATAACTCCAACATCACATGATGGTTTTTGAATTTTATCCGATTAGAAAACGAGTAGTCATCAGCTCATATAAGGAGAACCCTCAGCCAAGGGCCTGTGCCAGACTTCACGGACACAGACAACGGTGACGGGTCATACTTTTGCCTCCTCATGTGTTCAATAGTAACTCCTAATGCATGGGCATAAAACCACCACAACCGCATCAGTTATCAAAATCACCGGTGGCCACTGCAATATGCGTCCTTAAAGTGGCATTCTCACCGAGCAAATCCCACTCACAATTCTAGTACTGTTCTAGTCTACTATGTGGTTAAGTGTGAGTGGTGAGAATGTCCCTTTAACAAGTGGTGATAGCCCTTTGAGGATCAGAATGATGCATAGCTCTACCACTGATATCCTAAGTTACTACCCAGTGATGTACTTGTGAACATTGCCGACAAAATGATATAGTTTATTGAAGCCGATATGAGGCTGATACTAATAAGCATAATATTATTTGTCAGGGATTGTTTCACTGAAAGAACAGAAAGACGCCCAGAACATGCCTCATACCGCCACCTGGTGTTCTTGAATTAATTTATAAATATCGAAGGCGTCCACAAAGTGTTGGGTAGAATCGATTACTCGTCATCAACTGGTTCCATCCTTCTCTAAAGACAAACACTTATTCGCGAGCTGGATCAGGGAGATGACATGATTAGTTATGGCGTCATAGGTACAGAGAGTACTGCAGATACCTGGTGTCACCTCTCTTTATAGAATGGCCAAACGGAGCTGCTTACTCGCTTAATGGCAGAAAGCGAGCTGCTCAGTGGTGCCACCTACCCGCTCGTACAGACACTACCCCCACACACGTGTGTGTGGTGGGGGTACTCTCGTTCTTAAATCCTTCCGAAGGAAGGCTCTGGTAACAGCCAAATGACCTTGAACTTGGGATATTGCTGGTCCTGGGCAACCCCTGCTGGTAGCCTGGAACCAGTGGACAGGATCCAGAATGTATGATGGTAGATTTACCATCAGACTCTCTGGTTCTATTTCCTGTTCCTGGTTGCTGGTTCCAAGGTACCAGCAGGGGTTGCCCAGACCCAGCAAAATCCCAAGTTCAATGTCATTTGGCTGTTACCAGAGCCTTCCTTCAGAAGGATTTGGGAACGAGAGTAGTGGTGGGGCAAGCACCAATGACAAACCGGTACCATCGATGTCGTGGGAGGTTCCATCTCCAGGGATTACTCACTCGCCTTTTGTGGGATTTCCGTTTTCCGTTTTCGGGGCTGGAATAACCCTTTTTGGGGGAAAGGTCTCCTATTTCTCATGTCGATACTCAGTCTGCGCAGCTTACAAATAAAGCCCTTGAGCAGTCAAATGTATAAGATATACCAGATAGGACAATGTATTCTTAGAAACTGTGTCAAATGCATATAATGTAGTGTGATTGTGGAAATATGCATGAAATCATATTTTGTGGTCGTAATTGGAAGATTAACTATCGGCCTACAGCAGTGTTCAGGTTCTCAAATGATATTTCTGAGGGATATGTATTTAATGTCAGGTAGATCAAGTGATACACTACTGTCCTCTAGATGCAGCCACCTACCACCTCATGGAAGCAGAGGAACTGATGGTAACCTGTGCCTCCAATGCCATGGTATGGCACAGGTGAGTGGATCCTGGGAAGGTTGTGGGCCAGTCACAACACAGAGGTGCCACCTGGTGAGAGTTATAGGAACTGGTTTGTATGTGAATGTACTAGAGGCCCCTGCTATTCTAGTCACTCCAAGATAATGTATACTGAATTTACAGTGTGTATAGAATGATTAAAGTTGACAAACATTATACATTATTAGGGGTTCAGAACAACCAAGTGTGAGTGAAATCATTATCAATTTCTGAATACTCCTAATGCCATTTGCTCCTACTGAATTGTAATGAAAATAGTTCCTTGAGATCATTAATATCACAGTTATATTTCTACAGAAACCCCCCTGTTACAAATGAATGCACTAGAAAAAGGCACAACTAGTTACATAATGTTCGAAATTTCTTAAATTCTGGAATTCTGGAACCCCTACAGGAACAGTCGAAGTGGAGCTGCGACAGATACTCAGTCCTATATATATGACTGTATAGGGTGGATGGGAATTTCACATTAGCTACAGCTGCTGTTGTACCAGACCCGAGGCACCATCTCCAGACACTACTAGTTTCCTGCAGATAGTATCTCCGTCCGACACCAGATGGATGCACTAGAGTTATACTCACCAATGACACTCAATGGATATTGGTGACCAATGTGGCCTGAAGAACCAGGTCGTTGATGGTTTCGTCTTCTCGTTTGGTGATAGTGGTGGGGAATCTGTAAATTTGCTGTCAAGAGAAGTACACCAACCCTGCCCTACTCCCTTCATAATGGATGATAAGAGATGGAATGGAGTCCACGGTTTATTGCTACTTGGAGAACCTCCCCAGCTAGCAAAACTGGTAGTAAATCACGTCATCTCTACATCTTTTCTCAACAGATATTTACTACATTTGGTTACGTCGTATTCTTGGCCTCATGGTGTCCTATATGCAAATGGTTTAGACGTCACTCTTCTAACATCTTTTCAATGTAACATAATATTAATGTTATTAGTATGACCTGCTTTGAAAGAGTTGAAGGACATCAGGAAGATGCAATATAAAAATGTTAGTAAGTGGAATGATAATAACATTGTGTGAGCTGGCTACATTTCAAAATCATTTTAATTATGGGGTAAAATTTATATCATAAATAAGATACCAGATGCAGACACATTTTAGACATCATGAAAAGACATGTATCTAACGTCTACCCTACACTTAGAGTAGGACTTCTCCATCAGAAGTAGGTGACATTGAAGACAATTGATTTAATCAGCACATTTTGCCTGTATACATCGCCAAAATTCCTGCAGAGACTTAGCACATTGATCCTAGCAAAGAGGCCAAGATGTGATGGCAGCTCATGGTCAGTCTATGGGATTTGAATAGATATAGCAACCACAGAAAAGGTGTGCTCATACTAATATCCTGGTTGTTGGATTAATAATTGTTCTATAGAAACAAAAATAACAGATCATACATTCCAGAGAAAGTTATTCAAGTTTCATCTTCCATGTAAATTTATTGTGTTGAATAGATACTCATTCATGGTCAAACTATTGCCAATATAGATTGAATTCTATTGATATTGGTAAAGGGAGACATATTGTGTCAAAATTAAGTGTGAACTACTTGAGAGCTAAAGTACAGATGTGTTATAGACATCATAATCTGATGTAAAGTATACGTAATGTTGGTGTCAAATCTATCACATTATTTTAGCATTCACCTTAATAAGGCATGAATTTGACATGAATGTATTATGTGTATAATTTCTCAAAAAAAAGATGTTATATTCTAATCAAGATCTAACCAGTCGTTACATAAAAAAATTACCACACTGAAACGTACAGATGATATAAAAAAACTAATGTCTCTTTCACATTGCCATTTAGATGTAAATAATATGTCAGTTTCCTGTCAAACTACTATGTAAAAGGATTTACTCCCTCAAGATGTCGTGATGAGGTCATTTTCACGTATTAACATGAATATGACGAGTAAAAGGCATGCTTTTTACATAATGTGCTAGCTGGGATCATTTTGCCCATTCAAATAGGAACCTACATATCGTCACCTCAGTATACAAAGGTCGTAAGTGCAAAATTCATGTTTTGAGATGTGGGCAAAATAAGAAAAATCAATGTGGTCTTACTGCTGTATTTTCTCAAATATACGGTACATTACCACAAAAAACGTACTAAATGTTAAGTACAGTAAGTTAAAAACAAGTTATATGGAAGATACAAAAATATTCTACCTAACCCCTTAGTAAATTGTTGGCAGTGTAGTAGTATGGACTACACTGCGGCGCATTGTCTCCACCTGCAGGGAAGTATATACATAATCATACTCCCACACCACCTGGTGTTCAACTCATGTATTAATTACTACATTCTCTCATACATTAAACCCACTTGTGTTAACCGGTAACTCAATCCATTTCAACTTTCAACCTCACGGGTTCAACATCAACAATTTTACAGATCCGAATCCACCACCATCCACAACCAGGACACGGTATTTTTACATGACTCTTTTACAAACATACATACCATACATGGTGTAACATTATAGTTGTGTTTTGGATGCTACATAAAACAGCACGTGCACGGGCCGCGGCCATCAGGGCAAGGGAGTCAATTAGACAGTCAATGAACAGTTCATACCAAGAGGTAGACAGCGAGGTGGCAATGAGAGTACCATCCCAACTACCCCTAGACGACGAGATAATTGACATGTGTAGAAACCCCCGAGCCCGCTCCACTCCACGTCCCCCCACACAGCAAAATCAGGCACCCATCCATGACACAACAAGGGTCGATGATTTAGAGAGGGATGTACAGGACATTAAACAGGACATACAGGGCATAGGCCACCGTTTAGACTTACTGCTGAACGCCAAATACAAGGACTTAATGGCGGACGCAGAACAGAGTCAGTTCGATGGTCACCCTGGCATGCCCGGGGAGCTCAGGGTCGGTGACGCCTCACACCAGGTGTACAGACCCCCACACAGAACAGACGCCACCAGCCTGCCCGGCCTGCCTCGGGAGACACCACGACACACACAACAGGTTCACCCCCCCGCCTCACACCGCCACACACAGCATAGGACACGGTTGCTGTTTGAGGTGGAGGGTGCCCCAGGTCAGTCAACAGAGCCCAGGCAGGACAGGCCCTGCATGAGGAACAGCGCATGGGAGGCAGGGGATAACGCAGGGGAGCCACGGTACACGGCCACCAGCGACCCCCCACCTCACATGTCAACCCACCGCCATCAGGCAACACAACAGCACAGAAATCCGTCACCTACACGGCACGTTCATTACAACAGGAGGGCGCAAGCACTCCTCTCCCCACCCCAACACCATCGGCGCCCCGCACCTCACGAACAGGACCGAGTGCGGGCCGGCCCGATGGACAGGGGACGGGAAGCACACCTCCCTCCTCCAAGGCAGCTCAGGAGGGAGCAGAACTACGACGGATACGTTGATGATCAACTACGCCGTGAAGACTTCAGAGTAGCCCCCACAGATGGTAAGGCCAGCATCATTACTAGTCTCTTTACCAACAAACTCATACACAAACCATATATGTTTGTAGAGAGGGAGGGGGCTGCCACTATCAGGCAGAAACTGGATAACAGAGTTGACCTGTCAGCCCAGGAGCAAATCAATGCCACAATTGCACTGTTAGAAAAGCCTAAAGCATATAGACCTGAGGATTACCCCCATATCATGAAGCACCTACATGAGGTCAGCGTGGACAGCATGAACAGATACTGGCCCAACGTCAGGAAGTGGACACAGTTCGTGTGGGACTCAGTCGAGGCACAGGATTGTGATTGGGGGGACAGGGGGTTCATACAGGACGCTAGAGTACGCCTCTCATTTACAGGCACCCTCGCAGAGACGGCCACCAGCACGGCGAGGTCAGCATCCGAGATCCCATGCACAGCATATAATAACGGGTACTGTAAACACCAGGCACAACACAAAGAAGGGGGCAGCACACAGCTACACGTCTGCTCACACTGCCTGTCCCTCAACAAGAAGTCAGTACACCCCGCCCTGGAGTGCAGGAAACGTCTAGGTATCCCACACCCCATGCAGAACAAATACAATCGCCCACAGCAACAACAACAGCAACAGCAACAAGGGCAACAGAACTACGCCCAGCAGCAACAACAACGCCCACAGGGAAGCAACGCACCTTCAAAAAACGGGCAGGGGGCCCCATGGGCCCAACAGTAGCGATAAACAACACCCCGAGCGAGGAGCACGTGGCGAGCCGTGTGTTTGTAAACACGGCCACGTGGAGCGCCCCACGTGGACAGACGCACGTAAACAAACAAGAACCGCTGCACACGGCACGCTCGCACCGAACGCATGACGTCACGAGTCCACGTGGCGCTACCGAAGTAAACACAGCGCCGAGTGACGTCACACCGCCTCTACTCGCAGCCGCAGCGCGCAGACAAGATGGCGGCCCCCATGAAAACGACACACCGACTGATTTTGTTGCGGCCAAAGTTGTACAAAACCCGCAGGCAAAGCATCAATCTTCACGGCCGGCACTTACAATGTTGGCTACACGGGACGAGACACAGCGGGCACAGACACAGCACCGCCACCCACCCTACAGTCACCCGGGGCACGATACACACACGGGTCCCGCACACACCGACATGCAGCACGGCATCGACTTCACTGCAGTCAGGAATATGTGTGAGTCAAACAAGTTTCATAACAATATTGTACTGTCTCCCCACCGCTTGGCGGCACACAGACGATCCATGTGGCCACACATTGTTCACTGTGACGCCACAACATCAATAGCACATATATACTCCGCAGTTAGGAATACGGGCGTACCCAACTCCATGGGGGCGCGCCTGCCACTCCCCACAGGCCTTAACTATGACGCATGGAGAAAATACATGGGCGATAATAGGGAAGACGATCAATTAATGGACTTTATAGAGTATGGATTTCCCCTGGGGTACATGGGCCCCCTACGGACACCAGGGGAATCCCCAACCACACCAGTGCCACTGATTACCCGGTACAGATGGCCGAATACTTCAAGACAGAACTAGACCTGGGTGACATACTGGGCCCCACCAATACCCCCGTCTTCATTGAATGGTGTCATGTGTCCCCCCTCATGAGTCGGGAGAAGAAAGGTACAAGTGACAGACGGGTAATAACAGACATGACCTTTCCCCACGTATCATCAGTAAACAGTTATATATACAAAAACACAATCTTTGGCGAACAAAGGCTACACGCCTTACCCACTGTTGACAACCTAGTAGCCCTACTAACAGAAACCGGAAGTGGGTCATTCATGAGTACTCTCGACGTCAGTCGTGCCTATCGCAATTTCAAGGCGGACCCACTAGACTTCCCCCTACTTAGTGCATCATGGGATGGCCTATATTACCTTGACATTACAATGCCATTTGGAGCAAGAAATAGCTCATGCCACATGCAGAGAATCGCTGAGAAAATAATGTCCATCCTTAGAGCAGATGGGATAGACGGCTACATGTACCTTGATGACGTCATATTATTATCTGATTCCAGGGAGAAGGCTCAACGAGACTTCCTCAAGGAGCTAGGCCTACCAGAGGCAACGCGCAAAGCACAAACACTGGCGCAGGAAGTAACATGGTTGGGCATAGACATTAACGCACAAGACATGACACTCAGCGTCCCACCGAAAAAGCTACATGAAATCATAGCACAGGTACGTAAGATCATAAAGCGCCGAAGTATAAACAAGAAGCAGCTTCAAAGTATCATAGGCAGCCTGGTCCACATTAGCAAATGTATTAAGCCAGCGCGCTTGTTCGTCAGTAAGCTCCTGGAGCGCCTCAGAGGCATGAAGGGATTCTATACAAATGTAAACTCTGACATGAGACACGACCTCAAGTGGTTCCTGGAGTTTACCACGGACTGGAATGGGGTGGCAGTACTTCCCCCATCCAGACCACACAGGGACATATTCGTGGATGCATGCCCATCAGGCATCGGGGCATCAGACGGCACCCGCGCATACGCGACACAGGTCGCTGACATTGAAGACGGCGCCGATAATATATCAGAACTAGAGGCTCTCAATGTGGCGGTGGCGTGCCACACATTTCTCACTGAGGCTGACAGGGGGCAACACATCAGAGTGCATTGTGACAACATGTCATCTGTCCAGGTTCTCACCACAGGGAAGGGTAGAAACGGCGTCATGTTAGAATCCGCCCGCACTCTCTGAATGGTACAAGCTGTCCTCCAGGTGGAGCTGACATACGTACACATACCAGGGAAAGACAATATAGTAGCAGACGAACTGAGTAGAGCACATCTAGACAGTAACCATAATATGAAAGCTCAGGCAGAAGTAAACAAACATCAATTGGAAGTAGTTGAGCCATGTATGTATGCATTTGAACTAATATCACCCAAACTACTTTCCAGATCCGGTGTTCCTCTCCCTACAGTTGGCGGCACAAGCACGAGTCAAGAAGGCCAGGGCCCCAGGCACACTGGCCAACCACCACTCAGGAGCTGGCACCTTCATAGCGTTCTGCCGGATCATACGGGAGGACCCAGCCACACCCTCATACCAGGTGATCTGCGCCTACCTGGAGTACGTGGCAGGGTCAGTGAATGCACCAGGCACAGTGAAGAATCACCTGCACCAGCTAAGGACTCACCTGACACTCATGGGCGCCCCACTGGACACAGCATACCACCCCATGGTGAGGCGCGCCATAGAGGGCATGGAGCGGACCATGACATATACGTCAAGAGCCAAAGCACCAATACACGTCACGGTGCTCAGGGCGGCGGTCCTAAAACTACCACTGACAGTCAAGGGCAACATTGTAAGAGCGGCGGTACTCATCATGTACTACGCTGCCATGAGACAAAACGAGGTGGTACCCAAAACCACGGGACAGGTGGTAGGTACGTGCCACCTCACGCGTGGCCAAATGACATTTACAGACAGCAGCATGAGTTTCACCATTACAAAGGGCAAGAACTTGCAGAAAGTGGGTCAAAACAGGAAGGTGACGTTGGCAGCCACCCCAAACCCACTACTGTGCCCAGTGATGGCCACCATGCAGCACATCATGGACGTACCCACTATATCAGACGACGACCCACTATTCATGTTCCAAGACAACAGAGACCCAGTACCGGCCACATATGTCAGATCCAAGTGGGACTCGGCCCTACAGGCTACAGGGGCCGACATGACCGGTCTGACACTTCACAGCCTCAGGAAGGCCGCGGCAACGACAGCATACCATGGCGGGTGCACTGAACTTGAGGTCAAACGCTTCGGGGGCTGGAGATCAGCCGCATACAAATCCTACATTAAGACTACCAATAAGGCAGTCTCCAAGTCCCTCGTCGCCGCCATGCACAACTGAACTTTTACATAACAAAATACATTTACAATCTTTTACATACAATTCATATCATACTCGTTGGCAGGTTTGGCATTCATATATAATTTACACACCATAATCATCAAAGGTCTTATTATTTATGTGTAAATAAGTGTATAATTGTATTTTAATACTCGTAATTTTATTACCTATTTAATAAAATTCAATTACTCCAGCCTGCCTCCGACTGACTTCCTTAGCAGGGGTAGAAGATAATGTGTTGGCAGTGTAGTAGTATGGACTACACTGCGGCGCATTGTCTCCACCTGCAGGGAAGTATATACATAATCATACTCCCACACCACCTGGTGTTCAACTCATGTATTAATTACTACATTCTCTCATACATTAAACCCACTTGTGTTAACCGGTAACTCAATCCATTTCAACTTTCAACCTCACGGGTTCAACATCAACAATTTTACCACCCACCCACCCTTTAATAGGTATACTCAATATTGTCATGCATTCATATATAATTTACACACCATAATCATCAAAGGTCTTATTATTTATGTGTAAATAAGTGTATAATTGTATTTTAATACTCGTAATTTTATTACCTATTTAATAAAATTCAATTACTCCAGCCTGCCTCCGACTGACTTCCTTAGCAGGGGTAGAAGATAATGATGGCAATAGGTAGGAAAAAATGGGGAAAATTAGTTCACTTACCACCTTTGTATACTGATTTGTATGTACACATTTGCATTTCTAATCAGTAAACAAAGGTTGTAAGTGATTTCTTGAGAAAAACTGTGAAAAATTACTCCAATAATTATAATTGGTTAATGCAATCTTAATGGTCACTAGATGTACCTTTGCTATTTCTACTGAAATATGCTACTTTAAAAAATAAAACAATTTTCGCTGTTGCCTAGCTAGCAACAGTGACATTTCTCCAAAAATGAGCAATTTCAGTCATTTCTCCCTTAAATTCTCCGTCTTACACTTCAAAGCTACCATATTTTTGTAAATATATGTGTATATACATATATGATAGGAATAATCTAAAATGGTTAGGAAAAAAACCCACAAAATATACAGTTTTATTGCTAAAATATATTTTGGTTGAAATTTTCAGATCGCTTACAACCTTTGTATGCTGAGAAAAATATCCTTTTGTAACTTACGACCTTTGTATACTGATCTATAACCTCCCAGAAAATGGTCATATTTGAAAAATTCCAAAAACTGTGGAAAATTCATGGGATAAAGAAAAATATCAAAGAATTTAAAAAAATCTTTTTTCTTCACTTACGACCTTTGTATACTGAGGCGACGATATATATTTCCAAACCTAGTCTGTTCATTATTACCTATTCTGCAACTTGGTAACCTATTTTGGTTTCATTGTATTAATGAAAGTAAATCCTGCTTTGGATAAAAGCTCTATATATTGTATAGTAGGGGCCATCTAGTGTCAATATCAGTTTGCCCTGTCCAAACCCCACCTCAGCCCACATCAGGTGACCCATTTTGAAACTGATCTGCGCCCACACCAGGTAGCCCGCATGGGGCCACACCAAAACCCAATGACCAAAACCAATGGGCTCAACACTGGTTCTGATTGGTTTTCCCAATTTGGGCAACCTGTTCAGGCCCTGCCTGAAACGCCAGCCATTTACCCATGTATATGTACGTGTGTGTGTGTGTGTGTGTGTGTGTTTCTGCCCATAACTGGGGACTCGAATTAGAAAAATCACCTTGGAACCGGGGACTTGAGACTTAACTGGGGACTTGACCGAGTCCCCACTTAATTGAGACCTGTTTTGGGCAGGAAATAGCTTTGTGATACCTAAAAGTCAGTTTTGGCAAAAGTCCCCAGTTGCAATGAAAAATCCACCACTTTTCATACTCAGACACTGCCATACACCAAAGGATGCTGAGTACCCAGTTCCAGGTGGAATTCCCGATAGGAAATGACCTTGGAACCGGGGACTTGAAATTAAACTGGGGACTTGAGTGAGTCCCCACTTGATTGAGACATCACACACTGCCACACACAGGAGGCTGCCGAGTACCCGGTTCCAGGTAGAATTCCCGATGCTATGCCAGACATACAAATAACCAATATGGCCGCTCACGCGAGTGATATTATGTTTTTAGAAGTCCAGACAATGCAATCAGTAGTGTATGGTCCCCAGTTGCCAGCACATATCCTGAGTCCCCAGTTCCCGGCATAAACACGTAATAGTGTGTGTGTGTGTGTGTGTGTGTGTAATTATATATGTATATAATTATATTGCGGGTAAAGAGGGGACATCAAGTATGATATGTGACGTAACATTTCACATTACGACACACCTCCCAAATAGCTGCACTGAGAGCCGTACTTACTAACTAGTCATTCTCACTAACCACACTCCCAGGCAGTGTCAATCTAGAATTATGACCAGAATAGCAGAACTCACCCCGTTAAACTCCTAGCGGGAAAGGTGGCATTATTATACGTCATGTGAAATTGTTAAAACGATTCACAAAATAATGTATAGTCACACCAGTGAGGTACGCCACCACTGCATTAGGTGGTGCATCATACAGACCCCTCATGATTGAAAAAAAATAGTGTGTTAGGGTGAAAGTACTGGACAACCCCCTCCCCCCATGGCAGTCATGTGAAGCACTCACCTGTTCTATATGGGGAGGTCTGACGCAAATTGTACTAATCAGGTCGACGCCCACATTCGCCATAAGTAGTAAAGTGGGAAATAATGATGAGCAATAGAGGTGCATCTCCATTGAATCCCCTATAATGGCTTCCCATGCACATCGAGCATGCAGTATGGTAGATCCTCAACCATATGAATGTGTGTGCAATTTGATAGATTATTCTGATATTCATTAATACGTGACATAAAGGCCATGGTCAGTACAGGTCAGGTTTAAAGACGGTGGATAATGAATACGGACGTCTGTGAAATAACAGACTGCACTGTTAGAAGTAAGTAGTGTTCCTGTACACCAAATACTGGTGGCAACTTTGGTTCCAGTAGATTGTGCTGTAGACGTACAGCAAGTGAGCTTTTGTATATTTACAGCACTATGTACGGTATAGGGACAGCAAAATCTTCTGTTACTGTACAGCAAAATTGATTGTAAATCATAGTCTGAAGGTCCTGGGTTCGCCTCCCGGTGCTGGTGATATTTTTAATCATCCATGTGATGGAAAATTCGAATTTTAGGTGGATGTAGGTAGACCAAGAGAAGTGGCTTCACCAAGGGTTGAACTCACCAACTGTGGTGTTGGAGACAGGCACTGATCCATTGCGCCACAGAGCCCGTGTTACAAACATTCATATTGCGATATATCTCTACTCTACTTCTCAACTGATTAATAATCATCTGTAAAGGTCTGGGGTTCGCCTCCCAGTGCTGGTGATATTTTTAATCATCCATGTGAGGGAAAAACGAATTTAAGGTGCATGTAGGTGAAACAAGAGAAGTGGCTCCACCAAGGATTGAACTCACCACCTGTGGTGTTGGAGACTGGCCCTGATCCATTGTGCCACAAATGGTCATATTGGGATATAAGCTACCTCTGCCATGTCTGTATTAAATGAGCTACAGCCTTGTTACTAAAGATCCCTGATGAGAGGTGGCTAGACCTAAGATCGATCCCACGACCTCTCGTGTACATAATTTATTAGGGACCTTTAGCAAACCAGACGTAGCTCATTTAACGCAGACGTATCTTATCATTTCAGCACTGCTAAGTCTGCGTTTTATGAACTTCTATGCGGTTGCTAAAGGTCCCTATTACAGGGAAAAGTACTGTAGATCTACAAGTCACTACCATAACCTGCATCTACAGTAACAGAATTGTACATGTAGAGCAAATTTTGCTGTTCACGAACAACAACTTTTTACAGTGTGCTTATTGTATGGTACTGTCTCTGGTGGAATAGTATTACTTTAATGACAGCATGATGCCTCATGACCTCATGTTTATTGTTCTCATGGTGCACCATTGCATCAGCTCTGTACTGGATCAACCTATCGACCCGTCGGGAGTGTATCAACCCTATATGATGGAGATGGTATATGTATGTCGAATCAGCGATTTCTGTGTTGGATTCATGCACCATGTCAATAAGATTAATCAATAGGGATAATACACTAAAGCAGCATGCTGCCATTAACGGGGCTTGACATATTAAATTTAGGTAGACATCTTTTTACCTGACCAAGAATGGTATCCTCCAACCCGCCTCTGTCGTCCTTCAATCCTCCATTCAGCCCGTCCACTTGCACACTCCGGTGCCGCAGCTGGAAGAAGTAAAATGTGTAATTATATTGGATCTGAATGATTGCATAGAACTTATAACCAAACGTCCATGCTGTGTTAAAACCGTATTGCACCTCTGCTGGCCCATTTTGTGTGTTTTTCGCTGTGGACGCCCGTGAAACAGGAGTGAACTAGAGGCAGCAGAGGGGCGATACCGTCTTAAGGTGGCTGTCTAGATCGGGAACACGTGCATTGCGACGCTTTCTGCGGATCTCATGTTCTTTTACGTGTATACAACTGGAGGTAAAATTGAGGACTGACCAAGGAGTGAACTCACAACCCCAGTGTGGAAGCTCTGCATCGATCCCATTCCACGACTCATAATACATCTGATAGTTGCCATAATTTAGGTAACCTTACCTTGCCCACCTGTCTTAATTCATTATGGTGAGTATTATACTACTATGGCATGTTGCCATAATATAACTAACAATATTAATGCTATGTACTATTATGCCATGTGTGCCATTATGTAACTGATGAGGCTATATCATACTACTTCTATATTTATCCACAACATAACTGAAAATAATGTATACTACTATGGCATGTCACATTAATGTTACACTACTTAATGCGTATCAAGAAAATGCCACAAAATGACCCTGCACTGTAAAAGGTTGTTGTTCCAGAACGGCAAAATGTGCTGTAGCTATACAGTACTTTTTCAATAAAAAATAATACAGTAAATTTTGCTGTGCATGTACATTTCTGTTGCTGTAGATGCAACTTACAGTAGTGAGATGTAGACCTACAGCACTTTTCGCTGTACTAGGTACACAAGGGGTCCTGGGATCGATCCTTGGTCTAGCCACCTCTCAATGTGTTAATACTAAATGGTCACAAGCAATTTAACATCATTCTCTATGGGCCTTGTCTATAGTTTTTATTGTATAGTAAACAATTTACAGAGGCGTGGCAACCGGGGGGACGGGGGGGGGGGACATGTCGCCCCCACTTTTGACCAACCCCAAAAAAGGTCAAACCAAAAAGGTCAAGTAAAAAGGGGGCAAAGAGGGTCAAAATACCCCTCAGTCCCCCCTCCTTTGAAACTGCTTGCCACGCCCCTGAAAATTTAGGTGTTACCCTGCAAACAAGATCTCGGGCAGAGCTCGTGCAGTTCTTGAGTCACAACACGGGATCCCTGCGAGAATTGTGCACGTATCTGGCAAGAGAATATGTGAACAGCTTTTGACTGTGTCATATTCTGTGAAATTCCACGTTATTTATATCAAACAGAACTTGGGAATTGAACGTTCACAACTAGGTAGAATCCGGGTAAGTCACAATGACACAAGAATGGCATGAGATATTCCCAAGAATTGTGAACATGTCCTTATTACAGTCAGAACTTGGGAATTGAACGTTCGCAACTGGGTAGAATACGGGTAGGTCACAATAACACAAGAAAGGCACGGGAATTGAACGTTCGCAACTGGGTAAAATTCTAAAGTTCATGATAATTTATGAATGTGCACCCTTTGCTTGTCAATGCCTGCTAATATCAATATATGATGCAGATGAAGCCCTACATTCATACATAATTAACATAATTTATACAAGATCAGAGTCATATCCCTACGTAAAGGTAGGATTGATAAATAACTGGGTGATGATTCCTACCCCTCCCAAAGTCTGGGGAGGGACTGGGGCCAGGTGATAGGGGATGCCAGGGAAGGGTGATGATGGGCAGGAGGATGAATATGTAGGAGATGTGAGAGAATGGCATATATTGGGAGGTTGGTGGTCTGTACAGGGCCCCATTTCACCTAATCCTGAATAAACATATGGCACCCAAATGCGGCCCTTATCCGGAGATTTTTAAAAATAAACATTTTTTCATTTCTGAACCATCGCCGTGTTATGTCTGTATGTTTGAGGCTTTTTTTAATTTCCATATGTGAATATGGCAGTCACCTGGCCCAATTGTAAAATTGTGCAGAAACCAGTCTGCATTCCAGAGAACCCCCAGGGAATTACCTCTGTGACGTCATAAAATATATAAACATACGGATTTTCATTTAATTTTCATGAGCTACTTTTGAATTTCCTCACTCGAAGATATTCCTGTAGAAACACATTTTCTAACAATTTACAAAAAGTAAAACGCCCCATATTATTTCTTTTGTGATGGTTTCATGTCTAGCAAACTTGTTTTACGTTCTGCAAACTGACCTATTCTGTTTGCATCATCTTAATGTTAGATAGAGTATAGTCTCTATTCAAACTGGCCTAGTCCGTCTGTATTGTGTTAGCATTAGATAGATTATAGTCTCTATTTCAGTGTTGAAGGCAGTACTGTGTAGTCGGTGAGGTCCCCCCATCCTCTGTAGGTATCATTATTGGGTGCTGAACACAGTAAAGCCTTTATGTACAGGGTATGAGATACCCTCAGGGTTCCCTTGGGATGACATTAAAAGAGTGTGCAGTGTCACCTGTCATCTGCCTCCATCTACATACAGGTACCTTAATCAATGGCTGACACCTGTGTACAATATCACACCTGTCCCTTATACACCATAACATCAGCTACAATGGGCGGGGGTGGGGGTGAGAGGAGGCAGGATGGGAAAAGTATCGCGGGTCGTGATGACTACATATATACCCTTGAAGACCTGCATAGTGCATTTAGATCTGTTCTCAAGAGTTCCTTTTGTAGCTGGGTGTAATAGTCCCCAGCCTAGTGATTTAACCATTTATGGCCGGGCATCAACTATATTTGATGCCATGGAAGCCGAGCATCAACTATAGTCATCTATGGGATTCAGCAAAGGGTCGGCCCACGGCAAGTTCCTGTAACAATGCCCGGCCCCCTACAGCTGGCCTTTAAAATTTTGGCCGGTCTTAAAGGGTTAATGCGCTATGCCATGGCGATCCTACTCACCAGGGTTGCATACATGAATCATGCTTTACGCTTTGGAGTGGTACAATGCTCAATGCCCTGGTATAAATGGGGAATTTTGAAGAAGAGCAGACAGAGCAGTTTACGCCCCACCTTACGTTTCCTCCCGGAGGGCACTAGTGGACAGATGTGAGAAAGAGGTTGATAGACACCATTAGGAATAGTCTAGCTCCGTGATACACAGATAATATTATAGTTTCTATTTCTATTGAACAAACTCCCTAACTAAGGAGTAATACAGTATTTAATAGCAGTAGCTCAATATGCAAACAATTTCCTCGGGATGAGATAAAATGAAAAATCAATCAATCAATCATATACAATGTATTGGGGTCACTTATTAATTAGTTTTCCTGCTGTCTTTGTTTTTTTATCTGTTTATAATTCACCTGGGGGTTATGGATGTTATGGTGTTTTGTTTGTAATTAGTACGTCCTTCGAAGTACACTTCCTTCAAATGTATATTGATTAATTGAATAGATCTACATCAAATACACCGCAGAAACCTTGACGACAAGATTCCTAAATAAACTTGGCAAGAACTAAATAAAGGCGTAGGGGAGAGAGGGGCACATTGACCAGCTGGGCACATTGAACCACATGCTCTCTTTGCTATTCCTTTGGGAATTTTCCAGCAGTTTGCCTACCACATTACCCCCTAATATAGACGGTTCAGAGCAGTAATATCATATTTATTTTGGGATGCTGAGGAGAAGCTCAAACAACATGAAGGATTTAAGCCATTGAAAGTAAAAATTTGCAATTGTTAAACTTTTTTTCTCATGTTGTAACAAAACATTGCTGGCCTAAGATCTATATGGAGGTCAAAGTATATATCTGAATGCTTGCGTAGAACTTGATTTTAATCCTGAAGGTGTTTTGTAATTTGAATTAAATCAACCTTATCTATGATGATCGGTATGGAGTACATGGAACCATGCTCAAAGTACCCAGATCTCTGTCTTGAAGGACTAGTTCCATTATTTATCACATACGTGCCTGTGCAATGCATAGAGGGATAAAGTATCACCTCTTTTCACCACAGGGTAGGCCTTTTAAGGTCCCCTTGTCAGTTTGCAGGCAATAGATGAGATGATATCGCTCGGTCCCATCTCTGGGTCAACCATAGGCTAACCCAACAAGTAGGCCTATGGGCTAAACCACCCATAGTTCATTAGAATTAAGCCACACAGAAAGATACACAATATTAATATACATTTTGGTCATACAAGTATAATAGAATACATGTTCTGTTAGTTCTGATAATAAATTATTTCATACCATATTCATAATGTGTTTAAATTCTCAGATGTATTGTTTTTCAGAAGCAGGACAGCCTGTTATATCATAAAAGAATAAAATTAAATATTTATACGGCACATGCAATTAGCAGCAATCCTCTGAAGATGGTGATATTTGTAATGCTCTAACCCAGTGACTAAACTAGAAGCTACAATTTAATGACGGGTGCATTAAATATGCATTTTACATATTCAATCCTATGCAAAAGTAACAATAGCAAGTACTTCCATCTTAACTTTCAATAATAAATCCATATTGCTGATTGTTTGAACCATTCAAGATATATGGTTCAAGGTGCCTCAGTGGGTGGGTCAACCTGCCTAGGGCATGGGGCACATTGAACCACCCAAAGATTTTATTTTCAAAAAATCAAAAGAAATACAACAAATGACCATACTTGCTTTGTCATGGGTCGTCATATAGCAAAATGATATAAGGTAACTGCTAGATACAAAATTAAAGTTCAGATAACCTTGATAAAGTCGGGAAATGTGCATCAGTGGCTCAACGTGCCCCTCTCTCCCCTACTTCAGGTTACCATGGCTGAACTGGACTACTGTAAATGTCGATATTTTCGAGCTGTACATAATTATTTTCGCGATTGTCGCGATTTTTAAATATCCGTGAAAACATGTATAGAGCGAATATTTGAATACAGTATTGAATCTAATAACCAAATCTCAGAAATCCGCGAATTTTAGTACCAGCGAAAATGTCCTTTTTAGCAAATTTGCAAAAATCTACACACGCGAAAATATCAACATTATAGTAGATCCTTTTCTCTTTTTCTTTTTTTCCCTGCCTTTTTTACATAGCAATTTACATCCGCAATTCTAGTACCAGAATAACAAAATACACCCTGCCTTCAGAACACTAATAAACAAAGATAACTTTATGTTGAATATTTATTATTGTCGGGGATCAGTAATCTCTTCTAAGCTATTCACTTAGAAGACTGTAATGTCCTCCTTTAAGACTACCTTAGGGTCTTCAGAGTTTTTCAGTGTAATTTTACACATAAAATTTTATTCATGAATTGAATGGTCAAAGGTGTCCAATATGTCTGTCCGTCTTTGGGTGAATCTACCCTAACACGTTAAATAGATCTCTGAACAATGGGAGATCAGATATAGAAACTGTACCGTACCTACTGTTGAGCTCCTATTTCATTTTAATGTGTTGTTCTTGTCAGCTCCTGGGATATGATCTATCTAATCTATTCAGTTTAAATCAATGGCAATATATTGGTATAGCGAGAAATATAATGTAAAGACATAATTGGCATTGACAAGTGGACGCGCGGAAGCATGCAGCCACAATGTCTTCTGGAGAGCAGGAGACGTGGCAACTGTTTTGGAAATAAAACATGTCAAAAACTTCAATACAACCAAAACGATGATCAGACGGTGATGAGGGTCAGGCCTGTTCTGTGAGTTAATTAAAACGCACCATTTATTTTTGGTCTCACCTCACGGCTAAATAACCTGCTAGCGACCCTGACACGTGGAAGCTCTCTATATATAACACTACAACAGACAGACTCTCGATTCCATATGCACACTACTTACAACATGAGACAAACCTGTCTCAAGACTCGTCTAAGTGACAAGGAAGTGTGTCTTCTAGCTGGAGTTGTCAGATAGAAGACCCGCTTGGCCTGTGCCAGCCCAAAATCCGACATTTGCCAGCTCCAGATTTTATTTGTGGGATGGTAACCTTATAGGTTAGACAACCTTTAACTTGTTTATTTTATGACAGTCGCTTAGACTAGTCTGGAGACAGGTTTACTTTTTCAGTGCACTCTTTTACTTTTTTGGGCTGACATGACTACTGTAGGGTGTTTCAGAACAGCTAGATATGATCAATCGTAGACAAGGTGTTTCACAAGGAGCACTTGGTGGTACACTGTAAAAAATATCACGTAAAAATTACGGTGAATCACTGGCATCACTGAATGCCGCCTGTTTTCCGGGTTTTTTAACCGTCACCGTATTTTGCTTTTCCTCGTAAATTTTACAGGCCTTTCCTGTTGTTATTTTACGGTGATTCATCATTATCATACTCTCTGATGATTCTCTGCTATTCAATGACAATTATAATTGTTTCTGGATTCATTGATGTATATTTCATGATATTATCTTAATTCCAGGCCTGTATATATATATATATATATATATATATATATATATATATATATATATATATATATATATAATATATATATAAATATATATATATATATATATATATATATATATATTTATATTTATATATATATATATTAGGCCTGAGAAGCATAATTGAATGCCTCATAGCACTATACGATTACAATCCATGAGCAAACCCAGCCAGCAATGGTCCCTGGGGCCCATTTGTGTTTTACTTGGGCCATCTGGGTTTGCCCATATCTGGGTTTTCCTCATTTTTGTCCAGGGCTACCAGTGAGATTCCAAAAGGGCTAAGCCCACCAACAACTTTTTTCTAAAATATGTTGTAAATACTTTGAAACATACTCATCTTTGGTTGTTTTTAGAAAATTATAATTTAAAGTACCATTTTCATGGATTTGTGTCAAAGTTGGTTTTGCTGTGGCTTTATCTAGTAAAAGTGGGCTAAAATCTCCTTGGGACTTCTATGGGAGTAAACCTGGGCTGCTAGGTGGGCCCCAGCTGGGCTTAACCCACAGACAAAACTTCAAATTTAAACATTTAACTACATTAGAAATACTTTAATTTGTATCCATTAGCAGTGATTCTTTGAAATAAACATTTTAAGTAAAGTTGCTATGCTGTTATGTCAAGATGGGTTTCACTTGGGATGGATTCGGGCAAAGTGGGTCAAAGGGTCAATGGGCTTTACATGGGCTTTGAATGTACCGTGGGGTGGGTCCCATTTGGGTTAGGCCATCACTTAACTTTCTGGGCTCAGGCCATCAACTAAACTTTCATGGCTACTTTTCAAATCCTATTCCCTCTCATGGATGGGATTCATCTGGGCTGGACCTGGGCCAAGTGGGCAAGTCATGTTCTTGAATAAACCACTAGATGTCCTCATTGTAAGTGATCCCACATTAATGTTCAACAGAGCTTTTTACATTTGGATTACAAAAGTTTATGGATTCTCAATAATTCCAGAATGGCTAGGGATAGAACAGATTTCATAATAGGTTCTGGGAATGCCATGTTTTATAACCCCATTCTGCAAATGAATATGGAAACAAGCAACACCCTGATACAAACACCTGTTCCCTGAATGCCATAAAAATACCTAATCCTTCCACTGACTGAGTTCTCACACACAGGCTACTCGCATGCTGGCTGCATCACATAAGTTAAGAAAGGTGTCCAGCCCAAAAGTAAGTCAGCTAAAGGATGCATTTCGTTACCCTTTAAATGGTGGAGGAAGAGATTCCTACCTATATGGAGGAACCAAATTATCTGGGAGATGGGTGATAACATATCAAATAATTGCAAACAACTACTACAGTAGAGGTTCACAGTCTTACATCCCCCCCCCAAAAAAAAGTTTTTTTTGTTTTTTTAATTCAAGCAAGCCCATGTGGGCCCCGCCCTATACCCATATGAATATGCTCAATTAAAATCTGGGCAAGCCCATCTTGGTCCCAGCAGTTAGCCCAGGACAAAAATGTGGTGGGCCCCATATGGACAAAGTGACGTGGGTCCCACCTAACGGCCCACCTTTAGACACGCATGGGCCCCAGTAAGCAATGCTGACTGGGAAAGGTACTCTAGGTTTGTTACAAAGAAACTCTGACAATATGTATAATTCTAATTACCACAACATGGGTGTTTATACTATTCATACAAGTGCCCAGGGTCTCAAAAAAGGAAATTAGGCTGCATAAAATTAATTATCAGCTTTGCAGACACTTTTCAAAAATATATGGTGAGGGAGGGAAGCTTTTTCTTTTTTTGTTATTAATTTTCTAGACCACGAGGGAGGTGACTTTTTTTTTTCAAACATTTCAAGTGGTGAGGGGGGTCCTTTTTTTTCTTCTTTTTTTTTGCAAAGTTGGTTAGATCTACCCCTAAAGATTTAGAAATAAGATAACATGTTGCCAATAAATGTGCCAAGTGAAAAATCAATCAATCCCACTATAAAAGTGTCAATGCAATCAAATGTTCACCTTCGTGTATACGTTGTTCGAGATGATTCAGAGATATGTCAACAGTATTCTAGCCACTCAGGGGATTCTCAAATAAATTTAGGACATTATACAAGGCATTATTATTATGAAAATCGACCAACTGTAGGCTTCAGTATGCCTACAAATAGGGGCGGAAATTTTAATGTGTTTTTTTTCTCCTTTAAATCAGGGATGCGGGGGTTTTGATGATTTTTTTTGTAAAATAATGATAAAAAGCTTCCATGCGGCCCTTTTATGTGTGTGCCGTCCAAGGGGACCGGCAGACGAGGACAGGTGTGGGCCAGTGCGGATCTGAGGAGAAAACATGCGGCCCTTTTATAAGGGTGTGGGCGGTGTCTGTAAAGCTGCTAATCTTTTTTATGCAGCCTTACATATTTTTTTATCCTTGATATGCCAAAGGCTTCAATTTTGATTGTGTAACTAATGAGATAGTTGGATATCTTTATAAATCTAACACAATTATGTATGTTTTTAGTTGACAGCTTCCACCAAAGTCTCTCTATCAAACTAAGCAGCCACCTGGTGGGCAAACTTTTAATGTGAGATTCACCATAAATGAAAAAAAACCATTGTTTCACTGTACTGGTTTACGGATGTTCAATGTAAAAAGTAATGAGTTTTACAGTGTCTCACCGTAAATCACAATTATGGTGATACAACGTCAAATTTCGCGTTGATTCCCCGTAATTTCAACGGAAACTTTTTACAGTGTATGTTAATCATTTATAACCGCATTTGTATCTTCTCTCAGTCGTAAATGGCAGGTTCTATTGTAATTTTTACTGTTTTAAAGTGTTTCACAACCATTTATGACCAAAAAAATATGATCAATCGTTCTGATGTTGTGCAACATTCCACTGTGGATGTTTCAGAACGGCCATATACGACCAATTGTAATAAAACTGTTTCACAACTAGTCATTGGTTATAAATTACTTAGAGCTGCATTCGTATCTATTATTGGTCGCAAATAGAGTTCTTACTTGTACATGAGGGTACTTCTAAGTGTTTCACAACAATTTACGACCAAGAAATAAGATTGATCATTTAAACTGTTATAGAGATACGATTGATATTTATTTGTTTCACAATATGACTTGAGGGAGACTATTAACCCTACCCCTTATCTTTTTTCCTCGAGGAAAACATAAATATCTATAGACATCCAGGTACGATATGAGGCACAGATAGATTCCATTTAATTTCATACAATTTCTTCCGGGTAAAACGGTTTTATTCAGACATTGATGGATTTTGCAAGTATGGCTATTTGTGACCAATCGTTTCTACCTACGACCAATGATGTGACTACTAGCTAGGGCTTATTATTGGCTACATTAACATGTATAGGCAATGCCTGCCACCCTGCATATATAATATATGAAACATTCAGTGCGGTATACCTAGATATTTAAATCTCATCTGGGGCTCGATTCCTAAGTTTCTACGACACAGAGGGTCATTTTACTGCTACGACCATTGCTGATCGTCCAGGGGTCATTTTATGCTATTCTTACGACACCTCTTGAACAGTTGTAATGGTGGAGAATAATAACCACGCATACAACCAGCTTATCTCATACGACCAGCTTATCTCAAGAAAATCGTAGAATGCTGTCGTACAAAAAAAGGGGTGCATTTCAAAAGAAAATCGTAGCAAATTTCCCATCTGCCCTATTGTACAGAATACATGTGTATATGGTGGTTGTAAGGAGGAAAATGCCCATTGCACAACAGACGGCTGAGACAGCCTCTAAAGTCATTCTCTAATCTCATTGTGAAATGATATCAAAATATTTGTACTACAGCCTTGTATGATGCCTTGACTACTACCTGTAAAAAAATACGATTTGCCCTCTTTCCTCTACAAACATGTTATTTAGTGGACGTAGCCTTTCCGAGCTGTCGTACATTGTTATGAATCGAGCCCCAGTGCTAAAGTTGACAGGTTGATGATCGTAACTATACTGTTGCCCCATGATTGTTAGTCGTATATACCTCTATAAAGATATGATCAGTCGTATCAAGGTGTTTCACAACTCCAATTCGTATCTTAGGGATCACTTCGTCATAGAAATGGCTTATGAGTAGAATATGATTGATCAGGTTGTGAAACACTTACAATTATTTCCATACGACCATTCGTATCTCCTTAGCCATACATACTTAATATCGATCGTATTTACCAGTTGGTTCTGAACGGAAGCCTTAGCATGATGCAGCAACGTAGTGCCGCTGAGTTACTGGCCAGCAGTGCATCATGGCGGCTGCATATGGCCATCTTTAAAGGCGAGGGTTAAGGAGTGTTACAAGAATATTGCCTCCCCCGTTCACCTGGCTACCACCCACGGGCTATAAAAGCATAAACAGCTGCCTCGACCCCCTGCTACACGGCTATATATATATATATATATATATATATATATATATATATATATATATATATATATATATATATATGTATGTATATATATATATATATATATATATATATATATATATATATATATATATATATATATATACAAGGCCTTCCTTCTTCCTTCCAAGTTCTATGACTTATCTAAGATGGGGGTCGGGAAGTACTCCCACTACTATACTCTATTTACCGCTTACTGCTTTGAACGTATGGGGTTGAACCCCTATATGTTCACTGCTTTGTCAGTGGGGTGTTTCAATCGTAATTTAGGGCATTTCTAAGTGAGTCACAACTATTTATGACCAAAAAACACGATCATTCGTAAAATATCTTACTAAGATACGACTGAGAGATTTTTTAAGTATCAGGCTGCAGGCCCTTATAAGCTTATTGGTGAATCTTGGCCTTATACGAGATAAGCTGTTCACAGTTTCTCGGGCCACTTTTGTCCACATTTATCAAAGAGATCACAAGTCACGACACAAATATGTCTTGAATTTCTCTTGACATCTCGTCAGAAAAAACAGGACACGTTGATCAGGTGTCAATTGATCCCTATCCTTCCCTCACTTCTTGTTTACAAGGTCGTCATGTCGCTGTGTCTCCCGAGATCAGGAGGCTCTTTCAGAACAGACTCGTCAGTCGTCATAATGAGATGAGGCCAATGTGATAGCCTTTGACCGGGTACAATCTCTGACCGGGTGCAATGTTTTTTATAACACTTTTAATTAGTTATTAGTGGCCCATTTATATCACTAATCACTAATTTACTGAGGGCAAGTATGTGTAATGTCACTCCTGGGTATAGATTTCCTTCTCACCAAGCTGGCCCCAGCTCCTCCCGAGTGCGTCCGATCGACATGGCTAGTATCTGAGGGGCCATAACTGCATCACTTCCCCCATATGCTGGGGGGATTCTTCTGCAGTACCCTACCTACATTTATAATATCACAGCACCCAGCATGCTGGAACTACTTGTACCAAAAAGCTTAGGTGCCAGCGATAACACTCGTGAAAAGAGGTCAAGGTGGGGTCAGCTTGCCCTCTTACGGGTTGTCAGTCTGTAAAAGACTCTAACTGCATTAGTATGGCCATCTAGTGTGTTTAGCATG
Organism: Harmothoe impar; assembly: GCA_947462335.1. NCBI lineage: Eukaryota > Metazoa > Annelida > Polychaeta > Phyllodocida > Polynoidae > Harmothoe > Harmothoe impar. Next base: position 28,964,975 of record OX381714.1, on the reverse strand, counting down.
CAGTAGATAGACTACAGCTGAATATAGCTGCTGTGTAGGAGGCAGACACAGATCAGACCCTCCAATCTATCACCTGTCTACAACCTCTCTTTAAGTACTTGATTGATTGACTGTCCTTTGGAGTGGTGACAAGAGGTGATAGTATAAGCAATATTGAATGCATTAAGCGAAAGGAAATGGGTGTTTTTAGGTAACATGGTTATAGAGTTTTGTATGTTGGAAATAAAAGAAGAAAAATAAGTATATTGCGAAGGCAAAGTATAATGATGATTTCCCAGGAGTTGCAGGCCTCTGGGTTTAAATTTTAAAGATGTATCAAGGCTTCATTCTCACCATGATGCACCAATGCAGAACCCGTGGGTAATTTGGTACTGCATTAATACACCATGCCTGACTTGGAGAGTGTGTCAGCTAAGTAGGGCTGGCATGGCGCATGGATCCAGTAATGGTCAACCACTTGCCGGCACTGCATTTATTATATATATTATTTACAAGGTGGCAAAGATGCTACCTTTAATGGGCTATAGCCGTATATGGCATTGCAAATTATCTCTTACCTTGTGATGGCACAAAGTTGACCTATATAGTGTCAATATTGGGCATAATCATACATTGGGTGTCCCACTGGCATGGTTAGGTATCCCTCTGGGTCCTATAGCATTGTATAGCTGGTTGGATGGAAAAGTTGGACCGGTGTACTATACAGTTGAAATGGCACACATACATATAAATCTGTTCCCATTCATCTAATATTTGTGATAAAGGAACCAGTGTAGATGCACAACCTCCTTTGCCTTTAGCTGCATCATTTTTACATTCAATTTTTCCCATTCCTGGAGCATAATAACCCCAAAAAAATGAAAAATGTTTCCAATTAGATCAAGGTCCCAATGCAAGTAGTATATGAAGTATGAGCATTGCCACAGGCAAAGTCTATTCACCTGATTAACTAGGAGAAACCTAGGATCTCATGCTTCAACACCATCCCTATAGGGCTGTCTTGTTAAACCATTCCACCTTTATTGGGTTTATTTTTCAATGAATAAGGGGAATATTCTGCTGCTAATAAGTCTATTATGACCCTTATTCAGTGAATATATTATGTCAACCTGGACACATGAAAAAGGGCCTAAAAATGACTATTTAGTAAAGTCAGCTGAGGCCATAGTGCGATGATATATATAAGGGTATGAATGCAAATTTACTCAGGACAAATCTTTCATATATAAGGGAATGAATGCAAATTTATTCAGGACAAATTAGAATGATTAATCCCTGTGGGGCTACCTTCTTTCAATGGGAAAAAAGGGCATGATAATGACTATTAGAATGATTAGCCCCTGTGGGGCGAGCCTTTTTCTATGGAAGAAAAAGGGCTCAAAATGGCTATTTTATGAAGTCAGCTGGGGCCAAAGTGTGATAATATATAAGGGAATGAACAGCAATTTGTCCAGGAAAAATTAGAATGATTACTTCATACAGGGCTAGCTTCTTTCTATGGTAAAAACCGCCTCAAAATGACTATTTTATTAAGTCTGCCGGGTCAAAGTGGGAGTTTCTATAAGGAAAATCTTGTTTTCTAACCAGTGATCACTTCTACTAGCGACTCCATTTGTTAGCGACTTAAAGTGGGAGTTACTATAAGGGAAACCTTGTTTTCTAACCAGTGATCACTACTACTATGGACTCCACCTGTTAGCAACTTAAAGTGGGAGTTACTATATATAGTAACTTCCACTTTAAGTCGCTATATATAGGGATTTATGAAATAGAATCTAAAAACATCCAAGGGGAATATAACCGGGGGGAAAGGGTTTCCCTTAAGGGTGCTATTAGAAAAACATGGGGCATGGCTTTTTTTGGGGAAAGAAGGTATGTGACGTAGGATTATTCATATTTATAAGTAATACTATAGACAATATTATCCTACACAAGGTTAGAATGAATAGGTCCCTAGTAGGTGAAAAGGTATGGGTCGCTAGTTAGGTATTTTTAACAGAATATGCCTCATCTTTGTCTCAGCAAATAATCAGAGGGAAGGGTATCTTTAACTGAATAAGCCTCATCTTTGTCTTGGCAAATAGTCCGAGGGAGAGGTATCTTTAACAGAATAAGCCTAATTTTTGTCTTGGCAAATAGTCATATTTGATAACAGAATAAGGGTAATATCATAGAAAGGGAATAAAGGGAATATGATGCTTATTCAGTTAAAAATACCCCTCACTCTGATATATATCTGACTTTATAGGGTACATAAATACTATTTATTTTTTATGGAATACGGCAGTGCCATTGATTTAAACAAGGAGGGCCGTATTACACACCCCCTGTTAAATAACCCATTGCCGTATTACACGACCTGTGACGTCATCAAAACGGTGGTTTGTTTACATTTTTACGATGCAGAAAAGAGCTATATTAGGCCCCTCCTATCATAATTTTGGAATTTTGAATCGAGAAAGGTAAAAAATAAATACAAAGGAACACTCATTTTGGTCTGTTGACTGAGTTATTTCACTTGTTGGAGGTGGGGCCGCATTTCACTTGGCCTACGGCCTCGTGAAATACGGCCCCACCTCCAACTCGTGAAATAACCAGGTCAACAGACCAAAACTCGTGAACCTTTGTCTTTAAATCAGCATTCATTCCCTACTGACTGAAGGGCTTATTGTACCTTCTTCAGTAGGGTAGAATATATGAGAAGTTAGCATTCATTATCTACTGAATAAAGGACATAACCTGCTTTATTCAGTACAGATATGGCATACAATAAGATAGCATCTATTCCCTCCTGAATATTCAGGACAAATCTTTCATATATAAGGGAATGAATGCAAATTTATCCAGGAAAAATTAGAATGATTAACCCCTGCGGGGCTAGCTTCTTTCTATGGGAAAAGGGGCCTCAAAATGGCTATTTTATGAAGTCAGTCGGGGCCAAAGTGCGATGATATAGAAGGGAATGAATGCAAATTTATTCAGGACAAATTAGAATGATTAATCCCTGTGGGGCTACCTTCTTTCAATGGGAAAAAAGGGCCTGATAATGACTATTAGAATGATTAGCCCCTGCGGGGCTAGACTTTTTCTATGGAAGAAAAAGGGCTCAAAATGGCTATTTTATGAAGTCAGCTGGGGCCAAAGTGTGATAATTATAAGGGAATAAACAGCAATTTGTCCAGACAAAAATTTGAATGATTACTTCATACAGGGCTAGCTTCTTTCTATGGTAAAAACCGCCTCAAAATGACTATTTTATTAAGTCAGCCGGGTCAAAGTGGGAGTTACTATAAGGAAAATCTTGTTTTCTAACCAGTGATCAATACTACTAGAGACTCCACCTGTTAGCGACTTAAAGTGGGAGTTACTATAAGGGAAACCTTGTTTTCTATCCAGTGATCACTTCTCCTAGGGACTCCACTTGTTAGCGACTTAAAGTGGGAGTTACTATATATAGTAACTCCCACTTTAAGTCGCTATATAGAGGGATTATTGAAATAGAATCTAAAAACATCCAAGGGGAATATAACCGGGGGGAAAGGGTTTCCCTTAAGGGTGCTATTAGAAAAACATGGGGCATGGCTTTTTTTGGGGGAAAGAAGGTATGTGACGTAGGATTATTCATATTTATAAGTAATACTATAGACAATATTATACTACACAAGGTTAGAATGAATAGGTCGCTAGTAGGTGAAAAGGTATGGGTCGCTAGTTGGGTATTTTTAACAGAATAAGCCTCATCTTTGTCTCGGCAAATAACAGGTGGAAGGGTATCTTTAACTGAATAAGCCTCATCTTTGTCTTGGCAAATAGTCCGAGGGAGGGGTATCTTTAACAGAATAAGCCTCATTTTTGTCTTGGCAAATAGTCATATTTGATAACAGAATAAGGGTAATATCATAGAAAAGGAATAAAGGGAATATGACACTTATTCAGTTAAAAATACCCCTAACCCTGATATATATCTGACTTTATAGGGTACATAAATAGGATAAATCAGCATTCATTCCCTTCTGACTAAAGGGCTTATTGTACCTTCTTCAGTAGGGTAGAATATATGAGAAGTTAGCATTCATTATCTACTGAATAAAGGACATAACCTGCTTTATTCAGTACAGTTATGGCATACAATAAGATAGCATCTATTCCCTCTTGAATAATGGGCAAATTGTGCTTTATTCAGTACCATAGACGTGTGGGAGCATTCATTACTTGCTCACCATTGATTTTCTCATGGTGAGTCTCTCAGTTAATCAGATGAATAGCACATTTAATGCATTGCCTACTACAAACCCACCTTTCCATATACTACTACCACCAGGAAAATCCCAAAATTCTTATATATCTCAGTTAAAACATAGCTATCACATCCACATCTAGAACAGGTTGTGCATTCTGAACTATGAATTGAAGTACTCTATACTTAGTCCTGTACTTTAGTGCTGGTTCATGCAGCTGTTCCAGATACTCAGAACACAGTCCATATTTTACCTACCCCAGATGGGACACCCAAAGTATGATTATGCCCAATATTGTGTCAATGTCAACAAGAGCATTATCTCTGAGGTCATGGTACACTGAAAATACTAAAATATTAGCTGGGTCTTAAGTGTTCATTCTTGACCACTTTCTGTGACTTTGGGTATTCACCATGGGTGTTCACTGGGTGGTCATAGCCTAGAGACTACATCCAGGTCCTACTCACTGCAGTGAGGTCACAGCCTGCAGGACATTGGGGACGAGTCAATGTAAGTAAATCTGGAATCATCCATGATTATTTACATTGTACTGCCTCAGAAATGTGTCTAAATGAAAATAGGAATGGAAGAGATCCCATGATGACAATATTTGTGGTTTTACCTAATACAAACAGTGGTAATTGCATAAGGTGGTCACATATGACCATCCTGTGAGCACCAGGGTACTCTCCCGGGTCACCATCACTGTGAACATCTAAAATGTTCAGTATAGTGAACACTTTAGACCCTCATTAGATTTTGAGTGTAAAAAGCTGATCACATTTTCTTTTGTAAGAGAATGTTCACTTGGACCATCTATATCTATATTCTTGTCGGGCATATTGTAGATTGACATTCATGGTTGTCCTAGGGTTTATTGATACCTAAGGTTTTATAATTCTCCGGACACTGCTTAAAGTCAGTTGCTTGTAAACTTCTGGCTTATTCACCATGCATTTAATTTGATGTGACTACCGGTATTCAGAGCATCCATGCCTCGACATATGATGCATCACGCACAGCACCAGTGGGTTTCATCACGCCTGTAACTAGACCAATAGATGGATCATAGTTTGATCATGTGATCTAAAAAGCATCTAATAAAATAGGCTTTCAACCAAAGGCGATACGGACCCTAATTGGTTCAATAGTGATTCATCGATTCGTTGATGTACAGCTGATTGAAATTAACAGCTCACAAACCCGGACCAGAGGAAAAGGAAATGCAATATTATCTAAGCCACAGGGGCATCGTGCTGGATGGCCAACACAACAAGACGTTATGTTTAGATATGATAAAGCCTGTATTGATCTAGGGGCTTCTCATACTCGGAATACCAGGAAGGTGTTTCACAAGGAATTTAATACATGGATCGATCTATTTTGCTCACGAGTGGTGAAAATAGAATACAGTCTGAGGGAAGTATAAAGTGTTTCAAAAGGATCAGTCTTCGAATGGACTTACGAGTGGTTCATGTACATGTACCACATAATAGAATGATCCTTTTGAAACATCTGCAATATTTGTTCTATTACCATTACTCATACAGATCTATGAGAGACCAATCCATCATTGATAGAATGAAACAAAGTACAACAATGTCAGAACAGAATCGCTATTACATATATTATTTGCTATAATGGAAGCACCAAATATGACTCATATCATACTTAAAGGCGCACTCAACCCAGGACCTAACCCTGCCGAGTTTTGTACGCAAAAGACGTCGTGGGTTCAGTGTGCCTTGAATACATGTACTTGTCATACATGAAAAGAAAACATTGGATGGTTATAAAGCTAAAGTTACGACTGGTAGGCCTTTAGAAACACCTTGATAAGGATCAATCTATCTCAGCCTTCCAGATCCCATCGAGATGCATGGACCTTTATAATGCCTAGTTGCACCAGGTATTTGAATCCCAAAGCCCAATACTGGCACTTAACTCGAGGCCAAGGATGCCTATTGAGAAGCTCATTGTCTGTGAACGCTCATTTAGAGCAGGTAACCTAAGACCCTCTCATGGCTGCACTGAGACAGGTACACCATATCCTGCTATCTGGGAGTCTACACAATAGTCCCAGGTGCATTACATGAACATCCATAGAGTACACCTGTAGAGAATAGCACCCCCAGGCTAGAGTATTGCATAATGGTTAGTATACATACATTGTGCTGGTATACATGTATACCAAACATCTTTATTATACACCATGGGTAATTCGTACTGAAGTGGGAGTACCATGGTGTAGGATTATTAGTCAATCTGAAGATTACCCTTATAATTTTCACTGGTAACCCTGCAGCCAACAAGGTTAACCTTGTAGCAGAAAACGCAGAACCTCTAGAGACATTACACATGCAAATCGAATATTTCGTCGACAAATTTGGCTGCCATCATGAATTTCTCAATTAAAACGCTCAACGATGCCAGCTTGACATAGTCAAGATGCTGAAAGTAGGGATTCTGTACCCAGATCACCCATAGGCCACTATTATAGGTAGGGACTTGAAATGTTGGATATGGGCAGTTTAGTGCACTATAGCTAATAGTGGATATGTTATCTGAAACTGTGACCTGTGACTTGCTCTCTGCTTACATGTGGACTATAATGATTGAGGACATGTCACAATTAATTATGCATCCAAGGTACTAAACTATATTTGAATATAGGGTACAGTGGAAGAAGAATAAAAGACCATGTGGACGGATGGGGATACCTGGAGGAAAGTATAAGGCCCTGGAAGAGACATCAAAACATGCACAGTGGGAATGTGAAATACTCAGTTGGGAATATTCAAAGATGGAGGGACACTGATGTAAGGGTCAAGAAGGAGTGTATACGGTGGATTGGAGACACTGGATTGGTGACTAGCCTGAATAAAGGTTAGTAGAGGCACCCTGGAGGAGGGATTAGGTACCATTTATGTTTTAGTGAGGCATCCTGGTATGCACCATAAATAAGGGGTTTCGCACAATAGTGCAGGAATTGACACTCTGAAGGAGCAATAGCATAAAATATGTATGGTTGCACACCCTGGAGAAGGAGGGCTGGGCATAACAGGGGATTGATGTGATACCCTGCAGAAAGAAATGGGTAACATAATGTTTGGATGGGATATGCTGTAGAGGGGATAAGTTACCACAGAGGGTAGCAGGGAAGCCATGGAGGAGGCATTGAACACTATAATAATTGGATGAGACACCCTAGAGGAAGGATGAGGCAATATTGAGGTTGCGTGGGACATTCTAGAGAAGTAATGCATGTGATGGGATACTGTCGAGGAGGGATTTTGTGCTACACAGGGTAGGTAAGACACCCTCGAGGAGGGACATGGTACCATAGGGAGCATTAAGGCTAAGAAGGATGCCCTGGAGGAGGTATTAAGTAGTATACGTATTCGTATGAAACACCCAGGAGAAGGGACGATGCACCATATGGGTTAGGTAGGACACCCTGGAGCGGGTATCAGGCACCATACTGATAAGATGGAACATCCTGGAGAAGCTATACATAGCTAACCAGGCACCAACATTTAAATGTTGTTGGGCCTTCAGGGGCCTCCACCAAAAATGTAAAAATTAAAAATGATGCAGAATTACTCCTGTGGTACGGATGATTTTGGATATTTATCATTTAACGTTAATTTGCACTATATAAATGTTCTGATTCTGTGATTAAATAACATTAGCAAGATAACTACGTTTGCTGTAGCCAAAGGTGCTTTCGCCTTGTTGGCTATTATTTCCCTTTCAAGTGAGCTATATAACATCATTCAATTCCCAATATTAAGCTCACAGTAATTCCTAGAGTGAGCGGGTCTCCCATGTACCTCTGGTAATCCCTCTGTACAGGATGTGTGAACCTTAATAATGTTTTAGGGCGCCACCTAGTGCAACACACGGTTCTATAGGTAGCTTTTCTACATGATATTAAGGAAGGTGCCACCTTAGTAACTAGATTATAGGAGGTCCACACTGGTCATTAATACATGGCCTCATCCAGAACTGCCACGAAGTAATCTCCACGTGTGTCGCACTTTACCACCGGGATACCCGTGCTTGTGACCTCTTTTACCCTTTTATTGTAAAAGTGGAATATTAACCTTATAAACGGAAGGCCTTATTGTGTTTGAATTTCACCTTTATTGGGTTTGTTTTTCACTGAATAAGGGGCATATTCTACTGTTAATAAATCTATTATAACCCTCATTCAGTGAATATGCACCCCTGCGGGGCTAGTTTCCTTCTTTAGGAAAAAATGTAAATTTATTCAGAAAACAACATCATTCTGTGTCTTCTTGGTGCTGTTTCATTGCTTCAGGATCCGTGTTTTATTTTTTATGGAATACGCAGCCTCATTGATTTAACCAATGAGCGCCGTATTTCACACCCCCTGTGCAATAACCCATTGCCGTGTTGCACGGTCCTATGACGTCATAAAAATGACGGTTTATTTACATTTGAACGGCGTAGAAAAAAAGCTATTTAAGCCAATTTAGCCCCTCCTCCTATAATAATCGAATCGAAAAAGGTAAAAAATAAATAAAAATCTTTTTATTTATAAAGGGCTAAAGTACGATATGGCCGAGCATGGGAGATCTCATACATATACATACAATGTAATTGTCATCTCAGCTGTCCTCCCAGACATTAGGACAGGTGTTACTACCTGTAGTGCATGGATTATTCAGCCCAGTTTCTGGCCACCTTTCACACAGCTCATGGAGCCATGTCATGGAACATGCCATCTATCAATCTCCAAGCATAATATACCTGTTCCCTTTCGTACTCTCCTCTGTGCCACAAGCTAACCCCTTTAAATGTGGCATTATAACTTGATGTTTCATGCCCATTTCTTATACAGTGCCATAATGTCTCATATCTCTCACTGGTAACTCGCTGGCGCTGAATTCATGCATCATGCTGACCCTGCAACTTCGTATGATCGGCGTCAATGCAGCATCAATGAAAGGACATGGTAGATTAAATCACTATGCTACGCTTAAAGGGTTAAGCAAAAAGATCTAAATTATATAATGGTGTCCGAGCGGTAAGAGGCTATCACAGACCTATGCGCCAGCCTGGACAGAATAACAGTTGTCATTAGAAACAGGTGTACTTCAGGGTTATAGTGATTGGCATGCTTAAAATGAACGAAAATGAACGAAAATTTGACTCTGGATTTTAAAGTTTACACTGAACATTATTATAATGCTGTAAGAGCTGAGCAAGTTACACTAATAATAGATACCTTCTGTGCCGTGATGATAATAATGATCAACACTAACCTATATGAGAAAAGGTCTAGATGCATCAAATCAATTCATAATTTGTACTGTGCCACTGTGGTAGCATTGGAACTGATGGGGGGAGGGGGGGGGGGGGGGGGGGTCGTGAGTGGGCAGAAGTAGATGGATGTATTCAGTGTTATCCAGTACATTTCCATGCCGCTGGTGGGAATACTGGCTTCAGCTGGTTAGGGAGAAAGGTGGCGGTCTGCATCAAAGTGGCGAGGTTGCCTCCAGAATGACTACCCTCTTTAGGGGAGTCCAGGCTGCTTTGGGGAACCTAAGTGACTCCCTGGGCGACCTAAGAGAGTCACCCGGAGAGTCACCTAGTTCCCTGACTCACCTAAGAGTCTCACATAACGACCTGGGCTGCCCTAAAGAGGGGATGTCTTTCTTTTCTGTGTGTAGGCCTTTAGAAACCGTTTGTTCTATCCGATGATGCCATCTTCTGATCCAAGTTTGGGGCCAATAGTCTATCTGGGGCCAAGAGTCTATTTGAGGCCAAGTGGGATAAAACATTGACCCATCGGCGATATCGAGTCAGATCGCTGTTACGGCTTATAGGATCGGCACAGAGTCTGGGTGTGGCTTATAGGCCTGTAGCTAGATGCATTATCAACCAATAAGATAACCCCCTGGCCTTCACTGCGGAATTCTTAGGGGGCATTATGTAACAGCTTGTACCCATTGTGATTGCTGTATCAGAGCTTACCCCGCCAGCTACCAGATCAAGCAATGGTGGCCCCTACTAAGGAAGCTGCAACCTCAGTATACGCAAGTTTTTACTCCTATAGTAGGGGAGAGAGGGGCACGTTAAACCACTTTTGCACATTTATTTTTTTCCTGACCTTATTAAAGTCACCTGAACTTTGATTTTGTATCTGGCAATTACTTTATATTGTTGCAACATATGACAACCTATGGCAACACAAGTATGGTCATTTTTTGTATTTCTTTTGCATTTTTGAAAATAAAATCTTGGAGTGGTTCAATGTGCCCCATGCCCTGGGCAGGTTGAGCCACCCACTGAGGCACCTTGAACCACATAAATCAAATGGTTCAATTAATCAGCAATATGGATCTATTATTATTGAAAATTGAAGTTAAATCAATTGCTTTTGTTACTTTTGCATCCAATTGAAAAATTACATATTTAATGCACAAGTCCGCCAATTATAGTTTCTAGAGTAGTGACTGGGTTGGAGCCTTTCATATTTCCCTTTAGGTCAATATAAACCATCTTAAGAGGATTGCTGCTATTTGCAAGGTCAATATACATCTCTGATTACATTCTTTTTTGATGTAACAGACTGTTCTGCTTCTGAAAAAACGATACATCTTGGAATAAAGATACTGTGAAATTGCTCCAAAGGAATTTACCATCACAATTGGCAAACTATGTATTTTATCATAATTGTATTACCAAATTGTATCTTATATGTCTGTGTCTTTGCGTGTACCTTAATTCCAATAAACTGTGTGCTTTTAAATATGTAGGCCTACTTGTTGGGTTAGCCTATTGTAGCCCCAGAGTTTGAACTGAGTAATATCATCTCATCACATCACTCACCTTCAAGCTGGCAAAGGACTTTTCAAATAATTCTGCCCTCTGGTGAGGAGCAGTCATACCATGTCCTTCTATGCACTACAATGCAAAGGTGCATATGTGTTAGATAATGGAACTATTCCTTCAAGAGCATGGTTCACGGTGCCCCAGATTTTGTGGTTCAATGTACCCCATACGAGCCTTTCGTAGAAAAGGTTGATGTAATTCAGATTACATAACACAGTCAGGAGTAAAATCAGGTTCTATTCAAGCGTTCATATGTATACTTTGACCTCCATACAGATCTTAGGCCAGCAATGTTTCATAACAACATGACAACAAACGTTTAACAATTGCAAATAGTTACTTTCAGGGGCATAAATCCTTTAATGTTGTCTGAGTTTCTTCTCAACATCCCAACTAAACATTATGCTGCTGCTCTGAACTGTCTATATAAGGGGGTTATGTGGTAGGCAAACTGCTGGAAAATTCCCAAATGAATAGCAAAGAGAGCGAATGGTTCAATGTGCCCAGGTGGTCAATGTGCCCCTCTCTCCCCTACAGTACAAAATTGATCATAATCAGATGGCCAGTGCGGCTTATAGGATCGACCCAAAGTTGGGGTGCGGCTTATAAGTGAGAGGATCTCCTCCTCTCCTCCTGCTAAGTGTAATCTCTAGCTGATAAACACTAATGAGGCCATCTGTTGGAGTCCGTGGGCATTCCTTGGGCATTCCGTGGGTGTTCCGTGGGCGTTCCGTCCCGGTGGAAGTAGATTTTTACATCCGTACATGGATAGAGCTACGTTTTGGGGAAACGTACCGCGATCCGTACCTTGACGCTATTTTGACGTAAGACATACTTTTGTTATCTGCGAAGATTGTCCAGTAGTTTAATAAATGAGTACCACACCAGTCACCACACCCCTAAAACCGCGTAGCCCATTGGAGTGATGCATGGCCCCGAATGATAAAAGTATCGGGCCCTAATTCAAGGTGAGCAGGCAGGGTGGTGCAGGGATACATTAGATGGCGTTAAGTGCGGTGGTGCAGATATATACATCCAGCACTCTCTGCACGCCATTAAATCATCCCGCTCCAAATGGCATGCTGACATCTGATTGGTTACCGGGGTGGCCGGACATCCCGTCATCCCGCAGTCAATGTCACTGTTGATTACACGTGGCAGGCAGGAGGTGGTTTAGATATTGTGATGGACAGTGGAGGCCCTATCTGTAGTATTTCTAGGTATTGCTGAGGGGCACAGGAGAATACCACTAAAAGGGAAATATGATACTCTACGTTTATGCGTTATTCGCTTCGCTGTGGGGTGTAGTGGGGTGACATTTCTGTTGAAGAGAGGGGGAAATCAAAAGTCCTGTCCTGATCCTGTTTCTTGTCCCATGACATTTTAGATGGCTTTTAATATTATAATTTACTAACCAATGCCCTGATGAGATATGTTTCTGGTTCACTCTATACCTATTTTTGATGAAGTCACCATAAGCTAGGATTTTCTTTCATATCTAGACGATGTTAATGTAACGCGATTGAATATGTTTTTGTATTGCTGACACCTATACATAGAATGGAAATATGAACGACTGAAAGAAAAATATCCAATCATACTTCAATGCGTTCACATTTAATATTTGTCTTTAGACGACACTAAATATACAAGTTGGTCTACGTAATGTCCTTACAAGATCTTCAGAAATTTAGCACATTTAGTCTTTTTTCTACTTTAGTGAACAGATTTGGCTTGTTTCATGAAGATTTTGTTTTTGTTTTTACATCCCCCTTTCCGCTCTCGCTCCTCATGACAAGCATAGGGATCGAACTACCTATACTAGGACGGAATTGAACGATTTGTCGTCATGGTACCTGAATACAGCTCTGGTGAATAGCTCACCAGTGCTGTATTCAAGCATCATTCCGACTCTATTGTGTTGATACTCACATAGATGCAGTTGATACAAGGTCCTGCATGAGAGTCGGTAGGGCTGCATGAATACATCATGACGACAAAGGGTATAGCACATTATTTAGCACCCTGATTCTCTTTAAACAATTAGAAAGAATCTCCCTACCTAGGTGTATCTTAACCTAAATCCGATACCCAACTCACTATCAGGTCTAAGGCAATACACAATAGTTTCCAGTGTCAGCATGCTATGACTCTTTGCAGAGTAAGGCTGACGGTACGCATACCTCATGTTACAGGTTTAAGTGCAGCACAGTACTTTAATCCTCTTACAATTCGCAATGATGCATTTTACCTGTACATATCCATCACGTCTAGATGCATACATTATAGATATAGACACCCACATAGATGCACACAGTGGCAGCAGCCAAGTCTACAGTGGTAGACAATGTGACTGGGTTGAGTGAGGTAGGTTGGATTGTTCCCAACTAATCCATGACCTTTGGCATCTGCACAACCAACAGGCATACATGAAGAGACGCATAACATCATGTCCTATTGTTATGACTTGTGTTATTTGTATCGTTCTCCATATTTTATTGTACTATATGTGAGGAGTATTTTGGGAGAACGTGAGGTTCTGTGTCCGAAGAAGAATAGGTAGAGGGCAAAACAATGCAGATAATGTATAGAAAACAGACTGGCAATACCACTACTATCGGGACTCACTAGATCAAATTGCATGGTAGGGTAAAGGAACCCTGGGTCGGACAGACACTTCGAGTCGGACACCATTGGCTTTAAATTACATATAGTGAATATAAACAATTTACCTATCATGTCAACAAATTATGAATATTCAGGTGTTCTTCCTTCCAACAAGTAGAGCAGATCATATATAACTCACTTCCTACAAAGCTCAATGACTGCTCGAACCTGGGGTATTTTCGCAATATTCTCAACATAAATCCCACCAGGAAATGCATGGGAAATCGTTTTTTTCTATTATGTCTGTTCTGGCTTTCCTAAGCATAAAAACCAAAAAAAATATGTATGTTTTGCAAAGGTGCACATCAAGGAACACAAATATATTACCAACACTTTTTTGTGAGAATTGCCTTAACAGCACCTCAGCATACACACAGACTAACTATCAGTCACCTGATAAGAACCAAGAGCAATACCCATACATTCATAGGAAAACTAATTTGTACAGAGTGCACTATTAATCCCTAGGGCCATAAAATAGATAGGATATTTTAGCAGAGCTTCAGTGTCAATACCTGACACCCCTCCCCCCCCATTCATTTGGACTAGTTCAAACCAGTGACCTCACCAGGGCACCGACCAATGGGAGATCAATATTTACATAGTGGCCTTCCTATTGGTGCTTACTGGAATAAACAAAATCCAGTGGGGTATTTTAACCTGCAACACTGGGCGACATACGGCCTCTTAGATCACCTTGGTAGTGAAGTGAGTACTGCAACGTTATACACAGACATACCTTATGCTATTCATGTATACTGCATCTTAAGGTAGTTTACGAGTACCTTTATTAAGGGATATTGCAAACCAGGTTTTGAATGAGCGCCAGTCTTGTATAAGTGCCTAGGGTAGGGGAGCCTTCAGATATATTTTAGGTGCAACAAATCTATCTTGAATAAGCGTCTTCTTGTATTGGCACCGAAGGCTAATCATGTGTGCAAATCTGTAAGCACAGGGTGCGTAAACATGAAGGTTCAGTAACATGTGCTTAAGACAGCATTGTGTGCAAGAACAAAATATTAACTAGGAGGATATAAGGTCAAGCTATTTGCTAAAATATGACTTGTTGACTATGCACTGGATAACAATTAAAATGACAGTATTGAAGCCACTTATATGTTCGAGGCCCTGTGAATATGAATGTAGCCACTTTGAATGTCTATCATCATTATCTGCAAGCTATGGTGAAAATGGTAGATTTCTGTAATGGCAACCACAAAGAGACCTACAATATGAAGGTTATTCATTGTAGAGGTCATGTGATGTCTTTATGTTGCTAGACCCTGATAATATGGATGTAGCCACCTTAAAAGAATGTATATCACCCTTATTTACAGAGGTATGGCAAAAATGGTAAATCTCTGCAATGGCTGCCATATTATCAATACCTGTAATTGGTAAATTGTGCACTGGATAAGTCATGTGATGTCTTCATTATGCCCCTTGACCCTGAATATGTGGATGTAGCCACTTGAAATGAATGAACATCACCCTTATTAGCAAAGCTATGGCGAAAATGATAAATTTCCAAAACGGCTCCTTCTATTAGGCCTACATTTGATAAACTATGCATTGGAGAGGTCATGAAATGTCTTCATTATTTTGCTAGACCCTGAAAATGGGGATGTAGACCCTTTAAATGAATGTCTATCATCATTAGCTGCAAAGCTAAATCAGAAATAGTGAATTTGGTAATGGCCGCATTTATCGGGCCCTAAGAAAAACGATAATTTCAGCTAGCATCCACCCTGAACTTGTTCAATATAGGTCAAACTTCAAGCCTGGCATGAATGCCAATCCCTAACATTCCATCCCTCATAAAGTGATTTCTAGCCTTCTTTTGAAATTTTACCCCCCTACTAACCGACAAATTGCACCTAAAAGTCGGACACCAATTACACCCTGACTCAGACACTCTATGTTAGTGCCAGGTCACATCCTAATGAAGGATTATGTTCTGATACTATATACCTATACGTTACAAATACATAGTGGCAGCTGGGGATGTATGTGCGACTTGATCTGGCATTATCATAGACATGAGAAACATTAATGATCTGCTCGGCAGCAGGAGGTATGCATGGATAGGACAGTTACAATTTAAAGCAAATTAACGGAAATACCCCCCCCCCCCCCAAGCAAAAGGTTAATAGCCATATTCATCCACATGTTCATTATTACTTAGTCCACACAATCACACTGCATACAGTTTGGTATATCTATGTAACTAATGGAAGATGAAAGTGTCCGACTCAAGGATTCACTCTGGCATGATGCAGTTTGATGTTTTGAAATCAACAGATTAGATGGCGATTTTATCATACTTAAATGATGGAATTTATGGGAATTACTTCTGATATAGATAATACCAGACAATATGACATGTGTTCAGTGGTATAGTCCATATTGTAATTTGGATCCTTTAAGGGTGTCAGTTTTAACACGCAGAAGGCGTCACCTCTTCCTTGTCCAGGAGCGTTCAGTACCTTTACCCTATACAGGTATTCTATTCTCAATGGTTAAGGACGATGCTGTAAACAGCATTTGGGAAGCTTTTCGCTATATGTAGAGGACAGGATTCTATGGGTGAGTGTATTCTAGATAGTACCATGATTAGACTGACGTATTAATGCCAAAAAAACTTTGACATTTTTCTATGTTTATTAGAGAATGCATATTTGACAGATATGAAGAAACTGTCCCCTACTGTATTATGGCCAACTCCTCTATCTCTCGGCTTACAATGGCACGTCTACAATGAGGTTAATATGATTGCTCATACCACCTTGTCTCCATCTGTATGATACACTACAATCGAAATCCCCAGGGGTTGTAGTCCATTAGGTAAAGTGATATACACTATTGAATATCTAATCAATTGCCAGGGGCTCTGCCATCACTTGGCCTTGTCAGAGATATCTTCAGAATAGCTGTCTCCTTGTAGTATTGATGAACTAACCCATTATGCAGTATGCATTCTTCATGCCCAGCAGGCCGATACATTCCCAAAGGGTCAGATATGCTGCACCAATGCAGCACTGCAGTGGTATAGCGCATCATGACGAGAAATGTATGAGGTGCCATGCGAGGTTAATTACGACAAACCCTGCGGCCTTGTCTACATGAGTAAGTCAGATGTTGTTATTGCTATTTTCAATACCGATTCGCAATGAAGAATACAGTTTTGATATAATTATGATCAAAACAGAGCGCAATCAGTCAATCAGATTGTCTGAAAGTCAATGAGTGTATTCCCGAAAAAATGATTTAAAAGGTATACCGGTAGTAATCGTAAAATACTTCATACATATATCCTATATATTCAGACCGTGTAGCCTAAAACACTCCTATTATGTACTGTTTATTGGTCCGACCAAGAAATAAATGATTGGAAGGTATATGGATTGATTCCCTCTTATAAAATATCTACACATACAATACCATAGAGGATACAGCCTTTTTATCATCGACCTACGACTGATTTTCGATACATACGTGTAGCTTGTCTTACACGTGTTTATGTACTGTTCAGAAGTGGAGTCCCCTTTTGTGTCTCACCAGGGTTGTTTTGGCAGACGGTAGGGCTGGTTTATAGTGTGGTAATTGGCTAATGGCCTTACATCAAAGCCACAGGAAGAGCCTTGCAAAGGCATCATTCACCTTGACCTAATGACTGAGCTCCTCCAGGGTCTCTCAGACCCACATCCGGGTACGTGCGCATGCGCATGTATGGGCCGAGTAACAGAAAATGTGCTAGCAAAGGCGCTCTTTTCACTCTAGAGATGCATTGATGCTCCTCTGATGAGTAACTATTAGAAAACGAGGAGGGTGTTTATGTCGTGACCACAACTACAAAAGTGCCCAACAAACCTGCTGGCAAAATCCAGCTGGACTTAATTATGCATGATTTTTCCCTCCATTAGGTCTCATTGGTCAACCTGTGGTCAGCTGGTCAGCTGTTGGCCAAGCTTTGAGGCTCAGTCATACTGACACTTGTTTACAAGTGCACCTAGACACTGACACACTGTCTGTGTTTATTGACTATAGGTGTATTCACACTATTGGGGGCTCTTTGTTTGGCCCCTATATATAGTGTGACACTAGCTGAGTAGCACACACTGCTATTGAGTAAATAAACATATATTCTATTTATATTATATGTACCTGTGGTGTGTACTTAAAATAGGGCTTTGACATTTTTAGTGCTTATAGCTGGCTCAAGTACGAGCCTAAAATGACTTTTGTAGTTTTGACCCTTATGGCGTCATCATCAGGTGGTAGACGCGTGTGTATAAAAAATACTGTACCTTTGTATTATTATAATCGATTCTGAGAGTGGTATAGCTTACTCGAGTTGTAGTTTTGGGTCCGTTTTGCCCACGTAGTGCATTTTGCACTTTCTGCACTGTAGACAATATATTAGGTTGGAGCTCTCACACGTGACGTTGTTCTTTGTTGTGTAGCTCTTTCCCGTGATGTTGCACACCACATTTCCGGTTTTGCTTATTTTTGCACACTTGTCACAAAAAAGGTACTCACCAGGGCCGGATTCAAGCAGTATTCTGATCATGACGAATGTTTGATGATGATGCAGGGGTAATGTAAACTCACCAGGGCTGTGTTCATGTATCATGACGACAGACGGTTTAGATTATCTCTGGCTTTCTCCTATACATGTACAGGGCTGTGGCTGTAGAGGGTGGGCTGAAGGCTAGGTCTATTATATAGCTGATACTGCTCCAGTGCTGATCACTTCATCACATGTCACAAGGAATTAATCCTTAACCATTTAACGGTGACATAGTGCTTTAATGTGCTGCACTGTCCATTTGTTGCCATGATTCATGAATGCATCCCTATTTGAAGATGGTTGTCTTCTGAAACTCCTGATATAAGAAATATGCCAATGTAGGAAATAAGGAATGTTGCTGAATGCAACAAAATTATGCGTATATTGTTAAGTCACCCTTTTTGCTACATAGGTCTATAGAAAGGAGACTTTGTATAACCACATCAACGTACTCCAACACCGCGGCTGCTGACACAGAATACCAAGGTATCCAGAAAGGCCTTTGAGACTCTGATTATTCCTTGTGTGAAAAATCAATGTTACATGTGGACCATGTATCCACTACGGCGCCGTATGCAGCTTCCTTCATGTGGCCCCTTTGTAGACAATCATAGTGATTTGATGCACTGTACCCTCTTAGTCACCATGGTGTATGAGTGCTGCATTCATGCATCATGCCAACGGTGTTGATACATTCATAAATGGTTGGCTTGATGCATCAAAACAGGCCTGTGACTTACTCACCGGCACTCCATTGGTGCATCATGCCCAGAAATGAAGCTTTGATCCTTAATGCTTAAAGCCGCATTCTCTGTAAGAGCTCACACCTGTTTTTTTATAGTGTTCTGGGGGCTATTTCATAAACATGAAAGGGGTAAGAATTGTAATTCACACCAGAAAAAGAGACTGAAAGATGCAACCCACAAAATGGTCTTCAATTGTTCTCGTTTCTGATTTCCTGTTGTGATTCAAAATGTTTTTGAGAATGATTCTGCACATTAATCTAAGATGTAGAATAACAATTATTATATCATCTAAGGAAATACCATGAACAAAATGGGCTGGAAGTGTCAATGGATTAGGATTTGATCCGAGTGTCTCTTGTACCTTGCTGTGTGAGGTGAACACTCCCAATGAGAATGTTTTTCTGAATTATAATGCAATTTTTACTTTTCTAAATGGTCTGCAAAATACCCACATTATCAAAAAAACTTGAGGCTGTGTCTCACGAACTTGGGTCATTGTTTTTGTCTCTGACCGGGTGCCTAAGTTCGTGAGACACAGCCTTGTTGGAATTAGCGCCCTCGTCAGAAGCTTATCCTCACGCACACACAGAAAAGTGAGAGTCATTGTCGCTAAAAGTACCCTCACCTGAGGGTCAGGCACTGCTTGACTCTCAGGTGAGGGTAGTTTTAGCGACAATGACTCTTACTTTTCTGAGGGTGCAGCACAACAATAATCTGCTTGATTGTGCATTAATGAGAGTAGACTTAGATTAAGATATTACTTACAGTTATGACAAGCAGTGTACATAACATTGCCTCCAAATACGGTTAGTTCTACCAGTGAATGTGGGACCTAGCCTAAGGATATCTTACTGCATGGCATGGTTTAGGCCAGACAATACAATACGTTCATCAGCAGAAAGGCATGGCAAAAGGGCATGGCTTTCACTGTTGATGATGTTGTATAGAACGGCATTAATTTTGTAGTGGTCAATAATGGAGCCCATCAGTCATCAGAGCCATCCCTGCATGTACCGCCGTATCCTATTGATGGCTTAATGGAACATCATCCATCTGCCAGCCTATGCTGTGTACTTTCATGGGTCCACCATAGCCATTTAATTTAGTTTTAAAAACTGCCCAGTGTTGTAGTGCTGATATGCCAAAATGCAGATCTTTAATCAGATTTAAAGTGACAGATGCATTTCTGTTCCACAGTGGTTTTCAATTTGAGTTAATACTTTTCTGCAACCCGATTGGTACCATCAGGACCGTTTACCTAGTTGTGTCAGGAGAGGCAGTTAGGGTAGGCAGCATCAGGACCTTAACCTGGTTGTGGCAGGAGGGACAGGTAAGGGTAGGCACCATCAGGACCATTACCTGGTTGTGGCAGGAGGGACAGCTAGGGGTAGGTACCATCAGGACCATTACCTAGCTGTGGCAGGAGAGGCAGTTAAGGGTAGGTACCATCAGGACCTTTACCTATCGTGGGGGCAGGAGAGGCAGGTGGGACTGTAATACTGTACCACATGTCACTATCCATCATAAGCGCCACCTGTTGGTGTGTCCGCCTGCCTCCCTGCAGCCACTCCCTGTCTCCGTGGTTACAGGTATATTAGCACAGGTGACTCCTATCTCACTATAGGGCAGTATACAATCAAGGTGGTCACCGACACATTTACATAGAGACTCCAAAAATGCTGGTTAAACTTAGTGAAAAAACACTGAAATAATGATATACCAGGAGGATGTACTATGGTGTAATATTAACGTTCTTTATTTAATCTAATCTATATTTCGGGTGAAACACATCATAATAAGGCCCAAGAGATCTTAGGCAACCCGGCCCTAGCTTTAAAGCAGGGCTGACCTAGCATTTTCTTTTACAATTTTAAATTATTTAAAAACATTCTACTTTTTCTTAGTATTTAGTCAAAAAGAGCATGCTCCTATGATCTTGGTGGCCTAGATAATAATCTGATTTCACCAAATGGCTTTTAACAGGAATATCCAACTATTCCTGATGAGCCACGGGTTGATGGGACTAGTTATTCACCACTCATTCTCGCTACTTTCAAGATTAGAAAATTTCGTCGCCTCAGTATACAAAGGTCGTAAGTGGAAAATTCATGTTTAGAGATATATGAGCGAAATAAGAAAAATCAATGTGATCTTCAGGCTGTAATTCCTAAAATACATGATATATTGTCCCATAAATCGTCCTACATGTAAACAATAATAAGTAAAAACTAATTATATAAATTATATTAAAATATCCTACCTAGTCCAATGGTAAATATAGCAATAATTAGTGGAAAATGGGGAAAATTAGGTCACTTTCGACCTTTGTATACTAAAATGAATGTATATTTCTGTATATTTATTCAGTAAACAAAGGTTGTAATTGATGTCTTCAGTTCAAAACTGTAAGGAAATGCCTAAATAGTTGATCAATTTATGCCTAATGGTCACTAAATGAATATTTAATATTTTTAGTTGCTTATGTTACTTTAAAAATATATACACATCTTGCTGTTGCTTAGCAACAGTGATATTTCTGCTAAAATGAGCAATATCTGTCATTTCCCCCTTATATTCACCGCCTTTATACTTCAAAGTTGGCATATTTTTGTAAAAATATCCAAAATGTACCTATATAATAGGAATTATATAAAATAGTTTAAAAAAAGCCCCCAAAAATGCTGTTTTGATAATAAAATACATTGGGGTTACAATTTTCACATCACTTACGACCTTTGTATACTGAGAAAAACATCATTTTCTCAGTTACAACCTTTTATTTGATTACTGAGCTATTACCTCCAAGAAAATGGCCATTTTTGAAAAATTCCAAAAAATGTCGAAAATTCATAGGATAAAGAAAAATATCAAAGAACAAAAAAAAAATCTTGTTTTTTCACTTACAACCTGTGTATACTGAGGCGACGAAATAAAGAAATCTAAAAGAAAGCCGACCTACATATACGCTAATTTCCGGACCATGTTGCCTGAAACACACCTTTAGGTTTAGGCCTTAGCGAAAGAACCACGTCCATCTAGATATTATGTCATCTACAAACCACATGAATAATTATCTATATATCAGATATAAAGCGCCCAAGGCCAGACAACAAGATGAACACAGGTAGTGGTTCCACCATGACCTTCAATACCACAGAGGCCAGCTTTTTCACACAGGTATTGAATATGGATTATGTTGACAGCCTCTAGAAACCATGACGACATACCAGACTTGGACGTGGGCGTCAATGCCTGTACGTAGCCTGAATAACGTGAAACCAACCCTTTACACACGGCGGATACGTATAATTATCATCATGATGTAACCCCCTATATATCAGCCTTCACAGCTCACAAAAAGCGTTTCAAAACGTTGTTTCTAAACGCACTGTATCCAATAATAACCACTAACAATGATTTATCCGTAGAAAACATTCCATGTACATTCCAAATAGAGAATTTTAGCACCAGAAATGGAATAGTTCTCAGAGGACTACTTTGTAATCGATAAAAATCCTCCGCGAAGGTATCTTATCACGTGTTGGTCAACACAATATGAACTCGATATGCCATCATAATTGATCAGGCTAAATGCCACTGACCATGCGATTAATAGTTCTCACTTACACGTGCCTGGTTAGGTAATAGCAATCGTGGCTCTGAATCCTGAGGTTCAGAGGTTGAGCGTCTCTAAGGAGAGTATCTAGTGCTCTTCATTTGTCTGACATGTGTTTATGATGTGGGTTGTCAGTTGTACAATGTCAACATGACATAGTAGTATACCGAGTTGTCAGATATATCATGGAAACATGACATAGTAGTATACCGTGTTATAAGTTATATTATGGAAATATGACATAGTAGTATACCGAATTGTCAGTTATATCATGGCAACACGACATAGTAGTATACTGAGTTATCAGTTATATTATGGAAATATGACATAGTAGCATACCGAGTTGTCAGTTATATCATGGCAACACGACATAGTAGTAGACCGTGTTATAAGTTACATTATGGCAACATGAAATAGTAGTATAAAGAATTGTGAGGTTTATTATGGAAACAAGGCACAATAGATAGTAACGCAGTGCGTTTGAATAGGCAATGGAAATGTCATCCCTGTTCACATACATCATTAAACATTTGAGCTTTGAGAATTTTAGATAATTGCGCCTATGTGGACCTGGAAGGGGTATTCAGTTCTGACCTGGATATTTCATTGTGGGTTAGGACATTATGGGTTTCGCTTTACCTGCATTGCCCACGTATCTAGTTCTGTGACCTACTTCACCTGGGATTATACCTGTTCCCCGTTTGCATATCTACTGCATTAACCCTTTAAGGGCCGCATAGTGCTTTAATGGTGCCATTTCTTATTTCTTGGCATGATGCATGAGTGCAGCCCTGAAGTGCATCCACCTCGAGGGGCGGCATGATGCATACACTGATTATAATGGGCCTGGAAATGTTAGTCACTACGGACTACATTTCTATAGTCACGTGAACGTAGCAAAAAGGGCTAAACCAAGTTAGTCACCTATGTCTATAGTAAGTTAGTCATATAGTCAACCTATTGTCGGCCATTAACTCGGCTGATTTGGGCTATATAGTCAAGCGACTATGAATTTAATGGTTTCATGGTCTAAAAAAGTCACTATGACTAATACATATGTCATTCATGAGAAATAAGGGAAATTTAAGTACTGAAGGCAGGTCAAGGTTCAGGAGGGTAGAGCAAGGCAGAGAAAAACTATGTAGAGTAGAGCAGGAGAGAGCAAGACAGAGTAAGGTAGAGCTGAGTGCTGTAGAGCAGAGCATGGCAGAGCAGGGTAATGTAGAGTATAGCAGGTAGATCAAGGCAGAACAACAGGGCAAAGAAATGTAGAGCAGAGCAGGGCAGAGCAAGGCAGAGCAGAGCAAGACAGAGCAGAGCAGTGTAGGGTATTGCAGCGTAGATCAAGGCAGAAAGGCAGGGCAAAGTCATGTAGAGCAGAGCAGAGCAAGACAGAGCAGAGTAGTGTAGAGTTAGAGCAAGGCATGTAGAGTAAGGCAGATCAGAGTAATGTAGATGAGAGGAGGACAGAGCAATGCAAAGCAGTGTAATGTAGAGCAAGGCAGAGCAAGGCAGAGCAAGACAGAGCAGAGTAATACAGATTAGAGCCAGGCAGAGTAAGGCAGGGCAAGTGAGAGCAGAGAAATGTAGAGTAGAGCAGGGCAGAACAAGTCAGGGCAGTGTAATGTAGAGCAGAATAGTGCAGAACAAAGTCTGTCAAACTCTGCCCTACTCTACATTACACTGCTCTGCCATACTCTGCATGGATCTACTTTGTCCTGCTCTGCTCTACATTACTCTGCTCTCTCTTTCTCTACCCTGATCTGCTCTGTCTATTTCTGCCTTGATCTACTATACATAACTTGGCTCTGCCTTGATCTACCCTGCAATGCCGTATGTGTTCTGCTAAGGCAGAGCAGGGGACAGGCTATAATAGGTAGGGCAGAGGACAGGCAAGGATAAGGCAGGGACAGGCTAGGATAGATAGCGAAGGGGACATGCTAGGGTAGATTCACCATGAGTCGGACACATACCCTGAGACGGACAGTGAAATTTGAGGGTATTCATGTAAACTACGACGTCTAGTGTATGTTATTTGGAAAGAATAACACTTAAACTTTACCCTAGTTCAAAAATGAAGTGCTTAAAATGCTTCAATGACCACAAAATCAAGTGTCCGTCTCAAGGTATGTGTCCGACTTAAGGTGAATCTACCCTATAGGATAAGCCATTGGTAGGGACGTGCTAGGATAAGCCAGGACAGGGGACATGCTAGGATAAGCCATTGGTAGGGACGTGCTAGGATAAGCCAGGGCAATGAACATGCTAGGATAAGGCAGGGCAGGTGACAGGCTAGGATAAGGTAGGCTAGGGGACAGGCTAGGTTATGGCGGGGCAGGGTAGAGCACCATGAAAAGCATGAAGTGGGTAGATAAGGTAGGACATTTAAGCCTACCACAATATCCCTTCCTATACTCAGCTTCTGTGTAGGCCTATCAGGCTAGACCTACACTGTTCATGTATTTCTATGTTATTACAATTTAACAAAATATCATGATTATTCTATCAAACATGAGAACTCATGCACCCTATAACATCTAAAGTAGTCATAGTCAACCATAACATAACATATAACAAGCAGGGATATCCATAGAACAGTGGTTTAGGAGAAGATGTGCATACCTGAGGTCCATGGACCATTCAAATTTGAATCCTAACTGTTTCCTGTGCACACATTCCTGTGACATCATCAATTTGTGCGATTCACATATAGTCACTCCTGACTATCTTCATGACTAACAAGTGACTAAGTTGTATAGTCTCATGACTACGGGAGACAAAATATGGTGGTATAGTCACTACTGACTATAGGTATTATTATCAGTGTAATATTGCAGCCGTGCCTGGTCACTCGCAAGGTTTGCATTCATGTATCATGAAAACAAAGGATACGGTGCATTAAGGCAATATGCTGCCCTTAGTGGGCGAAGCAGCCTGGGAGCTACAAAAGATGTTCCTGTACTGATGATTGTATAGGAGCTATGGCTATGGTTAGATCAGCAAGGTCTAATAATATCCTCTAATGATCCTACTGAGAGCCAGATATTCTGTCGGAAAACAGCAGAATACCTTTATTGTATGGGCACTACCAACCTTAGCCCAGGATAGCTTGATCCTCAAGGCTACAATTGTCATTAATTTTCTCATTTTACCTGAAGCACACTTTTTTCCTGGCATAATCGAAGAAGACTCCTTATTTGAATAATTTAAATACAGATTATTTAGAGACAAGCAGACACACAGACAGCGTCCTTAGTCAGCTGCCAGTACAGGTGTAACATGATGGTGTAATGTGAGCTGTACTCAGGTGTGTCTTAAGCTCAGGTGTGTCTTAGACACGTGGCCTAGAACTGCGTAGACATGCTAAGGGTGTAGGATATATCATATGTTATAAGGGGGATCAAACACACTCAATGTCTATAGCAGTTATATGTGATGGCAGGAGTTTTGTTATATGGTCTAGCCCATTGTGTTGTAATATAGCTTTATTTGCCAGGTAATAATACCTGTGCTGCATTTGTTTGCAACCATGTTGCTAAATGATCAATTAACAAGTAGCTTCACCCGTAAGTAATGATTGATCCATGGGATCAGCGATTCATCACAGGAATTTTATACAAAAGAACAACAGCTATTTTAACCATACACGGTCGACTCTAGGAAAAAGCACCATAATTATGCTGTCCTTCTACGATTAGAGGACATGTGTCTGACCCCATGTCGCATTTTTAGGGTTTAAGGCCATGCCTTAGACCTCATGCTGCGCTTCTAGGGTTAGAGGACATGACTTAGAACCCATGCTGCGCTTCTAGGGGTTTATTGACATCAGAATAGCACGAATAGCACTATGTGCGATGCATTATGGGTTATCTGAGACTGTGAGGTTTTCCTGGTCCTGTAATGCTCACGATGGGGAGTTACTGGCGATGTGCAGGGGTCTATACTTTGGTCTGCACTTCTGAGTAGACACCCAGGTATGATATTGTGGATACTGAGATCAGTTCAGGTGTTACAGCTGGTTGTTCCCAGAACAGATGAGCCTGTCACAGTCTAGGCCTCCTGGTATTTAACAGACATGGCCTCTCACGTGAGGGATACATCATAGCATTAGCCAATGGCAAAGCTACACGTGTTATGCATCCATGATATAAGGGTCACATATGGCAGTATGCAGCCTTATGTATACGGAATATATTGCATTTTATATCAAAGTTAGGAGTGTTATATCAAAATCCATTATGGCAATCAACTAATCAACCCTCCACAAATAGAATTGAACTCACATAGAGCCTTTGGCGGAGCCCTGTTTGGGTTACCATGGTGACCATGTGATAACTATGACAATAGAGAGACCACGTGGCGCCTGGGAAGCTTTCAACCTCACCACACAAAGCTTCAGGGCAACGAGGTATGGAACCCCTTCCCCACCTGTACCCCCTGGTCCTTTTAGAGCGAGCATGGGACATCCTTTTCGTATCTCATAGCTGGCCTACAGACATGGTAGAGGCAGAGTAGTATATCTGGACTTATTATACGATCGGGTCACTCATCGTGCCTTTTAGGTGATATCCCCGTGCTGATATCTAGTGATATCAGCATGTTTCCGGTTGATATCAGCACGTTTCCGGGGGATATCAGCACGATTCCGGGGGATATCAGCACGTTTTCGGTGTTTTAGAGTCATTCCGAGATTTCGTCACTCATAAAATCCAAAGTTTCATGGCAATTCGAACACGGTACCCCAAGAGTTCAAGTCAGATGCTCTACTTGCCATGCTGTTGAGGCACTGGTAATAGCAGGGGACAAAACAAGGAGTCTATAGGCAGAGTTTCAGCTCTGTAGGAGAATTATTTAGCGAGTTATGAAAGAAAAGACTATTTTTGATGCAATTTCTCCGAAAATCCATATAACTTTTTTTTTTTTAATCATGAAGGTAGAAGTTCGACTTAACTTATTTACTGCTTAAAATAATTCTAGTCTTTTTTTTAACATAATTATACAAGAGGATATCAAAAAAGTACTGTGGCCATGCTCTTTGGGTGTGTGTACGATGTTTCCACCCAGGCTCAAATAGGGGACCTAAGGTGTGTGAGTCAGATGTGCTAACTGCCAAGCCGCAGTGACCATGGTACAGCGAGAGGGAAACGTGGGCAAGGTCTGGAAATGACTGGGGGAGCAGTTAGTTACCAAAACAGCAAGTCGTGCGGCGTGAGTACAGTCGTATACTTCAACACTACGGACCATTTGAAATAATGAATGCTCCCTGCTGAGCTGTACCAATCAGTGAGCAGGGTTGGTGGGATGTCAAAATCAACATGGCGGCTTCTTTGCTGGAGAAACTCTTTGTAAATATCCTTCAAAATGGCCAAATTAGGACGAATTTAAGGTAAATAATAGCATTTGAATAAATGAATCGTATAATAAACCTAATAATGAATGGATATCAGACCACTTGTGCTGTGTATTGATGGATAACGCACTCGTCGTTACGCGACTCGTACGTTATCCATCGATACACAAAGTACTCGTGCCCTGATATCCATTCATTATTGGTTAATTATATTATGGCTGCAGTAAATTAGTATCAACTTGTTCCTAGCTTGCACCCACCCGAAACCACCCATTTGGGATGCCCTGGTAGAAGCTGGGAACAAGCTGGCGCTAGTTTGCTGGGATAGTAGTATAAAGAGTTGTCAGTTATATTATGGCAACATGTCAAAGTAATATACAGAAATGTGAGTTGAATTGTGACCACACGTAAACTACGGTATGTTAGGCAGAGTAGCATATCTGGAGAGGGAGATGGGGGTTACAGGGTTAGGGCTGCCTACAAAGTGGCTGTAGGGAGGTAGGGGGTGTGCCCTACCGGCCCATCCCTGATGTGGTGGGCAGGTCCGGCTCATCCCTAGATGTTCTACCTGCTTGTCTACCTGAACAACTGATACCTGATTCAATACTTAACCGTGCCAGAAGTCGCTGTATTCATGCAACGACAATTCCTATATCTACTCTTCGGGCCAATTGGAATGGCTCTCGATACCACCAGTCCAGAAACATGACGCCTAGTGGGCGAGGTCCTCCAATGGATAACGATAAGGTCGGCCACCAACCTATTTCATTTTGCATTTTCATTTTTGGCCGAAATCGCTTTAGAAAATGTAAAAATCGTGGAAATTCACAAAAACATGAAGTCAAAATAAATTGGGAAGTTAGTAGATCAGAATGTTGGTGGCTTTAGGGCAGGATGGAAAGAGTTAAGCATGAGGCATCTTTGCTACAGCTGGATAGTTTCCCACATAATTAGGAAGAATGGGGGAAGAGT
Source organism: Harmothoe impar (assembly GCA_947462335.1). Taxonomy (NCBI): domain Eukaryota; kingdom Metazoa; phylum Annelida; class Polychaeta; order Phyllodocida; family Polynoidae; genus Harmothoe; species Harmothoe impar. The sequence goes on along the minus strand of OX381714.1, from coordinate 28,935,952 downwards.
GGCTTGAGTCCCAAATCAGAATTATAGGGCTCATATACAATTTCAATATAAGGGTATGTGCTTAAAATCAGTCCAAACTAGTAGTAAGGCAGATAGCTGTCTATTCAGAAGTGTGGAAGTGAACCCTGTTGTATACTATGGAAGACAGACTACACTGTTAGAAGTTAGTGTAGCAGAGCAGTAAAATCTACTGCAGATTTACAATATATTCTACGTATTATTGTACATGGGCAGTAGAGTGTACTGTTTGTTTACAGTATAAAAGGATATCCTACCCAGGTAAGCACCTGCAGCACACCTTTATACTAAACATGACAGTGTCTGGTTCTGTGTGATATCAATTCTACACGTTTTACTTGTTTGGCCTGAGGCAGGTGTAGGTCTGTAGTGTTGGATTAAACCTATACATCGGAATTGAACAAACATAACAGTTTGGACTATATGCAATGTCAACAGTACATTTCTTGAGCTTCTGTCTTACAGCATTCTCTATACTGTATGGCTAAATGAGCTCAGTGATGATCTTTCTGCATGGAGATCTGGAAATAAGCTCTCGCGTCGTCCTTCAGTGTACCAAGAACCTTTTGACTCTCTCTGCATCAGTGCATCATGTCCTACTGGCTTGAGACCCTGCCTAAGGGTAACACTTGCATGTTATTCTATGGTACATTAGGAATTGTTCATTTATTAATTACAGTTTTTACAACCTGCCCCCCCCCCGAGTGTGCGTGGAATATTTTGCGTCCCCCCCTCATTGAATGATTTTATGGCTCCCCCAAACCCAGCACCCGCCCTGTAACTAATAAATGAACACTCCCTTACAAGAAATGACCATGCACATTGAGGCATCATCAGGGTTAAAGATTGTCCTTACCTGAGGGTTGCCTGGGACTAGCTGTACGTCCTCCATGCTACAGCTCACATAGTAACCCGGTCCCACTGTGTTATAGCAGCTGTACGTGTAGGCAGAGTAGCCTGCTCCACACCTGTAAGGCTGTCCCAATAAGTTCCTCCTGTACTACAGCCTTAATCACATACTACACTGCACCACGGCTCTCATCACTCCCACCATCACCACCCACCGCTGTACGCCGTCACCAGCCTTCTGCGGAGACGCCACTCATCAAAACATTGGCCACGCATGCGCGCTGCATGCACGTCAGCGGCAATTGTCGTCTGCTTTGCTGCTTCCTGCTGGAGCTCTCCAAGCAGAGGGTAAGGTATATTTGTCATTCGGAAGAGTGGGGGGGGGGCATTGTGCTTGGAGACGTGATAGGGTGTGGCTGTGCTTTGGCGTTGTAGGTGGTGAGGCACAAAAGCGTTTAGTTACAGAGGATGGGCTACAGGAAACACTTGGTTGAAGAGGGTGTGGTCTAGGGCAGTTAACTCTTTTAGCACGGCATGATGCCTCAATGTGTTTCTGCATGGATATTTGGAAATAAGCTCTCGCGTAGTGATACAGTGTACCAAGAACCTTTTGACTCTCTCTGCATAAGTGCATCATGCCCTACTGGCCATCATGACGCACCAACGCAATGCCAGGGAATAATTCGCAGCGCTACATTGGTGCATCATGCTGACTTTTCAGGAGTGTATCAATCATGTAGGATCGCCATGTGTGAATATATACATTAATATGTGATAATACAGCCCTGGCCTTGCATTCATACATCATGACAACTAAAGGGATAGTAAACTGAGCTACTACTCGGCTGGATCCTTTTCCACCTCTCCATGAGATCATTCAATAATACAATACAAAACGTTCTACAATAAATAGGCTATGTCAATTACTATAAGGAACTTAGCGGCAAGTCCTTGATTAATTGTCATTACTCCAACCTGTCATCACGTAGGCCTACTTTATGCTATTGTATCACAATATTGATAATATTATAGGAGTCATAATGTGGTTCTTATTCAACAAATTATAGACGCATAGCCGTAGGTTTCTAAGAAAGGTCTAAGGAGTAAACCGTTTAATTACTATGGGGACCCCAAAAGGCATGCTATATATAGGTGGTAATGCTACACAGTCATGTAACCTCGACCGAATATGAGACAGGGCAAGGTCAAGACACAAGTCAATGTGTTACTGGAGAAGGTCCAAGGACAGCTGTCATATGAAGACAAGTAGACTTGGTTTTCGTCAGGGATTGCTCAGTAAGGCGCAATAGGCCAATGTAATGGGAAAGGGTGAGATTTGAGAGACCCCCCCCCCCCATTTGTGGGGTTTAACCTACACAATCTAGAGTATCGCATCAGTATTCCGCAGTTTACTCCATCACTAGAAAGGTTTTTTTTATGTCACATGTGCATGGCCAATCATTCTAGACAGAGCTCTGAGTAGTATACCAGCTCCCTATAGTAGGTAGGACAACGATTTTTTTGACAATTGTCGCACACCATCACACAGTATATGATATGATCAGAAGATCAAATAGAGCTCAGAACCACAAGAATTATGTTCCAAACATTGATACTTTATTTTACATGATTTTCTGAAAATTGAAAGTAACCATGATGGACCTGTCACTTGCTACCGCTCTGCATGGTACTGTTGTGTGTTGCTACTTGGAGTACTGCACTGTATGTCACTGGACCTATCCGGCTGCATGCTGTAGGGATATTGCTCTCATTCATAGAATATGGCCTTGATTCACTAGCTGTTTGCACTATTCGATTATTTGAGACCTTGATTAAGGGTGGCATATTAATTCCCATACACATGGGTAATCATTTCCATGATAAAACTAATGAAGAGAGGCCTTATAGGGGTAAATGCTACGTTTCAGGAAAACCCCCATCGCCGATTTTCGCCGATATATCTTTATGCCAAACTTTAAGAATCTTACATAGGAACCTTTACCCCATCTAATGGTTGGGGTTTTGGGTGGTTGTACGTGATAGTTGGATAAATAAACCGCTAGTGCAAATCATGTACTGTTGTGTTGCAGTATTGGACTAGTAAATATTGTCACATGAGCATAAATATTATACCTATCAAATCGTTGAAGTGAGGAGAGTATGTATATGGGAAGTATTACTTATTCAAAATGACACTTGATGATATTTACCCCCTTATCTGCGAAGTAGCAGCAGTGCCTCTCCCAGGAAAACCGTTCCAATCAACCTGTTGGCACTGTCATTGTATTCATTTTACTAATTTATAGGACGGATCAACGTGATTGAATCCAAGTATAAATAAGCGAGTGGGCGTGGCCGTGGTTCCTGAGCAGCTCACCAGAGGGCGCCCCAGACTGATCTGATTTGTGAGCAGCTCATTGATTGGCTGTGAGTGGCTCAATAACAATGCACCTGATTGGCTGCAGCTCGGGGACCATGGTTACTTCTTCTTGTTGGGCCCATACTATAAATGGGCAGTTTCATGGTTTCATGGCCAGTGGCCTTTGAATCTCCTGATCGTTCACACCTGTTCACTAATTTTAAATTTTTGGCAGTTAAATTTGAATTTAATTAATTTAAATTCAACATGGTTCGGGGAAGAAGGAACAGGAGGAGTAGCTCGCCTACAGCTACGCCTCAAGATACGCCTCAAGCTGAGGTGACCACCACAGCTACTACGAGCAGTGAAAATGGGGCAGTCGGTGGGCAGCAGCCCATTGAATCACATGCTACGGTGATTTCTCCATTAGTAACTGTTGACCAGACGTTGGAGGATAGATTGGATTCTCAAGATGCTCGTCTGGGTCGCATGGAGGCGACCCTCCAGAGGTTGGCCGACTCAAGAGGTTCCAGTAGAAGACGCCAGTCGGCGCCGCGGAGGAAACCAAGGAGATCTAGGTCAACTCGCTCGGTTTCTAGGTCACAACGCCCTACTTCCCAAGCAAGACCGACAAGTCGTCCCAAGAAAGCAAGGTCGCCGTCTTCTTCATCTGTATCTTCGATGTCGGACTACTCTAGGTCACCAAGCCCTAAAAGAAGTAAGCCTTATTCACAAAGCAATTTCCTGTCTCATAAGGAGAAATGTGATTCATTTGATAAACTAATGCTAGTAAATATCAGAACAGTAAACAAAGTGATCCACCTGGGCGAAGATGCACAGCCCATTTTGGACCACATGGAAATGTTGTGTGTAAAGGCTGCTACCAAGATTTATTTGGTCAGGGCTCTTATTGATTATGATAGGGCTATCCGGGACCGAGCAAATGTAAAAGGGCTCAGTGCTTTCAAGAATGTTGAAAATTCAGATATGCTGGCTTTCTTCAGTTATGATAACACAGTTTCTGCAGTTTCTGCGAAATCCAAGCCAAAAAGTTCAAGTAAACAAGATAGTATCAGATCTTGTTTTGCTTTTAACAAAGCAAGTGGTTGTGCTTCCCAGAACTGCAGATACAAACACACTTGCATGTTCTGCAGGTCATCTGCTCATGGTTGTTTTGATTGTAAACAAGAGGGAAAGATGCCCAGTAACCCTAAGTAGGATGGTACCGGAGATCTAATTAGTTTGCCCTCTGATAAGATCGCCAGGGGTGACCTAGATCTAGCATACTCCAAAGTCGACTCAAAAACTGATAATTTTGAGTTTCAAGAATTTTTGGCACAAGATAGTTCAAAAAGTGATTTTCTTGAGAATGAAAAAATTCTGAAAATTAAAAGTAACCATGATGGACCTGTCACTTGCTACCGCTCTGCATGGTACTGTTGTGTGTTGCTACTTGGAGTACTGCACTGTATGTCACTGGACCTATCCGGCTGCATGCTGTAGGGATATTGCTCTCATTCATAGAATATGGCCTTGATTCACTAGCTGTTTGCACTATTCGATTATTTGAGACCTTGATTAAGGGTGGCATATTAATTCCCATACACATGGGTAATCATTTCCATGATAAAACTAATGAAGAGAGGCCTTATAGGGGTAAATGCTACATTTCAGGAAAACCCCCATCGCCGATTTTCGCCGATATATCTTTATGCCAAACTTTAAGAATCTTACATAGGAACCTTTACCCCATCTAATGGTTGGGGTTTTGGGTGGTTGTACGTGATAGTTGGATAAATAAACCGCTAGTGCAAATCATGTACTGTTGTGTTGCAGTATTGGACTAGTAAATATTGTCACATGAGCATAAATATTATACCTATCAAATCGTTGAAGTGAGGAGAGTATGTATATGGGAAGTATTACTTATTCAAAATGACACTTGATGATATTTACCCCCTTATCTGCGAAGTAGCAGCAGTGCCTCTCCCAGGAAAACCGTTCCAATCAACCTGTTGGCACTGTCATTGTATTCATTTTACTAATGTATATGCCATTATCTATTGGCCTGACACCTACAGGTGGGTCGGGAAGAGAAGAACACAGCCTTTGTCTTTCCTGTAATGTGACAATCAATATTGTAAGATGTCTCATTGCTGAGTAATGAATTATTTTATTTGGGTTGTTTAGCACTACGACGTATACAGACCCGGGAACGCGGCTCCTGCTTGACCTACCTACCTATAGAAGCTGTGTTTCCGGTAACTTGCAAGAAAGGGTTAGATAGGGTCGGACACACATGTTTTATGATATATTTTTCTTTTAAGGTTTTGGGCCAAAATAAGATAGAAATTGTTGAATTTTCCGTAAAGTGTCAAAAAAGAGTGAGAGTCTGTATTGAATCTATAAACCATCATTTTCATTTGATAACAAAATGTGTATAATATTAAACTAATTTCCCAGGAATTATTCAAAATAAACTTCAGTAAAAACCAATAGTGAGAGAGAAGCCAATCCTTATTAATGATTTGACCATCATGATTAATTGGCAAAATGGCATTTGATGTGTAGACGAGAGATACAATGTACTTTACTTTATTCTACTGCAATGAACTAAAACACGGTGGCTCCGTCAAAAACTGGAACTAGCGCCGCTAGTGCCCCCACTGGACGATCATGGAACCACTGGGACTATAAAGACACCACTCACCAGTTCGTCCTCACTCCTCGTGGACTCAGTCGGTGGTGGGTCGTAAAATACGCACCAACCCACACCTTTATCTTTATAAAACTACAAAGTAGTCCCCATAAACAAGACACTGAATTTCAACCATACCTACCAAGGGTACACAGCCATCATTTTCACTGTATAAAACGTATACCACTGGCACTGAATCACACATATTGTTCAGCATGTATTGTAAATGCTACTGTAACTGTCATAAACTCACAGGATAACAAGTTACATCCCCATATGGTCCCACTTAGCAGCCCAGGGCGAACCATTGCGGGCCCATGTAGCAGCACACCGGGGAGGCAGAGACCTGTAAGCATTTTTTTTTGTTTTAACGATCTTTATTTGCATCAAGTTCATACTCAGTATATTTTTCATCTGTATCATACATTAATACAGGAGGCTCAGGTTTGAAGAATTATATGCAGTGTAACTCAACCTAGCGCGGGTACATTATACACATTTAGTCCAATTTATAATGGTGATAAGTACCGGTAATAAATGGTTCAATAACTACAATGCGATTTGGTGGTACATTTATAAGTTGGCTAGACACAAATAGTTTATGGAAAAAAATAAAGGAAAACATAATAAATTCTTTAGAAAAAGATACAGAAGTTGTTTGTCAATTTACTAAGATTTAACAGGAATATGTAATATAGTGAAGGGTGGAGCTCAGTAGATTTAGTAAACCTTTGAATCAAGGGTGGGTAGCGTAGGGTTAAAAGAAGACAACAATTTGAGGGGGGAGTCAGACGATCCATCACCAAACCAAGGTTTCCAGGTATTAGCCCAGAAGACCCTTGAGATGTTTTTTGGTTTCCTTCTTGAAGGAATCTAATGTGTCAGCGTTCCTTCTAAATGGTGACAGATCGTTCCAACCCACAGCGCCAGAGTACTCCACACTTCTCCCATAAGCTAGCCCATTGGCATGTATAACTTTACACATGGGGACATCCTTGCCACACGAAGTCTATTGTCTGTATACAGAGGATTTCTAGACCTTGTGTACATAAAGTTCATGAGATGAGCGTGTCTTCTATCAGACAATATGTTACATTTTGAATCATTATGTACTTTTACAGTATGCGTCAAGTGAGGATACATCAAACATATTTTGAGACACTTATTCTGGGCATATTGCAGTGGTTGTAAGTATTTCTTGGCTGTTGACATGAATAGAATATCAGCATAGTCTAAGTAAGGCAATATGGAGGTGACATAACATCTAATAGCTATCTTATTGTCTAAATAATCTCTCAACTGACACAGTTTGTACGTTTTAGAGGCTACTGTCTTGGCCACATACGCAAGATGTAGGCTGTAATTTAGCAAAGGGTCTAAGATTACTCCTAGATACTTATAACTAGGTACAACTTGTAACAGATGGTCATCCATTCTAATATTAGCTTCCAGGGTGTTCAATTTGCCCTTACTTGCAGCAAAAATCATTATCTCAGTTTTAGCAGTGTTTACCAACAATTTATTTTGTACACACCATGTGGAATAACATTCCAAATCCTCCTGTAAGAGTTGACGAGCTACACTAAAATCATGATGGGCTGATTACTTATTAAAGGTTACTAATTTAATTTTACAATTTGTTTATACATTTAACAACATCATTTACGTACAACAAAAACAATAGGAGACCCAAAATTGAGCCTTGAGGGACACCGCAGACCACTCTGGCCTCCTGAGATAGAATACCATTTACATCAACTATTTGGTGTCTGTTTTCTAAATAATTTTCAAACCAGTGATAATTGTCTGAGTGAATTCCATATGCTTCAATTCACAAAGTAATACAGAGTGGTCTACGGTGTCAAAAGCCTTGCGCAGGTCTATAAAGGCAGCTATTGTATTATTAGCAACATTTGGTTCCCTTTTTATATCATCAGTAAACTCCGCTAAAGTGTTGACTGTACTGTGACCAGATCTAAAACCACCTTGATATTTTGTCAAAATACCTTCGCACATCAGGAAACCATCGACTCTATTGTGAACAATTTTTTCTAATAATTTACAGGGTAAAGGTCAGAGGGAGATGGGCGTATAGTTATTTACCAGTTTGGGGTTTCCAGATTTTGGGATGGGTGTAACCTTGGAAATTTTCCAGGATGGGAGGGGGGACTGTATTTTGAGAAAAGGAATTATTAAAAATCTTTACTAGTTTATCAGGTTTCAAAGGGCTCAATATAATTCACAGCTGGATCATCATATTGTCTCCAAGGTACGTTCATTTCCTAAGCCAAGACAGGACCTATTTGGGTAAAGTATTGATTTATATAATTTGCAGTTTCCAGGGGAGGAACAGGGAGGTTAGTATTGTGATTAATCAGATTTACATTTTTACTCTTGTTAGGTTGACCAGGAATAATACCATTGATGATACGCCCAAACTTTTTATGATCATTTTCATAATTAATTAGTTGCTCTTTAAAAAGTTTTTGCGCATCCTGTCCACCTTTTTGTTACACGCATCTTTTTGCATCATCAGCAATTTTCCAATCTCTATCAAGGTTTGATTGGCGAGCCGTCTGTAACCTTACATTTTTTTCTCTGATTTGTGCATACACCTCTTGAGACATCCACGGGTCCCTGTGTTCAGGAATCTCAAAAGATTTCAAAGGACAATTTTTGTCCAAAATTGAACGAATTGCTTTTTCATACTCTTCCCAACATTTCGTTACATTGGTCAAGTTGTCAAAGACTGACCAATCATAGGCATCAATCTCATGCAGGAAGGTCTCCAGAGGAAGTTTTATATATGATCTACCTTGAATAGCATTTTTGGGCTTTTTATGTTAATTTTTTTCCGTATTAGGTAAATTGGATAGTGGTCAGAGTGGCCTCCAAAATGACCCCCATTTATGACTCCCTGCCACAGACAGAGTCTAGGCCTATGCTGCAACTCCCTTCAGAAAGGGAGTCTAGGCACAGGATGGCTCCTTTGGAATAGACAGTCACATTGATAATTTCTATCCCCTGACCCTTTGTATAATCATTTCAACAGCTGTCTTCCTAGCTGATGATTCTACATTATGTTGGTGCAATGCCTGACAAGGAGAAGAGATCTCAGAAAGATCCCTCAGAGCACATTAGTATATATAAAGGAACATCTGAGCTTTTGGGGATTTAACTTTCTCATGTTGCTACAAATTTGGTGTCTATACAGTATACATCATGCTTATGCTACAGTTTTGAGTTAACTGTAATCATTTCATGAAATGTAATTCTGACATTAAATGTTGATGCTACAATGATATACACGTATCAGCATAATTATCAATGTCACAAATCACATGCATCTAGAGATCTGAGCAGACAAAATAATACCATTTTAGGTACAGTGCTACCACCTAGTAGGCTTAATTGTAACCAACTGTTTGACTCCCTCTTGCATTCACCGACTCCCTTGAGAGAAAGGGGAGTAGCGAACCTTGAATCTGATTAGAAAGGACAGATAGGGCAGCATGAGTGTTTTGAAGTGCAATCACCTTGCGATCAGTCCTCTATTTTTTGTCCACATTGAGTATTTGTCTAGTGATTAGCAGAACTGGAAGGGTGCTTTGAAATGCAATCACCCTGACTGGTTATCTGGCTAGTTGTTCACTGACACATATTTACCTATCTGTTTAAAGGGTTCTGCAGGACGCACAGCGACATGTAACAGTGTTAGTATGTTGAGGAAAGATATTTCTTTGAGGCATTATTATTATAAAATAAGAAATGGTCAAACCATTATCGTTAAATATTAATTAAAATAGTAGGATATCGATATTCAATTACTAGTGAATAAGTGAGCTTACAAAATGTCAGTGATAGGCTTTAATAATATTAACTTTAAGATGGGACTAGGGTGAAAATATATAATTCATACGCAAACTTATTTATTTAGCTTTGGTAATAATAACTACTCTTGATTTAGTACACTGTGACTGATGTCACAGTGTACACCTGGACATTTTTTGTCTGGCATACATAAGCCGGTAGCAATTATTTCTCTTGAATAGAAATGTGGCTACTCCTTGTGACTTGGTTTGTATACGTTCTTAATGACTGCCACCCTTATGGGGACAGCTACTTTGGTCCAAAAGGGAGTCTTCAGGTCAATGATGTATCTAGCTACCGTAAGGTAGTGGGATGCATCAGAACCAGACACAAACACTTTGGTAGTCTTAACGAGACTAACAACCAGTTTGCTAAAAACTACCCTAAATCAGTGGGCAGTACAGGTCATTGAAGTGGTAAATAACATCAACCCAGATAAATCATCTGGACTGAATTTCATATCAGCCAGGGTATGTAAGGATGCCTTTAGCGTCCTAATACCACAGCTGAGATGCCTATTTAACTGCAGTATGGACACAGGAGTATTCCCCGCAGAATGGTCACAGGCACTGGTAATACCTATACCAAAATCAGGTCAACTATCTCAGATCAGCAACTGGAGACCAGTCAGTCTTCTGCCACTACCAGGCAAGTTATTAGAAAAACTAGTGCATAACTACATTACTAACATATTGGAAGAGGGCGACTTACTGTCAGAAAAGCAATATGGTTTTCATAAGGGTACTGGCACTGCGGAGGCAGTCTTTGATTTAACAACTGACCTGTACACCACTAGGGACAAGGGTCATGCCGCGGGGGTGTGCTATGTGGATTTCAGCAAGGCCTTCGACTCCATACATCAGGCCTTGCTGGTCAATAAAGTAAATAAATATTGGCTGGGCAGCGGGTTTGCAAAATGGCTAGGGGCGTATTTGAATGGCAGGAGCCAATCCACACTGTTAAACAACTGCAGGTCTGGTGCACAATCGGTCAAATTTGGGGTACCCCAGGGATCTATACTGGGGCCCCTTTTATTTATCATGTTCATTAACGACATCAGCACTTGCATTGAGCATTGTAGGATACAGCTCTATGCCGATGACATAGCCCTAATAGCCAGTAGCAATACCCCTGAGGAAACTCACAGACGACTCCAGAGTGATGTGCATAATATTGTAAATTGGTGTAAAATGAATGGCCTCACTATAAATGCCAAAAAGACAAAAGTGGTCTGGCATGGGGGCAAGGCCCACTTAAATAAGTTAAACTCATGTGATATACTAGTCAAAAATACTGTCCTTGAGAGCCCTAGCAGCTACCAATACCTTGGTGTTGAGATTGATGGTAAGCTGACAATGTCAAAACAGGTCAATAATACGATTAAGACCGTCAGCTACAGGCTGATAAACCTGAGCAGAATCAGGTACCTGGTTGATAAATACACAGCTCTACAAATATACAAACAGACTGTGATCCCCTACTTTGACTACTGCAGTTTTGTGACTGAGGGCACTCAGGTGGCACTGGTGGCAAAGCTGCAAAGACTCCAGAACAGGGGTCTCAAAGTGTGCAAGGGCAACTACGACAGAATAGCTACCGATCAACTCCACCAGGATAGTGGAGTCAAATTGCTAGTTGAAAGGCGCAAGGAACAGCTTCTTACAATTATGTACAAAAGGTCAAAAAAATGTTTCTGATTAAATTACCCTGTTTTACACAGTGCAACGCGATCTTTTGATTGCAGCCTTACTGTGATGTCTGTGGGAAGGGGGGCGGGCCGCACACTACCACACAAACCACCAAACAACTGCTATTGCTATTGATTTATTGTTATTTTTCCTATAACATATATATGTGTATTCACTGTCACATGCCTTGTATGTTTATATATGTGAGAAAATTGATACATTGTGGAATATGAGAGAGGTATTCGTACAATTAATTATATGTCAAAGACATCAGTCATCATGCATGATTAATATCTCACAACAGTCAGCATATCCGTTTAGGACCCAATGAAACGAAAAAAAAGAAGAGAGCCAGATGGCTTCTAAACATATATGCTAGTCATTGTACAGTAGTGTCACCTAGTGGGTTTCCTATTTCCTATTTCCATTTTGTATGCTTACCTCTGTGACTCCCTTCGGGAGTCCAAGTAACCATCGACTCACCTCTGCTGACCTGGACTCTTTTCGATCTAATTGAAAAGGAGTCAAGGCCATTAGCAGGGGGAGTCAGACAGTGTGAAAAGTGAGCCAAAGGGGTCTGGCTCTCTTTTTATAGCCTGGACTCCCCTTGTGACTCGATTTCTTCTCTCTGTGTGTCTTTAAACATGTGTGGGACATGCACTACTTCAGAGTTTTCTGAAATGCCACAGAGCTGGTTCCGTCTTGGCATGACTAAAACCAGGATTGAGCTGGTTGCTGGTGTTTCGGCCTCCAAGGCAGGTACAAGCTAGCCGCCATTTGGTTGGACTTCCTGTCAAAATTACGACAAGATGACAGCTATCTACAGTCCTTCCTTATGGCTGGATAGCCTACGAGTACATTGACACTTTTGTATAATGATAAAGACAGACTTAAAGTATGGCCGACCACTTAGCTGCTCCTCATCAATCTACTTCGCAATACCTTTTAGCCCTTTAAGGGGCACATAGCACTTTAATGTGAAATCTCTTTGCTCATAAACTCGTCAGGGCTGCATTAAAATTTTATGCATCATGCCGACACTTTGAGAGTGTATCAGCCCCATATGGCCAGCATGACAATCGAATGAAGCACTGGGCTGCATGCATCCATGCATCATGATGACAAAGGGCATGATGCATTAAAGCACTATGCGTCCCTCATGTTAAGGGGTTGAGGCAGTGCACCTCCTCCATATAGCGGTCTCTGTGGGTATGTGATCATGGTATGCCACAGGTAGCAGCCAGCCCTAGCTTTGATGTGACAATGTAGACAAAGGAGTCGGTGGGTGTGGCAGTAGGGAGTGGGAATGAGGTGAGCATTGATCCCTGGTGCCACACTGTGATATAGTACGCTGTATTCATCCTGGGGTTTTGTAACTCATTCAGGAGCGTTGGCATCAAAGTCGTAATCGGGGTCCAAGGGCAGAGGTTACGGGGTGGGGGTTATGGTTATAGGTATCCTGTATACGCTTATAACGGGGACTCTCTCATTATAAGTATATCCAATAATTATCATACCCCTCCTTTTTAACGTCAGTGACTTTGGGTTCCTGAATACGCTATTCCCATGTATGGCAATGATGCATAAATGCAGCACCCGCGAGTAAATTGTCTATGCAGATAGCTCATTCAGATAATGCTGCATTCACTCGCCACGTACTATATTATAAATATTTTTCCCTTTATTTGCTTGTCTCCTTCCCTTTCCCTAATCCTTGACCATTATTTGTCAGCAATTTCAGTAGACGCCAGGCAGCTATGTGGCATGCCGGAATACCCTACTATAAGTTTGCCAAATGTAGTCTGTGCGGACACTGTAGGCCCTTAGACAAGAGCCTATCTATAACAAGGACGCAATAAGACGGACGTCTGGGTCAATAAGCAGAGCGTTTAAGAAATGAAGTGAGTTCATATCGAGTTGTACATCTTCTACATTGGACTCCTCCTTTTGGATAAAAACATAAAAGAAATTTTACCTAAGATATTGCGATACTTCATGACTTTGTGGCATGACCAGATGACGATTTGCAGTATGTGGTGTTTACTTGACCTCTAGTTTACATGTAATTTGATAAAATGTCTAAGCAGCTGGGAAGACATTTCCCAGGTCCAATAATCACTCGAAAAATTATTGGCAACCAGTCAATAGTTCCATGCTCATGTGTTATCGTGATGCACCTCACAGATGCTTCTTGGCTACTCTTCGGAATTAAATGTTATTGGTCTGCAGTGTCAGGCATGATGCATAGATTCAACAACAGCTTCATAAAGCCCATATTGTCATTAGTGCTAGCACATAGGAACCACAGAAAAGGCAATCGATAGAATGCAAGGTCTTCACAGCATTCATTGATCTGATCAAGTCACAAAAACATATCTTTGAAGAGCTAATAAACAATGCTAACCCTTTAGGGAACAGCGTAGTGTATTGGTAGACTTCTATGTCGATTTATTGGATTAATACATTCCTTATGGATAAAAATAAAACATTATGCAGCAATGCAGTACTGGAGAGTTACTCGCCCACGCTGTGGTGGTGTATGACAAATGAACATGGAGCCTTCCAGGCATCATGCCATATTCAACGGGTGTGTTTCTAACACGGATCTATTTCCCAGGGGCCTGTGTGGTAAAAAAGCCTCGCAAAAATACATATCTTTGTTCTGGTTATAGTCCCTAAATAAATCATATGCTGCAAGGCTATTTATTCTTACTTCTATCGCAGATCTCTCTTTGTACAAAGGTAGATGAAGCCTTTTTGACTCAACAGTGGGTCGTTCTCTGGTGCAATATATTGTTTGTGTATAGTCTGAAGGCCATACTTCTATATTAATGCTATACACAGGTACCGAAATTGCATGTTTTAGCGCCGGGTACCTGAATAAGCGCCGGGTTAATAAATATTTTTTGAGAGGATAGTATTGCACTGCAAGTGTACATTAGCATGATATGCAGTATCATGGAATACTGTAGTTTTGTGGTTGACGGGGGTCCAGTTTGGGCTATCCGTCAGCTACAGATCCTCCAGAACGACGCCCTCCGTGTCTGTGAAGGCATCTGGGATCCGAGGGGTGTAGATATCGCCGCCCTGCATGCTAACAACAACTTGAGCATGCTACTACCAGCCAGGAACCGTGAACTACTAGCACACCCACACAAGATGTCGCAGCATGAGGGCAACATAATCCCACCGAGACGAGTTCTACGTGATAATAACTACGTTCGACTCAAGGTCCCGAGATCGAAGACTGCCGTCTTCGACAGGTGTCCCATTTTCAGAGGTGTGCCCCTGTGGGATGCACTGACCCCTGAGGTGCAGCGCCTACCGTACAAAGACTTCATGAAGGAGCTAAAACCTCGATAGTTATCATATAATTATCCTGAGCATAGACTCGAGTGTGAATTTTTGAATCTTGACTCTGAGTCTACTTATCTTGACGAGTGACTGTTCTGTAATTTCATTTAAAGGCACTAAGATAGTGCTCCGTCCTGGCTTGACGATGAAAAAGTTATTTGTAACAATTCTCTTGCCAATAAATATACAACAACGTCTTTGTTGCTTCGTTTTACAGAGTAAAGATTGTATCTATATATTATATGTATTTCTCCACCTCTCTACCTATTCATTCTTTTTATGAAATGGCATAGATTGAATAGACCATTGTCGGCAGCCTGATTCACTATTAGGGGGCTGAATCTGTTAATGTGTGATCTTCACTTCAGGTGGCGGCACCAACAAGCAGGGCTATCAGCAGAAACCATAGCCTTAAACCCGAAGATCTTATACTGCACGTCCAGTAACAGTCAGAGTGCAGTCGGGACAGGTACTTAGCCCTATATATAGGGGCGCTGGGTGGGAGGCAAGGAGTCTCGTGTGGATATCGCTACCCTTTCTTGTCTCTGTCTCTCTGGCTATCTCTCCCTCTCCCTCTGTCTCTGTAGCCTATCTCTTTCTACAAATTGTACTCTGATAATGCTGGAAAAACTACGTTAACCCTTGACCCTTTAAGGGCCATATAGTACTTTGATGCATAATTCATGTTGTCCTCATGACGCATGAATACAGCCCTGGCTTGTGACTTGCTTATATAAAAGCGGGATTACAATGGCATCCCTACAGTGAATGCATATCATAATGAGTGACTGCTGCGCACCATTGTCGTTTATTGACTTATTGCTCAGGGACAAGTTATTATATACCTGAGCTAATTACAGACAATGTCTACCCCTTTAATGGCAGTACGGTGATTAATTAATGCATAATGCAATTTTTGTCGGCCTTAAAGGTTTACCGTCTTCATGATAACGGTGCCTTAATACGTTGTGCATTGTGCTGGCCTCATTTATAAATGCAGCATCGACAAGTAAACTCATCAGCGCCGCATTCATGCATCATGGTGACTCTTCAGTCATGGTTAATACACTCTTGCAGGGTCATGGCATGGTAACAGTGGCTCCCCATCTCTCGCATTACACATTGCGATGCCCTGGTTATCTCCTTAATTGCATGGCAAACCTTGGTTTCACCTTGTATAATGACAAAGTGCATACCTCGTGTTTCGTAAGACCGTTATTGCTACGATGATTGTATGCCCCTGTGGAGTTCTACATTGGTTTATTAGTTTTGTAATAAGTAAGACCAAGCCTGTTATGCTAGATTAATCGTGGACTGTGTTCATGTCAGTAAGTTCGTTTCCTCATTATGGACGGGAGGATTTTAACTTAAGGGTCAAATGTCCGTCTTGGCATGACATACGGACATTGTATGCCATGGCGGGATGACATACAGCTGTCCCTCTGCTCTAACATAGAGATGGTTTCATCAGCATGTAACAAATATCTCCATATACAGGCACCCCATGATGTGGCCTATGGGATCATTTTATTGGAATGAAACAATTTGAAGTCTACTTCCTACTTATTAGGCAACTAAAAAAAGACGAGAGAGCTTTTTCTTCTTTTTTTCTTTTTACTCAGGGGATAAATGTATAGGAAAATATAATTATGCTATCTGTGACCAAAGTTCATCCGTTAGTTATGGATGTGGGAGAATATAAGTTATCTCTAGCCAACTCATCACAAGTATCACATTTATTATCACTTGGCGAAGTTGATACATTAGAACAAAGAGGGGCCCTCTTACTGTGCTGATAAATTTTCCTGTATTGACCCTGTCCACCAGCAGAAAAGTAGTCCCTCTAATTAGAAAATGGGACAACAACATACATACTGGACTACTACCCACTCATAGGTGAACTGCAGCAGCCAGCCTGTTGGGTAAAACTGTCTCACCTGATTGCACATCCCGCAGCTCAGGCCTTTAGTGGTACTTGAAAGCACTGACCACTCACGTATCAGTCAGGCTCAGGCCACTACCACCACTGGTGTTGGTGCACTAACTCCAATCCCAAGGAGTGGGGGGTGGGGGGGGGCACTCCCTATCGTTTCTGTAGTAGCTATCAAGCTGGCCCCAACTCGCGCTTGGACAAAGTCCGAGCGACATCGCTGGTATTTAGGAGGCCATGACCGCATCACTTCCCCCGTATATTGGGGGGGATTCGTACGCGGTACCCATCTGCACTTCTAATACAACAGCACCAAGCGCACAGGCACTATTTTAACCATCAACCTTTGGTGCCAGTGATGACGCTCGGGAAACGAGGTCGAGGTGGTGCCAGCTTGTAGTAGCTATGTGTGAGTATCACCTCAAATTTAGTCACATTTTGGCATATCTAGGGGATTATTCTGCTGTAGGGGGTCTACGTTAAGACAGTGAAGGGTATCCCGATAAAAGAGGTCCATATTGCAAGATTTGCCTGTTATGTGCCACAAAATAGGCATGGTTTCTTCAATTTTAGGAGATAATCCCACCAAAAGGGGGGTATAAATGGGGTTATAATTCAGAGCGATGTACACACAAGGTCTCCCTAAATTAGAGTGCCCCCCCCCCCGGAACCACGAGCACGTGCTGGTTAGTGGTGCCAAGAAGGGGCAAGGGCTATCAAGGCTGTATTCAAATAGGCCTAGAGGTATGAAAAACAATGGTTTTCACTTGTGCCCACCTCACTTCGGGTGAGTCAAGCACTTGGAAGAAATAGTCCCATCAGTCTAACCAGAAACCCCTTCTAAAATCCATCTTAGGCTGCCAAATGATAATAAATCCACAAACATACTCGTCCCCAATACAACTATTTTTATCAGACTCCTTAATGAAGCGTGTAGTCACATTATCAGCCTCGCCCTGCGGGCTCTGCTGATAATATCCCTACACCCTTCATAAAGGAGTCTGATAAAAATAGCTGTATTGGAGACTCGTATGTTAGTGTGTATTTATCACCGAGCGTTTCCCACCCACAATTCCCCTGTTCTATACAGTAAGTGTGAGTGGTGAGAATGCCCCTTTAATGTTTCTCAAGGCGCGCGGTGATGAGAAATCAGTATTTTTTGTGGGCTTACATAATTAATTTACACCCAATAACACTTACCTTGTTGCCTGCAGGGCCTCCATGGCCGCCCCCAGTGTTCCCTTGTGTGTTGTGGGCGGTGACTTGTGTGTTGTGGGCGGTGACTTGTGTGTTGTGGGCGGTGACTTGTGTGTTGAGGGTGGTGACTTGTGTGTTACTGGGTGTAGAGTTGAGCTGTGCCTTCCCCAGGGAGTTCCCCATGTGCCTACTAAAGGAGTTGAGCAGTGCCTTGGATGGAGCTGGGGTTGCCCCTTTAATGTTTGAGCTGCTCCTGTGGGTGTCCTGCTCTGAGCTGCTCCCCTGGTTGGTGGGTGAGGTGCTCACCCTGGAGGAAGGTGTCGTACATCGGATCCTACAGACACACAGGAGGGGCTGAGGGGCTCCCTGCAGGCAGGGCCACATGCTGGCCACGGCTAAGGGCCCAGAGAGCTGCAGGAGTCTTTCTGGTTGGCTAGCAATGGTCAGGCCTGTAGTATCCCTGGTTCTGGCCTTTCCTGGTGCTTGGCTTTCATGCCTGCTCCCAGAATCATCCCATCTGATGATTTTTTCTGTAGCGATGAATATGCCTACTGTGCCTGATGGGTCTCCTGGCAATAGATAGGCTTATCATACAATGGTGGTTTCCTATCAATGGATCTTATACCTGAAGATCGCCTAGCAATGTACACATATAATTATCGTCCATGTTTTGCTGGGGAATAACGAGACCTGCCAGCAGCCTCACCATGCTGTACTGGTACTGTGCCTAGCAACGACTAGGCTTAGCACCCACCTTTCTAAACAAAGCATTTCCATGGCAACGGTTAAATCTAGTGATTACAATAGCTGTTTTGGCCTGGTAAAATAGCAGGTTATAATGTCCACGCTGGGTAACCTATATAGCACCTCTCCCGGGTCATTCCTGGTCGTTCAATACCCATGGTGTAGGGAGTCCTGCACACACCTGTAGGCTGTGGGAGGCACGCGCTGCCGGAGATGGTCCATATCGTTGAGTCTACCAGGAAGCCCGCCCATGGCTATAATGTATGCAGGCCTCCTCTGGTATATCTACTCCAATCAGACAACATGCTTCTAAGACAAAGAGGGATTGGTAAATGCCCAATAATGTTCCTCTCTGACAGACCACCATTAATGACATATGGGTTGTTATGGTAACCATGCAGTAAGGGTCTCACTCACTACCATAAATCATCCCATAACCCACGCGAAACCCGACACCCATTGAAGCCAACATCTACATTTAAGATAAAATAGTCAAATTGCTTTAACTACAACACAATTGGTTAGAACCCACTTCTGAGCAATCTCCCCATTTTGAGGAAGAACATGGTCAAAAGTGTCTTGGATTCTAGGTGGGGTTTTATGGTACATTGATTTGTCCCCCTTTACTCAGTAGGTAAAGGAATGCTGGCGTTTGATGTTTCGGGTGCTTTTTCGGCTGATTTCCGGGCTATACCAGTAGAAGCCACGCTAGGTGGCCGATATTACCTGTTATAAATACCTATCCCTGGAGATACCGGTGCAACGGTTGCATGGGGCTTTAGATGTGATTATTTAGATGAGCCATAATGGGATAGGGAGTTACAGATCCTCATCCCACAGTGGAAGTAGCATCATAAAGCTGTGTTGTTGTACTCGTCCAGAATCCAGAATCCCTTTAGACCAAAAACCCTTTCGCAGACTATGAGAGAAGATGTAGACCCTGAATGTACTACTCCTAACAGTTGTAGAGCCACAGCGTGTACTTACATATCCCTCGGTATATTCGCATTCGATCTGGCTGTAGACAATGCCATTATTGAGTATGCTCCTTGCTGGAATGAGCATCCTTTAATAAGCCATGTTCTATCTTAATGGAATCGTTGGCACATGCATACAACACTTAGATATAGTTGACCTTGATCTAACAGATTTGTGGAAGCCCGTCCATGTTAAGCGACAACCCATGCATATTAAGTGAGTTAACTTATATTTCGTGGAGATTATAATGGCACCTGTAACAAAAACGTAAGTAATGTATGAGAACCATAGTTTGGGAATATCCTGTAAAGTCTTAATGACCACCAATCCTGAATAACATGGGCTATATCCCTGGTTGTCACAACAATGGATACTCAGAGGAGGTTCGTCCTGTGACGTGTATGATACGTGATATCCAGGCTGCAGGGGTACGCTTACCGGTATTTATTTCTAGATCAGACTGACCACTTGTTATATCGTGCCTCAAGGCTTCATATCCATGTCTCGTCATGCCAACCAATCGGGGGAGTATCAGCCTGAGTTAGCCAGTGGCAGTTCTGCATTGATGCATCTTGACGATAAAGGACGAGCATTACAGCACTATACTGCTTTTTAGCATACTTAAGATATACAGTCCGTGCTCCATGTGTGAGTGGTCGGGGGTTCACTCCCCAGCCAGGCAGTTTTGAAAAGGTATACCTACCGCAAGTCTGCCAAGCATTGGACACTTGAATCTCGCAGTGGTAGATTTACGAACAAATACCATGTCAGTTTGGGGACGTGACGAAGTAATGGTAAATACTTCTTATTCCAGTCCAGATTCATGCTTTGCCGTAAGCTTTAACAACAACAACGGTAGATAGGTCAAGTATTCCTCGGATGTGCTCAGGGTCCACTCAGCCAATGAAGTTGGGATTTGATGAAATAGACCAACCTGGGCACTAAGTGCACTATAGTGTACTCCCTTGATAGCCTTTACATGGCGTGCTGTTAGAGATCCATGTGCTCTCTGTTATACTGTACCGCCAGATGTACAAAGAGATGAGCACTTTACACGCAGGCAGTACTTGAACATGGCTGACTGCAGGTCAGCTCTCTAAGAGCCGCTCACTCTGGGCGATGAGCAGGTCAATACAGCAGCGTTAAGGTGGGGAGGAGCAGCTCGCAGCAGGTGTAATATTATACTCCAGGGGCTTGGCGCTGTAACAGTCTGGAAAGACGCCAGTACCAGAAGACGCCTAATAGCTGGGAGGCAGTTTACGCCTATACCAATTTTACACGTTTTTGGAATGTCTCTATATATTTTGTTCTCAGGTATGTAGATGTGATTTGTATGAATTTGGGGACATGATTTTAATTCTTTTTGACAAATTTCTTTTGCCTTTATTTTTACCGAATCCAGGATACTCTTATGGGAAGATTGGACCCATGTGCTGGTTGAGGGTCCCTAAGAGCGGGGTTAGGGTCCCACATGTGTGGTGATCGAGGCCCCCAATGACCAAATGGGGGTCCAACAGTCCATGTAATGGGCCCACATACCAGGCGCCAAGTGAGTCGGTTTCCAAATCGTCATTGGGAGCCTACTCCAACCAAGTATCGGCTTTTATGCATGGTTTATCATATACACGCTTACTAGTATATTGGATCATATAAAAAAGTAATATTTAAGCCCCCTTTAGTTCTGATTGGGAGGCCCAGGCCTATTTGCCCCCACCTTTTCCTATACAGGAGAGGTTAGGATTGGATATTGTGTATAGTATACTTAAGTAGTACAGGTCTTGACATTTTTTGGGGGGAGGGCCGGCCAGGCCCCCCTGGCCCCCCCTTTTCCTACGCCACTGCGTAATAGACCTATGGGTGTATTTGAGTATGGGAGGGGGCGGTGGAGAGAGGGGGAGGGAGGGAGGGAGGGAGAGAGGGAGGGGAAGGGGGGAAGATGGGAAGGGGGAGTGCAGGGGCGTTACAGGGAGAACGAGAGAAGAGGTAGGCGAGGGGATAAAGGAGGAGGGATGCAGGGAGAGAGGAATGAAGAGAAAAGGAGACAGGGATAAAGAGAAGAGGGGATGTCGGGGGTAGACGAGGACGATGGGCGATGTAGAGAGGGAGGTGTGTCCATGGAGGAAGTGGGTAAAAAATGATAGGTGTTCAATGAGGGACTGGCAGGGAGTGATGTGCCATGGTGGAGTATGTGAGGTGGGGGCAACGTGCCCAGGAGACCTTCTATATTACATGCCTTCAGTTCATAGCGTTTTTTGGTATCTTCCTGTGCCTCCTTTCATCTTCAGGAGCGCTATTCTGGCTTTGAGGCGATAAGTGAATATAAAGTGCACCCAGTACAAACACTCTTACAAAGCGTATTGTATGTCAATGTTCAGGTATACAGCTGGAGGCTAAATCTAAATCTACCTGAATAAGCAGTTTATAATAGTATTCAATGTTGTTAAAGTATAGTGCTATAGTCACTATAACGCGTTGAAACCTTTAAAGGGGTGCAGGGGTAGATTTTGTGTTGGAGTAGAATCCCCTAATCCACTCATTTAATAGCCTAGATCACCTCTATATCCTACGTTCCCTATGGAGAAGACCTCAGCATAATGTTTTGTCTAAGTTGTAGAAAAGCTTGATCGACTTTACGCTTAATGAGACTGACCGAATGTTGGCTTTCTGATAGCTTATTGATCAACATTATTCTAAACTTCATCAATATTCATTATCCAACTGCATTTAATCTCATTTGTGATATCAATTACACGTATAGAAAAGTATATACTACACAAGGTGATGTGGTACTGGGGATTTCCATGACGCACCAACCTGCTATGTATGTCTTACAATGCGGAATGCATAGCACCTACTTAGACAAATGTGTAACATAAAAATATACTGTAGACGGAGGCTGATCCATCCAAACCAAACAACCCTCGTCCCAGCTTCAGCCATCACAACCTTTCCCTTATCAACAACCAGGGGGCGTCGGAAGCATCAAACCATAACCTAATGTAGAGCCCTCAAGTTCCAAAAGAATTCACTCAAGTTCCAAAAGAATTCACATAAAATTGGAAAAAAATATTGGCAAATTTGATATCAAATTAAAGCTTATGCTATCAGTAATGCAGTCGGCTGGGAATAAACTGCATTATAACAACTCTTGCTGATCAACAAACTTTGAATTATTAGAATGTGAATGTCATTTCCCTATGTATTTCAGCTTCAAGTAAAAAAAAAAAGTTAAGATAAAAAAACGCCCTCGTCATATTTTTTTAGAGCTTGGTGATGAGAAGCAATTTTTTTGAGTGGCCTTATAGCTGTCTCTGCAGTTTAAAAAAGAATAAGACAGAGAAAAAAAGGGGGGGGGGTAGGAGCACCTGATTTATAGCATCTACTTCCTTGTATATTGGTACCCAGCTAGCAAGGATACGTTGGGCCAAAGTTGGCAATGGTTGGCACCGTCGCGGGCAATATTTCAACGTTGGGCCAACATTGAAGTGCCAACGTTGGTACAACGTTGGCAAATCTATATTGGACCAACAGTGAAAATACTCCCAGTGATTTGCCAACATTGGTACAACATCAGATAATTCATGCTGGGCCAACGTTGGCAAATCAATGTTGGCCCAACATTGAAAATACTCCCAGCAATGAGAAGAAAACCAACGTTGGCCCATTGGGCAAAAGATCAAGGTGAAAATACAAATAGAGAATGAAATGACTGTCTCTAAAATGAGGATTTTTTTTTTGAGAACAATTTAACTTTATTTGGCGCTTTTTTAAATCCACAGTTACATAAATTCCTTCGATATAATGAATCGGGTATCCATACAATCTTCCTTGATTAAATATGAGATTTGTTTTACGCTATTAAATTGCAAATAAATGATCATAATTCATGAGAAATTGACAATTTTTCATATAATGTATGAGTACCGGTAAGTGACTTTAATTCAATGTATATACCTGCTGGAAATATTTTATATTGTACTTCGCCAAACAAGTAAGGACGGAATTTCAGCGTGGCTGATGTTATATTCCACCCCTTTTTAGTAATAAAAACACATATTAATCCAAAGTTTTAGTAACAATTAAATCAGATATACGTACATTTATAGAATACTTATCACAATATTTTTTCAAAATTTACATACCGTACCACTAAACGTATAGTGATCATATGTAGTATATTTTGATTTGCTCGAACGTCAAACAGTGACAAATAGGTCCATGTCATGTCCATGTCTTGTCTATGTCTTACATCTAGAATCTGACATTTTCAAACACATTTTTCTGGTTTTTCGGAATCGAGTTTGCCAAGAGTTCCTTCATTTTTATCTTAAATTGTACTAGATTATCAATACTCTTGTACATATTATCCAGATCGTTCCAGGATTTGGCTACAAAGACAGTTAAAGATTTTTCATAAGCTGTAGATTTAATATCAGAATAATGCAATTGCACATACTGACTTTGTCTTGTGTGACGACATTTCTTTTTGCAAAATTTATCTATTTCAGATCTTTTAAAGCCCAAAATTCTAGCATGAAAAAAGCGACGCTCCCCCAACATTGGCAGCTTGGCTTCTTGATGTACATAAGTGGTAGAACTTAAGATCGGTAACTTAAGACAGTGCTTTAAACACCTATTCTGAATACGTTGAAGTTCAGATAATAAATCAGCATTTGCTCCATTGTAAATAACATCTGCATAATCGACAACTGGTAAGGCATATGTTTTGTAAATCAGCAATAGCAATTCTGTGGGAACAAATCTTTTTAACCTGCCTAATAAACACGATTTAAACCCTAATTGTTTTTTCATTTCCTTTACATGGCTATTGAAAGTTAATTCATAATCTAAAGTTATCCCTAGATATTTGAAGGTTGGTACATATTTCAAGCGTTTACCATTAACAGACATCTCATGATTTAATAAATTAACTCTTTTATATTTAATTTTGCTACAGAAATATACTGACTTAGTTTTGGCCTCATTCATTGTCATTTGCTTAGTGATTCTTGAGAGCCATTGAGGGGAGTTAAGCATATTGGAAGCTGGGGAAAAAGATTTGGTACAATATTGGGCCAACATTACAAATAAACGTTGGGCCAAAGTTGGAAAATATATTTGGAACAGCATCATTTTTAGGCTCTAAATCTGGTTGGCTAGACATTGGAACAACGTCATTAGACGTTGGTACAACGTCGAAAAACTGACGTTGGGCCAACGTCCTGATGTTGGGCCAACGTTGGGCCAACGTCAATTCTTTGCGACATCATGGCGACGTTCTTATGGAGGGACGAATGAACATTGGCCCAACATCAGAATCTGACGTCATTCCAACATTGCCTACTGTTGGTCCAACGTTGGCCCAATGTATCTTTGCTGACTGGGTAGAGACTGTGTTGCCATCTAGAGCCAGCAGACAGGTAGAGTGATGGAGCAGTAAAACTACAGGGGATATGCTTTGGAACTATGGGGGATATGCTTTCTAACCATTTAAAGACGGCATGATTCATTATTGCATCATTTCCTTGGTCGTCATGATGCATGAATGCTGACCCTACGGGGTTGAGACACTCCCATACGGTCGGCATAATGCACCAATGTCATCTTTTAGCGACATCCGTCCTTAATTTAAAGGGTTAAGACTATGAGGGATATGCTTTTTATCAAGGCACTGCTTTCAGTTAGTCCCATATTATACTGCATATTATACAGGTACTGCCTGGTACAGTGGGGGTTCCTATAGGGACACATGATGAGTTAAAAGTAGCAGCGCCTGAATCAGAGCATAACAAAGTTCACCTAAACACACCCTCGGCTCTCATCAGCGTGCACTGTGGATACTGTGGGAATAGCGGTGTCCGTAAAGTAATTTACGCATATCGTCACGGTTGACTGTCTTTGAGACCTCCTATACTTCTGCATTTAGTACTGGGGTGCCATAAACAATGTGCACAGAGCAAGCGGTGATCTCCAGAAAGTCTCTGATTGATTTTCGTGACACTTGTGATAAACATGATACAGCGCTCATTCTAGGCTTTCAAATAGTAAACTCCCCAACGGATACTCAATTGGTATAGGCGTCTAGCCGGTAGCATTATCAACCAATGAGAAAATTCCCTGGCCTTCACTGCGGAATTCTTAGGGTGCATTATGTAACAGCCTGTACCCATTGTGATTGCTGCATCAGTGCTTATCTCGCTGGTTACCAGATCAAGCAATGGTGCCCCCTACTAAGGAACCTGCAACATCGGTTATCCTTAGTAGGGGGCACCATTGCTTGATCTGGTAACTGGCGAGATAAGCACTGTACAGCAATCACAAGCTGTTGCATTATGCCCCCTAAGAAATTCTGAATGCTGCAGTGAAGGGCAGAGAGTTATCTCATTGGTTGATAATTCAACCGGCTACACGCCTATACACTCCAGTGTCTATGCAATATTGTTATCACATACCTATATCTACACAGCAACGTCCACACTATACTCACTATAGACTTACTGTAATCACGAAAATATCACGAAATCTTGCACCATAAAAATCATGCCCCACCATATCAGGGGGCACCATTGCTTGATCTGGTAACTGGCGAGATAAGCACTGTACAGCAATCACAAGCTGTTGCATAATGCCCCCTAAGAATGCTGCAGTGAAGGGCAGAGAGTTATCTCATTGGTTGATAATTCAACCGGCTACACGCCTATACACTCCAGTGTCTATACAATATTGTTATCACATACCTATATCTACACAGCAACGTCCACACTATACTCACTATAGACTTACTGTAATCACGAAAATATCACGAAATCTTGCACCATAAAAATCATGCCCCACCATATCAGGTAATGTTCTCCAAATCCCAATAACCAAAAGGTTTTCTTTACTGAAATTATGTATGTTTATTGATTATTATCTCAAATCAAATACAAATGCCCCATTTACTCCTATCAAGAGTGGAAATAGCCTAGATATATGACGTAAAAAGTGAAGAGCATGGATCGAATTACGTCAGGAAACCTGTTTTTAACTGTTAGTATGAAGAGTTTCCCCATGGGGCCCCATACCAAGCATTACAAATTCGTGACGCAACTTTCATTCAGGCTGTAGACCAATCAGGACGCCCTGCTTTTACAACCATGACAACATAGCAACGGGATAAGGGGTGAAGCTAACAAACGTAATAAAAAGAAATCCTGCCCCTAGTACAACTGTAGCCTGTGCACAGTGACTGATCTGGTAGAAGCATTAAATGCGTCACTTTTCAGTCCCGCCCAGCCAGCAAAACTACGTTATTTAACGTCAGAATAACGTGTTTTTTTGGTTTACTGGGAGTGAACAGCCTTGCTGCACTGATATCAATGCTAATGCAAATGATGATCACCATAACACACATTACGAACAGCACTATCCCCACAGTGACCATGGGGCCAGGTAGGTGGTGCGGCGTTATTGACTCCTAACACACCAACACATGTATAGCTGAAGTGACCTGGGAAATACCATAGTCAAGACGCCCACAGGGAAGAGAACATGAACCGAGGTAAGGCTGCTTCAACAAGTGTTTTAGTATCGATACATACCTCGATTATGTGTCCTATATTTTATTAACGTACTGACAGAGCCCTGCACTGCTGCAAAGTGGATTTAAAGGGGTTTGCTATATTGATCCCATACACAGAGTTTCGAGATATTATGAATGATTATAAGACTGTCTATAATAATGTACACGTATTCCAGAACTGAAAAAATAGCATCAATCGATTTCGCCTCATATTGCCCATGAAACTATTATATTGAAAACTGCCCTCAGTGGTGAATAATTAACGTTCACCCACCCCCTCCCCACCTAGACAGGGGTCTTTTTAAAAAACGAGGGGGGCGTAAAAGAGGTGGACCCCTTGAGAGGGAGATGGAACCGTGAATAATCATTCCTGAGGGTGGGGGTGGGGGGGGGGGGGGGAAGTTCCACCACTTTTTAGTGAAAAGGCCAGACCATAACTAAAATGGAAAATGTCTGCATTAAAATAAGAACGACAGCTGTCTGTCTGTGTCTATCTCTGCCCCCTCTCATCTTTCTTCCCCTCTCTCCCGCTCTCTCTCTCTCTCTCTCTCTCTCTCTCTCTCTCTCTCTCTCTCTCAGATGAGCATCAGTACCTGTTCCACTGTATAGGTAATTACCGATGTCCTTAGATGTCCTGTACATATATGTATATATATATATATATATGTATATATATATATATATATATATATATATATATATATATATGTATATGTATATATATATATATATATATATATATATATATATATATATATATATATATATATATATATATATATATATGACGCCAATGTTGGGCGGGAACATTGGGATATATTCCCCAGGTGGAGGAAGTGTAATACCTAGTTCACCTCCTGCCCACCTGGGGGAGGTAGGGTCTTTGGTGCCTCTGTTGTTGCCAACCAAATGGCCATTGTCTGTAGACATCAGAAGTTGATACATTTTGTATTTTTGTACATGGTTGTTCGTAATATATCTCACCCCCTTCAGGGGAAGTGATGTATAGCAAGACTATAGCAGATAGCATGCCCTGATTACTCTTATAAAGGGAAGGCTCTTATAATGGCAATACCAAGTCCCAATTATTGTTGCTTTGCCAACTCCATGACAACGCCCCTTTCAATCCTTCTACGTTCTCGTAATAATCCTTTCGTGGCAACTTCTGGACAAAATAGGAAATTTTCCCACAAAAGAAATTTGTATTCCCCATGAATAGATGCTGTCTAAACCCGGAGTATAGACAGTTAGATCGAATTGATGACACTTGCGTTCTCCTGTAAGTAGGCTACTGTATTTATCAGCTAATGATAAACAGTGGTAGCATCTTCTTCCTAGGCTCGACCTTGTTGCTGATGTGTTTTTTTTTGTTTCTGTTGATGTTGTTGTTCACATTGTTGATCCCCATGATTATTAGCCTCGTGTAATATATAGGGCCTATATTTTATGGGGCCGACCCCAATCGTATCTTTTTTCGTTTCTTTTTTAAACTCTTGACCTCTTTCTTGCAACATGACATCTTGTCTTAAAGGCACACTAGGACTGTGGTATGGTATGGCTATCCCCATGCAGAGGAGATATACTGTGCTTTAACCTTCAGCCGATCGGAGTTGTCACTTTATGAGTGACTAGAGTGGAGGAAGGTTCTGTTTTTGTTTCCCATTGTATCAGGACTATAAAGTGCACTGGTAATGGCTCAGTTGTAGTCCCAATGATTGAATAGTAGGCCTATCAGACATAGCCTACACACTCAGAAAAGTGAGAGTCATTGTCGCTAAAACTGCCCTCACCTGAGGGTCACGCACTGCCTGACTCTCAGGTGAGGGTAGTTTTAGGGACAATGACTCTCACTTTTCTGAGGGTGTATACCTAAATAATTCATTATTAAACCCATCTCTTGAAAGATCCTTAAGATAAGTAGAAAAGAATCGACCTAATGACCCTAATTTTTCGACCATGATACCAAGACACAACGATCCTTTTAGGCCTAGCCCCTCTGTAATAAACAGACAATAACCCATGTAATGTGTTATATGAAAAAATATACAATAACCCACGTAATGTGTAACAATGTAATAAATGTATAACAGCATGTATAACATATGAAGAGTTTGGTTCCAAAACCCAATAAGCGCGATTTTGAAAAATGCCACCAAATTCTGATAAAGGTAAAGGCCAGGGTTAGGTCAATTCAATTCTGAAACAATTTTTCCTTGAAATTCGATTTTTCATGTCCTTAGGTCCTCTCTGTTGTACACACTATGTCCAAAGCACCATAATTGCCATAATGGTGGGCTTACAGAAATGACTACACGCTGTAATTCTGGAATGGATTTGTTGCGTTTGGAACAAAACTCTTCATATAAGGTCGAGTTACACGAGGCAACTAGTTGCTGGCAACTTTTTGCTAGCAACTAGTTGCTAGCCCGCAAAAGATGGGAGGCAACTAGTTGCCCCCAAATCCATAAATATGGATCCCAGGCAACTAGTTGCTAGCAACTATTGCCTGCAACCTTTGCATTAGACGGGGCAACTAGTTGCCTGCAATGGAATGGATTTGTTGCGTTTGGAACAAAACTCTTCATATAATTCATGCATATTAGATAGAAGTAACATTCTCCTATCATGTATATGAACTTGTGGCCTTTCCTCTGAAACCGGGTGATTCTTTGGGTACCCACCCCATCAAAAGGGGTTCAATATTTTTACCCCCACCCCCTCAGGGAGTGCAAATTCGTTTGCTGCCCCCTTCAAATTCACCGATCCCCCTCCCCCTGCTGTAGAGATAATGTACTATAAAGATAAGCCATGTGACATACTAAGTAGTAGATACCCTACGAGTAACTGAGTGTATGTCAAAATAACCACGACAGACTGGCTGGTGACCTCATAGGCGACCAGTCACTCTACCATTGTTGTTATTACATTACTCAGTTACGAGGGGGTATCTGACTTGACCTTCGGCTGCGAAGCCTTTGTCTTAGCCTTCCCCCGTAGGTTAGAGCGTAACCCATGTCATAATATGTACTAAACCCACAATATTTAACCCATGTAATATGTACTAAACACACATATAATAACATGTTTTATATACACCAGTCCTGCTGTTGCTGCTGGTGCTGGTGGGCCCTGTGCTGGTCAGCTGCCAGTACCTGGGGCACAGACATCCTAACGGCAGGAAGCGCATGTTCCTCATCTCCATCAGCCATGACTACGGCGGGCACGAGTACATGTAATTATACCAACTTTTTATACGGTATTACTAAAGGATGAATCCATTAGGATAGAAAATATGGGGACTAGAGGATATTAAGTCATCCCAAACTGGGCGCATGATACATCATTCAGCCCAGTACCTCGTATAGGCACATACTGATACAATCATATGTAAACAAAGAACTACAGCAACCATTATATCTTCATAATCCTGTGGGAATAGGATTTAGTGTTTGTCAATGATAGTAACAATGATAATAACTTCTTGATTCTTGTAGAAGAAAGAGAGAACAAGAAAGATAATCAACAACTTTTTGTCATTGTAGTCAAGACAAAATTGAAGTTATTTCTCATAAACTGGTGCTCTAAATCAATGGACCAATTGACCATTGGTGTTGCTTTTCATGTCTGTGGAATCTATGCATATAACATGCTGCAAAGAACAGTGGACAGCAAATAAGGGAGTTTTATGGACATAATTATAGGAATAATGATTAAAATCCGAATTTTGATTTCAGAGACGCTCAAGGTTATATCGCAGGGTTTATCATCGACCTCACTGATGCAGGTAAGATAGAAATTACACTGTTGGTAAAACACTTAGAAATTAATGGGCCATTTGGGATTATGGTTAAATTACGCCCTACAGGGCCTATGAGAAAGCCGAGAACAGAGTGAGAAAGGCCAAGAATAACGGCCAGAGGGAGGAATTGGGTTGGCAGAATGGGGGGGAGGCAAAAGATGTTGACTACTCTCGATTCCCTCTCATTAGATAATATGACAAAGTTTAACATTATCCATAGCATTGATACTAAATGCCCTCGTCACATTTTGTGGTAAAAATATTAGCTCCAGTGTTTATGTTGTCAGTGATAATAGCCATATTCTACTTTTCCTATAGTTTGCCTGGAAGCGAACATAGACTGCAGGACCGTCTGGGACAAGACAACCAACTGCTGGGACTCGAAGCCTGGAAGTCAGGCCTATGGTGGTCAAGGTTGGTATGGTTGTTATCTCTCATAATTTGGTGAGTACAAATTCCCACCACCCCACCGCTCCATAATGTGTTGATTCATTTCAGTATGTCAATGGCAATGTTATAACTTATACCCAAGTGTGAGGTCCCATTAAATACATAATCTTAGTATATACTCTACGTATTCATAAGTAAATGTTGCTGTTTTAACCCTTTAAGGACGGCAAGAAATTGTTAAAGCTAGCTGTGGGGGAGAGATTTATTTCAGGATTTTTCTCCAAGGACGAGGCTTTGTTGAATCCCATAGAGTTACATTGACTGTAGTCGATGCTCGCCCTACCATGGCATCAACTATAGTCGATGCTCGCCCTGCCATGGCATCAACTATAGTTGATGCTCGCCCACAAAGGGTTAATAACATTGATGTATGTTATTGATCATCACTATAATTATTTCAGCAAATCAATACTGGCAAAAAGAAGCTAAAACTGACATTATATTGCTCACAGGTATCCATGACAGGTGGTTTGATGGTTGCTCCGGATGGGACGCAACCCGTGAACGTGTCCATGTCTTCCAGTTCTCCCTGCCCTACACCCGCATCCTCAAGGCCTACTTCTACTACAAGAAAGGAAACACCTTTGATGAGAGAGACATCAAGGACAAAACTATAGGTTTGATTTATGTTATATTTCAAATTTCTCCCGTATGATAGGTCTTTAGTCTTTACTGCCAGAATCTTGAGAGTGAATAATAGATTACTGCCAGATTACTGCCAGAATCTTGAGAGTGAATAATAGATTGATTCTAATCAACCCTGTAGGGACAGCATTATGCTTTAACCCTCTAACTGCCATATTTCTGTAGTTCTTTACAGAAAGTCTGAATCACAAATAACAGAATTTGTATTGATTTGATGTCCTGGCTATTCGTTTCTGAACATGCTTTCTGAACATTACCAGAATGTTGGACATGACCGATGATGTCATAAGCTTTAATATGATACCAGTAGCTGGTGATACTGTCAGCATTTGGGGGTGCCGTGAGAAAAAAGAACTTGCAATAACAACATGACGACGGGCGTGAACATGTTAAACTACTGACCAGTACCCAACAAAATCACCTCGGGTGAACTGCATCATGGGAGCAATATCGATGTTAATGCGGTCCTAACCAAACATGGGGTGCTTTCAATGGAACTTCTAGCAAACTGAGTGATGTTTATACATCATACTATCCATAGAAGGACAGTTTAGGAAGGAGGATTGTACCCAACTCAAGGACCCTCAAGGAAAGTTATGGCCAAGACGGCCAAGCATATATGATTTTCTCTTTGAACCAAGCAAAAATTGTTCCCAGGCCCACAGGCTCGGTTGGCCTACAGCTGAGAAAGATAGTGTCTACTCCTTAAGTGAGAAAAGCACTCCCAAAGTGTCATCATGATGCAACAATGCAGTGTTGGCAATTACTAGCCTCATTTGGTGCATCGTGGGTACAGATGACCACGAATAGTATGCAGGCTGTATGACTTTCAGGGGGGGTGTAAAAAAGACCAACAAGGGTCAACTGAGGTAAAGATAGCAGTAGATGAAATTGATAAATTCTCCTTCAGGATTTGTGCAGGGCTGGGCGTCCAGTGAGAAGTGTGTGGCTAACCAACAGGCCATCAGTAACAATGTCATGGAGAAGAAGTTCATCAAGTATTATGACACGGCCGCCGACCTCTTGGAAGGTCTCAAAAATGATGAGGTAGGCATTTAAACCACTGTTGTTGTAATATAGATTTTACTTATTATAACATTTACGCTGCACATGTTTTAGCATACTGTTTAATTAGAAGTATAAATATCAAACAAAAACTTTTCATTCCATTCAATCAGTTCAATGTTAGAGATAATAACTTTGTGGATACCTTTGTGAATTGTGGAGACCGTGGTCCATACTGAAAACTGTAGGGTCGTCAATTTGATAATACCAAAACTGACAACTTTAGGTAGTCAAAGTGACCACCTTAGGTCGTCATTGTGACTACCCATCTGAGCCATTCAGACCAAAGTTGTCATAATGACGACCTTACGTAGTCACAATAATTAGGTAGTCAGAATGACTACCTTAAGGTTGTTAATTAAGGTACTGTCCATTTGAAGACCTAAAGTCATCAGTAATCACAACTCTCAAGTCCTAGGTTGTCCCAATGACTACCCTATGGTACATAATTCTATTCCTCACTTGCTACTTATGGCACACTACTGCCACCTGGTTTTAATATTCGCATAACCATATCTGTCGTGAGATATACACTGGTGAAAGGGAGCAGAGTGGTCTCTATACCTTTGGGGCCATCATTCTCACCCATTGGCAACTTATTTATTACAAGTAATGCTACTTAGTTCAATCAAGACTACACCAAATATGTGAAAAGGATGTCTCTCATTAAGAAGTGAACTAATTAGAGACTATATTCATACACCATTCTCCACTCCATCTGCCATTATTCATTATGACTACCTAGGTCGTCATAATGACTAGGCTCTTTGCTCTGGATTTTCAGGGCATGGGTGATATTGTGTGGTAATCACATGATGCCTTAAGGGCTACATAGTGCTTTAGCTTGCTATGTACTTGAATGTCATAAATGCCTCCCCCTTCATTCCCTTAATAACATATGCTGTGGTAGCACAATGCAACACATTGTTGAACCATCTGTCTGACTGGTCAACAATGTTGTGGCCAATGACCGCCCCCCCCTCCTCCCTTGGAACCAATTGAAGGTAATTGGTGAGACAGAGAGGGTTCTTGTTGTATATGTCTTCAAACTGAGGAGTTATTTTCTTTCACATTGATACAGATACAAGCAGCCTTTGCTGATGAGTTCACGTTCGATACAGATCAGGTCTCCGACTCTCTGGAGTTCGTCAAGGCCAGACCTTATGTGTAAGGCACAACTCTCATGTATATATGTAGATAAGACATTGTTTATAAGGAGCATATATTCAACTGATCTGGCTTTTCCATATACCTTTCTATGATAGGAAAAATACACTCTTATCTAGAACAATTCATTTCACCATAAATTTGATATAGAGTGAAATATTGTGATGAGGAGGGCCTTTTGGCGAGGTGAATTTGATCTTTACAAGCAATGTTCCTTATAACCGATACCAAATAAAGAGAGAAAAGGCTATGTTGCTAATGGAAAAATTTCCCTTATAAAAGTAAGTTCCTTATATCAGTCACCCTTATAACAAGATTTCATTATATTATTATGTGAGCCGCTTTATGTGAGTGACCCTTCACATTTTAAGTGTTAGTGACCCTTCCTACCGATTACCAGCTCCATTAAGGATAGACTCGATCTAAGTATGTGTTACACATTTTTCTCTAGGTGTATCCTGGCAGGTAATGGCATCATGACACGGAAGGACAACGACTTTGTGGAATACTGGAACATGGGCTTCACGAAGCTGAAATTCACTCAGCGCTACCAGAAGTTGTGCCAGGAGGGAACTGAGAAACATGGTAAGTAAAGTAAATCTAGTGGTAGTGTCATGTTCTAAACAGGTGATGGAGTTGGATTGAGGGGGGGAAATATTTTTTTAATGTTCACTTTAAATTTGGGTTTTCAAACATTAAAACATTTTAATCACGTTTCAAATGACACAATAGCAGAGCTAATTATAATTCACTTATAGAGTTCTGAGTATGTTGTTTGAAGTCATTGGTGTTGTTTTTATTGTGGTATTGTGGTAGGAAAGTTAAATTATGTGTATAATCGTTGTCTCTTTATTGAACACTCTACATTTCATTTATTTCCAGGTCATAAGGGAGACCTCCTTTGCCTTCCATGAATAAGTAGCCATTGGACCAGCTTTCTATACACAAATACAGAACCAGTACAGGAAAACTCCCTGTACCAAGGAATTTGTTCCACTAGAGCGGACTCTTAACTTGAGTGTTTAAGGATTTGTAATCTCTTGTCATATTAATGAGAAATTTCCCTCTCGTCTGCAATACAATGAGAAAACCCCACATCCGAGGCATGTAAACATAAAAGTACTTACGTATTCCTGCTCTTTATGAGACAGGAACATTGTGTTCTGGTCCCATTAAATGTAGATATGTATACTTTCCAAGTGAAATGCATCATTTACAAACAGTATCCATGTTAGTCTGAGTTATCCTTCTCTTTGATGTGTATTATCAATTGGTATAAGTATAACCACAGAATTATAACATGCAATATGTATCTTACATTATCGAACTGTACATGCATACCATTAACAGACATGGCATAAGATATTAGGTCCTCAAGTTATAATTACCATATAACAATTGTGATTAGTCCTATGTCAAAACTGAAATCTCGTCAAGGAACAAAAACAGATCTACTACTGAGTCAAAATTAGAGGAACACTATTCATATCATCACATTTATCAAATCCAACTGTATCTATAATAAATAAAGCAGCCGATATGGCTCACTTGTAATTTTGAGAAAAAAAAGAATGCATTTTGAAAATCAGCTATGATTACTTTCTTTTTAATGTGGTGATCCAATAAATACTACATAAAATTATAAAGCCATCTCTTTCTTTATGCTATTGTATTGGAATAGTAAGTACTACATCTTTTTGATTCTATTTTATAGAAGAAACATAATGTCTGTGCAGTTATAGAGGACTGTGGTCCAAATAGAAATAACTACCAGCTTTGGTTCTTTACACAACTGGTAATGCATTAAACTAAATTAGACTATTAAAACGTAAACAATGTGGTTAGTATTTATTTTTCCTTTTTTTTCGATGAAATATCAGCTTTTATTACTGATGCTTTTACTTTCTCCGTTTTGTCACACACAACCCAACTCCGGCAACCAGTAATATAACATTAGTACTAAGATATGTTATTATACTTGAGTGACAGGTTCATACAGAGGGATGCATCTGTTTTGTGAGGTCCGGTAGTTGGTTCGATTATATTGATTTTGGGTATTGGTATCATACATTAGCATGCCATGGGCTTTCAAGACTTGGCAGAGAATAGCATTTAGACGAAAGTCCTTTGTTAGAATTTACGTTGGTGATTCTGTGTAGACAGTTCAGGCTATTATATTCACTGATTGTCATCCTTTAGGCTGTGAGAGTTTTAGCTACATACGTTTCTAGACAGTCTGTTAAGGTGAATACTAGTCACCGTATATATTTACAATTATAACTTTTTTACAGATTTGATGATATCTACAGATGAGTTAGGAAAGAAATTTGCCAATAAAAAATCCCCCCCCCCCTGTTTAATTAATTTCTCCCATTATTAGGTAATTACGCCAGCACAGTCTTAGCAGTAGGTAGGACAACGGATATTGAAGGAATTACTGAAATTCACATTTCTGTATACAATATCAGCAGGGGATCAAGTAGAGTGTATCACCAGAGGAATTATATATTTATCATTGATAACCAGCTCTCCATGAATGAAACAAAATAGAATATTCGCATAGTGGACCTGTCATTATGCACCACTCTGCATGGCCCTGCTGTGGACTGCTGCTATGACCTCACTGGGACCTTTTAACAGCACCTGCTCCGATGCATGTCTGGGGATATAGCTCTCAATTAAGGAATAAACCATTGATTTATTAGCTGTTTTCAGAATTAGGTTCTTTGAGAGCAGCACTTAGATTATGATCATAATTTTCACATGAATGATTCTTTTTTCCTATGATAACAATGATGAACAGGGGCCTTACATGGGTAATTGTCACGTTCCAGAAGAACCCCTGTCGCCAAAAATCGCAAAAATATTTTCATACAAAACCAGAATAATCTTTCTCTGGGATTTGTATTTTAACTAATGCTGGGGGTTCTTATGGGATTTTAGGGGATATTTGATGTATTAAATGGCATGGACAAATGATGACTTGCTGTCCTGCATGATTAAAATGGAAAGCATTATGACATGAAGTACAATAATATGCCTAATAAATCGTTTAGGTCAGAAGAATATTCAGTGTAAGAGATATCACCAATCAGATTCAAATCGGACAATTATTAAGGATTTTACAGAGTCAAACGTTAATATTGAATTTTTGAATACCTGCAAATACAATTCACTAAATGCTATAATAGGTATTTCATCCTATTGGATCTTAGGGAACTTCTAGGGAGCAAGGACTGTCGATGGCGTGGGACCTTGGGGGGTGACCTAGGTGGGAAACTTCTAGGGAGGGAGGTCCATGGATGGTGTGGGACCTTGGGGGTGACCTTTGGGGGTGACCCAGGTGGGGAACTTCTAGGGAGCAAGCACCATGGGTGTTGTGGAACCTTTGGGGGGGGGACCTTTGGGGGTGACCTAGGGGGGGGGGGTGGAAACTTCTAGGGAGTGAGGACTGGCAATGCTGTGGGACCTTGGGGGGTGACCTAAGTGGGAAACTTCTAGGGAGGGAGGTCCAGGGATGGTGTGGGACCTTTGGGGGACCTTTGGGGGAGCTTTTGGGGTGACTTAGGTGGGGAAATTCTAGGGAGCGAGCACCATGGGTGTTGTGGGACCTTGGGGGGGACCTTTGGGGGGGACCTAGATAGGGAACTTCTAGGGACTGAGGACTGGCAATGGTGTGGGACCTTGGTGGGACCTCTGGGGGTGACCTAAAGGCAATGGGAAGGGAAATAGCCTCCCAGAGGGATGGTCAGAGACATGGAGGCATATGGAGGGAGAGGTGTAGGACTATCCTGAGAAGGAGTATTTGAGAGGCCCATATGTAGGGGAGGGATGTTCAAGTAAATTAATGGGCAATATTGTATAAATGAGAACACATCAATATCTCAATCTACAGCTCTTAAATGCACTAGAATGCATCATTTGATCTCTAAATTTCAAAATTTTCTCGGGGGGAATGCCCCCAAACCCCCCTAGCTGCCAGATATTGCCCCCCCCCCCCTCTAGAAATTCCCGGATCCACCCCTGGTCAATCAGTATGGTAGGTGAAAATTACACACCTAGCTGTGGAATATTAGATGCCAAAATGCATCAGAATGCACCATTGGAAGTCTAATTATTTCAAATTTTCCGGGATGGTAAAAGGTCCACTGTGCGAGCCAGGTCACCCCCCATCTGGAGGTCTGGATACGGGCCTGTTAACCCCCATTTCTGATTAGGTAGCACCAGTGCCTTGCCCAGAGAAACCATTCCAATCTACCTGTTGGCACTACAGTTCCATTACCTTTACCAATTAATTTCTCTTTATCTGTAACCTTGACAAGTACGGACAAATTGGGGAATGGAAGACATATTCCTTCTTTTTTCCCTTCTAGCTCATTTAGTACTGTGCAATGTTTTAAAGCTGAGAAATCAATCATTTCATTTAGGCTATTTAGCATTGTGACATATACAGTGCTGGGAACGCAGTCTATGCTTGGGCTACCTGCTATTAGCAGTGTAGAGTGCAACTGATAACAAGTTATAAGATGGACCGCTCATGTCAATATGTGCTTCTTTCACTCCCCGTTCCATGTACATTGTGTATTTCCATGTTCCATGGTCTGGGGATTGGGATTTCAATGAAAAGGATCTGCACCATGCTGCAGTCTGATGGTTGTATGAAGTCAATGTAATGAGTGTCCAATTACGTTTAAAAGTGCCAAGTGTCAGGCTGGGCGTCCATTTCTCCTAATCCTAAGATTCCTTCTATTCCAGGCATTCCTACCGCCCTCCCCCCAAGAGCTAATTCCTTTCTCCCCTTCATGTTGGTCTTGAACCACGTCTTAATTTTCTTTTTAAAGATGTCCTTGCTGCCAGCTGCCTGCGTTTCCAGCGGTAATCTGTTCCACAGCTGGAGCCCTCTGCATCTCGGGATTTCCCTGTACCTTGATGGGTGTGGGAAGGGCATTCTGTAGTTTCATTTCACCTCATTCCTAGTTCTGCCTCTGTTTTCTGCAGGGGGATCCTTCTTCGCCTTGCTGTAGAGCAGCATTTCTTTTCTCCTGGGCGCTTGCATGGGTATCTCACATAAGTCATGTAGTTCCTCCACAGAATTCTCCCAAATTCTCACATGTTTAATGCACCTGAGCATTCTATTCTGTTTTATTTGCAGGGTTCTGATGTTGTGTGCCGTACCACTGTCAATTAAAAAAACCACAGTAGTCGAAATAGTGCATAACCGAATGTTTGAACAGGAAGATGCTGTCACTCTCCGACATCAAGTGTCTGAGTCTACCAAACTTGAAAGAGAGGAACCCTGTTATTTCTTCGATTAAATTGTAAAGCTAAATTATCATCAAAAAAGATTCAGTCTGCCAAATCTTGATTTTGATCATTCAATTAGTTTATTCTTAGTGCTTCTTGTGGCCCTGATTCCCTGACGTCTATGATTCTCCATTACTGTACTCTCTGTATCCACCTGTATGTATTATAAAAAAAACATGTAAAGGAGGTCGAATCATTCCACCCTATAGCTAAAATAAGATGCCCCGGGTGATTTACTACACTCTTACACTAAAAGTATTATAAAGCAATGACAATACCAACACCAATGTACTTTGAAAAGGATATATTTACGTTTAAGTACATCCTTGGTGGTAGGAGCAACTAGAGCATGTCCCCCTTAGGTATAGACTTTTTGGTGTCATCAGGACGATCCTGAAGAGTGGGGGCAGACACCATGAACCAAGGTCAGGATGCATAATTTGTATAATCATTAGGGTTATGTTTCTCTCCCTTATGAAATGCCTGTCAGAATATCATTGTTGGGGGGGGGGGGGGTCTCAAGGAAAAGTATCCGTATGAATTTCGTGATCTTGGTCGGTTTTCAATTGAGAAATAGATTATAGTGTACTGAAATAAAGTAGGATACCACTCCATATGAGCTTAGAGTCGCATTGAAGAAGTAATGCAATGACTTACTGCAAATAAAGCTTGCTGTCCATGTAATAACCCATGTTATATGTACTAAACACACAAATATACAGCAGTCCAACATTATAGCACTCCAATGCACTATATGGATATATATCTAAAACTGGACATCGACATCCATGTAACAGAAAGCTATAATAAATTATTTAGTAGAAGTAGAAATCCATGAATATCTATATGAAGGAGAACACCATGTTCATGCCTATATGTCTGTGTGTATGTTCATTTCGAAATTCAAGATTGCAACCATTCATTGAATGCCACCATGCTTTCAATGTAATCTCAAATTGTAGTTGCAGTAGTTTGATACTAATAAAAAAAAATCTATTCTATTTTTCTTTCATGAACAGTTGGCATCCCATAGATTCAAGATGGCTATCACTTATTGAATGTCCCGATGCTTGAAATGCAATCTTGACTTGTAGTTGCATTAATTTGATACTATCAAAAATTTAATAACAAATCCTATTTGATTTTTCCTTCATTCAACCCATTCAAGATGGCTACCATTTACTAAATGCCACAATGCTTTCAGTGCAATGAAGAATTGTAGTTGCATTAATTTGATATCTATATAAGAACATTTCTATTTGATACCTTTTTCAAACACAGTTGGCACCCCATAGGTTTAGGATGGCCACCATTCATTGAATGCCACAATGCTTTAAATGCAATCTTGAAATGTACTTGCATAAAGTTTATACTGTTAAAAACATCCAATTTAGTTGTTTTTTTCATGAAGAGTTGGCACCCCATAGGTTCAAGATGGCCACCAATCATTGAATGCCATAATGCTTAAATGCAATCTTGAGTTGCTGTGCTGTTGCATTAATTTGATTCTTAAATAAAAACTTTCTTTTTTTTCTTTCACCCCATACATTTAAGGTGGCTACCAGTCATTGCATGCCACAATGCTTTAAGTGCAATCACGAATTGTAGTTGCATTTATCTGATACTAATAAAAAAACTAATTCTATTCTTTTTTTTATTCATGAACAGTTGGCACCCCATATATTTAAGATGACTACCATTCATTGAATGCCCCGATGCTTGAAATGCAATCTCGAATTGTAGTTGCATCATTTAATGCTAATAAAAAACAAATTCTTATAGATTTTTCTTTCATGAATATTTGGCACCCCATAAGGTGGCCGCCATTCATATTAATGCAAATAGAATGCTTTAAGTGCTATCATGAATTGTAGTTGCATTAATCTGATACTAAAAAAAAAAATTCCATTTGATTTTTCTTTCATGAACAGTTGGCACCCCATAAATTAAAAATGCACCTAGCACCCAGGTCAACAGCTATATACGGACACGTGTACCTCCCCTGCCTGTTCTCCTTCAATGCACAGTGAAGAGGGTGGGAGGGGGTGACCATCAACAGTGCATAAACACTTTGATTGGATGACAATGCAGTTTTTATATTACAACCTAAATTTGTGCAACGAAAATCATCAAGAAATACGAAATGAATTTACAAAACTCAAAATCAACTCATCATACCCAGTAAACAAAAAACGTTATACAACATTTTATAACGTAATATAACGTTATTTAACGTTTCTCTAAGGCTCCTTACTATGGTATAACGTTATATAAAGTTTTATAACGTTATTTTGACGTAAAATAACGTTTTCTTGTTAGCTGGGTATAGATCAAAGACGCTGATGGATATATACTATCGTAGGTTGAATACTGCGTTTCTTCTGTGCCTAGTTAAACAAAGGCCTAAAAGGGCAATGGACCAGTTAAGAATAGGGCCTATATTTCTCTGTGCTTTCAGAGATTCTCAAGGTTATCTAGCAGGGTTTTCCCATGACCTTGTTGATGCAAGTCAGTAATTATGGTGGTTATTGTCACAGCTTTTGTCCGTTGTTTACTGATTCTTAACCATAACACAGAGACAGATTCTAAGCATTTTACATGATTTTATTTGTGATCACAGTTTGCAAGGTTCTCTTATAATTAGATGTGTTTTACACATGACATATTTTTGTAGTCTACCCACTTGGAATCAAATAATCAGGGACAACCACAGCTGGTCAATGTCTATGAGAGTTTTCAGCCGGTTTAGATGCAATGCTATATATTATCACACACATGATTGACACGGATTAAAGAAATGGGAACATTGATAACGGTACATAACAACTATTAGGGGGAGGGGGACTTCCTATTACTGTATCAGACGGCAAGCTGACATTTGGCTAATGTTTCTACACAAGATCTAAATCATGTATGTTGCCCATGCAATTTCTGATCCAAGGGGTCGCCATACACCAGGACGACAAAGGGCATAATACATTAAAGCACTATTCGGCTATTTAACATGCATGGTTAAGTGGCTGTGGCATGTCTAATGCAGTAACTATGACTATATAAATGAAAAGTAAACTTTCAAAGCCTGGGGTGTGAGCGGCAGGGGCACAAAGGATTAACGAGTTAATGTCTTAAAATTGATGTAGAATACGAAGGAAAATGCCATGTAAATTGTCAGCTGTATCGATAGAATTGTCAGTATGTATCGATAGAAAAGGTAGATAAATGGAAGCTGAATAAGATTACGGGGAAAATGGGCTTTTTAAGATTACAGGTAAGAATGGGTGGTGTCTAGTCACTTGGCAAGTT
Source organism: Harmothoe impar (assembly GCA_947462335.1). Lineage (NCBI taxonomy): Eukaryota > Metazoa > Annelida > Polychaeta > Phyllodocida > Polynoidae > Harmothoe > Harmothoe impar. Next base: position 28,892,973 of record OX381714.1, on the reverse strand, counting down.
CGTCCCCACGTGCATACAATATCTGCTGCAGAGATTTCGATAAACCATCATCCAATAGTCCGCCAGTTTCACCTACCGCCAGGTCCAAAAGGGGTAGTTTCTATATCATACCATGCAAATTCCACTTCTTAAACCGCCACAATCACCATCCGACCAATTTCAGCCAGCAAAGAGGCGTGATGGCGGATTAAAGAGACCTCTCTGTAGGATAGTACCCCTTTCCTTTTATTTCATATATCCAATCAAAACGTGATGAGAGCACTTATGACAGTCGCTTATATGGTATAGCAGGGGGCGGGATAAATATTAAAATCAACCATATGACTGATTTAAGGTTTAAGACGACTGAGGTTTGTATACAGGTAAATAAACGTACTGATTTGTTGGCATTTATTTACATAAACTGATAAACTGACCAATACCTACTAGGGTAATGAAACCATTCTTGTCAAAGTCAATAATACATTTAATACCGGCAGTACTTGTCTAATTTCATATTTCAGGTGATTTATCACAATTGTCATGAGGATGAAGTTATTCACATCTATGTCTGTACCATGTCTTGTCCTAGATGAGATAAAAGATCCTGACACCTTGGCTGAATATGTACAACTCCACAATAAAGTGCTACTAAAAACTACAAACACTCAAACTCAATATGTAAGCACAACTCTGGCATTTTACAACATGAAGCCTCGAATATAACAACATTATATTATGGATATAAATAATCTTCTTTCATGGTTAGCACCAGTGCATATTTACACACCACCGCTTGCCTTACCATCTACAAAAAGCATTTGAATGTTTCAATGCTTAAGGGCCTGCCTTACACAGAGGCCCTCTATAAATAATTATGCATCAATGATATAAAAGATATCGTAAATGAAATCCAGGGTTTCATATTAATTTCCAAAGGTTATCATTTTGCTTGACCATATTTACCATACCGGCACTATATAGGAGAGGACGGTCTTCAATTTGAATGGGAAAATTTAAAAAAAAAAAAAAAATTATACATCCTAATATATTAAGTCATATATTTTTTCTCCTTTTCCCTGGCTCGTGTAAAGATTCGATAACAACTTTATTTTCATGAATTTCCATGATTTTCCCCGGTTTATCGTAAGGCGCGCAGCCACTTGTCGATATGCGCGGTCTGGAGGCGGGTGGGCCTCCAGTGCCGCAGACTGAGGAAGCGCTGTGCGTCCACCAGGGGGCGTAGGATGGGGTGGGAGGTGGGGCGGTCCAGGTGCGTGTTGTACAACGTGTTCTCTGGGGGCTCCTCGATCTGGTGGTCACTGTCGATGTACATCACCAACACATCACCTGGGGGAAAGTCAAAGATAAATATATTATAAAGAACTAGATTGTTAAAAATGTATCAATGCTTCGAATGATTCATGATTATTTGTTGAAATAATATCTAATCACAAAAAAAAATTCTATATGAAATCCAATTTCGGCATTGTACTACTTTGGGTATCCACTGCGTGGGGAGCGGGGTTGATGGAAAAATGGAATCATGACCTGGCAAACGGACACCCTTATATGGCACCCAACCCCCCCCCCCTCCTCCCCCCACTCCCCACAGCAGGGGCACTGAGGACCTTCAGTGGTTGTCATGGGCGGGGTGAAGTTTGTGGGTGGGGCAGCGTACCACAACTCTCATCTTTCCCTTATAAGGGAGAGAGGTTTGGTAATGAAATGGACAAGCTGTAAATGGCTGGCGGTAGATAGCGTTGAGGAGTGAAATCTACAACGTGTGTATCCCCGTGTATGCAGCAGCTTAGTACTGTAGGACACTTAAAGGCAGAGGGAGTAACCCTGTGTAAAACTAGCTGTTAAATAGTAGGACAGAAAGTATTTAAGCTGTGTAGGCTATCTTTCATAGGTAGCCCTTTGAACCTAGCTTCCTTTCTGAGATATCAATGTTGGGTACAATTCACACATACTAAGGTGGATAAAGTAGCGTACCACTACTGCCATCTTCCCCTTATAGAGGAGAGAGGTTTGGGTACGATTTACACACTCAGGTGGGTGAAGCAGCGTACCAAAACTCCCATCTTCCCCTTATAGTGTCCTACTGTAGCTGCCAGGCCTACCACGTGGTAGAGGAGGTGCTGACATAAGCACCATTGCAAGGCACTTGGTATATTTTGTATACACATGTGTGCGGCTGGCAAGGGTACTCTTTCAGCAAAATCTCCCTAGTAAGGGTCCTGTTTTGAAGGAAAATGTCCCTAGCAAGGGTCTGCTTTCAACAAAATCGCCCTAGCAAGGTTTTAACCTGCTTCCCCTATAGCAGACCAGCTACTGTGGTACGTTTTGGGTACAACTAGGTAGGCCTACTGGTCCCATAGTTCTTTCTAATAAATAAAGACCATTAAGCCCTTTATTCAGTAGAAGAGTGGGGAACCTGGTACTATAGAAACAGCTTTGAGCGCCATACATGGGTTGTAACCTGCTTCCCCTATAGGGTAGCGCAGCTACTGTGGTATGTTTTGGGTACATCTAGGTAGGCCTACTGATCATATCCTTCTACTCTACTAAATAAAGGTATCCACATACATGTACAGTGGGTGAAGCAGCGTATCACAACCCCCATCTTCCCCTTATAGAGGAGAAAGGTTTGGGTACGATTTGTGTGCCTCTACATGGGTCCTCAAAATATTGACCGTGTCGCCGTGTCGATTTTTAGCAAAGGGGCCGTGTCATTGTGTCGATTTTTAGGTATATAAGAACTTAGAGAAAAAACCCTGTGGGTCGATTTTTATCCCTTATTTTCCTGTGTCCGTCGATTTTTAAAATGGCCTAAAAGGGCCGTGTCGCCGTGTCGCCTGTGTCGATTTTTACCCATGTAGAGGCACATTTGTACATGCTCAGGTGGGTGAAGCAGACAAAATATAATAGGTATCCACATACATGTATAGGTGGGTGAAGCAGCGTACCACTACTGCCATCTTCCCCTTATAGAGGAGAGAGGTTTGGGTACGATTTACACGCCCTTTGGGGCATTGTACTACTTGGGGTATCCAATGTGCGGGGTACGGGGTTAGTCTGAGCCAGTCCCACTGAAATCTACAACGTCATACATATTATCTAAGCCATCAAGGTAGGGAGAGTGTGTGTGGGTGGTGGGGGTGCTGACAGGCACTGTAGGACACAAAAATGTATCATCTGGACATGTATAAATCGTACCACATTGCTCTCTCCCCTATAGGGGAAGATGGGAATAGTGGTACGCTCCTCTACCCACCTGTACATGTATGGATACCTATACTTTTTTGTCTCCCCTATAAGGGGAAGATGGGAGTAGTGGTACGCTCCTCTACCCACTAGTACATGTATGGATACCTATACTTTTTTGTCTCCCCTATAAGGGGAAGATGGGAGTAGTGGTACGCTCCTCTACCCACTAGTACATGTATGGATACCTATACTTTTTTGTCTCCCCTATAAGGGGAAAATGGGAGTAGTGGTACGCTCCTCTACCCACTAGTACATGTATGGATACCTATACTTTTTTGTCTCCCCTATAAGGGGAAGATGGGAGTAGTGGTACGCTCCTCTACCCACTAGTACATGTATGGATACCTATACTTTTTAGGGAAGATGGGAGTAGTGGTACGCTGCTCTACCCACCTGTACATGTATGGGGATACCTCTTTTTGTCTCCCCTATAAGGGGAAGATGGTAGTTGTGGTACGCTACTGACCTCTCCCATACTTCTCTACTAAATAAAGGTCAATATACCCTTTATTCAGTTGGAAATGAACGCTAACTTCTCCCATATTTCTTTCTACTGAATAAAGGTCAATATACCCATTATCCAGTAGGAAATGAATGCTGACTTCTCACATATTTTTTTCTACTGAATAAACGACAATATACCCTTTATTCAGTAGGAAATAAACGCTGAACTCTCCAATACTTCTCTACAGGAATGAAGGCCAGTATGTCCTTTATTCAGTAGAAAATGAACGATAATGTCTCTCATACTTCTGCTCTACTGAATGAAGGCCAACATGTCCTTTATTCAGTAAAAGAATGAAGGGCATATTGACCTCTCCCATCCCACCTGTGTCCTACTGTAGCTGCAAGGCGTAGCACGTGGGTTAGGAGGTGCTGACATAAGCATCATTGGAGTGGCAGCTACCCATGTGGTAGGCCCGTGATTGAGATGTTCTGCAACTTATAATGACCCAAATACAACACTTATGCAAGTATTAGGAGTACTAACTAATGTAGAATTGCATTTCCAATTTGAGAAAAAAATCCATGTATTTTTACATACAATATTAAAAATATTATGAGCAATTCTGGTTTGGGTGCCATGTCCACCTTCCACCTTTTACACCCAACCAGTACTTAAGAGTGTATAGGGCGCAGCCACGTGGGTGCGTGGATACCCCAAGTAGTACAATGCCCCAATTTCAAGACCAAAAGACCGTTATCTTGTATGGTCTATCAGTAAGCTATGTATGTCATATCTTTTTCCTGTCACCTCCTTTATCTTCTACTTACGTTTCGTGTTCTGTAGTCCCACGACGGTCTGCCTCTTCCTGCTGCCCATAGAGCCGTCCATGTCCTCTAAGATGCTGTTACGTGCGTCGTACCCAATCACCACGATGTAGCCACGACTAGACGGGATCTGGGACAGGTCCAACTCTCCTGTCAACATCTGGGAAGGGAACAAGCCATTAACCTTTTTTGTTTTTTTAAATAGGTTTATTGACCATGAATTCATGTAGAGGTGATAACACATTCTGCCGAAATGGTCAGGGGGAAATATTTACAAATATATTACACATAGAATACGTCTACAACGCCTACTACAAGAAGACGCAAACCACCTCACATCGTGGTTCAACATAAACAAGCTAACCATCAACACTACCAAGACCTATGTCATGTGGTGTCACTCAAAGGAAACCACTCAACACTGATGAAGTACTAATCTACATGAATGGTCGCAGGTTGACTGCAGTCCACAACTTCAACTACCTCGGCGTCATTATTGACAGATTCCTGTCAATGGCGGTACAGGGCAACAAAATTGTAGGGCTAGTACGCCGAAGATTAGACCAACTATACAACATCCGAGTGAACACAGACCGGGAGACCACCATGCTGGTCTATAGGACAATGATCAGGCCAATCATGGAATACTGTTTCTTTGTCATTGATGGGGGACCAGCTTGGCTGGCCCTGAAACTGCAGGTGCTCCAGAACGACACACTTAGAATCAGTGAACAAATCCGGAACCCAAGAGACACACATGTAGACGACCTTCACAACATAGTCCCACTGAAAAAACGCAGAGACTTCCAACTACTGACCATGATGTATGGATATGCCCAGCATGAAGACAACATCCTACGTCCTACTCAAGCACTCAGGGGCAACATAAAGGTCCACATCAAACGTGCGCGTCTCAAGAAGGATGTGTATGGAAAAAGACCACTGTTTAGGGGAGTGGACCTCTGGAACGAACTTGACCACTAGGCCCAACACAAACCCACAAAAGAGGGCTTCATGGCAGCCTTGAAGGCTATACACTGACTGATTATACACTAACTGATTGTACATAGATATATTCTAGATATTCATTCACAGTCATACTTTCACAGCAGTGGTAAAAAGACTCTAGCATGTACATGATGCAGTATGAACAATATTAATTTACTTCGAACATTAACCTGGATCAACAAAGATCTAGCTTAATAATATCAAACATGGCCTTAATAAGAACAACTTAGAGCACTATCCTTCCCTCAAAGGGTTAAGCCTGTGTTCTTTGTGTGATGAACAAATACTGGTATATCATGTACTTGAGCTAGGGGACACTAAGGGATATAGATCCTCTTTATTGGTACTTTGTAAATTTTGTTAGTAACAAAATGAGTTCCTAGTAGCTAAAGAAATTGGGCTCTGAACTTGGGATCTGTGCTGGCCAGTTATGGAAGACTGAAATAAAATACATCATACAAAAATCACTTTTATCATCACCATGCATGCAGCCCTGAAAATACCATGCTGTCCTTAAAGGGGTAAATAGTTGTTAATCGTCTTTTATCTAGATTGGGCTATATGCACTACCTTATATTCCACCTTGCCGGGTGGTGGCCAGGCCTGTCCTACTGTCTCCGTAAACACCCTGCGTGACTGGTCGTACGTCTCCTGTGTGAAGGTCACCACCGTCACCTCGTACTGTGCCGCACCGGTAGGAGGAGGCCGTCTGGGCCCCGGGCCGACGCCCAACCCCGCAGACACCCGCTGCGGCTAGACCAAGGAGAATAAAGTGTTAAAAATTAAGATTTTAATGCTTTCATGCACCATGACAAGGGGCATTGCATATTAAGGCACTGTGCTATGGGGGATCACACTATGGAAATACTACTCCTTTAATAGTTTAATTAATTAGTTATTCTCTCACCCTCAAGAAGATTCCAAAATGTGTACCCCCCCCGCCACTGCATCCGAGGGTCCAATTGTTTTGAGCCCCCCACCCCCCCCCCCCCCTTCTTAAAGAATGACCATCCCCTCCAAGTTCCATATACACACTTACATGTCTGGCAGACACAGCCCCCTGTGGCACAGTGGACCTTACCGGGCTGTCCCTCCGACTTTCGGTAACCGCCATGTAGAGCATCAGTATCACCACAATCTGCACGATATGCAACCCCCAGCCAACATAGTCATGTTTAGCCTCTGAAACAGAGAGAATAAAATGTACAAATTCATCTATCGGTATTCATCAATTTATTTGTTATATATATCTTTTTTTAAATTCAATTGTTTTATTGTAACCATCGACTAGCGGAGTTCGGAATACAATACAAAAGAAGTCAGAGGGCATGATATAAGGTGGTATCAAGGACACATTATGATATCTGATAGGTGATTAATAGAGGGACAGTGCAGCACACCACGAGGAGACCAACACCAATTTACAATCACCTTGCAGAGATCTCAATGAACCCTGCCTCCACTCACCTGTGTTACCGTTGGCACAGAATTTATCCTCCCACTTTTTCAGGTTGCCCACTTGTCCCTCCAGCTCGGTCCTCGCCTTGTCCAGGGCTGCCCCGGTGCTGGTGGTTGTACTGACAACCTGTGTTAGCTCCAGCTGCTGCTGACTCACTTTACCCACTGATGTACCAAGTTCTGTCATTTCCCCGTCAACCTTCTTAATGATATCCTGAACACTACTGGCTGATTTCTGAAGGTCGCTGTTGTATTTCAATGACTCAGATTCCATCGCCTTTATGGTGTCTGTAGCTATCTTTGCTATCTCCTGTGTCGTAGCACCGCTTAATTCTTTTATTTTAGCTACGGCAGCTTCACTTTCAGTCTTAAACGTAGTCGCTGACTGTCCTAGCTGTCCTTGGCTGTTTTCTATATTGCCTGCGATGGTTGTCAATTTAGATTTCATTTCATTCATATATTTTTCTGCAGTCACCAACTTTGTATTCAACTTTTCCCAAGCTTGTTTTAAATCTTCTGTAGATTGAGATATTTCTGATGCACTTTCTTTTATGTTAGTGTTAGATTCCCTTAAAGAAGACTGAATGTTATCAAGATTTTTTTTCTGATTTTTATAAAAACTATTCGTCTCAGAACTGATGTCCCCTAGAGTCTTTTCAATGCTGTGTTTTAGAGGTCCTGTTAGGAATTGTTGAAGATCAGTATCGATCTGATCAAATCGGCATTGGCCGCAGTCTCGGCGACCAAAGTACCTACAAGAGAACAACACACTATTTCATCACGTTTTTATACATTCACAGGAGATCAACATTACGCTGTCGTCCTGCGCCATTGAGCATGTTTAAAGTTAGTGTCTCCACTGCGATGACTAAGATTAATCTTCAGCGATACTTCGCGAAATTGACCGTAGATGTACTTTTATTGTGAGCTGCAGTGTATGCTTCCTATTGCTTTTAGGGACCTAAATGCTCCAATGTAAGGTATCTACTGACGACCCAATCTACAGCGTTGGCAGAGAAAACATGAGCCTAGTCAACCACATGAGATGTGCTGCCACCTGTTGTGGATAGATGTGAGCAATAACAAGAAACAATCAAACATAGAAAGGGCCGTACTGACCTGTACCGGTTGATAGGATTGATTACTAGTATATTATTTCTGGTTTTAAATTCCACCCGATAAGGACGGTGAGGCTGAGAGTGCCTAATATTGTGGGTAATTGTATACTGCGAATACATAGACAAATGCCAACACCCATTGATACCGTCTCTGCTGTATTTCACGAGTGGGGGCTGGGGACATATCCCACGAAGCCGCATTTAAATGAAGAAATCCAGCTTTTTCTTACCCATTGAATACGACCACATTGTATTCAATGGGGGGCATTGAATACGGCCCTTCCTATACTTAAGCATAGTTTATCTGGTATTTCAAAAAATAAAGTCCAATTCTGACCACTTACCCAACAGGTACACCTATAGCGAAGGCTAATACAACGAGACCAAGAACATAAGGCTCCATTCCGACCGGGAAGGTCCTGAAACAAATAGAAGACAAGATGGATGAACTAGACATCGGCTACCAACATGTTTATCTTTTTTCTCATGGGAGATAACTACAGTTTTAGACCAATTTTAGTTTTTATTGGAGCGCTACATTAAATCTTAAATATATAATGTATCGGTAACAGCATTTAATTCGATTTAACTTCTACCGTAAAACATCTCGTATAGGACATTTTTTAATGTATACTACAGTACTAAAGTCGCCATAATCAGTAGACCCTCTGTCGGGCTTGTAGGATATTCCTAATGTCTAGGTGCGGCTAATGTGGGAGCTGGGCTTATACACGTGATTTTACGGTACTAAATATATAGAGTAATATGTCAATGTTATATATATGTTACAATTAGTTTCATTTCAGTTATTAAAGATTGATAAAATTTACCATAATCACCTCGTTTAAAGATCTCAAGAATCTTATCAAAACGTTGCCACTCCCATAGACTGTACACAAGACACAGTGTGAAACCCTCACACATGATGGTGGCAGCAGGTTGCACGTACCTAGAGGGTTGATTGGTGTTTGAGTGGTGGGACGAGCCTCTAGACTCCCTGGTGTCAGGCTGCGGCTGTGGTGCGGCATCGTCATCGGATTCTTCCCCTAGGTATTGGCTGAAAAATATGTATGAATGTTTTTAATAGGATTCCATTTTTGTCGATTCCGATTATCACGATTCTCTGTCTCAATTTCCCGATTCTTGTGCCAAATAAAGTAGGGCAAAGCATTATATTATCTCAATAAATGTATATTCTACTGCATATGCATTTGGAGCATGATGTACTATGCTTTGATATATCCTGTTGATTCTGGAGTGCCACAGATGTTGTGGTCATGGATTGATATACAATGATATTGATAACTAGGATTAATTTTTGCCTTCTAAAAATGAATTGTTAGTCTTGCTTTTAGGCTTGTAATTCCCATTAGGTTCTAGTTGGAGTATTCACAAAAATCTTTCAGTTTTGAAAAGAGCTTTTATCATGCTTTTCAGTGGTAATGGAGTGTATCGATAAAACGATTTAGTTGATGCGTTATTCGGAATTTTGGGAATGTCGGTATTTCGATGTTGTGCGTATCGATGACATCCCTAGTTTTTAATAAGGTTTTGGTACTTTTCTTAGTTTCGATTATGTGTTGTTAGAATTGACCCTTTTAACTCTATGCATGTCTTATTCTCGTCCGACGCTGATCTTGTGATTTACAAACTGAGTAATGCTATCCGCCCTCCCCTCTCCCCTGTGAATGGCTCTCTGACGCTGCAACTCTTGATGTTATAAAACGCACCAGTATACACTAAGCTAATATATAGACAGAGCTGCATGCCAAAGTGACGGAGTCAGTGGTTATTGCACGAGTTGTGCTTGGGCCGAATGGTGATAGTGATTGGGCCATTATTGCACGATGGCCATACTAGGCTGAGTGCAATACGGCCCAAGCACTGCGAGTGCAATGACCACTGACGAGGGCACTTTTAAGTGACGCTCTCAATTTATTTCAGGATATTTCAATGAAAAATAGACAGAAACTACCTAAGATTACATGAAGATACATGACATTAATCTTGCCACTGGGAATGGCTCTCCCATAGATTTAACATTGCCATGCCATATTTACCATGAAATAAACTCATTGTGCCACCACCTCCTTTCAGTACACTACTCACGTACACTACTCACTGTCTTACCCCTGGTCTACTCTCAGTACACTCCTCACAGTATGACCCCTGGTCTACTCTCAGTATACTACTCACAGTATGACCCCTGGTCTACTCTCAGTACACTACTCACTGTCTTACCCCTGGTCTACTCTCAGTACACTCCTCACAGTATGACCCCTGGTCTACTCTCAGTATACTACTCACTGTCTGACCACTGGTCTACTCTCAGTACACTACTCACTGTCTTACCCCTGGTCTACTCTCAGTACACTACTCACAGTATGACCACTGGTCTACTCTCAGTATACTACTCACAGTATGACCCCTGGTCTACTCTCAGTATACTACTCACAGTATGACCCCTGGTCTACTCTCAGTATACTACTCACAGTATGACCCCTGGTCTACTCTCAGTATACTACTCACTGTCTGACCACTGGTCTACTCTCAGTACACTACTCACTGTCTTACCCCTGGTCTACTCTCAGTACACTACTCACAGTATGACCCCTGGTCTACTCTCAGTATACTACTCACAGTATGACCCCTGGTCTACTCTCAGTACACTACTCACTGTCTTACCCCTGGTCTACTCTCAGTACACTCCTCACAGTATGACCCCTGGTCTACTCTCAGTATACTACTCACTGTCTGACCACTGGTCTACTCTCAGTACACTACTCACTGTCTTACCCCTGGTCTACTCTCAGTACACTACTCACAGTATGACCACTGGTCTACTCTCAGTATACTACTCACAGTATGACCCCTGGTCTACTCTCAGTACACTACTCACAGTATGACCCCTGGTCTACTCTCAGTACATTACTCACTGTCTGACCCCTAGTCTACATTCATGTCACCCTACGAACATAAACAGAACTTCCTGTCAAGTCATCTTTTCATTTTTAGGAATCAATCTACACAGGTATGATCAGTATTACCGCACACAGATATGATCAGACACCCATCAATTCAGATAGGGATCTTCACTACCTGTACTGTAAGTGTGACTGTACTGTTAGTTAAGCAGCACTAAAGTAATGCAATAAGGTATCTATAGCTAGATATTTACCTAGTGGCCGGTTGGCGGGTCCTTTCTTCGTAATGCTTTTTGCGAGGTTCTTTAATGTGTGAGGATGTTGATATATTGCTGTCACGTAGATCTTCCCCTTCCTGGCTCGTTTGCCTGGAAATGCATGTGTCGGTGTCATTAAGATTTACTACCGGAAACGTTATACCAGTACTGTTTTTTTTGTGGTTTTTTTCATGAATTACGTCATAAGCTTTTATTCACATATGTTTTTCCTTTCACAAATTTGTTCCCGTACAGTTAAACTCTGTGATAAGCCAACCTTTTTTGGGGAGTTGATGCTCGATTCTGGCTGTGTCTCATGAGATCGATACCAATCCGTATAAGCCGACCCCCGATATAGAAGGAAATAGGTGGACATTGGTAGTGTTTATAGTGTTATAATATACTTTAACTTTTTCCATCAATTTCCTTCTATATACGCCCCATTTCAGCGATTATAACACTTGCTGGCCAAAGACGTCACCCGCTCAAAGACTATCAACTTGTATATAAGGGAGGTTTTCCTCTGAGGCAAATAGGAAACCTTTAATATATAGGAAATATATATAGAAACATACCGGTATGGAAGAAATACATGTTCAGGTTTAATAGTTATAGAATCAATTTAATACCCATTCAAAAACTAGGCCTTGTCAGACAGCCTGTTAGGAGAGAAGCATAGGCCTACACCTCGGCCTATTAAAAACGTGTTAGGCTTGGTTCAAAAGTGCAGAGACTGAGGAGGAGGAGGAGAGTTGAAAATAGTCCAAAATTCCTATAAAAATAGGGGGTTGGCTTGTAAGGGAGGTTTCCAAATTTTCTTAAGTCCCGGTATGGTTGATTCGGCCTATAGGTCCGCTATACTGGCTATAGCATCCTCTCAAAGTACCGGTACCGGTTTAATATCAACGTTTCTGACTTTCATGTTTCATAGACATAGCCTAGGCCTACCGGTAGATAATGGGTATGGACCACTAAATTCGACATGGCGACATGGCCTTTTCTTAAAATCGACATTCGACATGGAGCTTAGTGACATGGGAAAAAAAAAAGTGACATGACACACGAGTGTTTCTTAAAATCGACATGGGACATGACATGTTCTTAGCAGCGACATGGGGGATGGGAATTTAAGTGACAGGTGACATGGCTATTTCTTAAAATCGACATGCGACATGGGGACCCCCCATCCAGACCCCCTAGATAGGCCTACGCTTTGATAGGCCTATCCCAGACATAGGCCCTACACCAAGGAATGGAGATAGAATGAAGGTGTGATACAACCCTTCCAACCAAATTCATAGTCCATGATAAAATAGCCTGCACACCAACACCATAACATATTACAATTTACAACTTCCACCGAAACGAAAGCGAAACTGAACTGAAGCCAGCTACTCACGGCCTGCGTGTGCTGCGCCGGGCAGACATTGTGAAAATAGGGCTCAAACTGTGCGTTCCTCGGGACAACCAGATCAAACACCGCTAACAGCGAGAGCTAGGGGACACTTACGTTCCTGTCTCCGCCTCTCCTTCCATATTTAGTCCGAAACTTTTTAACAGTCGTCAAAAGAGTAAAGTACAGCACTTCACTTTTGAACATAAACATGAAGATGGTCAACTTCCGGCATTCGCTGGTTATTAGCTGCCGGCTGCACACACGAGGGACCAGTCCGGTAGCACAAGCCGCCACCTTGTGGATACATATTAAACTAAAGTGTTCCCGCGCAGAAATGTACTCTAGTAGCCTATAGATGAGTATATCATATGACACTGCTGGCAGTTCTCCAGAAGTAGGGTGGCTGAGTGAAGAGTCAGCTTCATCCCACTGCCTGATCCTGTGTCAATAGTTTCGGGCAGAAAATCCTAATTGCGAGATTAGGTTCCCTAGGCCTACCCTAGATTTTAATACTAGCATCCCCCCCCCCCCCCCCTGTGTTACCGATAATAAATTCAAACTTTCCATTCCCATGGTGTCCTTACATGAAAGAGAGCACGTGTTCAGGCTGCCTCCCCTAAGGCCGGTATAGCTGTACGACCCGGGGGTGGAGAAGGGGTAGGTTGGATCCATGTTGAGGCTGGGCTGACTTTGACACCCTCTCTTTGCCTTTAATTGTGGTTGCCACTGTACACAGCACACACATGGGATTTATTGAATGAAGGACTTGTAAGTTGGAACCACAGAAGGTACGTCTATGTGTAGGTGAAGGGGGCACGCACGGTAGGCCTACAGATGTCATTTGGGCAGGCCTTCCTAGGGTGCACCCTTCTAACTGCTCTTTAATACAACTGCTGCTGATCCTCCGTTTAGATTGGCAATCTCAGCTTCAAACTCTGCCAAATTTGTAAGATTCTCGGCCTCCAAGTGTACCGGTAATAACATGAGCTGTGGTGAAGTTCTCGACCTCATCGAAAATGACCTTATTGGTCAGATCCTGTTGATATCTGGCTCAGGATGTGTTATGAAGACCCCATTATGGAAACGCACCTCACGTGATCATCATAGTCCTTGGCTGAACAATTGTTCGCCGCTGAGGCCAAGTTTGTTGTGAGAGATTCGATATTCAAGTGACCCCCTGTATGGGAATTTTCAGAGGACTATCACTCGCAGATATACATCACTTTAGCATATGACTGATAACATTTTGATATGTGTGACTAGTAAAATAGTGACCTTATACTATACTCATGCCCAATGAGGCAATTGGCCACGGCAATAATAGGAATACACGTATGCCCTGATGCTTTTACTCCCATCAACACATATTTGAAAAGAACAAGGAGAGACAGGAAGGATATGGTATCTATGACTATACATTTTATTTTCGCTGTACATACTTATGATCACAAAATGGCACATTAACTTGGGAATGGTGGGTGTTCATACAATGTTCACGGTAGCAGTCACCCCCCAGAATGCCACCCTCTCCCCTCCCCTCCCCTCCTCACTCTCAATACAAGAATGACAGAAGTAGAAATTTGAGCAATTGTCTCTGGGACTGGACCAATTTAAAGAGGGTGCAATAAATCATCTTTATCCGCTGACCTTAACTGTAGGCAATAAGTTATCTAACGGTACGTAAAATCTGATCATGATAATCAGATTTGATTGTGTCTATATCGTTAATAATGTCTACGGAGTATTCCCATGATTATAAAACAAATGGGATACAGCGAATATATATCATGCCGCATATAATGAGTGTCAACTGATAATAATATGGTAATGGTATACCGGTTCACCTGGAAACACAAAATAAGTTATCTGCCTCTGATGCATTTATGGAACTATCGATGGTGGAGAGAAATCCATGAAAATATATATTATCATTTACAAAATTATAGTAGTTGGTACAGCAGAGTTTGGAAGTTTTGAATCATAACACTTTAAAGACCGCATAGTGCCTTAATGTGCGATACTTTTGATGTCATTATGGGTCCGCATCGCCGCATGATGCATCAATGCAGCTCTGGCCAATGGAATCCACCCGAGTTGCGTGAATACATCATATCGGCGTGTATCAATCCGCATGCATCATAATGATAAAAGGGTATGGGACATTAAAGAGCTTTGCCGACATTAAAGGGTTAATTAAGTACCGGTATATGATTGTATATGAATGACCACTATAGGATAAAACTACTCTCTGCAATACACGTAGCTATACACATATTTATAGTATATCATGTAAAATATTACATATATATAACGGTTAGTTTGAGTTGACTAGGGATCTGCAAGATCCTTTATGTAATTAACAATACCCAAGAAAAGCATTTTAGCTCAAATTGCGTTACACACTCACACATAATCAGTATAGTCTTGTATCACCAAGACAACATCAACGCCTCTCGTGACTACCACATGGTGTGGTACATATACCTTACATTAAGCTTGTTCAGTGAAGCCTGTTGCTAACTGAGACATAAATGTGTCCTATGCCACAGGTCAGACATAATAACACATGCTTTAACACTCATATATGAAATGTACAGATAAACTGACTGTCAAACTGGTGTCCTGCGTGGACATGGGAGAACTTACAATATGGCGGCAGAGTTCTGTACAAGGTGGCGAATAACTCGCCAGGACTGCATTCATGCATATTAGCGACAAAATGGCACAGTGCACTAGAGCACTATGCTGCACTTTACAATGCTAGTTGCTTGGCAAGTAGATGGTTCAGCTTTATTAGTAAGACAGTTTCTTCTTCTCACTACTTTTATACAAAGTACTCTACCATACCAATGTAACTTTTACAACTCTATGATTCTGATCCATCTTCAATAGAAGACACTTACCTTTTGAATGATTACTTACAAGTTTATGTACAAAATTACTTTCATTGACTGTACAACCTTGTTTGGATAAATCACAGCAGTATTTCTAGTAATGATTCATTTGTTGCTAACACTGTCTAACTCACTAACATTCATACACACACACACCTAACCAGCACCATGGAAGGAGGTTTCTCTGATTGTAATCTCACCCAACTTTTCAAATCAGACACTTTTACTTTTGCAGGGTTCTCAGCATCCAAAGAAATAATGGCGGGCTAAAGCCATCCCCTTTGTCTTGGTGCGAAATAACCTATAATTTGTTCACGAATACTTACTTCCATGAAATTGAAACTGATGGTATTCATCAGATATAGAAAGCCCTATACATAGGACTTTTAGATGTCTCAAATCGTGACTTTTTTTAAATTACAAAATGCAAGTACATCAAAGTTAAAACATTCAAATATTTAAAATCGGAATAATGAAAATGTATATTGATACTTTCAATTTCCCAGACCTTCGTGACCGCATTCTTAACATATTTTTGAAATTCAAATCGCATATAAATGACTTATCTACACATGCAAATCATTCTTCTTCAATATATTCAAAAACATTCTTTTCCCACATACTCTCCACACCTCCAACTATAACCCCCCACTAGTATGACCACATTCACACTCTGGTACACCCAGTCTCACACTCATCATAACTCGGTCTTAAGCACCTGCTTTGAAGACTTCAAACTCTGTAGGAGTTCAGAAAAGTCATTTTTGGTGAAGATGGTGACAGCGAGAATCTCTAGCGATAACTGCTGCTGTTCTATCTTAAAGAGTTCCTCCCTCAGGGACCGTATAGGTTTGGTCAGGTCTTGCTGCTCGCGGAGCAGGTCTCGTATTTTCTGCTGCGTCTCGCGGGTCTGTGGTCGCTGCCCCATGAGCTTGGATCGCTCCGAGGTCAGAGAACTTTTCCGCTTTTTGAGTTCGCCGAGCTGCCGCTGATACTCTTGTTTCTTCCTCGGGAGCTCTTTGCCGACAACCTCTAACTTCTTAACCACCATGAGCTTGATCCTGAAGTAAAGAGGTTTGTCAATTACTGTATTAGAAGTGGAAGGAAATGCAAACACATGGGAGTCAAATCATGAAAAATATTAAATCCGAATAAAAATGTTAACTCAAAATACAGGGAGTATTGATTAACAGACGGCATCATGCCTAGGGTTTCATGTTCTTAGGTGTATCATCAACCCCCTAGGGTATGCATGATGGATGATTGCGGCACTGGCGACTCCACAGTGTTACATTAATACATTATGTTGCCCTTATTGGGTTAAATCATGAATATAAAAACAATAACTTACTTGAGTATCTCTATATGTAGGAAGGCCTTTGCCATGATGTTCTCGCTGTCGACGAGGCGCTCGTTGAGGAGGCGTTTCTCGGTGGCCACATCGTAGTCTGCCTGGTGCAGGATAAAGTACCGCATGGCGTCTGTGGCCGTCACCAGCTGCTCACACCCGGCCACCAGGGCAGCTGTACAATATAGAGACACACAGTCAGTCACTGTACCAGCAGGGCAGCTGTACAATATAGAGACACACAGTCAGTCACTGTACCAGCACGGCAGCTGTACAATATAGGGACACACAGTAAGTCACTATACTACCAGGGCAGCTGTACAATATAGAGACACACAGTAAGTCACTGTACCAGCAGGGCAGCTGTACAATATAGGGACACACAGTAAGTCACTGTACCAGCAGGGCAGCTGTACAATATAGAGACACACAGTCAGTCACTGTACCAGCAGGGCAGCTGTACAATATAGGGACACACAGTAAGTCACTGTACCAGCAGGGCAGCTGTACAATATAGAGGCACACAGTAAGTCACTGTACCACCAGGGCCGCTGTACAATATAGAGACACACAGTCAGTCACTGTACCAGCAGGGCAGCTGTACAATATAGAGACACACAGTAAGTCACTGTACCAGCAGGGCAGCTGTACAATATAGGGACACACAGTAAGTCACTGTACCACCAGGGCAGCTGTACAATATGGAGACACACAGTCGGTCACTGTACCAGCAGGGCAGCTGTACAATATAGAGACACACAGTAAGTCACTGTACCACCAGGGCCGCTGTACAATATAGAGACACACAGTCAGTCACTGTACCAGCAGGGCAGCTGTACAATATAGAGACACACAGTAAGTCACTGTACCACCAGGGCAGCTGTACAATATAGAGACACACAGTAAGTCACTAAACTACCAGGGCAGCTGTACAATATAGAGACACACAGTAAGTCACTGTACCAGCAGGGCCGCTGTACAATATAGAGACACACAGTAAGTCACTGTACCACCAGGGCAGCTGTACAATATAGAGACACACAGTAAGTCACTAAACTACCAGGGCAGCTGTACAATATAGAGACACACAGTCAGTCACTGTACCACCAGGGCCGCTGTACAATATAGAGACACACAGTAAGTCACTGTACCACCAGGGCAGCTGTACAATATAGAGACACACAGTAAGTCACTAAACTACCAGGGCAGCTGTACAATATAGAGACACACAGTCAGTCACTGTACCAGCAGGGCAGCTGTACAATATAGAGACACACAGTCAGTCACTGTACCAGCAGGGCAGCTGTACAATATAGAGACACACAGTCAGTCACTGTACCACCAGGGCAGCTGTACAATATAGAGACACACAGTAAGTCACTAAACTACCAGGGCAGCTGTACAATATAGAGACACACAGTCAGTCACTGTACCACCAGGGCAGCTGTACAATATAGAGACACACAGTCAGTCACTGTACCAGCAGGGCAGCTGTACAATATAGAGACACACAGTCAGTCACTGTACCACCAGGGCAGCTGTACAATATAGAGACACACAGTCAGTCACTGTACCAGCAGGGCAGCTGTACAATATAGAGACACACAGTAAGTCACTGTACCACCAGGGCAGCTGTACAATATAGAGACACACAGTCAGTCACTGTACCAGCAGGGCAGCTGTACAATATAGAGACACACAGTCAGTCACTGTACCAGCAGGGCAGCTGTACAATATAGAGACACACAGTCAGTCACTGTACCAGCAGGGCAGCTGTACAATATAGAGACACACAGTCAGTCACTGTACCACCAGGGCGAATATGGAGACACACAGTAAGTCATTGTATTGTTAAAACTGTAATCCTTAAAGGGCGGCATAATGCATTATTGCATTATGTCCTTGGTCGGCATGATGCACCAATGCAGCACCGGCGAGTTATTCGCCGGGATGCATTGGTGAATCATGACGACAAATGTCATCTTTAGTGACCTTAACTGCATCCTTAACTGCATTGATGCATCGTGCCGACAGTTCAGAAGGCTATCAACTTTGTGCGGTCAGCATGATGCATGAATGCAACAATAGTATGTAAGTGAAAGATTGAACGTGTGATTTACATCACAAATGACTCAGGGTCAGGGTAATTAAGTGATTGAATTGAATGATTGATGATCAGAAACACAGCTTTTGGTCAAGGGGGTCGTCGAAACTCTATTATCATTCATTGATCAATTCTGACATCAGAAATGAGTTCCTTGTTAAAAAGTACCCTCTAGTGATGTGTCATACATGTATGTTATTTCATTTCAGGCCAGCAGGTGGGTTGTGGCAAGTGGGTGGGTGTGGGTAACAGCCCCCAGCTGCGGCATTTGCCACCTTTCGCCGCCTTTCGTCACCTTTCGCCGCCTTTCGCTCCCATTAAAAAGCAAGTCGGTCAGACTGACTGTCGCCACTGACCCCATACTGCTGAATGCAACTCTCACGACGACGGTGTTTTGCTGGCAATTCAGTCGAGGACAGATGACAATGCCTTTTGGTGTGGTGATCACGTAAGCTGAGCACTGATTCGACAAGCGGAATCACACAGCATGGGGTGGGGGGAGTGCAACACACCTCTGTCCACACATTAAAGTAATTCAAGATAATTCAAGATACTTGAGGAGAAATATCTGAAAAAGGTCTTACAAAAAACGTCTCACCCTGTAATACATAGACAGAGCTGCACGCTAAAGTGACTGAGTCGATGGTTACTGCACAAGTGGTGCTAGGGCCTACGGCCAGCGTGCAATACGGCCCTAGCACCACGAGTGCAGTAACCATTGAAGAGGTGACTTTTAAGTGACGCTCTGTATTTATTTCAGGGTATTTTAGTCTAAAATATATACACAATCCATGTTTGTTTACTTCTGCAACGTTTTTTTACTTCTGCGGTGTTTGTTTACATCCGTCTGCCGCCATTTTGAATTCTGCGCAGGTCACGTGACCTTCAGTAGCCTAGAAACGCCCATGGCGACCCCATGGCGACCCTCGGGAGCGTGCAATACGATCCCAGCGTGCAATACGAGCTAGGGTTATTGCACGCTGCCCTGGGGAACGGCCCTCCCATTGCTTTAACCTTGACAGTCCGTATTCACCATGAAATAAAAGATATGTCCCATTGACTTAGCACTAAAATTGTGTGGACTGTAATGGAGACGAAAATGGAATCTAGTACTTAACAGTTTAATTTTTCTAGAGAACTTTTTGGTGTTATTTTGTGACTTTTTTTATATCAAATATTTCACATGGTTCTAGTAGGATATTGGTAATGTTGATCAATGTTGTATGTAGATGAGTGTCCAATCTTTCAATTTATATAGTTTTTGGGTTGATTGAAGTAGTATTTCATGTTTTAATTGACATGTGAAATTGAACTTTCACTATCTTGATGCAACCCCTCATGAGGCGTCGCATAAGACTCAGGTTGGTAACCCTGAGTCAATAATGCATCAAAAATAATATTTTGTGAAATGAAGACTGCATGAACATTGTTGAAAGAACTTCAGTTTCAAAACATCAGGTGGCGACACAGGTTTACCACAATTGGTCGGGGAAGATCATAAAGTGCAGCCCTTACAGGGTTAGTCTAGATTCTATATTATAGCAAGCACTACTTACTGGCGGTGGCGTTCTCCACCAGGTTGTTGTCGGTGAGCCAGTTGGTGACCTTGTCCTGCAGCTTCTTGGCCATGGCCTCCAGGTCGTACTGCAGGATGTCCGAGTCGACCAGCGACAACATGAGCAGCCCCGAGATGCGGTTAATGGTGTTGTGGTAGCGCCAGTGGTGGTTCATCTCGTCCGGCAGGATCCCGATGTCAAACGCCTGTAAGGGGGAATATGGTGTATTAGTTTATATGTATAGAGGTTTCAAGCAACAGCATCAGGACAGGTGATGTAGTCGTAAGGGACTGAAACTTCTTTTGCTGGAAAATCACTTCAAGCTTTTTTTAAGCACAGCACAGTGCTTCCATGCACTATGTTACTTTGTCGGCATGATGCAATGGTGACTTTATACATCATGCTGACCATATGAAGTTAATATGCTCCGGAAGTGTATATAGAGTTGATATATATACCTTGTTGGTGCGGGGCATGTACTGTATCTGTGTGCTGGGGACTCACCTTGTTGGTGCGGGGCATGTACTGTATCTGTGTGCTGGGGACTCACCTTGTTGGTGCGGGGCATGTACTGTATCTGTGTGCTGGGGACTCACCTTGTTGGTGCGGGGCATGTACCAGATCTGTGTGCTGGGGACTCACCTTATTGGTGCGGGGCATGTACTGTATTTGTGTGCTGGGGACTCACCTTATTGGTGCGGGGCATGTACTGTATTTGTGTGCTGGGGACTCACCTTATTGGTGCGGGGCATGTACTGTATCTGGGTGCTGGGGACTCACCTTGTTGGTGCGGGGCATGCACTGTATCTGTGTGCTGGGGACTCACCTTATTGGTGCGGGGCATGTACTGTATCTGCGTGCTGGGTACTCACCTTATTGGTGCGGGGCATGTACCAGATCTGTGTGCTGGGGACTCACCTTATTGGTGCAGGGCATGTACTGTATCTGTGTGCTGGGGACTCACCTTGTTGGTGCGGGGCATGTACTGTATCTGTGTGCTGGGGACTCACCTTGTTGGTGCGGGGCATGTACTGTATCTGTGTGCTGGGGACTCACCTTGTTGGTGCGGGGCATGTACTGTATCTGTGTGCTGGGGACTCACCTTGTTGGTGCGGGGCATGTACTGTATCTGTGTGCTGGGGACTCACCTTGTTGGTGCGGGGCATGTACTGTATCTGGGTGCTGGGGACTCACCTTGTTGGTGCGGGGCATGTACTGTATGTGTGCTGGGGACTCACCTTGTTGGTGCGGGGCATGTACTGTATCTGGGTGCTAGGGACGCCCAGCTTGCTGAAGAAGATGTCCGGCAGCTTCATGAGTCGTGGGTCGGTGTGGTCCCAAACCGGCGGCCGCATGTCCTCCGTCCTTTCCACCGAGCGGTCCAACCACGTGTCGTACAGCATCGACTGCTTGTCATCAGGACTCGGCACCTGCAGCGGACAAACAGCCATTTTATAGAAGTCAGAATTCAATTATTTCATTGTCAATCAATTCGTTTAAATTGATGAATTAGGAGTTCAGGTAGTCTGCCGTAAATTTATAGTGATATTTGCCTATCGTCAGCCCCATTTATAGCCACAGAATCCTATTGCTACTATTGATTACATTTGTATAGGATGTCACAAATATTTTCTATAAATGTCATATTTTCATTGACTGTTCATTATCACAACAGAAATACCAAACAACAGTGTACTACATATCTGTAACGAAGAATTATTATCAAACATAGATTCAGAAATAATTTCCTATACTTAATACATGTATCATATAGCACAGAATCTGAACACCTGTCCCTACCCTCTGTGCTGCGTTGTAGATGATCTTGTGTAGTGTGGGGCTGGAGGAGACACGTAGGGTGTGGTTACCGAGCACCGGCTGGTCCAGGTTGATGTACGTCACCACCCGCCCACTCAGCACGCGGCCAAACTCCTGTAAGTGGAATGATGGAGGATTGTATGTGGTCCGTACTACTGTCTTAATGCTTAGGGTGGTGGTGAAGGTGATTAGGTCTATGCGTAAGAAGATCAATCAGGTGGGTGATCGAAGTGATTGTATCGTAAAGTACTACCGGTACTTATACAATACAAAGAGTTTACGAAACAAAGTAGTAAGACTGGTGCACAACTCACCTGTAGGTGCTCTATGAGGCCGATGTCCCCGTAGTCCCCACCGCCCCAGGAGCACAGGATGACCGTGCGCTTAGGACGCCAGTGTTCCCGGTTAATGAGGATACCAAGGTTACGTGCCATCTCAACCAGGCCCGCCGTGCCAAACACCCCGCCGAACGGACCCAGCCCGAAACTGTTCCTGTTAGCGCCAACCACAACGTACTTGTCTGAAACGAGGCAAATAAGTTAGTATTTCTATCAAGGAGCGGTAATGTAAATGGATCAGGATTGTGGTACCATCATTCTGTAAATTACACAGACTGCCCAGTGGGCACAAAATCCAGTTCCATGTTGAATCAACACTGAATCAACATTGGATCAACATTGACAACCATCTATCAATGTTGATTCAATGTTCTGTGCCGACTGAGTGAATGTGTGATAGTTTTATGGTGATTAATGGCGGAAGATTAAGTTATCAAATCTTCCAATGTTGCTATTAAAGGCACAATTAGCCGCTCAACTTTTTAAAAAGACATTAGAAGCCGACCCACCCCCCCCCCCCCCCCCATTTAAAAACGACAACATCACTTTAGAGACAAAGCTTAAAACGGGGAAGGTTGCCCAAAACAGAACCCAGCTTATAGGCAGGGACTAACAGTACATGTTGGGCACCCATACAGTTTACAGATCTAGAGGGGGTTCTTCACTGTGGTTGTTAGTATTGAGTGCACTGTTACAGCATGTTGTGTTGACCCACCTGGTTCCTCCTCCCCGGTGATGGTGGCGATCACGTTGTAGATGGGTTGTCGTGTGAAGGTGTTGTACACTGACAACTTCACCTTGAAGTTCCCAGCACCTGAAAAACACAATGTTGTTCATTTTAGATGTTATCATTATACCAAATTTGCATTATTTGATGTTCTAAAGTTTTGTTCCCCTTTTCAGAAAGTGAACTAACCCTTTAGGCGTGGCATGTTGCCGAAATGATTGCCCCTTAAAGTACAGAATAAATGTTGTTACTGTGATGCACGAACGCAGTGCTGGCGGGTAACTCGGGGCACTGCATGGTGCATCATGCCGATCCTCCGGGACTGCGTGATCGACATGATGCACTGAAGCACTATGCAGACCTTAAAGGACTAAGGCCCTTAAAGTGAGGACCTTCAGGATCTACCTCCCTGACTATAAAATCACATACATGTACATACATTCTGCACCTCCCCTGAACCCGCTGAAACCAATAGGGGCTATAATCAGGACACGCACTCTCATAAGGCAATACTGCCAATAAATACACCCAAACCAGTTCTACCCTAGTTACCTTCCATGACGCCTGCGTAGTAGGTGATGTTGAGGCCCCCGACCCAGGAGACGGGCGCCTTGAGGCCGGTCATGGAGCTCAGGAGGCGCAGGGCGAAGGCACAACCCACCGACTGGACCGGGATCTTAGGGACGCTGCTGTCCTTGATGTCAAGCCGAACCATGCCATCTGAAACATGCAGTATTTGTACCTGAAGTTGGTTATAGTCTAATGAACAGAATCTGTTCATTACAACCGATGAACTGCCTGACGGTTGGATCATACCTTTTAGGTTATATCATATGTACTCATGTTCATTTGGGCCGAGCTTTCTGTTGTAATTCTCTGTTTTTATATACTACATGTTATTTTCTTATAATTCAAAAGATGCATCTTCTGTATAGGATAATGCATTGCTGCTTCTTAATTCCAGTCATAGACGATGACGGCAATTTGCATCTGGGAGTACTGAATGTTTAGTGATTCCTAAAAAATATGTTTTGTCTACTAGTAATGCAATCTCCTGTATATATCAGCTGAGCTGCTCACCTATAGCGGGGTAGTCGGGGGTGAGCGGGTCACCCTTGGCGTCGTCGTTAGCGTTGGCCCAGAAGGCGATGGAGTCATTGCAGCCCTTGAAGGGAGTGATGAAGTCGTCGGCCGGGTCCATGTAGAGCAGCAGACCCACGATACCGTGCCCCTCCGCCTGACGCACCTACAACCACAAGTATACAGCGACATTGTTAGTCCCCTGTTCAGTAATGGTGAGGTCCTACCACTGGTAGAGCCTTCACAACTCCTGAATATAATGCTTTCCTTAATGCACGTTATACACATGCTCCACCCGGTGTATGTGGATACAAGGAACACGTTTGAAAATGTTTTAATAAATGTTTTTCAAGACAGAGAATGCTACAACCCTGGGTCCTGGGATATGGAGTCAGCCCTGATACCACCTGAGCAAAGCAAGCACGTGGCTGTGAGGACTTCTCATGTTACAGTTGTTGAAGTCGTTGATCCTTCATGCAAACCCATGATGGGGTTTATATGAAGTATCCGTAAAAGAATGCAGTAAGACCAGCAGACATTCTAACATTGCCGGTCCACCTGGCTGGCTGTAGGTCGGTTTTTACAGCTTGTCATCCTGAGTAAATCTGTATTTTGTTTGACTACCGTAACGACTGGTTATCATTGTCTTACCTTTTCTCGGATGGTCTGGTTGCCGATCCTGGCGATGGCGATGCGGCCTCTCATTGGCATCTGTTCCTTCTGTAGGACCCCGTACTCCTCCGGGCCTCCGTAACCCACGTACACCAGCCCCGCCTGGAGGAACACAATGATTCTTTATTAATGGAATTCTTCAAAACATTTCTTTAATTCAGACAAAACAGTGTAGGCTCTATTCTATACCACTGATTTGGGTGCTTTCCGCTGTCTAAAGTTCACACTTTCTTTAAGCAAGCTGAATGTATAAGTGGCAGGTAATTTTCAGGTGCAAATATTAAGAAAGTACTAATGGTATAGTAACGCCATGTTATAATTTGGGGCTGAACCATTTTGTCTGATCTCTACCTATGGTATGTCCAAAAGGTGCAAAAGTGCAAAGTCACATCAATCTCCAAAATCTTTAGGACTATCTGTGTCATAATCTCCCATGTCACACCATGCGACACAGCGCACGGGCCTCACTTCACACAATGTAGTTCACCATACATCCCTGCAGGGGTCGTAGGGGTTACAACGTGTGCATGTTGGTGGCTACTTTTGCCCTCTCCACTTACCCTAGTGGTGGCTGTACCCTAAACTGCCTGTCATTATGTCTGCTACCAGGAGCACAGGGGGTTGTACCTGCTCTACCTCAGTCTTAACCCTTTAAGGCTGGCACTATATGCCTGCTACCAGGAGCACAGAGGGTTGTACCTGCTCTACCTCAGTCTTAACCCTTTAAGGCTGGCACTATATGCCTGCTACCAGGAGCACAGGGGGTTGTACCTGCTCTACCTCAGTCTTAACCCTTTAAGGCTGGCACTATATGCCTGCTACCAGGAGCACAGGGGGTGTACCTGCTCTACCTCAGTCTTAACCCTTTAAGGCTAGCATTTAGTCTTTTTGTCATCATGATGCATGAATGCAGTACCGAAGAGTAATTCGCTTACCACCAAATCCATGTAACTTAGTCAATCAGCATAATCCTCATTCAGGATTGCTTATGTGGATCTAACATAGTCATTGATTCAAGCCTCAGACGCAGCACCCCCCCCTCCCCCACATCAAGAGTCAAGAATAACCCTGCTCCTCATGGATGTTGCTATTCTAGCCTTATGTGTAGAGCACATAATGTTATTGTCTTAACCACACAATTGTGAATCAGGTGCCGCCCCTCTAGAAACATCTTTTTTTTTTAGTTTTACTCACGTACTTACTCAATCTACTACATAGCATAGTAAAATGAACGTTTTTGTGTTTTGACATGTTAATTAGCTTAGGTGGTTAGACACATTTGCTGAAATATATTTCTAAAGATGGATAGATGAAAGGGTATTGTATGGAAAACGTGTCCGAGGTGGAGATTTCACAGGGTAGGGATTATTCTGCACTGAGGGTGGGGGTTTACAAACGTATATCATTTGTCTACCAACCATCTTGTACAGGGTGGTATGTTCACACAGACCCCTGACCTGACCCTGACCCGCCTTGGTTGTCATGGAAATGGGTGAAGGGGTAAGTAGTTGGGTCAGGAGGGCCCTGTGAAAGGCTTATCATCTTACATCAAAGGCAACATGCAAACTTGCATCACAAGAATGAGCTCGTTGTTACATCAGAGGGTAGGGCTTCATGTATAATGTATAATTGTGAGTTCAAAAATACATAATGCACACTCCCATGTACAGAGCCCTATACCTGTAAGTTGTAGAGAGATGGAGAGGACATTTAATAGAAGAGCCAGTTTCTATGACTGTGCGATTCTCAGAGTGTGAAACTGACTTCAAACCTCTCCTACATAGATGATTGAATTGTTGCTTCCACTCAATGTACTTAACTTTTTCCAATTTTGATCTTGACAAAATAAAATAGAAAACATTACTTCATAACATATTTAGTTAGAGTTAATACAACTACTCACTGTAACCTCCCCCGGAGGTGAGTAGGCGACAAATGGCGGTAGATCTGGTATGGGGATGGGGATGGGTTCTGAGCCCATCTTCTTGAGCTTCTCTATGAGTTCGGGCGTGATGCTGTCATCGTTAAGGTCGAGCAGCTCATCCTCAATGTCCTCAGACTCAAGCACCCGCTGAACCCCTCGTCTCCTCCGAGTCGCTTCATCGGTAGAATTTGCTGAGTCACTAGGTGTTTCAGTTGTAGTGGTGCTAGGTGATTCGGTCGTAGTGGTGGTAGGCGGTTTGGTCGTAGTGGTGGTAGGCGGTTTGGTCGTAGTGGTGGTAGGTGGTTTGGCCGTAGTGGTGGTAGGTGGTTTGGTCGTAGTGGTGGTAGGTGATTTGGTCGTAGTGGTGCTGGGTGGTTTGGTCGAGGTGCTGGTGGTTGGACGTGATGTCGGTTTTTCCTCCTCTGCACTGTTCACCCCAGAGGGTGGGGTGGATTTATCGTTACTACTGGCACCTGGAGGGGGATCTATGAACCCTTTAAACCCACCATTCTTCTCTTCTGATATTTTTAATGTTAAATCCGAGAATAAAATCTCCCCAGTCGGACTCAACATGTGAACCTCGTTGGGTTTCTTTTTGTCCGGGAGGGATAGTAACACGTCATATTTGTCGTTGATATTTTTAACTTCTACATCATCAAAGCCGTATTTGTTGAAGTATAACCGCAAAAGTTTGGTGAGTCGCTGATCGCTCTCACTGCCACTGTACACTTGCTTCGCGGCATAATTTCTGAAATGATAAATGAAAAGTACTGTCATAAGATTAAGCAGACACAGACCACATATATTACATATTATAAAAGTTGGATTAAGTATTTGTATAACTCAACATTTTATAGGGAAAGACTCGCATGGTGAACTTCTTCCAAGAACATGGATAATGGATAGTCCCACACATCACATCTAATCACTATCCCCCTATTTAAAGAAGATGATAATTCTATTCTAAGATAATTAAAAGAAACACCACAACTTAGGTTCATCTACATTTTTTCCCCAATGGTAGGCTGGACAGCAGAAATAAGACCCAACTTCGTCACAATGGTTTGTTGAATCCACTTCAAAGGTGACAAGGCTTGCCCTAAGGCTGTCCCATCCATCAGATCCCCAATTTCACTAACACTTGTAAGAAGAGATGTACTTCACGCGTGTGCCCCGCTTTTACAGCATATGGCCTTGGGGTACACGCATCTAAAGGACTGCCCCCTAATACCGCCTTCTTCTTTTCTCACAGCATCCCTCCATCCTTCCCCTATCCCCCTCTTCTTCTTATCAGGTTTCCTCCATTAACCCTTTAAGGACGGCATGATGCCTCAAGGTTTATGTTCATTTGTCGCATTGGTACACCAACACAGCCCTGCATTGGTGTATCATGCCGATCATTCAGGAGCGTGTCAGCAGGTTTCATGGAGACGACAAAAATGCATGATGCACTGCAGCGCTATGCAGAACGCAGGAAATGTTACGCTTTTGGTCAACTTTTTGCAGTAAATGTATAGATTTTAACTTTACAGAAAATTTCAGGGAAAAGGGACTTTCTGCAATCGTAGGAAAAGTGTTATTTCTGTATTAAGCTTCTCGCCATTTTCTCCATCTAGCCTCACTGATACCCCTTGCATGGCGTCCCCCTTGTCCCCCCTCCCCTCGTCTCCTGCTGTCATCCTCACACCTTCTTCCTCACTCTCCTCCACATTCCCTCATCAAGGCTCCTCAGGTCCAACCTTATCACTGACCGCCCGGGGACCCTCTTAATGCAGGAGGAAGAATCCTTATTGGGCAATAATAGCAGCCTTTCTACTTCACACTGGGTGTCCCTCTCCGAACAGAGGCAGACACTGGTTAAGTGATTATCCCTGACCACAGGAGACCCTGTAGTGACCCCTCATCTGCTTGGAGATGGCCTATTGTCACCCTTGACAACCACCGAGACCAGGCTCATTATTGTGGGGGCGATGAAAGGCGGCGACACCGCCTCTATGACAATGGCGAATGTCGGGGGGCATAATGTTTTGAACTTATAGAAAGGAAGGTAAGATGAAAAGAATGACCTTCAGGTAGATTTGCTAAGGTCTTTAATATGTATGAGCATAGGTTGGCTGGCCATATATTGTAGATTTGCCAAGGAGTCAGCAATATGTGACCAGAAAGTATGCAACATCTGACCAGAAAGTATATTGTGGATGTGCAAAATGAGTATACATATTTGAATCACTTTCACCTGAAATAAATCACTATTTGTGAAGCCATTATCCATTGGATTTACCTATTACTTGGTAAACCACTGATTTGAGGGCCCATTAGAGGTATAACAATATAAGGGAAGGTGGCAGTGTGTGATATTTCTGGTAGACAGGTGGAGACGTGATGACACGGGGAGGATGTGGGGGTGCGGCCCACCTATGTCCACAGTGATCCCAGAGGAGGAGCTGGGCAGGTCGTTAACCATTGTGTGTGGGGTGGGATGGGTGAAGGAGGCCCCTATAGGAAACTCAATAAGGAGCAATGGGACATTAGACATCATTATACTCACAGCACCTGGACATACTTGAAATAGGATAGAGGCGTTGCTCTGCTGCTGTCAAGTATGTGCTAGGCAGGAACAGTGGCCACTTTGGTGGTTATTCCCCACAGAAGTGACCCCAGAGTGTTTTTCTTTGTTTAGTGCATGCAATACTTTGTGATCCTAGTAACCTGGGTTTGGTATTATCAAAATGACCGCTGTAATGGCCGGCTGAACCTCACCTAGTCTTGGCACAACTAGGAACCATCAAGACCAATGACTACCAGGAGTGGCGTACAATAAAGGTAGATTGAGTCTGGACAGAAGAAGGTATCACCAGGACCCTTATCTATAGCTGTGACAGGAATCTGGACAGGGCTATACATACCATCCATACTTAACGGCCACAGCCAATGATGGTATAAGGGTCTGCACTTTTTGAAACCTGATTCAACCCTGACCACCAACACAGAGCTCTAGAATATCACAGAGAGATGGTCAGTGGGTTCAGTTAGTCCATAATTACTGTTTTACCTGTAGCCATGGTGTACACACAGGGTTAGGGTGTCAACTGGTATTTTAAGGTCTTTGTTCAACGTAGAACCCACATTCGGGGTTGTTGCTGAACAATAATTTGATCAGAGGACACAGTTTGCCTTTGCTTAGTATGAGGTAGAGTTGGGTGTGAGGTAGAGTTGGGTATTTTGAGACGGCAATTGCCTCGGAATTTCAAAGTCTAGGGACAGCAACCATGGTATTTTGTCATTTCCATTTCAATAGAATTTTAGAATATTTATGGAGAGGAAGAACACTTCGGTGATCTGTGTGTAAATAAAAAAGAGAAGGGAAATAATACATAAATACATGCCCTACACCTACCCGTCGACTACTGTCTTATCCTGCTCTCGCACACAGACAAGAACCAGTCCTGGCAAATTGGGCTAAAGTGATGTTTCTTGGCTGAGGAGAGCTCTCTGGGAATGATTGACAAGCATGAAAAGACATAATCTGGAAATTGCCTATAATGTGACACCTTAATCTTCACAGTCGTCAGATGACTTAAATTGGCAGTTTGCCAAGCTGGTGGTTGTCCAAAAAGGTACAGGAGTAAATTTAGTGAAGCATTAACAAAAAGGTTGTATCTTATGCCACGGTACACCTATATAGATGCTCAGAACTAGCACATCGTAACATTTGTGACAGGATCAAGTAGTTGTCGCCTTCCTGAGTGCTGTAGCTCAGTGTGTGTGTGTATGCTGGGGGCGGGAGGGGGGTGCAGGTGTATACTAGAGACAGGGTGAACTTATTTTACCTGGTTTTGGTAGTCTTATCCTTTATATATATATACATTGTACTAGGTTCCTATATAAGGTGTTGGTCAAGCTAACATAGAAAAGAATCTAGGGGTCCATGACCATAAAAATGAACACTAAAATAGGTACAACATAGGGCCTACAGTCACTTCTTCACGATCAGCACAATGTATATGGGTGAATAATAGTCGGTAACCGTGGAGGAATGCTCTAAAAACATTAGAATGTGTTAAAGCCTTAATACTGTAGGTCCTATTGTAGACCAACTACATGGCTCGATAAGCCTTTATATACTTACTTTAACCAGAGGTCTAGCCTTATGTGTCCCTTGTTTTATGTCATGTGGCTTAAAGGGTTACCACAGATAGACCCACACATTCTTCCTGCTGCCCTTAAAGGGTTACCACAGGTAGACCCACACGTTCTTCCTGCTGCCCTTAAAGGGTTACCACAGGTAGACCCACACATTCTTCCTGCTGCCCTTAAAGGGTTACCACAGATAGACCCACACGTTCTTCCTGCTGCCCTTAAAGGGTTACCACAGATAGACCCACACGTTCTTCCTGCTGCCCTTAAAGGGTGACCACAGATAGACCCACACGTTCTTCCTGCTGCCCTTAAAGGGTTACCACAGATAGACCCACACGTTCTTCCTGCTGCCCTTAAAGGGTTACCACAGGTAGACCCACACGTTCTTCCTGCTGCCCTTAAAGGGTTACCACAGGTAGACCCACACATTCTTCCTGCTGCCCTTAAAGGGTTACCACAGGTAGACCCACACATTCTTCCTGCTGCCCTTAAAGGGTTACCACAGATAGACCCACACATTCTTCCTGCTGCCCTTAAAGGGTTACCACAGGTAGACCCACACATTCTTCCTGCTGCCCTTAAAGTGTTACCACAGGTAGACCCACACATTCTTCCTGCTGCCCTTAAAGGGTTACCACAGATAGACCCACACATTCTTCCTGCTGCCCTGAAAGTGTTACCACAGGTAGACCCACACATTCTTCCTGCTGCCCTTAAAGGGTTACCACAGGTAGACCCACACATTCTTCCTGCTGCCCTTAAAGTGTTACCACGGGTAGACCCACACATTCTTCCTGCTGCCCTTAAAGGGTTACCACAGGTAGACCCACACATTCTTCCTGCTGCCCTTAAAGTGTTACTACAGGTAGACCCATGTGTTTCCCCTGACTGCTCCCCAGGGGCCGCCACCCGCGGGCTTGTCGCTGGTCCCCGGTGATTAATGCACCTCAGTACGCCAGGTACCAGCTCTTTGATGCTCCACACAAACCCTCAATTTGTCATGGAGAGACGCTAATACGTCATTTAGACTTCTTTAGTGACGCAAATACGTCATTTGCACTCATTTAAATAGTCATTTATATTACCCAACCTGTAATTGTTCAATTTGATCCTTTGGGCATCGACTGGGTTGTCTCATACATCACCTTTTACAGTTATCCCAGTACATAGAAAACTAAGCCACGGGTATTGATCAAACACAATCTTTAAACCATTTTAACTCTTTTTTCCTTACTAAGAAAACGTTATACAGACTGAATTAAATAGATATCCATTTCTCATGGCTGACAGCCATCAAATGCTATCTTCAAAATTGGAGGTGACTAGAAATTCCCTGCATGCTTGAAATTTGTTGTCCGTTTCTTCTACCTTGAGACCTTGAGTGATCATTAAGAAACGATTGCACATGTATCCTCATACACATCTGATGATGGATTTGATTTTGATCATGCCTTATAACATCTTTATTTTGCTACCACCGCTCAAAAGGGTAAAACTTAATTCCCCCCTGCAAATTCACCACCATACTTGGAGTTTCTTCTCACATAAAATCCAATTTACAAAACTAAATTAAAAGCGGCTACACGTGTATGGGGTTTTGTCCATTCAACCATGAACCTATACCATATTATTATCTGGTACTTCAAATAGCCGATCTAACCCATTTTATTCTAATTCGTTTGATACTGAACAAAAACTTACCCCCCAAGTTTATCAGCCTTATCTTTTGGGATATCAATCAGAGCAAATTCCTTTAGTCCATTTTATATGTGGCGCCGTGTGTTTAGTACGTAGTCTCAATGTGTTTAACCAACTGTAAACCTGTACGTACAATCTACTGGCAGACAAGTAGGACATAAATCTCCAACCCATCCAGAGCATAAATCACCTTAAACCAGGGTGTCCCACCTGTATCATCCCCTCTAGCACTGTATACAGGTGGGTCAGAACAGACCGAGCTGAATGGGGTATAAGGTATTCAAAGGTCACCTGAACCTGACCCTAACAAAGCAAATCCCAGTCTTTTTTTTTGCGACAGTATTGAAGAAGTTATAACATTTATAAGTAAAGAACAGCTTTCATTATAAATACTTTCTGTGTAGAAGCTGATTTTTCGTGATCATGTTACTTGAAACGCAGTTTTTTTTGTCCTACTTTGGCCCTCCCCGGGTGAGATGGTGCTGGGTGTAATGACCATGTACTGTTACTGTATTAGAACACCTGGTGTGCTGATGTGAGGGGAGTATAGGGTGTTACTGTCAATACAGGAGGACATCAGGAGTTCGTGAGATGGTCCCCATCACCCCATCACATTAAACAAACCTCTATATATATATCTAACGCTAGGCACCCACAAGTTTACCCGAGATCTGCCCTTTTTTCCGACACTTAATTATCTTCTGTTCTGTTTGCTATCATCGTCTTATCTTACATTGCCTCCACTCGAGGTCTAATATGTCTTCTGTATCTCCTGCCTTAGTATCAGCATTTCCCCCATCCATTCATCCCATCCCATATGGTAATCTAGAGCAGCCATGTGCCCGTGTCCACCTGCACAGTCTGTCTTACTCCCATCTGTCTGTTGTCCCCTTGCCTCTGTATTTACTCACACTTTGCCCATACCCCAAATGCTAAGACCCACGGTGAGATGCATGAGCAGGGAGCCATGCTATAGTACCAGGGTTGTACACAAGATGTAGTCTTCTCCTGCACACAATGTGTATGTGTATGTGTATGTGTGTGTGTGTGTACTCACCTGTCCCTGTGACCACACATGTCACACCTGGATAAGGAGGGCTCTACCTAGACCATGTACCCATCCTCACCCCCCCCCTCCTTTATGTACCAGAATCTCTATAGGTATGAATCATGTCTAAGTATCTATTGGACTATATTTCGTTGGGATACCGGTACCGGTTACTAGTATCCTAGCAGTACCAGATACGATACCATCATCAAATCCCGTTATACTTATAGGTCCATTGTAGGAGAACACTGGACGACAAATACGTGTATATCAGCTCCTACTTTGTTTGGAAAGCAGAAAGCCTTGATGAATCTATCATTTCCATTATGGGCCAACATAGAGGGCTTCCTCAATACTTTAAACATCAAAGAATGATATGATTTGAAAACAAACCTGTTTGGGAATTTAATTTGGTAAATTATAATTGAGATGTTCCCGTTCTCTCACCCGATGATGTGGGAAAACTCCCTCTGGCCCAGCAGAGAACATTGCATGACTCTTTGTGACGTTTAATTCCATTCCATTTACCGCCCCATCCATTACTACCAATACAGTTAGTGGTGGGAGCAGTCATCCATCCAGAGGCGGCACCAACCTGTCATTTAACCCAGACTCGGTTACAATGATGCATGCCCTTATAGAAACTCACCACAACGTATGGTTAAACCTTTAAAGTCCGCACAGTGATTTATACATTATGTCCTCTGTCATCATAGTTTATGGATGCAGCCCTGGCGAGTAACTCACCATTGCTGCATTCAAGCATCATACTGACCATATGGGCATGGTGCACTCCCAGCATAATGCATTCATGCAGCCTTGGCGAGTAGAATCATGCATCATGACGACAAAAAGCAGAGCCCATTGCGGCCCTTAAAGGGTTGAAACAAAACCCTAGGTATCATTTATCACAATTATAATGTGGTAACCATGGCACGTTTTTATCTACATGACAGACCAAATGACACAACTTCCCTAATTGACCTACACATGACACTAGGTGCAATGAGTGTGGGGCTCTTTAAAGATAAAAGGTTTAAACACCAAAGGCTATATGGTTTAGGATGGCCAGTGTAGTTTTTAGATGCTTACATATTATCTTATGAGCACAACATTTATTGAGAAAACACTTAGTTAATTATCAGAGGATGTATGAGCCCATCTACCCTAAATACCCTAAAACGTTTTCTATAAAGCCGGTCAAAGATGGCACCCGGTCAAAGATGGCACTCGGTCAAAGACTATCACATTGTCCCGACCTCGTGAGACACAGCCACAAGTGTTGCCTTACCCTTGTTTAACCTAAGACGCGATGCAGAACCTATACTTTACCTAAACCCTAAGACTCAATTCCTTTAGATTCCTGGGTAATATACACTTGTACATGCATGGGGCATTGAAGAAATAGGATAAAGATGTAGATAGCCTGGTGTTAGAAATAGGGTAAGGAGTCGGTGTGAAGTAGTAGATCTGGCTGTGAATACAACACAAGGGTTCTCACCTTCTCACTCGCTCATACCCAGATATTGTCCACAAGCGTAAAGAGTCCTGTAGGTATTACAACTCTTTATTGCTGGAACCAATACCACACAGTAAGTTTGCAGGATACATTTGGGATTGAAAAGTTAAAGTTGTCTTCCCTATATGTAACCTGATGGACAAACCAGGAAATATGGAAGGTGAGGTGAAGATCTTAAGACATGAGGAGTGAACGATTTATTAGGAAGATCATTAAGATAAAGTTTACGTAAATAGATCTACGATTGGACTGTATCACTTCCATGGGGAATCTCCTATGATATGGTCACACTATAGTCTAGGACTTACATGCCAGCAGGTGTGCCTGCATGGTGATGAGTGGGGGACTACATGTACATTCTGTTCAGCCCTTTCTGACCTGTAGAGATCCTCCTCAATAAACCCCCACGGACCCCCACCCAGGGGTCCCGCTGTTCCCTAGCAACTACTTGACACGTGCACAGAACCCTATAACACCTCAGGGTCTTCTCAACTGTATTCCTAAATTTAAACTTAACAAGTTAACACTTAGGTTGCGAGCAGACCACCCACTAAATGTATTGTCAAACTTACAAAATCGAAATTCATATTTCCCTCTATAAATGCGCACACAAGGATTAGATTCAACCCTAGACAAACTTAGATTCAATGATGGTTCCCAAATTCAAAAGATCAAATTAGCTCTTAGCCTAAAAAGCATTTACCATTTTGTTTACTTAACTTTTAGATAATACTTTTCCATGCCCTTAATTAATTGCCGATTGTATTGTATTGCCCTCTCTTTATTATTTTTGCACTTTGAAATCTCGTCTTACTTTTTTAAAATGAAATTAGTGTCTAATACCAACAAGCAGAGCTATCTTTTTTTAAACTTTCTTCTTATCTATTCATCTGAGGTGTCCAACCCTAGAACTGTCTCCATCCTCCCCCCTGGGGCCACACTTCACAGTGTTCATCCCTCAGTTTGGCTACACCCCACTCTCCATGTGACTTTTGCGTCTGCAACAGCTCTGTCCCCCAAGATCAATGCACATTATGTGCGGGGTGTAAAAATGGGGAGTTGAAGGATATTGTGCGACTGCAGCAAGAGTGAGTTACTCCCTGGCACTCTGTTCGTGCATCATGATGACAAAGGAACATGAGGCATTCTGACGACCTTAGAGGTTTGATCAATATGTATTAAAAGACACAATCTCAGTGAACAGAGAGGTTGGTACAGAGGCCACTGGCATGGCACAGAGAGTGCAGACGAGAGTGAGAGCCCCTAATGGTGCCATACTGCAGTGACCTGGGCGGCCTGGGGCTGTGTGCCTTCTGTTAACCCTGTCTGACACAGGACGCTAAATACAGCCCTGGAGGCTCTCTGCTGTATATAGGTATATATAGGGAGATGGCTGAACCCTGAGAGGACCATCTAGGTGCCAGGTTGGGGAGAGGGTATAAAGGGCTTCTGTTAACACTGTCTGCCATAGGGCCCTGTGGATACCTGTATACGTGGAGGTAGAGGCTAGATATCCTCAGTGGCTGGGAGTACCACCTATGTGCCATATGGACGGCTCTCAGGGCTGGGTTTCTGTAAATGGTTCATCAGACACTAAACCCTTTAAATGGCCGCATAGTCCGTTTATGCATCATACCCTTTCTCGACATGATTCCTGAGGCCCTGTCTCCTCCACAAGTTAGGGCGGGGTGGGTTGCAGATATCCCTGGACGAACTATGTATACTGACAATAAGCAGACATGGTGAAAAGGGGTGGCCGGTCGTGGCTGTGATGGTTAGGATCGTCTTTGTGGTCAGACTTGATTGATTGATTGATTGATTTGTTTAACGTCCAGATGTACATCAAGTACCTCACGGGACATATCTCAAGTTGGCAAGGAGTCAGCCACAAATAGTGGTATAAGTCTGCCTTAACCCACGGTGTACTGACTGGTGGCCTATGAGGCCACCAGTCAGTTTGCCATGGTTATTTTGACATAACTCAGTTACGAGGGGGGTATCTGACTTAACCTTCGGTTATGTGAAAATAACCAAGGTGTGAAGTCCTTTCTCTTAGCCCTCTACCGTGGGTTAAGGCAGACTTATACCATTATTTGTGGCTGACTCCTTGCCAACTTGAGATATGTCCCGTGAGGTACTTGATGTACACTCAGTTACTCATAGGGTATCTATTACTTGCATATTTATATGCTGCTTGCGCAATACAGCAGTGACCGCATCTATGGGTGATCAAATCTATGAAGTGAATGACCGCATCTATGAGGTGAGGGAGAAAACCGCTACCGGGGCACATCCCCTACTCTCTTCGAAGGATAGCAAGTGTTCTTTTATTTGCCTGGTCCTACCTACCTGGGCTAGTACTATAGTAGGCAGGGCCAGACAAACCACAGCCTTTGATATCTCAGTTGTGGTTCACTGAGGAGAGATCACACGGTAGACCACCAGCATGAAGGTCCGGGCCCGCGCAAATGGGATGTGGTCAGACTTAATTAACCCGTTAAAGATGGCATGATACCTGGAGGCATCATGATAACTTCTCGTCATGATGCACAAACGCAACGACGGCGACTATCATATTATAGCCAGCTGTGTATGGGTGTGCATCATGTCGACCTTTTGGGAGTGTATCGGATGGGCATGATGCACCACCAGCGAGTTACTCGTCCATGTTGCATACACACATCATAATAAACCAGGGGCGGATCCAATCCAGGAATTTGACCGTGGGGGTGGGAGGGTGGAATAGGCGTGCTATGGCGGTGGGGGGCGGTCAATATTATTTGTACATTAAAAACACAGATCTATGAGAAATACGGTGCGGACAGGGAGATCGAGGATGAGGGGCATACGCCGGGTCCGCCCTCACCTAAATCCATCCCTACTTGAACAGAGCATAAGGCACTAAAGCCCTAAAGGTTAACAGTTGTATGTGGCCCACCCCCGGGCAGCAGCAGCCTGTGTGGTCAGTTACTGGGGTTAAGGTGGCAGACAGTGGGGGACCACCGTGGGACGGGTTTACAGTCTTTACAGTGGTCAATCTGCTGAGAGAGAGCTTCTATTCAACAACAGATATTGGCCTCAGGCGTTGATACAGGACGGCGCAGATAACCCATGGACTATATGTGTGTTTATGTATCGGATAGCGTGAAGAGAATACCAATATGGGACGCAGGGCCTACATTTTCTGACGGTGGATTTGTTAAAGAATAGGAAAGTTTCAATTTGAGTTTCTATACTAAGCTTAAAATTGTATATTCATACCATCTATAGATCATACACACTGCTCTGTGTGTGTGTCGGATTATCAGTGAGAAATCAATACAATGGGATTCGTCCAGAATATTTAGACTGGAGGGGGTGTCCGATTTAAAGGCTTCTCTTGTGAAAAAAATTGGCCCACGGATTTGATAAATTTGGATTTCTATTCAGGGCTTGGTCTGATGACAGATATATATCCACAAAAGTAACGTGTTTATATATCGGATTATCAGATACGTATTTGTATGAATCTTATGTGGACTTCAATCCACAATAGCTATAGTCTTGATATTTCAGGATAGTTTATTCAGGTATTGTGTTTCGCTTAATTCCACCCATTTCCTGTAAATTGCGAGAAGTTCAGTAAAACCATTTTCAAACCTGATGCTAATATTGTTATTGCATATCATCCACATGCACTTAAAGTAACCAAAAAAGCACAACGCATATAAAAAGAAAGAAAGAAACAAAACGTTATACTATGTGTACATACATAGATGGCATGACTAAAATTTGACATCCATATGTTCCAATAAACTCTTTTTGTGTCTGTCCCCGGCTAGATACCTGTGCGTGACTATTTCTGGTTCACCGCCAGTTTATTTCAAGCCCTTTACGGACAGCATGATGCAGCATGGATTCATGTTGCCCCAATGCAGCACCCTTGAGTAGCTAACTGCATCATTTGGAAGAGTATCTACCCCAGATGCATTACTCTCAGTGTATCTCTAGTGAAACATATGCATCATGACTACAAGAGGGCATATTTTACTAAAGCACTATGTGTTACTTAAAGGGTTACATTTGCCTTGTACTCAAATACAACTTATTTATGTCGTCCACTCATGGTTACCAAACCGTATAAATGGAGTTTTATATCAGGAATTAAATACCGGTACTGTACGTTAAATGATATCATGCACACTCGATATTTTTTCCCATTCCCATGCAGTGTAAATTAGCAAGCGCATATAGTTGTTCCTTTCGGCATAACAACATGTCTCTCTGCCCCATCTTTCTCCTTAAGACAGAGCAATACATAGGAGCCTTACTTTCTGCTTTCCTGCAAACCTATTTCACAAACAAAACATTTAATTTATATATATAGACATGTATGTTTGTAAATTTATAAGGGAAGGAGAAGGGGGTGGGGGTGCCGGGGACCCTCATCAGTAACATGTAAATTAAGTCAGGTAGTACACAGTGTTTATTGTAGTTGGACATCAAAGGGGCCTTTCTTTATGGTAATATATATTCACATGTAACTACATGCCCCCTGATTGCTACCTGGGGGCTAGGGGCATGACAGCAGCCACATGTACGTCATGAGGTACACGTCATGCTGGCTGTGTTAGTGTGGCAATGCAGGTCTTGTATCGTAGCCTTGTATCTCAAAACTTTTTTCCATGCTGAATGATAGGGTATGTTCAGAAATCTCAAATTTTATAAGAGAGTTACACGTGAATGCTGTCTATAATTAAGTAGATGTTAGTGTGGCAATGCAGGTCTTGTATTTTAAGGTTGTGTGTGGAATTGTCCGAATATCCCTTTAGAAATTCCTTTAGAGTGGGGTGCAGCAGAGGATTTTAAGCAAGGTTCCTCTCCTTTCATAGAAAGACAAGGCCAAGAAGATCTTTCAAGGGGCAAATGCAAGATCACGAATATCCATTCAGATCACAGTGACTGACCTTATATATGCCTCATCCATATTTCTACATAGATTCTCATTAAACCACAGCGGAGGGGTAAGACAAAGGACTTCGCACCTTGGGTATATCGTATACCCTAACATAACCTTATTGCTGTGGTTTAAAATAGATAGACAATGATTATGAAAAGGTAAGGAGGATTAACCACAGCTTGCTGGTAGGGCGACTTGGGCTTCGCCCTCGTCTGGCCCCCACCAGCAAGCTGTGGTTAATTCTACATACCTTTTCATAACCATAGTCTATCTATTACATAACCCCCCCCCCCCCGATCACTGCCGCCATCTCTTAACGGCAACACTGTGAACAAAAGTGGCCTGTCCCACAACACCTGTGGGACATGGTACCTACAGGGTGGGGGCATGACCAGAATCATAATCAGTGCCCCCCCCCCCCCCACACACACATACTGCCCCTGACCCCATGCCTGTGTGTTGTCTGACAAGGCAGGGTGGTGTATGTGGAGGTGGGGGCCTACAAACTACAGACAGATGACTGCAATACAAAATGCGGGCTGAGAAAGCAGAAAGAGATGCCCATAACACCGAGTGATTGTCTTACAACAGTGGTCGGCTATTCTGGGTGGTAGTAGCAGAATGAGGTTGAGTCTCAAACCAAATTGAATGAGCCCAAAAGGGAGGGTTTGGATGAAGGGTTGATGTATGTATGGTTAGACGGATGGAGAGAATGATGGACAGACCGTGTGACAGACAGCCCTAAGAGTGTCCCAGAGTGTCAGAGAGATGGACAGAGTGCTGGACGTGAGGGCGGACAGAGTGCCGTGTGGGTGGATAGAGTGCCTGTCGGGTGGAGAGACAGCGTGCCGGACAGGTGGACGAACAGAGCCCCGGACAGGTTGACGAATAGGTGGATGGACAGAGCGCTTAATGGGTGGACGGACAGAGGAACGGATGGGTGGACGGG
The DNA here is from genome assembly GCA_947462335.1 of Harmothoe impar. NCBI lineage: Eukaryota > Metazoa > Annelida > Polychaeta > Phyllodocida > Polynoidae > Harmothoe > Harmothoe impar. Next base: position 28,851,534 of record OX381714.1, on the reverse strand, counting down.
CAGAGGAGCAGACAGGTAGACAGATAGGTGGACAGATAGAGCGCTCGACAGATGGACGGACAGAGGGATGGATGGGTGGACGATTGGACGGACAGAGGGACGGATGGGTGGACGGACAGAGCACCGGACAGGTGAATGGACAGAGTGCAGGACGGGTGAACAGACCGACAGAGTGCAGGACGGGTGGACTGACCGACAGAGTGCAGGACGGGTGGACTGACCGACAAAGTGCAGGACGGGTGGACTGACCGACAGAGTGCAGGATGGGTGGACTGACCGACAGAGTGCAGGACGGGTGAACAGACAGAGTGCAGGACGGGTGGACTGACCGACAGAGTGCAGGACGGGTGGACTGACCGACAGAGTGCAGGACGGGTGAACAGACAGAGTGCAGGACGGGTGAACAGACAGAGTGCAGGACGGGTGGACTGACCGACAGAGTGCAGGACGGGTGGACAGACAGAGTGCAGGACGGGTGAACAGACAGAGTGCAGGACGGGTGGACTGACCGACAGAGTGCAGGATGGGTGGACTGACCGACAGAGTGCAGGACGGGTGGACTGACCGACAGAGTGCAGGACGGGTGAACAGACAGAGTGCAGGACGGGTGGACTGACCGACAGAGTGCAGGACGGGTGGACAGACAGAGTGCAGGACGGGTGGACTGACCGACAGAGTGCAGGACGGGTGAACAGAAAGAGTGCAGGACGGGTGGACTGACCGACAGAGTGCAGGACGGGTGGACTGACCGACAGAGTGCAGGACGGGTGAACAGACAGAGTGCAGGACGGGTGGACTGACCGACAGAGTGCAGGACGGGTGGACTGACCGACAGAGTGCAGGACGGGTGAACAGACAGAGTGCAGGATGGGTGGACTGACCGACAGAGTGCAGGATGGGTGGACTGACCGACAGAGTGCAGGACGGGTGGACTGACCGACAGAGTGCAGGACGGGTGGACTGACCGACAGAGTGCAGGACGGGTGAACAGACAGAGTGCAGGACGGGTGGACTGACCGACAGAGTGCAGGATGGGTGGACTGACCGACAGAGTGCAGGACGGGTGGACTGACCGACAAAGTGCAGGACGGGTGGACTGACCGACAGAGTGCAGGACGGGTGGACTGACCGACAGAGTGCAGGACGGGTGAACAGACAGAGTGCAGGACGGGTGGACTGACCGACAGAGTGCAGGACGGGTGAACAGAAAGAGTGCAGGACGGGTGGACTGACCGACAGAGTGCAGGACGGGTGAACAGACAGAGTGCAGGATGGGTGGACTGACCGACAGAGTGCAGGACTGACCGACAAGAGTGCAGGACGGGTGGACGGACAGGTGAACAGACAGAGTGCGGGACGGGTGGACAGATGGACAGAGTGCTGGATGGGTGGACGGACAGAGTGCTGGATGGGTGGATAGAGTGACAGAGGACCAAAAACATAGTAGATCCTTAGGAAATGCCTCAAGGAAAGCTTGATACCTGATCTACACCACACATACTTTGACCATGATTCATTACCCGTGTACCTTACCGAGAACTGCCTCCAGGGCTCTACATGTGTGAAGTATGGAAAAGGTTAAACCTGTCGTCGGCAAATATTTGTGCTCATTGTAACATGTGCCCGCAGTGAGAGCTAAACGATATTAATCAAACCACAACCCGTTAACAATGGAGGGTCTGTAGTCCACACGGGGAGCTGGGGTAAGCACACATGGACGTGGGAGCGTGTGCACAGGAGCAGGTTTGGGGGTGGGGGGGGTCAAATCTCTGTTCCTACTTAAATGTATCCATGGTAGAGTAGCATTTATTCTCATATGCCCTTATACTAAGGTCCAAACTTCCGGGCAATGCACTTTGGGATGAGCCATAAAAGGAATATTGACTAAGGCACCGCAAATATGGGTAACTTTAGGAGTTTCACACATGGGAACATACATGTAGACAAATATAAAATTGGAAAGCGTTTGAATGTATCAGATTAATAACAACCCTAGTGTACTTGTAAACAGGTATACCTGGTAGGTGGAATTATCTAAAATAATCTGAATTATCTGAAATGAAACCCATTTCTTTTTGCTACCACTTTAGTTTACAGTTATCTCCGAAATGGCTACAGTCTATTTACGTCTGCTCTCGTTATGTGTTTTTACAATGTTATTATGACATGGCTGTTTAAATGGTGACGACCCCATTTAATTTGTGCTCCATGTATTCACCACAGTGATACCTATTTATACGAGCTACTTTATGGTTGGTTTAATGACCCCACGGGTCGTCCCAGTCCCTATAAATGTGAGTATGGAGACATGTCTGACATTTATGACGTCCAGGTCACGTCATGGACACGTCACGTCACGCATGCGCGCACCTGACCTACAGTCTGCACGACACGGGGAGTCACCGAAGGGGAGGCGGGGGAGGGGGGGTCGTATTAAATATATTAATATATTTCTTAAACCAAATTTTAGGCCCTAGTGGGAACTGAATAGTTCCAAAAATGACCCCATGGCAAGAGGCATCAATATTTCGAATCCTTCTAGCCCCTGTTCAAATGTACTACAGCACATGTGCATCGGGGGAAATGTGTTATAGTGCCACTATATAGACACATACATGCATAATACATGTAGTGGATACATGTTCTTTCTCACAGAAAAGGAATCCTTACCACGTTTACGAAGTCAAAAGGAGGATTCAATCATATTCACATTTCCATGCTTCTCTAGACGATAGGTACACACTATTATGTGAGTGATTATTATTTTTAACAGTGGGGTCTATTTTTCTTTTATTTGGTGGTGGTAGTGGTTGGGGGGGGGGGTTGCACTTCTCCCTAAAATGACTGAACTTGTAACCCACACCGGCATAGATAGAAGTGGTTAGGTAACTCGTCATGCACATTCGCTTAGTACAGCGAGATTTCCATGTTATTAGTTTACTTAATTCTTTTTGTAAACCACAAATAAGTTAAGTCAATATCAGAGTCTGGGGTGAAGGCGGACATAGCGAGCCGGGTAAACAGAGAGTGTCTGGGTGGGAATGATATAAATACAGGGAAGACCAAACAGCAGGACTGAAGATGTGTGCCTATGTTAAGGTGTAGGGGTGGGGGCGGTATACGGAGGAGAGCCTACATGGTATGGGAGCCGCCATTTTTTAACTGTCCCCTGACTCAGAGCAGTGCATTGAGGGTAGATTTGTTATCAGCCACAATTCACACCTCTGAACAATGGCCACAGATAAGACTGATAAGGCTGATAGGTGGCATCCCACCCTTATCTTGATAACCTTAATCACCTCCCCATTGTCAGTAGTATAGGGGGCCCTTCTGGGTCATTATGGCGGATTACATAACATGACGTAATGGCGCTGTCGAGATTTCGGGTGGCGTCTTATCGGATCTTATCGCGATAAGAAGTAATTTGATTCTGATAAGGAGGATAACGTCTTAAGGAGGTGATAAGAAAGCTGACATAGTTGGGGGCAGTTTTGAACACGTGACGTCGGCCATCTTGGATTCGAGAGATGACGTAGCGGGAAGGGCCCGAACAGGTTGAGAGGTCTGCCATCTTGGTTTTCGACGGGTATAAAGAGACCCATGTAATAGGTGCTGAAAATCTATGAGTGAAGGTGGACATTTCTATTCAGTGAGGCAGGGTTCTTTCAGTTCTCACACTAAATAGTCCCATCCTCCAACAAGCCGACTTATGCTACCCACCTTTTGTATGTGATAACACATAGGCAGTACATCCCATAATACCTATGATACACTGGGCCTACATGTGACTTGGGTCCTGTTGTGGTGTACATGTTGTATTGGAGGTGAGGGATGATATGACACTAGCGTTTCTTTCGGTCTGGCATTGATGTGCCCTATGATAACAGATGCTATGGTAATGTGAATCCATTGTAGTATCCAGGTGTAAAACTGGCCATGTTTCAAGGTGAAATTATACATATCACTCCTGTCTGCCTGGTCCGAACATGTGTCAACCTGTATGTGAGCCCTGGTCGCTATCCCAGCCAAAGTCCACTGATAGTGTACTGACCACTGCATCTACCTGATAATGCCTGCCAGACTAGGCTGATAACGACCCGGTCATGACATATATGCAAGATCTCCCCCCATGGGCTCAGCCCCTACATGACCTTCACCTTTACAGAATGCCTATGATGGTTCTGGCAGTCAATTTTGAGCTTTTTTGACATAAATTTTACAAAATTCTACTTTTGATAGAACAATGTCTAAATCCCTTGATCATTAGTAAATACTAGATAAGTCATCTACCTCTACAGAGTGTCACTTTTTAGTAACTATTTAATTCAATGTACTGAGTATGTAATGAACTGTATTATTAAATGCAATGGCTTGCTTTGAGATGAAAAAAAAGAAGCAAAAACTGTTTTCCTTGGATATTTTCATACAGTTTATTTTGTCAATGTATCATACAAACATAGTAGTGTGATTGGCTGAAATCAAAATACTACAGTATGCACAGTTGAATTAGGATTTAATAATCATTGTTTACAACTGAGGCTCATGAGTACATATTTACTCCAGATTAAAGCTTTTCAGTGCAGCTTTGCTACTTTTTAATGTCATTGGCTTGACTCAGGGGTACTGTCATTGTCTGTCTCATCCATGTTCTCCTCATCATCTGTCTCCTCCTCATCATCTGTATCTGAGTCAATATCATCATTGAAAATTGATTCGAAATCAAGCCGATGGTTCCGTAATGCTTTGTTTATTGCTTTATCTTCTGTTTGGCCTTTGGTGATGTACTTCTCCACTTTGTCTAAAATGACATTTGTGGTCCTATGTTTTCGCAGGTCTATAGCTTGTTCTAGATATCTCTTGTATATCCTGAAAAATTCCTTTTTCTCATATCCCTCCATTGCTTTATCCTGGGCTGATTTCCACATCCACCTCAAAGTATCATTCACTGCACCCCCGTCTTCACTTTCGGCATCATCTTCTAGTTTTGGGTACTTTGATTTGGGTGTCTCGTCTTCATCGTCTGTGTCACCCTGACATTTTCGGGTGTGCCTCAAGTAATCATATATGGATCCATACACAACTCCACACCCATCACATGTGTGGAGTTTTGGAATGTCACTTCCTACTGCCATAGTATGTCCCTTATCAACAGGTTCCTTCTTATTCTCTGTGATGATGACTTCACTGCTGTTTGTTCTCAACTGAGGGCTAAAGATAGCTTCATTGGTTCTTATAGTTGGTTGCCAATGCAACTGAGGGCTAAAGCTAGCTTCAGTGGTTCTTATAATTGGTTGACAATGCATGTTAGGGTTGGGTATGAGCCTATCATTGGGCTGCATGTTTGGTTTATTGATAACCAATAAGTGACCATGAGGTACTGATACAGCTTTGTCATACTTATCTAATAGATAATCACGTTTTCCAGGAAACATTTGTTGTGCGATGGTATGAACTTCTTGTTTGTCAGCTGGCATATCAAAAAGCACTAAATAGTGTGAATTTCTTCTAATGGTTTTGGTCCCAGCTCCAAAGAAATTTTGCATTATCGTAATGACTGACAGATTACGATGGTGACTTCCTCTAGTGTACAAATGAGTCACACGCTGATCATTCCCAGCTTCAGTCATCAAATCATCGAGCACTAACAAGTTGTTCGTGTTTGGGTCAAAGTATTGTTCATCTTCCACACCTTTTGGTATACCTTTCACAAATTCAACTCCCTTTATCCTATCATACAGGGGCTGCCATTGACTGTAACACCAAACTATTCTCTGTGGTGCGGGGTGAATCCAGCTTGATATGTTTTGCAACACATTGAATATCCAACTTGTCTTGCCACATTGCGTTGGTCCTGCTATTATCATAGTGAAGGGATGACAAAATGTTACAAGTGATTGCTGAGGGTTGGTAATTCCCGGACTCCGGGGCCCGACAACTGCAGGCATACCGGGCACGCCTACAACCGCGGGCGCGCCTACAACCGCGGGCGCGCCTACAACCGCAGGCGCGCCTACAACTGCGGGCGCTCCTACAACCGCGGGCGCACCTACAGCTGAGGAAGCGCCTACAACCGTGGGCCCTGCTGTGCCTCTGTGTCTAGCCGCCCTTGCACCAGTGCCTTGATGTATAGTCAAACATGTCGGTGCAAGCATAGGTATAGTGTCACCTCCAGGTGACGCAGCAGTAATAGGTGTCTCATTTACAGTGTCTGTATGGAACTTTAAGACATGACGCTTTAAGTCACGATGCCTTGTAAATCCAGACTGACATTCATGACAATGATGCTTCTTAACCATGTTGACTACTAGACTTCCTAAAGCCAAGTGAGGTAAAATACAATTGCAAGCTTAGTTATCATATCTTGTTTGTATACCAAACATTGGATCGAGACACTATAAAAGATGTGTTCATTCAACAAGAAGGTTCATATCAACAAGGCATACAGCAGAAACAACATCTTAACTAATAACCTATTATAATATCATGGAGCACTTCTTGTTTTTGAAAAGCAATGATTGTCTTGGATATTTTCCATGTAACAAACCTCTCCACTTCACTATCCGATTGGCAGAGACATTAAACCTTGACAATGGTGAATGGTTTTGTGCCTTAAGAGATATTAAGACATACTCAAATACTAATGCTGATATCTATGTGTATTGTGATATCATCAAGGAAAGCCATATTTTCGGTACAAAATTACCTATTTTAAGACACATAACACATGATCTACATGGCAGGATAATTCAGACCTATGACGCATCTATCAACTTTAAGATAACCAGGCCTGAATTGACTTTCATAAGCATAGACATAAAGGCTGGACTGCAAGCGACTGCAATGGAAAAGACACTTCAAGAATATGGCTATGGGGAAATCTAAACCTGACAAAAATGGTTTGTGGTGGCTAGAAGACTACACTAATGATGCACCTAATACAGCGACACCAGTAAAAGTTGTGAGCAGCACACAACAACATGTGGAACAGGCTAAAGCTAAGAAACGACAACATACCCAAAATGCTGAGCGAGGAAAAAAACGTCACAGAGTATTATCTGAGGCAGGTCTGAAGAGAATAAAACGCAAGACAAACTCGAGAAGTCATCAGAAAGCTGTTGGACCTCATGCTGTGAAGAGCAACTATAAGCTGTTAAAGCAAAAATCATCACTAAAGGCCTTTAAACTCAGTAAAAAAAAGTCCACGGAAGGTTAATATCAAGCATACAACTTAATCGCCATGTCTGCACACAATGATAACCTTGCTTTGTTCTACAAACCACCCAAAGACAAGTCTGTTATTTCTGCAGAATGGTTGGAGATAAGACCAACGGGTGAACTCAACTCTGAGGGAGCTCTCGAGTTTAATTTATCTGGCAACGGAAATCGCTATATAGATTTGGCTAATACACGTCTACGGATCAAGGCACAAATCATTCAAAAGGATGGCAAGACCCTACCAGGCTCTAATGAAGCGGGAATTTATCCTGACGGTGCTAAAGTCGGACCTGTTAATTTGTTCTTGCAGTCCATGTGGAAACAGGTTGATGTCAGCATTCAACAACAAGTAGTCTCACCAAACGTATCCACCATGTATCCATACAAGGCTATGTTCGATGTCCTCCTAAACTACGGACAGTCTGCAAAAGAGTCTAAGCTTCAGTCTCAGATGTACTTCAAAGACACAGGGTCATTGGACAGTGCCGATCCCATCAAAGGTGGTAACGCAGGTCTTATCCAGCGGTACGCCTATGTCAAAGGCAGTGAAGAATTTGAACTGTATGGAAACTTATACCTAGACTTATTACAACAATCCAGATATTTGATGAATGGAATCCAACTCAACTTCAAACTCTGGCCTTCGAGTAATGAGTTTAAATTTATGAGTGATGCAACCAGCCCTGGCTTCAAACTGGACATCAAGGACGCCGTTTTAATGGTAAACACTGTGGAACTATCACCGAATACCATAGTAGCCCATGCTGAACAGTTGAAAATGTCGCCTGCTTCTTACTTTTTTGATCGTACAGACATGAAGTCTTTCGCCATCGCTAAAGGGCAATACGGATGTACCTTAGAAGACATCTTTCAAGGGGAAATCCCCAATGAACTGACCATTGCTCTGGTAGAGTCCTCTGCCTACATGGGGGCTTATGACAAAAATTGCTTCCAGTTTCAACATTTTGATTTGAACTTCATCGCATTGTATGTCGATGGTCGTTCGACACCTGCCGCTCCATTGACACCAAACTTTGCTAACTCTACTTACATGTCTGCATTCAACACCTTGTTCAGTGACCGATACGATTCCGACACGGGAAATTTTATTAACCGCGACGACTACGAGTCTGGTTATTGTTTGTATAGGTTTCCGACTTGTAATTTACATTGTACTGAATATGCCAAAGAAATTCCCAGCACAAATTGAAATCGACCAGACAAGAAATGTTAGAATCATAAGTACATAGTGAATAAAAAAGTCTGTTCCACTAAGACTCACTGTTTTTGTTGTTTATTAACTGGTACAAAAATATATGCAAGTACAAAGTGAATTAGGAAATGTAATAATTTCTAAATAATAGTAATATCATAGGTCATCAATAACACTAAATTCATAGTAATCACGGGCTCTATCAATTGTCACTACATCTGTTTTTGGGTCTGCTCTATGCAAACATGTTATAGCATCTTTATAGTCTACAAAGGAAATGCCAAGTAAATCCTTTACCCTTTTACAAGCCTCATGAAGCCGAGTTGTTGAGATACGTAGATGAGAGGGTCTTGCATGGATAACCAAATTTAACCTTTCATCCAGACATCCAAAACCCATATGGTCTTGTGTACTAGGACTATTGTTCTGACATCCTTCGCAATATTTCCTAATTCTGGCCTCAAATTCCAAGTCAAGGATGTAAAGATAGACCTTTCTTACTAAAGTGACTGCATCCTCCTCAATTACCTCTGCCACATCTACTTTTATCACACTGTCCTCATCATAATCAGCAGATAAGCCATCCCGGATACAGTTCTCTCGTCGCAAATACAATTTTGACGACATGTTTCTTACTGTACCTTGAGCAGAAATATATTTCCACTGGTACAGTGCAAGTCGCCCAATCTTTCTGCGCTTTGCAGTCCTAGATTCCTCACCATCAATTCCATAGTCAGGACATATGTCCTCAGGATGGTCATCATCAGAAAGCACATCATGAATAATATCATACTCCTCTGTAGTAATGTTCATGGAACGTAGTCTGAAATACAAGCATTAGTCATTGATTTATTACCTTGAAATATTTCGCCAAGTTATTGAACCTGGACTAAAGAATATCATAGTGATGAATTACCAGTGGAGCCATAGAGAATATCAAATATCAAATGGTTAAACTGCAGCTAGATTTTCTATGTATAATTCAATCATGTATAATATTAAATTGAAATTGAACTACCCACAACAACTGTTTCATGAGTAATGTGGTTAGTTATTTGAAAATAGCAACACTTACATGCCCCCTATTCCTATTCTGTTCAGCCGATTGAAGCATACATACGTCTTGTCCTGATCATCTGATACTGTTACCTTCCAACCATTCCTTTCAAACAAGCATCTTTCCCCTGGTCCTCCAAGTTTCAAGAAGTTGGCGTATTCCATTGCAGTCTTAACAATGCCCAGAGGTACAAAAAGGGTCTTGATATCCAGCAATGTCTCCCTTTGTGTAAGTTTAACAAACTTATCACTAGACTCCCAGTACAGGGTCTCACTAATTTGGCTCTGAATCATGTTGGAAAAGGTGTCTCTGTTGAAAACTGTTTGCAGGAGCTATGAAATGGTATGGTCCGGTATCTGCTTTATACCCTTTCATGTCATGTGACTCTACTAGGTCACAAAACCATATATGGAGGATCTAGCTGACCTTTTGTAGCTTTACCATCTCTCTATAACTGCAAGATATGAACCACCAGGGGACCTGTTTAGACTCGTCATCCCACATACCCAAAGATAATAATCCTTCACCCCAATGATACTCTCTAAGTATTAACCATTGATTAAGGGTTCAAAATTGACTGCCAGAACCATCATAGGCATTCTGTAAAGGTGAAGGTCATGTAGGGGCTGAGCCCATGGGGGGAGATCTTGCATATATGTCATGACCGGGTCGTTATCAGCCTAGTCTGGCAGGCATTATCAGGTAGATGCAGTGGTCAGTACACTATCAGTGGACTTTGGCTGGGATAGCGACCAGGGCTCACATACAGGTTGACACATGTTCGGACCAGGCAGACAGGAGTGATATGTATAATTTCACCTTGAAACATGGCCAGTTTTACACCTGGATACTACAATGGATTCACATTACCATAGCATCTGTTATCATAGGGCACATCAATGCCAGACCGAAAGAAACGCTAGTGTCATATCATCCCTCACCTCCAATACAACATGTACACCACAACAGGACCCAAGTCACATGTAGGCCCAGTGTATCATAGGTATTATGGGATGTACTGCCTATGTGTTATCACATACAAAAGGTGGGTAGCATAAGTCGGCTTGTTGGAGGATGGGACTATTTAGTGTGAGAACTGAAAGAACCCTGCCTCACTGAATAGAAATGTCCACCTTCACTCATAGATTTTCAGCACCTATTACATGGGTCTCTTTATACCCGTCGAAAACCAAGATGGCAGACCTCTCAACCTGTTCGGGCCCTTCCCGCTACGTCATCTCTCGAATCCAAGATGGCCGACGTCACGTGTTCAAAACTGCCCCCAACTATGTCAGCTTTCTTATCACCTCCTTAAGACGTTATCCTCCTTATCAGAATCAAATTACTTCTTATCGCGATAAGATCCGATAAGACGCCACCCGAAATCTCGACAGCGCCATTACGTCATGTTATGTAATCCGCCATAATGACCCAGAAGGGCCCCCTATACTACTATTGTCTCAGGTGTTTGATGAGGGTCTTAGCCTGATTGGGAAACAATGCACTGAATACACTTTGACTGACTGACATGTAGTCACCCACAGAGGTGTTAATGCTCTATTTCTCTGAGATTTAAGATATTCTTCATTCTTTAAGCTCATCAAATTAAAGGCCAATTCATGGAGAATCCATGCATCTAATCTATAAAGAAGATAGATAGATAGTGAATGAGAGAGAACCCTCCAAAGTAAACTACACAAAGAGGCAAAATTGAGGCTTGACACATGACTATCTTTAGCCCCCTGGTGCATGGCCCTAGAACCAGCATAGGCTCTCCCCCGTATACTGAGTCTTCTCTGCTTGGTACATGTTTACAGTGTTATACAGTGGGACTTTTATATTAACCACCTGCTGGTGAAAAATCGTCTACCTGTAGAACCTGGTAGATGATTTGGGATGTGAATTATATCCCTAAATCAAGTAAGTTTTTCTGTGACGCTACCTTACGTTAATCACTTAACCTAATTTGCCCATTTGACATATTTGATCCCTACGTTTCTGCCTTGACATTGGAGCACCTGTCCGTGACCACAGAGAAGCCCCTGCTGGTGCATCCTCATCTCTCCTTCATCAGGGATGCATCTTGGTGCACTGTGAGGGCCAGGTGTGAGTTAGAACAAACTACATTTATCATCTGACAGCCCCCCCCCCCTCCCCATCACCACATACATGCACACCCTATAGCTCTTTAAGGACGGCACAGTGTTTTGATATATGCCCTTGGTCTTCCTGATGCAGCCTTGGTGTGTAACTCTCCTGGGCTGTATTATGCTGACCCTGCAGCGTTTATACACACCCAAAAAGTTGGAACGATAGCTAATGATGCACTAATTCAGCTGCAGCGGGTTACTCACCGGCACAGCATTAATGCATCATGATGACACATGTTGCTTGATAAAGGCGACATGCCGTCGTTAAAGGGTTACAATGGATAACCCCACAGCTATGCATTAAGCATACTTTTACAGCCCCCAAATCACGCACCATGCCATCGATTTTAATATTTCACGAAATCCCATTTTTTACCATTTCATGAGTTTCTAGTGCCCCGTTGCATGCTGGGTGGGTGCTTGGTCACGTGATGTAATTAAGGCTACATGTTTCCATGGTGATCGTGTCAGGTGTCAAACATGGCCACTAAACATGTAGGTTTTCTGGTCCCACCGCCCCTCTAATTAACGACATGAGGGAGCGGGGGCAGCTCATTGTCTGACATGCTAAGTGTGGATGTCTTTCATTGACTTTAACAAATATATGAACCCATGGATTTGAAGATGTTAAATCGGAAAAACTGTGATTGATGAATAGAAATTTGTTATTCTTGAAAATGATATATGGGAGAGAGGAGAATGCAAGCCAGTCCAGTCACAGGCTGTCTGACCCTTTTAGTGCTGCAGAGTTACCCTTTGTCGTCATGATGCAAGGTTTGTAATACACCAGTGCTGCATTCAAGCACCATGTCTATATACAATCCGGGGGATTCCCGAATGGTCAGCATGATACATATTAATGTGCAGTCCTATAGCCTAATAGCGAGCAGACCATCGCCAGGGCTATATTCGACCATGGAACAACACAGTAAAGCGCTATGCAGCTCTCAAAGGGCTAATGAGAAGTACCATCAATCAATATTCAACATACATTTGAATAAATCCTTTTGAACATAATTTCCCCATGATTTCCCATAACGCCTCAGTAAATTTCACCACCATTTTCTTTTATTAATGATTTTCCTAGGTTAACTTGTTAATCCCATCACCACCGCCGCTACTTTATGTACTTTTAATTACACTCAACTTGCATCCATAATTCTCCATCATCACGCCAACCCACTCTCCAGGGTCACACAAAATGGCGTCTCTGTGGGAAACTGTTCAAAAGGTTCCATCCTTGCATGATATGACAATTATTACCTGGTGCCAGAAACCTCCACTCTCCAATCAGATATGGCTCTAATCAAGGATGGGCATGGAGAGTGTTGGTGCCAAGTGGACAGACTGCAGACTATATGGACGTTCTTCATCCATCCACCCAGGGAGGTGTAGGCCTGCCACCTTTCTGAGCCACCATGCACCAGACCCAAGCTACCACAGCTATTTTATTTTCCTGCAGCTTCATAATATCCTACAAAGGTATTGCTCGTGATACCATCAGGAACGTGCCCTAGTCGTGGCAGTAGTCTGGGTAGGACTAGGTACCATCAGGAACACGTCCTAGTTGTGGCAGTAGTCTGGGTGGGACTAGGTACCACCAGGACCCTCACCTGGTTGTGGCAGTAGTCTGGGTAGGACTAGGTACCATCAGGAGCTTGCTCTAGTCGTGGCAGTAGTCTGGGTAGGACTAGGTACCATCAGGACCCTGCCCTAGTCGTGGCAGTAGTCTGGGTAGGACTAGGTACCATCAGGAACGTGCCCTAGTCGTGGCAGTAGTCTGGGTAGGACTAGGTACCATCAGGACCCTGCAATAGTCGTGGCAGTAGTCTGGGTAGGACTAGGTACCATCAGGACCCTGCAATAGTCGTGGCAGTAGTCTGGGTAGGACTAGGTACCATCAGGACCCTGCAATAGTCGTGGCAGTAGTCTGGGTAGGACTAGGTACCATCAGGACCCTGCCCTAGTCGTGGCAGTAGTCTGGGTAGGACTAGGTACCATCAGGAACGTGCCCTAGTCCTGGCAGTAGTCTGGGTAGGACTAGGTACCATCAGGACCCTGCAATAGTCGTGGCAGTAGTCTGGGTAGGACTAGGTACCATCAGGACCATTATCTAGTGGTAGGTACGGGGTAGTCTGGGTATAGATTCTGTTGGCAGACGACCTTTAGAGGTTGTTGTTTTTTGGCTGGTTCCTGGCATTTGTCACTCCCGTGGGTGAATCCTGCTGGAACCAGCGGCACGTCACGTGACGTAGAATGGTGCCAGAGGCGGGAAACTGTTGTGAATAGTTCATGTGCCCCCCGGCAGGTGGCTAATGGCGGTCTGCAGCCTTAATTAAGTGGCACGGTTAAAGAGGGCCGACTCAGCCCATATACAACCACTAGGTGGCATCTTCCCTTTTCAAACGTCTTCTATTGTATTATCATTGTTTATTTATAATGATTTGTTATGCTTGTCTCTCTACCTATCTCCATAGAAATTAACCAAGAATTCCTATCATGATAATTGTGCCTCTACATGGGTACCCAGAATTTTGGCCGTGTCACTGTGTCACTATTTAGAGCAAAACAGCATGTCACTGCGTCACTTTTTAGGTATATAGGAACTCAGAGGAAAAACTTTGTAGGTCGATTTTTATCTCAAAATTGTCTGTGTCCGTCGATTTTTAAAAGGGCCGTGTCGCACGTGTCGATTTAAAAAAAGGCTGTGTCGCCGTGTTGCACGTGTCAAATTTTACCCTTGTAGGGGCACATAATTCCCCAAAGACCATACAGAGACATTCAAAATTTAAAAATATTCAAATACGGCATGCAGTTTCCTTATTACCCGGGCCCTGCGCAGAACATGACCGACATTCATCCGCCATCAACACCCCCTTCATCCATTCATCACAAACATTTAGTCAAATTTCATAAACTGGTATTGTACTTATGCCGTTTATTCTTCATGAGACATTTCTAGTTCCGAATAGTATCATATAGATATCACGGATATCAAACATATTGGGCCTACTTGTGCAGGCATTTCTGTACCCTTAAACCCCAGTGGTGGCTTAGAACAATAGAGTTCGCACCTTGGTTATATTCGGGGTTATACAATGTATTGCATACCCTGGTTTAAAACACATAGACAATGGTTATGAAAAGGTATGTAGATTAACCACAGCTTGCTGGTAGGGCGACTTGGGCTTCGCCCTCGTCTGGCCCCCACCAGCAAGCTGTGGTTAATTCTACATACCTTTTAATAACCATTGTCTATCTAGGACATAATTTGGTATATATAGCTGTGTGACTCACTGAGGTCCACGGCTGCAGAGGTCGCACGCTGGGGGTAAAGTCCTCTCTTTACCCCTGCATGGACTTTACCCCCGGGGGGGGGGGGGTACTCTATTTTTTTTTGACACGGGTGTGCGGCTGGCCCTTTGACAACCCTTACCCTTGGTGAGGGTGATTTTGGTCAGAAGTGACCCTTGGTGAGGGGGATTTTGGTCAAAAGTGACCCTTGCTGAGGGGGATTTAGGACAAAAGTGCCTAGGTTTTAGCAATTTGGCATTCTCCTACTTTAAGTCGCTAGTTCATCATTCAAGTCGTGAAAAGGGTTAAAAATTGGAGAAAAGTAGGGGTATATGGAAAAAGTGGAATGTTATATGGTGGAACCGAAAAGGCAATTATTATTAAGGTAGTAGTACATGAATTGTTGAGTGAAGAGTATTAAATAACCGAATAAGCCCCATCTTTGTCTTGACAAATAGTCAGAGGGAAGGGTGTCTTTAACTGAATAAGCCTCATCTTTGTCTTGACAAATAGTCAGCGGGAATGTCATCTTTAACTGAATAAGCCCCATCTTTGTCTTGACAAATAGTCAGAGGGAAGGGTGTCTTTAACTGAATAAGCCTAATCTTTGTCTTGACAAATAGTCAGAGGGAAGGTTATCTTTAACTGAATAAGCCTCATCTTTGTCTCGGCAAATAGTCAGAGTGAGGGATATTTTTAACAGAATAAGCCTCAAATTCCCTTTTTAATATTACCCTTATTCTGTTATCAAATCTGACTATTTGCCAAGACAAAAATGAGGCTTATTCTGTTAAAGATACCCCTCCCTCCGACTATTTCCCAAGACAAAGATGAGGCTTATTCAGTTAAAGATAACCTTCCCTCTGACTATTTCCCAAGACAAAGATGAGGCTTATTCAGTTAAAGATACCCTTCCCTCTGACTATTTGCCAAGACAAAGATGAGGCTTATTCAGTTAAAGACACCCCTCCCTCGGACTATTTACCAAGACAAAGATGAGGCTTATTCTGTTAAAAATACCCAACTAGCGACCTAAACCTTTTCACCTAATAGCGACCTATTCATTCTAACCTTGTATAATGTAATATTATATATATTAATATGAATAATCCTGCGTCACCTACCTTCTTTTCCCCCAAAAAAGCCATGCCCCATGTTTTTCTTATAGCTCCCCTTAAGGGGAACCCTTTCCCCCGGGGGTATATTCCCCTTGAATGTTTTTACATTCTATTTCAATAATCACTATATAGTAACTCCCACTTTAAGTCGCTAACAGATGGAGTCGCTATTGGTAGTTATCACTGGCCTTGTATGTTATAATATTTTTTATTTTATCTATATTAATATGAATAATCCTGCGTCACCTATCTTCTTTTCCCCCAAAAAAGCCATGCCCCATGTTTTTCTTATAGCTCCCCTTAAGGGAAACCCTTTCCCCCGGGGGTATATTCCCCTTGAATGTTTTTACATTCTATTTCAATAATCACTATATAGTAACTCCCACTTTAAGTCGCTAACAGATGGAGTCGCTATTGGCAGTTATCACTGGTTAGAAAAGAAGGTTTTCCTTATAGTAACTCCCACTTTAAGTCGCAACAGATGGAGTCGCTATTGGCAGTTATCACTGGTTAGAAAAGAAGGTTTTCCTTATAGTAACTCCCACTTTAAGTCGCTAACAGATGGAGTCGCTATTGGCAGTTATCACTGGTTAGAAAAGAAGGTTTTCCTTATAGTAACTCCCACTTTAAGTCGCTAATAGGTGGAGTCGCTACTACTTTTCTTCACTATTTAGAATACAAGGTTTCTTTATAGTAACTCCCACGTTAAGTCGCTAAAAGGTGGAGTCGCTAATGTTATTTACTTAGCTATAAGAAATAATAAAATTTCCGTTTAATAGGAACAGGTTCCTTGTTTTACTTTTACCTAACTAGCGACCTAAAGTGGGACTACGCCAAATGTGACCCTTTTTGGTGGGATTTTGTTGAAATCTCCAAAAAGTGACCCTTGGTGAGGGGGATTTTGGTGAAAATTGACCCTTGGTGAGGGGAATTTTGGTGAAAAGCAGACCCTTGGTGAGGGGGATTTTGCTCAAAAAGTGCCCTTCCCAGCCGCACACCTGTGTATACAAAATATGTGAAGTGCCCCCCCGGGACTTTACCCCATACCGACTGTGTGTGTCTATAGTGTATGACGGTACTACTAGTGTCGGAGGTACAGTTAGAGTCCACAGATAACGAGGTTAACGTAACCGTCATCAGATGTCGTCTTTGTCCAGCCGCACTCACCTGAACATCACCTGTACGTCACCAGGCCCCCTACCTGGCCGCCCGCCCAGCGTCCATGTCCCCCGCCATCCAGGCACCCCCGGGGGAGAAGGACTTAAGATTCTTCCTGTATCCCTCTTATATTGGATCCTTTTCATTATGTTTACAAGCTTATGTGGCTATATTCATTTTTTATTGTACTCTACGCCCTCTCCCTGCCAATCCACGTCTGTAGGGTTTCATATGAACCCAATTACATGAAGCCTTGAGCCTTAAATGGTTAATGCTCTAGGCTGGCACAGACTGCCAGTAAATAACCCTTGGTATATTATACCAAGCACCGGGCCTAACGGACTGGGGTCCCAGCTGGGGTTTGAACCACCGACCTATTGCATATGATAAGAATATCTTGCTACTATGCCACCGCTGCAACTTTCAGAGTATACTAGATGACACAAAGAGGCTCTATAACACCTATAGCCCCCTCAGACCCCCCCCCCCCCCCCACTATTACCTCATGCCGTGTGGCCCATTGCGCTCCCCTTTCCCCCACTGTAAGCGGCTCTACTCTAATCTCTGATTGTTCACTCTGTGTGTATTGGATGAGGGAGTCAGGTACAACAGATGTCAGATATTAAGTCACAGTGTGACTTAACCACCTACAGGTTAAATACCACTTACGGGGGTGGGAGGGGCGGTCCCTTTGTACAGATACGTCATACCATTAATAGCACGTAGGTGGGGTCCTACTACATACCCTACAACATACAAGTTACTGCTTTTATTGAATATGAACGAAAAGAAACTGTTAGTTACAACAGCTTATTTGCACATATTTGTGCTTAGTATTTCACTACATTTTACAAAAACTCGATGTTACCGGGAACCCACCCACCTGTAGACCCACCTGTGATTTTATATGAGAATTGATCCCAATAACATTATGTCAGGGGCGTGGCAACCGGGGGGGACGGGGGGGACATGTCCCCCCCCCCCCACTTTTGACCAACCCCAAAAAAGGTCAAACTAAAAAGGTCAAGTAAAAGGGGTCAAAAATGGTCAAAATACGCCTCAGTCCCCCCTACTTTGAAACTGCTTGCCACGCCCCTGACATTGGCATGATCTCCTTATTAAATCATCACTCTTGTGTTGTCATGTGAGAGGAGGTTGCACATTGGACAGCCTATCTCATTTGCTAGATCTCCTTAAGATCCACCAGCCCGTGGATAAATCTCTTCTAAATCAATGATTTATTAGAAAGAAATTAGTGGCACAGCCACAAGCCTAATTTATCACCATAAAGTAAGACGCCTGATGAGGCCCGAGGGGCCGAAACCTATATTGATACATCACACCTGAGAAAATAAAATCTCTGGATTCTACTAAACGAATGTTTGGACAGTAAATACCTATCTTTGGAGAGTGTAAGTACACCCAGATGGAGAGGGACAAGCTGATTGGCTAATTTCCCTTTGTGATGTCACTTCCTTTGTCTATGACAGAGGTGGTCAAGGAGATCACCATAGCAACGTAGTGGGCCAGAGTTAGTATTTGCTCATTTGATTAGGTAGCGTCATGGTGGACGGGAGTCACAACCACTCGTCTCCATAGTAGTATTTCACTACAATCTGTGTTGACAATCTCCTCAGAGTCCAAGTCTCTCAAGAGGGCTTTGTATTTTGTCCTTACTATCTGCTTTTTATGTTGGTATTATTTTGGCATATACCCCTGTACGCAATTTGATTTCATTATGTCGAATAACTAAGCATACCCTCGGTACCTTACTGTCAGAATATCACATGAAACACCACTACCCGGTATATCATCAGAGCCCAGTGTACCTTGGCAGACCCTGGAGGAGGAGGACTACCGGGTAGGGATGGGGAGGGGGGGGGGGGGTCACATGCAGAGGTCAGTCTGGTTATGTCCACACTTACTGCAGAACAAAGGAAGGTGTCTAATACGAGTCAGCTGTCCACACACCGACCTGCAGCCTACCCCTTTGTCATAATGTCGTTTGGACGGACCCACCATTTGATACTCATGTGACGGGGCGGGGGGGACAAGTGTCAAATATTATTTTTTTAAATCTATACATGTAGTTTTTTGGGTTTTTTTATTTGGGGGGGGGGGAACTAGATTTAACGGTGATTGTGTTGGGTTTGTATGAATAAAGTTAATTCCCACAGTTTAGTGTATGCATGATTTTATAAATGAGAAATCTTTAGCTTGATAAAGCCTAGCCTACAGTACTATATGAATCTATAGATATCTTAACACACTGCCAGTATTAAACATTTGATTTGGACTTGGAATGTCCTGGTGGAATGTGCAGTGACAAGATAACATAGCTCTATCCATTACCACATCTACTCCACTAAATCATCAATTGTTGGCCCACACACATACTCCATTCACATCATTATCAAATATGATCGCTTGATAGATATTGATACATTGTATTCCTAGTAAATCCGTAATGTGAAGTGCTGACCCATTTGACACCCAACAGATGTCTTTCAGATATATGATAGAGACAAGTGATGCTTTTCATGGTTTTACTTTTAATCAGTTTTCTATGTTTCCTCTGGTCAGTAGGACTATATACCTATATGTCATGACATTTTCAAATGATCAATATATCACAGAATATAATTAACAACATCTGTGGTAAACTACACGCCATTGTCAAATGTATCCTCCACATATTAATGGGTATTCCCCCAAGTTAGCCCGGTGACGTCAGAGCTGAGACTGGGAGAACTGGGCTACACCTCTAACTACCAGTACTAAGTATACCCAATGAGGAACCCCCATGGTATAACGGAGTACTTCTTAGTGCACGTGTACTTAGTCCAGGACACAGTAACTTTTGGTAAACTGGCAAAATAGGTATGACAGGCCGTTCTACCACAAACCCAGTGTGTCTGTGTCTACAAACATAACTCTGTAGACCTATATTGTACATACATGTGCACTCATGTACATCATTTTGATATTAAAGATTACATGTTCATGTCCTTTGTTTTAGCCCTCAACCATGGTTTAAACCCTGTACAGGTAGGTGTAGGTGAACTAATACCCCTACACAAGTATCATACTTGAACCAGAGCTTGTACCCAGAGCTCATCAGATGACATGACTACTTTAAAGGGTAAACTGATACATGCTATACAATGTAGTATAGGAGTGAGTGGCGGGAGTGAGTACATTGTACGTGTTGGGTACACCAGGACCCTGGGCATCTCCATCCCGTGACATTTTACAACCACCAGGTCGGCTTCATGTTCCCTGCGGTAGCTCTTTAAGGGCCACAGAGTGATTTAATGCCCTTTGTCATATGTCGTCGTGAAACATGAATACAGCCATGGCGAGTAACTCGCCAGTGGTGCTCGCAACATTTATCATGCCGACCCTAAGCCTTAGGCTAAGGGTTGATAGTGTTCAGTTCTAAGAGTCGATAGATAATGCAGTACCATTGATTCCCTTTAATACCAGTAAAATGAATAAAAGTCTTGAGGCATAATACCTCCCTTGAAGGGTTTACCTAGTTGGTTTAGAGATCAGTGCCCCCCGTATCACACTACATGCTATATATGTATAGATGTATAGTGTAGCCGGCATGGACCGGAGCTCGTACCCAGATATCGTCACACGACGTGACTCATATTCATGAAGTTATTGTTTGATACTCATGGACAGTTTTTGTTCTTTGCAGAATAGTTTATTATTTCAGTCACACTCGCAGTATTAAATGTTACGTCCATGTATCCTGGTGGCAAATGTATAAGATTTCCAACTTTCAATTCTATATCACAATCACTCAGTTTGATCCTTTAAGGACCGCGTGCGGCATCGGGGCTTCATGTTCAAGTGTTGTCATGATGCATCAAAGCAGCGCCGACGAAGAACGTGCTAGTGCATCATGCGACCTGTTTGGCAGCGTTTCAACCCCGTAGGATAGCCATGATGCATGCATCAGAATGCAAAGTATATAGGATTGAGCTGAGGAATAACGGAACATGGCGCTGAGAAAACAGAAATATCCTACTGACACATACATTTTAAAATGTACTTTATTAAATATTTGCTTTTTTAATCAGATAATTCGTGAAAATACCTGCCTGACTAAAGTTAATGTAATGGCATGACTAAGGCTCAGGACGTTACGGTGGTTGGTGGGGGTTCATCGATTTGTTATTGAACAAACTAAATCAGAGCATTATGAATCATACCCATCAATGTGAGTGTTTTCAGGCCATTAAACCAGGTTATTGATTTAGTCAGTCACCCAGAAAGTGAAAGCTCAATGTGTCCTGCGGTCACCTGCAGAGAGCATTAGCCGAAAATTAACCCTTTAATGACGGCATGACGCCTAGATGTGCATGTCGTCATGATGCATCAATGCAGGGTCAGCGAGGGACACTACGCCTACGGCATTGCATTTCACCCCCCCCCCCCCCCCACTCCCCAATCCACCACCCCACCCTGTTGTTACAGATGAGCACTTGGTTAGGGAGTGCATCAGCCCGGTAGAGTCGGCCTGATGCATAGATGTAGCACTACTGACTAGCGAGTTACTCGCTAGGATATGGGGGGTAGGGGGATGTTCATTGGGGTGTAGAGTGGGGGACTGGCTTGTAGACTGTGCGACTGCCAGGGTCATGATCAACTCTGTCGATCTGTGTGGCTAGGTGCAGGTGCACAAAGTCCACATGCCCTTTATGACTACCACGATAAGTTCACTGGTCACTGGTGTACGTGAATGGCAGTGCCAAGAGCAGGTGTTTTATTCGTGGTCTGTGACTTCTGTCGCTGCCACAAAGTTATTTGACAAACACAAGCCAAAATAAATATATTACATAGACTTCGTTTGATGTATCCCGCGGTTGTATGCTATAAGGGACAGTTAATGGAGTCAACATGCCATGATGTCTTGATTAACCCATGATCCAAGACCATCAGCGACACCTGCATAGCCCCCTATGGCTATCACCATTGCCAATTCACAGTGCTTCCTTGGCCTCAGGTAACTTCGAGTATTTAGTACAAGTTTTGACAATGTATTGTATGTTTCCCTGTTTTTCTTTCTACCAAAGTATAGCAAATATATCGAATGTATATTCCGCAAATTTGTGGATGTCCGCAGATTTCATGTTCTAGTACTTAAGCATACAAATACGGACCTCCGTATATATTTGTCGAGCTCCGCAAATTTATGGAAGCAAATTTGCGGAGGTCCGCAAATTTGTGGACGTCCGCAAATTGGACGAAACAGCACCCAGGGGGTATAACAGCACCCAGGGCCCCTGGCAGGGGGTATAAAAAATAACTCGATTTTCACCCATTATCAGTGAAAAAACTTGACCCCTCTATATATATGCCCATAATATGGCAGCATTGGCTGTAGAAAATGTGGTGCTGGAGTGGAGGGGCGGGGAGAGAATTTTCATTGCATCTCCTCGAGCATCCATAACCCTCCTTGTTAATAAAAGAAATTGTAATCTACACCGACTGACCACATACTCATCAGTTCACTGCCACAGCTGATCGATCATTGAACCATTTACATAGCATGATATTATATATATTATTATAATTTATATAGTAATATTGGGATATAGATTATGATATACATCACCCTCTCTATGTCAGACTATGACTGTGTCTATGCATACATGTAGTAATAAACGTTCAACCTTACCAACTAATAGAACTATTCCTCTTTATTAATGTCAACACTGATATTAAAACAATTTTATATCTGTGATAGATCATGATGCACTTGTATACCCGGGCCACGTACCCAGTGGACACTTTCATCTTGTGATAACACTCCCCTTATCTCGCTGACACCTACACTATCTAAAAAGGCTCGTATAAAGCAGATCACCAGAGGCCTGTAAACTTTGTCCCCTACCTGAGATAAGCAGCCTGCTTGTCTCCATTCATCGTGTACATCAGGTTTTCATGCAGCAACTCCAGATGCCTCGGACCCCCTTTTTGAGGGGCTGGCGGCTTGAGGCACATTCTCTGGGGTTTCTCAGTATTATCCTCGACAGTTAAATGACGAATATAATATCCCAGCAGCAGTCCAGATATGAAGAGGGCACACACAAACAAGGCCACAACAACAATGCTCCAAGTCCGAGGCCACGTCTTGGGCGGAGGGGATTCCTCTACACTTTTGGGGAGCAAACTCACGTATCCTGAGCTCCCATATCGCTCTCCGTTTTCTGCATTGGCAGCCCCCATTTCTTGATACTTAGTGGAACTCCTGTCGTCCACGGGTGAGGCCATGGTTATTGTGTTTCTGACATTTGTCCACGTTGAACTTAGTCCCTGGGCTGGGTCTGTGCAGTGTTGCCAACTTGGCCTCCAAACTTTGTCTGTAACTCGGTCATCGGGGAACCCCTCTCTCCGGGGCAGCGCTCTTCAAGCGGATATTATGTCGAGCGCGGCTGGAGGTGAGGCTAAGATTCTGCTTGAAGAGCGCAGGTGCGCGCTGTTGCTTTATGCCGCGCCAAACGGTTCATAATCGCCCAGTGACACCACTTCATAGAAAACTGTGAAAGCAATGTCGTTCTGGAAATAGTGTTTAGATTGTTACATCATCGCATTTAATACGGGTAGTGATATGGAAATATGTCAATCATTGTCATCCAGAAAAATCAGTAGGCCTACCCGGTAGGGGCCTACTTCTAGTAATCTAAATTAAAAATTCTGTAAAATAAAAACACAATTAAAAAAAAAAACATTATTAAAGGGTCAGCATTCTTACGCCCCCCTGTGAGGCCCCTATGATCCCTCAAAAGGCCCCTAGGCCTATCCCTCAAAATTAGCCCATTTGGGAGATAGGGACCAGGTGAAGTCTCTATGTGCTAAACACCGGGGCTATTAAAACAGTCCCTATCCCTCAAAACGATTTGAGACATAGGGGCTATGTGCTAAACACCGGGGCTATTAAAACAGTCCCTATCCCTCAAAACGATTTGAGACATAGGGGCAGCCTGTAATTGATTACCGGAGTATGCCTATTTTTAAAACGTTTGGCTCCACATAATTTTGGTGTCGGGTCGATCAGCAGGATGGTGGATTGTTCATGCACATACGCCGAACTCTCTTTTTCGTTGCTATAAGCAATTTTATTCCATTGATATGGTGTTCAGAACACTTCAAATCTGTGACATTCAAGTTTCTAAAATATTTACAATAATATCTAGGTACTTTAAATACAACAAAGACTAGCAATTCTTCCTATCTCGACTTGGTGTTATTTTCTTTTTCACACCATGTGGGTCCTCACATTTGGATGAGGGCGGTTATCTTTTGATCGAACCGTGTAAACAAAATATTCTTTTGTCCAATATCTGATCAAGATAAGATTTCCGGGTATCTAGTGATTTATCAGAGCAGATATGAGCATGGTGAGTATGCATAGAACAGTTTTCATTCATAGAGTAAGGTGTCAATTAGTAGAATTGTCAGGCTGAGTGCGATCCGCATAGGCCCTACAGGCTACCGGTACTACACTAAGTCACAGTAAGTGTAGGGAAATGATTTTCAGTGACCATACCCTAATTGGTTGCGCATGGCTGTTCGTGCAGCTAATTAACCAAATTCTCCAACCAGATATGGCCGAGTGCAATCAGATTAGCGGGTTGCTGTTCAAAGTAGCCCCGATGTGGGGGCTACTTTGAAAATGTACAATATTGCTGAAAATGCATAGATCTAGTCTATTAGATGTAAAATTCTAAAAATTAAATTGGATTTTTTACAAAGGCATGGATGCTCCCCTGTTTTATTTGACAAAACAAAATTATTGCATTTCATATGTTACACGGGGCAATGTAAAATGCAAAAAAAATGTTCAAAGTAGCCCCGGTTGACGGTACAATGTAATAGTGAACACTGACTGCTGCCATGTCACGGCCCGTCACTCGATCAGCGCTCGAGCCGACTGAGTGCGTGAAAAAAAAAAGTCACCGGTTTTGAGCGAAAAAAAAAAGGGGAGGAGGGGTAAAGATATCTAGACCCCTTAGGGAGTGATCATTTTTTATCAACAGGGGGGGGGGGGGTGGTTTGGGTTTGGGGAAACAAATTTGGACCCCTTGACCGGGGGGGTGTAAACAATTTGGACCCTTCTTGGGGGGGGGGGTCAAAAAAATTTAACCTGTTTTGGGCCAAAAAGCCCGCCCGTTACTATGCGCCGATTTCCGACCCGTAGGGGGGGGGGGTAAAAAATTTCGACCCGTTGACAGGGGGGGTGAAAAAATTTCGCGCGCTCCGCGCGGAAAACCCCCCCCCCCCACTGTTGTTAAAAAATGATCACTCCCTTAAGGGGGAGGGTGAAAAAATCTCACCACCCACCCCCACCCCCTGCTATCTAAGCCTAAGGTCAGTAAGGTCAGTCCACGGGTACAGTAGCTTTCTCCTAACCATCCCCACTACCAATAGACTTAAAGCAACCTAGCCCCCCCCCCCCTGGGCCCATGATATTGAGAAATACCCCCTACCACTCTAGACAATCCTGGATCCGCCACTTAATAAATCACAGAAAAAGCCTATTTTTCATCTTAATGTAGTATGTGGTTGGAGAATATTTCGAGTCATTTATTCCCCCTTGAGGCGTGGGGGGGGGGGGGGGGGGGTCATGGTGAATATCAGAGGGGTCATAATGAAAAAGGGCCCTTGGTGGGCAGAGGCGTAGGAAGCAAATCTTCATCGGGGGTAATGTATAGAAAAGTAGTATTTGAGTTCCCCTAAATTCTGATTGGGAGCCCAGGCCCCTCTGTCCCCACTTTCCCTGATGGGGGCGAGGCAAGAATTCAAAATTGTACTATTATAGAGCGTCTTGGCAATTTTGGGGGCCCAAACATATTCAGCGCCAACCTCGTCAGTGATTGGGCCTAAAAATCTACAAATGAGTAGTATTCTCGAAGGAAATATTCAAAATCTGGTTGGATATTTGGCCCAAAAAGGTACCAATTTTAGCCCAAAAAGGCCAGAAAATCAGCCCTATGCGTACACAATGCGTAGGGCCTATGCCAAAATGGGTTTAGACCCCCCCCCCCCACCCCCCCTGTATGCATCTGTACGCATTTGGCCTAACCCCCAACCCCCCCTTGGTGCGTATGTAATTAATGGATGGCCCCTTGTCAAAAAATGAGCACTCCCTAAGGAGTAATTAAATTCCCAACCTAAGACTAAGTCCAATTCGCTCACAAAATTACACTCACTACTTTAGTTCCCTTCTATCATTAAATTTAAAAGGCCCACATAATTGTCACTGAGGATCAATTAACTTCCCAACTGAGGGAATGATCATTATATATCCAGGGGGGGGGGGGCAAAAAATGGCAATCCCACTAGGCTCTAGAGAGGGCAAAAAAAATTCAGCCCTTTTCAGCAAAAAAAAAGAAGAGAAAAAACCCACATAATGACCACTCCTTAAAGAACAATTCGCTGCCCATCTAAGCCCCCCCCCACTGCCTGGACGGGTGCTTATTGATAGTTGAACATAGTTGATGGCCGCATTACAAGGTCTATAGATCTACATATGATAGGCATGTTTCCAGTAGGCCTACCCCTATCCTATCTAGCAAAACTTGGTAACGTCACTCTTTTTCCATGGCCATTTTCGGAAATTAAAACATTTTGAATGAAATTTTGACCAAAATACTGAATTAGAAAATGAAAAAATGTGTCCAGCCATACCCATCTGGTTGCTTTTTTCCAGCATGTTACCAAAAATCCATTTTCACCCTAATATATCTAGTTTCCCTAGAAGATGTACAGTACATCTTTGTTACCACAAATTATGTTTTGATATGATTTCTTTTCAAGTCAGATGAAGCTGAAGCAAATACCACAGAGAGATCGCCATTATCACCACAAGATGTTTCAGATACCAACCACCAGGAAGGTAGAGTTATTGCACATACTAATTCTTTTTATGTGGGTTGAGGTAACCCGTATTGGGTAAGGAATTTGTCTACTCCTTTTTTTAATGATGAATAAATCTATGTAATATTCTCTAAAAATCTACCCATTTCTTTCTTCAACCGCCCATGTTTTGTAATAAAATTTAATAAGAGGTATTTAACAAATGTCAGAGGTAGGTTGGATATACATGTAGTATAACAACCCTTAATGATGTCACAGTAAACCTTACACTACATTGTAATTTACAGTATCCATATTCGCTTCATCCCAGACAGTACCACTGACTGGCGGCCTCGGCTGGAGCTCTTCACATCAGCAAGACGAGACAAAGATCATGCAGACCTCAAGGGCAAACCAAGGAAGATCAAGTATGTAAACAAAGCCTTTTTGAATGTTAATATATCTCATTAAAGGGGATGAAGCCAGAGTGAATGCATTCCCCGGCAAACCTAATCAACATATACACATGTATTCAGACTCACCACCAGCAAGCAGCACTGCTCTCAGAGAGGCATACTGTGCTCTCTTGCACAGTTAAAAAAATATCCGTTTGAAGGTAATTCTTTTCCTTCAATCAGACAGTTTTACCGGCATCAGAACAAACTCATTGATAAGTTTGAGGAGCTGTATGATCACCGCGATGATAGTGTGTCACCCAGCTCCAGCTTCACCCAGTCTAACCAACGCAACCAGCGCAAAGCAGATATATGTGCCATGACATCCTTCTTGGTCAACTTGGTGAGGCTTTTGTTGTAAATTTTTATCATTTATAGTTTTAAAGTTTGCCAATCAATGTAGATATATTCACGTCTAGATTTAGGATAGCTATATTTTAGGCCAGGGAAGGCAAGGCACCAGAGTTCTTGTACATTCGCTGATAAATAATGGTATAATCTTATGAAGCCTGAAGACTGAACATAATTATGTACATACATAAAAGAAAAATGTACAAGACTGAGCAGGAAAACAGGGCCTATAAGTTGTGTCTATCTATAACAAGAAAGCAGCTGCATAGTGATAGGAAACAAATCAAAGTGAAAGCAATGAAATCACAATTTTAGAAGTCAATTTCAAGAATTGAGGAAGAAAAAAGCATTGCACTCGTTATTTTCCCCAACAGCTTCTGTTTGCTGCTAAGATGGTGTCAGTGGTACTGTCGGGTTCACTCTCCATCCTGTCCAGTGTGGTTGACAGTGCAGTGGATCTCATATCGGGCGGCGTCATGTGGTTCACTTCCAGTGCCATGAAACGCAAAAACTACTACTTGTATCCAGGAGGTAAGTCTGTTAATGGGTCTAGATGAGAGTCCAGGAAAAGTCTCATTCTGCTTGTGTAAGATTAATAACTTGGCATAGTAATTAATGGAAGTTAGGTTAATATCCTCAAGAATGTAGAATGAAGAATTATTTTATGGTACCAATGATTTCAAATCAGAATTTAGTGTAGGCCTTGATATAGACAGGTCTAATATAAAATATGATTTGCCCTCAGACAAAACCGAACATAAAACTGGTGTTAAGCCTAGAGGGTAACATTTAAGTTGTAGAATAATACATTTCCATAAACAATTCAGGCTGTTGTTAGTGTGGTTATCTGTTTTATCATAGATACTGGTAGTTTCCTTTGGGATTTGAACTTGACATTTTTTCCCATTTCATTTCGAATGATTTTATAGTTGGTCCGTACTTGTAAAATGATAGATGGAAGTGTTTTCGACCCAAACCCTTATTCAGTTCTAAATAAAATATATTGAAATGTATTTTTAATGAATATACATTACAGGCAAGCAGCGAATGGAGCCACTGGCTATATTGACCCTGTCAGTGATCATGTCAATGGCCTCTGCCATGGTACTTATCAAATCAGGTGAACAAATACAGGTGTATGCAATGACCACCGGTAATGGAACTGACAACTCAACTGCACCTCAGGTCAAGACGGTTGACATAATTATAATCTGTTCTACTATAGGTGGGTGTTATGATATACACAGAGTATAATTATAATTTAAAAATATGTCCAATGGTTATATTATGGTGAACTTTAAAAGGTATCAATATCATCTTGGATTTCTAAATTTAAAGGTATCCCTCCCCCATACATATTAAAAGTGATTCTCAAGTGTTTTCATTGAAGCTTCCCTAGCATGAAGTTATTTGTATTAAATACTTTGAGGCTTACTGTGTTAGATAGTAATGATTATACCACAGTTATCCACTTTAGGCACTCAAAAACCAGTGCCTAAACTGGATAACCACTGTGCATTAGCAGTGGATAACCGCACTGCTATGACATCACATGGTGTTTTTTTCATGATAAACATGAGTTTAGGGTGCAATGATATCAGATTTCTTTTCTCAAATATGATATCAAAACTGTGGTATAAACGGAAAATATGTTATGCAAATATGAACATAATAATCTACCCATTTCTCATTTTACCCCTACACAGGCTTGAAGTTGGTGCTGTTCCTTGTAATGTGGAGGATAAAGTTACCATCTGTGCAGGCGTTAGCACAGGACCACCGTAATGATGTATTGTCCAACACAGTCGCGCTCGTCATGGGAATTGTAGGTATGTAGTATGCACCATTTTACATTGAGTGTCCCCTATCCCGTGTCATCATAATCTTTGACCAAAGCAGTGTCAAAAACATCTTCAAGAGAGCCAGATGGTGTGGTAGTGTAAATATGGTATTGAAACACAAACTGGGATGACTGTATTTGCAGATATCTTGGAAGGTCTTCAATTTTGTCAATTATCCTTTCCTGGGTGCATTTTTTCACATCAATTCTTTTTAATCAAAGGTCATAACTTTTCCTTCCAGGCTCAAAGTATTGGAGCTTTGCTGATCCTATTGGAGCTATGGTGATTGCAGTTTACATTATTGTTACCTGGATGGCCACTGCTTATCGTAAGTTGTGCTAAAGCTATTTCAATTTCTCTGATACATATGATATAAACGCTTATTTAAGTTATCTAGTTATCTATGTCAAAAACATCAATTCATGGCTCCTTCAAGAAAAGACCATTACAACTAAAAGTCATTAAAATGTTATGATTTAATCAATAAAGTTATAAAGATTTCACTCTCTGTGGCATCATTATCAATAGAGCTTCTGATTGCAAATTCTTGAAATTCTTTGATAGACCAGAGGGACGAGGAAGACTTGAAGAAGTCCCAAAATAAGATCATCAAAACCTTTTCCTGTCTTTGAAAACATGTTTTTAAAAATAATTTCCAACAGAACAAATCAAGCTACTAGCGGGGCGAGCAGCTAAACCTGACTTCCAGAAACAAATAACATGGCTGTGCGTGAACCACCACCCCAAGATATCGGCTGTTGACACAGTCATAGTCTATCACTTTGGTACGGACTTCCTTGTAGAGGTCCACATTGTTCTACCTGAAACAATGATGGTACGAGAAGCTCATGATATCCAAGAGTCGCTCCAGTGTAGAGTGGAGGAACTGGTTTGTGTAGAACGGGCCTTTGTACACATTGACTACGAGACTACACACAGTCGGATAACAGAACATAAGATGCTGTGAGAAACGATTTAGAGTTCAAGGGAGATTTCTAGTCCCAAAAAGAAATCCCAGTCACACAGACAAGGTTTGATATCGATTTTTTAGTGGGGCTGTATTGAAACTTGGGTTGGTATAATGTTATTTTTATATATCTTTTTGTGTGTGATAAAGATACCGGTAAAAGCAATGGTAATCAAATGCTCAAGATAAATAACCCTTTTTGGCAGCAGGATAGGGCTTATTGCATTCATGTTCTCAGTCTTAATATGTCTGCCTACTCAGACCTCACTGCTCTGAGTGTCTGCTTTTGCAGATACGCTTTTGCAGATACAATTTGGATATTATAAATGTGCCTCTACTTGGGTAAAAATCTACATGTTCTTATATACCTAAAAATTGACACAATGACACTGTCTTTCTGCTAAAAATCGACACAGCTACATGGCCAAAATTGTGGACACCCATGTAGAGGCACATAAATTATCCAGATATGACAAGTATATAGAGTAGAGCACATCAAGTGGCTGCAACATATGCAGTACAGCCTACCTGCAGAACTTTTGGTGGATATTTATTAAGAGGTGAAACACATGGATCTCAATACATACAACTATGCTGTAAGATTATACTTATAGATCTGAATTTCTCAAAAATCAACTTATCAAAGAAGTACATTTACTTACTATCTCTTCTTAAGGTGTGATCGGATTTTAGATTAGGTTTGTTTATTAATTGTACATATACTTTGCATCTTTGTATCTGTCATTCTATAAATTAACTTACATTAACTTAGGAATTAACAAACTAACTATGTGTTACCAAAGAATTGCCAAAGTCTAGTCTTATTTAAGTTACTATTTTAAATTCCATAATAGCTATGCTGTATTACCATATGTTTCTATGGCTGTACCTATGATCTGGTTATATGACAACTCAGCCCTAGCATTACTAGACACTCAATCAAGGTCTAAAAAAATTGCAAATGTGTATGAATATATTATGTCTTTTATTGAATGGAGGGAATAAATTGCTCAATGTCTGATGAATGTATTATTGTTCTTATCGCACGGAGGGAATGCCACGCTCAATAGTATATGCATTTGCATAACGCGTGTCGATTAATAATGTAGAATCTACTTAATGATGCTTTAATATAGGTTTCATGAAGACATGTACAGAACACAATGTATATCAGGGTTAAAGCTCGCATAGCATAATGGTGTTGTATTAATGTTTCAAAGAATAAATATACTTTTTGTGTGCTTTATGATATTTTGTACTTTAAAGATCAAACTATTTTTGGATGGAAAATGTCTTATCATATTCAATTGTTGTCAGGTGTTTCTCCTCGGTGGTCGGAGTGAGTGGTAAAAAACAAAACTTGAATGAAAGACATGTGTGGTACCAAAGAACGTTATATCATTATTAATACGGGTAGATATATTACTTGTACTCCTACCAGCCACCCAAAGTCATGGCTACGGTGTGTAGTGTGTTGAATACTCATTTTTTCAGGTAGGAAAGTATCCTCAAAGATCTGCATACTGTCTGTTGTGGTATTTACTATATCAACTTGTTAATCAAACCGGCATAAGATATTGGTAACGGCTTTAAACTAAACCTGGTTTAGATATGATTATTGGCTTTGATAAAGAAATGATCTTTTGTCTTTATTATTGGAGCCCAAAGAATCTCATATAACGTGAACTGCATCTTTTATTTCATTTATTGTACAACTAGTTGTTTGTTTATCATACTTCCTTTACTTTATTTATTTTACCATATGTCTGCTACCATACTTCTATTACCTCATGTTTCAACTGTCTCAACTGCTACAGCTATAATAATACATAGCATGATCATTATAAAGGAAATATTGCACGCACTGCAGTGGCTTGAATAAGCGCCGGGTACTCCGAATGACAACCAAACGTGAATAAGTGCTGCAGTTAGAGAGCTATTATAAATAATTACCGGTAATGCACTACAAACCGATCTGAGATTGTGGGTTGCTACATTATATTACTATGATCTGCCATTGATATATATGAATAAAGAATGGATATTTACAATATATATTGTCTTCTTAAAATGTCTGTCATTTTACAAATAAAACTTCCTAGCAAAGTAGTTAGGATGTAAAGATCACTTGCTTATACAGAGCTCTCAACCCCAAATCCATCAAAATCGTAAATTTTCAAGACAGAAATCGTGATATGTTCGTAATTCTGACCTCTACCATTCATAATGTTAATGTCTAACTCATTGATTTGGCACCATAACGAAAAGAGTTCTCGCAGAATTGATATCTGACTGAATATAAAACATGTATTACACCACACAATTTGCAATCTGATAATGATTTATCTTTGGTTTTTAGGATGTTTACAGGCCACCCAATCATTTTCGCTATTTTTTGGCAAACGTATAGCCATACAGTATCTAGAAAGCCTAAAATCGTTATTTACATAGGACAACTGGTGATTCACTGATCTATGCCTACTTCTTCGCAGTTAAAGAGGGCGTCATCATTTATTGTAATAGTTTCCACATGTCTATCCTGTGTTCCTAACAATAAAGAGGACACCAAACAGCAAGAACCTGACATAAGTGAGACCTACATCAAGGTGTCAAAGACTAAAAGTGTGCTTTAATATTCAAGGAATCTAATCGGGATCTGTACTTGGTAGACCCTCGGGCAGTTGCCCAGGACAAAGTTGAAGCAATCCTGCAGAAAGGGCTGATATCTAAAGGGCTGGTAAATTGAAGCCACATCCAGCAACCATTAGTTTAAAGAGGATGCATACTCTTTAGGCCACTCAAAAAAATAAAATGGTTTCTCATCGCCGCGCGCATCAATTAAACCAGGTTTTGAGGAAAACCTTTTTTTTTCTTTTTGTCAATTACTTACATTTTCCCAACTTTTATAGATTAATAATTACTTAACTGCTGAAATGTGGATTTTGGTCATGAAAAACGTATATTATCCTATACATTTTAGCCCGCGAGTAAAAAAATAAATAAAAGGAAAAAAAGCCTCCCTCGTCATATTTTTTAGACCTTGGTGATGAGAAAGCACTTTTTTTTGAGTGGCCTTACTTCCTGAAATTTACTGAACAATTTCTGTAACTAGCCCTTTAAGAAAAGAAAATTAGAGTACTTGAATCTGTTAAGGCCACTCAAAAAAAAGGTTGTTTCTCATCACCGCGCACATCATAAAAATCATGATTTGGGGAACTTTTTTTTTATTTTTATTTTTTTTACATTTTTCGATGAAAAATATGTTGGTATTAAATTAAAGTTTATGCTGTCAGCAATGCAGTCAGCTAGGTATAACTTGCATTATAACAACTTTTGCTGATCAATAAACTCCAAATTACTAAAATAATATGGAAATTGATCGCGAAAACTATTGATGCCCCGAGTTTAAAAAAATTAAACAAAAAAAGCCCTGTCCTCATCACTACCGGTACTATGGAAAACGGCAACTATAGCTCCTCTCCCTAAATCTGGAGACCTGAAAAACGTCAGCAACTGGAGGCCTATCAGCATTTTACCATCGCCAAGCAAAATAATGGAGAGAGTAGTATTGCTGCATCTTCTTAATTTTATTCAGGACCATGACATCCTATCGAAAAATCAATATGGATTCAGAAAAAGTTTTAGCACTGCTGAAGCTATATATGACTTTTGTGGGGACCTTTTTAAAGCAAGAAATGATCACAGATATGTAGTTGCAGTTTTCATCGATGTCCGCAAGGCATTTGACTGCGTCAGTCATGATCTACTGCTACAGCTTCTTCAAAGTCTCAAGATCAACAGAACACTCCTCCTCTGGCTGCATGAATACCTCGCGGGCAGATATCAGCGAACGAAGGTCGAGGACTCAGTTTCATCTTTGAGAAAGGTCAACTTTGGAGTCCCACAGGGGTCAGTGCTGGACCCCATCCTATTCATATTATTCGTTAATGACTTGCTGAACATCCCTCTGCTGACCTCCATTAAGATGTATGCGGACAATATCGTCCTCTACTCCTCATCAAAGTACCCAGCGGTTGCGTTGAAAAATATGCAATCGGATGTAACAGCGCTTCATGATAAATGCAACAATATTGGACTGACAATTAATCATGACAAAACAAAAATGTTATGGTTCTGTGCTGCTCATAATAAGAAATACTGTGAAAACAGAACTCTTATGATTGGAAATCAGAAAATAACCGAAGTTCAATCTTTTACATATCTAGGAGCTAAACTGGACCATGACTTGGCCATGGACAAATTCATAGGGAACAGCTCCAGATGCACTGGTTTCCTGTCTTTCAAATTTGGCAGGTTAAGACACTTATTAAGTGAACAGGATGCCACCACGCTGTTTAAACAAGCCATACCTCCCAATTTTGATTACTGTGCATTCCTGGTAGATTCAGGGACAAAAGAAAAAGTTCATGGTCTCCAGGTGATTCAAAATTGCATGCTGAGATGCATCAGGAAAGTCAGAGTCTGGGAGGACTCTGTTGAAAGGTTACATAATCTGTGCGAAGTGCCTCTACAGGCACCCAGACGCAAAGAAATGTTAATGTCCCTGATCTACAGTAAGCGCGAAAAATCCCCGCCTCCACCTTTAATCAGGCCCAGGACACGCAATGACCATAAACTAAATTTCAGAATTCCTTTCCCAAGATGTACCAAGTTCAAAAAAGGCCCTCTTTATAGAGGATACCAACTCTGGAACAAGCTACCCATGGACATTCAAGCAGCGGAAAACAAGCAAATTTTTAAACGTAAAACCAAAGTCTGGTTCAATACGAACATGAAAGGCAAGCCTAAAATTGCAATGAGATAGGCACTATGGTTAGGAAACGAAATCGTCATAACAACTGG
Organism: Harmothoe impar; assembly: GCA_947462335.1. Taxonomy (NCBI): domain Eukaryota; kingdom Metazoa; phylum Annelida; class Polychaeta; order Phyllodocida; family Polynoidae; genus Harmothoe; species Harmothoe impar. Next base: position 28,815,979 of record OX381714.1, on the reverse strand, counting down.
ATACAACACCAACATATTATGAAAGTGGAACCTTTAGTCAGGAAGGTAGCAGTGCCTCACTCCCCCCCTGGGTTATAGTGGAAAACTAAAGAAGAGCAAAAATGTTTGGAGGATATATTTATTGATTGATAAATAATGTATAATATAACATAAGGGAATGGGCGAAACTGTATATATATATGTATGAATGTATGGGTATAGTAGATATACACTGAATAAATGGGGGGAAGTAGTACACTTTAAGATACAGTACAGTGAGACTAATATAATAAGAGAAAAGAATGTCGTCGCATACATTAGGGAGTGGTCATTTTTTAACAACAGGGGGGGGTTGGTGGATTTGGGGGGGGGACCAAAAAAATTTGGACCCCTTGAAGGGGGGGGGACCAAAAAAATTTGGACCCCTCTTGAGGGGGGGACCAAAAAAATTACACCCCCTTTTAGCGGAAAAGCCTGCGCATTACTATAGCTCAAAGGGTCCGGCCGCGCTCAATTTCAACCTGCTGGAGGGGGGGACCAAAAAAAATTTGACCCCTCTCGTGGGGGGGACCAAAAGAATTTCGACCCGCTCGCGCGGAAATCCACCGACCCCCCCCTGTTGTTAAAAAATGACCACTCCCTTAGGTCACATGCAAATCGGGCAAATCCAGTACGCGGGCCACGCAGTAAATAACGAATATAAAGAACATATATAAATAATGTCATAAGGTCCTATAATGGTAGACTTGGTCACAATAAAAGTCAAAGTTATTTGGATTGAATATATTCGACTCATGGTCAGGGCCTAGAACCCGAACAGGAAAGCAGCAAATAAAATAGGATCCGGGCTAGAGCAGCTGGTGGGAAAGATAACGACAGGATGAATCCAGGTCAGGAGATAGGCTACAGCCAACAAGGCTAACGGGGAGTGGAGAACGCGGCCTCAGCGATGGGAGTGAGTAGTGCAGGCAGATGGGGCTGTGCGTCGGGGCATGGATCCATATGGATGTGGCAGTCACGGACAGGGCCTCCGAGAACAGCATGGGGGGTAGGTGGTAACGGAGGCTGGTAACCAGGGCCACGGGAGCAGCATGGGGGGGTAGATGGCGATGGAGGCTGAAGATCGGGCCGCGAACACAGCATGGCTGTGGCAGGGCTCTGCATGGTGGGGATGGTCATGGCTGGGCCCTGCCTAATGAGGGTGGTCGTTACCAGGACCTGACCCATTGCATCGGGATGATCTCAAGTAGGGCCGCTTAATTGGCGATCAATAAAGGATGAGAGATGACGCTGACGGGCAATCAATATGTGCTGGGCGTGGTCATGAAGGGAGGCGGTCTAGAGATTGATCCACAGGAAGCTGAAATAAAGTAAAAGAAACGAGTATAAGCCGGGGGAGAAGGGAAAGCGCAGTCAGTTATCAGTGAGCGTTTGGGGAGTACGATCGAGAAGACCAGATGGCACTGTGTAACTCCTGAGGAGTATGTGTGTGGTTCTAAAGGTTTAACATCGGTTTAACATTGACTAACAACGGTTTCTTGTGATTCAAACATTGGGAAATATGGATCATTGGAATCTGTGTATTAAGGTGTAACGTTTCAATTGGAGATATTGTATAACAACACTGCCACCGGAGTTGTATATTGAGTATTTGATCCATGTGCTGATCTGGAGTCCTGTATTCCGGAGAGAACCATGGAGTTAGTGATACAGTATACCAGCTTTATCAGCATGGAGTTGGAAAGCCAATTATTTAAACTAGCCGACCTGATGAATTGGAAACTGATTGTATGTGTATATCCCGGTTCCATAGTGGTGACCGGAGAGTAACCAATAGATTGCACCTGTGTTCTCGTAGAACAGATATCAGACCATCCGGTATCATAGAGAAGCGTATAAGATCGGCCTCGGGGCATGTTGATGAGTATGATATGGACACATAATGACCTAACTGAGATTAGGTTGAAGGTATTTATTAGTTGAATGAACGGAGACTTATACATTCCGGATTCCCTAAAGGATTCCTGCTGGATATTTATATGTATACTTTGCCTTGACTAAGGCCGTCGCGTATAATTATCAATGCAAGCCCTGGAGCTAACTGACAATAACGAGGTACATATCTCTATATATATGGAGGGAAGGCTGTGATTATAATATAACCTGTGAAAGTGCTCTATATATACTATAACATCCATAACACCAAATAAAGCTGGATCTCACTACCCTTGCGTTATCTTTGGGCGGAAGCCTACCTTTGACTAGTTCACCCCACAGAGTAGGAACGTAGAAGGCGAATGTTGGACCCCATTTAAATATACTAAAACGCTATGTTTATATAGGACATTAACAATAGCCCACCCCCCCCCCCTCTCTTATGCATTATATGCTCTCTCATCGTGAAGAGTGTTCACTGTCTGCAAGCGGCGTATTTTTGGGCTTTGCCTCCTTGCTGGAGAGGGGGAAAGGCGACACAGTTCTGCTCCATGTCAATTGAGAGAAAAATTAAGAGCTTCAACTCAGCAGAAAGGATGCCAAAAGGACTCATAGTCCGAACTGTAAATCTCATGGAAACCACCACTTAACATTTAAAGACTTAACTGGGGAGTAGGGTTAACTAAAAGGTATCAGGGGAATTACTTAATTTCAAGATATAAAAAACTTTTTAGCATTCATCTGTATCATAACATCACAAATATATATAGGTTAAATTTATCTAGAGTTAAATTGACAGTCTGCCAACCTTGCAGCGAAAAGTTGTTACAAATATAACAGAAAGGAACAATGCTAACAATAGCCTGCACCTAAGTGCATATTGGAAGACTCACCACACTTGAACTCACTCTGCAGAAGACGCTCATCAACACCTGTACAAACCGAAATCAGAAGAAAATAGAACTTAGTAACATACTAATCACAATCATTCTAACACACAATGTATTTCTATGCATGTATACATTCATGTTATTTATATTCATATCAAGCATACCTATCACGCTATATTGTAACGGCCAAAAATGACGAAAGGAAAAACACGATTAATAATGGCTGGTGACGTATCATCAAAAAAAGAAGTTACATTTTTCATTGCTTGGTGATGAGAATGTTTTTTTTGAGTGGCCTAATGATGAGGCTAATGATGGGCTAACGATCCATCTCACAGAGCTTTTCCACAGGTGACCTCACTAAAGACCCATATAGATCTACATGGTACCAGTGTACAAGACTGGCTGGATCATCATTTTGTATGAAGCACTTATACGTGTTACAAATGCTGATGACCCAGAATGCTGCGGCAGACCTGCCTCTTCTGCTTGCACATCTAGACATGACTGGACAATTACACTATCTATAGTCTTTGCCAAAACCAGTTGTTCGATCTGAAAAAATCCTTGGTTTTCAGGGGTGAGCATATCGCTTGCCACATTACTAATAATCATTAAGCAGTCAAAAATCAAGCCTTCGAATAAGGGAAATCCTGTAATGTATCACATGAAAACTACATTGTAGACCCTCAGAGTTTGAGTTTTGAGTTTGATCAATTTTATTAGGTCAAAGCATTCTCCAAGCATTCTCGAAGTACAGTCTTTCAAGCTAAGCCAAACTGACTCGCCACAAAGCGCGCAACACCTCACTAGTTACGGCAGGCTAGAGCCAACAGCACAATGTACAACAGGTTATAAGGTTGAACGGACATAATCAACAGGATCAGCAGGTTTCCATATTCTTCAGGTATCATCACTAATTCAGTTTAGATCACATGTCAGAGGTAACTCCTTGCCTTACAATCTTTCAGTCTGTAGTACGATACCACCGTCACTTTTAGCACTTCAAGTAATAACATCTAGACATATATCAAAAATAATAACAATACTAGTTCTAATTCACCAGCTCACTACACTAATATCAAAGATGGTAATACTAGTACATGTAATAATAATATTAATATCAATAGTGTAATATACATAAATTAATTGTAACGAGATAACGAGAGATCTCCCTGCTTGCACCACTCGTCTAAATCAGGTATATATTACATAGAAATGACGGGAAACACGTCGGTTTTACATAATAACGATGTTGTTCAGACGAGTTGTGCTTGCAGGGCTCAATCCCAGTAATAGTAACACTTCTCACAATATAACACTTCTCAATAACACAGAGGAAATGCCGCTTTAAGAAATACCATTGCCATGTCATTTTATTTCCTCATGTCACTAAGCCCTGTGTCGCATGATGATAGGAAATGCCCGCGTAGGCATGTCGGATTCATAGGAGTCTCGAGAACTCCCCATTTAGTCCACCACTGTATGATTTATTGAGAATATAGTTGCAGTTTTAGTTCCCTGGCATGTAGCCAACACTGGGGCCCTTGAGGGGGGTCCCCATGTCGCATGTCGAATTAAATAAATGACCATGTCATATGTCTATGTCACTAAATAATGCCCATGTCCCATGTCGATTTTAAGAACCTGCCAATGTCCCATGTCACTATCATTTTAAGCCTCATGTCCCATGTCACTAGGCCTCATGTCACATGTCGATTTTAATAAATGCCCATGACGCCATATCGAATTTAGGGGTCTAGAGCCTTAACACTGCATATAGTCAGCCCTATTTATGGTCACCAGAACCAGACTAATGTATGCCCGTGTATATTTTGTCGGCGCTCTGGGAGGATATGGCAACCTGAAATGTGGGAACACAAAGCCTAATAGGTTTTCTGAGCTCTATTCTGTAAGAACAGCATATGCTGTCTATAAAGGTTGTGTGCAGCATCGGCGAATTACTTGGTGGTTCTGAGTAATGTCAATCCTTTGGGAGTGTCTCAACGCTAGAGGGTTGGTATACTAGTAATGCATGCATGTATCACTAGTGATTGAGTTATCCACTCGTCTTGCATTCATGCATCATGGCAACAAAAGGGCATGGACATCAAAACAATAATGAGTATGTTGCCCGGTATGTTGCCCTTATGCGGCACTTTTAAAAGTGTTGAGCCCTCTATGAGGCCTCTATAGATAGAATCTAACAACCTGAAATGTGGAAACACAAAGGCCATCTAGTTGGTGAGGTGAGGAGGTAACAGTTGTGCAGTGCATGAAGTTGAGGGCCAACAGCTTCACACATACCAGTGGTATAATACTGCATAGGAGTCCAGTGTGACCCATTGCACAGAGGGAATCAGTGGAGGCTCTACTCTACAGGGTTTACATCAACAACCTGGTGCAACCTATAGGGTGCTACCCAAGATGATACCTCCGAAACAGGTATGGTGCTTTTATATTTTATTATGAGGATACTTTATCATAGGGCAGTGCCAAACTGCCTGATAATACGTGATACCATCCAATGTTATACAGTGAAATCTCGTTATAAGGAGGACGGTTATAAGGAGCAGACGGTTATAAGGAGCACATTTGCTTTGCCAAAACCCTTTCTATACTTTTCTATAGTAAAAAAACACTATTAGAACGAGCATTTCTAGGCAAAAAACGTTTATAAGGAGCAACTATTTTCAAGATAGTAAGTCATTTTTTATTGAAATTTAAAAAAAAGGGGAGGGGGGCTTTGACATGACTTCCCCTGTAATGTGGGCGGCCTATAGGAGTGTAAGTGCAGACCTTTGGGAGGTGAGGGGACAAGGGGAGGGGGGCTTCCCCTGTGATGTGGACGACCTATAGGAGTGTAGGTGCGGACCTGTAAGGGGGGGGGGGCAGGAGGAGAGGGGGCTTTGTCAGGACTTCCCCTGTGTTGTGGGCAGCCTACAGGGGTGCAGGTGCGAACCTGTGAAGGAGGGGGGGCAGGGGGAGGGGGGCTTTGTAAGGACTTCCCCTGTGATGTGGGCGACCTACTGGGGTGTAGGTACGGACCTGTGAGAGGTGAGGGAACAAGAAGAGGGGGAGGGGCTTTGTCAGGACTTCCCCTGTGATGTAGGCGACAAGGGGAGGGGGGTCAGGACTTGTTAATGAGCAAAATCGGTTACAAGGAAGGTTGGTTACAACGAGCAAATTTCCCTTGCCAAAAGGTGCTCCTTATAACGAGATTTTACTGTATTAAGGGTAATTGCTGTAATGGGTGTTGGAGAATATTTAAGTGTACAGTGGGCTTGTTTTCAAATGTTACCACTATTGATGGTCAGAGTAGTTTATTAAAGACTAAGATATAATTAATACTTGATAGGAAAGCCTCCTTGCCTTTGCATACAGTCATGTATATCCCTTGTACATTATATATACTTCTGTGTATACATGTGTTAAACCATACATGTCAGAGTGTCTAAGTAGAACAGGGATATAGGACAATCCTTAATTTAAATACCTTATGCTTTACGCCCTAGGAAACGGCTGTAAGTACGGAATGAGTTGTTATATATATATATATATATATGTGTACCGTAATGAGTATTGGCATTACGGTGATATATTCACCCACGGGACTCTTGTTACCCTCATCAATGTCCACACAGTGTGGTTTCCATTCTCGCCACTAGGGTTACATTGACTTCGGTAGTTACTGCTTCATGTTAGTCAGTCTCCGTGTTCTCCTTCGCCTGTGAAGTCTTACCAGTCACCATGTTCTGCACTCCATGTCTCCTGGAGTGGGACGGTAGGATTTGTTCTAATTGTGTTAAATGCAAAGCTCCAGGCGCTACTGGTAAAGCACCTGATGATACTTACACAAAGGTTCAATTCAAGGACCACAAGGAGGCTACAGACAAGACTGTGTTTCATGACACAACTTCGTCGACGAAGTCGGATCTGAATACGGACGAGTCCAAGGAGGAGGAGTTCGTGGGGAACACAAGCCTGCACAACCTGGACGTGGGGGATGAAAAGGATAGTGTCCCCCTGTCTGTGGTGAACGCTCTGGTAGGGAAGTTTGAGAGTACCTTGTCCAAATTTGGAGCAATGATGGACAAACTGGTGACCAAGGCGGGTGGTATTCAAGATGGCGGTGGCGTCCAAGATGGCGACGGTGCCGGCAGTCCTGGAACCACTTCGGCCCCGGTGACCGAGCCTTCTCAGTCACCCCCGGCGGATGCAACCTCTTCATTCTACCACCAGCCACAATCCTTCCATTATGATTCTCAATATCCAGCTGGATATATGGGTCAGAGCTTCCCTCCTCAAGGCCACTTGTATCCGGGCAGACAGTTCCCCGGGCCACACTCGGATATTTTTTCCGGTGGATATGGCGCACATCCGCGTTTCAACATGGCCTACCCCCCTGGGGGCCGTTTCCCTGGGGGCCAGTTTGCAGATCTTCATTCGTCGGGGGGCCCACCTCGGGGGTCAGGGCTCCCGCCAGGCATCTTCTCGCCGTCTACTCCGGGGGGCCAACAATCAGCTGCCAGTTTACAACAGCCTGGGGGCCTACCAGTCGGGGGGCAGGTCCCTCATCCTCCAGTGCAGTCTCCACATGGAAGGCTGCCTCTTCACCAGCAATACAACCAGTATCAGTATCTGCAGCCTCATCAGCGACAGTCGTTTGGGGCTTCCTTCTACGGCGATCAGTCACACGCAGGAGGATGCTGTGGAGCACGGGTGGATTCTGCACTGAGTAAGTTTGACTACCGCCGTTACGTGCCTGCCAGTGAACGGAAAAAACAATTGGTCATTAATAACATTGAAGAACTGTGGGATTTCCACAACAATCTACTGAGAGATATGTTGCAGGCTGGTGATGATGTAACAGGTTTTGTTGAACATATGAATTACATGTCAGAAATGGGCAGGTCAGGTATTTATAGTGTGTCTGCCCTGGTTGGTTATGATGCCGTCATGCTGGAAAGGGCCAATAACTGGGGTCCACTGGCTTTTCAAGGGGCAGATACTCATCTAACCAACACCAAATTGGGGGCGGGGGGCATCAAGTCCTTTCACGGGGGTGCGGGGGGTCGCAGTCCTCAACCCAGGGGTAATCAGTCTGGCAATAAGTCTCGCTATAGTTCTAACCCTGGGAAGTCTAGTGACAACAAAAGCAAAGCTTTGTCTGGTTGGCGCAAGGTGGCGGCAGACAAGGGCATTTGCTTCAGATTTTCTCAGAATATGCCGTGTGAAAATTGTTCTTTTAGGCATTTGTGTTTGAATTGTGATGTTTCGACCCACTGCATGTTTGACTGCCCTAAGCGGGGTCAATATGTGGGCGATAATAAGACGGCTTGACTAGTCGAAGGTGATAAACAAGCCGTACCGGCCTATTGTGTTCCACTTACTGCTAGCGGGGTTGATTGTGAAGTTGATTGTGTTAATCCTGCTGTGTTTCACGGTGGGGATGACATAATTGTGACTCGAATGTGTGAAAAACAAGACCGGGTGGATTGTATTTTGGTTCGCCCTACTGCGCCGGAAGTGGACGAGTATTTAGTCAGCGATGACTTTGATGGCAAATTTCGTATTTCTCCTCAAGATTTCCATACCTACCCAGACCTAGTCAATTTATGTTCTGAAAATGATGAAAATATTCTTTTTGATCCTGTGGGGAGTTACTGTGCTGATAGTGTTCACGATAGTGTATTCAAAAGTGGGGCGGTATTTGGGAGTTACGAAACTATGTCGAGTCACGTCCGTCTATTCCAAGATGGCGGTCGTGTGGTGGAGGTGGGCTGTTTCGACGATGAATATTGGGACAAATTGCCTGAATTTGTGAGTATTTATGATGATTACGTCTCTACCATTGGATATAGTGATGTATACGGTTGTGAGGCCCCTCGTGCCATTGTAGAAGTGGGTCTAAACTGTTTTATCCCTGTGTTTATGTCGTGTGTTGACGGTGTGTGTGATTGTAAATACGTGCTCAGTGGGGCCGAGTGTGATCTGAAACCGTGTCGTTTCGCCGCAGCGGTGTTGGCTTTCGGTGTCAGTGTTACCAGGGATGATGCATTTGTCTTAACATGTGTGTGTAGGGGGGCGCGCATTGTGGACAAGGGCTGTGATACCTCATATTTGTGTGAAAATTATTCGACTATTACCGGCGTGCAATTTGCTGCAGAAATGTCTCAGAAAGTCAAGAGTGAGCTCCTTGACTCTAAAATTAGAATGACATCAGTTCCCCCTCGTTGTGTCCACTCTATGGGTGGTGTGCCAAAATCTAACGGCAAACTTCGTCCTGTGACTGATTGTTCCATGCCTGATGGCCGCTCAATTAACAATTTCATGACTACAACTTGTGAAAAGTTTCATTATAAGAACATTGATACGGTAGTCAACATCCTACAGGAACAAGACTTTGGTTCTATCACGGATATCAGCAGTGCTTATCGTGCCGTCCACATACTCCCCTCTCACAGAACCTTCCAGGGATTCCAGTGGGACTCGGGAGGGGGGCGTCAGTTCTATGAGGATATGAGATTGAGTTTTGGACTTAAGTGTGCACCATACATTTTCACCAAGATGTCTGACTTTGTTGTGAAATGCTGTGAGAAGCTGGGGGTCGTCAGGGTCGTCAATTACCTTGACGACTTTGCAGTTCTGGGAGAGGATTCTAGCACATGTTCCCATGGACAATCGACTCTTCATAGTGTGCTATTCACCCTAGGCTTCAAGGTGGCTACCGAGAAGTCTGTGGAACCCTCACAGGAATTCAAATATCTGGGCATCATAGTGAACAGCCTGGACATGACCATTTCTATTGATAATGTTAAGCTGGCACGTGTGAAGGCTGAGGTCCTTAGCCTATTGGACAAATCATCCTGCAGCCGCAAGGACCTGGAGGAGACGGCGGGTCTGCTGGCGCATTGTGCTACCGTCGTCAAAGGTGGCAGGACCTTTGCTAGGCGTATATATAACGTGTTAAAACTCACGTCTGGTAATATTATACGTCTGGATGAATGTGTGAGACAGGATTTTGTATGGTGGGCCTCCTTCGTAACCTGGTTCAATGGCAAGGCCAGGGTTCTGGGAGCGAAAAGTGAACCTTGGGTCGTCTGCTCTGACTCATCTGACTTTGGGTTTGGAGCATACAACGAGTGGGACTACTTCTGGGGGGCGTGGGGGGAGGATGCCCCCAGCTGCCCCCATGCCGTCAATCCTCCCAGGCTGGAATCCTACTGTGATCATATTAATGTGACTGAACTCTGGCCTGTAGTTGTGGGTATTCATAGATGGGGACCGGCATGGAGAGACCGTCAGATCAAGGTCTACACTGACAATACCCAGGTACAGGCTGCTTTGAATACCGGTAGAAGCACGAACCCTACATCTATGGCCTGGCTGAGGGAGATTTTCTGGGTTTCTTCTTTTTACAATGTGGATATTCGTGCTGAATGGCTCCCCGGGGTTGACAACATCCTGGCAGACTCTCTGTCCCGCCTTAACAACCCAGACTGTGTTACTATTTGTTGCAATGAGATTGATATTTTTTCTACATGTTGCAGAGCTGGATGTGTTGCGTGGGGAATGGGCCGAGGTTAGAGACTTGTGTTGGTCTGAAAACACTCACAAGGCCCGTAGGAGCCAGTGGAGGAGATATTTTGCTTTCTGCACGGAATAGGATCTCCTACCCTTACCAGCAGAACCTGAGACTGTGTGCTTATTTATAATCTTCTTGGCTAGGAAATGCTGCTATGTCACAATCCAGAACTATGTGTCAGGACTGTGGGCCTTGCATGACTACTGGGGCCTTGGTCATGTTGATCCCTCAATTTTTCTCATCCAGTCAACACTAAAGGGTGCCAAACGGCTGTTGGGTTGCCATACAGTTCAGGCACCCCCATTATTTCCTGCGGACTTGGTGAGGATGTGGCGCGTCTTGAACTTGGATAATTATTATGACCTACAATTGTGGTGTGCTATTACCTTAGCTTACCGCTGCTTGCTGAGGGTGAGCCATATAACTTGTTCTCCACACACCCTACTGGTGGGTGATGTGGCCTTCACGGATGCTGGGATGGACATTACCTTGAGATCTTCAAAGACGATTCAGTTTAAAGAAAGGAATCAATTGATTCCTGTTGTCAGTGCAGGCAACAGTGTCCTGTGTCCAGTCCGCTACCTGCGGTGCTATTTGTCAATTGCACAACCTTCAAAGGACACTCCTTTATTTCCCTATACTTACAACAAGTTCTCCACCCTGTTCAAAAAGGTCTGTTTCAAGGCGGGATTGAAAGACAAGTACACCACTCATAGCCTGAGGAGGGGCTCTGCCACTTTCCTCTCCTCCTTCCTGCCGCTGCATGTGGTTAAAACTTATGGGGATTGGCGCTCGTGGGCCGTCCTCCTCTACATATCTGACACTTACGCTACAAGAAAAGACAAGGACCTGGACAAAGACAATCCTTAATTTAAATACCTTATGCTTTACGCCCTAGGAAACGGCTGTAAGTACGGAATGAGTTGTTATATATATATATATATATATATATATATATATATATATATATATATATATATATATATATATATATTTATGTATATATATATATATATATTATATATATATATATATATATATATATATATATATATATATATATATATATATATAGTGATCGAAGGCCCTGAACCTACCCTTGAATGCAGCATACACAACATAATATATGTTCCATTTTTTAAATAGCAGCCATCTTCTCAAATACATTATGGTACATAATGAACATAATGCTTTTTTGGGGTAAATTTACACGTTATACCAACTCTGCCATATCAATAATGTATTCATGTGAATTGTAAATTAGGAAACAAACTATGCATTCACATTAAAATGCAATACTCCTTGGCCAAGCTTTCTATTATTAATTCCAATTAGTTTTTCCCATAGATGATATCTCTTGTCATTGCATTGATAGACATCAAGTTAAATGATGAAATTATGATTATATTAAAGGGGCATTCTCACCACTCGCACTTAACCACATAGACTAGAACAGTACTAGAACTGTGACTGGGAAACGCTCGGTGATTATGCCACTTTAAATGATGAAATGTTTGCTACCAACAATCATCATGAGGTCTACTTTTTGATATTTCAGACGAAGTCCAGCTGGCAGCAGTGTCAAGCTGACCCTCAACCCACTTGGGACCTGCACACAAATGAGGCACTCAGTGGTTTAACCTACATTCTAGAGCTGCTCTTTCCCTCAGCCCAGTTAACAGAGACTCCAGCATGGAGTGAGAGTGTCCTCAGCAAGCTAAAGGAAACTTCAATAGCCACAGGAAGCCGCACCGAAAACTTCCATTTACCGATGATTTTGGCCATTGATGAGGATTTCTGCGTGACAGAATTTGAGCAGTCAGACTTGGATGTGATGCACCTTTGGAGATTTGCTCATGTTCTGAATGAAGACGTTCCAATTGATGATGAGCTACCCAGGATTATCATTGAGACTGCAAATTGCCATCCAGGGTATTCTCTCATGAGGGTGATTGATAAGTCAGGGAAACTACCAGAGTACAAATATGTATATGAAAGTTTAGATCGTCATTACTTGTGTGCTTCATCAATGATGGATAAAGAATATGAGAGGTTCAACCTTTCTCATGGCCCAGCTGGGATCAGTATTCTAGTTGTTGCTGAGCAGGATCACGTCTTTTGCTTGAAATGCCATGATTGGCCAAAAGCTGCAATCGAGTGGTTATCAAGACATGGATCCTCTGTGTGGCCTTCCCGAGAAACCATCAGTGAAGTCAGCAAACAAGGATGCTTACTGGTCCCAGTCTCCCATCCACACTCAGCTGTGCCTGACCTAGAATGGCGATTATCGTTTTCGGTTGCAGAGAAAATGCTTGCTCAGACACTGAATGAAACTCAGCGTCGATGTTACTTGATCCTGAAAATTATCTTTTCTACAGAAATGAAGCTGCCAAAAGGCCTTTGTTCATACCACATGAAAACCATTTTGTTTTGGGCTTGTGAAGATATCGGCCCTGCATATTGGAGAAGAGACAACATGTCAGCTTGTTTGTTGTACCTCTTAGATAGGTTGGTTTTATGTCTTGCCTCCAGAAACCTACCACATTACTTCCTGCCACAGAACAACCTTATTGACCATCTTAACCCTGACACCATCCGAAGTCTGGCGACTAAAGCAGTAGCTATCAGAAAGGACCCTGTGAAATTCCTGCTTAAGTTCAAGAAAACCAGGAAATTCTTCACGGGACCATTTTCTGATTCACCAACTGACATTCTCAGGCCAATTCTTACTAACTCTATCTGTCATTTAACTCACGACAGAAAAAACACGAAGTATGTTGAGGCTGGTTTGGACATGGCTGCACTGTTTGTCACTGATGCTCCTCTCTGCCATCACTTGACAACAGACATGTTAATTTGTTATGGGAAATTGTTCAAAGGTAAATACGCTCTGAGGAACCATGTTCAGACAGTCATACAACCTTTACTCTGTGCCATGGAGGTTCTTGACACTATGGGTGTCTGGGTCACATCACAATTACTGACAAATGAAACTCCTAGAGCTGAATCTACACTAACCTCTAACATCATTGAGAACTGTCTTCTATTCTACAATGAAAACACTGTCTCTTCTGATGATGCCCAAAAGATTCAGCTTGATGGAACTCTGAGAGGAGGAGTTGATCCGAGTCTGAAGGATCTTGCAACCATCCTCAGTCTTCTGTTAGCAACAGATTTGCAGGCAGATGCGGCAACACTTCAAAGGATGTACGAGAGTTTACCATCCCCAGTGCAACAAGTACAAAATGCACGACAGATTCTGTGTTTGACGTTTGCCTACATGATTATCCTACTTCATTGCCCTATTAATGAAGCCTGGCACAGCCATCTTGGACATCTTGCGAAGGTGAGAGCCATGTTCAGTCAATGGAAACAATTGAGATACTACACTTGCACAACAGCTGTTTTGGCATCTGTTTACATGAGAATAGGAGAGACTTCCAAAATCCTTACAATCATAGAAGAACTTCCAAAGTCATCACCTACTGTGACATTTATAAAACGTCGTCTTGCACAGCAGGTACAGAAGTGTTTAAGGAGTCCAGCAGCATCCAGTGAGAGGTACGTTGATCAGTACTTCAATTCTCCTGATCGAATTGCATATGGATCAGTTTTTGATATGAAATGTCCAGATGGCAGATCATCATTCTACCAATGGGAGATCATGTACTTTGTTAAATACAAGACTCTGCCAGACAGCAATGCCTTCAAGAAGGCCTTTGGGAACCTGGCAGAAAAGTTCTGTGTGCAGGGCATTGAGCATGCTAAGGGCAATATGCCAAAGCAAACATCTCTGCGTGCAGACTATGCAAACTTTTTGGTTGACAGTGGAAGATACATGGAAGCTCTCAATGTATTGGAATCTGTCATCGCGGATGTCAGAGCAGCTGAGTATGATGTATACAATGAGTATGCTGGATACCTGAAGTTGGTCGTCTACAAGGACTTGTTCCGAGGGTTAACAAAAAGCATTCATCGGAAAGCCTCCTTCCACTCCCTGATCTATGCCTACTTCTTTGCAGTGAAATCCCTTGTACAGCTGGACAATCTGCAGCGTGCAATTGACATGGCAAGGCACATGGAGTCAGAATGTGATGTTGTCTACAACAGAACCAAAGATCTGGTTCCATGGGAGGTTTCTGCCAACAACTATTGCCTACTTGGCCATGCCTATAGATTGTGTGGACAAACATCAAGAGCTATTCTGGCATTCAGTTTGGTGTCAAGGCTTCGTGAAGATACCAAAAATGCAGAACCTCAGAGCAGAATTAGCGGGATGAGGAAGTTCTGCTGTCCACACGATGCTCCCCTGAAGGATGTGAGTGAGACCTACATCAAGGTGCTCTGGCCGCAGTCCTCTGTTAACTCCATCTGGCCCCTGTTGCTGCATACACTTTACCCCCACCTCCCGATTCACCGTTCAGCTGTACACTTCTTCCATCTCATCTATGGCAGGTACCCCACGGTTCATGACATGAAACCATTTCTACAAGTCATCGCCTCATCCCTGTCATGTACACCTGAACACATGGCACAATTTGCGCTTGCACTGAGTGTGTTTATCGAAACTATCTACCCAGATGCTTCCCTGTTGGCTGGACTGAGATTATGTCTTCAGGAATTTAACCCAGGACTTCATCCCCACGATTCCCTTGGCCTATACATTAACAATCTGATATCAAAGGATGAAGAGAAGATCAGCGTCGCAAAGGACGAAGTCATCAAGAAATTCTTCTCTGATAACCCACAGGAAGAAGGAATTGTCATACTCACCAGATATGTCATTGACTTCCTCGGACATTTACCTATTAAAGAGGCTCTAAAGGAGTACTTCCTTAGCATGTACCCTGCTAGTCCCCTGGAGGTTTCAGTTAAGGCTTATTTTGAGAGCGATGATGAGACAGCAGATGAGCTGCTGGAAGCCTTAGCACGAGTAGTCGAGAAACTAAAAGCAAAGATCTGAAACTCTTGGGATGATGGTTTAAGTACTACACGAGGAGTTGTGAAATTGTATCTAAAAAGACTAAAGAACTACGTGAGAAGTCGTGATGTCTCAGCTACGATGGTTTAAGAATAGCATGAGAGCACTATGGCTAATGATGATGGCAGGGGCGGATCCAGGACATTTGAAAACACATGAGCATGAGCATTTGTTATATCCAATTTGGCCAGTCTGATCACGTATGCTGCTCTACCCAAATAGCTGATAACCTCTTATTGTTTCGATGATAATTATTTTTATATAATTTATTCTATCAATTCCAAAAATAAAGAATTTGGAGGAGTTCATGTTGACATGGCAACATCTTTTTAGAACAACACTTATTAGGCCTTAATTGTAACTTTAATTTGCATTTTGAATAATAGAAGCATAGACAATTTAGGAAAAAGCCATAATTTTCTTTATAAAAGAACAGCTTGCTAAAAGTGAAAACCAATGAAAACATGGGGAGGGAAAGAGATATTCAGTAGGTCACACACAAGAACGAGGAACACCATACATGTTACCGATACTAAGTATTTTCAAACTCAAGATCAGCAATAAAAATTGAATCAGCATGTATACCTATATCAATACCTGTAAATACATGTACATAAATTATAATATTATCCCTGATGTGCATACGGAAACTTGGCGACAACCAATTGGGAAGGACAGTTTGTTATCTGTGACTTGGCAATAAAAAATATGGCGTTATGATTGCTTATGATTGCCTGTAAATCTAATAAAAGTTCCAACTCACTGAGCCCATGTGCACTGCCTAACTTGTCATGTGAGTGGCAGCCCTTAGTACCCAGCCTCACCACCAGATGTCAGCAATGTCTCACCATCTCTGTCTATCTCTGTCTCAGAGTATGTCTGCTGCATGTGGTTAATTTAATTTCCCGCAAATACATAATTTCTGCGAAGGCATTTCCCCCAATGTTGCATTGCTTGTTTCACAATCAAACTTGTGTTGAAACAACTCAGACCTTTAAAACGATCTCTGGCATATATGATATATAAACAGGAGGATGCTGAAGGTGGTTTTACTTATCAATATTCCGGGTTTGGTCCTTTAGTACAGATGAATGACAGTCTATGATATGTGCAGTGAGCACTTATAAGGGGTGAGCTCACATAAGAACAGAAAAAGTTAATGTCCTTCTCTCAACAACAACATCGTTGAATTTCTATGCTGAGTTATCTTATGGGTTTCACCTTGACTGGAACTGGCCAACGCTGGCCAACAGCAGAGCATTATCTTGGCCAGTCCTGGACCAAATGGTTAGTCCTGAGCTCTATTTGCATATTATTTAATCCATGCACAATTTAATCTAACACACCCTGCAATACACGGCATTCTTGTACCAGAATCATATTTGTGAACCCTTCTCATGCCCTTGATCCTCCAAGGGAGGTCATTGGAGCATGACACCATGACATGTTCCGGTAACCGACAATACTGTACCATAGCTGCAGCCTGCAGGATGGCTTATTTACCCAACACACAAGGACGGGACATGACATGACAGCCAACATGATAGGTGGTCACACAGGCAGTCTATACTGTGGTGGATATATACGATACGAGCCTCAGATAATAACATAGAGAAGTTAAAGCTGGAACCAGAGCGGTAGGTCTAAAAGCATCTCACTACTCTTAATGTGGATTCCGTGGTATCATTGATCTGTTATTCATGAGAGATAGAAATATAGGGATAGGTACATGCAGCCCAATAAAGTACCTTTTAGCTTTTCTCTATTCAATATAAGGGACAACCATGTCAAGTTCAAAGAGGAATTTACAAGGAAAAGCTGAGAATGCATGCTCAATACATCCGGTAGTCCGTACACCTAATCGCTGAGCAACCCCCTTCCCAAACTATACCCACACCCTCTACCAGTACCTCTACCGCATACTACCATGCATGCATATCATAATGGAAGTCATTAGGCATGGCGGCCTGGTTTCGATACTGTGACATTAGACGTACATGGTACACTGGTGATGGACCGGAGTATATATGGATGATGTATGTCACAGCAACATTGGCCGCATCCTCCAACAACACCCCCTCTCTTTTCAACTCCCTGCATTTATTGCTGGTATACTTCAAGGTGTGTTTGTGTTGGTAGGGGAGGGGGAATCCACGGAAATTTAAACCAATTATGACATCCCTGCCCTCCTCGTACTAAACAGAAAACAGTACATGCATAATTACTAAGTCCGCATTGTGATCCCCCTTATATAGTATATATAGTATATATATATATATATATATATATATATATATATATATATATATATATATATATATATATATATATATATATATATATATATATATATATCACCCCTCCTCCAAGGGTCAGCATGATGTAACAGCAGTGTCACGGTGTGAGTTACTCGCTAGCACTACATTGACGCCTTCATGTAGGCCTATCATGCCCTCCCTTTTACATTCAAATTGTCACTGATGATTATGTAGATATCAAACATGACCAACCACATCTCTCTTACTCTACCGACTTTGCCCCAAGTTCTTGACCCACATCTATATGCTACAAATTAGGGCAGGTATAGACATGTCTATTCATATACATTGTACCAGCACGTTGAGTGGTTATGATGTTATCAAAATGGCATTGATTTTATTACTGTTAGCAGGGACTGAGATGGACTAAGAATTCAACAACAATGGACAACGATGGCTTTTCAGAGCCTCCAAGGTATAAATGTTACTATTAATTATTACTATGTTCATTTTGTTTAGTTGACAATGTAGGCATTCTAAGTCAAAGAAGTGAACTACTGTCTACTATTTAGTCCAGTATCTGTCTGATCTGGTGAGTTGCTGGTCAGCCTTATAGAATTGGTAATCCTTGAAGAATTGAGATTGTGATGTGATTGAGGGATCTAAATTGTTTCTTTTGACGCTTATGAACATTTTCAGTGATGCCTTTAAGGGCAGAATAATGCTTTCATGCACTATGCCCATTTGACGTCATGAAATATCCATGCAGCCATAGCGAGTAACTCGCCGGTGCAGCATTCACGCATCATACCCTGTCGAGTTGAAACACAATTGAACAATCGGCATGATGTCGACTTGCCTAAGGCCGTGTCTTATGAGTTTGTAACAATTGAAACGTCTTTGACCGGGTGTCGTCTTTGACCTGTGTCGTCTTTGACCGGTGTAGTCTTTGACCAGCAAGTTTTAAAACGGCTGAAATGGGAGCTATGTGCACAGAAATGGGGGGAAAAGGTAAATAGATATTTTAACACTATATACTTCAAACTTCCCGGCATTTCTGTGTACATAGCTCCCATTTCAGCCATTTTAAAACTTGCTGGTCAAAGACTACACCGGTCAAAGATGACACAGGTCAAAGACGACACCCGGTCAAAGACGACACCCGGTCAAAGACGTTTCAATTGTTACAAACTCATGAGACACAGCCCTAAGCAGTACCAGCTAGTGAGTTAATTTGCTGGCGCTGCGCTGCGTTGGTGAATCATGCCTCATTACATGGCGACAAATGAAGACTACATATTGGGGCTTAAGGGTTACATTGTACAATTAACACTTCACTGCTTTACATTCAGGCATGGTCGCGGTGTATCCTCCCAGGACAGTCCCAAGTTGCAAGATGATCAGTCCATGCCGAGTGAGACTCAATCAGACCCACATACACCTGCAGGGGTGTCCCTGAACCACACTACTGCTGGTGAGTACACCTGTACATCTGTAGAATGTCCCTGAACCACACTACTGCTGGTGAGTACACCTGTACATCTGTAGAATGTCCCTGGACCACACTACTGCTGGTGAGTACACCTGTACATCTGTAGGGTGTCCCTGAACCACACTACTGCTGGTGAGTACACCTGTACATCTGTATAGGCCATTGGGTGGGTCCCAAAAAAGAGATTAGAAATGAAGTTCCGTTCCAATGAAGGGGGCACTAAATTTTGAAGGTGGTTTCATATAGCTATTGCCCCCACCAATCTGAGAAAAAAAGTTCTCCGCGTAAAATCGCACCGTTTGCACGTGGGGCAAGGTCAAAGGTCAAGGTCATTCAAAGATAGGGCTAGGCCGGAAAATTTACTTATTTTTGAACTGCTCTGTTAATATCAACAGGGCGGGTCCAAAATTTTATGTCAAGGTAGGGTGATGTAAGAACTTTATCCATGAGAAAGCAAAATGACCTTGGCCAAGGTCAAGGTCACTATTTTCAAGGTCAAATATCGAAATTTGGCCCAAAAAAGCTATCATCCTTGGTTTCAATAGATCTGGTGATCAGGAATATCATCATAAGTATGACCTATGCTGCTCAAATGATGTGGAGATGTCATAGGGACAGTTTCTACTTGAAATTACTGAGAAATGGCAACTGTTTCCATGGCAACCGGTACCTATTTCAATGTTTGATATAATAAATAGCTGCTATGAGAAAAACCTCATGGTGACCTCTAGAGCTTAATTTGTATTGAATTACTTAGTTATCTGGCATGGATATAGATCATGATGACTGCCTTCTATTAATTCCTTAAAATGACCTCTATCAAGGTCAAGGTCATAGAAGCAAGGTCAAATATGGGAATTTCTGTCTTTTTGGCCATGTTTGCTATATTTAGACGTAATCCAGTAAGAATACAATGATGTTTATGGGTATTATTTTTTGGGCATTGTGTTTTTGTATAGCCAATGGCCCTTATAAACATAGGCAAAAAGTTCTCCACTCAAGGTCATGTAGTTTTCTTGCAGGATGGGGTCAAAGGTCAAGGTCACTCAAAAAGTAAAAAAAGAGTCATGCCAGAAAACATTCTCATCTTTGAACTGCCCTTTTAATATTAACAAGAAGGGGCTATACTTACATGTCAAGATAGAGTTGTATAAGACCTTTGTGCATGAGAAATAAAAATGACCATGGCCAAGGTCAAGGTCACTATTTTCAAGGTCAAATATTGAAATATGGCCCAAAATAGTTTTTATCCTTGGTTCCAATAGATCTGGTGATCAGGAATATCATCATAAGTATGACCTATGCTGCGCAAATTATGAGGAGATGTTAAGGGACAATTTCTACTTGAAATTCTCAAGAAATAGCCACCGTTTCCATGGCAACAGATAACTATTTTAATGTTTGATATGACAAATAGCGTTACTCATGGTGATCCCTAGAGCTTAATTTGCATTGAATCATGTAAATATCTGGCATGGATATAGAACATGATGACTGCCTTATTTGAATTCCTTAATATGACCTCTACTAAGGTTAAGGTCAGAGGAGCAAGGTCAAATACAGGAATTTCTGCATTTTTTGCAATGTTTGCTATATTTAGACATAATCCAGTAAGAATACAATGTTATCCATGGGCATTTTTTATCGGGCGTTGTGCTTTTGTATAGCTAATGGCCCTAAGGACCGTAGGCCAAAAGTTCTCCACTCAAAGTCATGTACTTTCCTTGCATGATGAGGTCAAAGAGAGAGAGAGAGAGTCATACCAGACAGCATACTTCTCTAATTGCAACTGCTCTTTCAACATCAATAAGGTAGGGCTCATCAAGATTACAATGACAATGACAATGACTTTATTCTCGAAAAACTCCGAAGAGATATACGTTGTATAAGACCTTTGTTCATGAGAAATTAATATGACCTTGGCCAAGATCAAAGTCATTTAGTTTTCTCAAGGTTAAATATTGAAATATGGCCACAAATAGCTACTGTAAATTCTTAGTCCCCATAATCAGATTGACAGGATGGCTTATTATATGGGATCGACCTAAACGCAGGTTCCTTAAACCTTGCTCAATAGATATCTAAATTTGATCCAGCATATCAGTACATACCCACTCCTCTAATTAATTTGACTCCCCCCCCCCCTTGTAACAAGTTGTAACAAAATGACAGGCTGCTGCTCCATAATCACTTAACACAGGCCAGTGCCCCCCTCACCCAACATCATTTTCGGTTAGATCTACATGTAAATTGTTGATAAATAAAAAATTCAAATTCTCCGCACACAAGGTCATGTTCAAAATTCTCTTGATATAGCTTACATTGTACTCAAGGGATAGGCTTGACCAAAACAGGTAGTCATCGATTTCCCTTGTTTTATCCTTTAAATTATATATTAACTTTTGCACCACCAATATATTCTTCTTCCCAATCTCGTGAGACACAGCCTGATGTGTATCAGAAGGAAATTAATATTTTAAAAAACTCATGGAAGAAAAAAATCCATTACACATATTAAGATTTTATGAATTATAACTCCTTACCATGGAAACAGTTGCCATTTCTTACAGATTTCATACAGAGATTGTCCATATAACCTATCATCTACAGATCATGAAAGGCAGTGATATTCCTAATCATTGAAGCTACTGAAATAAAGCATTATGGCAGCTTTTGTCAGTTCTTTTTCAACATTAGACTTCAAAAGAGTGGCCTTAAACTTGGTCTAGGTCATTTCAATTTAACTTGTATGTAAGTGTTATATCATTCTTTCTTGACATCAAGGCAAGTGGAAAGGGGTATCTAGGGGGGAATTGATAATCAAAGTTTGTGTCAAGATCTTTAACATGAGATATCATAAGCCAAAATACTATTTGTAGTCGGGTGGGAATCACATCTCGAAGATGGGTTGTTACGTAAAACTGACAATAAGCTGTAAATGTGCCTTGTCCCATAAAAACTACTAAATTAGATTGAAAAATGCCCTGAAAAAGTGTGACTTTTAGGGTAGATTTGGTTCTAGGAGGATTTTTCTAGGTCTGTTTTCAGATTTTGAATAATTGATGTCCCAAGAGATGAGAACCAAAATGTTCCATTTAGGATGTCCCTAAAAAAAGTTCCATTCACATTCCTTACTAAGAATATCAGCATTAAATATGGAAAAATTCTCAGAAGACTACTATGGGTTTTAGCACTATTAGGTCTATTTTCCACTATACTGCCATTCTGATGGCTCCTGCCCGGTAAATACCCTATGTGATCCAACGTAGCTCAGAGGTTTCTCTAGGTAGTTTTTTAACCGAAGGTTTGAGATTGGTGATTTTGGAATGTTTGTAGACATTAAAAACGTAAAGTCTGATTTACATTTATCTACCTCATTCAGACGTAAATCTATGTAACAAATCTACGTAGATCTATGTTAAAAGACATAGCTTTTCAGCTTCAATTGGGTACATAACTTCTCTGTGTCACACTAGGTGGCAGCACTATCAATTATGGAGAGAATATTACAGCTCTTCAACAAATCTTCCGCATTCATGCAGTTTTAACTTTAACAAACCTTCTAAAATTATGTAGTATAGACCAAAATTCAGTAGATTTATGTCTGACTAGGCCCCCTAATGCAGTTCTGTTTACTGGGTGGTGGCCAAAAGTGAAGAACTTTTGAATTAATACAAAAGCACTTTCAGAAAGTAGTGCCCATACAACAAGATTGCATTCTTACTGGATCATGTCTAAACATAGCAAATATGGCCAAGAAAAGCTGAAATTCCTACATTTGACCTACAAAGGTCTTATTCAGAAGTTATCAGAAGGCAGTCATTATGTTCTATATCCATACGAAAATTGACCTCTAGAAGTCGCAATGCTGACTTTCTTCATTTCAATCATTGATTTAACTGCAGGTTACCATGGGAACAGCAGACAATTTCTTATATAACTGTATCTTGACATGTGATCATGGCTTGACTCTCTTTTTGAGTGACCTTGATCTTAAACCTCATCCTGCAAGAAAACTACATGACCTTGAGTGGAGAACTTTTGGCCAATAGCTATACAAAAACACAAATACCTAAACAAAAATAATGCCCATGAACAACATTTTATTCTTCGTTGATTACGTCTACATATAGCAAACATAGCCATAAATGCAGAAATTCCCATATTTGACCTTGCTCCTATGACCTTGACCTTAAAAGAGGTAATATAAGGGAATTAATAGACAGCAGTGATCCTGTTCTATATCTATGCCAGATCTCTAGGTGATTCAATACAAATTAAGCTCTGAGGTCACCATGAGGACTTTCTCAATATCAAACATTAAAACAGTTACCTGTTGCCATGGAAACAGCAGCTATTTCTTAAGAATTCCAAACAAAAATTGTTTCTATGACATCTCATTATAATTTGAGCAGCATTATGTGATACTTATCATGATATTCCTGATCACCAGAGCTATTGAAACCAAGGATAATAGTTATTTTGGGCCATATTTCAATATTTGACCCTGAAAATAGTGACCCTGACCTTGGCCAAGGTCATTTTAATTTCTCATGGACAAAGGTCTTATACAACTCTATCTTGACATGTAAGTATAGCCCCTTCTTGTTAATATATAAAAGGGAAGTTTAAAGATGAGTATGTTTTCTGGCATAACTCACTTTTTGCTTTTTGAGTGACCTTGACCTTTGACCTTATCCTGCAAGAAAACTATATGACCTTGAGTGGAGAACTTTTTGCCTATGTTTATTAGGGCCATTGGCTATACAAAAACACAATGCCCAAAAAATAATACCCATAAACATCATTGTATTCTTAATGGATTATGTCTAGATATAGCAAACATGGCCAAAAAGACAGAAATTCCTATATTTGACCTTGCTTCTATGACCTTGACCTTGATAGAGGTCATATTAAGGAATTAATAGAAGGCAGTCATCATCTTCTATATCCATGCCAGCTATCTAGATGATTTAATACAAATTAGGCTCTAGAGGTCACCATGAGGTTTTTTCATTGCAGCTATTTATTATATCAAACATTGAAATAGGTACTGGTTGCCAAGGAAACGGCAGCCATTTCTCGGGAATTTCAAGTACAAACTGTCCCTATGACATCTCCTCATAATTTGAGCAGCATAGGTCATACTTATGATGATATTTCTGATCACCAGATCTATTGAAACCAAGGATAATAGCTATTTTGGGCCATATTTCAATATTTGACCTTGAAAAAAGTGACCTTGACCTTGGCCAAGGTCATTTTTATTTCTCATAGACAAAGGTCTTATACAACTCTATCTTGACATGTAAGTATAGCCCCTTCTTGTTAATATTAAAAGGGCAGTTCAAAGATGAGTATGTTTTCTGGCATAACTCTCTTATGGCTTTTTGAATGACCTTGACCTTTGACCTCATCCTGCAAGAAAACTAGATGACCTTGAGTGGAGAACTTTTTGCCTATGTTTATGAGGGCCAACGGCTATACAAAAACACAATGCCCAAAAAATAATACTCATAGACATCATTGTACTCTTACTGGATTACGTCTAGATAAAGCAAACATGGCCAAAAAGACAGAAATTCCTATATTTGACCTTGCTTCTATGACCTTGACCTTGATAGAGGTCATTTTAAGGAATTAATAGAAGGCAGTCATCATGTTCTATATCCATGCCAGCTATCTAGATGATTTAATACAAATTAGGCTCTAGAGGGCACCATGAGGTTTTTTCATTGCAGCTATTTATTATATCAAACATTGAAATAGGTACTGGTTGCCATGGAAACTGCAGCCATTTCGCAGTAATTTCAAGTAGAAACTGTCCCTATGACATCTCCTCATCATTTGAGCAGCATAGGTCATACTTATGATGATATTCCTGATCACCAGATCTATTGAAACCAAGGATGATAGATATTTTTGGCCAAATTTCAATATTTGACCTTGAAAATAATGACCTTGACCTTGGCCAAGGTCATTTTGATTTCTTATGGATAAAGGTCTTACATCACCCTACCTCAACATAAAATTTTGTACCCGCCCTGTTGATATTAACAGAGCAGTTCAAAAATAAGTAAATTTTCCGGCCTAGCCCTATTTTTGAATGACCTTGACCTTTGACCTTGCCCTACGCGCAAACGGTGCAATTTTACGCGGAGAACTTTTTTTCTCAGATTGGTAAGGGCAATAGCTATATAAAACCACCTTCAAAATTTAGTGCCCCTTTCATTGGAACGGAACTTCACATTCTGGTGGCTCACCCTGTGGCCTAGTAGGGTGTCCCTGAACCACACTACTGCTGGTGAGTATACCTGTACATCTGTAGGGTGTCCCTGGACCACACTACTGCTGGTGAGTACACCTGTACACCTGTAGGGTGTCCCTGGACCACACTACTGCTGGTGAGTACACCTGTACATCTGTAGGGTGTCCCTGGACCACACTACTGCTGGTGAGTATACATGTACACTTGGAGGGTGTCCCTGAACCACACTACTGCTGGTGAGCATGCCTGTACACCTGTAGGGGTGTCCCTGAACCACACTACTGCTGGTGAGCATGCCTGTACACCTGTAGGGTGTCCCTGAACCACACTACTGCTGGTGAGTACACCTGTACACCTGTAGGGTGTCCCTGAACCACACTACTGCTGGTGAGTACACCTGTACACCTGTAGGGTGTCCCTGAACCACACTACTGCTGGTGAGTACGCCTGTACACCTGTAGGGTGTCCCTGAACCACACTACTGCTGGTGAGTATACCTGTACACCTGTAGGGGTGTCCCTGAACCACACTAATGCTGGTGAGTATTAAGATTGATTCACAGGCAGGGACAGGTACCGAGGGCATGGCTGTGGGGGGAGTTAATTGAAATGTTGCTCTATATTTTGGTTGTTTATGTGATTGGTTAATTATTTTTAAGATTTTATAATATAGCCACAGGAAGTGTAGAGTTTACAATGCCCGATTAACAATGAAAAACAATACTTGTAAGGGAGGTATTTTTATTCTAGTCATCTAATTCAATCATCCTGTACTGCAGTGAACTTGAATGGATCGGCTATATTCCTAGTTGGGGATGTTAGATATCGCTGCCCATTTGTGAGTGTATCAGCCACGTATTGTCAGCACGATGCATGGATACAGCACCAGCGAATTATTCCTTACATCAGGGGTACATTAATGCATCATACTTATGGCATAGTGTACTCAAGCTCTATGCTGCCATTAAAGGATTAACTGTTTGCTATCGACTCTCCATTTTCTTATCCCAGACAGTACCACTGACTGGCGGCCTCGCCTGGAGCTCTTCACACTAGCAAGACGAGACAAAGATCATGCAGACCTCAAGAGCAAACCAAGGAAGATCAAGTGCGTATATTTCAAATTTTGTATATAGATATATCTCACTGAATTTCAGTATCAGATATATTGGGACTTCATTGAACGGCTGCATGATTGCACAAAGGTACATATGTAGAAACTAAGCTAGGCTTGCAGGTTGGATATAAATTTTTCTAAATTGCTTGTGTTAAGATGTAAATTACCATGAGAATCTTCACCATTGCTCCTACATGAGCAATTTATGTGTATTACCGGGATAAGCACATCTAATTTTCTTTGCCTCTGACGTTTAAGGAAATAGCATTATATTCTTTAGATCTTAAAGTTATTGTTTGTTTCCTTCACCAGGCGGTTCTATCGACGTCAGAATGACCTGATAGACAAGTTTGAAGAGCTGTATGACTCCCCCGGTGAGGACATCACACCCAGCTCCAAGGCCGCTCAGACTAACCACAACATCCAGCGGAAGGCGGCCATATGTGCCATGACATCCTTCCTGGTCAACTTGGTGAGGCTGAAACTCACTAAGGTTTCTGATAAGTAGACAACTTGGGGAATATATCATGGTGATGTTTGGCAGGGTATTGAACCAGTAGTGTTGCTATATGAATGCATGCATGCCCCTAAAGCGTGTTACAAGGATATTAATCACAACTTCAAACTGCTTATGTTATATGATGATAAGCCTATATTTTCCTCTACAGCTTTTATTTGCTGCTAAGATGGTGTCAGTGGTGTTATCTGGCTCATTAGCTATCCTGTCCAGTGTGGTAGACAGTGCAGTGGACCTGATATCAGGTGCCGTCTTGTGGTTCACCTCCAGCGCCATGAAACGCAAAAACTATCATCTATACCCAGGAGGTAAGTGTTACTTGGGGCTCTTAAAAAGGTTCCACAAAATAAGATATTTTTCTGGAAGGTAGCTGTTTTTGTCAGATCAGTTGGTAAAAAAATATTTTTCACCTGTTGGCATTTATTTGAAAGACTTTACTTGTAAATGTAATTCATGCCAATAAAAATGTTCAAACTCAAACTCAAGTTCTCTAATTTAATAGCCTGTACACACCTGCAGACTAGTGCCCACCAGCTTGAGCCGAATTAGAATAACAGACATTTAAATGCTTAATGAGATCTATACTAGTTGAATAATTAATTATTTCTCTGTTTTGATATATTTATACACTTATTTCAGGGAAGCAGCGGATGGAGCCTCTGGCTATATTGACACTTTCTGTGATTATGTCAATGGCCTCTGCAATGGTGCTTATCAAATCAGGTGAACAAATACAGGTGTATGCGTCACCTGCTGGCAATTGTACTGATGCTCCTTCTGCGCCTCAAGTCGAGACAGTTGACATAATTATCATCTGTTCTACAATAGGTAGGTATTGCCCATTGTAAAATCAATTCATGTTGGGTGTGACAGATTTCATTATTTTATTATACATTTGTGGACAGTCGAGGGAAAAGGGTCCTCCAAGGTAAAAACTTAATAATAAAATTGATGTCATCAGCTTTCCAGTGATATCTTTTATAAGCAGGTACCACTTCTAGTTTTTGAGTACTGGCTCTCTGAATATGTGTGGTCACTGTCCAATCTTAAATGCCAATAAGCTCTATCTTCTTTTGTTTTAGAGATATTCCTATCTAATTAGCATAATTATGCTAATTACAAAATATCCAAACTTTTTCAAACAATTGGCCACAGCATTTGATCTAAAAATGGTATTTACATTCTGTTTTCAGCATAGAAATCGTTTTGGGGCCTTGTTTCATTCAATTCCTTAAAATTTTCCATTTAGAATGAAAATCATGTTTCTATGGCAACCAACATGTGCAAAAACACCAATTTAGGCCCAAAAACGTTCTTTTCCATTCCAAATATGGAATGTTTTCACCAAAAATCACGGGCCACTACTGAGCTAAACCTCGGGGGTGAGGTCAGATGTTTCTGGTAACAGAAACAGGGTAGTCAACTCCAAGTTCCCCCTCTGCTTTGAGCATCGCATTCTGGTGAAAATACATGCATTTGGATGCATTAAAATGGCATAATCTCATGGATTTGAATAATAAATGATATTACTGGGATGCAGAACACACAATTTTGCATTAATCTGGAGATATACCCACATTTAGCAAAGTCCCCCCTCTGCTTTGTGTCAACATTGCTGCGGTCCTTAAAGCACATGGTCTAAATACCTACAACACTGTGGGGAGCAAGGAAAGGACAGGGGTCTGTACACAGGTAGCACAGGTAGCCAAATGTAGCAGCCAGAGTTGCCCACACTATCCTACCTGACGGTAGGACTAGGACTCTGCTTGGAGACAAAGGTCAGTTGGTGCGCGTGCCAAAAATGGAATCTTCTAATGTGGCCTATCATATTCTACATAGAAAAGTAGTATAGATAAGTTTTTGCTATATCTTGGTCCTTTTTGGCTATATGGCGCCCCCTGGTGGCCAAAGTTGGTACTAAAAATCCCCCGCGGAGGTCCCTTTTCCCTTGTTGATCCACATTTATGTCCCGACACCTCAAATAGTGTCATGTCACTTCCTTTGATATGATCACATGCGTCATCCTACTTTGATAAAGATCTAGTGCACACCACTATTTTAGAGATTTTCCTCATTTCAGTCATCTCAATCTATGTTTAATAATGTTAAATTTTATATAGTACTAATTCCTTCAATAATTTCACTTTTC
Organism: Harmothoe impar; assembly: GCA_947462335.1. NCBI lineage: Eukaryota > Metazoa > Annelida > Polychaeta > Phyllodocida > Polynoidae > Harmothoe > Harmothoe impar. The sequence continues at coordinate 28,786,806 of OX381714.1, read as the reverse complement.
ACTACCTACTGCTACCTGTTGGGCGATTTGGGCTCCTCATCTGCTGTTTATCCTCTATATATTAAATCATGTTTGGATATTTCATGATTGCGAAAGGAAGACCTGGGCCTGAACATAGCAGCTATTCATCTGTTTATGTGTTTTAAAAGTTGGAAGTTGAATCAAGAAGACTATTGTTTCAATTAAGTTAGGTAAATTGTGAAGACATAACAGTTAATAATTTACAAGGGAATACTATCTACACTTCATGTTGACATACACTTATCTATTTCACCCCTACATAGGCCTGAAACTGGTGCTGTTCCTGGTGATGTGGAGGATAAAGTTACCATCTGTACAGGCGTTAGCACAGGACCACCGTAATGATGTATTGTCCAACACAGTTGCGCTCATTATGGGATTCATTGGTATGTAAACAATGCCCAGGTAGACCTCATTACTTCTTGCATAATGTATAAAGGAAATTGGGTTTCTTACCAATATTAGGTTTAGAGGTGTTGAGAGTAATGAGCATTATAGAGAATATACTCATCATGGAAAAAAAAGTGTTCTCTATTGAACCATTTAAGCATTTTTTTCTAAACTTCCAAATAAGCTGTTTTGATGAAATAGAAATATACCCTCTGAAGGTCTCCATGAAATCAGTATGTTACTATGAACTTGTGTTTAGCATAGTGGATGGAGTTGGTCTAGTTACGGTGATTGACACACCCCAATAAAGGCCCACCGAAATAAACATTGGCAGACCCATTGGGTTAATCCTAAAGGGCTTAGTCGGGACTGGAGCTGGTTGCGGCAGCCCGCACTGATAAGAGCTGATAGGCTAGGTACAAGTGTGTCCCTGGAAGTGACTGTTACCCAGGGAAAAGGTACCAGTCAGAGTGTGTCTTATCAGTGATGATAACCGCACCAAGCGAAATTTTAAATGGCGGACCCACAGGGTAAGAGTCTACAGCCCGCTATACCCTATAATCATGTATATTTCTTGTTGAGTCTCCATCATAAGCTGGAACTCCACTACAATGTATCCGATTTTTTCCTCTGATCGGACCTACAGTCTTTGCGAAAACTTTTTCATCCCACAGGACATTCGGTCCTGCAAATGTTCAATGTTGCAGGACCGGCTACATTTTTGAAGGACCGGATAGCCACATATCTGACAATTTATGTTTAAGAATAAAATATATTTGTCCATTGAAAATACATTTTATTTGTAATCATTTATGGCTAAATCAGGATAAATACACAGTATATTGACAAACATATTTCAGGTCTAGAGACCAAATAAATTATTTTAGTTCAGAAAAGCACAACATATGACTGGACATTCGGTCTTGCTACACTTGTAAATCTGGTGGACCGGTGGCATTTTAGGAGAACATTGCCACTGTCCTGCATGTTTTCGCAAAGACTGGACCTATTTTCACAAATTCGACGCAAATGGATGTAAATATAAACAAACACTAAAGCATAGCGTTGCTTATAATTATTTATAACTTTTTGGATCTGATTTGTGAGAATAGGTCCGATCTGACGACAAAATCGGGTAGTGGAGTCCAAGCTATAGTTGATCCATTTCAAATCCCCTCCAGGTTCTAAGTATTGGAGTTTTGCCGATCCCATTGGAGCCATGGCCATTGCCTTTTACATTATTGCTACCTGGATGGCAACGGCTTATCGTAAGTACTTTTCAACAGCTGTGTTGGCCATAATTATGTAGAAATTGAACTGATAAATAACATATATTTTTGAACTTTTATCTTGCTTTAAATTATGCTACTGAGAAGTTACATAATCAATAAACAAGAAAAAGAGTATAAAATGGGCACTATTCTGATTTAGCCATTTGATTCTATATAACAATGAATCAACCATAGTAATATGATATTCTGAATCTAGTTTCATCATTTCCTTATTAGCCATGAAATTCTTGAATGTCTAACTGACTTTGCCACAGAACAAATCAAGCTACTAGCGGGGCGAGCAGCTAAACCTGACTTCCAGAAACAAATAACATGGCTGTGCGTGAATCACCATCCTGAGATCTCGGCTGTTGAGACAGTCATTGTCTACCACTTTGGTACCGACTTTCTTGTGGAGGTCCACATTGTTCTACCTGAGGCTATGACAGTAAGGGAAGCACACGACATCCAAGAGTCACTCCAGTGTAGACTGGAGGAGCTTGTCTGTGTAGAACGAGCCTTTGTACATATTGACTATGACACCACACATCTACGTATAACAGAACACAAGATGCTGTGAGAAGTATTATAAAGCAAACTGGTAACACCATGTCTGTCAACTGTATGATAGCAAGGCATGGACTGGTTCTAATCGTGTACAGTTTATATTGTAGAATTTCAACTCATCAGACTGATTTCAAGCAAACATAATATTATATCCCGACCCCCTCAGCTGTGCTGCACGACCAATATGCATGCGTCATCAGTCATTGACATTTATCCATTTATATATCATACATGCTCATCCAGCTACTTATATAATATGTATAAAATTATGATATCAAAAAATAGAAATCTGTATTAACTGTACAATCTTTCTCCTCATATTCTCTTAATGCGTGCAATAATACACAATAAAAATTCAGTAGAAATTGTGAACCAAACCGTGCAGGACCAAACCGTGTAGGACCAAACCGTGTAGGAGAAGTTACCGGTTGTAACTTCTCCCTTCCTTGTGGTACAGTTACAAGCACGGAGCTCCATCCGGTGAATGGCGTTGAAACTGCATGGGTTTAGTGAAAAAATAATCTTTCACTGAGTTTGAACGTGAATCCAGTTATCAAAATATGAGACTTTAGGATGGAGGGTGTACTACAAAGTACTATTGTGGTTGAATATATATATCCTCTAATCGACTATAGACAGACCTGCAGCCCCCCTTGTATTACTATAAGCCATATGCCATATGCGTATGGACCTTGTTACAGCCAATATGAACCTGTGATATTATCCAACTAAACCCATAGTTTTCTCAAATGAAAATTCTTCCAACCCGTATCGATATCCAAGACGCCGACGCTTACCAGCATAAATGATATTTTCCAAGGAGCAACCAAATATAGCTCGAATGATGGTCAACATGTCACGGTATCCAAGTCATGTAAATTTTCTCACTGATAAAGTTCATACGGGTGTTAATGCTTGCTACGCCTGCCCTATACATATACGATTCATGCATCTTTTACTACCAGGTCACTAGAAATCTAGAAATGTGGACTCTAACCAAACTGTGTATGGTGGCCCAGGAGGGTCACGTAGTTTGTAGTTGATTATTTTATTTGGCATAAGATTCACATACATGGGGCGTTTTTCAACCAATGCCAAGTCAATCGAGCGATTTTATCTCAAGAGTTCATAGTATAGGACTAACTTATTAATTAATCTATAACTTTATCTATCTATAATCTAGCAAATATTATGATCTAGCCTTTTTTTCCAAAGTGAAGTGGGGTTTTTTCAAAGTGAAGTGGGTTTTTTTCAAAGTGGAGTTTTATTTTTAAAGTGAAGTTTTTTTTCTTCTAATAAGTGATTTTTTTTTCAAAGATATCTTTTTTTCTAAGATTTTTTCTTTTTGTTTCATGTCTTCAGAAAAAAAAAACTTTTTTCACAATGAAAAACTCACTGTCGCTGTCAAGCTGATGGATGCCAACTTGTGACAGCTATCCTTTAGCATTGGGATCTAATACATGTGGCAATCTATAGGGTCCTGTGTGGAAATTGACACTGGGTAAGTGGCCCGCGTGATAACTGGCCTTGCGATAAAGACATCCTTGCCCATTGAGACTCAACATATCATAACATTGTTATATAGGATGCTAGGTGATAGCTGCCTGTTGAGTGGTCAATTTGCCTGTAGAGTGGCCATTTGACCCTCTGACTAGCCCCCGTGACTGGCCCCCGTGACTGGCCCCTGTGAATCAGGAGCCTAACCACAATGCACTCCCGAATTGAAATGCTGATAGACATGTAAGGCCGTGATATTTCGCCCAGTGCTGTTACTATCAAAGTATATTTCAAGACTTCAAGACCGTTACAGTCAGGCAGGTAAAACAGAACAGAAAAATGAGAGAATAGAAAAATGAAAGAAAGAAAGAATAGGTGACCTGTACTGGGATAAGGGACCTTAGTGGACCGTGTCCTATAAGGGCCTTTTTCGCAGAAACAAATAAAAGGAAAAAGAGCAAAAGCACTCATCTTTAGAATTAGGATTTTAAGATGATGTCTATGTCATATTAGTACGTTCCACAACTATTTAAAAATAGAAAGGCGGCTTATATATATGCGGGATGGGAACCCTAAATCTTCTGATATGAAGTCAAGTATGCACCCACTGTGCTACTCACTCTCTGTTCTCAGCAATCATTTGAAGTCATACATAAGCAGTCATTGGTATATTTCTACTTCTCTTCAGAACCCAATAAAAACGTAAAATAACGTTATACATCTTAGAAATATTTTTATATAACGTCATTAAAACGTCAATCTCCGTTATTCTCAAACGTTTTTGAAACCGTTAGAAAACGTGAGTAAAACGTCAAATAGCATTTCTTGTTAGCTGGGTCAGCACATTTGGCATTAACCCCTTCCACGCGGTAAGCCAATATATTGCACAAAAATGCATTGAGTTACAAGAAATCCAGTGGTGAAGGGGTTAAATGGAGTACATGTGTATGCGTGTGACCAACAAGGAAGTGAAAAGTGTACTTCCCCATGCCCTCAAAGTGGGGGATGTATTCCCTGTATCCTCGTAATGGGGAGTAGACCTACATAATCATATATAAATGTATTTACCATACAATGAACATGAGTCGTCAGACCACGACTCCGGTACAAAATACAATCTTCCATAGAATTATCGTTAAACATCGTCACTTGTGGGTTGTACACAGACATAACAACATGTGCTGGATAGCCTCCCTGTAGGATAGAAGACAGGGATTTGATACAGACCTACGGCTAGAGCTGGTAAGACTTTCTTTTTACATGCAAGCTACTAGCTTGGTTTCCAATAACAATTGGTATTTCTTTTCTGCTCGGAATGATAAAGGCTTCTCTCTATTTCAACATACACCTCGCAAAGGAAAGATTTGAAGTTAATTCGGTGGGATTTTGACTTGTGGTATTCCTTCTACATGATTATGTAACTGATGAAAAGGTATCTGTCAAGCAATATGAGTATTAATTACCGGGGGGTAGGGAGGGGGGGGGGGGGTCACATACACGCTCCCAACACATCTGTACTATCTAGCTGCGTGTGGCCACTCTGAAACCACTGCGCACACAGCAATAAGGACATGCTGTGGCAAGCAAGTTTTTAATTTTGATACCGCAGTTTATAACTTCGATATCGGAGTTAATAACTTCGATATCAGAGTAACTTCTATATCGAAGTTAATAACTTGGATATCGGAGTTGGAAACTCCGATATCAGAGTTAGAAACTCCGATATCAGATGCAGAGTTAGAAACTCCAATATCGAGGTGAACATATCGCTTGCCATAACGGCAGACAGATCTCTTTTATGTCTTTTTTGTTTTGTTTTCTTGTTGTTTTTTTGCAAGAATTCGCGCCAGTACGTGCGATAAGAGTGATGAGCCTTACGGTATTACGTGAATATTCACAACAGCGAGTTGTGGCCGCACATTCCAGCTACTAAATTATTGACGTGTATCGAGCATTGAGACAGGACATATGAGATAGACAGGCCTACGGTTGATTCAGAGAGGGCAATGTGTTGTAAGGCCGCTGTTATTTATTATGGAGGTAAGAGCAAGGTTCCTGGGGATCCTGTTTACATCGTTGTACATGAACTAGGTGTGCAAAGGGAATTAATACATGGTTGTTGATATGGATATTGAGACATGTTATATACACATTGTCGGATACATTCTTTCCTTAAATAACTAAACAATTGTAGTTATTAACACCCTATACTAATATTTGTGAAATACATAACCACAGACATAATATGATATTGAGTCATAACACACTACGTGCAGGCCCTCAAGATCTATAGGCCTAGTGTAAACTTGACAATATTGACTTGCGGATTAAAGTAACGGCCTTCCACCAAATAAGATCCCACATATGAACAGCTAAAACTCTTGAATCTGTTACGTATTACATATATCCAATATATACTCTGTTTGAAAAGCGTTGTTGCTGTGTCCGTTGATATCGGGGACATATGAATCACATGAAACACTGGCGCATGCTCTTTGATTCTGTATTCGCTCCTATTACCAACATAGCATGAAAGATGGCAGGGGTTGGAGTTCGCTGTCGAGTTAAAGAAATGCCCGTGTCGCCCTGTTGATTGACAGAAATGCTCATGTCCCATGTCACTAAGCTCCATAATGCCCATGTCACCCTGTCGATTTAAAGAGATGCTCGTGTCCCATGTCACTTAGCCCGGTGTTTATCTCCCTTTTCTTAGCATACCCAACCGACACATGTACATTTACAATAGCTGGTATTTCACTCATGTGAAACCAGTGGATCTTTAAGAGTATAGCATTTGCCAGATGGAAGCAAAAGTATATATGGGAAATTCCTCACTCTCGGGTGCTCAAATCTGTCACTGTGGGCTGCGGCACCGATTCTGGGCCTCCCCCACCCGAACCACCTCCGTGTATAACAACTGTATTATGGGCCAAGGTTTACCTTTGTATGGCCATGCTACCTTTCGTCACGAAACCCAAAGACCCCAGCCCCTACCTGACGTCATTTGTGCAGCTCCCGAAGTGATCACCGCCTACACAATCATTCATTGCTGAGCCCAGTATAGAAAAAACCGTCTTATAAGTTATAGTGGTTGTGGTGTAAACCGGGAATATCCTGATGTTGTCAAGCACTGACCTAAATGATATATATATACTTCTGCATCCTGCATCTTTAAATAGTCTATACATAGTTGGCAGGGAGAAAAAATAAAGCGTCTCACAGCTGGACTGAAGGAACAGCGTTAGGCCACTCCAAATAATATCCTTGTTTCTCAACACTAGGCTATGACAAATTGCTTTCTTTTTTGCTTTTTTTTAAAAGCTGAAGACCAAATACGTACAGGGATCTAGGCTCTCAACATGCTTTTTATGCAAATTTTTATGGTTAAGAAATTAATAATCTACAAACGTTTTGAATCTATAGGTATTGCATTTGCACCACTGTAGGCTTTAATTTGGTAGCAAATATGCCCATATTTGTCTAATATTATCGACTTTTCCCTTAAAATTTGCGAAAAAAATAAATCTTCAAAACATGATTTTGGTGACGCGCGAGGTGATGAGAAACAAGGATATTACTTGGAGTGGCCTTAGGTGGGAGCCCCACAGTCTCCAAACCCTTACAATAGGCCTGCGTCCACTAGCATTTATAAGGATGTTTATCGTCCTTCAAAACGTGAATTTGAATACAAATATGAAATAATATGTTTTGTCTCCCTGTGGACACAGGTGGACAACAAAATTCTCAAATACAAAAGTGGGATAGCAATCTGGAGGTGTCAAAAGTGGACGACAACAGTGTGAATTTAGAAATCTAACATGTTTGATTTTTAGTGCAGAAATTGGGCGATGTGCTCTTTATTCTATTATAATAACTCATCCATGTTTGCCCTGGGCAGTCAGGACAGCGATTTATAACTCCTAGTGGACACAGCATACCTGCAGCTTAAGTAAAGTATATCTAGGAAATATATTCCCAGATATCTACATATTACTGGACGTCAAACAGGTAAAATCGTCCACTTTCCTTGTCGTATAGTAGTAGTATAGTATGTATCGGAACGGGACTATAGTTAAGTACTGTTTATTACTCAATCGACATGCAGCCAATCAGAGGCCTCCATTTGGTCACGTGACCCCCTCATTTGCATAATTACGTAATAGGCCACGCCCCCTCATTTGCATAATTACGTAATAGGCCACGCCCCCTTGATCACCAGCCAATCAGGGCCGCCATTTGGTCACGTGACCCCCACGTGACCCTCTCATTTGCATAATAGACCACGCCCCCTTGATCACGTGACCCCCTCATTTGCATAGTAGACTACGCCCCTTTGATCACCAGCTAATCAGTGGCTTCCATTTGGTCAGGTGACTCCCTCATTTGCATAATCATGGATCACGTGACCCCCTCATTTGCATAATAGGACCACACCCTCTTGGTCACGTGACCGGAAGCGCTCTTTATTTAGAAAATAGGCCACACCCCCTTGGTCACGTGACCTGACCCCCTCCCTCATTTGCATAATATAGACAATAGACAGACTACGCTTCCCTTTTGGTCACATGACTTGGACTAGCTAATGGGAGGCTTCTATAAGGGGCGAGGGGAGGGGAGGGGGGGAGGGGGGCACTTTAAGATGCATGGGGAGGGGAGGGGGGGAGGGGGGCACTATTTATGGGGTGGGCGGGCACTTGGGGGGGAGGGGGGGCCTTTGGGGTCTGCTCGGGAGAAAAAAAAAAAAAATTATCTGATCTCTAGGGAATCGCTTCCTCTCTACCCCCCTTTAGGGGGGTAGGGAGGAGGCGAGTCGGAGGTGACTGTAGAGGAGTTTTTCGGTGACTTGATGCCTTTCAAACGACTGTGCTGATAGTTGATGAATTTGACTTTTTGACTTGAATATTTCATGCGACTTTGTGACTTGTAAGCGAAAGCGAAAGCGACTTTGCGACCCGTAACCCTTTAAATAAAGAGGTGACTTTGTAACCTCAGGGGGGAGATCCTTCTACACCCCCACGGAGTAGAAAGGATCTCGGTTGATTGACTGTACTTTGACTTGTTGTTGTAAACAAAAAAAAAAAACAAAAAAAAAAAAAACAAAAAAAAATCAATGAATAGAACGACCCCCTCATTGCTAACAAAGGAACGACTTTTGAATTACACAAATGACCCTCTTTTTGTAGGGGTTAGCGGTAACTCGACTTGAATTAGAGTATTAGGGAGAGCAAAACGCGACTACACACCGTCTTAGACTGTCGTCTTACGGCCCGGATAACAATAACCCTAGTTACCTCGGTTACTGTTGCTCAAGAGACGGCGATGGATCTGGTCACGTGGATACTGAAAGAAGGTCTACCTATAACCACCACGCTAGTTTGAACGCGGCGGGTATGAGTCATCATGGGGCCCTTGACGGGTGGGTCCTCCCCATGCAGCCGTATGTCGAATTTAAGAAATGCCCATGTCACACGTCACTAAGGGAGAAAACGTTTTTTGAAAATATTTAGAACCCGAATTTGAGCATTCTGGTACATTTTTAAGGACCCAGACACTGCAAAGCCGAGTACCATCCAAGAGAAAAAAAAATTTGGCGAAATGTTTAGGCTTGAAATGGCACTTTTCTGATGCACTCTTTGAACATTTTTTTTTTCCTCATGTCACTATGGTCCATGGCACATGTGGGACTCAAGAAATGCCACATGTCCCATGTCACTTAGATGTCCGTGCCCGTGTCGTCGTATCGAATTTTAAGAAAATGCCCATGTCACCATATCGAATTTAGGGGTCTAGTGACATCAGCATGTCCGGCTATCCTCCACAAATTTAGCTCTAAAATGTTTACTTTTTTTTTTTGGGCTGATTTTTCATCATTTAAAAAAAAAACAATAGGTTGTTTGAAATGTTTGCTGTTGTAAATAGAAACAAAAACAAAACAAAGCGCATGGTAAGATTATGTCACATTGCAAGTGGCGGGTCCGCTCGAGGCTTATTCAGCCTCTTCGTGGATCCGCGACTGCCAATGTGATCATATACTAATCACTGGTGTTTACGGTATTATATACTAAGGTATGAGACGGGTCTTACAGAAAAGGTGTCTAAAGAGCCCTGTGACCTGATTGAAATGACGTCAGCGCCGTCTGCTCGTCAGTGCCCGGCTGTAGCCCGTAGGACATGTTATTCTGCTTTTCTGGATGTTTTGAAATATTTTGATTTAACTGTTAATACCTGATAACAAGCCTCTGAAGCAGATTTTTGGTCGAGCACCTGTTCTCTACTCTTCCATCGATTAGCTGCTTCAGCAAAAAAAAAAATCGCGCGCGCGGTCTAGTCTATATGACGGAGTCGCTAAAGCTCTGTTTAGAGAGTGGAACTTGACCTTGAGTATAGACTCAGTACTAACTGAACGCCCCCGCGGGGTCACTTTACGGCTTGACTAAAACTGAGACGCGTCCATGATAAACTCTAGCCTTTTTTTTCCTTTACTAGGATCGAGAGAGAGATTTTAAATGGGGCGTTTATCTAAATAGCGTGGAACTAAAATCAGGCTGCGGCAGATAGTATCTCTGCGCACCTCAAGACTCAACGTAACTTTCACTCTCCAGCAGAAGTTTAGTTGTGACTAATGATGGGCGGCGACCGTCGTGCACCGGCGGACATTGGAGAGTGTTGGAGAGCTGAACCTTACAGACATATAAATCAATCGCTTTGGTGGAAATATCTCGCCATAGATTGGAACCAAATACTTATCTAATGGAATCGTTATCAGTTTTCAGTTTTCTTGCCGTACAAAATTTATTTCCCACTCTTCACGTGGTGATAGCTGAAGGTCGCTCGTCGTAGGTACGTGTGACCGGAACACCCTTTTTGTTTTTGGCGCGGGTTGACATCAGATTTGTACCGTACTGTCGCGATTAAGAGCTCTGAGGGAGGGCTTTTCAATTCGGTGAAGTTCTTACTCAGGAGCTATATACAAGCCAGGCGCTGGCGCTTATTCAAAGTCGCGATTTTAGTGCTTGAGAAAAAACATTTGGAGGCTCTTATACTCCGGCGCTTATAAAAGACCGGCACGCTTTTCAACACTAGTTGCTTTATCGCGACCGTACGGTATGACTTCGGTGTCAAAAGATCCCAAACTCCAAATAAGGAAGTGAAACGACGTCGTCTGTCTACCTCGTGCGCGTCATAGCGTCGTCGAAAATAGTGTGACGTCAGCATCTCTCAGGCGGCTAGGAAGTCAGTTCGACAAAATGGCTCACGGAGTGAACTTCGTGGCCGTTTCTCGATCTATGATCGATGCGGCCGTGGAGAAGGAATTCGTAGCCGTGCAACAGAGAGAGGAGGCGGAGAGACAGAACTTCGTGGCCGTTTCTCGATCTATGATCGATGCGGCCGTGGAGAAGCAGTTCGTAGCCTCGCTACAGAGAGAGGAGAGACAGCGGACTGCTGCTGAAGCAGAGGGTGTGGTGGATGAGCTGATCGAGAACGTCGCTGATCAACTCATCCGCCGGTGCGTGGAGCAGGTCAAGCAGCAAGTCTGCATGGAGGAAGGCTTACCGCCCGCCGTGCTGGAGGAGCTGCTGAAGGACTGCCACGCGTTATGACCATGCCCTCCGCTTCAGCAGCAAGGTCCCTGCGACCCTCTCTCTACCAAACGGTCCTTTTAAGGACCAACCACTGATCACAAAAGTTGAAAATCAATCTCAATATAATATACGCATCAGAAAAACCCTAATACGCTATACACTGAAACCCTGTTGAGTAGGTAGATCGAGTTGGGCATTTTTTTTTAGGAAGAGAAATCAGGTCATCGTGTGGAGATCATCAGGTGTCCTGTGTGTGTGTGTGTGTGTGTGTGTGTGTGTGTGTGTGTGTGTGTGTGTGTGTGTGTGTGTGTGTGTGAATTTTATACAAATACAATTATTCATTCCTTTCAGCAAGAAAATTAGCTCAATGTAATCATATGATTTTAACTGCCCTACTTATCAGAGCCTTGACGACATCTGACCGCCCCCCTTTTCAAGATCTAAATGGAAATTCACCGCCACCGCTTTTCAGAGTACTGCAGCGCCATTACCTAATTCTTTTTGTATGTGAAAAAAAACAAAAAAAAAACAGCACTGATAAGGGGTTTAATTAGACAGATATTGGTTTCTACACTATCAAAAAAATAAAACCCTCAGCGCTTTAATGCTAAAGGTGGCAATAGTGCTTTAATGCGCTACGCCCTTTGTCGATATGCCAGTGTATGCATGCATGCAGCCCTGGTGAGGAACTCTGAGTGCCGCATTCATGACTTATGACGACAACGGGCACTGCACATTAAAGCGCTATGCGACTATTAAAGGGTTAGATCCAGTCTTGCTACAGGCATCCAGAATGCTATACCCAGAGTTGGTGGTCTGGTCCAGACTGCTGTACACAGATTGTAGACGGGATGGCGGGTTGCTGCCAGACTATCCCTCTGGTACGATATGCGGCTGGCGCGGCCGAGCCTGTCTTATATGATGCTGAGTCTAACTATGTATTAGATACCCTACGAGTAACTGAGAGTATGTCAAAATAATCACGGCAAACTGACTGGCGTCTTCATAGGATCATAGGGTGGTTATTATTACATAACTCAGTAACCTTTGGTTATGTGTTAGATAGAGTACACTTGGACACGGTTATTCCATATACCCACTGCCCCACAGGGTCAAGACGAGGTGATTTAAATAATAAGACCCAGACGGGTAAAATAGCCAAAGTCAACAATGACCTGTTTTTTTTTTTTTTGGTTTTTTTTTTTAGCCAATATGGACAAAGAGACACGGGGTGCTGTACACAGGTTGTGGACGGGCTGGTGGGTCACTGCCAGACTATCTCCCTGGTCCGATATGCAGCCGGCGTGGCCGAGCCTGTCTTATATGATGCTGAGTCTAACTATGTATTAGATACCCTACGAGTAACTGAGAGTATGTCAAAATAATCACGGCAAACTGACTGGCGCCTTCATAGGATCATAGGGTGGTTATTATTACATAACTCAGTAACCTTTGGTTATGTGTTAGATAGAGTACACTTGGACACGGTTATTCCATATACCCACTGCCCCACAGGGTCAAGACGAGGTGATTTAAATAATAAGACCCAGACGGGTAAAATAGCCAAAGTCAACAATGACCTGTTTTTTTTTGGTTTTTTTTAGCCAATATGGACAAAGAGACACGGGGTGCTGTACACAGGTTGTGGACGGGCTGGTGGGTCACTGCCAGACTATCTCCCTGGTCCGATATGCAGCCTGCGTGGCCGAGACTGTCTTATATGAGGCTGAGTCTAATTATGTATTAGATGTGCTACGAGTAACTGAGAGTGTGTCAAAATAATCACGGCAAACTGACTGGCGACCTCATAGGTCAGTTATTATTACATAACTATTATTACATAACTCAGTAACCTTCGGTTATGTGTTAGATAGCGTGCACTTGGACACGTTTATTCCATGTACCCGCTGCCCCACAGGGTCAACACGAGGTGTTTAAATAATAAGACCCAGACGGGTAAAATAGCCAAGTCAACAATGTCCTGTTTTTTTTAGCCAATATGGACAAAGAGAAACGGGGTGCTGTACACAGCTTGTGAACGGGGTGGCGGGTCGCTGCCAGACTATCCCCTGGTCCGATATGCAGTAAATTTTCTGCACCGTGTGACAACGACCGATCAGCTACCAACCTATTTTTGGTTATTTTTCTATTCAGTTTTTGATCAGCGCACTTTATTATCGTGGTTTTTTTAAAAAATTTTTTAATCATAAATAATATGTAGACTTGGAAAAAAAAAAAGAGAGCTGACATGTCGCTGTTTTGTCACTAAACCCAAAGACCCACCCACCCCGTAGGAAGGGTGGACGTTTGTGAACGTTCCCTTAGGTCTCTATTCTTTATTTATTGTGTGGCCCCTAAAGAGGGGCCAACCAACTGACACTGTCAGTTGGTTAGTAGATGCTACTCAACATGGGCGTAATTAATTACACCTAGTGTTGAGAAACAACATGACTGAGCTCAAAAGGCCCCCGTTAGGTGGGGGCCCTTGTGGCACAACGAGTTGGTTCGTTTTTCAGATTACCGACTCGGCGAGAGTTTCTGCCTATGTATCTTTTATAAAGCCTTAGATATGGTGTGGTATTTTTCATCTCGCTATAGTTTAGTTGGTATTCAAAGAAACTGCCTCATTTCTATCAGAAATACACAATATTGAATTGTTTTTATATTTTAATATATTCAGAAGCACACTTTGTTGCCTATATAGCTCATTATGCGTTGAAATGTTCGCGAGCATCGTAGGAATGTACAAATCCCCTATTGTGGCGCCATCTGACGAAAGAGCAAGGAACTATACGTGACCTGAACCCCGCCCTCAGCGCGTTCGTTATTCGCATCTTTGACAGCGACTAAGAGACGCTCAAACTGTCTCTTATTTAGTTTGAACTTATCACAAATTTGTCTTTGATAGGTCGTAGATCGACTTCTGACTTTTTAGTTAGAATAAAAAACAAGTGACGCCGCCACAGACCCGCGCATTAACGCGCTCCGCCGTCTTCAGAGGGCCGAGTCTATAGTACAGTAGATTCTACTGTGTACTTACACTAACAGTGCTACATATACATACCTGAGTCATAAGTGGGTTTTTTTTTGTTGTTTTTTAGGGGAAAAAAAGTGATCTACTCACCCAAACCGCTATTAGTAGGTAACCTGTATGACCCATGCCGCAAACATCTGCCTCGTGACTGATAGTGTACCGGTGGTGAAGTGCTGTTGCAAGAACAATTGAGGCTCTTTATATAGCTGAGAGAGCGAATGGACTAATCTTGTTTTCACCTTGAGCCCCACCCTATTCCAGAGAGGGTATCAAAAATCGCATGTACACGTATATGGGCTTATAGCTGGTGAATAGATAAGGCGGGGCACCTGTGTATACTAAGACTCCAGGGGGCGTTTTAACGACAGGTGTGACGCGCCAGCCCGTGGAGGGAGCTTTTTTGTTTTTCACCTAGAGAGCGTATACAAAGCCTACAGGGGGTGATTAACGCCAGGTGTGACGCGCCAGCCAGTGGCCGGATCACCTCATCTTCTAAGCTTTTGTTTTCACCTAGAGAGGGGATCGAGAGTGTATACAAAAAACTACAGGGATGTTTAACGCGGCCAGCTGCCTACATGCTATAGTCTAAGCCTGTTTTCAGCTAGAGAGGGATCTACATCACCTAAGCCCTTTCCACCCTTAAATCGATCTGATAATTACCATAAAGAAGAGTAATGCGCGTTACATGTATATGGGCTTATAGCTGAGTAAGAGCTTAAGATGCTAGTCAACTGTGTATGCAAAAAAACAAACTACAGGGGGTGTCTAAAGTCGATTGTCATGCGCCAGCGGGCGGACAGAAGTCTGCCACTCTAGCTGTGACTACAAGCGCGTGCGTGTGGTAGACAGCTTAAATCAAACACGAGTTAAGCTCCTTATAGCTTCCTACTGTCTGCGGATTCGAGTCTTTTGTATTTTTCATGTATTTCCTCGGAGGGTCGAACAGGATTAAAGATGTAACGAACCCGCGCCTACACAGGTAGACAGCCGGTCGCCTTCCTAGTGAGAGTTTTCCTCCTGAGTTAAGAAGCTTATCTCGGAGCCTAGTACATAAGCGAGAGTGAAACATGAGTCCCACACACTTCTTCAACCACCTTCAGCATGGCGTCATCAGGAATCACTCTACGTTCTACCGAATGTGAGCAATCCCAACACTACTACAGAGCCGCGACAACACCACATGAGGAGACGTCCATGTTTACTGATGAGTCAACAAGTAGCAAGGTGGAGGTTGGTTTTTATCAAGATTCGTACGGGTGGCTGGAAAGTGTGAGGGCTACTTCTGCAGCTAATGCTGCTGCTCGTGCAAAACGTGAAGCTCGTAAGGTGGAAGTTGGTTTTTATCAAGATTCGTACGGGTGGCTGGAAAGTGTGAGGGCTACTTCTGCAGCTAATGCTGCTGCTCGTGCAAAACGTGAAGCTCGTATCGCTGTTCGTGCTACACATGCAGCATACGAAGTTGCCAATGCTGCTAACAACGTTGCTGTTACTCTCGCCGCTGCTGCTCGTGCTGCTAATCTTTTTGCTACTGTTTCCGCTCTTGCTACCGATGCTGCTGCTACTGATGCTGCAACGTCTGCTAAAAGTGTCGCTGTTGCGGCTGCTGCTAGGGCTAATGCTATTAATGCTTGTACAGCTGCTAAAAAAATAGCCTGTTTTGCTTATGCTAGTCGCAGTGTCGCTGTTACGGCTATGGCTGATGCCCATGATGCTAAGTTACGGGCTTTTGCTTTTGCTGAAGATGCTGTTGATGCTCAAGATGTTGCTGCTGCTGCTGCTACTGCTGCTGATGAGGCTGCTGCTGCCGCTGCTGCTGCTGCTGAAGATGCTGCTGCTGCTGCGGCTGATGCTCTAGACACCTATGACGCTGCTGCTCTAGACACCTATGACGCTGCTGCTGCTGAAGATACTGCTGCCGCTGCTGCTACTGCTGCTGCTGAAGATGCTGCTGCCGCTGCTCTAGACACCTATGCCGCGGCTGCTGCTGCTTTTGCTGAAGATACTGTTGATGCTGCTGCTGCTACTGCTGCTGCCGCTGCTGCTACTGCTGCTGCCACTGCTCTAGACACCTATGACGCTCCTGCTACTCCTGCTCTAGACACCTATGATGCTGCTGCTGCTGATGCTGCCACTGCTCTAGACACCTATGACGCTCCTGCTACTCCTGCTCTAGACACCTATGATGCTGCTGCTGCTGCTGCTGCCACTGCTCTAGACACCTATGACACTCCTGCTACTCCTGCTCTAGACACCTATGATGCTGCTGCTGCTGCTGCTGCTGAAGATGCTGCTGCTGCTGCTGCACTAGTCATCTATGACGTGGCTACTGCTCTAGACACTTATGACGCGGCTGCTGCTGCTGCTGCTGCTGAAGATGCTGCTGCTGCTGCTGCTCTAGACACCTATGACTGAAAACATAGTAGGCGTTATTTACAAACACTGCTGTTACCTATGCCTAAACTTAGTAGGTCTTATTTACAAACAAGAGAGCCACGTGGTGTTGTTTACAAACAAAGAGAGCCACGTGGTGTTGTTTACAAACAAAGATAGTCACGTGATGTTGTTGTGGTCTATCATGTCAATGAAGGGGTCACGTGATCAAGGGGGCGCGGTCTATTATGCAAATGAGGGGGTCGCGTGACCAAATGGCGACCTCTGATTGGCTGGTGATCAAGAGGGCGTGGCTTATTATGCAAATGAAAGGGTCACGTGATCAAGGGGGCGTGGCCTATTATGCAAATGAGGGGGTCACGTGACCAAATGGAAGCCTCTGATTGGCTGGTGATCAAGGGGGCGTGGCCTATTACGTAATTATGCAAATGAGGGGGCGTGGCCTATTACGTAATTATGCAAATGAGGGGGTCACGTGACCAAATGGAGGCCTCTGATTGGCTGCATGTCGATTGAGTAATAAACAGTAGTTAACTATAGTCCCGTTCCGATACATACTATACTACTTATAGTGGACACACACCTATTGGGATCTATTTCCTCAGACAGAAACTACTCACGGATCTTGTGTTTTTGTGGTGCCACTCTTGGTGTTTATAGGTCACCTTACCCAGGTTCCTTGCCACATCCAGTGGTTGCCTGTCCACAAGGCCATCCATAGACATTTTTTACATTTCCCCATTATCTTAATTAGAGTCTGTAAAAAATAAGGTAGGCAGGGCCAGGAGTGGGCAGGAGAGGCATATAGTGTAGAGAGGGGCAGGATTCCAGGGAGACGGCATTCAGCAGAGGCAGTAGTATAGGCTCTCTGCACAAACGGGGTGGTGTGTCTAAGACTATGTAAAAAAGTGTTTGAAACTCAATTAGGTCAGTGGAGTAGATCACAACGTTAGGGTAGGTAACAGGGTTCGCTATGGCCTCGCACCATTTGTGCAGTCACCATACTTGCAGGGTGAAGATCTATTCTGCCACTGGTTACTGAGGGGCTGGGGTTCACAGACACCACCACCATCACACCATTTTTATGTATACCAGAATCAGGAAATAGGCTCTACTACTGTACCCAAGAGGGCTTTATAAAGACTCTTACTGGCACTGCTACTCCACTAGTGCTGCATCCCTTTTGGATGCAGCCCTGGGTGCTGTGGCTAGTTTTCCATTGAGTTGTGCTCATACACCTACTCAAACTGTAAGTAGACAACTTTATATCAATTCTCCAGGTGCCTGGTCGTTAGCCATCCAGCAGGATGGTTGGCTATGGTGCTTGAAGAAGCCTTCTGCTTTTGCATCTTAATTGCCTTAATTGAACATCATTAAGTCACCTGTATTCATACTGGGGAACCATCCCCAGTGACTGGGCCAGTGTCTCTCTGCCTTTATCATTGAACTGTTGTCACTGCTGTTACCACTGAGTGTTTTGGTATACTGAATCTTACTTGTTGACTTATAATTAATGTTTGGTGTTTGAGAATTAAGCTCAATACTGTAAACGTCTATATTTTCGCCCAGCTAAATTTTCGCGCACCTACCATAGAAAGACATGTTCGCGCAATCATATTTTTGCGCACCTGCAAGCATTACATATTTTGCTACATGTCATTTTTTACGGTTTGTAAATCGGACAATTATTAAAGATATTAGAGCCCAAAGAGTGTCATCCTATATATGATACGGACTGTTAATGTGATGCACAAGGGAGGGGTGGGTTTCTAGGGATCTGATACAGGGCACTCTAAATGGCTTTCCTGAGCTTAGAATACAGCATTATTTGAGCCAATTGGTTGATGGTATTCCATTATTGTTAGAATTAAGCTAATTGGTCAGTTTGTCATTGTTATGTCTGGCCTTGGTACTCAGATTCAAATTCCAAAATACATGTACTATGATCAGTATTAGTATTACTAGTACGTCTGTGCCTACTTCTCTGTTACCCTACCCCTAGCAACCCCCCCCCCCCTCCACCATATATACATCTGCCTTTACTCCTAAACAATTAAAAAATTGTAAACATTCTATGGCTATGCAAATTCCACAACCTAGGAAGGAAATACTTATTGCCATCGTGATGGGTGATATCACCAAGGAAGAAAAAAAGACACCTTTATCTATGCCACTTATTGACTCACCCATTAGCAGTATAGATACAAATAACAATATATAGTGCTACACATCATTGGAAAGCTAATTTCCTTGGCATAATTTTCGCGCACATCATAATTTCGCGCACTTAAGCATGTGCGTGAAAAACGCGAAAATATGTACTGCACGAAAATTAATACGTTTACAGTAATTAATAACTGTGGTGTTAATAACTTTCTCCTACCCTGGAGTAGAGGTAGGGCCTAACCTTGGGTAAGGCCCTGGTTACATATCAGTGTCAATATTGGTTTGCTGGATAATTTGGTTAATAATGCATGCGCGAGTATTCAAACCATTATAGACATTGTCGTTCAACAAATTAGTGTACATGTATGGTCAGAAGGGGTGAGACCTTTTGGTTCCATGTCAATGGAACCTGGTAATTCAAAATTAACTATTTCAACCACTTTATGATTTAAAAGTTATTTCAACTCATCGCGACCCAAGTCATTGATTCAAAATTAACCATCTCAACCACTTTAAGATCTAAAATGTATTTCAACTCAGGGCCAGCCCAAGTCCTTGATTCAAAATTAACCATCTCAACTACTTTAGGATTTAAAAGGTGTTCTAACTCAGGGTCACCCCAAGTCTTGGACTTGAGTATTTCAGAATCCCTGGAAGACATGTTAACTATCATGGTGTTGGAATGGTATTATCCTGTTATCATCAGATTCCTGATTACCCTTTCATAATTTTGCACTGTTTATAATATTGTATGTGAAAGAACTCAATCACCATTAAAGCTAATAACATGTATGGATTAAACTAGACATGTTTTCCCAACTCACCTGTCAAAGTAAATAAAAGTATCTTATCCGTTATATGACTCTCATGTTGATGCTTGAATAGTCTATGGTTGTACTTCCTATTCATGTATGAAGCGAGTTCTACCATCTGAATCAATTTTAGTTAATAGACCCTTAGTTATTTGGACATTACTATAGTAGCCTTTTCCCCCTTACAGAAATTTGACAGATTTAGACCCCTAACTCATAAGTGGTACACAGCGCCAGTCATTACCATCGTTATTTTCACAGACCTTTAATACCTGTTTTACAACTGGGGATGGGAACCCCTCACAGGACCGGGATAAACATCCAACATAAATTGGAGCGGGAAAAAGTGGAACCCTAGTGCCAGCTTCCAGCACAATAAGACACTAGCGAGATACTGGTGCTGCCACCAGGTGTTGCTCTGGTACCAATTGTATCCCCCTTGTCACCAGCAACCAGCTCAGCCAAATTTCAGGTCCGAGATTAGGGTACAAACAGGGTGTGAGTATTGTAAGTGGGTTGTACCTGGGTATTCCTTATGTCACCTGTCCCTCATAGAGTAATGGTTAGCATGGTGGATTCATGATGCAGAGGACCTAAGCTCAAATCCCTGTCAAGTCATATCTTGGTTACCATATGCATACCATGAATTTACATTTTTATATAACAAAGAAGTGAGCAACAATCTTGAAATGATATCAATAAAATATCAATAGTCTTTGAACAATTTTTTTTATTCCTATTTCTTCAAAGGAACTATATGTATATAAATAAGAAAAGGTATTGTTTGTTAATGGTATGGTGAAAAGATGTGGCCTGGTCATGCTAACCACTACTCTATGAGGGACAGGTGACATCAGTAATGCCCAGGTACAACCCACTCACAATACTCACACCCTGTTTGTACCCTAATTTCGGACCTGAGATTTGGCTGAGCTGGTTGCTGGAGGTTAGACTGGTTACACTGGTACCAATCAACATGGCGCTGTACACAGGTCATCTTGCTAATGCGGAATACATTAAGTGCCATTAAGTATGTATGGAGTGGCTGATTCTTGTTGCGGTGGCAGTACATTATTTTCCATTTTTTCGCTCCCTGTTTACATGTCTTTTATTTTCTGTGTATGAATTACGAAATATTTATACTTGCTTACAAATCTGAACTCGGAAACATTAGCTCTATTTGAGAGACGTGATGGACAGTCAGGGAATTCATGTCAATAAAAAGATACCACCAGGTTCAACGTATTCATTCTCATAGGTAGAAACTACACACTATAGCATAAAGTACATCAAATGTAACTGTTTAAGAAAATCAACCATTCCCTAATCGTCTACTTGGTGCTCATAGAGAACCTCATGACTGCATGTTACTTCATGTATCGGGTGCTTATGAAATAATCAAAGAAATCTGATATTATTTTTATGATTTATGAGTCGCATGTGCTGGTTTGAGTTGACTGTATACTGTCCACTTCAGTACATGTATTGGAAATACATTGTTATAGAATATGTACACTGTAAAAAATGTCCGTTGAAATTACGGAGAATCAATCCTAAATTTGACGGTATATCACTGTAATTGTGATTTACGGTGAGACACTGTAAAACTTATTACTTTTACATTAAACATCCGTAAACCAGTACAGTGAAACAACGTCTTTTCATTTACGGTGAATCTCACTTTAAAGTTTCCTCACAAGGTGGCAGCTTGGTTTGATAGAAAGACTTTAGTGGAAGCTATCAACTAAAAACATACATAATTGTGTTAGTTTTATAAAGATATCCAAGTACATGTATCTCATTAATTCCACAATCAAAATTGAAGCCTTTGGCATATTGAAGATAAAAAATATCAAATTTTCTTTTTTGAGACCCTGGACACTAGTATGAATAGTGTAAACACCCATGTTGTGGTAATTAGAATTATACATATTAAGACTGTTGTCAGAGTTTCTTTGTAACAATCCTAGAGTACCTTTTGCTCACGGATTGTAATTGTATATTGCTATGAGGCATTCAATTATGCTTCTCAGGCCTAATATATATATATATATATACAGGCCTGGAATTAAGATGATATTATGAAATATACAACAATGAATCCAGAAACAATTAATATAATCATCATTGAATAGCAGAGAATCATCGTATAATAATGGTGAATCACCGTAAAGATTCAAGCACAATGTTGCCTATTTTGAATCAGATGCACATGTATGTCGTATAGTAAATATGTATCTGTCTGTTTGTCTGTGTCTCCCTCTTCATATTCCGCTCCGCTTTAGTCTATCCATCTTATAATGAGATGAGATGTACATGTAACACAGTTTCAGTTTTTCAGTTGGTTTCTAATCTTGTGTTTTAAACTGTTTTTCCAAAAGGGTACAAGATGGCCCGCTCTGCTCTGCTCCTCCTATTGATTTTGTGCCACCTCCTCGAACCCATCCAAGGTAAGCTGTATTTTCTATTGTTTTAGCAATCCATTCATAAGTATTGTAGCAATATTCCAACATATCTATTTGTTACTGCATGAAATGCCTAGTTTCCCATTCGCAAATGTCGAAATGGGTAATCCAACCTACCAACTACTGGTATGAAATGAACCCTATTGTAAAATGCCTCGATTTCTAAAAACAAACAATTGTACACGGCGTGTTTATTGACATTCTGTATGAGACATTGTAATTTCTACTTATATACAATCATTTTTTGATTTTGCAGTGTGTATTTATTCCATAGAATGATGTTTCAAAATACAACAATAATCAAAAACTTGACACAGAGGTCATATATGGGGACTCATGCCCAACAGTTTACAGAACAAGTAATGCATAATGAATTATGTTGCAGTTTTGTTTACACTCTTTAAGAAATTCAGCTTATTGTCAATTATAAGCCTAAATATTCATATTGTGTTGTGACATATAGTGTGTGTCCACCCATTTTAATAACAGGTGCCACATTAGAGTTACTATTGAACATGACTATTTCAGTTTTCTTTATATTAATACATAGACCACTTTTACTGAACCAGTTGTAAACACGACTGGCGTCATACTGGAGCATATTTTCAGTTGCAGATGATTCATGTTTGGTATAGAAAATGACATCGTCAGCATACATGGCTATGGAACAGTGTTAAACAATAGTTGGGAGGTTATTGATGTAACAAATGAATAGGAGAGGGCCAAGTATAGAACCCTAAGGGATGCCAAATGAGATTTTCCGGGTAGTGGAGTCAGCATTATTACAGAATACATATTGACTCCGGTTTTCCAGATAGGCGTGGAACCAGTTAGTGTAGAGTTTGGGTAGACCTAGGCATTCAAGACGAGCCAGTAACTCTCCACGGTGTATTGAGTCAAAGGCCGCTACGGTCTCCCCCCGGCCACGTGCCTCATATAGGTCACTGACCACAGAGAAGACGGCATCGGCCGTCCCCCTGGACGATCTGAACCCATATTGGCACGGCGACAATTTATTGTTATCTTCTAACCAGTAATATACTCTAGCATAAATAATTCGCTCCATTATCTTACTGGGTATAGGCAGGAGAGAGATAGGACGCCAATTGCCTATTTCCCTAAGATCCCCACTCTTTGGTAATGGAACAACCTTTGCACAGGACCATGCTGTAGGAAAAGCAACCTTTTCCAAACAGGCATTTATGAGACAAGTTAATTGGGGTGCCATTATAAGAAGAGCATCCTTTAATATCCTAGAAGAGACATTATCAACACCACTTGATTTGTGAGTTTTTATGTTATTTACATTTTCAATGACCTCAGAGTAGGTCACAGCGTCATCCATACACAAAGGAGGACCAGTTAGGCCATAAAAAAAAGGTTTGTTTCAGGTAACATGGGAAGAAAATGTAGGGTCGGTAGGTCGGATTTTTTTTTTAAACTTTTTTTTTTTAACATGGAAGTACTAGCCGGTCTCTCCGAAGACCCTAAAATTGACCCAAAAAGGGTAAAAATACGAAAATTTCTTCAAAATTGCATAAAAAAACGTAGGGTCGGCCCTGCTTTGATAGGGTCGGTCGGGTTACCTGAAACAAACCTTTTTTTTTGTGGCCCTATGTCAGTAGCTGACTTACATAATATTATGGTTATTTCTGGTTATGATTTCAGACCCACAAATAGATTCTGACCAATTTCAGAAAAAAAGTTATTGATGTACTCTGGAACATCTCTGCCAGTGACATCCTCACCTGTCATGTGAGGCTTATATACTATTTTAGGGTTGGCCTGATCTATATTGCCTAAAAGTATGTTAATCTGTCTCCAGAATTTAGTAGGGTTATCTGAGTATTTTTCTTATTTTTCATGAAAGTATTGATTTTTGGCATAGTTACAGAGTTTATTGATTCTGTCTCTAAGATATTGTGCCCTATGTAAGAGAGGGATATTGTGGGCCCTATTTTGACAGTACTCAAACATGACCTGGTTACGTTCGTAGATGAGTTCTAAGATGTTGTTGTTTAACCATGGTTTATTATAATCTTTAAATTTCATATTCTTGATTGGACACTTAGCGTCAAGATATTGAGTTATGTGGTCCAGCATTATTGACCATTTCAAATCGATATTTGGTTCACTATGAAAACTAGCCCAGTCAATGTTGAGCATGTAATCTTCAAAATCGGCCCGATTATAGTGCCTATAAGACCTACCGGTTATAGACCGTACTATTGGTTTTACCCTATATAGTTTACGGGTTATGAACGTAGCCAGGTGGTCTGATAGGAAAACAGGCAGGACGCATTATTTCAATTCAATTTGCAAGGTTTTTATTCTGCAAGCACGAAAAATATAAAAGTACATACAATTATATTTGTTTCAATCGAATTACAGAGAAGGTTGATACTTACAATCAATGATTAATTACATTTGCATTTTTTACTACAGCACCTCCATTTCGTTATTACTGCATGAGAACTTACAAAAAAAGTCAGTTATGGTGATATTACTTGGGGTCAAGGGGAAGGGGAGGGGGAGGGGAGATGAATATGAGGTATACCAAATTCTTATAATACATATAGAGGAATTCCATGCATATATATATGAGGGTAATTTTTATCTGACTCAAAGACATGGAGAGCTTATAATCAACAGGAATTTTACAATAATAATCAACATTTTCTATTACATACCCTACTGTTCTATAGACCAAGTGATCAAGATACATTTTCATAATACATTTTTCAAAAGGCACAGGAGAGTTGACAATCATATAATGAGGTGATGCTTGAATAAAAATAGAAATAGATATGTGAGTATAATACGACTCAAAAAACCCACGTTATTAATACAATACAAAGACTTTGTAAGTTTCATATATATCTAAGTTTGCCAGCCAAGTTGAATAAATTCAACGAAAAAGTTCATTTGCAGTATGTTCATCGCTGGGCTTTCGGGGTGAAAAGAGAAAATATATGTAGTACAATCATCACTCACTGCAATTACAGGTTTGTGAATTGGAGCTCATAGGTCCAGGTGGTATCAAAGTACTTGAATAAACTACTTTTAAGCATACTCTTAAAAGTGACATTATTGTCAGCCATTAGAGACCATAGTACATGTTGTGGTCATTACATCATTTGAACATATACACAAACTGTACCTGTATGTGGTACATTGAGCGCCCTCTCATACTGAACTGTATGGGGGCTCATGGTGTTTTATATAATGTGTTTGTTTGTGTTCTGCTTGGCTGTGCTAAAGTGTGTAGTAGTTCTATCTTAATATAGTAACTTATATTGGTAGAGCACTAATAGGCTAAGGCTGGCCAGCTCTCCTCCAGCCTTAGCCAAAGACAAGTGAGAGGTACATAAACTGTATATAAATGGTGTTTATTACTAATTGCCAACAAACCAGTCAACTCTATACATCCTCTGGAGGGTATCTTCAATGTGCTAAATACCTTCAGCATCTGATACAACAGTAAGTATCAATATGTGTGTGCAGGTCAGTGCAGTATGTGTTCCATGAGTATAGTGATGTTAAAAATATAGAGATTCCTATAGTGAGCTGTTGAGTCCTGATACTGGGGATGCGGTGACCATCCCCGCATGCTTCCAACCTAACTCCAGAGGTGCGGGCCTACCCTCGCCCATGACCCAGGTGAGTAGCCACAGCTCATCTCCAAATGAGCTGTTACTCGCTACTGGCTACTGACGGGCACCTGCGGCAGCTATATGGTAGCCACCTACAGCCCCCTGCAACACCTGTGCCAGGCCTCAGCCTATGACAGGTGGCCACGGTTTTCTTCTGCATGTGACTGACCGGTCTATGTTCCTGCCCCTTTCATCAGTCTCCAATCACATTATAGGTCTACTCTCCATCTGATGTTTTAGCCCCAGCCTCAACTAGAACTATATCCACACATCAACAACAAACTCTGCAATATCATACAATGATACCAAGCAACATAGATACATTATTCTATATGTTGATATATGCTTATAAATATGACCATCATGCAATGAAACTCTCTAAATCAATATTATAATTCACTGTACTATTAATATTTAACGTATTCCGTTGATATTACCCTGATCCACACACCACAATAGTACAATACTGCGAGTGTGAGTATACGTCAGAATAAGATCCTTTATAAGCATTTTATAAACATGTCCATTTCAAGGACGCTGCAATGCCTTAATGCATGATGATATTGGTCACCATGATGCATGAATGCAGCCCTTGTGAATAACTCGTCCGGGCTGCGTTCAAGCATCATGGCAACCCTATAAGATATCAACCCATATATATGGGTTGATTCACTCCCGGAATGTCGGCATAATGCACCAATGCAGCACCGGCGAGTTTATGATACAGGTGTCATATTTTAGTAACCCTTTATAACGGGCGTTGGCCCTACACTCAAAAAGTAAACTCGTCTGCAGACTCTTCTAAGTGACAAGAGAGTGGGTCCTCTAGCTGTAGTTGTCAGATAGAAGATACACTTGGTATGTACCAGCCCAAAACCTGACTCATGCCAGCCCTAGACTCGTCAACCAGGGTCTGATTCAGGATTTTCCCTGTAGGTGGCATCAGTATAACATGCATTCTGTATAAAGTTGGGGAATGAATTGCATAATTTCTATGTTGATTTTAATCATATTTATGGGAATACACATTCATGTTATGGAGAATCCGGAGATTTATCTATTGGGGATGCTAGAAAAGGTAAAGGAATCAATGTTTTGATATAATTGAGACAAAACAAATATGTGTAGGGCACGCACACCTCTTTTGTGGTTATTTCTATGGTACAATAGCTGCAAGGAAACTCCCATTGGTATGACATCCACATATGTGTTAGCAGTCTGTAACTAAAGAGTAGAAATACTCTCAATATAGACTTGGGGATATGGCAAGAATTCCCCTAACCTACATACCTCTATGTTTGTATGAATTAGCTATTATAAACCTCAAAAATATAGACAGACATGAACAACAATTATTGCTAGGCAGAACCCAGTAAGCTCCACCTGCAGTAAAGTAGAGGTTATATTGCACAGGCTAACCCTCTAAGGGGTGCATAGTGCTTTAAGGTGCCATGCTCTATGTGATCATAATACATGAATTCAGCCTTGGCAAGTATCATCGTCCAACTGTTCATTCATTTCCAAAGGTGCATGAAGGCAGGCTTGGCGAATAGACTCACCAGGGCTACATTCATGCATCATGCTGACAAAGGGATTCAAGCACATTTAAAGCAGTTTGCAGCCAATAAAGGGTTAACTATTCTGGGTTGTGAATTTGACGACCTTAGACTTGTCACTTGGAGTGGGCCACTGCCTGGGCTAACATTGTCAGTTAGATGACCCTAGTCTTGTCTTGTGGGATGATAACCGGACAGTTCATCAAATAGACAACCTTTAACTCGTTTATTTTATGACCGTCACTTTAAAGACCCTAAACTCTTCTTATAAGACGACCTTTTGACAAGTTTGGATCCCTTCATTTTATCAGTGTACACGGACGTTGTCACAACCACATAACTACCATAGTTGTGTTTCCCTACTCAATCTAGGTAAACTGTTTGAGGAGGGTCAGTCCGCACCTTTGCCAGCATGCCCAGATGAAGATGAGGGACCCTTTGTGAACAGGTCCTGGCACAGGAGTGATACTCATCAAGTCGGTGCTAACACTGTCCTCTTCAAGACAGACGGGTCAGGGAAGGTGACCAGCATACACGGCCGTCCTGACATGCTGATTGACAGCAGCAGCTTCTCCCTGACCATCAAACAGGTACAGATAGAGGACGACAGGTACTTCATCTGTTCCGCCTTCATACAGAGTGGAGACTTCATAGACTCCAGTATAGAGCCATATAAAGTTGATGTTCACAGTAAGTATACACCTAGATATATACACGTAAACACTTGACCTGGTTAACCCTTTAGTGTCGGCATACTGCCTCAAGGCAATTTTGCCATGGAGCAGGATTAGAGAAGTATTTCTTCTGATATTTTGAAATAGACAACTGAAAACTATCAACCTAACAGGCCATCGTAGACGCCTTACCGACCGCATCAGCTATCATAACTATTTATGATCAAACGTGTGTACTTCGTAATATAGGCTATAGCAAACCACGTCTTCCTTTAAACTCCCCCCAACCTGCCTTCCCTGACTTCCCAACCCCCTACAGGCCCTGCTGCATATTATGTTTATTATGACCTATAGTGAGAAATGAACATATGATAGCAGAATTGTCAGAAAAAGTTGGCCATGAGTAATTATTATCACTTTTCTCGTGAAATATTATGTTTCGAGCATTATTTGCTATTTCCCCTGATATCACCATCTCCCATATTGCGCCCTTGTTAGGGAGCGGAGAAAGAAATTAGGTCAATGGTGGTGTATTCCTTATTATTGTAGACCTTTAGATATTACATTGGGAAGTATCCACCTTTATACATTTTGATTCTAGACCAGGTAGAACCTGAGATTTTGTCACTTGAAGATGCCACAACCCCACCTGCTGGGGAACATTATCAACTATGGTTGTCAGGGGGAGACTCAGGCCTCAGCTCCCGAATCTAACACACCAATAGTATGGAGGGAAAACCCCTGCAGAATGTGATTTAGGACCAAGTTGAGTAACATTCCCATATATGTATATACACCCAAAGAATTATGGTATGGGGCATCACTTTCATGCACTGACAATGTGTCAGTGTAAGTGTGTTACGGGACATCACCATTTTTTTAAATCACAAAATCCATATTTCTCACTAGTCTGAACAATGAATAGCTAGAGCTAGTCTCATTAATTGGCTGTCATCACCATCTGTAAGTTTAAGCATTCACAGGTCTCTAGAAAAAGGGTAATCTTACCTTCTCTGGTGGAGCAATAATAACAACTCCACCATCTTGGATGCCACCCAGATGAGGGATCTCATTTATACCTGATTACTATTGGCGAATTTCATGGAAAATCTGAAATATCTGCACCTTAGAAAAGTCTGTAGATTTTAATAATTATAAGACATGACTTGTGTATCATGCCTATACCCCATAATGATGTTCGAAGCAAAATAACCACTAAAATGCTTCTGCTCTATAAACGTTCCATAGCTATGAAAACTGTCTAATTTGGAACACGTATGAAAAAAGAATTACGATGGATTAGGGGTTATTAGTGGCATGAAAAGTCAATGTGTGAGGAACTGAACTTGTATGAAATATCAAGTATGGATATGAGGCCAAATAAAAAAAAAGTTTTGTTTCAGGTAACATGGGAAGAAACTCTAGGGTCGGTAGGTCGGATTTTTTTTTTTTTTTACTTTTTTTTTTTTTTACTTCCCCTCTAAAATTGAACCGAAAAAGTGTAAAAATGGAGAGATTTTTTTTCCAAAATTTTGTAAACCTAAAATTGACCCCAAAAAAGTCTAAAAATATAAAAATTTCTTCAAAATTGCATAAAGAAACGTAGGGTCGGCCCTGTTTAGATAGGGTCGGTCGGGTGACCTGAAACAAACCTTTTTTTTTGGCCTGAGGATGTCCACGTGAGGTGTGGATATGTGAGGAATATACTGGAGCAATCGTGTGTGAAAATATATATCTGTAGTATGTCCATGTATATGTATATATGATATGCATGTATGCGTGAGGAACCAAATGGTCGTGTGAATTAGGGGTTATAAAATACTATGACATAGCCGTGTAAATAAGAAATTGATATTTCCACGATTTCGGGCTCTTTGTGTGTCTGTAAATGAAAATTGTTGTTCCACATGTCGGAAGAAAATCATTCATAAACACTAGAGTTAACATCGCACCTCATTGTTTGAGTAACCACAAGGGCTGCTGTTCATTCATATCCTGCAGTAAAACCAACCATCACATGGACAGGACTAAGCACAGTAACTCACCCCGAGAACACCAAGGTAACACTGTCCTGTACAATAAAACGTATGTACCCACGGTTAAAGCACGGCGACTTCCAGATGAGATGGGGGACACACACCATCGGTTCTACCGAGACTGAGAATGCAGACCTATCCTACAGTTACACTGTGCAGTATGAACGCACGCTGACCCAAGCTGACAATGGTACCATAGTCAAGTGTACTGTCACCCCCACTATAGGAGAGGAGGTCAGTCTGGTAAAGACCATTTCTTTACAAAGTGAGTATTTCCATATCTATGTCTGTAAAGCGTTCATACTAGAGAACCTCTGACCCATCCAATTCCAATTATCAAGGTTGATTTAGAAAAGCATTAGGCTATGAGATGAGAATTTAATGTAACATGGCCTCATTTACGAGAAATTACAGTGTATTAGCGAAATGCCTCTAGTATAATATACATGTACACGCATATCAGCAATATATCCAAGAAGTATCCAGCATCAGGGATGTCAGACATGCATCTTGTAAGTATTGATTATTTCAAATGGGTTACTCCCTAACAGCTACGATCCACACTGATGACATTAGCAGTACGGTTGGTGACATCGACAGTGTTCGACATAATCAAAGTAGGTACACTCTAAGAACAGTGTGTTGTGGGAACATGCTTAAAGAGTAACACACATAAATTTGCAACACACTTTGAGATTTAACACACTTATGAATTGTAACACACTTTTTGTCAACTCACTTACCTGCTTACACACTTGTGGTCAGAGAGGTGTGTATCATATACAAAAGGGGGCAGCAGCAGTAAATGTCTATCATGCACCTATGCTACATTCTAACAGCCATATAGTAGCTGTCGCAGTGGCTTAGTAGGCAAGTCTTTGGACTGAGAACTTAAAGATCCCTGGCTCGATTCCCAATGGGGCTCACTGTCAAATGGAAATGTTTATTTTCTAAGGAGGACCATAATATTTTAGCCCCCCCCCCCTCAAGAAGGGTCAAATTTCTTTTCCACCTCAGGAGAGGTTAAACTGTTTTACAACCCCCTCCCCAACCAATCCCCTCTACTACAATGAAAGATATAACACCTATTTAATAGGGGTTAATTTGCAATGAGATAGATACAAAAACTGTAGTATTTAAATCTCATTGAATGAGCAAACTCACTCAATCCATATTGGAAATAGATGAGAAGTTTTTTCTCTACAACTATACACACATGTTCTTTGCCTAAACCAAATAACCATCACATGTAAGATCTTATTAGAGGTTCTGCAAGGCTGTAAAAGCAGGGCTTATTAATAGCTGATTAACTATTGTCTTTATAATAGATATCAAGCCCTGCAAATTATGTTATTATTAGTCAGTGCATTGGCATCCCTCAATAAGGGCGGTCTTTGTATTGTCTAAGAACCACTTCATGTCATAACATATTAATCCCCAAGGTAAGTTATATAGCTTACTGGTAACTGGTAAGAAGTTGTGTGATCTTTGAGAATACTTTGTGTCTCCTGACTGTTGTGTGTTCTGGTACCTATTTGAGGGGGGAATACACCATGATTGTACAAGGAGATTTGGTGGCCTAGTAAGCAAGTCACTGGACAAGTGTGTGAGAGGTCCTGGGTTCGATCCCCAGAGAAGACCTGGCACCAAATCTTCCCAAGTGAAACAAGTTGTCCTGACAAGAGTCGCGTCTATTAGTGTCGGTAGACAGACTGCGGTGAACCTTCAGTGTCCTGGTCTCCCATGGGACTTGCACCGATCCGCTTCAACCCGTAGAAGCATAATACACTTGCGATTGGTAAAGAGATAGCAGATATCAGTGTTGACGAAGGTGGTCCTAGCCGGGAGGGGAAAAGGCTGCAATGGACCACTGGAGACACTGAGAAAAGGTTGTGAGAGCAACCATCCCACGCTATCTGAAGGTGGTACGGTCATGGCACATTGCGCCACAGTCACCAGTTGGTTATCAGGTGTGTCAGTTTTGCCAGGGTCAGAAGCTAGGATGTGTTCACAGTGGTTGACTAAGACTTGTTTACTGTCAATACAAACTCAGTTTTGATATAATCTTCTATTCCCACTTTTATTGTGAGCGGTTCAATAAGCACTTTTCCTAGATATAAGAAGCCTTTAAAAGTGATACACACAGTATATGCACAGTATGAACATGAATAGCCCTAACTAGAAATTAAATAAATCTATACTAATTTAACTCTTAACCCGTGTAGAAAGTAATCATACTTAATATTGAGAAAAAAATATTTGTCAAGGGATTCGAACCTGCATGGACAGGACTCATGTGCCAGCACCTAGACAACTCAGCCACGGCACCTGACATACTCTGTGAGGTGTAGAACAGCTATTTTAATCCTCACCTCCTCAATACCATAGCTTTGTACACCAACACACATTTTAGATTCAACACACTTTTGCCAAAAGTGTGTCGTGTGTTACCAAAAAAAAGTGTGTTAAAAGTGGCTTCAGAAAAGTGTGTTGAAAAGTGTGTAAACGTAACACACTGTTTTTAGAGTGTATTTCTGTTGAGCAAGGTATTTTATTTGGACACATCTCAGCAATAGAAAGTGAATGTTACAATATCTTCGGTTCCCTTCCTTGAATTCCTGTGAAAACCAAGAGAAATGAACAGTGCTGTTCCCATAAATTTTGGCTAAGATGAATGTGTCCTCAATTCATGAGAAATTATGAGAATTGGTGAAATCTTGGTAAAATTAATAAAGATGCAAAACTCAAACTCTCACTCATTCTCTGTGGATATGATACTATTCATTCATCTTGATTCGTTAAAAAAAAATGAACACAGGTGAAAAATCTGATTTATTGAAAACGTCACAGGTTCCTTACGGTTAAATACGGGGGTGGCATCAGGCACCGCTGTCGTCGTCGTCGTCATCATCATCCTAATCATTATGACGGTCTGCATCAAGAAGCGACGAAAATCACAAATTGGTGAGTATAGCAGACATTGGCCCTTTCTTAGCTTTAGATATAAGTATAGGCCCCTAAGAATTAAAATGAAGAATCTTGACTGGGTTTGAACCTTATTCTCCTTGTCAAATTCAACATCAATTCGGGAGGGTATTCTGTCCGTTTGTCGTCTTGATGCACCGATAGGCCTGTGTCCACAGGGATTTATTAGTATGTTTGTCGGCGCTTGCATTTTGAACGTTTTTGGCGCCGACAACAGCCTGATAATTTGAATTCACGTTTTTAGCTCCGACAAACCTGATAAATCCTATAGTGGCTTATTGCAGCGCTGTATTGGTGCATCAAGACCACTCCGTAGGCTTCAAATCGGAAGAGCTTTACTTTTCATTGGAATCTGTTCTAATGTTGAAGGTAAATTTCTCCTTTTTGACCCGGTCTCCACTCATTGTCTTCTTTTACCCCTATTTCCCAATTCTTTCCCTATTTTCTCCAATTAGAGTATTATGTCTTTCTTTTGACCGTATTTCCCATTTCTCCTTTGGCCCAGATTTGTCTTATTCACCCAAGTTTCCCCCTTTTCCTTAAAATTCCACTGTATTTTAGCTACAAGCTGGTTATACATTGTAGTTATAGTAATGTAAAGCTCTTATCCTAGGTCAAAGCGGGGTGGAGACAGGGAGGTGCAAGAATGTGGACTCTTCTCACGTTACCAGCGCCCAGTACACAACCATGTCTGATAAACACTCCCACCGAAACAACAAGATCAGGGAAGCAGGTAGGCCAACCTGCTGTATTATTGTCAGTATATTCATGCGTCCCCGTTATATCTAATAGCCAAACTCCACAGTACGATTTAGGTAGGACAAACTCTGCATTTATGGGAACTGAGGAGGTGTTGTCAATATGCAAGGGCCTACTGCTCTATTGCAAGGCATTATCGGCTAAGGGGCCTTGCCTGAGTATTGCAATTTAGATAAAGTCAAATATCAAAACATTTAGATATTTCCTGCTGAAAACCCTAGAAATCTCTGCGGTTTACAATATTGCAAATACATGGTTTACAAAGGGAGGGCACTGCAGATATCTTTAAGCTTTCTTATATGAAATAATCAACCAAAGTTAAACTATAAAGTAACTCCCCCAAGCTACAACCTTTAACTATGATAAACCGCAGTGATTCAGCCTAGAATATAGGCCATAGTGTAGTTTGGAATAAGCAAAGGTATGCTAGAAGCCTTGCATTTTGGAATATCAGCAACAGGCCCACATTGCTATTTTGCCAAAACACGAGGGTGTCAGGCACACAAATCGTACTGTGGAGTTTGGCTATAAAGCTGTTGCTGTGGGGGTTAAAGTTCTTCTGTATTGGCGTTCAAACTTTGACTTGATTAGTATAGTTTTCAATGCCTGGTCAGTGCGTTATACGCGTATTGGTGTATAACGCTACTGACTGCCATTGTAACTCAGGGTCAGGGCTTCATGTTTATATTTTCTGATGATGTGCTGTGTGGGTGCATCATGCTGACCTGTTGTTGGGATTGTATCAAACGTGTAGAGTATGCATGAATGCAGTACTGGTACTAGCGAGTTACTTCCAGGTTGCGTATATGGCATAAACTCCCCACTTATGCTGTTTCGGCTATTTCTGGCCCTTTTCAGGCTTATACCCCTACAGAATAACCAGTTTTGCACCAATTTATTCAAAAATTTTTACATGTGAAAAAACATCCTAATTATTCGGGAAATCTCTATTTTTTGTGTATTGGCCCAATATTTTTCTGGCCCTCCAAAGGCCCAAAAACCCCTAAAAATGTCAAAAACGTTTAAAATGTCATGGTTTACATGTCTCCCATGTGTACTGAGGCAGTAACAGCTTATTCCTAATATCATTTTCTATTAGGCCTATGGTATAGTCAATTGATTCACGAGGATTTCACTAGATATGTTCCGTATTTTTTTCTCCACAGTCATTTAAGTGTATTTTGTCAGCAAAATATTCAAATGTCATTTCAGGTTGATACCTCCATATAGTAAATAAAGAAGATCCACACAGTCTCTATTGTATCCCAGATTGTGAGGTAACTCTTGTGTCTTCTGCTGGAAATTTTTTTTGAAAAATATCCACTAATCTTGCCTCCAGGAGCATATGTCTATTGGGATACATATTTTCTGTCACAGAGTCACCCGGAATATTCGTCACCAGCCACCCTGATGAAAATTTAAACCTTCATAGAATTGTTAATACCCAATGTATTTAAGTTATCTCTGGTTTTCCTGTGTCCTACCCACTCCCTCTAATGTTCTAATGCAAAAATCCACCATTTTTATCTATTTCTGTCACGGAGTCACCCGGGTGACTCCGTGACGTAGAATAGGTTAATAGGGGTACTTTAGGCCTATACTGTGCAAATTTGGTCTAACTAGATATCATGATGCTTCATATTTCTTAAAGTTCACTTGATCAGGACACTGTAGAGTGAATTTAACCAATAATGGGACCATTTTGAGGAAACTAGGGTAAAGTTGAGAGTATGTAGTTGAAATGTTCATATTTCTGATAAATGTTCAAAATTCATCGGGCTGTATCTCAAAAACTATTACTCAGAGGATATCCATTCTTGGTATGCTTCAATATATATGTTGGCCCAGCTTGTACACAAAAATATTAGTTGCTGTGATGTATTTAAAACATAATGTGCATGATCATGGATTTTTTGTCACAGAGTCACCTGAAAAAAGGACAATAAACTTAACGAGGCAATAAAAACTGAACCGCTAGGGTTAGAAATGTACCAAAAAGTGTTCCAACGAGCCAAGATATATACCTTTCAATATACTAAATTTGTTTAAAGATATTAAGAACTTTCTGTTTTGTCCTTCCTCTATCCTAAAACAACATAAGTTTGAGCCATACATGAATCATCACACTGACAAATGGGCTAATGCATTACCTTGGAGCACTGTGCTTCCCTTTAAGGCCAATTAATCATTAGACTCATAAAGATAACTATTCTTATGACCGCATACCAAGCTATATTTTATGCTACTTCATCCTGTGGTCAGATTCCAATGTATGTCTGATCGCTTCACCCAAACTTTCTATATATTTGCTTAGGACGTGTCGATGGTTGCCAAGAGGGGTAAGTACTGCGCGTTCGAATTGGTTTTTTGCAATTACCTATCACATTAAGACATGCACTGCCCACATGGCTGATAAATATTATGTGAATGATCCTAGCCTACGATCATGTAGACAAACATCCTACTATTAAAGACTCTGGATCTGCACTACTAGACCCCTCGCTTATAATAGGCCTGTGTACACTAGCATATATCAGGTCGTTTGTCGTCCGTCAAAACATGAATTTGAATACAAATATGAAATATATGTTTTGTCTCCATGTGGACACAGGTGGACCACAAAATTCTCAAGTACACAAGTGGGATAGCAATCTGCAGGGGTCAAAAATGGACGTCAAAAGCGGACATTTGAATATCTAACATGATTTTTAGTGCAGAAATTGGAATATATGCTCTTTGTTCTATTGTAAAACCACCTCCATGTTTGCTCTGGGCAGTCTGGGCAGCGATTTATAACGCCTAGTGGACACAGGCTACATGCAGTTAAAGTAGAATATATCTACCAAATATATTCCCAGATATGTACATATTGCTTGACGTCAAAACAGCCATATATTTCACTTCCCTTGTCGTATAATGGACACACTTCTATTGGCACATGCAAAGGTATACTTATAACATATTCCGCACCGTACATTTTCTAAGTGTATTTATGATCTTGATAATAATTTACAAACAAATAATTTTACAGGCACTCTTCCCACCCTTGGGAACTGGCTCCGACACCGTCATCTGCACTGGCCCCTGCACTGTCTCCTGAGATACCGTCCATGACGTCTCCTGCACTGCTTGCTGCACCGTCCTCGGGAGTGCCTACTGCACTGTCCCCTGAACTGCCGTCCATGACGTCTCCTGCACCGCTTGCCGCACCAGCCGCAGTAGTGTCCATGACGTCTCCTGAGCTGGCAACTGCATTGTCAGACCCACCACACGACGGACCAACCCATGCACCAGTCACACCCGGGGGAACACCGACTTCCCCAGCTGTTCTCCTGCCTGCTTCACCATCCTCTGAATCAACTTCTGAATGTACGTTTCTTTTCACTGACAAACGTGAAGTCTTTAGTGAACTCTTACTGAGTCCTGATCTACACTAAGGGAGTGCTCATTTTTTAACAACAGGGGGGGGTGGTGAGGTTTCGCGCGGAGCGCGCGAATTTTTTTCACCCCCCCCTAGAGGGGTCGAAATTTTTTACCCCCCCCCCCCCGGCAGGCCGAAAATCGCGCGCGTTCGCGCCCCTTTGTAGCATAGTAACGCGCGGGCTTTTCTCCTCCAAACAGGTTGAATTTTTTTGCCCCCCCCCCCAAGAGGGGTCTGAATTTTTTACCCCCCCCCCCCGGTCAAGGGGTCCAAATTTTTTACCCCCCCCCCAAATCCACCACCCCCCCCTGTTGTTAAAAAATGAGCACTCCCTAATAACATCACTGTAAAAAGTTGGTTGCCATTTTTGTAAGTATACAGTAGATTCTATACTGTAGGTGTACAGTTTACAGTAGATTCTACTATCAATCAATTCTACAGTAGATTCTACTGTGTACATACACTAGCTATTTACAGTAATGTTTGCTACAGGATTAGTAATTCTAGAAATAAACATCCCCATAATTTCCACTTATCATAATTATGTTCACAGCCACAATACTTTAACGACAGTATCATGATGTGCTGAGATGCTTGCATATTTTTGTAAAGATACGTATAACACATTCCCCATAAAAGTGTATGGCAAAGATATCACATGTCTGTCTACCCTGATTCCAATATATTCGCCCACAGATGGACCATTCATCAAAACAAACATCACAAAAATAAGGAAGGAGACTGCAGAGACAGTTATGAATGACAAGGTGAAGTCTCACATTCATTATAATCTCATTTTGTTTAGTTCCCATCTTAGAAGGCCTAGCACATAATTATATCTATGTTAAGACAGTCGTCCATTGGCAAATAAGATGTGTTTTGCTGGTCGTCTGTCTAATTAGAATTCATTGCCCAATATATATGGTCATTTTGAAATAAAAGCTTGCACGATTTTATTCCCCCCATTAAAAATATATAATAGAGAAGCCCATAGTTGTGTGGACATTAGATCCCTTTGTCCATATCATCACCCATTGATGACATTTAAATGACCTCTAAATATTCTCTAAATATTATATTTTTACAGTATTTGGAATACATTTTAGTAAGATTTAGAATTCGAAGAAAAATCAGACATACCCACTGTAATACCATATCCACTGATGATACATTTTAAAACCCAACCTGGAGTTAGGCAGGCATACAACGCCGTCTATAGGCTATGCCAAAAACATGTCTAAGTAACTCGGGAGGACTCCAGTTGGAATTAGAGTGATGCAAGGTACTACAAGAAATGACAAGATGGAGAAATAGGGTTATTAATATTGTAGAATTTTGGATATCACTATTACCTGCCAGGTGTGTGCTCATATCATACATAAAGGTCGAATCCCACAGGGCGACTTATGCCCCCAGGACCACTGCTGAGTATACTTGGGGTTCTATCTCTGCATTTTATCCTCAACTGTTGTATTTTGTAGTTATGGTTAGGGGAGTTACTTTACAATGTATTGCATTGCTAGATCCTACACTATTAACCATGAAAGGATATGAGTAGTGACCCCCTTAATTTTGAAATGTTTGTAATATGTTGAAATCGCAGAGGTTTTCCTATTAAGAAGGGGGAAATGTCGAATTTTTCAGATCTTAGTTTGTGCCCAATTCGCAACAGATTCCTTGCAGTTATAGATCCCTCTTATAGTTACATCCGTTGTGAATTGGAGGGAGTTTCCCAATTCGCAACAGATTGCCAATTCGCAGATATTTGCCAGCATAAATCGCCCTGTGGGATTTGACCTTAACCCAATCAATTATTGTACCCACAAATCTTTAAGCTACGTTGATTTACTTATATCCATTCAGGAAAGAAACTACCCGATGGGATCGCAGCCTCGCGGTAAGGCCATTCTTCTCAACATAGATAATTTCGCGCATGTCCAAAAAGACAGGCTGGGCTCTGACAAGGACTTTGTGAACTTGAACATCTTATTCACAGAGTTGGGGTTCCAGGTGGAAACCTGGTCCAACCTCACGGCACAGGTGAGTGGAAACCATAATATAGACTCTATATTTTTATTTTCTATCTTAAAGATGGTGTGATTAGACCTCAGATCACAATTTATGATTTTCTGAAAATGTCAGTCAGGACCCCTTTTTTCAGTCTACTGATAATGTATCAAATTATTTTCTGATTTTTATCCATGTTAAATACAAAAACACAAAAGCGCCATTCAGTGCTGTTCTCCATCAAGAGAAAACTTAAATATGTTATAT
The DNA here is from genome assembly GCA_947462335.1 of Harmothoe impar. Classification (NCBI taxonomy): domain Eukaryota; kingdom Metazoa; phylum Annelida; class Polychaeta; order Phyllodocida; family Polynoidae; genus Harmothoe; species Harmothoe impar. Next base: position 28,747,251 of record OX381714.1, on the reverse strand, counting down.
TCTCACACCTAGATTTAGCATGGTTAAAACAGACAACGGTGGTTGAGATTCTACAAGTTTCGTTCTGTTTCAGGGAATACGGGCCAGGATTCACAAGGAGCAAAGTCGTTTTGAACATGACGCACACGACGCCTTTGTCATGTGTGTGTTCAGTCATGGTAACAGGGGTACGATACAGGACTGTGAATGTGAGGACGTCGACATCATGGAAGAACTCATCAAGCCCTTTGATTCAGTCAACGCGCCCGGCCTCGCACACAAACCAAAGATGTTCTTCATCCAGGCCTGCCAGGCAGGTGAGCAAATCCCAGAGGTCATGGGAAAAGGGTGTACTGTGATAAGATAACTCAGACTGTGATATTATGAAAGCTCAAACCGCTATTAGTTGACCAAGAATATCATATACGATTGCTTTGTTCCCGCATACAAGCCGAGGACAAAGCACACGAACACCTGTTACCTAGTACCTACACCCACCACCAGTGGCGCTGCACCACCCTATTGTATATAAGGGGCACACGCTACTAGCCAGTCGGAGAGAGCTGGGTAGGGTACTAGGTGCATACCATCGTAGACCTAATGTACAATACACCCAAACTACATACCTAACCGCTGATTGTAGTGTTACTTACTTTCGTGCATATCAAATCTCAGATATCAGTCCAATGCTAATTGACAATGGCCTGATATGACAAGACATTAGATAGTATGATGCCTCAAGTGCCAAACTCATTTGCTACCATTATGCACTTAACCAGCGCTATGTTTAAAGCTGCATAGTTTCTTACTAACTCGCCAGTGATGTGTTGGAGCCCCATGGAGACAAATGAACATGTTGCCTTTTCACATCATATATGCTGAGTTGAACTTACATATAATGTATCCAGAAATCGACAGAAAAGAACCCTTCTCAGTACTTTTTTTTTTTTTTTTTGGTTTAAACAAATTTATTCATTTTCATGATATTCGATAAATTTGTCTGTTATTACATGTGTATCCTTATGGCATCTCCAGGGGTTTATAAATATAAATATAATTCATATAATCAATATATATTTGAGTAAGCATAAACATTTTCGGTGTTATTACTAATATTTACATGGGGAATAATGTCCGAGCTCAATGAATGCGTCATCTGAGCATGATCTGCCTCTGCCAAAGGCAAGATCTATCTGTGTTCACGATGGTATGCTTAGTGTGATAACATTAGATGTGTGATGTATGAAAGTATGGGTGATGATGTGAGTATAGTATGAATGTTTTTGGCCTTCGGACTCCTTAGTGCAGCAACTTACTAGGGGAATAGTCACAACAATTTAATTCAGAGAATTATTAACTTGTCTCATTTCAACGGACTATTCCAGACGACGACGGGGGGGTCCTAGCGGTTTTTTTTTGTATAAGGTCTTGAAGGCAGAGATTGTCTCTGCTTTTTGGACCTGTGGCTTTATTCTATTCCACAATTTAATCCCTCGGGCGTGTGGCCCTTTCTTGTATTTCTGAAGAATAGCCCTTCTTGAAGGAAATTTGACCTTTAGGTCCCCCCTGGTTCTAGGGTTAACCCTTGCTTCAAGACCTAACTTCTTGGATTCTTTGAACATAATGATGGCTAGCTGGTATTCTCTACGCTTATCTAGCATTTCCATACCACATTCAAAATGAAGAGTATCTGTTCGATGCTCAATATTAAACTTTCTTGTGCAAACTCTTAGTGCCCTGTTTTGTAGGGTCTGCAGCTTCTTGACCCTGCATTTGCTGGCTCCCTCTATAAGAAAACTACAATAGTCGAAATGGGGGAGGATTGTTTGCTTGTAAACAAGCACAGCCGTATCCTGGTCCATCTGGGTATTTAGTCAATTTAACTTAAAGATTTTCTGCCTAGATTTTGACTCTGTGGCTTTTAACTGCGACTCCAGTTTCAATTCACTATCCAATATTACTCCTAGATACTTATATTCACCAGGGCTTTCAAGTGGGGTTCCATTTATTAAAATATCAAGGTTTTGACCTTGTTTTACTTTGTTTTTGGAACCGTACCAAACTGCCTGTGTCTTTTTTGCATTTATACTAAGACCATTTGAGGTGCACCAGCTTACCAGCTTATTCAAATCTGACTGTAACAGTTCACGAGCTGTGCCAACTGATTTATGACTGACGGTCAGGACTATGTCATCTGCATATAATAGCATTTTTGAGTGTGTTGGGGTCTCAGTAACTCCATTAACAAACAAAATAAATAAGAGGGGTCCTAGTATGGACCCCTGTGGTACCCCGAACAGGATGTCTCTGCTTGCAGTCTTCGTGTTGTTAAGCAACACAGACTGTTTTCTATTCTGGAGATAGCTGGCTACCCATTTTAGGATGATCCCGTCTATCCCAGATTTTGCTAACTTTTCTATCAATAGAGAATGGTGAATGCTATCAAATGCCTTACTAAAGTCTACGTAGCAGGCGCAGGTGGCTTCTGACTTGTCCCTACTTTCATACAGTCTTTCAGCAAGTAGCTTCACTGCTTCAGCGGTGCCTTTGCCTTTGACACCCTTCCGCATTCAAGTTATTACAGTCTGAGACAGGGTAGTGCCTGATTGGTCACCCATTGGCACTATTCCTATCTTTCATTCACAAAGCATTAACCAATTATTTATTTTGCTTCACCTATTGGTCACCCATGGCTTAGCAATTCACTCAACTTAGTCAACTGTTATTTTCATGTCTCTTCTGATATTCATGTGTTTTTCGCCATTTACCTCCATGGTGAGGTGCAGTTTCTTCGCAATATTCAGATATAGGTCAGGGAGGGGGTGCAGCCCATCATACATGAGTTTGTAGTCGAATTCCCATTCACCAGTGCGTGGATGGTATGTGTGGACTAGCTTATCTAGTTCAGGGTCTCTGAAGATGTCAGCAGTGTTCAAAGCATACACATAATTATTGAATTTGATGATAATTTCATTCAGCATACTTTGGTAGGGATGTTTCCTATTCTGCTCATTGTAGAGCATCAACGACATGCCGATCATTTGGCACGCAATGAATTTTACTGTTGGTATAATTCTCTGAGCTCTCCAGGCTGCCCATTGCATTTCAGCCGACATTTCTGAAACTGCTATGTCAACATATTCATATTTTGGTGCCACTCTCCTTTTCCTGATTCTATCAGTCAAATTATTGACTCCAGATAGCATATAAATAAAGTCAATGTTCTTGTTTGATTCTAAGAATTTCTCCATGCTAATTGTAGAGTCCTGAATGGTTGCACCGCCCTCTCCTATAATTCCAGCTATTTGATATATTTCTGAAGTTTTCTTCTTTAAATGTCTTACCACCCCTCCCAGTCTACTATCTCCTACTAACAACACTGATACTCTTTTTCCTCCTCTACTTATCTTTGTCAGTGGCGGTAGCTAACGCTGGACTGTCGGTGACAGTGCTGTCGCTGCCGCTGCAGCTGTCACTGTGGGTGTCACTGCCTCCCGCTGGAGCGTCACTGTCACCGGACTCTGTGCCTTCCTCACTGCTGCTCTCCTTTGTCTCCTCCTCTTCCTCTTCTCTCTGGTCCTCTGCCTCTTCTCTTCCTGACTCCGCCTTCCTTCCTCCTTTGTCCTGACTGCCTCTTCCCATCGCTCCATATCTGGTAACTCTGTCAGACCGGCTACTTTTATCCTTCGGCGGTGTGCGCCTCTGAATGAAGTTTTGCCGAGCTGCCGACTTTGCCGCCTCCTGTGCTTTGACTGCTTCAGTACTGATGTGTGTTAGGTCAGCGGCCGCGCGGTCCAGTGTAGGGCTCTGCGGCGCGTTCGATGCTTCAACTGCAGTGGCTCTGGTGTTGTTGTTTCTCGGAGGTGTCACTGCTGTGGGGCGCTTTGACTGCTGCTCTCTGGTAGCGCTGGCAGCGTGGCCCAGTGTAGACTCTGGCGTGTTCGATATATCTGCGTGCTGCTTCAATTTCCTTCGTTCTAGTTGAGGTACGGGGCGTATGATGTCAGCGCCGGGCATTCTCGGGGGTGCGTTCGGCTGCGGGGTGTGGTTAGGCGGAGTAATTCCCAATTCTATCATAACATCTTTAATCTCTCGGGTTTGATCCTCTTGTGTCTGCTTTGTGGGTGTCTTTTTGTTCTGTCCTCTTTTACCCTCTCCTACTTTGTCCTCCTCCCTGTTTCCCTCTTGTCTCTCTCTATCTTTCTCTGACTCGGGCTGTCTCTTTGGCTTGTTTTTGTCCGTCTCAATAAGTCGGCTTCTTATCCTCATCAGGATCTTTCCAAATTGGTTTTCCCCTAATAGGACTCCTGTGCTGTAGGCCTCGGTCTCCCAGCCAAGCCCTCCTGACCAGTAGTCATGCTTTGTACCTTCCACAAGCTGGTTGGGGGCTGTCTCCTTTAGCCTCTCTCTCAGGTCTGGGTGATCTGTGTACTTGGTGACGTTTATCTCTTCTAGGTAGGCTACTCTGACTTCCTTCCACCCCTGTTTGATAGGAACCCTGTCCCCGACTCCCTTGATTATGGCTGGGTCCACTAGTGCCATAATTCTGGTTGCTCTGGTTTCATCTTCATTCCAGCAGGCTTTTATGTGCTGAAAAGCCTGTTCGTTGGAAATGTAGGTTTCTGTGGTATCTGGTTTTCCAGGGATTTTCCTTGTATGAGATATGCTCGCTGGGTAGAAGTTTGACAGATAGGCTGTGCTGCCTTGAAAGACTATCCCGGCCGGGGTAGTCTTGATTCTGACTTCTTTCTTGTTCTGCTGCTTTTGGTTATTGTTTCCTTGTTGCTTCCTGTCAACTGGGTGCTTAGCTTTCTTTTTGCCTTTGGCATTTGGAGGCATCATTTCCGGGGGGATGGTGTCAACTGTGTCAAGGTTATAGGTCTCACCATTGATTTCAATGGAGTTGAGATCTATCTTCACTTTGGCTCCGGCCTCTATCTGAGCAGCTGCTACTTGCCTGAGCTTCTTCCTGGCCTCTGTCAGAATTATTGGTTCATCAGGCTCGATGAAGACTCTCCTGCCTTTGTCTGAGGTCTTCAACTTGAATTTGCGTCTCATGATGAGCTTGTATATATGATCATTATTTAGGCATACTAGTATGTGGGATTCTCTATCATCGGTTGTACCGACCCTGGTCACAGAGATGATATCTGCTGGGGCTAGTCTGATGTTTATCTCCCTGCAGATGTTGAAGGGGATAATGCCAAGGTTCTCTCTTCTGTCGAAAGGGATTCCTGTGATTATCAGATTTCTCTCGGGAGCTGGGACATGGTGTTGTGTGAAATCGTTGTATCTGGTCTCACCTGTTTTTACAACTTGCGTGTAGAGTCGGGGGGTGGGGGTTGGGTTCTGTACTGGGGTTTGTTTGCCTAGCTCTTCCTTCAATATCTTTTGACTATCTTCCAACTTCTTTTCTACTTGCTTGTCTTTCTTGTTTAACTCTTCCCTGAATTTCCTAGCTATCTCATCAATCTTCTTGTCACAAGCTTTCTTGTAATCTCTCATTTCCTTCCTGACGTCAGTAAGGTCTGAGGCGGTCTTTTCTTCTAGTGATGTCAGCCTCCTGTTCACCGCAATATCTACATCCCTTATTTGTGCCTGAACACCATCTACTTTCTTGACTAGTTTTTCCATGGACTTTTTGTCTGCCACTGTTGACAAAAGCATATTCAGCTTCTGATCCATGGAGAGTTCTTTCCTAGATTTCTTTTTTCGGGATGATTTCTTTGTTGACTTGGGGGGTGAGGGAGCGGGTGGAGTGTGGGACTCACTGCTGTCAGAGTCAGTCGCCCTGTCTTCCCAGCCCTCCCCTTCATTCTCAATATTAGGCTTTGTACCTGTCATGATGTTTAATCTAAATCAATACTATTGCTTAAATTTGACTAAATTTGGAGTGTATTGGTTGCTTTATATGAATATGCCAGTGTATGTGCTGCTTTATACCCACCCGTGTGTGTAAATGTCGTCTGCGGTGTAACTGGGTCACGGCCTCACTAGGTTACCTGTTGTTGTGTAACAATGGCCGACTGCTGCCGGCCCTACCTGCCTACCTAAAACATGTACATGTGAGTTCTTACCAACCTTACTTTTCCCTCTTCTCTGCCCTGGTTGCTCTAGAGCCTATCCTCCTGGTGGCCTCCTACTCTGACGTTTCCGTCGTGAGGTTAACTCCCAATAATCCATGTAGCCTGCTAGCGGTCACTTTAAGGTGCGTGCTTCATGGCTGCGTTCGATCTCATCAGTACTTACTACCAGTATGTTGCTCATAGGCCCGTCCATAATTATATAGAATGATAATATATATTTCAGAGAAGAAGGTTCCGGTGGAGTCTGACTCAGGGGATGAGGTCCTGGTGACGGCTTTAGGTGCAGACAACATAGCAGGACTCGGCTCCAGCTCGCATGAGATGGCAGACTTCCTGCTCGTTCACTCCAGCTTGGAGGGTAAGATTTTTAGCGGATGACCAGCTTTGGCCTCGAGTCAATATCATTAATATAAACAGCCTCTCGGCTGTATATCCAGTACATATTGGTAGATTGGACAGTGAACTGCCCGATGATCCTTCTGTTGAAAGCAGCCAGTGCATATTTATTCTACAGCTTTCAGTGTGAGCCACCGCAGTAATTGAAGAGTTTGTATGCAAAACGACATGAACGCCATTCTAATAATAAGGATAAAAATCTAACAATAATCAACATAAGGGATAGTGAAATATAATCTTCAAACTGTTTTTTGAAGGTTTACTATTTTTCATATCATTAGGACCTACTCAGTATACACTATGTTACCAAAGTATAATAATTGATCCCAGGTGGTCTTTACAAAAACACTTTTATGCTTCAATTCTGGGATGGAGATTATATCTTTTTGCATCCAAACTCTTCAAATTTAGTTATTGCTAGTGTGAAGTGAACTTGAGATTAGCCCGCGCCCCCATGTCCCTTGGCAGGTTACCCGTCGTACCGGCACACGTCAATGGGGTCCTACTTCATCCGGGACTTGGTGTCCGTCATCCGGGCACGCTGCCACCAGGACCACCTGGCCGACATGATGATCGAGGTGCGTTAACCTTAAACCTTTAAGGGCAGCATAACGTCTCAGGATTCCAATTATGGTCAACTTTATTCGACGGTTATACATTAAAATAATGCAAAAAGGATAATATAAACGTAGATATTCTTTTCTTGTGCATGGCAAACACCGCTCATAATTTGCTAACATGTATTGCCATGACACGTTATCTATACAATAGCTATCGATATATCCATAAACATGTACAAATTAATATTGTGTTTTGCAGGTTACAAATCGACTTAACGCGCGAGACATTGGAAGATTTAGGCAGATCTGCAGCACTAAAAGCACACTAACACGAAGAGTATTTTTACTGCCTGGATTTTCAGAAAACGGTTGACAGTATCTATGACAGTGATAGAACTTGTATGATTACAGGAGATAACCAAAGCAATACACTCACAATAAGTGCACTGTAAGTGATAGACATTACAAGTAAAGGGTCTAAAGGTCTCAATGAAGCAACGTCCTTATATGTTATACATGAATTTATCTGGTCTCAAATAAACAGGTTAACATTATGTCTGTATCAATAAGAATGTAACAGTGGTTCATGACATGGCATGGGGACTGTCTTTTAACCAGAGGGGAGGGAGGTCAGAGTTCGCGCAGGCACGCGAAACGTTTTGCGCCCAGCCCTTCCCGAAAATTGGGGTGCAGCTCACGGCTTCTGTGTCCCTGCTGGTGGTTTTTCATGTATGTGGTGCTTGCCCTTCCTTCAGTCGGCTGATGTGTGGGTGGGTGGTATATTCAAGGATTGGTCACAAGCCACAATGCAGACACTTTCGGTGCATGCATACCTTTTTATTTACTGACTCATACAAGGAAGCTCCCCATCAACTGTTGTGGGGTATCAATTGATCCCATTTGATGTTGTACGTTTAATTGATCTTAAACAAATATCTCTACGCATATCATGTATATATTGCGTTACAAGTCTATAATCTGTTAACACATATTCATTGTACCAACGATTATACAACAAGGACATATGTAATCCGCTTCGACAGGTACTAAATAGGTAATAAAGAAAATGTTCAAAATAATGAAAATATACTAATATTACATACACAATATAGCTTCTATATCCTATATCACCGCATAATAATCACCAGGAGGCGTCTATGTGGCACAAGACTGCTTCTGCAGATTGAAACTGTAAATAGATGTTGTAATTTAGCTATGACATAATATAATAAAGACTACAGCCAACTGGGAATGGTAAAGCTGAACTTTATTTATAACACAAGAACACAACAAAGCAGATGGGTGTTAAGGACACTAGTCTGTGTACATACAGCATAAGAACTCTTAATATTTCCATATACTAGTACTTGTTATTGGTCTACAACTTGGATGCTCATATCCCAGCCAGCACACCCAAATGGGCCCCATATGGGCGTGTCTCTGGGTACCATGGGCTAGCCCATATCAGGGTATTAACTGGTAATTGTCAGGGCTTTCAGATGGGGCCCATCTGGGCTCAGCCCAGAATATCAACATGTCATGTTCGCACTGCAAATCCTTCAATACATATAACAGCTTAGTCATCTCACTCCTACATAATGATTATATGGAGAGACTTTGCAGTTCCCTAAACATGATTAATACAGTATGTGGTAACAAAGTGACTGGAGTCTACAGATTTAGGCATGACTTTAAATGATCCCTAACCCATAGCATATGACGGCAGCTATGAGAATTACAAACTCCACTACTGGTCCCAGTTTACCATTTCTCTGACCAATTTCACAATCAATTTCGACTGGTCCTTAATAGCCAGATCAGGATATACATAAAAGTTACTAACAACTTTATGTAATTACATTTATACCAGCTTTGCTCACAGATGATTACTCTTTAAATAACACTTCTCCATACAGGTATCCCACAACGACTACAGTCTATCATTCCAACAGACAGGACATAACATAACAGTCAGACGCTTTTCTGAATACTCTGAGCTCATAGGACTTAGAAACCAGCTGTTACGATAACACAATATCTACAGTTACCTTATACCCCATACATATCCTAACACTTTCTCGTATTAACTATTTGATTATATAGTAGTATTTCGTTATATGGTTGACAAGTTTTTTCTCCAGCTTTTGTTCATGTGACTCCTCCGATGCAGTACTTGAGAATAACTTCATGTCATTGCAATAACACATTATGACGACGCGTTGGGAAAGTTCTTATATCAGAGGGTCGACATGATGCACGAATGCAGCACGGGTGAGTTACACGGCTGAATTCATCCGTCATGACAACAAACGCCGACTATAGCCGGCAAAATGTCCGGCAGAAATGTGGCTACTGCCGGTCCGAATTACTGGCTGTAATCTGCAGGTCTTCATCTACAAACCATTTTTCACGGCTTGTAAATCGGACCAGCATAAAACAGAAAGCATGAATATTTTCTGTAATATTCTTCAATAATTCGCATATTATACTTATTTATATAATTGTAACAGACAGGGAGACCCTATGTTTTATCACTATTAGTGCAAACACTTGCTTTATAATTGATTAAGACAACACTGTGCTCCTGAATCCGGGCCTGCAAAAAATATATCTGCAGGACCGAATGTCCTCCATGGTGAAAACGTTTTTGTACAGACTGCTCACTGTAACTTAATTTGACTTAACATGCACATGGCCATACCTGATAATCAAATGTCAGCTTAATCATCAGAGGTAACCCTATTTGTGTGCAGGCAAGCAGAAAGGGTAATCCGAGGGGAAATTAAAGATTGAAATTTGTGTTCTGATCTTTAAAATGGTGTATCACATGCTTAGCTATTCCACATAGGGAGGAAGTACTGGTCCACTGAAGAAGGGGGTATTAAAAAAAAACAGCATGAATTTGCCATACCACATACTAAAACCATGATAATCATAACATATAATGTAAAATGTATGTAAGATATTTTTGTCAAACTTTATGAAATGGTTTTGTCCATAAATTCCATTATAGAAGAGATATTTATATTCTGACTTCAGCGTTAGATGCCTTATGGATTCTTTTATTGACCTGAATTACCTTTATTACAATTTAGAATTTAGAATTTAGAACGGTTTCCATGGCAACCAGAAATAGGTCAATTTAGGAGAAAAAACATTCCAAATAGGTTATAAAACGTTCCAAATAAGGATATATCACATCAAAATGGAATGTTCTTATAAGCATAATCAGAAGCAGAATAAAAAGTTCACCCAAGATAAATTTTGCATTACTTTAAGTATTTTCATCAATATCTCCCTTAATATTAGCCCTAGAGCATAAATTTTGCCTTTTCCCCTTGGATTATCCTTTCTGCCTGCCTGCTCACATTTCTTCATCAGGCCATACTTCATCATACACTGCATGATGACTGGGATTAGGTAAATACCAGTAGCGTTTATTTTATTCTAGAGGAAAGAAAAGAGCTTAGGCCAAAAGAAAGGTTTGTTTCAGATCACCCGACCGACCCTATCTAAACAGGGCCGACCCTACGTTTTTTTATGCAATTTTGAAGAAATCTTTATATATTTATACTTTTTTGGGGTCAATTTTAGGTTTGCAAAATTTTGAAAAAGAATTTCCCCATTTTTACACTTTTTCGGGTCAATTTTAGAGGGTAAGTAAAAAGAAAGTGGGAAAAAAAATCCGACCTACCGACCTTAGAGTTTCTTCCCATGTTACCTAAAACAAACCTTTTTTTTAGTATTTGGCCTTATTCAGCTCGGAAAACATCCCTCTCCAGTCTCACATACACATTTGCTTAAAGTAAGAATCCCAACTGTTGCAGTGACGAATTTTCACTTCCAGCATGTAGATAAGCATGATTATGTTGTAAGACATATATGTGAAAGTATTAAAGCTCTACGAGAACTATTTCCATGGAAAAATCCCCACACAGTAGCAAAACCCAATTTCCACCGACCAGTCAAAAGTAAAGCAATTAACATGCCTCTCTTCTAAACCACAAGGGGGCAGCTGTGTACAGTGTGTACACGATATTCCCATTGCAGACCCAGTAGCTCATTCCCATTTATGAACACATTAGTGCATTGGCATCTGCACAGGTGGTAGCATAGTTCAGATGGTTTGCCAATGTTTGAGTTTTCACCAAGAAAGCTGTAGATCTGGATGTTATTACACAACTTTAAGTTCAGGTCCTTATAGCCACCGTGCACTGGACAGCTTCGGCCAACTAAGCCCATACATTTCCTATATGATTTTGGCCGATAAGAGCCCAGTGGACGTTGGTCATTAAATGAATAATAAATGAATGAATGATAATAAACGTATGTCAATGCTAACACTAAATCATGTTCTATGTTGAAATATACAGTACTGTTGACCAGCAATAAAAATGTTATATGCAAGTTTACAATACCTTTTTTTAAGATTTCCTAAGTCTATAATTATATATTTATCGTTGCAAATTGGTAAACTAGGGGCGGGCACCCCGTGCATAAAATGGCATCTGCAGTAGATAGCACATACTGTACCGGAAGTATTCATGAACAGAATACATTTTTAATTTGAAGATTCTAGAGTAGCATCCGTGCAAGTATCAATTATCTTTTGATTACCCTTTAAGACTTTTTACAAAAACCTATTTGAAAAGAAATTGTCAGTAATTGGTCTTAAAATACGATCTTCAAGGACGTTACGTGTATTTACATCTACATGATTCCAAAAGATAGCCCCACGATATATAGAACCTTTATTTTAAGGTTTCACCTTTGGGGGTAACCGTTAAAAATAATATTGCATCAAGAGCACGGTTATATGTCTCATTAACAATTTGTGTTTTTTTTCTTCTAAAATAGCATGTTGGCCCCAAATTCGAATCCTGCAGTGGTACTCCACACGAAATCAGGCCTTCATCAGTTGATCACACAGTGGACTGCTTCTATCACAAATTTGGCTCCATCTTATCCAAGATCGGAGAGCCATGCATTCGGCAGGAGCCTCATCAGAAATCGATTGGAATATTATAATGATCAATTACATTGTATTCAGATATTCCTTCCTACTGGGTTCCATCCTAGGCAGGGGACCTACCTAAGGCGAGGTTTTACCACAAAGATCAAACAACTCCACCCACATACAACTGTAACCTCCCGTTCTTTATAGTAAGGCAAGTAGCCATACGAGTAGTGTCAGCTGTATAATAATGGCTGGAGTCGTCGAGGATGCTGCATTGTCAGTAGGATCTTGAGTTGCGAATGCTGCTCTGCTCTCCTTAAGAGCGTGAGTAGTTAAGGATGTTACATTATCATTAGTACCTCCTACAGGGGGCGCCTCATTTGTGGTGTCTGCAATAAAAGGTGATGGTTTACATATAATTTATGGTTTTTGAACCACATCCTCTTGGAATAAATGTCAGAATTACATTTTCCCCTGTATACATACTTTGTGCCTTACGACACATACGTAAAGTACTAATACAACTGCTGTTCAACTGACTTAGGACATGAGAAATAAGTTATCCCATTAAATTCACTAATATACACTGGATTGAGGATACTGTATAATTATATACATGTATATACATGCGATATGAAATCAGACAAACACATCGATATAAGAAATTGATCAAGATTATATCTATTATATCGAAGTACATGTGTATATTGGTTCATGGGTACAATTACTGCTTATTGTTAGCAATTAAGATATGCCCCCTGAATTGATTGGTTGCATTAATAACTTTGTTATCTTCTATCCTATGTAAGTAGGTACGGTCACCAGTGTAGATTGCTTTTTTTTGGTAAATATCCTTTAGATTACATGTAGTACAAAGCTGCTACCTACCACAGAAGACGACTCGACCCCGGAATGTTTTTGTGGGATTGTGTGGCCAACCCTCCTTTTTGTAAGAGTAGTTACAGCTGACTTCGGAACCATTGCAGCTCTGTGTCAACTGTACGGTTACACTCAGGGAGAAAGGACCTTGAGCAAGGTCTGTATATGAAACGGTCCCTGGATAAGTGTCATTACACAGCGCCCATACGTTCCTTGTAGGCATATACTTGGCTTTCATGGTGAGCGTGACAGAGGTAGGACCCTTGAAGGGGCCTGGAGGGTCAACTTCGAGTTCGAGGTATCTTTTACCTGAAAAAAAAAGATGAACTGCAGGATGAGGGAGTGATCTATGGAATTGTTTTGTCAACATGAATGCAGGCTTAGATCCATATGGTAATATCATCATGTTAAATCAGCATAGTTCTGTCATAGATTTCTGCACCTCTGACATTTCTCCAATTGAATATACTTCCATACTTAGGCCTGCCATATATTTAACTCATACATAAAGTTAATGGCATACCTAAAAAAGACGTGTGTTTCAGGTTTGCCATACCTATCTTTCACCATATCTGGATATATTATATATATATATATATATATATTTCCACAGGAGCGTGGCAACCGGGGGGGGGGGCACGGGATGTCACACTGACTTTAGGCCAACCCTTAAAAAGGTCAAACTTAAAATTTCAAGCCGAAAAAGGGCTAAATTTGCAAGAAATCCCCCTTGCCCCAGCAGCAGCATCTCATACTATTGCTTGTTTTATGTGGCCATGGCCTTATATTAGGGCTTGAATGCATAAGGCCATAATATATAGGAAACCGTTATTTGGGACAATAAACTACACTCAAAACCCAATGGGGTCAAAGAGTCGTCACTGGTGACGACCTTTGGGTGATCACTGTGCTGGTGTCGAGAGGGATCACCCCCTCGTCACTAGGGTCGTCATATGTGATCACCTAGGGTCGTCATATTGATCACATTTTGCCCCAGAATCAGGTTGTCATTATGACGACCTATGGTCATCACCAGTGATCACATTCCTGTTTATTGTATTATCTTTTTATGGCAATCATCAGCCCTTATTTGATCATTACTGCTGCTCAGTAATAGACCTAGGTACTTACGTGTGTATTACCAAATGAAGTCAATCCTCAGCCTTATTCCAATTATTTCAGGTACACAAGAGGTGTCTATGCACTACATATACCTATTCTGTTAACTAACTTCAAATTCCCCTTTCATATTTTGCTTGAAAATCTTCAAATGTAATTCTACACAATAATCTATATTTTCTAAATAATTGTTGCAATGCCAGTCCTTTAGCAAGTATTTTTATATGACGTCATGGGAGAGTATTCATCACACCATTGCATAGTAGAGTCATCTGGTGGCAGAAATGAGGTGATCAACATGACGACCTTTGCTCATCTACATGACACGATCACCTTAAAGTCGTCAGCAGTGACGACCTTCACATAGGACTGGGTTTTCAGTGTATATGCAAAACTTGGTGCACATTTTCTCATTTATGAGAAACTTATCTGGATCGCTGGATTTTTCTTCATGACACCTATACAGTATTTTTTTTTAAGTTTTGAAAATAATTTTTATTGATGTTCTCACAATGTACAAAAAGTGGATTAGCGAAGTCAATAAGTATAAAAAAATATCCCATCAATATCAATTCAACCATGTACACATTTGTTAATACAAAGTTTTGGCGACAAAAATGTTTGATATGTAATAATGTGTATGAAAAGATGTTAACACAAGATGAGACGGACGTACATGGCTATGTGACAAACAGACAAAAGATAACAAGCCAAGAAGAGTTGGTATAGCCGAAAAAGTATTGATGTATGCAATTGATCATCTCTCAACCATATGGGATCAGTGCATTTTTGCGACAGTGCGGTTAAATCAGTTTGTCTTTGATATATTTGTTGCCCCCATCTAGCAGTGTAAAAATGGCCAACCCTGTTAATGTACAGTAAGGCCATTTTATTCTGAAATATTGAGCTCACTTACTTTTGACAGTTCCATATGATGATATCATCATAATCAACAAAATTCTGAGTGCCATCACCATGCACTTTACGGGCTGAATGGAGATGTTTCTCGCCATCCTGCGTTCTGTATGAGAATATAGATAAAGCATCACAACTATTAGAGTGCTTGAATTACATGTAACATTATGTATCATCTTCCCATGCCCTAACATGTTTTACAATCTTCCAATGGCGTGCAGCAGTATTGTTGGGGATCCAAGCATGTCTAATGTCAATATTTAACTTTGACCTGACATGGTTACCAATACTTGATATGAAGGTTGTTATAGGGTAATTTGAGGGTGTTGAATCCGATTTTGCTATGTGTAAAGCTCTATCTAGGTCGGAACAAGGTCAAAATCAAGGTCAAAGGTCACAATCTGCCATGAAATAGAACTTGCAAAGAGTGCATGTTAAGATTTCATTCTGAGGGCTATTCATCTTACGGAGTCATTCTAATATACATGCTCCATTACCTTTCTGACTATGGTTGACCTTGATTGGGTTAAAGGGAATTTAAACAAGGTTAAATATGGAAAATGCTTATAAATCTCATTTGTCTTCCTTTTGATATTATATGTAGGTAATATACTTTTAATTGTCTCTATATTGACAATGTCACCTGTCTAATTGGCATGATTATTAGCCACTGCTATCTATTAGGGATAGATGGTTAAACCATCTTATTTCCGGCCCAAATTTGAAATTTATTTAGAAGAGGTAAACCCTTCAAATGCAGTGGCGTAGGAAAAGGGGGGGCTAGGGGGGCCCGGGCCCCCCCAATCACTGAGGAGGGGGGCCTGAATATGTTTGGGCCCCCCCCGAAATTTGTCAAGACCTGTAATATAATACACACAATTTTCAATCCTTAACTCTCCTGCATAGAAAAAAGTGGGGGCAGAGGGGGCCGGGCCCCAAAATCAGACCTAGAGGGGGATCAAATACTTCTTCTCCATACAATCTAATATAAGGATCTATATGATACATCATGCACAAAAACCAATACTTTAAGTTGGTTGGAGTGGGCCCCCCTTGGGCCCCCCCAATGAAGATTTGCTTCCTACGCCTCTGATAAGGTGTCAGCAAATATTAACCAGTGAATTTGTATTGCTGAAACCTTTGCTATTGCATTTTGAACTTAACTTTGAAATGACCTTCAGAAAGGTCAAGGTCAAATGTGGCTACCGTAAAACCTCGCGTATAAGCCGCGGCTTGTACGTGAGTCAGACTCAGCTTTCTTTTGATACCAAACATGCCTATATAGGGTGCGGCTTATACAAGAGTTTTTATAAGTATACTACAGTATCAAATTACCGATTTTCAGACCCCCTCTGCGGCTTATATAATTTGTCAAAGTTAGGGGTGCGGCTTATACGCGAGTTAGGCTTATACGCGAGGTTTTACGGTAATGGGAAATACTGCTAAAGCAGTGGTATACAAATAGCCATAGAATCACCGAGAGACTGATGAAAGGGCGTGTAATGTTTTGATGTTTATATATGTAGAAAAAAAATCTTCTTTCTTGCCCGATGCTAATTGTCATTCTGTCAATTCAAGGAAATACTGCTCAAACTAAATTTTAATTGACTGTGGTATGCAAATCAACTATTCCCTACTATGCCTGTCATTTAGCTTCCTTTATGTATACATAATAGCATTATATACTGCCATACCCTTCTTATTACTGGACATCCAAATGATCTTGAAGTGAGGAAAGTTCAATTATAAGATAAATCATTAAACCTTGAAGTGTTGCATAGTGACTTAATTCATTGTGCCAAATTGTTGGAATGATGCATGCATACAGTGCTGGTAAACTATTTGCCAATCCTGCATTCATGCATCATTGAAACCCTATGTGGTTGATAAATTTCCAAAGCATTGGCACTCAACTTAGCTTCATGACAGATAGATGATAGATAACCTTTAATGGTTAGCCTTATACTTGAACTCAAGGTCATTTATAAGAAGTAGGGCAAGATGGGGATATTGCTATCCTGAATTTGTTTTTGTTAAAGGGGCTTGGCTATTACTGCTTTTGCAGTATTTTCCCTTTTGCCACATTTGATCTTGACCTTTATCAAGGTCATTTAACATATAGGATATGTCACAATTGAGTTCTAAATGCAATAGCAAGTGCAGCAATGTGAATTCACTGGTTTCAATTTCATGAAAACATTTTGAGAATTTACCTCATCTATAATAATTTCAGATATAGGCTACATTATCATAGTAATAATATAGTTTAACCATTTTTTCCTATTATCTAACAGTCACTCTTCTCTGGGCAATATTTCAGACAGTTCTTCTTGTGTGCATAGAAAAATTTATATTACCTGTACATAGCTAAAGGATATGAATTAAAAATTATAAGTGCTGTCTATGTTGACCCTGTCCAAAATGACCATGACCTGATCAAGGTCAACCATAGTCAGTTAAGCACTGGTACATAGATAAGAATGATTCTGTAAGCTGAATAGCACAGATTAAGTTTATCTATATGTGTCCTAAAGTATATACATACATGTATACCCTTTACAGGTTAACTCCACAATGTGACCTTTGACCTTGATTTTGACCTTGTTCCGACCAATATACTGTCCCACACTTGGCAGAAATGGAATCAGCACCCTCAAATTACCTTAGTCCAATATTTGTATCAAGTATTGGTGTCCATGTCAGCTCCTCCCAAGGATCCAAGACTGGCTCCCCAACTAGTAGGTCCTGTACATTTAATTATCAAATAAATGTTATAATCTTAAAATGCAGATGGTAACGTTTTTAAGATTAGTCATTTTAAGATTGGCAAGATCTTCTTGTCCACGCTCCCATGACAGTATGTACACGAATTCATGTGCGATAGGGTGAGCGTGCAGTTAAATAACATGAAACAGCAAATGGCTGCAATACGCATAGCCTTTCATTATCTCCATCCGTTTTTTTGTATTTCTTTATGATACAATCAGTACAATTAGTGAGCTTATGTATAATATGACAACTATAACTTTACAAGAACAAAGCAATGATACCAAACACCATATGAAGCACACCAACTTTTGACTATTGTAAATCAGTAATTTGGCATTGGCCAGTAAATCAATAAATTGGCAGTGGACACATTCGGCTATTATTATGTCTGCAGTGTCTACTGCGGTTATTTTGTCAGAACAAAAGAGAGTGGCAGTGATGGTTATAGGATTTTTTTTTGCAAATATGTGTGGGAAATCATTATAAGCACACTGCACTGTGGTTATTCCGCATTAGGAAGATGATCACACACTTTTAAATATCTTAGAGTAACCTTGACAATAATCTTACCCTTTATCATCATATTAATAGTTCGGTTGACAAAACCTCCTCCAAGGTGATCCAACTTGCCAGGATAAACAAATTTTCAGATGAGACTTACTTCAGTTGCTATTTATATGGCCACCATTCTCCCTCATATGGACTATGCTGATGTAGTGTATGATGAAAATTCAAAAAACTCTCTTAAACAGTTACAATTAGTACAAAATAAAGCACTCAGAATAGCATACAATGTAAGACTTGGCCCCAATCGAAAATTCAATACTGTTCAATTGTACACTAAAGCTAAATTAAAGCCCCACATGGGGTTGTTGTTATATTATTCCTACTAACAAACTTAGGTGTTATGATGGTATTTCCACATCACCGAATGTATCTGTTTGCCCTTCATGATATCCATGCATATTTGTATACCCTCTATCTGATTGGCCATCGAGAACTTGAAATTGAATTTGGGGGGCTAGGTTAACTTCAAATTGGCCTATGGAAAGTCAAAATAGAAAAAAAAGAGGGAAATATAGTGCATATTGCCCATCCTGGACGCCATCTTGAATTTCCAAGCGAGCACAAGGAGGATGTCCGAGGACTTTTAGTATGCGGTTCAGTAACCTTCTGGGCATGTTCTGTCCAAAAATTGGTTTGCTCCGATTTTGTTTAACCTTAAAGTCTAAAAATCTTGGACTAATTAGTATGACAACGCCTCCTCCGTTAGTAGACTCCTGGTGACTTTAAACTGATATGAGTGCACTTCTACATATAACATATCAAACACCTTACCTAGCATATTATTTGCAGGAGATTCTATTGAATGCAATGCAGATATGTACATCTCCAGTGTGCACTCCTTATAGATATCTGGCCAACCGAGTAACTAATGTTAAACTGCCACTTGGACTGACCAAGTGTGGCCCAAAGTGTCTGCAAGGTTATA
Organism: Harmothoe impar; assembly: GCA_947462335.1. Taxonomy (NCBI): domain Eukaryota; kingdom Metazoa; phylum Annelida; class Polychaeta; order Phyllodocida; family Polynoidae; genus Harmothoe; species Harmothoe impar. The sequence continues at coordinate 28,728,099 of OX381714.1, read as the reverse complement.
CCACAGGGCCAGGTATACATGTAGTGCTTATACGTGACGCAATTGGTGGTTATACATTAGGGAGTGGTTATTTATTAACTGCTTTCCTGGTGGGTTGGTGGGGACCCATCTCATATTTTAGCAAATATACTTGTGCGTTACTCTAGTTCAGAGGGGGTACCGTGGGGTGAAAATGTCAGGGCCTTCGGTGAGGGGGGCGCAAAATATTACACATGCTCTAGAGGGGAATTTCGCCACCCCTTTAACAATTAATAGCCACTTACCTATAGGAATATTACACATGTACTAACAAAATCCACAGATAATGTAGGATGAAGGAGTCTCCTTACTGTAATAACATAGACAAGTAGGACTCATCACTTCAAATATAGACATGAGACATTATAGGTCCTAATAGGCTATATCAAGATAGAACAGACTAGCTCCATAAGGTATCCTCGGACCGTGTGAGGGGGGGGGGGTACAAGAAAGTTGGTCTTATATTTGCAGGTGGATATTGAATTTTGCATATGTATACATAATGTTCCCTCCACAACATTATTGTATAGAGTGCACCATTGGTATGTAGGGTAACTAGTGTAGGCCCCACGTGGGGGTGGGTTGGGTCAGCTAAGGGTGTGTTGGCGGTTGATGACAGGCCGTCCTGATGTAAGTAGAGAGTCACGGAAACGTGGATAAATGTAAATAAACCCCTGTTTTTATGTAGAGTGAAAACAAATAGTTTCAGTAAGTACTGTGACTATAAATACATGGGTAAAATTCGACACGGGCGACACAGCGGCACGGCCCTTTTAAAAATTGATGGACACCCAAAAAATCGAGCAGAATGTATTGGATAAAAATCAACAGAGTGACACGGCAGTTTCTCTAAATTTCGATACGGCGACATGGTCAAAAACTTAGGTACCCATATAGAGTCACCGTACTGTCAGCCTACCAGCAAGATAACTTGTATTTCAAAGGGTCAATGTATAGTGGATTAATTGTTAATTGTATTTCATTCTAAATTGTGATGCTCTATCAACGTTCCCATTGGCGGATCCAGGGGGGGGGGGTGGCCCGACGGGCCTTGCCCCCCCCCCCCCCAAAAAAAAAAGAGAAGAAGAGAGGAGAGAAGAGGGGGGCAGAGAAGGAGACAATACCATATAGACACAAACCATCAGCATTTTCTTTGGTGGGGGATGCCCCCAAACCCCCCTAGTATGGCTTCTGTGATTTTCGTATGCTGCGCTTCACTTGCGCTGTGCGCAGGAACAAGCAGTCACTCCATGGTTGGCCAGGTTTGGGCCCCCCCCTCTGGAAAATCCTGGATCCGCCACTGGTTCCACATACAATTATAAGAAACATAGTCAGCTATGGATAAATGCGATGATACAAAAGTACATTCTTTAAGCTTTGATATAACAAAAGAACTGAACAGTTTTAGGTGATTTTATATAGGGAGGAGGGGCTGTCGATTAAAGTGAAATGTGAGGGGGGGGGGGTCTTCGTCCCCAATGACAGAGGTACGGGGAAAAGCGTGACTAAGGGGTGGGGGGTCTTAAAAATGGCCAAAATTTGTGTGACATATGTTGGGCCAACATCACAATGTTTTTACATTATTCCTAGGTTAGAAATTAAACATCGGACCAACCTTGTAATACATATGCCGCCCCAACATATAATTTTCAATATAGGACCACTGCAACAATCACTAATATTGAACAATATTATTTTTATGTGTATAGTTGAATGTGCAAGCATACTTAAGACATGACTGTCAGGTATCATCAGTTTAGAAAAAGCCATTCCTGTCTTTTTAATCCATCTTGATCTCTATCCCAAAATGGTTAGAAATAATACAAACGGTATTACTATCATTTAGCTTGAAGTAGCTAGACAGGAGCAACTTCTTGACTATCTGCACAAATTCGCTCTGCATGAGGAAAACGTGGTGATCCCGGCCAGAACTAATCAATAAACCCCAAATTACTAAAATGTGAAAATTGATCGCGAAAAGTCCAAATTTCCCTATGTATTTATCCCCCAAGTAAAAAAAAAATTATATAAAAAACGCCCTCGTCATATTTTTCATTGCTTGGTGATGAGAAACAATTTTTTTTTGAGTGGCCTTATTCACAGGAAATAAATATGGAGATCCACTCAAATCAACCCAAACTCCTAGTTTCTTAGATCCCATACATTGAAACTGCGTCTATATTCGTGGTGAGCAAGCTCTGATATATTTGAGCCCTGTCGACCTTCACTCAGTGCTTCCCCATTATTTGAATACAATTTTGTATAGAAAACCTATTTTCTCAAGTATGTGTACTCTGCTGACGTGTTAATTCATGTCATGGGAATGTGCACCAGCTTCACAAGCACAATGTGAAAGTTTACAGGTTTTTATGTCGCAAAGATACCAATTCAAAGTGAATGCTATCTGTTTATATTTATATCATAGCTAATAAATGTAGACCTAAGCTAGGTACATTGCTGGAATATGGTCAGAGGTGGTCCTGATGGGGAATACAATAGGAAGAAAAAGCAACCAGTTTAAGCACTAGTTATATGTTTCAAAGTGTTATTTTGGACCTATTTATTCACATAGAATATTTATTTCTGTAACAGATCAGTAATATATTAATAATATAACAAGTTAAAAATAAGTTTTACATGAAAAGAAGCATTTTTCTACTTTTTGATCAAATAGTGTATATATAAGCTCTAACCGGGTATACAAATAAGACCATGTGAAAATCTGAAAACTGAGTCTTACCACACAATTTTGAGTGCTATTTTTGAATTCCCCAGGTCAAAATACATTAGAATAATTGAGTCTGGTCCCGGGTTTTTTCAATTTTTGAAAATTTGTTGTACAGTGTAATCAGCGCCATGAGTACGCCTAAACATCTAAAGGGTGCCTTCATACTCGAGAATTAGCATGGACGTTTTTCTTTACCTCGTTTCATGCATGCTTTGCATTTTTCCATCAAAGTATATCCATGATCATATGAACTCAATATTGTATTCTGCTGTGATATTTTGATTCACAGCTACTCGTTATGTGGTATACAGTTCAGGGGCGGATCAAGGAATTTGAAAAATCCGGTCGCCAGTTGTTGCACGGCAAAATATCATTAGGGCTGCACATGTCTCATGAGGTCGATACAAATTGATAGTCTTTGACTGGGTGACGTTATTGACCGGGTGACCTCTTTACCGGCAAGCTTTAAACTTGCTGAAATGGGACCTATATAGAAAGAAATGGGTGGAAATTCGTAATATGATAATGTTATAGTGTTATGATATATACTTGAACCTTTTCCACCCATTTCCCTTGACATATTAACTATCAATAAATATACAATAACGATAATACTCAAAAACCCTTTGTTAAAACTCGCCATGTCATTATAATTTCGGCGTGGGGGGAAAGCACGATGTATTAGACCCGGGGTATTAGACCTGACAATCTAGACAAAATCAGGATCCAACCATCGCTCTGTCTATAATACACTTTTGATACCTTTGTATTACTCAGAGTCCGAGGTCACCCACCTTAAATTATCCTCACGAGTTGTACTGTTCAGTAGTAGCGGCGATCATTTATGACAGGCAGAACGTCTAAAGGGCCGGAGATGAAGTAGAAGATTGGGTTTAAGCTCCATCGACGATCAAGCCTGAATGGTGTTAAATCGCCAGTGGCCACTATTGAATTGACTGTACTTTACATATACAGTCGATGCTACATCCTCCAGTGGGCATTGGGTGTGTCCTGCTATGTGCATGGCCTAGTGCGTACAGAAAGAATGTCGTATAACCACTGGTATACTAACGGTTATTCCACAAAAAAGGCAGTCAATATGGAAAGCTAAGTGTCTAGAGATAAGCGTGGGACCGCCGTTGGCCCTGTAATCCATTTACTTTGTCTGCAATGAGGATCTTTATAGTTCGCCCCCATCTCTCACCAGCCAAGGATGATGATGCTTGGCTGGCCCACCAGCTAAATCTCCAGTATAGCTGTAGGTGTGTGGTTGCGCAATGAGTGCAGCACAGCATAACCGTGGTTTTGTACGGTCATACTCCCACGTCCACTGTTAGATAGCTGTTTGGGCTATGTATATGTATTTCAAAGTAGACTGTCGAAAGAAGGCGCATAATAATTAGCAGGGAAAATTATTTGAATACCTTCCAAATGATTGAGATAATTACACCATGAGCCGGACAGCACTGTTAAGTCTTTCTCTTTATCCTAAATACAAAGGAAGGAATTATTTTACACTTAAAGTAAATATTTTTTTAAATCATATAACTGAAAATACATTCCCAGCTGCCATTGGCCAGAAAATGCCACTTTATATGTCTATTACGGAAGATTATACATGTATTGAATTTCTATATGTGGCAGATTCAACAAGATTAAACTTATATTTCTGATGTTTAACCCGTAAGTTATAGGAGTAGTTTATTTTCGCTCAGAAAACCCTATTTTGGTGTACCACATTAGGGCATACCTTCTGAGATTAGAATAGAAACCTACGCCATTATCACAATCTCCAAGGGAAATTGATAAAAATATTTTTCATCGATATTTTTATCATTATTATCAATATTCTTGTGAATATTAGTTATTAATGTGCCCACCTATTGTCAGAGCGCGCAGTAGAAGTGCTTTGGATTTAATTTCTGATGAAATCATGTATCCTGTGATCGAACCACTCATGTCATGATGTCATATTTGGTATCGTTGGAAAGCAGGGGGCTCTTTCAGAACAGTCTCGTCAGTCGTCATATTGCGATTTTCGTCAATATTGCAATATTCGCAATTGACGAGGGCATTTGTAGCTGGCAAAATGTCATGATAAACAATCATCATATGGTTACTATGTTGCACCCTTTATTTTCGAAATACACAAGTAAATATACTACATGTATACAAGTATTTAAGAATTATGCATTATACATGACCATAACTCATATTTTTATATAGACAGTGTTGAAATGCGTTATCTTGTACATTAATCTTTACAATTTTGTGGTTAGTGTAGTATATCAAAGAATCTTACTAAATTACATTTAGATCAGTTATCAGTGAATATTGCGGGGGACATTTTTCAGCTTGAAAACCACAGTTTCTAAGATGAGTGACTGCGGGGCTATAATGACTATTCAACACCCACGAAAATTATTTATCACAGTTTTCAGGAATATATACACACATAATGAAACTCACAAAAACGTTATAACAATCCACGTTAAAATAATCTGAAATATACTAACATAAAAAGTCAAGAACAACATGCTGCCGTCAGGCTTCGTGCACTTTGTCAGCATGCTGCGCTGATGCAGCGCCAGTGAAAAACTGTCTGGCGCTGTATAGGTGCATACTGCTGACTCCTTGAGAGTGTATCAACCTTGTATGGTCGGTATGATAAATAGAAATAATAAACGCAACACGGACAGGTAAGTCGCCAGTGTTGTATCGTGCACCATACCAACAGAATGGCACCGTGCATTAAAGCCCGATGCCATTACAGGATTTTGATTCTGTATAGTGATATGATCTAATAATCAACATTGCCAGGGATATACGAGCATATGGCATCACTTTTCCAACACATGGTCGCATCCATACAGATAGGTAATAAACCTAGTTGGCATCACCTCTAGTCACAAAATTACTATCGCCATGGTCATATGAAACTTATAATTATGTCGAATTTTGCTTCACACGGACTCACTCGTTAACCATGATTCTCATGTAATGCCTTTTAGAAAATGAGAATATCTCCCGAAAAGGTAACTTTTACATGGAACGTTGTGATAACAAGGCTGTGATAGAATAAATACGAATGTAACTATATTCATCTTGATTTTTCGCTTTGTTTTACACGTTTATCACAGCTAGTATGACGAATTTCATCTGAATCACGCAGATCCGTCGGGAAACAGTTACGTTGTACCTAGAGTTATTTAACGTAAACGTTCTGTCAAATTGCCCATTAAACCACATCGAGTTGTGGATGTCACTACAGTATTGTTACAGCTCACTCCTAACCAAGATATTTCAGTAAACTAATGGCCAGAATTTACCCTTTTCCGAAAGCATTTGATAATCCAATTTTAATGTATATCAATTTCTGAATGAACTATCACAAAACACTCACACCGTCTGAGTTGTCTGGATTGAGAAATTGACAGTAATACGATTTGAATTTAACTCCACTCAATGATCGTGCCTCGATTATTTCTTCCTGGTCGCATTGGTCTTAATTACTGCCTTTGTGCGACATATGTAAGTAGATGACATTAGACTATCCAGAGTTATAGTATAAGTATAAACTAATGATTGGGATGGGTACCACCCAAGCATCACTCATCATACACTGTAAAATAAAAGAAACCAAATAAATCGTAAACAGTTGTAGCAACTTTGTCTCACTGTTCATGTTTTTGTTTAGGTGGCCATCATCTCTTTTTATCGCTATAGTAAACCCATTTCCAGGCACTTGGCCCCAAACACATATAATGTGGCCGTAGGCCTTTATTGTGTTGGAGACAGTACCTCTATTGAGTTTCAGAATGTCACTATTCCCAAAATAGATTCTCAAACGTTTTAGGTTGCAAATCGTGTTATTTTTCCAATTAGGTTCATTCGTATGAACCAATTTCTATGGTGGCTGTGTCTCATGAGTTTGTAACAATTGAAACGTCTTTGACCGGGTGTCGTCTTTGACCTGTGTCGTCTTTGACCGGTGTAGTCTTTGACCAGCAAGTTTTAAAATGGCTGAAATGGGAGCTATGTACACAGAAATGCCGGGAGGTTTGTAGTATATAGTGTTAAAATATCCATTAACCTTTTCCCCCCATTTCTGTGTACATAGCTCCCATTTCAGCCATTTTAAAACTTGCTGGTCAAAGACTACACCGGTCAAAGACGACACAGATCAAAGACGACACCCGGTCAAAGACGTTTCAATTGTTACAAACTTATAAGACACGGCCTGGTATGGACTAGTAAAAGTTGTAAAAGCTGATTCTATATAATAATATTTTCCTCAGTGTTAACATTTTTCTCATAATGATATATCCCATCTTGTGGACAATTCCAACAGCATTCTCTAAAATGACATCTCCGTCATCCCAAATGTTGTCAGGCTGGAGACACTGCTTGTAGCATCCAGGGCTAAACGGTATTCGGGCTAAACCAGCCATAATGCTGGCCTGTAAAGATGAAAATATCATGATATCAATAATTGAGTTCAGTTTCACATCATTGTTGGCAATACATTATCATACACAAACATAAGTATATCTATGTGTGATATGGCATATTCACGTGTTGTTGTTGCTTCTAGTATAATAATATATTTATTATCTCCCTATGATAGACTAGATAAACATGTGACATACCATTTGAAAGATCAGATCACAAAATGTAATCTTTAATTTCCCCTCAGATTACCCTTTCTGTTTATCTGCTCACAAATAAAATCAACGTCAATAGTGTGTATCATCATGATGGAGGTAGGCTATACTCATCCAATTTGAAGCATACTTCAGTAAATACACTATACAGCAACAAAGGTATACAGATAGATAAGGGTATGCTCTGTTACTGCTGGAAGAAACCATGTGGTAAATGTGGTTTCCTGTTGCCGCAATAGTCGTATATTGAATAAGGACGTGGTGGAGGGAAATCCGTTATGATGAACTCGTCCGCGTGTAACAAGATAACATACATTTCCTGAGTACCCGGACATAACAGTCAAGACTTAATGCACAAAGACATGGTACCCTATTGTTAGATATGTGCAGCAACTTAATATGTTATCGATTAAACCAGAAAATATTGAACTTCGTTATCTACTTTTTGTAAATTATGAGAAATTCAATAAAACATTTCCCAAACGTGAAAAGAATTGCTCTCACCTTAAAAGAGCCTATACCAAGAATGGCATCAGGAGAGCCAGGACCATGAGTACAGCAGCATGAACCGGCCTCACACCGGCGGCCTTGGGAACTGAAGTGATAACAGAATAATCCTATGTATTTGCGGAATATCAGATGATGAGAGCGAATGACTCGCCTAGTGAAATATCACAGTATATATTATACAGTAGATTGATGGCCATCATTCACATGATTATTTTTGTAGCATGGTGTATGTATAATAACCCCCCCCCCCCGGGACCTTTACCCTCTATAGAACTTCTACTCCTAGGGACATTTACCCCCTCCATATGATGTGACTCAACCATATGGGCATCTCGAGGGGTCAATTTCGCCAGGGCTAGAAGTCCGAGAGGGTAAAAATCCAAGATGGTAGATGTCCGACTCCAAGGGGGTGGATGTTCTAGGGGGTAAAAGTTCTAAGGGGGTCAGATTTCCGGGGGTAGATGTCCAGGGGGGTAAAAATCCTAGGGGGTAGATGTCCTAGGGGGTAAATATCCAGGGGGTAAATGACAGGGGGTAGATGTCTGGGGGTAGAAGCCTGGGGGGTACTTGTCCCAGAACCACAGATATATTGCTTTCAACTTTGAATTAGAAAAAATTACCAAATGCAACCAAAATAAGGATGAGCTCATATAATAGAATCCACAATTTTCCACTTTAGTGAGAATCTTATACTTTGGTTATTTAATTCTACTCACACTCGACACATCTATATAAATGGAGGATTTCATTGCAGGGGTAACACATGTATCCGTAGGCGCAGATCTTGGCTTCTTTTCCGACTGTATAAGGAGTGCACTCTGAGCCTTTGGCCACATTAGTTAATGCTGAAACATTGAGAATAAAACAAAGACAGTAAGCGGGCAGTTGGTGTGTGTCGTGGTCCGACATTGGACAGAATCCTACTACACTGTCAGAAGTGAATGTAGCTGAACACAGGAACCCACTATAGTTTTACATGGGGAGTAGAATCGACTGTTGGTTTACAGTATAAAAGGAGGTACTTTTTGGTTCACTATTTACAGTGTACCATTACTTCTACTTTGATATATACAAACCTATTTTTTCCAGGGAAGATATTGTGTTTTTCTGGTCTAAGTAAGTCGGAGGGATGAATTAGGCAGAATATCTGGTAACGAGCCATTTGTATCATTTATGAAATATATTAGGAAGGGGTGGATGGGTGGGGTTTTATTTAGGAGGTTCGACATGAATGACAACCTCTCCCTTGTTAATTCCTTACCATTTGCGTCGACACAACTGAAGCTGTCGGTGTCAAACTTCTGTCCTGTGTGGCAGCGGCAGATCCCACCGTCACAGAACTGCTTGCCGTAACACTGACTGTGTAGGGTGCATGCCGTGCCAGACTCTGCGGGCAAAAATCAGATATTGGTGAAAAAAACCTCAAATGATTATATAGTTTCCCTTCTTTAACTTGGATTGGATCAATCAATCTATGAAGTAATTACCGATAAACAAGTCAGATTGTTTGATTGACATGATTTGGATGCCATATATGTCATAATGTATACGGTTGTGAGAAGGATAAGTCCAACGTTATATGTGCAAAATGCCACACAACTCAAGTATTTAGCAGTCTAAGTTAAATATAAAAAAGCTGCAAATTGTGCAGAACAATGGTCTTCCTACTTCTTAAACATGGCTTTGTTCCAGGGTCTATTCCCTTTCGCATTTTGGGAGATGGTAATTAGGAGGCATGGATTGGTGCAGACATGGAAGTCCGTCATACTGCTATTGTACAGAGGTTATCTAGTTGCTTTATATTGTTGAGGTTGGTGACATAATACAAATGCCGCAAAATGTCTCAGAGAAGCCGACCTCCCTAATGATCAGCCCCTTACTGAGGCATGTAGAGACTACTGCTGCAGATTGGAGACAAGCTACTACTGGGGGCCCCACCTAGAGGATGGTCCAAGTACTAGCCCTGTGCTCGGTTCATGTATATATATATGTGAGCAGCTGAGGAGAAAGGTACATCCAGGAGCGAATTTTAGTACTGGGATTTGGCCACTAGGGGGCATCACAATGATCACAAATGGGAAAATGGGCCAAAATTTGCTCTAAGGTGATTTTTTTACATAGAAAATGATGGTTTTCTCCAAAACATTCTATTTTGGGGTAATCCTTCCATATTTGGAATGTAAATGGAACGTTTTGAAGCCAATATGAGGCCTAAATAAGGCTTTCTCCCTAAAACGTGTTGCCATGGCAACCACAACTTCCTTCCAAATTACAAAAGAATGAATTCCAATCTTTAGAGAAATTCATAGGGATTACTGCACTGAAAACAGAATGTTAATATCATTTCTTTATCCAGATTTATGACAAAAAATATGAAAAATAGTGGTTAGGTAATAGGTGAAAATTTGCAAAATCATGATAATTAGATATAGAAATACAATTAAAACAACAAGAGATAGAGCCTATTGGCTGTTTGGTAAGGGTAGCACCATCCCAGATTCGTGAAGCAATTTCTCAAAAACTAGAAAGGATATCTCCATCTATGATACCTCATTTGAAAGCTTATGACTTCAATTTTAAAACATACATTTCACCTCGGATATCCCTTTCTCCTCATCTGTCCACATATATATATATATATATATATATATATATATATATATATATATATATATATATATATATATATATATATATATATATATAGGTATACACTTTGTCGTCGATAAGTATATCTTACTTGGCAGGCACTTTTTGCCCATTTCCTTCTGGTACTCGGTCCCTGTGCCACATCCACACACGCCGGACTGACACGTCGCAGGACCTGCAAACCAACACATTGTGTAAAGGGATTAGATGATAACATAGTGTCCAAAGTGTTTTTGAATATCTGTCACATTTGATTTGGTTGTAGATGAAATAGACCTATTTTGATGTTGAACACTTTATTATTTCACATTACGGATATAAGACAAGTAAGGGTCAAGCTGACCTATGGGATTACAGTGCTGCTCCCAGCAATCTGTGGGACTGAATCAAATATAATCATGATATACACCAATTTCTACCATACGGGGACTTTGAGGTATTTATGCAGCTTACTACGTTTCTAACGGCTATAATAGTGGGTTATATCCCATCATGTAGACCTGTATGTTATCAAACTCGCTATCAAAAAACTAATTTAGGAGGCAATGGTCACCCACACAGTAAATGCAAAGACCTTAAGTGGAGAGTCACGTCCTCATGGAAGTCAACAAGTCCTGATCAGGACAAACATAATCTATACACATTCTTTCGCAGGAATCATGGTGACTCTATAGACAGAGAAAGACGTGCCGCCAGTATGACTCTGTTTTGAGAGAGAGGTAACTCCCAAACGTCATTCAGACGAAATCCCCCTCTCGCCTTCTTTGCTCTGTGTAGGTTGGGAGAGCTTGGAAGAAGTTCCATTTTCAATGGTCGGGGGCGGGAGTTCAACCTTGAAAAAAATTCAACCTCAGATATAACAATAATATGTTAAGCTCACCTCTGACTTGGCTGCACTCGGAGTCTGCAGTGCACGTCTCGCCGTAACGCCGTCCGCACACCTCCTCGTCCTTGGAGTGGAGCCCGCCGTGAGTGGCACACACACACTTATCGCCGGTACAGGCCGCCCCCTGGGGGCAGATGTCCTCCCCCAGCGTGCACTTACTGTTCACCTCACGGACTGTGCGGTATAAGGGTGATAGGAGAATGTAGCACATATTTGGTACTAGTATTATAGCGCATATTATCACGATAGATTGCATAATCGATAGAGATGTCCAACTTTAGTTATGACGACCAGTGCCGACGACGACGATATGCATTTCCTATACTGCTTGCCTCTATGAGTGACTAGGTACCCTCTCACACAGGCGGGTCACACGCATTCCCGCCCCTTTGTGGTCATGACATCCAGACAAATGTTTTGTAAAGCCAAGACAACTGTTATGGAACTCAAAAAGTCCTGCCTTGGAATCTGAAACAATTATTGTGTAGCAATTAATCTTGGCTTAACAAAACATTTGTTCTGCTTTTCACGACCAGTGTGACCGGGCCTTAACGCACAGGTTCTTTCGCTGAAAACAGGTGAAATGTTTTACCGCCCCCTGTTGTTGAACATGAGCACTCCCTATATGGAGCATGCGTGCTGGTACTTACACTGCATGCAGGTGTCTGTGGCCGTGTCCAGCATGTAGCCCTCCTTACACTCACACGTCCTGGTCTCCTTGTGCTTGCCGCAGAAGTCGCAGCCCTCGGCCCACTTCATGCAGCGGGTGTGCTTCTTGTTGCAGCTCGGCCACCAGCTGCACTTGGAGCCCGGGGGTGGCGGCAGGTAGTCCAGCATCATCGTGTACGACCCGCCCTGCGACGCTGACGGAGCAGGAGGGGGATATTGAATGTGAGGGATTTGAAGAGGAAATATGGGAGAGGGGAGGCCCCACATGCACGAGGGGGCACGATTTATTAGTTCGTGTTACTGCTTATCATATCGAGAGTAACATATTTCATTAAAATTCAATTTAATTTAATTAAATGTTAAAATGTAAGCAGCCAAGCAGAACGGATGAAGAACGTCTTCTCTGTATTATAGACATATAAAAAGCTCAGTGAATTCACCTTGCACAAAGAATTCGCTGCCCAAGATATCACGGTATATAAAGGTACTTTCATCTTGCTTACCTGATAGTTGGATTAGACATAAGAGTGCAAAACTCGACAGCAGCGAAACCTGCAATTTACGAAAGGGCTAGATGTAATATGTTGCTACAATCAATACTCGCAAACACGATCAAGGCCAACACCCACAAGGCGATCTATGGCTTAAAACCCTCTGCATTCTATGCCCATTGCGTTCTAGGAGGCATGCTTATAATACATATCGCAAGGTTTCTTACATACTATTGCAAGTTTCAAATCCCACTGTTGCATGTTATATGGCACTGAACCTCTGCATATTGGACTGAATAAACTCTATAAATTTACAAGGATGACATGTTATATCTAGGGGGAGTTACTTCACAATAATGTTGGTAACGTTGGTCTTCTACCCTGGGATATCTATTAACATTATTATTTAAACTAATACATTATGTAGAACTAATTGTGGGCAGATTATATACATTATTCGTGGTAAATGGTCCGTAAATATTGTCTGTGTATCATCAGAAATGGGGAGTAACCCCCCTTACTTTTATATACAATGTGTGCATGATGAAATCGCAGAGATTTCCCTGTTAAGCAAGAAAAAATATCTAATTATTTAGATCTTAGTTTGGGCTCAATTCGCAAAAGATCTGTTGTAGTTACATCTGCTTCTTGTAGTTACATCTGTTGCGATTTAGAGGAAGCCCTCCAAATCGCAACAGATTCTCAAATCGCAGAGATTTTACAGCATAGAACCCCTTGTGGGTGTTGGCCTTCAGCAATTATATGGAATTGTCCTTTCCTATATTCTACAGATTCGACAAGCTTCCACCTACGTGTCATACACAATGGTATGGAGAATATGTCATTGCCTTAGGGACTCAAAATCGTCTCCTAGCGCATGCTAGTGTGCTGTTGTTAGCACAGTAAATTCAGAGCCAATACACAATACATGTGACAGATCTGTATTCTAGATTTGCACGGAATGGTCTTGAGATAAATTATTTCCTTGGGTGTACCTAGTCATAGCAGTGGTGCCAAAGGCTCTCCGCGTGCAAGGAGAATGGGATCAAACGCTTTCAGCGTGTCTATGAAACTAGGCACTGTATACTTTATAGTCATGGGATATAAGGCCACTACTATGCAATCTGCTACAGACTATAACCTTGTTCATAATTTCGTCTCAATATAAATAAACAGGAAATTGGTACTGATCCTGAACATATATATGACTAACACGATTCAATGCATCAGATCATTACTGACTTTCTCAATTCTTCCTTCATACTCTCTGCCACAGTTAACTCTTCTCTAGTCGTAGATGAAATAATCATTAGATTCAGTTCTCACTGTAACAGGATATTGTTTAGGGTTGATACATACTAAGACCAGTTCATACATTAAACACACACCTGGCTGACTGCAGCATGTCAGTGCTGTAACCATGGACACCCAGGGCCGCCCTCTGGTGGATGTTGTGGTATTTACCCTGTCGGCACAGAGACGGGAAACACGGCAACACGCACATCATGAATACTTTATACTGCTACCCTCTCAACGGGAACAGCAACAAGTAAACTTCCTACTACCCTCTATACGTTAACCCTACACCATGCCAACCATGGCTCTGTGTATATAAGAGGTCAACTAGCCATAGATCAACTGATGCGATTTATACACATGTATAATATTCATATATTTCTATAAGGTAATTATTCATCTTCAGTTTCCATCAGAATCGTAGCTTATACATACTAAATAGCCAGGGGTTGGTCATCACTTAAAAGTGGAAGGGGATGGTGAATATGGAGGGGTGGGGCGGATTAAGAAATGTCACCTTTTCCCAATGAAAGCGCAGAAAAATCACCATAGTCCAAATGGTAAGACATTTTCTTTTCCTAATGTCCACTTTCAGTCAGTTAGTCGGAGTTATGCACAAAATCCAATAAAATTACATTGAGGAAAGAAACACTCAATCAAAAACTTTTCCTGTGATGTTATCTGTTTTGGTTTTGTGATACCTTGGACAAATTCACAGAGTATTATATAACGAGTAGAACCTGGGAATGGACATTGTACAATATTATTCTAGTTATAAAACGTGTGTCTGACTGACAGGTCAGGTTAGTCAGTACTGACAACCCCACCTTAGTCCTTCCATTTCTATGAGTATTAGGGTTGGTCTTTTTGAGTAACCCAACTAACAAAAATCAACTATCTTACGTCAAAATAACGTTTTTAACATTATATAACGTTTTGCCACATTGAGGAGCCCTAGGGAAATGTTGGATAACGTTGTAAAACGTTTTTTGTTCACTGGAAATGCATTAGTCATACAGGAATTTTGTTTTGCTTCAGTCATTATTGAATATCAGTCCGACGAACATATCCCTATGGGTACATTACCAACCTGGGATAGCCACTACAGATTAGGCCCGGGACCATGAAGATGAAGTGTGTGCGGTATAAAATTAATGATATCCATTAACATCTTGAGCTCACAATCTAATTGTCAATTTACATGCTCCATCTAGGCACCCGTGAGCAGAAACTGGTAAGTATGGTGGGAGACGTCATAGAAAAGGCCCACCATATTTCTCGGTTCCAGCCACTGGTTCCCAGAGGGCAAAAACGCTTTGCAAACACAGGAAAGGTTCATGGTCGGCTCCCGTGGAAGAGTCTACAGAAACTAGAGTGTTATGTTCTACTTAAACCACAGCGGAGGGCTAAGACAAAGGAGTTCACACCTTGGTCATATATGTTTAAACCACAGTGGAAGGCTAAGACAAAGGATTCGCACCTTGGTTATATTGCATACCGTGGTTTAAAACAGATAGTCAATGGTTATGAAAGGGTATTAGGATTAACCACAGCTTGCTGGTAGTGCGACTTGGGCTTCGCCCTTGTCTGGCCCCTACCAGCAAGCTGTGGTTAATTCTACATACCCTATCATAACCATTGTCTATCTATTACGTAGACTCACATAACCTTACAGCTGTGGTTTAAATAGATGACTGCTGTAGACTGGCAGGCACCCTATAGGGGTGCCAGCCAGCTTTCAGTGGTTATTTTGAGTTAGCCTCTCATAACCATAGTCTATCTATTACAGAAACTTGAGTAAAGGCAGCGCTGGACTATCCCTTCAGAAGCCTTACTTTCTCACAAATGGAGTCAAGCAATGCTGAGCTCTCAAACGGGAGAGGTTTTTTGCCATTTCTGTCTATTCCTACACGAGCGAGGGAAATAACTTGAGAAATATATTGATTATCAGCCTAAAAGTAATCTAGAACTAGATCCAGGTAGACTACCATAACAACAATGCCTGTTTGGATCTCCATGATATAAACTATAACTTCCATGTGGACCTACCACCCTACTCCTGTCATGCAATACTGCAGTTACAGTGGAATCTATGAATCTTTCATGCTCTACTGCTGCTTTTAGTGTTGACTAAGGGTGCTGGCAGTTTACACCAGAAGGTTAATATAGCCACCCAGTTATGTGTTTCCTGTATCATATCTAATTCACATTATTAACCCTCTCACCCCATGAGCCCAAATCCAGGCTTTGCACACCAAAAGTGGGAATGGGTGGGACATTGACCATCACTCCTACATTTCTCTGTGAACCTTTTTTTTGCTAGGTATAAAGAACCATCTTTCAAAATATCCCTACCAATGACCCTGGGTGATGTAGAGGAGAGTTATTTTTGTGTATAATGTATGAATACAATGTCATCATGATGGGCCTGTTGTGCCGATGCTAAGCACTGTTAAGAGTCAGCAGTATGCACTGGTGTACACTGGTGTTGCATGCTGCTGACATTTGTAGATGAAGTCTTGAGGTACCAAACTTCCCTTATGATATAAATGAAGTGTGGTGCCTCAATCATAGCCATAATATGGTTAGGACTGTCCAAGGCGGGATGCAAACAAAGTTTTCCAAAGTTTGAAGTAGGTATAGCATCCTGGTCGAAGTGCATACGATGCTACCTAGTGTCTGATATCTTACCAACATTTTCGTTTTCATAGCCAATAATTTTCCAAGTGTTGGCAAAGAAGCCATTATTCAATGTTTAGAGGCAACCCAATCATATCATTTACATAGATATCAGAACAAAATTGAAATATCTACAGTACTGAGGATTCCAAGTTGAATTCAGTTCAAAATACAATTCAGTTTTAGTGACCCCAAACAAGTATGGTAAGGGTAAGAGTTTAGAAAAAAAAACACTTTGAATTTTATATCTTAGATTAATTATTGAAGCATTTGTATACTTTAAATTTTCAAAGCTACTTGAAATGCCTAATTGATCGTCTCGACTTACCTTTATCAAGGGAGGGTTATATTCGACGTCTTTGTACTTAGATATGCCTTCCATATAATGTATATATATATATATATATATATATATATATATATATATATATATATATATATATATATGTATAAGATAATTTACGGCGGGAGATTATCGTTATATATTATGACACCAGATGGCCCCCCCCCCTCTGGTTATCCGGTGTAGTTCACCACATCCACACCAGGGGGCAGGGTCTACTTTCGGGCCTGCACCGGTCAGTCTGTACCAGTTGGTGACCAGGAGGCCTACTACTAAGACAATATATATATAATATATATATATATTTATATATATATATATATATATATATATATATATATATATATATATATATATATATATATATATATATATATATATATATATGTATATAATGTAAGTATCCAGTGAGGTAAGCAGGGCAATGTTTATAGCTATATGGTATCTGGAAGAAGAAGTTGGACCCAGTGAGCCATGAAGTAAATGAATCCCTCCATTACCTGCATAACCACTCAAGCAGAAAATGTACAAAACCCCATCAGCCTTACCTTGTACATAGCCTCCATGGTGGTGAGCAGCTCGGGGTTAGGATTGACAGGAATGAGCAGCTCAAATAGAGGAGATCAAAGAGAATCCACTCGGGCGTGAACACCGGATCAAGGAGCAGCTCAAACTGGTGTTGAGGCACTCAAGGAGTTGTGACGATGTTTCCTGTCTCTATGGGAGATGCTATGCGGGAAGGTTCTGGTGAGAACTTCCATTTATTTTTTCACCCTAGAAATAACTTCCATATTCAAGCACTCGACATGCTGTTTTCAGTGCTTGTATTGATATTGGTTGATACTCTAAAACTGAAATGATTTATTGGGTAGTATACTTAGAACTATTTACATGGTTTTAGATTTACTCCTGCATGAATGTCCTCCCATAGAAAATGGCGTGAGCTACGCGTACCACAGGGACGCGTTGCCATGACAACACGGTCCACCAATCACACACAGCCTTACAAGGGGCTGCTCTATACGGCTGTAGGAGTTGGCTATAAGCCGGATGACGTATCTAAATGTACCTAAATGGCGATATTAGTGTGGGTGTGGGGCATAAGGTGGCGATTTAGGTGCAGGGGTAACAGGTGGGGAAAGAGGGTAGTGACTTTAAATAGTTAATGTTGGAAGTCAAGGGAAGGAGAATCGTATGTTTCTGCTGTATTTTACTCTTACTAAATAGTCGGACAAATTTGTATGTAAATGCCTGTAGGCCTATCTGCTATTTCATTGAATGGAGAAGTCAGCCCCAAATACAACCTTTTTTAAAAATCAGATGCAACGTGTACTCTGCTGATGATACACGGTGCATAAACCCGTCTGATAAAGATAGCTGTATTTGGGACTCATTGTAGGCAGCTAACACTAGACAGGGGAACAGAAAATTAATGAGGAACAACAGCTAGTACAAATTGAAGTTTTTATTTCGTTTGAGATAAAGGGAAAATTTCACCTTTATTTGAGACATCAATTGACTACATCTCATACTGCACAGCTTTAACAATATATAGCTGAAGGCTTTCTTTTAGAATATATAACATAAATACACTGATATTTCTAGGCTCCCTATTCCGCACTAGCGAGTTGTAGTGATTCTCCTTTGTGAGACCTATAGCTGAAGCTGGTTCCTAACATGTCCAAAAAAGACAGTTATAGGGGTCATCACTTTTTGAATTGGTGATACTTGAGTAGTTGTTATATCCTGTGTATCAACTGTCCAGATTGGTGGAGTGGTTAGGACACTGGCAATTCAATACAAAGGTCCTGACTTCGAATCCATCACAAGGCCGCATGGTTAATTTTTTTCCTAGTTGGTCAAGAATAGTAATAGTATTCACATAGAAAAACTAAAGATGCATACAAAATCATTTTGGATTACCCTATAAGATTGTATATTATGTAAAGGAAATTTACAACTGAATTGTATACTATCACAAATTTTGACTAACCAAAAGGACATTTTATAATGGTGTGTAAACCAAACAACCTTGGCATGGATTCGAAGTCAGGACCTTTGAATTGAATTGCCAGTGTCCTAACCACTCCCCCAATCTGAACACATGATATAAGGACCCACAATAGAGGTCTATAACTGAAAGGTTTATGGCCCCTAAAACTCCAAATTTTAAACATGACAGGAACCAGCTTCAGCTAATCAGCTGGCTGCTATAGTTAGTAGAGGAAGGAGCACTGGTACCAGACAAAATGGCGCTGTACAGTGATCATCTTGCTAATGCGGAATACGCCCAATCTCTCAGTCAATAGAACCTAACCTAGTTAAGTTATTATTGTCAGGTTGGTCAGTACTGACCAACCCACCTTAGTCTTTTAATCTCCAGGGGGAGCCACGGAGTTATCATCATGGTATCTTACAGGTGGCACCAACTAGTGGAATACAAAAACAACACACCAATGATGAACCTAGGTTAGCCACTACTGACTGACCCCTCAGTCATTTTTGAATATAACTTTGCCATTGTGTCTAACACACATTATGACGAACCTAGGATAGTCTGTACTGACTAACCCTTTCAACCTTTGATATACTTCTGAATAGCCAGCATGAATGACGTACCAACTCAAGTTCGTGCTGTATTAGGCCTGTGTCCACTAGGATATATAACACGGTTTTGTCGCAGACAAACCCGTTTTGGCACCGACAAAACAGGTCTGTCGGTGCCAAAACGTGTTCGACAGTGACAAAAAGTGTTATATATTCTAGTGGACACAGGCCTATTGGTGCACGATAGAGGTATATAAACATGAGCTTTGAGGCATTGTTAGCTGGGGTATATCACCCAGTAAGGCAACTCTTCTCACCAAGCACTGAAAGAGTTGATGAGAGCGCTTTTTCGTAAATTATGTATGTGTGCCAAATTGATGATAGTTAGCAGCAGCAGGGGGGGCCACCCCCGGTTAGTGAGTTAGACCTTGACATCACCAATTATGGATAAGACTACTTATTTTACAGACAATTTTCTTTTCAGTGGGTTAATTCTGCAGCAACAGCAATTACGTTTTTATTACTGTTTTTTACTGTTTAGTAAATTGGCCGGTCATTGGCCATGCCCGAATGCGTACGTCGCCTCCTGCCTTTAATTTATAGACATGTATATATACCAAACACGAATTAATACCTTTTTAAACTTGAATAGTTATTTCAGGGGTTACAGCCCTGGATATCATTTGTCTGATGTGATGGTGATGAGTGGCCTAACCACTCATGATGAGCAATGGTTCCTTTGAAACAATTATCACGCCAGTACAATAGTAATGTAATGCAAGATGGCCACACTGTGAGTAAGCCGTGAGAGACCGGGGCTCCCGTCCTAAACTACTTTTCAGGTATTATTCTACCACTGAACCTACTTTTCCGCAGCTCAGGGATTAGTTTGTACATGGTACTTATACCTCATTTATTCTACACAGGAGTTAACATCAATTATCAAGAAAAATGGAAAAAATTAAAGCAGTACTCACCTGTGTGAGCGATAACGTAGGCTCTGCCTTCACCCCACCCAGGGCTACAACACCAGCCGGCGTCACTCACTCGCCATACATAACAATAATGGCGGCTGTTTGTTTCCATCGTGGGGGGGGGACTAGTTATTTCAACCATGAGAAAAGAAATATTAAATTTTCTTCCTACCTACCCATGACCTCAGGACCATGTTGCTTGAAACACACCTCTATCTTCGGCCCAACCATGGCATAAACCATGGCTAAACCGTTCCTGTGGAGGATTAACCATGGATAAGAAACTCAGCTTTCCTTTATCTTAAGGTAGATGCCGCTGGAGTCGATTTCCGGATGAAGTCCTGGGCGGAACCGGATGGAAAATCGGAAATATTCACTGGGGTAAATACTTCTGATTTTCCACCCGGCCCGGACAGGAGACTCTTTCAGAACAGACTCGTCAGCGTCATATTGCGATTTTCGTCAATATTGATATATTTGCAATTGACGAGGGTATTTGTAGCTGGCAAAATGTGGTATTTACATTAATTTTCTATAGATTTGTATAGGAAATCTTGTGAATTTTTTTTTACTAGTGGTCGTCAAACAGGTTTCGTCACGTCACCAGTTCCCTACGACCACGTCAGTTGTTCTTAATGAGCCTCCTGGTCTTTATCCGGGAAGAGATTGGCTACAGTGAAATCCACTCTTTAGGCATGATAACTATTTGTTTTATTAGATATCATCAACAGACATGAGTGTATCAACCATGTATTCAAACGTCTGTGGGCTCACCATGGCACCACCAAGGTTCCCCTCGGGGGCCTCCAGCATCCTGTAGTACCGATGTCCCAGTGCCTGCGATAACCTCCAGATATCGTTAACATTCTCATCCCCAAAATCTGTGATGTACGACCCATCGGAACGAGTCGCAAAAATCTCCACTATTTGTGAGTTTGGCGGAGCAAAGATAATGTTGTACAGTACAGGCCCATGTACAGCGATGAAGATTTTACTGTGCTCGAACACCCCTCTGAGTTCTAGAAGACTTCGAGATCCTTCGTATATGACAACCTCTTGGAAACGGTCCTCCAGGATCTCCTTAATAGCAGCTAGGTTAGTGATTGTGCGACCGCGTGTACCTGGGTTCAGACGGAGAAGAAGAGCTACTCGTGAGTACCTCTTACTCTTTTTGGGGTCCGTTTCCACATTCAGCATTTCTTGTGCTACCTTTAACAGCACCGGATGCATTCTTGGGACAATACAGGAGTTGATTTGATATTTTGCGACGTAACCAACCACTTCTTCAGCACCTGGGTACAACTCGATCTTTAGTCCAAGTGACCTCAGAATATCTGCAGCAATGACATCGCAGTATCCATGAATAACTACAGTTAAATCTGGGAGATTCAGAAAGTCGCGCGCTTGGGCGAGCCGGGGGAGGAAGTCGGTGACTAGAGTTCGCATTCTGCAGTTGGTCCGAGCATCGTTCAGAGGAAGTACATATGCCCTGTGCGCCATATTTGGCCCTGGTGGAGTCTGGAGGTACTGCGGCAGAGAAGAGTTAGTATTACAGGTGGTGTTCTTGGTGAAGACACCGTGTGGTATAACGGCCAGCACACCCCGTCTGGACACCCTACCCGGGTAGTACAAGTCCCGCACATTCTGGGTGTGCTTCCAGAACAGCTCCTTTACTTTATAACTGGAGGTAGAGAACCCTGGAGCATCCAGACCCAGGTCCTTATACAGCCGTCCACTAGCACCATACAGGGACAGGGCATGGCTGTAGGGTCTGCTCAGGTTAGCCGGCCGGATACGGTGCTTAACACTCAGAGCATCCAGGTCTTTATCAAACTTTGTCAGGTAGTTGAGGAACTGTTCGCGGCTCGGGGTGTGGTGGGACAGTTTGGGAGACACTCTGAGGCCCAGGAGTGATTTGGAGAAGAAGAGGTTGACTAGGAAGGCAATGAGACAGCACAGGGTACAGTACCTCCACAGGCACCTCTGGGACACACACCGACTGCTGCCTGATCGGTGGTGGTAATGAACTTGGGTGTAGCCTCTTAGTGTAGCCATGTCTGTGTCCATGTAGTCAGACCTTGTTGTGATGCAGAGAGGTAATGGTGTGGGGAGTTCAGGATCGTCCATACACGGGTGTTTCTGGCGGCCTGGGCTTCAGCTGCATTGTGTGTAAATTGATTACTCTGCAAAATTAGAAATAAAAAGAACTAGTTTTGAAAAGAAAATAGTAATATAATCACTGGAGTGATCTTTAAAATACTGCGGACAAACGAGCATAATTATATACATTTTTACTACGATATTTATCTAAAATATATTATATTCGTCACTTGTGTATTTTAGAGACTTGATGTAGAACTATGAGAAACCTTCAAAACATTTTGACCTTACTTGACTATGTTTGGTTTTGTATGTTAAAATCCAGTATTCTCAAATTAATAAATCTATTTTTCTCATTTCGGAGATGGTGACCTTAAACGTAGAGCATCATAGAGAATGCTGAGGGGGTTGGCATTACTTGACAACAGTAAATAGACGCTATAAGATGGGGAAATATAGATTTGACTTCCTGGACGTGCAACAGGAGGACCTAAAAACTCTTCTGTATAAAAGGGAAGAATTACTCTATATCTAAAAGAATAAAGGGGGAGGCCTTTAATGTGTCAATTGTCATCTGCATGTCTCTGCCTCCTCTACTGGAGCTGTCTCTATGTGTGTCTCTGTCTCTCACATGCCTATATGTCACTGTGCCTGGGTCTAGGGCCCCTTAAAGTGGGCGGGGGGGGGGGGGGTGTCCTCCTGTCCCCTGTGGGTTTTAGGGGTTACCCATATTGCCATTTCGAATATTAGAAATGCCCCATGTCCCATGTCACTATTGTATTCATTCCTTCTGTCCCATGTCACTATTAAAGCCCATTCCGCCATGTCAAATTTAGGGGGTCTAGGGTCATCCACTCTCCCTCTCCTCTAATCTCTTTCTCTCCTTACCCCCTGTCTCCCTCCCGGGGTCTCACTGTCTCCTTGTCCCCTGTCTCCCTGGCCCTATGATATAGAGGCCGGTGAGACATTGACTGTGAGATAAAGTTATACCTAGCAGTGACCCAATAATGAAACGTAGCACTGGATACATAAACAGATATATATAGGGGAGCCCTGGGAGAATTGGGACATTAAATTAGATCATAACATGTTTGCTTGTGATTTCTACAATGCCAATAATAACCAAATGCCTTTGTTTCATGAAGAAAGGCTACTAATAAATCTTTCATTTGGACTATTTAGATTTATCCTAGCCTGCCATGATTCCCGTCTAGGACCTTTTGAAATTTTGAGAAATTCCAGGGAGAACTGGGACACTTCGAGGAGAACTGGGACACTACCTGGGGAGAACTGGGACACACCAGGGAGAACTGGGACAGTGTAAATAGTGTGATTATTAACCAATGAAACATCATTTTGCTTTGCTTTAAGTTCAATATGATCATATGTAACATATTAGCTTCAGTCATAGGTCTGAGAAAAATATAATTAAAGCACAATAAATCTTCACCTGGAGTGTCCCAGTTCTCCCCAATAGCCAAGAGTGTCCCAGTTCTCCCTGCAATGAGTGTCCCAGTTCTCCCCAGGTTGAGATTTTTAAGCAAAATGTTAATACAGTTCAAAATATGCTTAACTGTGTTTTTGTAAGTAGCTGGTCATTTTGCCATCTATCAATGCTACAT
Organism: Harmothoe impar; assembly: GCA_947462335.1. NCBI lineage: Eukaryota > Metazoa > Annelida > Polychaeta > Phyllodocida > Polynoidae > Harmothoe > Harmothoe impar. The sequence continues at coordinate 28,703,923 of OX381714.1, read as the reverse complement.
AATGCAACACAAAAATATTTTCTCATCAAAAGGTAACACTATGTAAATTGAATTGTCCGAGACCTGAAAAAAAAACTTTTTTTCCTAAAAATGTTATAATCTGTTATAGGTCTAAGTATAATAACATCACAGAAATTTTTTTTAGCATAAAAAACTTAAATATTATTAGCCCAAAAAATAGCATCGGTGGTTATGCATTTAAGTTATTGGTTATGGGCAGAATACACAGTGTCCCAGTTCTCCTTTGTCCCAATTCTCCCAGGCCTCCCCTACTCATGGGACAAAGTGGCATAGACTATGACAGTACTGGGCAGAGACATACTATAGATAGACAGATACTGATGTGCATATTGCATTTATCAATATAGTGGCTAGCCCACAGTGCTTTATATCTATAATAAAAGGTAGAAACCTGACTAATATATATTATAGAGGTAGATAAGGCCTACCTGGACAGCTGTGGCTGTGTCCCCAGTCAGCACAGCAGTGACCTGGTTAGGCCACACCCCACCAGGCTGCATGTCCCTGCGCCTCCACGGTCCAGTAAACCTCCAGTGCCCTACTTTATACACGTATATAGTAAACTGCAGTGATATTAGCACAGAGCATGGAGCACTGGACCATGGATATCGACCTTAGCCTGGGTGTTCCTGACACTCAGACCCTACTCACTGATGTTACATTAGAGGTGTCTAGAAAAGTATTTTCTATCTTCATGAGGACTGAATGAGAGAACGATTAAGGGCCAAAATAGGATTTAAAAAAGAGGGGGTGCTATTGCTTGAAAATCATATTTTTTCTTCTTTCTTTTTATGCAAACTTGGCAAAGTAACTCGATCCTAAGCCAATCTGAGATGACGTTTTAGTTGACTCAGCGATGTGACGGCTGACTGACTTATGACACATGTCACGCTAATATGACAATGGTGACATTTTTGACATCCATGGATATATAATACTCAAATACACTCGTTAGATGGAGTCTGATGAAGAGAGACAATTCTAACAACAACAACAAAACAGACATACATTACAGTTTTATCAAGAAATATTCTCCAGGAACAATAACAGGAATCACCAAAGGGACCAAATGGGGAAAAATGCAATACCATAATTCAAAACGAAGTCAGCTGATGGCAAGCAACGCAACTGGAGATGAATTGTCGGAAACCTCCCATATTGTGACCTGGTCAACATTGCAGCAGCCACTACAGGATAACACCAGACCTAGACATGTGCTGTGTCTATAGATACACACCGAGAAGGGGTCATTGGGAACGGAAGTGGATTATCCGGTTCTAGGAAGTCAGGCTGGGTCGGGAGGTATATTCCGGAAGCCAAGCAATGCATTAGAGAAGTATGGGTACAGCATGTAGTTTTTTAATTTGCGGGATTATCACCCCCGGAGGCGGGGGGGGGGGCTCTCAATATTTCGTATAGTGAGTATGTGTAAATATCACCCAAATATTGTTACACTTATCATGGGAGGCAAATCAATTAAATCGCACCCATTTCACATGACATCGAGGCAGACGAAGAATATTTCTAGCTATACCCGTTTTCCTCGCGGGTCCTTGCCTTGGGCTAAGAAAGTGGGCCCCTTCCCTTGGAATCGTATGCATATATAGTAACCAAAGCTGAGGAAGTGCCCCCCCCCCTCCCCTCCCTCGGGGTTAGTACTTACTGACCTGTGAATCATGTCCTCGAGACAGTAATCATCCAATCGTGATTTCTGAAAGCATCTGTAACAGTGTAAATCAAGCGTATTAAATTTTTATTGATTACCATCAATTCTCTATTTGTCTTGATAACTGTAGCGCCTTCAGCTATAGTCGACAGCATTACTTATATTAACCCTTTAGTGGCAACATAGTGTAATTTTGTCGTCATATTGAACTGCTCTTGTGGCAACATGCGGCCATTAAATAGTTAACTATGCTGCGTAGGCCTACCTGGTAGGCTAATTAGGCAGTGACTGAGTCAGTGTGTGTGGTTGGATGGAGGCTCTAATTGAGAAATAATTAAGCATAATTACCGACAAATAGACATGTGGGGTGGTGCATGGGAATCTAAGGCATGTAGGTTATGAAAGGATGGGTGCCTAAAGGACTAGAGGTGCTACACTATACAGACACGTGTGTACATTATGAAGTAGCTGTACCCACAAACAGGACCTGACTGTCACGTACAGTACTGTGTGTCACCATGGATGTTATCGTGTAACCCTTTAACTGCAGCTTCGTGCCTTAATGATTAAGATAAGTCACTTTTATAATACGGAAGTTTTATTCCGAAGAATGTTGAAACATGTTATTTAACGATACAGAATATAATATGAGTGTTTATACGGTAGAGGTAGAACATGATATACTTGTAGGTTTTATAAGTCAGTCCTCTTGTATTTAAGGATATAAAAGTTGCTGCATATTGCAGAAATTAAATTTTTGCATTTTGCAAAATTATATATATCTATGCTGTCTTTGAGGGACGGAGGGCGGGAACAATTTATTGCGGCGAGCTTCACTCTGTGAGATCTTTGTCGAAATGGAAGAGTTCTTAGTTTAGCCGTGTGGCGGCGCCCCTGTAGTTTTAGTTCCAGACGCTGGCGTAGGTGGCGCCTGTGTTTCCCGCTCCTCTCTCTCTATCATTAATCGAAATGCCTTCAGCATTTCGGCCAATGATTAAGATAAGTCACTTTTATAATACGGAAGTTTTATTCCGAAGAATGTTGAAACATGTTATTTAACGATACAGAATATAATATGAGTGTTTATACGGTAGAGGTAGAACATGATATACTTGTAGGTTTTATAAGTCAGTCCTCTTGTATTTAAGGTGCAAATATAGTGGCCATGGAAGCAGCCACGTTGGTTGAGGACTGATTTGGTAAGTATGGGCGTAGACCATTAGGTGAGGCCCATGTGCCGTGTACGGCCAGGTCTTCCTTTGTGCAGCCTGCGGCTAGACCTGCCCACAGGCCCCCTCGTCTCAGGGAGTGGGAGCGTATCTGATCAGCATATGGGCACCCTGCTTGGGACAATGCCTGTCGTATGACGGCCACCAGCTGGTCAGGGGCCAGAGGGGAGCCATCATGCATCGTGAACGCTGGGGCACCCAGGAGTGCCGGTACTTGTCTGGTATAAGCATCCCAGGCCGATGCTGGGCAGGCTGGGGAGTTAGGCATTCGAGGAAGGCTGACGACTACAGGCTGTGCCCCAGGCTTGATTGTCTTTGATGACCTAATGACCACTTTGAGGCCCGCTGGTAGACTGGTAATGTCTGCTCTTGTGAGGTTGTGAGGGCCACCCCACATTTGGGTGGCTGGGGCCAGGAGATTAGAGACACGGAGAAAAGCAAAGAAGCCAACTGTTAGTGCCGCCTTTATTGGGGCCCCTGCCTTCGCCTTGTCCAGGTAGAGACAAACTGTGACAAGGTCAGCTGGGGTAATGGGGGGAGCCTTGTTAGCGGTATGGGGGTTGAGCTTTTCTGCTCCTTTCGCTACATAGTCCGCCTCCAAGGACCTCATGGCTGAGGCGTCACCACCCCTTTCCTCTATCCACAGCCTAGCTCCTGAAGTGTAATTTTTTCTTGAAGCCGGTGAAGTTAGAGAATTGGCCATGTATTGCTGGTAGAGGCAGCAGTCGGCGATAGATGGTGCTAGGAGTGGCACATTGTAGAGTACCGCAAAGGTAACATACATTTTTGCCATTGCATATCTGTTCTTGATGGACCTGGTAGAGAGTGCAGCATTGTATGACACAAGGGCTTGTCGTCCAAGGGCAGTGCCTAGGAAGAGAAGAAGCAGGATTGTGACACACGCCATTAATTGTCAAATTTTAGCAAAGAATGGGCAGGGGAGGGCAGGGTCTACTCTCTTTAAGTTTCGAGTGGCCACTTGTTCGAGAGCATATCGAGCCTTTGGCGCCTCTGCCATTCTGCTCAGAGCATCCGCTAATGGTATGTCCCGTCCAGGCTTGTGTCTTATCTCTATGTTGTGGTCGCCCAGAGCAGCCTCCAGCCAGACCTGTCGAGCGCACGCTGCTAAGACAGGGTCCTTGGTGCGGCCTGTCTGGATGGCGTACTTTGAGGACAAATTGTCAGTATGCATGACGACCTTTGTACCTGCAGTACCGGTAGGCTTCAGGGACCTGTATGCCACAAGGAGATTTACAGCCTCTCTCTGATGGGTGTGCGGATACTTCTTCAAGTGAGCTGGGGTGTATGGGAGGGTGTAGTACTGAGTAGCTGAGTGCCCACCGCCCCCAGTGTCAGATGAGTCACAGAAGATATGGACCTCCTCGTATTTTTTTGAACAAATTTAAACTTTATTGACCAGATTTGCGGTAGTTTTACAATGTATGACATACATGTGTACTGTCTCCAACGAAGTATGATATAAGTGGTTATTTAATAAACAGTAAACCAGACATGTATTGTGTATGATCGTATGAATTTCGGCCAACAAGTTAGTGTGATACACCGTCAGGAACCTGTTTAGGTGGTGCATACACAAGAAAGCGATATAATAACATTTATATAGATAACAAATCTGTTTTGGGAAAATGAATGCAATCTTGAATAAGAGTAAAGTTATTAAATTAAATCCCACCCCTTACTAACTTCATTGTCTTCCTAAACAAAATTTCACTGTTTCTAGATTACCGGTAGTTTCGGGATTGAACTTTCGAGAACATTTTTCATCTTAGATTTAAACTCTTTTATGCAGGTGATGTTTCTGATGTCTACATCAAGGGCATTCCATCTCTGACCACATTTTACAAGCACGGATCTCTCATAGGAGGCACATTTAATGGTTGAATAATTCAATAAAGGCGCTTCAGTCAGACGTGTAACCCTTTGTCTTTTTACTGTGTATTTTACATTTGACGACCTTTTAAACGCATACATTTTTATGTGGAAGTCCCTTCTATTACTCAGGGTTGGCAGGCTCGCCTTGGCATGAACTAATTCAGTAGGGGTCAGAATATGGTCATTAAAACAAGTTTTCAGACATTTGTTCTGAACCCTTTGGAGTTCCTCAAGCAATTCTGCGTTACCTTTATCATATAAAACATCACAATAATCTATAATCGACAAAGCATGAGACTTGTACACTCTGAGTAGGGACTCTTCTGACAGAGCGTCCCTTGACCTATACATCAAAATGGACTTAAATCTTAAATTCCTTATTAAATTTCTAATATGCATGGAAAAATTCAGTTCCTCGTCCAAAATTACTCCAAGATATTTATAGGAAACGACATTTTTTAATTCTGTGTTATTTAGCTTAATTTTGGGTTTTTGCAATTTATTAAGTTTTTTTAACGAGGCAAAGGTCATAATTTTAGTTTTTGATTCATTCATTGTTAGTTTATTTACTGATGTCCAGGCCAGAAATGAGTCTAAAGCAGTTGTTAATTTAATTGTCAGAGCGCCAAGGTCCTTTCCAGAGACGTACAAAACAGAGTCGTCAGCGTATAGTAAAGTTTTGTGAACATCATTAGCAGAAATACAATCATTTATATAAATAAGAAAAAATAGGGGGCCTAAAATAGACCCTTGGGGGACTCCACATTTTAGGGGTAGCTTGACAGACTTAACATTATTAGCCAGTGTACACTGCTGTCTTCGGGACAAATAATTTTCAATGACGGTCAAGGTTCTATTACGTATACCATAAAGCTCTAATTTTTTTAATAATATCTCAAAATTTACGGAATCAAAAGCCTTTTTTATATCTATGAAGGCCGCTAGGGTAATATTACCTTTATTTCTATTTTCTAAAATGTCATCTACTAATATACTAATTGAATCTAAAGTCGATTTATTTTTTTGATATCCGCCCTGATTTTTTGATAAAATGGAATTTAATTCTAAATGAGAGGCTATGGCAGTATGAATTAAACGTTCTAGAACCTTGCCCGGCACAGGTAAGACACTAATTGGCCTATAATTGGAAACATTCGTCACATCACCCCCTTTAGGTAGCGGGGTCACAGTAGCAATCTTCCACGAGTCTGGTATAATACCGGTAGAGACACAAAGCTTAATTATTTTTACAAAACGTGAAGGATTTCTAACAACAGCTTCTTTAAACAAATTAGTAGGCAAATATTCAATAGCTGATGATTTAGACACATCAATATCTTTTACACATGAAATAATTTCATCAGTAGTAAAATCAATATCGGGCATGTCATCCTCACATCTTGTGCCATTAAAGCGAAAAGGTACATCATGTTTCTCCGCTAGTTTAGGTCCTATCTCGGCAAAGAACTTATTAATATGAGCTGAGGAATTTTCCTTTGATATACTATTACCTAAATCATCTACAAGGTTAACAGACTTTGAGGAGTTTTTGCTGGAGGGTAACACATCCTTAAGTATTGACCAGAACTTTTTTGAATCCTTAAAATGCATTTGGCTCAGATCCTTATAGTATTTGCTCTTAGCCGTATCATTTTCAAGGTTAACAACACATCTAAGCTGCCTTGCTCTATGCCAGGTGAGTATACACTTTGACCTTCTCGCTTCCGCTAACAAATTATTTTTATCATTAATTCTCTCCAATAAATAATTAGTCATCCAGGGATCAGGTTTATCCTTCACCCGGAACTCTCGTACAGGACATTGCTTATCTAACATCCTCTTTAATAAATTCTCATAAATTTCCCAGCATTCAGTTGAAGTCTCACAATTGTCAAAATAATCCCAATTACACAATTCAATATCGTCTAGAAATTTCTGCAAATTAAAGTCTTTATAAGAACGCCCCTTAAAACTCCTATATGTAGGCTTCACATGTACATGTTTTTTTATGAGGTGGATAGGCAGATGGTCAGACAAGTGTATATTAAGTGGTCCACTTGACACAATTTCAAAACAATTTGTAAAAATTAAGTCTATACAAGTATTAGTTCCTGACGTGGTAGTGACCTCGTTCACAAGCTGTAACAAATTGAACTGGTCCATCGTTTCATAAAGCAGATTCTTTTCAGGAGAATTTGTCAAGACGTTTACATTAAAATCTCCCATGAGAAATATATCATACGATTCAATTGCATGTATTTGTAATAATAATGCCTTCATAGTATTACAAAACTCAAGAAGTGATCCACTAGGAGGTCTATAAATATTACAAATTAAGGCCTTTTTACTTGAGCCTTTGACAGAGAGCAGCCATTGACATTCTATGTCGTCAGAACATCGATTTAAAGTCTTAAATTTGTCAATAGAACAGGAAATATTTTCATCGACATGGGCGCATAGCCCTCCACCTCTGTACACACTAATTCTATCAGATCTAAATAAATTATATTTGGGATAAGTATATAAACTATCCTCATCCGTGTCGTTTAGCCAGGTTTCAGAGAAAAGAATTACATCAATATTTTTATTAATAAGCTCAGTTTTTATATTGGTGGTCTTGTTCCGGACACTTCTAGCATTGAGGTGGACCAGAGAAAACCCTTTTCTAAAGTTTGGTTCTTCACCCATCAGTCCAAAAGGGTCTTTCATTACAATTATACCATTCCCTCGTCATCCCAAGACGAGAAAGCAACATTATTGGAAGACAATATACTTCTTTAGAAAAATAAACATATGTCGGTTCATAATACAGACCCTTATAAACCCCCTTCATACCCCCCTGCTTAGGCATTCGGCTCTTTTGGCCACCTATGCTGAACATATACTATGGCTTTAGGAAGCTTTATGCCCCTCGTGAAATTCTAAATTCAATTTAATACTCGATCAGGCTTGGACATCCTGAGTAAAATATAAATCAATACCCAGATACGTATCATATAAGCCTTCCAAACACCAGAAAATAATATTATGAATGTCACGACTCTTGTACCGGTAGATTTGTGTCTTCAACCATATTTCTATTTACACAACATTAGATTCCCAAATCAAATTATCAAACTTGATTTTCAAAGATCGAAGACTCAAGCTACCGTATCAGAACAGCCTATTCTTTAGTTATGGATTTCCAGAATCTAAAATAAAATAAAATACCTTTTCAAAACGTCTTATACAAGTCGAACTCAAAAATCCGAATCAGATATACCTTATCACAACATTTTATGCATGTATAGCCATTTACGTCAGCATTAATACTGTATCAAATGTTGACATCATTAAGCTTATTATTAATCAAATCAGATCATAAATCTGAATCAGAATCAGAAAGTACCATACCACGACAGCACATACCATAATTTGATTTTCAAAGTTAAAAATCCAATCATAATCGGATTCAGAAAATACCATGTCAAAACATCTTATACATGTATAACCATTTAAGTCAACATTAATACCGTATCACATATTAACATCATGAGAATATAATTACAAAATATCATCCTGGGATAATATTGACCCACTATATTGTAGATACCGTATCACATATAGCATGGTTGTTCAGAATGAAGTACCGTATCAAACGACATGTACATGTATGACAATAATGACTGTACCGGTAGGTTAGCTTCCAACCACAACAGGAGGCACATTCTCACTCATACTAGATTCAAGTTTCAAAATTAGATATGTACATGAGGGCTCTACCATTTATACATTCCATGCCAGCTATTCATGTGATTCACCAGTTTGTTACAAGATTTCTATACGACCACAATAAGGTTACTAAACCAATTTCAACAGGGGTTTCAAATTTACAATAACTAAGTTTAATTAACTGGATTGAACTGAATTAAATTAATTTAAGTCAAATTAAGTATCACTTTAAATTTCAAAATTAAATTGTGTTGAATTTACATTCATTATTCATATTTAGATTAAAGGCAACAGTGTGAGGTAGATTCAGGTGACTGTCCTAGTAGTATAACGTTAGTCATGTTGTGACCCTTGCTCGGAGTCTGGTTTTTCATCCATGTTATCAGGAATTTCAGGGGTATCAGGAGGTGCTTCCTCCTCGACGTCGTCCTCTTTATCGTCATCTTTATCGTCATCTTTATCGTCCCCATCACCCTCGACATCTTCAGGTTCTTCCTCTTCCTCTCCTGGAGGATTTGGTGCGTTTTCTCGTCGTAGTCTCTCAAGTATCAGGCCATGTAGATTAGCAGCTTGGAGGTTTGCCTGTGTACAGAATTTAGCTTGACCTAAGTGGAAACCAGCCCCCCAAACTGGGTGTAGGCTAGCCTCGTAAAGTCTCAGTTCCTTTGTACTCTGTAGAAATCCGTTCATGTCAGGGTCAGCAAACTTGAGCCTGTTGAACCTTAGTAGATACTTCTCGGCATCTTTCGACCATTCTTGGTTTGTTGGGACCTTTTTTCCGACACTCATCATGTCATACGGGCAGGTAGCAGCCATAATGACCTCTCTGACGTCTCGTTTGCCGCAGATTTCAGCTTTTTTCGCCTGAAATGCTTGCTCTACACTGTTGAAGGTTGTACCCTCGTCCTTAATAACACAAGGATAGAGATTAGAGAGCCTGTGATGCACTGATCTAAATAACATCCCATCTGGAGTTTCCCCAGTTGTGGCCAGTTCCATGGTAAGGTGAGGGGAGGGGAGGTTGTTAAGTTGGTGATGCTGGTATGACACTTTGTTTAGAATTATTGCCCGCTGTCTCAGCCTACAGTCCATGTTGTTAGCCCTTGCTAGAAAGTACATGGCTCTCAGATCGATAAACTGCCTTCTCTCAAGTTCGTTGAGCTCGTCGCCAATGGAGCACCCAAACCAATAGCCATTTCCCTTCAGATAGCTCAGGGATTTCATTAGACTTGCCTTCAGCGTGGGTTTGTGGAGAATTACACGCACCGTGCGGGGTTTAATTTTCCTGTTTGGATTGGCATTGTTTACTTGTTGACGCTGGACCGGTCCCAAGCGCTCGACAGACTCAATCTGTTCAACTCCCCACGGCACTCGGACATCCTTCAGGAGCCTTCCCACTATATTGAACAGATTCTCCCTAGGGTCTTCAATACACCCTTCAATGGTAAATACCTTTTTCTGATCCAGGGCATCTATTTTTTCCAGTTTGTTGCTGTGGTTGGTGAGAAGGCGTGTCTGCGCCATGGCGGTGTCAGAGACTCGTGACAGTGTAGTTTCAGTCTCCTCGAGTGTTGCTGTCAATCCCGCTATCTGGTCTCTGTGGCTGTCCAACCTGTCCAGGATACCGTCCAGAGATCTAGTAGTCTTAGCATTCGTCTCGTTTATGCCTGCTAAAGTCTCATTTATCTGTTTTAGCGTTCCTTCGAACCCGTCTGTCTTCTTCTCTTGGGCGGTTAGACGCCGTGCTAAGCTGTTGACTGCACACACCACGTCAGCGGTGGAACAGCCCGCCGGTAACATGTCGTCTTTTCCTCTGTTTTGCTTCTTTTTATCTGTTTTGGTACTTTCCGCCATGATTCTCAAGTTCTATATACCCTTATAAAAGTGTGTGTCCAAATTTAGAAGATTTCACTTAGTTTGACTATAGTTTTTTCCAAATATCCCGCGGAGCAAACCTAGCCGACTTCTAGCCTTGTGCCGCCATTTTCCCTGTTCAGTATGAGGGGTCAATGAGATGGACACCGTTAGATCTCTGTGCGTAGAGGATAAACCATTTCACATCTGCTTTGAAGGATGTGTTAATGGCAATCCTGGTGTCATTCTTCGCTAGTCTGAGTGCGTCAAGTATGCGGGAGATAAATCTTCTAGCATGTGGGACACATTTTGCAACGTGCACCAACTTGCCGGCTAGAGATTGTACTTCTTTCTTTCTCGCCACATTGAGTTCCATCCACTTAGAGCACTCGGCTAAAACCTCGGCTAGCTTAGGTCCAGGCACTGACACCGTCATAGCGAGAGTGTCTATGCAGAATCCAAGCCACTCCAGTGCATGGGCGGGAGGGTGACATTTTTCAGGTGCCAACTGTATCCCTAGTCTTGCTGCCAGCGTGAGGAAGTAGTCATAGGATGCTATGGCTTGTTGGTATGTGGCAGCACTGCCACAAAAATCGTCAAGGTAGGAGAGGCACCAATGTCCAGCCTTGCGCATGAGATATACCACTGCATTCGTAGTACGCTGACAGGCGCTCCCTGAGAGCCTGCACCCGAATGATGGGCACAGTTCCAGGAAGTAGAGGCCATCAAAGGAGAGTCCAAGGAGGGGGATGTCTCCCACATCCACCCTGAGCTGCATATAAGCCCTTGCCATGTCGGCCTTCCATATGAATGATGAGGGGCCTAGGCGGGTCACCTGGTCTGTTAGGTCTTGTACGGAGGGCAGTGTGTAGGTATGTGGCTTCCCTTCGAGACAGTTCTTGGTGATGCCTGCGTTCACTCCACAGCCTTCTGGGTATGATAAGTCCAATATGACACGGCGTGCCAAAGTGTCCTTCTTAGGCCTAGTCATAATTGGGGCCACGTGAGTCCAGGGTCTGAATGGGGGAGCAGTGAATGGGCCTATCAAACCACCCAGAGAAAGTTCTTTTGCAATAAACTTCCTCACATCATCCGGGTAGTCCAATGCTGATGTATGGTTTGTCTCTACACTACTAGGAGGGGTGTGGGCTGTGTACCCCACCGGGAACCCATAGTGGAGGAAGTCACACAGTTTGTTGTCATGATATTGAGACAAGAGACTGTCCCACTCATCTAGGTTGAGAGCTGAGGGGAGCGGCCGCCTAGCACCAAGATGGTTGGGAAGGCCTGATTTGGATATTTCACCATAGAGGCGGGCATGGTGTGGAAAGTTCTTCCACTGAGCCTCATCCATGGTGGGCCAATATGATCTTTTAACTGGGGCGAACTCCTGAGGAGTAGGGCCTAGCTTGATTGGCTTGACTGTGTCCATGATGACAGGTACATCTGCGTCCAGCCTAGCATGTACCCGAGCATTTTCATACACTTCACTATGTAGAGCCGTCGGTGAAAGGGCCTTAACGTGCACACCTGGCTGTCCATCAACTTCAGATCGGTTAGGCACGAGCTGGTGACCCGAGATGGCCCTTAACCTGTCATGTATGGGGAGGAGGAAACCAGGGCCTGAGTCATTGATGACGTAGGCCGCCGACTTCTGAGATTCATCTTCAAGGGTTTTCTCTAGACGCGGCTTCTTGCTGCACGGAGAAGGGCCTTCATGATTTATAGCTCTTTTTAGGCCTGAGCTAGGCCCACTATCCTGAGATAAACACATAGGATGAGAGATTGACTTAGATGCTTGTTTTAAGCCAAAGCTAGGCTCACCTGCTTGTTTTAAGCCTAAGCTAGGCTGAGACATGGCTTGTACTCGTTTTACGCCTGAGCTGGGCCACAGTCCTGACTTAGTAGGGGCTCTTTTACAGCCTGAGCTAGGCACTAGATGAGATCGCTGAGACCGACTCGAGTGAGCCGGGATGAACACACTTGCTTCAGGGTTAAGTCCTTGGGCGGATCTAAGGTTGTAAGGAGAGGCACCGCTGCTGCATGGAGGTTTACTATCCGGGGCAGCAGCTGTGCTGAGGAGGAGGGTTGGCATGGCAGGACTAGTAGCTGGGCCGGTCCTGCCCGGCCTGCCCTCGAAATGACGTGTTGTAGAAGGCGTTGGGAGCTTGCCAGCCCTTGTTACGACACTCAGACTTAGGGTGGTAGTAGATTGAGTTCATGTGCTTCCTGCAGTGGCTACAGTGGTGTGACTGAGAGACACCAGCCTCAACGTGGCCCTCCTGCTTGGAGCATGAACCACTCTTATTGTAGGACTTGCATGGTGCATCAGCCCTGGAGAGGGGCTGCTGCTGCTTAACTCGCTGGCGCTTCCTCTTACCACCTTCCTGTGCAGTTGATGCCACATACTGGGCAGCCGAGACTGCTGCAGAAGCTGCAGCTGCTGATTGACGGGAAGGCTGGTTATGGTGTACCACAGGTGCAGCGTACCTGCGGCCTAGTGCTGATCTAGCTGTTTCTGAGCGACGAGCCTGGATATCAGCAGCATCATTTAGCCAATCATACTCCCCTGACGCTATCCTGGCGAGGACCGCCTCACTCCACTCTCGAACTTGCGGCCACTCAAATTCTTTAGCATCGCATATTAATTGATATAGGTGAGCAGTGAGGTGGGGCTTATGGAGGACAGGGGTGCGGGTATCTTTTATCATTCTGAAGAGACCATAAAGGTATTCCGGCACATCCAACTGAGCGAGATCAGTTTTAAGTTGTGCGGGGCCACGCATGACGTATTCATAGCATTGAGTAGGCCTACCTTTAATAGACTGAATCTGTCTGGCCGTGTTGGTGAGGAGGAAGTTGACCTGCTGGGTGACTGCCGGGTCCGTGTCCTCATTAAATGCCACAGGGAGGGCACCCTGGATCATATCGACAGGAGCCGCACCTGCGACAAGGGCATGAAGACCAGCATCGTTCATGACAGGCTGCTGAAGAGGCCTGTCATAGGGCGTAGGGCGATGTGTGGAGCTGAGGGCCTTACCGCCTCCCGGAGCGGGAGCCTGGGAGACCGGGAGCTGAAGTGTTGTCGGCAGCGCCTGGGCGGGCGGCCGGTGAAGTTGAGCGTCCCCTGGCCGGGCCGCGGCCATCGTCACGCCGGATAACGCCGCGGCCGTCCCCGGACCCGTCTGTGGCTGGAACGCCACCGCACTCGCCGGCTGGGCAGCGGCCTCGATCATAGACGGGGGAACAATTAACTTAACATACTTAAGTATCTCAGCAGAGGTGCCTTCAACCACACCGAGGCGGCCATCCATGGTATTTACCCTGTCGGTGAGGACCTTGACAGGGGAAGTGACCACGAGGTCAGGAGCGCCGTCGGGAGCTGCGTTCGGGACATCGGTCACCGTGCTTTGCGCCGTCTTCTTAGGAACCGCCTTGGGTTGCTTGGCCCTTTTTGACCTAGTGACGACCGCTGGAGTCTTCTTTGTCGCCCCAGCCATTCTCAGGTTTGATTAAGGACCGAAAATGGTGGGAATTATCCGCTTTAGGACGAACAATTTATTGCGGCGAGCTTCACTCTGTGAGATCTTTGTCGAAATGGAAGAGTTCTTAGTTTAGCCGTGTGGCGGCGCCCCTGTAGTTTTAGTTCCAGACGCTGGCGTAGGTGGCGCCTGTGTTTCCCGCTCCTCTCTCTCTATCATTAATCGAAATGCCTTCAGCATTTCGGCCAATGTACTACTCTATCACGATGCCTGAATGCAGTCATGCATGGGGAGTTACCTCTCCAGGACTGGATTCACGCATCATGTCGAACCTATATATGGTGTTGATGCACGAATGTGGAGCTGGCGAGTATGTTCACCAGTGCTGCATTGGTGCATCATATTGAACATGAAGCTTGAGGTATCATGCCGTCCTCAAAGGGTTGTTGTGTCAAGATGCGCCCCCTTCAGCCACCCACTGCCCACTTAGTCCACCACCCACTGCCCCTCAGCCACTCACCTAAAGACCTGCAGACTCCTGCCTGCCCCTCACACCGTCTGACAATGTTATGGGGCGTACCTCACATCTGTCATTTTCTGATGTAAATTCAATTTAAATACCCTCAGTCGTCAATCTATGAATTAACATAGGAATCACTTCAATTGCTAAGTTAGGAGTAAGAACGCTTATATTTTTTCCTTAAATCTAACATCTGCGATGACAACGGGATACAACCTTTCTTTTAGCTTTGATTATGTTTGGAAGGATTTGACAATCTTTAGATGATATTTCTTAGAGAGGGGGAATTCTAATTTTAATTCACATAATTAGATATAGACACTAAATATTGATGGTTTAGAACTATTTCACACACTTTTGTTGTGTACAACTTGTTAACACTGAAAGGAGGTGACATGTGACCCAATGGTTGGGTACCATATGACAAATTGTTACCCGATTCGATAGGTTTATTTTACTTCAACTTCTGGTTAATCGTAGTGGACTAATAATATTCTTTTACAGATATAATATTCTTAGGCAAATTTTGCTAGCTAGGTTAAGATATCAAATGTTACAAGGTGCACCTGGGGCCTGCTATCAGGACATCGCATATTGTTGTTTGCATTTAAGGCAATACAACAGATCGAATGATGTCGCATGGATCACTTGACATCAAAAAACGATTTTCCATGATATGAATGACCCCAAATAATAACAACACCGAAACCAGCAATACCTCAAACACACAAAGCACCCCATAGTCATGTCACGAGCGTCTCCCTGAGCTGCTCCTTATCAGGGTAAGTAGCTCATTAAACATGACTGTATATATGTACAGGGTGGCGGCTGCTCACCCACAATACCCTGCGCCGTGTTGGTACGCTGAGTGTCCTTCCTAGGAGTATGGAGTATACGTACGGCTGTAGACCTAGTGTTACTATGTGGATACCTCTGTTATCGTGGATACTAACTGCTACAATGACCATTGGTGAGTAGAATAGCTTTGACATTTCCCAAAAGAAATATAAGAATTTTTGCTAGTTTCCTTGCATTCATTGCCTCTTTCCTCCCCTTATTGACATATTTAAAGAAGTTTCAGTTCTACTTGCTATTTATCTGAATCCAGCGCAAATGTGACTGGTTGCATAACTAGTGACGTTGTACATGTACTACATTGTATTTCCTTGTCCAATGCCCTAATCCTACCCTTTCTCCCCCCCCCCCCATTTCCAAATTTGGACTGAATAGGGATGTACGTTACAACCTCCAAAACGTCACCTATATCATGTTTTAAACATTGCACAGCCAAAAATAATTTTCTTACCCCAAGAAAATACTAGAATCAAGATTAAATTTTCTTGATTCCAGGAATAAACTCATTCTGAGTTTTTACATTTATCTTGTTTTCAGAGAGGGGAAGCTAAAATAAAAATCTTATATTTTTCTAGTATTCTTCTAGAAACAAGTATTCAAGATTATTTTTCTTTAGGAATTTTCTTAAAACTGGTCATTCGTGCACCCAACAAGATTATATCTTATATTCCTGAAATAAGAAAGTTCTATTTCTAGTTTTAAGATTGCCATGTCTTGAAAATCTGCTCAGTTAAGAATTAACCTGAAACCATGTATCTAAAGTGTCAATTAGGGCAAAAAATATGCAAGTATACTCAATTATGTCATGGTTATGACCATGCTTAATGCCTTCACCAAATTCCTTCCATTATTTGGGAATTTTATAGGTGTGGAATGTGAGTTCAGTTAGGTTCCATAGGGATCAGACTACTAAATAAGAATTATTTTCTTAAATTAAGAACATTAGTTACATTTTGTGCCACAAGAGGCCACCACTATGCAATACAACAACTTTCCTATCAAACAGGGTATACATTTCTGCCTTAAATTAAGTCCCAAAGAAACAGAAGAGGGTAAAAATATGTGGGAAAAGGGGAAATTTGTTAGGGATTAATTTGATGTAAGAACCCTTGTTCCAGTGAATGAATTATAATAACTATAGGGAGAAATGATAAGAGACACCATTTGCTTGATAATAGCACTTAGATAAAGGGAAGGATTACCTGTCCCATTACATGAAGTGAAATGACTTTGAATAAAGGTCTGTTTGCTTAAACTTCTTTTGTAGCTACAAAAAGCTGCATTTAATCTGATTAACCTCTTTCTGATGCTCTGGCATCGATCCGTTCTCTCTAAGTCTAAAATTAAAAATAATTATACCCCTTTCCCAGGCAAGAACATCAATCTTGTTTATTTACTCGAATAAGAAATTAAAACTTACTTAAGAAAAGGGTTTTCTAGAAAAAAGGTCCATTGAGTAAGAAATATTTACTTATTTTGAGAAATTTGTCAGGAAATATCATCTTGATTCCAGTATAAAATACTTGATTTAAGAATTTCTTTCTTGTTTGTTTTTCTTGTTTGTTTTTCTTACTCTAAGTATATTAAACTCAACCATGCTTTCAAGTAAAATTTTGTTATCCTACGGACAAACTTGTTTTAAGTTTATTTTACTTAAAACAAGAAATATTTTCTGAAAATGAGAAAATTATTTTTGGCTGTGTGGAAATTTGTTACATTTTCCCGCTCTTCTATATATCTGTTATCGATCCTGTGAACGAGCTCAATTTACCTGCAACCCATGCGGGGCACTTTCACTTGCTGTAATCGTATTTTATTTTTCGCTGTACACATCCTCATGCGATTCGCGGAAATGAAAAATCCGCGAATTCATATTTCTGTTAATGTATCTAGTGTATTTTGGCATATAAATGTATGAGAACCGGCCCCTCAATGTGAAAACTACTACAGACAAAACAATGCCTATCTTCCATTTGAAAGGTATGGAGCAAATATGTGAATGAGTTTAGTAACAGCGGGGTTGTGGATTTTGGAGAAGATGTGTGAAAAATATCCCCCCTCCAGTATTCACAGGTTCGGTTTTATTAATTTTTGTGAAAATGAGTAACCTTCCCCAAAATTCACAACCACTACCCCCTCCTATCCCTTTAAAAACATGACTCCCTAATATCGTGATATTTCTGCTCAGCCGAGGTAGAGCTCGGACAACGAGTTTGCGTCCCCTGTGCCGCAGCGACCCCTAGTGAGACGCCATCAGTCGTCCTCTGGTATCGTGGACGCCACGAGACTTCACGAGAACTGCTCCTCGTGGGACAAAGTGATGGCCGCCAAATCAAGATGGCGGACAGGCAGGGTGTGCAGGTGGACCCATGGACGCAGACCTTAACTGTTAGAGGGTTGAGGAAAGAAGACAGGCGGTTCTTTATGTGTCTGTTTGTACCCATGTCTACCATCCAGCATAGCTACTTAAGAGGCAAGTCATTTTCTACTCTATTAAAAACGTCTAATGCTCTGTGTAAAAGTACATGTGGAATTTGACATACAACTGACTTCGAAATAGCATAAGCCTATCCAAAAAGAAATGAGATTTGTTCATCGCTCTATTTCAATAATCAAAGGACTATTTAAATTTCAGCTGCGCCCTTTTCTCAGCACGCCGAGTTCCCTTGTGTGGCCAGCACCAATGTGACAGACATCAGGCTGGTGTTGTGGTTTAGGGGACTGGTTACCAAGACAACCATAGACGGAGACCTCCTCTACGTCATAGAGCACACTGGGAAGGTGCATGTGACGTCTGACGTCAGGTTTGACATGGAGGTCAATATGGCGTCATACAGGTGAGTATTTTGCTGTAATACAGTCTTTACGAAATCCTGCCGGACACCGGCTATAGCCGGCAAAAAGCCTGTCGGGCCGGCAGAAACGTGGCTACTGCCGGCCCAAATGACTGGCTGTCATCTGCAGGTCTTTACCTCCATGCCAGTTTTTACGGCTTGTAAATCGGACTAGTATTAAGGTTTCTACAGCATAAAATAGAAAGCATGAATATTTTCTGTAATTTTCTTCACTGATTTACATATTCGATTGATTTGTATATTTGTAACATACAGGGTAACATTATTCATCATCACTTTTATTGTGAAAAGTTGCCTTTCATTTGATTTTTAGATGATAAGATTGTACTCCGATGTCCGGGCCTGCAAAAAATAAGCTGGGCCTGCAAAATAAAATATCTGCAGGACCTAATGTCCTGCATGGTGAAAATGATTTCGTATAGACTGGTAATATCCAATTGTTAATTGAAAAGAAACCCACAATTGTCCGTATTCTCATGTGACACTTGATAAATTATAGTGAAGGAGAGTTCATTGAAATTATGTTGATGTAGACTGTACATATGTGGTAACGTCTGTTACAGTTCCCTTCCATTGTTTATCTGTTGCAGTAACTATGGGAAAGCGGGGGTGGGTGGGGTGTGGGACTATCCTATAGTCCCCCCCCCCCCTCCAAGAAAAAGAAAACACCCAAAAAATCTCTTTTTTTTTAATACAAGACCTTTGTGACCTACTATAAAAATATTACCTCTGTTTTTATGTCTGGTACAGGTTAGTGGTACAGGTTAATGGGTTCAAGTGATGTAAGGTGTATCTGCATGTATCTGTACCTGTAAAATTAATGTGTGGTTGTATTTGGTACAGTTTAAAGGTGGGCGTGGTGCTGCCCAGTGACGTCGGCTTTAGCTGTGTGGTGGTCTCTGCAGAAGGACTCAGGAAAAGTCATGCCAAACCCAAACCTGCAGGTCAGATATAGCCTATATACATATCGTTTCTCTTATTTTTAGTTGATTGAGGATTTCATAACTACAATCAAAGTGGTAGCCAACCAAACATTTTACCCCATGTTCTATATGAGAATATCGCCGCCAATAGAATATATGGAATTTCTAAAAGTAGGCTTACATTCTTTAATTTTTAAAAGGTCATCAGTATGTTTGCTTAAAGAACAGATACTTTCTATGCCATAGGTAATCCAGGCACTCCCATTGACCTTGGTGTTGGTGACGTCACCTCTAAGACGGTGACGTTGACGTGGCGGTATAACGGGGATGGCGGGTATCCTCCCCTATCGGCAGAAGTTGACACCATTCTCCACGGCCGGGACGCCAGCTGGGAACATGCGCAGTACGAGGGGGAGTCCTGTGACGTCATCAAGAGGCAGTGTCACGTGAGTGTCACAGGTCTGACACCAGGAGCTCAATACAGGTAAGGCGGCATTCTTACTGCAAGAATGTCTATATTTAAAAAACTTTAGGATGCATTAAAGGAACATTTTGTGGCGGCTTTAAGTTTAGTTACTTATGTCATGTAAGGCCATAACGGCATTTCAGTCGCGTTAATTGGCATTCACTCTATATATACTAAAAAGTGTTCCTTTTAGCATAATTATTTAGAATATTTAGTTCACTTAAATGCAGTGTCTACTACGCTAGGGTTGGGGAGACTGTGGGCTTTGTTCTGCGTATCTGGGACTGTTGACTTTAGGGGTCTACCCCGATGTTCTAGCGGTAGTAGTATATGGCAAGTGGAGTTCGTAACAGGCAATGCATTAAAAGAGCTATTCATCTGATTAAAATGTGGTAGCCTCACTACGTGTAGGCTAACCCTTCAGCGGTCTGTAGAGGAGGAAGATGTACGGGCCCCATGTTCGTTGTACTAGATAAATTCAATCGCAATAATTGTCTCAGAACTTCTAAACGGAAATACTTTTTACCAATTGTCCTCTTTAGATTCAGATTGTGCGCAAAGAATTCCCACGAGGATGGATCCCGTTACAGTGACTATGTAGAAGACCATGACGTGACACCTACACGTAAGTCACGAAAGATAATATTTATGCATCACATCCATGAGCAGCTCCTTACATTTACATAAATAACGGGTCTTTTTTTCATGGAATGCATGATCCTCAAGCCCTCTAAACACGCTACGTATTTCCGACGTAGCTCAGAGGTTTGTATACATTTCTTTACAACCAAAGGTTTAAGCTACGCTTTTTAGCAAGGTTTGTCAACGTCAAAACGTTAAGGTTTAGTTACGTTCTCTAGACGTTCAGGTTTGTATTACGTTTTTCTACCTCATTTAGACGTAGATAAACGTAATAAATCTACGTTGAATTACGTTTTAAGTCGTATTTTTCCAACTTTAATTGCGCGAATAACTCACCAGCGTCACACTAGGTGGCAGCACTATCAAATGTGGAGAGAACCCCACAATACATGAGTAAATCTGCAAAATGCAGGCAGTAAATTCATATGATTTATGAATTGGATATGCAATAAATCAGTTGCACATTATTGAATATTCATATATAAATGATAGTAAATGAGATACTGTTGCATGATATGTGTTTTAGGGAACTTTACCACTTGAACACCACATTCTTTGTAGTGGGGTATATACAAAGCCTCACTGTACAAACCAGGGGTAGACACTAACATTTGAGACCATGGGCCACCCGGGCCCACAGCTTCTGAAAGTTGTGGGCCCGGGATTAAACCTGTGGGCCCGGGAATAAAAGGCCTACAGTAAAATGGACCCACGTATTGAGAGTCAATATAATATCATAAAGAAAGAATTTACACTTACAGTTATAATAAATAAGTTCCGTGTATATTTAGATAATTTGAATCTTTTCAATGTGTATAATTATATATTTTTATGTCACTTTCTACAAAATGATTATGCTCTCTGTTTTAGCCTACTCTTTAGAACCCTTAGTAATGGTCCAATTCACAAGCCATAAAAACTGACAGCCTGTAGCTAAGGCGTCTGAAAACTATGGGCCCGGACCCAGAACTACGGGCCATTGGCCCCCCGGCCAGCGTTAGTGTCTACCCCTGCAAACCATGAGAATGCTTACCTGGCACAAAAAAATATATGGCTGCTAATATCATATAAAATGAAGTCAGATTTCAGTAGATATATTTGTAAGAACCGCATAGGAATTTGACATATATGCTTAAATCCACTATTTTATGTGGAATTTCGGTATCAGATACCTCAAATTATTGTTATTTTAACATATATTTACGTCTGATTGACGTTGAAAACGTAAATCAGCATATTACGTCCATAGGACGTAAGTAAACCTTAACATTTTGATGTTGACAAACCTTGTAAAATTACGTAGTTTAGAACCCAAATGGACGTATATATACGTCTGATTAATGTAGTTGTGTTTAGAGGGAGGCTTCACATTAACGTATCCTCATGATGCACCATAGCAGCAATGTGCCAATAGATTGGTGCATTATGCCGACCCTTCTGTAGTGTACGTTTTAGAGTCAGCATGACGCATGCATGCATCACTGTTGAGTTACTTTTCAAGGCCGTATTTATGAATCATGAGAACAACATGAACTGAGGCTATGCAGGTTATCTCTATTCAGTTTTTCAACTCCTAATAAGTGCACTCCCCTTTCAGCCCGTCTGCCTGCTGTGTCCTTACTACCAGTCAGGGTGTACCCTGGTGTGTTGTCCGTCACCTGGAGGCTGGGCACACCAACACCACCACCCAGGAGGAGGCCCTCCAGGAGACGCTACCTCAGGGACACACCTGTACCACACCTCACCAGACGCCAGTCCCATGAGGATACGCCGGTACCAGACCTAAGTGTAGTTTTGGAATATGAGATACCCAACAGTAATATCTACTCCAGGTACAGTTATAGCATCTAGAATATAAGAATGACTTTTACCATAAGCTACTACTTTTCTCCTGAAAATGGTTGTCCATACATCCCCTCACATTTCAGTCTTTTCATAAGAACTACCACCAGATATCGTTGGTTTGCTATTGGGAGTCTATCTTTGGGGCTGAGACTTTAAACCATACATAAGCCAGTGAGACCTCAATGCAATATAATAATTTAACACAAGAATGTGAATCCTTTCTAAACCAGTCACATTCTCAAAACAGTACATATTTCTTTACATGATGCAGGTATCCCAGAGACGGCAAGATAGTCCTGGAGGAGGGAGGACTGAACATCACAGGTGGCTTCAGTCCTTACACTGACTACAACATCCTACTGAAGGTGTATGAACAGCCAAACAACCAGCCAAGCCTTGTCTTAACTGCCGTCTACACTGGGTTAGGAAGGATGAACAACCATACTGGTAACAACAGTAATGAAAACCGTAACAATGGCACTAATGGCAATAGCAATATCAACAGTAACAACAACAACAACAACAATGGCAACAACAATAATGGCAACAATGATGGCTACACTAACAGCACCAATAACATCAACATCACCATAGGTAAAGTGTGATTGCTAATATGAATAAGGATGCATACGCTTGCACATACACTTATCTTTACCGATCTGCAGCCACTGACAAAAGTTCATGGCTGTTTTTAATCTCCGAGCTACGGAATGATAACCATCACAAGATTGCGCTATAGTGAAACAGTCCATATCGATATAATTATTTAAAGTATTACATATAATTGTAACAAGGATTCTGTTTCGAGGTAGGGACACATTTATAGCATTCTTATACACTTACGGCAATCTTGCTTCATTTTCCCTTCTATATTCTCAAAATCTAAAGCCAATTTTCTGTTACAGGCCCAGTGCCAGAGCTGCACCTGCTGCCTGTTGCGGTACAAGAAGGGGCACTGACTGTCAGATGGACCTTCAACTGTTCACAGCCTTGTGCTGACCTTCATCCGCACCCACTGGGAGTGGTTATAGAGTATGAAATACCAAACACAGATGTATACTCAAGGTATGTGAACTGAGCATTAACCATTTAAAAGCACCGTAGTGCACTGGTATATTTTTCCTTTTTTTTGGGGGGGGGGGGGTATGGGGTCATAGATGGATGCAGGCCAATGCAGTCAATGCGAAATGTGATGTGAAATGTCTGCAACAACCAATATGTCACTTGGTTTGTGTTTTCGGTGGAGGGTACTTTTTTCTTAGGGGGGGGGGATATAGCAAAGTAAAAGGGAGAAGCAGTTTAGAGACCCAAATTATGGTGAAGGATCCTTTGAGCTAAACCATCACAACCTGTCCCCTTTTCGTATCTCTCTGCCAAAGTGATCAATGCTTTCAACAGCAGGGGGCTCTACTGCCATCTGGTGTTTATAAGAGTATTGGAACAAGTAGTATATTGCCTAAAACATGCTCATTTGAACACATATCCCTCCAAAACTGTCACCATAATGTGAAAACGGTTGAGATCATGAATATAGGATCATACTGTCCTAGGAAAGAACAAGAATTTCAAGAATTTTCCCAGTGAGTTATGGTATGCCAATAATGATTACATCCAGGGTTATACCAGTAACATAATTTAATCTTTTGATCACACTGTATAATTTGCTTTCCTCATCAAAGTACCCATATAAGTTCACAGAAAATGTATAGTGTATAATTTATAGAAAACGATATACCCATAATCTCATACCAGGCTACCTCTGCGTTTAAAGGTACCCTGTTTCTGGTCTGCTGCTTCTAGAGAAGGAGGTAGTTCTTATCAGGGGTGATTTTGTCCCCAGCACAGACTATACAATCCACCTGCTGGTATATCAACATCTCCACAGTCACCCAACACTCACACTCACCACCAACTATACTGGATTAGTAAAGATGAGTGTAATTAATACAGAAGGTATGTAAACCAATTAACGTCATCTCTAATTAAAGGTGTTTTGTTAGTTAATTTCCCTGGGCAAAGCAAGCTCTCCCAAGCCTCTGACTGTGAGATGAATATGGTCCACATTGATAAATCTTGATTGTAATAATTAACCCCTTAAACACCTAATCCCTTGATGCTAACAAATGATATCATTAAGATTTAGTTCTATAATAGAGTATAAAATGTTCAGATAATTCATTTATTTGTTAAAACATCGTATAGATTTATATGATAATTCTTTACGATTGTTAAACTCATGCAGCAGTTTGATTTAATTTAATAATCATCCTTTATTATCTGCCATTGCCCTGCTTAAATACCAATGTTGCTAGTGGATAAAGTTGTTTATGTAAGTCCTACTTATGATAAACAATATTCTCTTTTCTATTAGTGTTGCAGATGCCGATGCCACTGATTATCATGTCCACACTAGGAGCAGTCATTTTAACTCTTCTCGTTATCCTCATTGTTACTTGTGCAAAGAAGCGGTGATGTCTTATGGTGTGAGATGTGTTCAGGGACCCTGGTTGAGGTTCAAATTCTAAATAATCCTGTAAATACTATTTATTTCAAACTCATACCATTACATTGTACATATATCTTCAGACACATGCCGTCACCTTACCCACAGTTGTGCAATACAGATTACTAGTCTCATTATATGTTTACCAGAAAAAATGATTTAATGTTACAGAATGGTTCTTATCATCAATAAGAGATCAGCTTTTATTTGATACAATAGTAGCTATATAAAAAGTCCCAAATCCTTACTGTTGAAAGGGCATGGGCAATTTGTTACTGACTCTGGCCAGTTTTAAGCGATGGTTTTAAATGTGATATCATGGAGCTAATGTGACAGAGGATATAAGATGTGACGACAGGATTCAGTATCATGCCGGTATATTTTATCAGTTTTTTTTATTAACCATCCTTCCGCTTAAACACAGAATAACTATTGAAAATGAAATATTGGCACACTATTTATTAGATTTAGAGCCTATAAACCCACAGCTGATAATTACCAGCCCTTAACAAAGGTCGTTAATTGAACAGTGCATTATAATGTTGGCATTAGTTCCATTGATCGCGGTCAGATGTGTACAGGGTCACCATATAATTAGTGATCATATATCATGCTATATTTTAGTTTTCCAAACAAAATGTCAATACAATTATCTTTGTACAGTTCTCGGGTCTCACGTTTAGAACATAACAGTATCAGTGGTAAATACTCTTAAAGGCCTGGGAACTATATACTATTTGAAGTATTTAATTGTATATTCATGTACATATTCCTTCTGACCGTGCTGGAAGAACGTGTTATCCCTTTACATGAACTTATGGTCAATAAACCTATTCAAAAAATGGAATATTATAAATTCACTTATCAAATTATTAAACATTATTCCAATTGATCTATGAAGTAGTATAGTCTTTGCCATTTTCATGAGCTGTTACAAATATCAAAACATGATTAATATTTATGATTAACCCTATTCATACATGTGCAGTTTAGAATGTCATGGGCCAGTGGGGTGCTAATCTACCTCATAGTTAACACGTGCACCAGATTATATTAAAGGGACCGTGCTCCTGCCGTAGATCCAACAGCTTAGAGTAGAGCATGTCGTTCATAACCAAGTGACCTTTCAGATGTGTCTGTAAACAAGGCCCCAAGCCACCAAAGGCCACTTAGTAGACTGCAGCCTTGAGTGTGCTGACAGCCTTCAAACATACACTGTAAAAGAGTGTTTCTAATTTTTAAACACATTTACCCAAACATATTAAAGTTAGACACTTTCACTGAATCTCAGAATCTCAGCACTTTCTTCTGTCAGCAGGTCCAGGGATATGGCTGGTGGTGATGGTTGAGCCTACAAAAGTGAAATAATTATTGGTGGACAAGGCCAGTTTGGTTGGTCCACTGGAATATTTTGGACAGCACTATGTACTTATTATTGTTGACATTATCTAAATTGTCATTGATGTCAACCAATACAATGGGTACTATATTTGACTAAGGAGAGCCTGTACATGGGCAAAAGCCTGAACAAGGAATAGGAGAATAATACCAGTGGGCTAGTTAAACTGCCCTCTCCCACGGTTTTTCATTGTTGTAGCTCACCCCTCACTGGCAGCCATATCCCTACTCATAGCTAGAAAAAAGCTTGCCATCAATATGTTTGGGTGAAAGTGTTTAAATTATAGTCACATTTTTTACAGTGTATGGGTGAAGGGTGCAGTGAGCAGTGAGACCAGGTAATCATGCTGTCCTGGCCAGGTGACTTCAGTAGGGGGACCATGAATCAGGCTTTCCTTGGAATTAAATAGTCTATAAAAGCATAATGAAACTATAGCACCCTATTAGATTTGATGATTACACATTGGCTTCTAGGTATAGACATTATGTAATGGTACCATTGTGTATAGATGTTCTTCTTTCACCCAAAATAATAGCATGTGGCCTATTCAAGGGGGAGTATACCGTTTTCTTTGGGCACACTGGTGGCAGTTAGTACACTGGTGGGTATCACTAGTACCCAATACTATACCACTGGCACAGTCCAACTGCTGGTCACACCAGTGCAACTCATCTAGGCCAGACCATTACTGGGAAGGAACAACCAGCAAACTATTTGTTGGTTGCCTGAGCCTTTATACATGGGGTACTGGTGCTGGGTAATACAGGCTCACAGGGCTAGGATATGTCTGCATGTTAGAGGTTTCTGTTTGGGGGATTCTAAATATAACTAAGGTGTTATATAAACCTAACAAGGCTGGCCTAGAGGTTTGGATCTACGGCAGGATGACCGTCCCTTTAAGCTGGAAAGTGCACTCCAACAACGTATTAGGAAACATCCAGGCACTTAAATGAGCCAATGCGTCTTTTTGTAAGTTCATTGACATAAATATTATATCTCATGCAATGAGGTCCTCCATGTTTAGTTCCGCACACAACCACCAGGTGGCCACTGACACTGACAGTGGATGGAGGTGCACCCTGTGCTACACAGGCCTACACTCAGACCTGTAGTGTAGTTTGCAGCCAGTAGATGTCACTGGTGTATGCCTGGTCTGAGTCTAGGTGCAGAGATGACGGGTCCACCAGAGTGTCAGGTCCTTACACTAATACTATCAAACCCCTGCAGACCATCTCCACCACAACACGGCTCATAGGCCTGTGCTGTGCTATGAGATTCTATGGTCTGGGGATGTCAACAGCTCTGAATATTTAACATATATTCTGATAATATCTAGTGATAACCAATATATGTAATGTGCTCTCTAAACACATGTAATATTTGGAGAAGAAATAAAAACAAAATAAACTAATACAGAGAATGAAACACTTGTATGGGTTTCTATTGTCTAACTGCCCTGCCAACTAGTGCTACAGAGTATAAAATAGCCCTTGTGGACTCCCCCCATTTACACGCTCCCCTGAGGATGTCATGCGATGAAAGAAATATGTAAAATAAAATAATACAATTGATATTTCCTATCCCACTAATACAACATATAACACATGTATGAATAAACCACAGCAAACATGTGGTGGGTATGGTAATAACACATGTATAATATTTGAACAGTGGGGAACTTATATCAATATCATCTGAATAAATAATAAATATTTGTAATCATCATAATAGTATCAACCTTTTTATTCCTGGAGTATTTTCTGGATGATAGACCATCACAAATTTGAATATTTAATGGAAACAATCTAAAATATTTTTTTAGTATGGCAGACAATTCCAACAGGGGAAGACATTTGATACGTTCTAATATCTAGTTCCATCAATAACATTTACATGAATTTGAGTACAGCTTTTTGTACTGCCAGGTCAGTGTAAAAAGGGAGTAGTCATTATTGAGTGTTCAATGGGACGTTAAACTAGCTGAACAAACCAAAACAAACAAACAAGTGGAGTGCACATACCTGCAGTGCTAAGGAGTAGGCCTACTCTACCTGTATCAATTTCCTATAGCTACAGCTGACATTCACTAAACCAGATTTGCAGAACACAAGGGAAATATCTGAGGAAGAACATTATCCAACTCCAAATACAATGGAACATAGAAATGGCACGTGGGGAAGTTTACAAATGCGCCGAGGCAATGAATGTTTGAGGTAGTGAGCGTCAACTGTATACATTTCTAGCTATTTGCCTCTACAACCCTTCATGTTCTGATTGATTTCCTCATTTCTAATCATGAAAGGGGAATAATAGAATTTCGAAGATACTGGAAAGAATTCATTGGGGTCTATCACATAAGATATGGAATTTGCACAATTTGGAAAATAATTATATCTAGCTGCCTACTCATGTCCATGATACAGTTCCAGGTGATGTGTTTTCCTGTGTAAGGCTGCATCATATTGTTTTCATATTATTCCAGTACTTTGTAACTTCTGCCTCTTGCCAGCCTCCATTTTTAAGTGGTCGCATGAACCTGGAAGAAAACAAACAATGTTAGGTTATAATTAGACAAAAGTATGAGTTGGGAGGAACAATACTTTGCCTATTACACCTAGATGGTATACATGATTAACAAGATAAGCTTTTCTTCTAGTATGCATTTGCACAGATCAGTTGACCATCATATAATGTCCATAAGATCCAATAGAGCCAGGCAGACCAACTCGATTCAAGGACTAAAATGGTAGAACCCATCGTCAATGATTACAAGGTACGCTTATATTGTTAATAAGTTATGAGTTGTGCAGATTATAAACACTTTGTATACATTGAGAATAGTTACGTAGTCCATTATATATTTCATTCATATTTGAGAAAACCAAGATACTTTGATTAATTAATTAAGTGTCATATAAAACAGTACAGCCTACCTATCCATGACCTCCTCCTGAACGACCTTCTCGTCCTTAGTTAAGCCTTTCTCCAGTACATCCAAATTTTCCTCCAGTTTGTCTATAGTATCTGTGGTAGTCAGGGTGGTAGCTACGTCGGGGAAGCTATACGTGTAGTCTATAGCAAGGCGGGGCAAGTTTATGTGTCGGTCCTATTAATTAAACATTAAATGGGAAATGGAACATCTGTAATTAGACTTGAGTGTAAAGGTTAAGTAAGGCATGAGCCAGAAGCCAACATGAGAGTTTAACAGTTCTATTGCACATTGTTAAACCAGAGTAAATCAACTTGGGTGGCTTATTAGTATTGCAGCCTCAAAACTGCCTGTGGCCAATCCTTAAGGGCAGCATACTACTTAAGATCATTCTAACCTTTGGGATAGGTATTATCATAAAGGGTACTGCTCGAATACAGTAACGGCAAGTTACTGCCGCGTTGGTTCAATATGCCAAAAACTGAACATGAATCATTTAGACTTTAAATAGTTTAATAATGATATATAAAGAATGCATTACACCAACAAACCTGACAGTATTTGGCAGCTTTGGCACAGGCGTCCTTGATGTGGTCTGGGGCAGGATGCCATGGTGGGGGGCCTTGGTGGGTCAGCAGTCCCATAGACAATGTGGAGGCATTTATAACGCCAATGTTCCTCTCCTGTAAGCATTGCATATACATATAGAGGAATATTAAGACTACATGGTATATACATAACACTAAGGTGTATATGCCCATTAAGACTACAGAGTATATGCTTTTTGTTAAGGCACTCATGTCAGTTAGTTCCAGCATGCTTACATGTATGGGGTAAACCAATTATAGAACTGTCACCACTAGAGTGTCCACAAAGAATACTCGTACAAATTGGCCAGGCTGGCTTTGCCTAGTTCCTATTCACTTATATATCGGCCAACTTAGAGGTTTCCAATCAGCTTTACAAAAGTACATCTATCATATACACCCACCTTAAAGTAGTCCAGGTGTTCCAGCAGTGATGAGTCATTCATGGAGAGGTGGCAGTAGCTCAGAACTGTGTCAATCTTAACTCTACTTTTATCAACAATCTGCCTGGAGAGAACACAGAATGGAAGAGCAGTGAATCATCTACCTCGCCTGGATGGTGTTGGACTTACACGCTGGTATGCATGTATGTTCTGCCCGCCCCTTGGCAAAATGTAGGAAATCACCCAGAATGAGAAAATAAAAGAACAAAATTCTCTTAACAGCAGCTGATTCTTTATAACATGTCCTTAGCAACAGGTGTAATACATATCATTGTTCAGCTTTGCTGCTCATGAAAACTCCAAACCCAGCGAAGTATCTATCGCAGCTACCTAATAGCCAACCGCCTGGACTAGTAATAACCAAAAGTAGAATAACGTATGGTGGTTCAGAACTAGTCAAGCCATTAGCATGATATTGTTTTAGCACATTGGTAGTAACAGCTAGTACTTTCTAACTAGCAACAGGATATGAATTATGTATTCTTCCGCATTAAGACAACACAATATTGTACTGAAAATGGCCGAGCCTGGGTCACTTAAGCATAAAATTTCTCATTCAAGGATGCACTAAACAAATTTTGAAAATGACCATGAGCTTACCTTAACGTATCTAGCTGATACCCGGTGATACCTATAAAGCGTGCCTTGCCAGCATCCTTCACCTTCTGTAGAGCTGGCAGTGTTTCGTTCACAACCATGTCCACACTCGGCGCAAACTCTACATCATGGACCTACAACAGATAACCATGGCCACACTCTGCACAAACTCTACATCATGGACCTACAACAGATAACCATGTCCACACTTGGCGCAAACTCTACATCATGGACCTACAACAGATAACCATGTCCACACTTGGCGCAAACTCTACATCATGGACCTACAACAGATAACCATGTCCACACTCGGCGCAAACTCTACATCATGCACCTACAACAGATAACCATGTCCACACTCGGCGCAAACTCTACATCATGCACCTACAACAGATAACCATGTCCACACTTGGTGCAAACTCTACATCATGCACCTACAACAGATAACCATGTCCACATTCTGCACAAACTCTACATCATGCACCTACAACAGATAACCATGTCCACACTCTGCACAAACTCTACATCATGGACCTACAACAGATAGCCATGTCCACACTCTGCACAAACTCCACATCATGCACCTGCAACAGATAACAATGTCCACACTTGGCGCAAACTCTACATCATGGACCTACAACAGATAACCATGTCCACACTCTGCACAAACTCTACATCATGCACCTACAACAGATAACCATGTCCACACTCTGCACAAACGTTACATCATGCACCTACAACAGATAACCATGTCCACACTCTGCACAAACTCTACATCATGGACCTGCAACAGATAACCATGTCCACACTCGGCGCAAGCTCTACACTGGGAGGCAGCATGAACTGAGGCAGAAGGACTACGTCATGCCCTCCACAGGGGAAGTCCCACACTAACTCTTTTGCATTGACTCACTTTCAATGACTAGATAATATGGTGGCTAGCATGACACCGACAAATGAATCATAGGTAGGGTACCAGACAGTCCCAATGTTCATCCATGCATCAGAATCGCTAGATGACATGAAATTATTTTGCCGTTTAACATTTTTTATTTCTGTATTGACGTTGCATATTATGATGATAATGAGAATATATCCTGTCATGAAATCATAATGTATAGAAGTATGACTGTGGTATAGAGATTGATATCCTGTATATCATGTTAGGACCTTTTATAGTAAGGCCACCTACATACAAAGGAATCAATCAGTCACAGATATGGCTTTGGGGATGGCATGTGCCTTGTGTGTCTTACAACTGATATCTCTTGAGTGTCGATATCCAAAGTCTTAGGAGTGAAGATCCTGTGCCAGGGTTGACAAGTTTGTGTTCTTCAGTGAACAATATACCTTCTTAACACATTTTGAGGATACCTACTGAATATGTTGACATTATACCCACACCCACCCCCAACTAAGTGGACTCTAACACGCTCATTGATTTATTTGTTGCTAATTCAACTAGTTTCTCAGCAACATGCATTCCAATTATCCATTTGCCTAGCACATTCACATGATCTCTAGCTCATTTTCAATTACCTATACTTACCACACCTTGAAATGGCATATTATGGCTGATTCCGTGTCAATTCAACCAGAGGCTCCAATATTCATTTCCATGTTAATTTTTTCTCTGATTGCCCTATATATCCATATTGTTCCCCCCAAATCTTCCAATCAAAATTTCACATAGTTTCTGAGTTTTGGCCCGCTCAGATGGGTGGGGTGTTTGCTCTGGTAAGAAAGACCTTGATTCTAGCCATTTCCAATGGACTACCATGGGGAAACTCTCGGGGTTACAAGTCCATGTGTCAACACACAGCTACTACTTTTAGTAGAGATCAGGAAAAAGTTATCATACCCTTCGTGTTATATCTTCATGCACAGAGGCTCAGAAATAGGATATAAATCGGCCATAAGTAACAAAACTTTAGATAATCAAAAATTGATCAAAATCAGAATTATACCCCTAGCTGTTTAATGTTAAGGCTTGTAACTCAGATAGATCTGGGGCTTGCCAAGGAGTGGTACTTGTTCCTTGGAAAAGTTCACAGGTCGCACTACTGGTGGGTAAAGCTGGGCAATTCACTAAGACACCCATAACCTAGTTTTGGTGGCCATTACGGCCATGTGACACCTTTTTTCAGACTTGTAATACTTTTTTCCTAAACGCTCTCCTCATTACCCTTCCATCGAATGCAGTTGCAAAGGTGTTCCGTATTTCCTTATGGCTGAAATAATTTTGAAATTTTCCCTATGTGTTTCTATGTATCGGTCATCTCATCATTTACAGCATTACACGTTTTGGAAGAAATTATCAATCGTATATATAATTATGTGCATGAGAAATACTTCTGTATGGCTGGTAAGCTGAATATAGATTTCGGGAGAAAAAAATTAGAACATGTTTTTGAACCCCCCCCCCCCCCCACCCTTCATTTACCATTGGAAATCCCATAGGGAAACTTCAAACCCCCCCTCCTACTCAGCCTGGTTCAAATTTATCATAGCCGACCCTGTTGGCACATTAATTTAATGTGATGCTCTTGTGCTTTTAAAAACACTCAAAAAATGTGTAAGCTTTCGGTTCTCCCCTCTTAGGGGTCCAGATCTTCTTACTCTCACAAAATTCTCATCCCCCCCCCCGTAAAAAAAAAAACCCTCCCCCTTACCTGTATAATGTCCACATACTGCAGGCCCAGCAGTTTGAGGCTGTGGTCTACACTGGACAGGGTCCTCTCAGCTGTAAAGTCAAACATCCGCGACACTTCGGGCTCGTAGCGACACACCTTGGTGGCCATGAAGAAGCAGTCTCGTGATACTCCCTCTAGAGCCTAGAAAATTTCATTTCAGCGTTACTGGGGCTTCTCATTGGGACTTGTTTCACGGTACATTCCTTGTATGATATTGCAAGTAAATATGTCTGGCCTGTATAAAAGGCAAGGTTATTCAGTTCAGCACAGCATGGGTTACATCAACATAGCATGGTTGCACATTTGATATGTGCAGAGGAAATACATTTATATTTTGAACCCTTCGGGACAGTATGGTTCTCGAAGGTTATAATATTACCTGCATGTATATTTTTGGCATGATGTAACA
Source organism: Harmothoe impar (assembly GCA_947462335.1). Classification (NCBI taxonomy): domain Eukaryota; kingdom Metazoa; phylum Annelida; class Polychaeta; order Phyllodocida; family Polynoidae; genus Harmothoe; species Harmothoe impar. Next base: position 28,670,401 of record OX381714.1, on the reverse strand, counting down.
ATGCAGTGTGAGTAACCCTAGTAGCAAGCCCGCACGGGGCCAATTTGGTTTTAGCTCGGATTGGCTGTTTGAAGTCGGGCAAAACTGAGCTGGGTTTCATGTTGGGCAGATGGCTGGGCTGAAGTGTGGCCCCGATCTGGCTACCCATTTTGGGCTCAGATTAGTTTCAAAGCGGGCTGCCCGATTTGGGCTCAGATCAGTTTCAAAGAGGGCTACCCGCTTTGGGTTCATGTTGGCCAGATGACAGGAAACCCGTCCAAAACCCGTTCTGAGCCCAATTCGGGCAGCCCACTTGGGGCCACACTAAAACCCAGTGCCCTAAACCAACGGGCGCCCGTCGGTTAGCCCACTCCGGGCCGATGAGGGCTGAGGTTGGGTTTGGACAGGGCAACTGGTCTAATAGTTTTGATGATTGACACCAGATGTCACTACTATACAATATCTAGAGTTTTCCAACAAAGCCAGATGAAATTGACATTATATGATAATACAATAAAATGTTAAAGTGATGTAGAATAGGAAACAATAAATAGATGTTCTCACAGTTTAAAAATAAGATATATTTGAATGATGAAAAAGGAGGTTCTCTAAGCAGCTATCCAGTGTAAACACTATTTCTGTGGCATTACAATCTTAATACAAGACTCATGTGCCCCATATAGGTATGAACTATGGCTTTGAAGGCCAATGTGCACCATAGACACTTGTCTATGCTGCATGTGGCTCAAACCTGATGATAATAGGCCTGCTTGATACTTCCATTATTGGGTAGGAAGAGTATGATTATGCCTTGGGTTGATTAGCAGGACCTAGGATATCTGGTTCAACAAATACAAGTAATCATTGGAGAATGATTGAATAGATTCTAAAAAGCCATAATTATCCGATCTTAGCCCGCTTTCAACCCGTCCAAAAACCGATCTAAGCCCGCTTTCAACCCGTCCTAAAACCGATCAGAACCCACTTTCAGCCCGTCCAAAAACCAAGCTGAGCCCAAAGTGGGAAACCCGTCCAAAAACTGATCTGAGCCCAAAGTGGGCTTCCCGACCAAAACCCCGATCTGCGCCCAACATGGGAAGCCTGCACGGGGCCAGACCAAAGCCCAGTGCCCTAAACCGACGGGAGCCCGTCGGTTAGCCCACTCCGGGCCAGACTTGCAAACACAGTCTGGCCCCCGTGCGGGGCCACAGTGTGTTTGCTACTAGGGAATTGAGCAAAGTACCTTGCCCGACCACCGAGTCTATGAAGTTTCGTAAAAAGACATGATGACAAAAGAGCATGGTGCCCCCCCCCCCTGCATGTAGCTAAGGAGGACTGACCTTGCTGAGTACCTGCTCGAACCCCCCCCCCCCTGTATGTCGATAAGGAGGACTGACCTTGCCGAGTACCTGCTCGGACCCCCCCCCACCCCGTATGTAGATAAGGAGGACTGACCTTGCCGCGTACCTGCTCGGACCCCCCCCCCCCCCCCCCCGTATGTAGATAAGGAGGACTGACCTTGCCGAGTACCTGCTCGGACCCCCCCTGTATGTCGATAAGGAGGACTGACCTTACCGAGTACCTGCTCGGACCCCCCCCTGTATGTCGATAAGGAGGACTGACCTTGCCGCGTACCTGCTCAGACCCCCCCCCCCCCGTATGTAGATAAGGAGGACTGACCTTGCCGAGTACCTGCTCGGACCCCCCCCCTGTATGTCGATAAGGAGGACTGACCTTGCCGAGTACCTGCTCGGACCCCCCCCCCCCGTATGTAGATAAGGAGGACTGACCTTGCCAAGTACCTGCTCGGACCCCCCCCCTGTATGTAGATAAGGAAGACTGACCTTGCCGAGTACCTGCTTGGACCCCCCCCCCCCTATGTAGATAAGGAGGACTGACCTTGCCGAGTACCTGCTCGGACCCCCCCCTATGTAGATAAGGAGGACTGACCTTGCCGAGTACCTGCTCGGACCCCCCCCTGTATGTCGATAAGGAGGACTGACCTTGCCGAGTACCTGCTCGGACCCCCCCCCCCCCATGTAGATAAGGAGGACTGACCTTGCCGAGTACCTGCTCGGACCCCCCCCCCCCTGTATGTAGATAAGGAGGACTGACCTTGCCGAGTAACTGCCCGGACCCCCCCCCCTGTATGTAGATAAGGAGGACTGACCTTGCCGAGTAACTGCCCGGACCCCCCCCCCCCCCCTGTATGTAGATAAGGAGGACTGACCTTGCCGAGTACCTGCTCGGACCCCCCTATGTAGATAAGGAGGACTGACCTTGCCGAGGACCTGCTCGGACTGCCCGTTGCCGTACCAGGGTGCTGTGTCTATGTAGTTGACGCCCTTGTCCAGGCCGTACCGCACCATCCGACACAACTCATCTATGTCCGTGTCTCCGTACACCCCTCCTAGCGCTGACCCACCTGAAGGAGGAATCATTGGGAGTTACTTCATGCACCATTTGAGGCATTTGGATGAGGCAAGCTGTTTAGGACTTACTGTACTTGGCTAACACCCTAAGTTTATAGGAGGCAATGTATTGGGGTGGCCATTAAAGTGAGATAAGATTCTGACCCAAGTATTTCGATCTGCTTCGAATCCTATATATATATATATTATTTCCTATGTCCCTATCCTATACATATTTAAATATCATAGTATATATTCAGGACCTTTATTCATTATTGAGAAAAGATGTGCATGTTCCTACCTAGCCCAAACCGTGACACCCTCATGCCGGTGTTCCCCAGGGCTTTGTACTCCATCTTGTTCCTTGAAACATAAAACGAGTACACCAATGATTTAAAGACATGTGTAAACATCCACACAATAAAGATGATCAGTACGGTGCACGCGGATGATTATCTATTGGGATCTGAATGGGTAATCAAATATTCTCCGATGTTCAGTTCATTGTATCAATATCCAATACAGTTTCTCCTTGAGTGGTTATGCATATACTGGAGGGATTCATTTCCTTTAATGGCTCACTGGGTCCGCCTCTTTCTTCCAGATACTATTACATGAATAAACATGGACCTGTTTACCTCAGTGGATACACACACACACACAGCACACTTTCTGGAATACAAACATCATACAGCGATCGAGCAGAGCATATTATACACAGATAACAGTACCTTATTGAACAAAGTGCTTCAGGTTCCAGTTTGCATGAAGTCCTGACCAAAGTCGACAGAGTCAGTTCAGCCACTCTACGGTACTATGCCACACAGTCCCTGTCTATACCACACATATAGTCATTATACCACTCGGGCCCTAACGTGTATGCTGCACACCCATAGCAATGAGTGGTTAGTTTTTAACAACGCGGATGGGGGAGGGGGTCGGAGGTGTGGTGGATCTTCGCGCGAGTGATTTGAATTTGTTTGCCCTTCCCCCAAGAGAGAGGTCCAAATAGTACTTGATTGTGCAGTGCCCTTTGTCTGCATGATGCATGACTACATCCATGGGGAGTTTATACTCCCCAGGTTTGTGCATTCAAGAGCCCTCATGCCAACACAGGGGTTCATACACTCCAGGTACGTCGGCATCATGCACATCAATCCTGCTCTGGAGCGTTGACTACCCAGTTCCGCGTTCAACATCGTTAGTACAAATCACATTTAAGCACGGTGCACTACTTAAAGTCAGAGTTTGGGAAAAAATAAAATTGTAGACTCAGAGTACCCAAGGATACACCAATCTCGAGGTTAAACTCCTAAGAAAAATGTCCATGGATCATATAATGTACTTCATACCACTCTGAATGCATTAATTTAAAGGTTAAATTCGTAAATTTTCCCGGGCCTGCGCCCCCAAAACACCCATTTGTACCACCAACAAACACCCATCAGGCTTTGGGAGCTGCCCCCCCCAAACTTTATCCACCTTCCGCCGCCCCTGTAATACAAGGGTTAATGTACGTAGCATACATACCTGGTTAACCACAATGGTTTTTACTTCAATATTACAGCTGTTGTGTGCAGGGCCAAGTGACGATCAGGTCTCCTCTCTCTCTACTGACTCCGATACATGCTCATGAATGGGTATAACGCCCTGTCTTAAGCAGGAAACTAATGATATTTCAATTAAGACTTCATTCCATCGAAGCTCTGCCTTAAGTTAAAGTCAATATATTCACCATTTCCCCTTTTCCCACATATTTTTACCCTCTTCTGTTTCTTTGGGACTTAATTTGAGGCAGAAATGTATACACTATTTGATAAGAAAGTTGTTGTAATGCATAGTGGTGGCCTCTTGTGGTGGACTAATGTTCTTAATTTAAGAAAACAATTCTTATTTAGTAGTCTGTATACTTGATCCCTATGGAACCTGTCTGAACTCACATTCCACACCTATAAAATTCCCAAATAATGGAAGGAATTTGGTGAAGGCATTCAGCATGGTCATAACCATCACATAATAGAGTATACTTGCATATTTTTTTGCCCTAATTGACACTTTGGACACATGGTTTCAGGTTAATTCTTAATTGAGCAGATTTTCAAGACATAGCAATCCCAAACTTTATTTCAGGAATATAAGATATAATTGAGTCTCCACCCCGGTGATGCATATTCACCGCCGGTCCCCGCGAGTCCGGGTGCCACCCGCCGGGTACAGGCTGCGAATGCGCACTATAGAACGTCACCCGCTTTTCTGCTCCTCAAACGGGTCCGCGCCATCCATCGCCTTCACTACACCGCGGAACGCGGCCTCTGCTAAGTAGGTATCTTTTTCAATCCTGTTATTACCTGCCCTCAAGCCGGCTAACTCCATCTCAGACTCCTTGAGCCTCTGCATCCTCTTCAGCTCAGCCTCTCTGACTCTCTCCTTGATAGTGAGAGCCTCAATCCTCTCCAACTCCTGCGTCAGCTCTATCTCACGGGCTGCACTGTACTCCGCGGCCTGTTCAGTCTGTTGGCGAGGCGTACTGCCCGGGGGTGCCGACGAGGCAGAGCTGTCTTGGCCGGTCTCTTGCCGGCCCTGGGGGCCGCCATGGTCGTCTTGTGCCGGCGCTGACTCGGCTTGTCCCTGCCTGACCTTCTTGGGGGTCCCCTTGTCCGGGTTGGGCGCTTTGCACTGGGGGCAACAACTCCGGTTCCCATGATAGTCTACACCACAGAAGCAGACCATCATCCTAACAGATAACTAGGCAGAAATCTAGGCAGAACATTTTATCTGTCCATGTTTGAAGCAGTAGCGGCCAGCAGTGACATCACGACGTCAAGGCGGGAAGGCTGGTACTCCCCCCTGGGGATCAATACTAGTAGGCTACTAACTAGTTAGTCCATATCATTTCAGGAATATAAGATATAATCTTGTTGGGTGCACAAATGACCAGTTTTTTTGAGAAAATTCCTACAGAAAAATAATCTTGTATACTTGTTTCTAGAAGAATACTAGAAAAATATAAGATATTTTTTTTAGCTTCCCCTTTCTGAAAACAAGATAAACATAAAAACTCAGAATGAGTTTATTCCTTGAATCGAGAAAATTTAATCTTGATTCTAGTATGTTCTTGGGGTAAGAAAATTATTTTTGACTGTGTAATATGTATCCCTCTCATCTACTGATGGCAGAAGTGTGTCAATGCCACTTCCACCAATAGGCACCAGTTAATTATTTATAGTCATGTTTTCGTGAAACTGGTTCAATGTGAGTCAAACCATAAAGATGATACACTTTACTCTATGAAGGCCTAACTGATTGTAATAGTCTATAAACATGTCGGGTCTGTGGTTTTTGAATCGCGGTTTTTAAAGGGAGTAGATATCCAAAGCACCAGGAAATCACAAAAAAGGCACATGGAATACTCCCTTAATGACGACAACTGTGACAATTGTAAACAATAGTGACAATTAGATCACACTCGATGCAGACTGGTGTCCCGCTATTCATAGTGACCAGTAAACTGATCCAACTGGTCTTTACACAACAACACCACCACACTTAATCATTGTCAGTCACTCTGACCGTTGTGACCAGGCATGCAGAAAGGATGGCCCATGGGGAGAGGAGTGAATCATCCTTTCTACGTGTCTTCACGCATTTTCAGATTATTCCATTTAGAAAAAGGAAAAATATCTCGAAATTTCCGAATGGTTTTTCCATAGGCTGAGCCGCAACACAGGAAGGGTGCTCTGTGTGTGGTTATATAGGGCCTCCTTTCTGTGTGCCTACTCACACTGTCCCTTATAATACATATGGAACCACACGTGGAAATTAGGGAAATAATCATTGGTAGCAAACCTGAGTTGGTTTTAAAAGTTGTCCAGATACAAGGTTGCAAGGGTCAAGATGCAGACCAAACCAAATACCTAGATTGAGAATACACAACTAAATGTACCTCTATGCCCGGAGAACACGATATGTGTCATGTCCTATATATATATATTCTGCACGTAAACATATGCCTATATAGCCTTTTTCATGTCACATGGTGTATGCCATAGAATAACTATGAATACAATGTGGTACGCATGTCATATAATGTTTTAGAAGCATTAGTGATGTGTACACCTGCATGTTAATTTACAAGACGTTTGTTGATATGTGATATGTACTGGGTTGCACTCTACACGAAGGTCCACTTTCGCAGATCGTGCCACACATGGGGCTGCAGATGGGTCCCCCCTGAGGTCGGAAAGTCGCCGAAATTGAGGGGTCCAGGTCACAAGGTCGCTTTTTTGGAACCTTTATCCTAATGTCTCTTTTGTCCAAAAGTCGCAAGGTCACTTTTATTATTGCCTCAGGTCGAAAGTCGCCTCCAAAACGGCCCAGGTCACCAGGTCGCTTTTGACCCATCTGCACCTACACACATTGCAGGGGTTAATCCAAATTGGTAAGTCGGGCTATGTGTTGCTCTGCATGTCTTTAGCTATTTACATCTGAGGGTGATTGTTTCCAACACCTCATCTTAAGGTTGATCGCTACTCTTAACTTTGTATCCATGAAATGTCCTGTTTTTCTCCCCAAAGGTAGCTTATCTCATTTAGAAATGGAAAATGGAAAAAAAATGGGGGGGTCCCGAGCTACTTTTTTTATTACAGATTTTTGAAAAAAAAAAGTTTTCTCTATTTTTGCAAAAAAATACAAAAAAATGGGAAATTTTCCTGATTTTTTTTCTTAGTGAACCAATGCCCACATACCTTTTGTATTGCACATGAATACTCCTAGGTCATGTCCCTTAATGGGAAAAATAAAATTATGGTCCAAAAATGTATCTTTGTATGAAAAAATGTGATGGTTTTATGACGATTATTCAGATTTAATGCATAATTCTTCAGTAATATCTAAATATCACTGAAAAAAATCTATGAACTTTTTTTTTTATTTTTTCAAAAATTTATTCAGATCAATAGCTAACATTCTAGAGGACTTTTGATAGGTGGTCCCGGGCATATTTTAATGGTTTTGGGCCTTTGAAGTTAAAAAATAGTGCAAAAATGGTCTAAATCTCATATTTAGAGCCTTGAAAAATGGGTTAACAGGCAAAAATCGGGGTGTAAAATGGCTGTATTTCCTACCCTTGGTTATTTCAAGGAACCTGATGAGATATATATATATCTAGATAATGATTTATTGATTAATAGGTCCACCGTTCTAACTTATATCAAAAATAGCAAATATTATTGGCTATAAACACATCAAATATGTAAAGTCCAATAAAATGCTCAATTTTGCTCAGAATCATCCAATTTTTTAATATGGCTTAGTCAGCATATATATGTTTCTAGTTTATCAATATTAGCTCAATCTGATACATATAAGTTATATGCGCAGAGACCTGCGCAGTGGTCCATATTCAATGAGTAGCGATCAACCTTAATATAATAAAGAGTCAGTGGGGGATATACAGAGAGGCAGAGAATATACAGAAAGACACGGACAGACAGACAGACACAGGCAGAACGACAGACCGACAGACAGACAGACAGACACGGAGAGAGCGTGTGGATAGAGAGAACAGGTGAGAAGGAGACAACGAGAAACTTATAGACACACAGAGGGGGGAACGGACACAGACAGACAGAGGCGGAGAGACAAATTAAGAGGGATAAGGAGAGAAAACGAGACAGCGAGAGAGACAGAGAGATAGGGCCAGAGAGAGGCAGAGATAGGGGGTGGACATCCATGGGGGGGGGCAGAGACAGACAAACCTTATGACCAGCTTACCTTTGTTTCCTCCCATGGTCTAACGGTGGTGACTGTGACATGTTAGACCCGTCCAACGGTTCACCTGGGATGTCCACACCTATCCGCAGTAGCCTTGATTGGCATTGAACAGTTCCCTGCCCAGTGAGCTGCTTTATGTGTACTTATATATATAGGCCTGGATGTATCAGTGAGCAGGCCTGTGAGCTGATCCGCCTGGCCTACTTATCACCACTGGGTCGATATGGTTAGACCTCAGTAGAGTGAGAACCTCTCATGTGTGATAAACTGATTGATTAATCTATGATGATGTTATACTTGTTAGTATCAACAGTAGAGAGGCTCATGAACGCAACGCATTTCGTAGCACAAAGGGGAGAAATGTGTAATGTTGGAAAAGGGATGATATAAATACAAACTCTACCTTTAAAAGTGTTTCTCGTGATTTGAATGTATAATAATTAACATCATATTTTCAAAGTTTAAAAGGGGATTCTTTTCGATAGTCAGTTCTTCTAGTGGTAAAACCGTTGTGGTTTGTATGGGATTTGTGCAACATGATTATTGCATGCAGGTATCACACCACTGCCATCAACGGGTCATCCACCTGCTGATCCAGTCTAGTGTTTGCAGACCTCAAACATTTTAACCTAGCAACATAACAACAAGACAACCTAAAACAAATACCCAAGACCTGTTAGAACAATACTTTCTCTTGTAATCCTCCTGACGCACCCGGAGATGTTGTGTTCTGGGAGGAAGGGATAGACATACACTTGAAAAATACTCCGGATGGGGGGGGGGGGGGTCCCATATGCTGCATGTTGATCTTAAGAAATGGCCATGGTGGATGTCGCATATGTCTATGTCGCTTAATAATACCAGTGTCCTATATCGATTTGCAGCAACCAGTCACCTCATGACAATCAGAGAAACTAATGGTTCCCTATAATGTACGCCTCCAATGGTAGGGTGGCCTGACCATTTTAAAATAATAGTACAACATGCACATGATACAGATCTACTTATAGCCCCAACATTCACATTTCTGAGATAATTTGCCTTATGGTGATACAATTGATATGGAATTAACTGTAATTATTTGAATCTCCCTCGCCACTGTACACCTTCTGACAGGTTTTGAATTCGCCCCATACCTACCATTATGAATATATATATTTTCATAATCCGCTATGAGTCTACATTCCCACCCAGCCCAGAGAGACGAGGAGTTGGAGGTAAAATTGATTTTATTTTATAAGAATGATAACATGCCCACACTTGGGTAAAATTGAATTGATGAGTATAATAATAATAATAATAACCATTATTATGGTGTATGGAATGTTGAACACAAATCTAGAAGAAGTGTTGAAGACAAGGTTTTATGATAATAATACATGTTGAATAATGAATATTGAGATATTGAATAAAGGTGGAATTTGGGGTGGTGGTGGGACAAATTGGGTTGTATGAGGTGACTGGATGGCGGGAACGGGGCGACACGGCCTTATATGGACATGGGTGAGTTGATTTTGTGGAGGGGAGGTAGGTAGGTGGGGAGTACCATTTTGGTTTGTTTGTAGAGGGGTGTTTTGAGGGTGGGTAACATGGTTTGCCGCCCTGGCGCGGGGTGGGTGAGCCACATACCGAGACTATGAATATATATATTTTCATAATCCGCTATGAGTCTACATTCCCACCCAGCCCAGAGAGACGAGGAGTTGGAGGTAAAATTGATTTTATTTTATAAGAATGATAACATGCCCACACTTGGGTAAAATTGAATTGATGAGTATAATAATAATAATAATAACCATTATTATGGTGTATGGAATGTTGAACACAAATCTAGAAGAATCCAAGACGTATTGTCTAGATTTTGTTGATGGTTGAGGAGATCTTTGTCTGTATAGACGAAGATCTGTGAGTTCTTACATATGATTGGTAGGCCGAAGACCGCCAGAGGCCCAAGTCCCTGATTTGGCCCTCCGACGCTCCCATGTCGGCGGCCATTGTAGCTGCCGTCTTTCTTAGACAGTGAAGTGAGTGATGCTGGGTAGATAACCCGGCTGCCTGAACAGCTAGGCGCCACACCTTAGCGAGGTGGGGCGTCGTGACAGTTTTTCCTGAGTCAGGGAATGTGAGGAGAGGCTGTAGAGTATGTGATGTTGGTGAACTGGTGATCATCTGCTGGTAGAGCGAGACCACACAAGAGTCTGGACGACCGGACGGGTGGATGACCATGGAGTGCCTTTGAGTGGCGCGCTGCATATTCTTTGCCCATTTCTGCCTGACGTAGAGGGCGCCGCCCACTATGGAGAAGTTGCCGCGGGTTGGGTGCCTCGTAGGGTCGAATGACGACATGGTATCCGGGGCCAGGTTGGACCTCCGCCAGGCACACACTAATAAAATACAGAATGCAAAGGTGTACATAACATTGTTCACATCATGCTTGAGTGCTGATAAGATAGAGTTAAATTCCTGAGACGTCAGTGGGAGAGTGGCCTGTGACACATGCGATTTATCATTCTGGACGTCAGCTAATGTTCTGATGGCACTTCTATGGGAGAAGCTAGAGGTGAGCCTGTTTGAGAGCTCCAGGTAGATTTTGGCATGTGAGACATAAATGGGGACTGTCGTCGGAGCGTAGAAACAGTCCAAGTATTCAATATATGCCATTATGTCCTCTGGCGATAAAGAGTCAATATTTGCCTTACACTCATGCATGAATCCAATAAATATAGATGACGCCCTATTGAAGTTGGCCTTCGCCTTTCTATTCCTGTCCCTTCTGGCCGCAGCCTTAACTGACATCTGGTAGAAGAGGGGACCTGTAACATATAATCAGGTCAACATATTTACAACATGCCTAAATGGGAGCATGACAGATGATGGCATTTTCAGGTACGAATGTTCTGTGGTAGTTATGTCTTGCAATGATTGACCTCGCCAGCTCATCATGTGACCTACTTATACCCCGCCTGGAGAGGGCATCCACAAAGACCAGCGATCGCCCTGGGGTGTGTATAGGGATGATGGTGACGTCCAAGCTGGCCTCAACCCACCAGATGTCCCGCGGGGCCTGTAGTAGGGTGTGGTCCTTCCCACGGCCGGACTGCAAGACACACACAGCAGACATGTTATCACTTCGTAGTAAAACAGTTTTTCCCCTGTGGGATTCATTGACAAATGTTTTGATGGCCAGAGCCGCGTTTGCTGCCTCGACATGGGTAATGGGCCTGTTCTTGAGAGCTTGTGGGACCGGGGCGTCGTAGAACACTGAGCCAGCCCAACCGCCCACCCCTTCCTCACAGGCGTCTGCCTCCACTATGAGACTGATGTGTGGGTTCTGGATGATGGACCTACCATTGAATGTTAGAAGGAAGTTCTTGAACCACCAGAGGTCTGCCCTCATCTCCCTGCCTATTCTGGTGAAGGCCCTATATTCTCCCATGGCACGTAGTGACTCTAATAGTCTAGCGACAAAGAGTCTTGCTGGCTTGACGGCCTTACCAATATGGTGGAGTTTACCCAGGAGTGAACGAAGGCCCTTTTTGGATATTGAGCTGTTACCCAGGACCCTGTTTATCATTTCGAGGGTGTCATTTATCTTGGGGATGGGGATACGGATCTCTCCTACCTGCGGGTCAATTTCTATACCCAGCCAGACGGCACAGCTTGTTGGAGGCTGTAGTTTGTCGTCAGCAGTGGGAAGTCCCAGGTCCTTCAGGAGACGCCGGGCATCGTCGTATGCCTGCTGTACAGTGTGGAAGTCAGGACCTAGGAGCAAAATGTCATCAAGATATATTAGAGCTGTGTGTCCCTGGCGGGCTAGCATTCCCACTATCTGATCAGCGATGTTCTGCATGTGGAGGGAAGATACTCTTTGGCCAAAAGGCATTCTTGTTTCCAGATAGTAGCTCCCTTCCCAGCCGACCACACTAAGAGGCCAATCTAATGGGTCGGCTGGGAAGTTCTTGTATGCCCTGGAAATGTCTATAGCTGCGAGATGAACCCCACTACCCATGTTCCTGATGTATTCTGTGACGTCATCTACCGTTGGCAGAGTGTGAGGTCTTATTCTGCCCATGATGTTTCCCTTTACAATGTACCTGTTGACTGACAGGCCATGAGATAGATCAGTTATGATGCGGCGCTTTGAAGCGTTGGCCTTGGGGCGAGTCATTATAGGGGAAACGTGGGACCACTCTGCGAACGGGGGGGCATTGAATGGGCCAATGAGGTTCCCATGGGACATCTCGGTGTCAATGTATGCCCTAACATGGTCTGGGTATTCGTTTGCTGACTTGTGGTTTTCAGCTCTAGGTTGATTACTGACTGGGCCCTAGTAACCAGAGGGGAATCCATATTTTATGTACGCCAGGATCTCAGCCCCTGCTTCATCCTTACTGAGGTGTTTTTCCCATGAGGCCACATTTAGGTCAGTGTTGAGGGGGATTTGTGCACCGATAGAGTTAGGCAAACCAGATACTAGTACCTTCTCGTATGTGTCAGCCTGAGACGCGGGCATTTCCGTTGATGGAGTTGGCCAGTATGCGCGTCTGTGGGCCGCCAATGCTGCCGGGTGGAGTGGCGGGGCTTGTGGGCCGTCTTCCTCCATTCTCCAGACCTCCTCCAGGTCGTCCTCTGGGGCGTCATCCTCCCAAACCTTATCTGTTAGTTGAAACTGTGAACAAACAACAACATTTGGATCCTTATTAGTGCTATGCATGATCCTTTCACCTACACCTGAAACTGAACTAAAGTTTAATTGACTAGCTGACTTGTTGCTAGAGTCCCTCGAGTCTAAGTTCATAGGTGTGACCCTGTGTTGGGTGTAGACCTCCTGCTGATCTAACCTATCCGTAGACATGAGCTGCATAGCACCTTCTAGTTTCCCTGACCCCTCCAGTTCTGGTTGTAGTTGTTTGGGTCATGGTGTTGGTGTTGGGGAGGGGGAGGGCCCTGTGGTGGGAAATGGTTACCTCTACCTGCACCTGGGAAGTTGTTGTTGTGGCCTCTGGGTGGACCACCTCCACCTCCACCTCGACCCCCACCTCGGTTGTTGGGTTGTTGTTTGGGTTGTTGTTGTTGTTGCCCTGCCTCTCACGTTGGCGCCTGAAGCAGTTTGATGCCGGGTGCTGGTACATCTGATCTGTCATAGCATAGCAATAGAGACATGTATGTGAGAGAGTAATACAACCTTCTTGGTGGTTGGCCTTGTGGCTGCATGAGCCCTTGTTGTAGGCAGGGCATGGGACACTGTCAGCACCTTTTTCACCTGATGAGCTGGCGAAAGAGATCTTGTATCTATCTGTTTGTATAGCAGCATAATTGTTCCAAAATATAAATTTTGACTCGATCTTGTTGAACACACCGTTTGACCACCTTCTGACCTGGGCCCACTCCCTGTCTGTTGCGTCAGCAACCACCTCCCTCAAATGTGTGTTCATGTGTGGCCTGTCCTCCTCCTCAATGGGAGCGAAATCAAGCATGTTGAGGTAGGCCCCAATGAATTCTTGAAAAGAGAGGGTAGTCTGCGCATCAAGCTTATCTTTATCGTGGATAAGATCCTCCCTCTGGAGGTAGAAACAGGGTTTTATCTTACCACGGGATGGGCACGGCGGAGGTGGGTTGGCTGCGGCGAGCTGGTTGGCAATGTGGGCCTGTACTGCTTGGTTGTTGAGGAGCTGAGCAGGTGTAGGAATCCCGGGGTCGATGGCCGGGCCGGCGGGCACGGGCGGTGGGCCGACGGAGGCACCAGCAGCAGAGGCCGTGACATCCTCATCCCGACGGCCCCCGAGGCGCTGTGGTGTGTAGAAGTGGCGCTGTGGCTGTGGTGGCTGTCGCTGGGTCCATGTAGGAGGGGGCAGGTTGTAGTCATCTGAAGTGGCACGGCTGCTCGGTGAGGGTTGCCGGCTGGCATTCCAAGATGGCGGCGGTGGAGGTTGGTTGAGCGGTACCGGCTGTGGTGAGCGTCCCCGGGCGCCATCTTGTTTCTGCGGTGAAGACACAAGGACATTTTGAGGATTTGGTGTAATTTTCTGTATGGCAGACAGGATATCAGACAACATGCCTTCATTTTCAGAAACTTTACGAGCGAGTGTAGCCATTGTCATCTTTTTCGGTTTAACCACGTTTGTCTCAGGGTTAGGATCGACAAAAACAATGTCAGACTCACCTCCGACGGCCAGGCCTTCCTGGGCGGCCTGGCCGTCGTCCTGTGTTGTCAAGCGGTTGGTAGGTCGTTGCGGGGGGTGCACGGGAGCCGGCTGCAGCTGAACATTGTTGTCGGCAGGCTGTGCGGGGTCGCCGGGCTGAAGTGGCGGCGGGCCCGCCAGCGCTGGGTCCCGGGGAGCGGGCGTGTGTGTTGCCGATGGTGTGCGCCGCCGGGAAAGACGAGTCTTAGCCTTCGGTTTTGGAGTGGCTGTGTGAGCTGTCCGTTTGCGCCCCATGTTGAGAATCCAGTCCCACCAACAAAATATAAATTGTTGTGGTCGCCTGTGGTGTGTGTGTGCACCGTACGACAAATTGGGTTGTATGAGGTGACTGGATGGCGGGAACGGGGCGACACGGCCTTATATGGACATGGGTGAGTTGATTTTGTGGAGGGGAGGTAGGTAGGTGGGGAGTACCATTTTGGTTTGTTTGTAGAGGGGTGGTTTGAGGGTGGGTAACATGGTTTGCCGCCCTAGCGCGGGGTGGGTGAGCCACATACCGAGACTATGAGTAACACAAGGTCTTCTCATTATAACAGTGATGCCACCTCGGGTGCATTTGGCCAACACTAATCACTTTGTTTAGTGTTTTCTTTGAAACATTTTTTATTTGGCAAAAAATAATTACATTGCACAGGGCTTTTTCAAATGCCAACAGAAAGAGATAGAAAAGTAATATACATGTTTATGGTCAAGTGTAGTATTGTTTCTTTGGTCGTTATTATCATTAGACCATGATAGGGTCTAGCAGGACAAGGTCTCTGTTTGTTAACGAGGTCAAGAAGGCACGTTTTGTAACTTTCCGTTATTGTTCTTGGTTCAGTCTGTCCCAATGTCTCGTGCCTCAGTGAAGAGGGCTCTTTAGGTACACGTCTTTGTGATATCAAAAGATTAAAAGATCTCAACTGATTAGAATCACTACATCACACCCAGCAGATAGCCTGACGCTAGCTGGCAGTAGGCCTTAAAAAAGAAATTATTCAAATTGCATCATTGGCAGTTGATTTAGCTCTATTTCTAGTAGTCTACTGTAAATTACAAATTAAAGATTTCTAGAAATATTACGATTTATCTGAAAAAGATGTATACAATTGCGTCAAGTAATTATAAGACCCCCCTTTGCAATACCTGCATACAATATGCTTCAAACAAAAAAAAGGAATTTCATTGATACATGATTTGCCATCAACTAGTGCCGATTCTCCCAGAGGATATGTTCAAGAGTCACCCAGTTATACTTATAGAGCTCAAATAGACTCGAAATATGAATGTCTGTCAACATTGCACTTATCACTTGTAATTTATTATGCCTACTCCAGCTCAAGTATGGAAACCCCATTCAAGATCTGTTGATACCAAGTTACTAGAGGTCTTATCTGCTCCCTGACTGAAATTGGAAGAGACATTAAAAGGGTCGTTTAATATAGAAACAGATATTCACAGGGACAAAGGCTGGCCCCTCCAACCATCCTAGCTATGTGAATGCACCAGAGAACTTTTACATTCCCACAACACATAAATTGTCTCCCTTGCCATTCTATCTACCAGGCATCCACTGATTAATGTGCATAGAATGGTTAAAGTTAAAGGATACTAAGTATGTAACATGTCTCTAAGATGTATCAGGCACAAAGAGGAACATGTTGGGACTATAACATTGAATCCGTGCCACATGTGGTATTATTTCAGTGTGGTGGGGATTCTCAGGCATGCTGAGCTGGTTTTCCAATATAATATTATGAGTATGATAGTTCACGAGTTTCCCTGTAGACGGAGTCATCGTGAAGCGAACGAGAGAATCACAATTATCACAATACAGAAGAGTCTGTTCACGATAGGAATCGACAGATGGCAGCACTGCACTGCATTAGTCACAAGTGCAATGACAGTTCTTGGGAAATTGAAAATCAACTGTCACAGCTCACTCAACGTGAGAATAAAGTTCATTTAGTAAACAGTAAATATTCATCGAAGTTATTGCCAAGGTCCACATTTTGGAGGGCATGCATGAATTTGCACACATTGCACAAACACCAGAACAAGCTTCTGGATGGGTATCATGATAATCCTTACTTCGGCCCTTACAGCTCAATGATAACATTTTAATATCATCAACCGACCTTCAAGGATGATTATTGTTAAAGTGAATGGTAGGGTTCACAATTTTTCGGATGTACTAGCTTTAAATACAGCTCTTATAGAGGACACTTACAATAAGTTAGTAATATATAGGCCTCTATTATTTGCCTGAAAAGGAGGAATTGATTCGGACATGTATGTCTGGCAGTTATGGTAGTTATGTGAACCTGATCATTTACCTGATTTACTGCATATATGACATCATTGAAGCCATCTATATCGTATGTTCTTTTGCCAAATAGGGCTGTAGCCTCTAATTATTATCCTGGTAATCAGTGGGTTCTGTATGGCAGGAACGTATACTTTTGGCCCGGACTTTTGGCGTCAGGCTATACACCAATTTCCACGTTGCATCAAGGCCAAAAGAAACGTTCAACGACCCTGCTTAACATGCAGAAGGAGCGCTGACCCTATAAATAACAATTGGTTGGTAATCGATAAGTCATAGCCAAGTGTAACAAGTTGAGAAAGCAATTCGGATGCTGATCCCTAAGTACTAATACACAAATGTATAGAATTCCTGGTAATGGGAAGTAATTGGGGAGGGGAGGGGCGTCGTAGAATCATGAAATTTCTTGTGTCATTATTGGATAAATGACATCATGCGTACTTTACCTATTACCGGTGGTAGCATGTTCGTGAAGCAGTAGGCCTACTATACTTTTTTGTCATGATGATACGTGCATACAGTAGATATATGTGTGACTATACATGGGTTAAAAATCGACACGATCGATAAGGCGACACGGCCCTATAAGTTCCATTCTATCAATATGGTCATAGACTCTTATTTTTCTATTGAGAATGAAAACTACGTTTGCATGGCAACAACTATATGTATACATGGACACCAATTTAGGCCCAATGTTTCTTTTTACATTACAAAAATAGAGAATTAGCATGAAAGAATATTATATTTTTATGATTTTTATAGAGAGGTATATTCTATTCTATATAAAAAAGTCTAGGTCGATTTTCTTTTGTTAAACTTTGATCATGTATGGTTACCCCCCCTATAGTGGCTAGAATTGGTAGTAAAAATCCCTTATAGAGGTACCTTTTTGATCCACATTTTTTTGAAGTAGTTCATGTAGGAAATGAAACTCATTGTTGTCTGAAGGTGTTTTATTAAAATTATTGTACAAAAATACCCAATGGTTCCTGATCAATCCAACCGAAGATTCAACAGACACTAAGTTACTGGAATTCCCTCCATTCAATTATAATAATATCGTACACTGATTTCTGTAGGTCAGATCTAAAGTTACAATCACGAACGGCAACAACGACAGTATGAATGTTACCACCTCGAACCAAAGCGTCCAATGTTTACTAGTAGAGGTGTCTTTTGTCAATGTAATAATTAAAGAATTATTAAAGGTCCTTCTTTCTACATTTTTGTAGTTTAACTGACACGGAATAAAATAGTTTATGAAAACAAAATACTGCAATTTAATATAACTGACTTGAGGGAGAAAATCTTTGGGGATCCAAATCCCACTGTTCGTCCGGAACCTCATTTCTATAGAACAGTAATTTAGCTGAGGACTACTATTTTCAATTAAATATCACCCAATATTATGCTTAACCCTTCAAGGCAACATTTGTCGTCATGATGCACCGATGGAGCGACGATGAGCGCTTGATTGGTGCATCATGCCTACCTTTCTGCAGAGTGCATCAACACCATTTCCCATGATGCATGAATGCAAAATTAAATGAGTTACTCGTCATGTCTGCATTTATGCATTATGACGGCAAATGGTATAGCACATTAAAGCACTATGCTGCCCTTAAAGGGTTAATTAATTCAAAGCATATCTTTACATGAATAAGGGGTGATCACCATGTGATTTAATTAAGTCATAAGAACCTCTAGAACCGTATAATTTAGCTCCTGTATTATAAGAAACCATATAAAATCACTATTACATAATTATATACACTATGGCAGTTAGGCCTATAATTACGGTAAGACACACCAAATGGGGTAGTATACTGTGCTACGTTGAATCCCTTCATATATACAACAACGGAATATAAATACATGTACACATCTGGATTTTGGCACAATAATAGCACAACTTCTACTGTGACAACTAGCCCCAACAAGCTTCTACAAATTTTTGGTTTGTTAGTTTTTTGATGTGGCCAATACATCTATAATGGGACACCAAGAGCTACATACACTCTAGCTAACGTGACGTGATTTCTGATTATCTACTACTGATAATGTGGTAGAATCTGTCCAGTACAGTTAAATACATAGAAATGGTGATCTGTCTTTATAGGATTATTATTACAATTATCACAAAAATCTACAATTAAGATATTCAGTAATACATTTACGTCCCCCCGACATTCACCGTGTAATGTAACACTCGCTATGGGGAACTCTACGTGAGTCTAAGATAAACTTATACACATGGAGTATACAGATGAAGTCTTCAAGTAATGAAAACATTTACAAGTTGTAAATATTAATTTTGTGCTCATTCCCAATCTCTGTCACTATATTTGATGAGATTCGAGTTACTTCGGGAAACAGCCAGAAAAGTGTGTTTCAGGTAACAGACTATGCAAATACCTGGTCGGACAATCTAGGAAACATTATTTTAGATATGGAACTACTGGGAAACCTTGTCTATGAAATTTCTACTTTTTCTATTGTTGCAGAAAATGATCAAAATATGTTTAGAGTTAGGCCCTGTTTTGCTAGGCTAGGTCGGGTTACCTGAAACACACCCTTATTGGCCTAACCCCTTCTCCAGCCGTCCTCTCCGCACGTATGGTTGCCTAGGGTATCTAAGCTTGATATTCAAACAACCCAAAGTGTCTGGCCCATGAGTTTATATCATCAGCAGCTTGATGTTAGAAAGCCAGTAGAATTCACCAATGTCCACTATTGGCCTCCAATGCCATCCATTGGCAATCAATCCCCACCACTGGCTGCCGATGCGCACCATTGACTGTCCATGCTTCCAATGGGTTCCGTGCTTTAGGGGGGTCCTGTTCAGTCCTGCCCCCTGGTGGACAATGCTCGTACCTCAATATGAAGAACGCTGTCTGCTAATACTTCCTGCTCAATAACTCATAAATACACAACCCCCTCTGAACGGAACACAGCGCGGGATATAAATCTGTTTCCATTCTAAAGTCAGAGAAGCCATCTTCGCTAAATCTACCCGTCATTTGACAAAATGTGACTGAAATCAGTTGTATCTTTATAACGGGGTTTGGAGATACAGGTGGCTAAATGTGAAGGGGTTTCGGGACTACTTTAATACGGAGACGGTTTCTAACTATTCACTCCGTCTGCATGACGTCATTTTCCGTCTGCATGACGTCATTTCCGTCCTGTATGACGTCACTTCCGTCTTATATGACTTGAATCTCGTTTGGTGTGATATCATTTCCGTCTTATACAATACTAAATCCGTCAATGATACACATAAACGTGTTATGACATGTCAATAATAGTAATTTCATGAAGGAGAAGTCATGTGTTCTTGAGTACCAAAGAATGTTGTAGTTTTGCTACTCAAACGTGTGTCTTCGGATGCATGCATACCTGTTCATGGGCGAGGGGCACGTACACCATATTTCACTTATTAGAAGTGTCAATGTCCATTTAGGGTCTGACTTAGGTCTCTTCTCCTTTTATTTTGGGGAATTATGTCCGAGTCAGTTATTTCACTCCACAATGCCTCACCAATCTCATCTTAACTTGTATATTTGACTTCCTCTAGAATCGGCCATGAGACTTGCGGGCAGATTTCCCGCCTTTTTTTTCTAAAAGTCGTCTGCTTGTGGCTGAAGCTGGTGACCAGCGTGCAGCCAATCAGTTCTGTCATCAAATCTCCCAAACTGATTCCATGCGAGTCCTCATGGGACTCCCTTGCCATTTAGAACAGTTTGAGTTCTCATTTAGGCTCTCAGTGTTGTGTTCATTTGAGTTCTCATTTATAAGAGAGTCCTCTTGTTTTCAATCTGAATTCCCTGGCCTTGGGAACTCAGTTTCCCTTGAGCTTTTTGAATAAATTATCGACACTTGTTGATCTCCACTTTCTCCAGACATGTCTTACACTTGACGTAACAACACCAGTAGTATTTGCAGTCACAGCGTTGTTTAATCTCTTTGACTTCACTCGTGTAGCCTCTGCCGCAGCACATAGAGCGACAGCCGGACGAACCAGTGTGCCCCTTTTTACATTCTCTGCAAAGTAGATGTGTAGATGGTTAAACCATTGAGACATAATCCTTCCTTAACGGGTTATAGTAATTATAGAATGATATATGTGTAAAGATGATCGAGCGGTGGATATCATTGCAGTTTCACAATAATGAAAGTTCCTATGCAATATTTTCATTTTAGGAAAAATATGTACTATTTTGCAGTCGGCAGTTCACGCTGTTTGATGCTAAGTTTAACTGTAATATACTTCGTAGGTGTCTACACTTGATGACTATGAGTGTATATATTGTACATGGATAGCCCACCTTAATCCAAATCGGATGGGCCAAGCTGGAGCCCATCTCATATCAAGTTCGGATGCACAGCAATAGATTAAAGTGCCAATTATTACAGCACAACATGGGCCCAATCTGGGCCCAGTTGGGTTGGCTACTTTAGTATACTTACCGTCCGCGGGTGCCGACAGAGCCGAGTCCGTTGTCTGGAAGGCAGTAGTCAGGAGACTTAGTGTAGTATATAAGGTCTCCTTCAGAGAAGGTCCTCCTGTCACGGTGCATGGGACGCAGCTGCCTCCCCCCACCTTTAGATGACGGCACCTGAAAGGGACGCCCAACGTCAACGTCACTTATGGAATTAGTCACGTCATGGACAATTGGGAAAGTTCCCTACATTAGCAAAGAAGCAAGTATCATTCTCATAAGGCAGCATCGATAGCTATAACTGATAATAACGTATGTAGGCTAGTATAAGGAGACACTAAAAGAAACTAATCATTATGCTTCTACTTTTTTTTCTAGATATAGTGATCGTAATGCCTATGTATTTCTATGCTAGAGGCGTAGTCTATATGATATGGCAATACATAGAATAAAACATTATATTCCCACAGGGAGCTATGAGATACAACAAAATAATATTCATTCTATAACGGTTTTAAAAGTTCACTCACGTATCACTTATTTCACTATATGGAATGCATAAACATGTACAACACAATGTGTTCAGATTCTAAAACAAAATTGTTTTTTAAAGCTTAACTCAACTGATCACCATGCAAACAAACAAAACAAGAAATACCCTATAATGACAACATTACAACAGTATAGTAGGGGTATGGGTGTGTGAAGAGGTAGTTTGCCGAACTGTGCCTTAATGTGGGGGTGCTACGTGCATGTTGTGTGGTAGCCCTACAACACGTGGGGAATGCAGTGTTACACGTACAGTATAAATGAAGTGTATTTCTTGTGGAGCAAAGAAGGATCCAGGTGTGAGTAATTCAATGAAATAAAGGAAGTAGCAAAGGAGTGACATTGAAATAAGCTTGAGGCAATGTTAAAGCTAACGTAGAAACAGTGTTGGTTAAAGGTGAAAGGCCCTTAGGTAAAATTAATGTCAAGAGCCTGCGTCGGTATCGAACCAACATTGGTTAAGCAATAGTGGAAGGCTCATTCAGGAAACAAAACCCATGTGTGTATGTCAAAATGCTGTTTCAACCTTGTTTCAACGTTATTCTAACGCCCCATGTTTGAAGGGTTAGAGGGTACAGCAGGAAATAAGGAAGAAGGGTAAGTCGTATATCTTATCACATGCAGGAGTCACAGATCCAGGGTCAGGAAAAAGCTCAAGAAGAAAAAGGGGGAAATCCCATGCAGCAATATTGACAATGTTGCCTGACGTCTTGACGTCAAGCGACGTCATGGTATCGTATGACGTCATGACGTCATGTGTGGCCTCAAAACAGTGCGTGACGACAAAATCGTGTGTGATGTCATAACGTCGCATGACGTCATAACATCACGTGACGTCATGTATAGGCCTAATGTAGGCATCCATCTTTACGGTTTCAACGCGTGCACAAGCTTTGCATTGTGGGTCTAGACACAGTCGCGGCATCCATGTTACCTTAAAACGCTCTATATATAAACATATGGGACATAAATCATAACAGTTTAAGCAGCAACATTGATTTCTAATTGATTATTTGATTGTCTGAGGTAGGGGCTTTGCTTGGGACACTCGGGGTCGCCATTATTTAGTGACACCTCAAGGAAAGTGCTACTGTGAGAGGGCTTTGGTGATAAGGCACTTGGTTTTCAGTGATATAACATTCAGATTTGGTGAAAACACATGAAAAGTGAACTAAACCTTAGAATTAGAGTGAAAGATATTATTACCAATAAAGCTTCGATGGTAAGCCGGGTAATGGAAGGTGGCAAAGTGGCAGTATACATAGCCTGGAGGCTATTCTATACCTTAATGTGGGTTAATCTATAGCAGCGAGTGATGACAGAGATACTTAACATTATATTATTACAGAGGTGAGTACTGGAGAGATATGTCTATAATTATATAGTGTGGTAGACTGAAACGAATTTACTTGAGTGTACTTCTAGTCTATTTGACTCTCTTTTTGTGATTCTGTCAGTGTAACCTCTTGTCAATGAAGTGTGTGTAAAAAGTGATTGATTTTAGTGGAATCAAATGGCAATCAAACTGGCAATATATTTTATTTCTCAATTTAGATGATTTTCAAATAATCTGGGCATGTATACATTAATGCTTATCAAAGGTAAAACAGGATGCCATTTCATATCCACCAATCTATATCCGATTTTGTCATGTGATACTTAAGGTCCCTTGTATTGGTCTGCTTATATTTATGTGTGGACAGTGACTCGGCAGTTTTGTACTTCCGGTGGTGGAGAGCGGTGTCACATGGAATGGTGGGCGATGATATAGACCTACATCGGTTGGCTGTGCATGCGTACCTTTTCGTTAGTTACCTCGACAGCCACGGCGTACTTGCGCTGTAGTTCCAGTCCTATGGCCTTGAGCTCACCCAAGGACTTCCAACAAGTCTTGATGGAACAACTTCCGGAGACACCGTGACACTTGCACGCCGTCTGGAGGCTGTCCGCTACAGCCTGCAATGACAACGAGGGAATAAGGGGTCAATGAGTGTTTTTTAAGGTTAGATATAACACTGAAAAGTTTATCTTGTCTGACGCAAACCTCATGGGCCATTCCTTAGTAGACACATTTGAGGAACTTTCCCGGTATGATCCCATCAGATAATAATGATTTCCCACCTACATGAAGATATATGTAGTGCATGAACATATGAAATATTATATATAGCATCCAACTCCCATAACTTTCTGAGATTTGGTCGCTGAACATGACGGGGGTTTGTCCTCAGTCTGCACAATCCTAATTTTGTGTTATCTTCAAAATGCAATATTTCCAGAATGCAATGAGCTAGAGGTCTGGTATCGCTGTATTTGCTTGAGTTCTCTTCCACATCCATACACTGATATCGTGAGGTTTTGATAAAGGTTTATACTTGAACGAGGGAAATTTTTCCAATTGCAACTGAAATGTAAAAAGATAATAGCATAAAAACCGTTGTTTCGAATGCCTTGGAAATTTGGACTCCAAATGTCAATGAATGTCTCAACCTGAAAATTGAAGATAAGTGTCCTGATATGTAAATCCAATATTGCCACCCCAAAACGGCTAAGAATATATTTTTGCCACTTTTCAATGCAAAAATCTGGTTGGTGGGATTTAAAGTACCAGGTAATGCCCTTCACAGATGAAAGGTCTTGGGTTGTTTTGGTCCTGGCAATGGAAAAATGGTAATTTCGAATAATCTGAAATTCGAAAAATATCTGTTAGAAATAGCTAGATATACAAGATCATAGCATAGTATTTAGCAAATTTATACTTTTTGGGATTACTTCGCTGCACACGTTCAAGGTCTAGCCGAGCAGCAATGCAAACCCGCCAAGCAGAAATGTATCTGCATCAGACTGGTGAGACAGGGCCATTGACAGTTCAAGCTCTCAAATAGTGTCACTTTAAAACTTGCCATAGAAAATCTTAAAGAATGGCGCGGACAATGAGATATATGGCAGGACAGAAAGTAAAATACGAAAACATAGCGGTTCAGTTCGCAAACCGTGTCAAGGTTACTCGGATGCCATTGGATTATAGTGTTAAGGAATTTCAGCCTAAACCATGAAGAAAAAAAACGTAATGAGAAAATAATGTTTGACATTCCATAATTTGATATTATATCAAACAGTTTACTTGCGATATCTACATACATGTACTATTACCAAACTGAAGGGCACAAACTATATGGGACAGGCCCAATAACATCTCAGCCATCAGTGACATGACCATAGAGGGCAGGGAATGCTGGGAGACGCCCCTTTACAATGGACTGCGTCTCCGTGGCGTCTCCTCAGCGTTTTGACGTCATTTGTCGTGCTTGGTGCTGCCATCTGTGTGCAGTCACCTGAACGACCCAGTCCCCAACTATTACCAATACGTCAAATTGCACATGCACACAACTATGTTTTGTATACGGATAGAGAAAGGGTGGCACCCAGGGTAAGAATGTTAGAACAATGGAGATGTCACAAGCCAATGTTTAGGCCATCAGTATCACTTAAGGTTTGAGGTTTTTATACATTTTATATCATCAGCTGTTAGGCTACATTATCATTGTATATAGATTCCAACATACAACAATTATCCCTTCCAAATTATTTGATCAGAAAAGAATGTTACACACAATAAAGGGGATCTACAGCGGTGGTTCCAGGGCCTTTTTGTTACACAATAAGGCCAAAAAAAGAGGTTTGTTTCAGGTCGCCCGACCGACCATATCAAAATAGGGCCGACCCTACGTTTTATGCAATATTAGATTTTCAAATTTTTACCCTTTTTTGGTCAATTTTAGGGTCTTCAGAGAGGCTGGCTAGTACTTTCATGTTTTAAAAAAAGTTTTAAAAAAAAGAAGAAATCCGACCTACCGACCCTAGATTTTCTTGCCATGTTACCTGAAACAAACCTTCTGTTTTTTTGGCCTAGGCCTACACCCACATCTATTGGGTTGGTGATGCAATGTCCAGCCAATGCCAAAGTAGAGGCTAGATCTGCCGAAATTATCTATGTAATAGGCATTTTAATCAGCTGCCTTCCACCTGTGGCCGAATATGAGGCTGAATACAGATGGGTATTAGCCCTTATCATTTCCATGGAGCCATTTAGTCTAGCCATTAGTTTATCAACTCTAGACTGAATAGCTATAGCCCGAGTTACAGATTGAGAGAAGGAGGATAAGTATGTAGCTACTCCAAAGCCAAAAGAAAACAGTGGGGTGCGTCCATTCCGTGCTATATACGTCGGGGGCTGCTGAATTAAAATAGTATCAGCCCGTACCACCAGGTGGGGCGCCGACGACGACGGTGTCTCAATAATAGTTTACACCAATAACATTCCACCGGAAGTGGGGAGAGGTGGTGTTGACGTAAGGCGACGTGGAAACGGCCTTCTGGGGCCTCTAGTTCTATACACCTTGGTCCAGCCGAGACCCAAGACGAGGCCAGGTCCTGCCGCCTGTGTCATATACTATATAGATCTCTGTGGAAGTTACTGACATCGTTTCCCTCATGGTCCATTCTGTTTATAGAAAGGTAATCCCCAATTTTGCATAATAATAATTGCATGTCAACTATTCATACCGTCTCAGTAGTAAATATGGCTTTAGGGTATGCCATCATTGATGCGTGACGCTCCTGCTGTTTCAACCAAGGGCCACGGTTCCAGAACTATCAATCAATGGATATTACATTATGGAGATAGATTTGTCTCATAACCATTATTCCAATCTGACCATACATGAGCAGCAATGTTTGAGTTTTAACACCCTGATAGCACCAGCTCACAGGATGGTGTTGATGCTGCCTGTACCCTACATACCAGCAGGCCCACTCGTTAATGGCTAACCTCTATAAGCTATTTCTAACCTTCTTTATTTTAACATTTGTTACATGTCTGGTAGTGAAGGTATCCAGTGTTGGGGGAACTGGCTAATATCTGTCTAATGTTCCCTTACCAAGGACCTCCAGAGTAGTATAGTCAAACCAGACTCTCAGCTCTTTAATGGCCGCAGAGTGTTATAATGTGGCATTCCCTTTGTCGCCATGATAAACGAATACAGGCCTCATAAGGGTAAGTCTCCAGGGCTGTATTCCTGACCACAAACTCCATAGCACATTAATGTGCAATGCGGCTTGAAGGGTCGACACACACGACAACCGGTCACCCAGAAGAATACAAGGGGTTTGTTTGAGGGATCATCTTGCTTTCCAGGAGTCTGAGTAGGGATTCAATTACTTGAATTGAAATAAATCTTCTTGTTTCTCGAGAAAGACACATGTACGCCCGCTCTGACCTTGGTGTTCTTCCTACACCCTGTTGAATCTATGTTAGAAAAACAGTAAAAGAGTTGCTAGAATAAGATAAAGATCTGTAGATCTGTTCTTGAAAATTTAGTCAGTGTTTCAGCCTCAAGCTGACGTAGTTTGTTCTCTATAATAAAATGAATAAAAGTGAGAGCAGCCATGCACGGAGAAAAGGAAGAGCATGTGCGTTGAGCATCCTTTCCGCGTGGCTGCTCACAAATATACCCATACACTTTAAAGTGGTAGAAAACAGGAGCAGCTCGGTAAGCAGCTCACCATCAACTACAGGTAGACTATGATTCAAGTCTATGGGTCTCTCTGCCCCTTGTTAACATACCGGGGTGACGGCGGGCCCCTTGATGTGTGGGTGAGGGACAGGTGGAGGTGTTTCTGCTGCTAATTACGCCGACCATGAGGTGTGGGGGCAGGGAGGGGAGGCAGGGAGCAGGGACCTGGCGTCAGGTGAGGGCTTCACACCTGCCTGGTCACACCTGGGGGTGAGCTATGAGGGTGGGTGAGGAGCGACTCATCAGTCTGCTCAGAGCAGCTCATCACGACCTTACCCCACCAACTCTGTCAGACCTCTCCCAGACTCCATCATGCCTGACAGGGTTGGTACCATGAGAGCTCTGTAGTATTCCCTCACAGCACACCCCAGCCTACACATCCACAGGCCTGCATCCACTCACACCCTGTATGCTGTATACCAGTTAAAGAACATGAGAAAATCGACGGTGAAATAACAAGCAAATAATTCTGCACAAGTAGAAAATCCCTTGAATCCTCCAGCCACACCTTCATGGACAACTACCAGTGGGGTGTCATTCCTAGAACCCCATTTGACTCAGGTTTGGCCCATAATGTCAAATATTTCACCCTAGACATTCGGTATCAATTCTACATGGTTACGGTTTAGATGCAGATGGATCCTTCTCCAGGGTCTACTATGTGTTAACAAGCCGCCGTATAGCCCCTCTTTATTCTGATAGATCATAACGGCTACACCCTTCTTAACCCCTTTAGGACGGCACAATACCTCAGGGTATGATGTTAAATTCAAGTCACGATAAACAAGCACAGTATCGCATTGGCACATCCTCCAAGAGTTTATGTCAACCTCGCACGAATAGGATGCAGCACCCGCGAGTAACTCACTGCCCGTTGTTACAAACAAGCGTCACATGTGACGACATCGTACACATTAAAGCAGTATGCTACCCTGAGAGGGTTAACAGGCCAGAGCAGCTACACCCTCCTTGATATGCCACATCTGGGTGGAATCAGTGCCTGATTGGCGTAGCATTCCAGGAAATATTCCAGGAAGGTTCAATACATGAGGGCCACATGGTATGTGAGTATGTATCATAAACTTGAGTCTTGACAGTCTCCCTGGTAAATTTGCAACGTGTTTCCTTTATAGAAATTTACAGCTCTTGAGTGAGCTTTGTGAAATTTATAGATGGTGCTGCAGTCCATGGGATTCTCCACAGAGATAGAGTTACAACAACTCTACTGACCTCTGTCCCTGAGTTACAACCAGAGACATGAACCACTGTGCTAACCTCTGCCCTGAGTTAGGACCGGAGACATGAGCCCCACTACTAACCTCTGTCCCTGAGTTACAACCAGAGACATGAGCCACTGTGCTAACCTCTGCCCCGAGTTAGGACCAGAGACATGAGCCATTGTACTAACCTCTGTCCCTGAGTTACAACCAGAGACATGAACCACTGTACTAACCTCTGCCCCGAGTTACAACCAGAGACATGAGCCACTTTACTAACCTCTGCCCCGAGTTACAACCGGAGACATGAACCACTGTACTAACCTCTGCCCCGAGTTACAACCAGAGACATGAACCACTGTACTAACCTCTGCCCCGAGTTACAACCGGAGACATGAGCCCCTCTACTAACCTCTGCCCCAAGTTACGACCGGAGACATGAGCCACTGTACTAACCTCTGCTCCGAGTTACGACCGGAGACATGAGCCACTGTACTAACCTCTGCCCCGAGTTACAACCGGAGACATGAGCCACTGTACTAACCTCTGCCCCAAGTTACAACCAGAGACATGAGCCATTGTACTAACCTCTGGCCCCGAGTTACAACCAGAGACATGAGCCACTCTACTAACCTCTGCCCAGAGTTATAATCATAATATGAGTAGAGAGACACCCGGGGGACAGAGGGTGGATACCTGCTGGTTTGAGTTACCTGCTCGGGGTCGGGGTCACGTGCCCCGAGCGGCTCTTTTTATTGGCTGAGACAGGTGAGCTGCTCGGTGAGCTGCTCTGCAGTCACGTGACAAATTGCTGGGTAATGGGGAGATTGGTGGGGCCTGCCAGCTGGAGGTGTCGTGGGGGTCTGGATGTCAGAAAGGTGGCCAGACGCAGTTCCCTGGTGTCTCATAATAAAGTGAAGGGAGTCGGGGATAACTCTGGTATGCCACAGTCATACCTAGATCTATAGGTTTGGAAGTGGTTATGGTCCAGAAACCAGCCTTTTTACAAGAACAGGTGTTTTACAATAATATCAAGTATGAGATCGCGCAGAAAGGGTGTTACGTGCATCCTGCGTGGGTCATATTTTCCTTGGCGTACCTGGCATTATTATATCCTCACAAAACGTGTAAGCACTTCTCAGTAACCCCATCAGTCATGTTATAGGAGACAAGGAAAAAACTACTGGGGTGAGGTGGCAGTTGGAGATGGGGCCCCTGACGGTGAGGCTGGTGGGACGTGGGGAGACGCCCCCTAACGACGCCCAGCACACCTGCAGACTCCACACCCATCTGTGTACAGGTGTAGACGCGGGTGTGGTCTTAGATTAGCTAGTGAGGGAGTGGTCATTTTCTACAACATGGGGTTGGGGGACGGGGTGGTGGGCATTTGCGCTCGATTTTGTGGATCCGTCCCTCAGAGGGCCAACTCTTTTTGTAGTCTCAATTATTCCCCAACCCCCAAGAAAAAGAGAAAAGACTGGAAACTACACCATGTTATACCACTGTGATATCAGTTTAGGGGGGGGGGGGGGGAGAAAAGAAAGGGATGTGTTACATGGTCTGAAAATCTACGGTATTATTTATTCTCATTCTTTTTTTTTACTTAGGTCTCAAAAGTACTCAAAAATCGGATAGAAAGGGGGGGTGGGGGTCCAAACTCTTATATCCATCCCCGGCTCTGGAAGTGTACATCACTTTAAATTTTTGTTAAAAGCCTAATACTGCGCAGTATCATTTCGTTTATTGCCGATATAAACCCCACTTCTCCACATGTAGTAACATGTAACCAAACACTGGCACACAACAGTTCCTGTCTGCCATTGTTTTATCATCTCCCTGAAACTTTCAGTCTTTCTGCAGGTCTCTAAATAAGATGTATAGCACCGTGACTGCTACCTTATATGGGTGATATATATGTTAAGTGTTTTAGCAACCGATATAAAGCTAACTTTACAGTGAACCCGAACACTTGTTACATGCATTGAAATGCCGCGATGAAATGCCGTTTCTCGTATGTATACATGTACTCAAAGATGCAACTCCCTTTTGCGGGCATATCTCATGTTTTTCCCATCAAAGAAGAGGGAATTCCTACAAAAGGAGGAAAAGTGGGATTTCAGGCAGTGCATGGTATAGATACATTGTACCATTATGGATTTTCACTATTGAGTGAACGTTGTGTGTAGATACACAGTATTTTAGATTATGACATAAATACATGTAGCACTGACAATAAGAAATTATATGTCAATCACGTAACTAAATCAAATGATGGATATTAATAGTATATGTGTGCTGTCGCTGCACGCCACGCTCTAAACCCGGTTTATGTTAAAAAAAAATTAATATCCTGTGAACGTCGACATGAAAATATACAGAAGTATTTTCGAAAATAGACATTTACAACATCTTAATAATACGTGTACAATACGTCGCAGCTGAACATATTAAAGTCATTCAATGTAGAGACTCCAGCTAACAGGATCCAGAACCCACGAAGCATCCTTCCTGCTTGAGGGAACATTCACAAATGACGTCACCTTTTCTGGGGCCATTTTCAGGACTTTTTCTACATGGATTTAAATCCGTGGATTTCCAATATTTGGCACTTTGATTCAATACTGTATAGATATTTGCTTTGTAGGCTACATATTTTCAGGGATTTAAAAAAATCATGAAATATGTACAGAGTTTAAAATCTCTCTCTGTGTTTACAGTATGATGGTACGGTATAAATCTACCATAAATTCTCATGTATAAGCTTATTAGCCGCACCTAGACTTTGGGAAAAATGTAACCTCATAGGGGGGATGGATAGGGCAAATTCAGTACTGTACTATGATGCGTATAAGCCACCCCCTGACATGGCCAAGGTTGTCCCCTGTGTCACACTGACTATTAATTGCAGCATTTATTGGAAATTCAAGGTAATCCTTCATAAATGTAGATATACTAAGACCTGGATAGCCTCTAAATTCCCATTGCTGATATATATATATATATATGTCCTATAGTAGCATAAACATATACATTGAGGACTGGTACTAGTCTAAATCACTTTCTGAACCATGTGACAATGGCCAATTACTTGCTATTCCAGCTAGATAGCAGAGATACTGTCACATTGCCATCAGTTATTATAGGCACAATGCCAGTGGAATTCCTTTAGCCTTATTAGTTATTTTCATTTCATTTTACATATATATATATATATATATATATATATATATATATATATATATATATATATATATATATATATATATATATATGCGCTATACTGTTGTTTTTATTCGTGAATATGTCTGGACGTGAAAAGGTGATGTCACACAGACCTTGACACCCCCCCCCCCCCACCCCCATGTCGCTTTTTGTCACCAAACCCAAAGACCCACCCACCCCCTAGCAAGTGACGTCATTTGCGAACGTTCCCTGACTGCTCAGATATAGAACCCCTTTTCTCTAGGATCCCGCACCGTCCGCGATACCGCCAACCGCTACCGGGATCCCGTGAGCGGGGCGGCGACCCGCGGCACGGCGGCACTTTGTCACCCCCCATCCCCCCCCCCCCCCCCCGTGCCTCACCCTAGATCGTGGTCGGCCCGTCCGCCCGGCGCCCACCCTCTCCTCATCTCACACGGCATCTCCCCGTGGATCCTTATCGTCTCCCTCCCCGATCCTTGTCATGCGCCATTTGCATTTTGGATCCCGGATGGGACCACTCCCAGCGTCTCCCGCCACTTCCGGTCATGGCACCCACACATCAGACGCCGACATCAAAGCTGTGACGTCACTCAGACGCAGCCGACAATCCGTCATCGCCGTCACTGTTTCCCGCCCTTTCAATCCCGTCATCGCCCATTTCTTCCGTTTTTTTTATCTTGGGATTTCAACATGAAATTAAACCTCTGAATAAAAGTTTAAGCGGGAGAGATCACAGTTCTATAAACACAAATTACAGAGCAATAGCAACAGGGGCGATGGTGTTGGACAAATAGGGGGGGGGGGGGGGGGGGGTGGGAGTGGGACCCAGGCAGGCGGAGAAGTGGGGAGGGAGGGAGAGGAGGTATTCAATTCCGGATCAGGCGAGATCAAGATGACATAGCCCTTCCCTTGACCAACCCATACCATGTGACCCATGAATGGGGAGGAAGCAGTGGGGGAGGCAGGAGGTGGTATGGCCGACCGGTGGCCCGGGGTGGGCAGGAGGGCGGGGGAGCGGAGAGTGCAGTTATTTCATGGCAGGGTGCGTGCGCAGTCGGCGCAGTGCGCCATTCCACTTCCGGCATCCCCTGCTCCCTGTAACCTTTCCGTTTCCTCTTTAAGTGATCCAGAATTTCCGCTGCAGCCGACCGGAACGCTGCCTGGCGGTGATGCACGGCCTGAGCCCCGCCCCTCCCCATGGTAACGGTGACGGGGGTGGAGGGGGCGGGGCTGTCCGGTCACCGAGTGGGGGGCGAGCTGGGGAGGGTAAAGCATGCTTATTGCCAAGACATGCTCCCCACAGATCAGACCAGGATAACCATAACTCGGTATCCATTGATTCTCGTGTCCATATCGGCAATATTCAATTCTATAGCCAAACTCGCCATGACGAGAAAGGGCATTACAGAAATCTGGTCCTAGAAACAGTTAAAAAAGAAAATTCGATGTTGGTATGTCTAATCATTTGACATCAGATATATCCTCCTGTGCATTCGACCTTTTTGATGGAAAATAATGATAATCAGCCTGTAAAGATGAAGTGACATGCATGTAGCAAGGTATGTGAACGCTACAAATAGGCTAAATAATGAACAGCACTTTTTCAACAATAATGATACTCTGGCACAAATGTATTAGGCAGTCATATCACACCTAGCAGGCACCGGTACTACGTTGTGTTTCCCACATGTGTCCCCAGAGGGCAGCCCTCCTCCTATATCATTATAGGCATGTCTGAGGGCGATGAGCTCGTACATTGTTATGATTGTATTATGTGTGTTCAGTACGTTAAAGTAAAACTAATACCTACTGTAAAGGGCCAGATTTCTACAATAACACAGCAAGACAAACTTTAGCAATTTCCGCCTCCCTACTAAGTCTCATGTTGAGGGCTGTTTTACATTTGGGAACAGCATGCTGATGAAACATCAATGCAACAACGGCGAGTTGCTCGTATAAGCATTACATTGGTGCAGCAACCCATTGGCAGTGTATCAACCCCGTAGGTGGTTGGCATGATGCCCACGTCTATAGCACTAGTGAGTCGCTGGCTGATGCTGCATTCCTCTAATGCCGACACATGGACTCTGTGCACTGAAACACTATGCTGTACGTAAAGGGCACTACACATCAATTATAACCGTCTACTAAGGTGACATAAATCTGCAGTGGGAACTACTAAACCCCACATGTCATATACGTGCCATACGGCCATTCCCCGAGCACACCAACCCGGGGAGGGGTCCTTATGAGCCACAGTTGGGGTGGGACAGCCGGGGCGGCGACAGGGCTGAGATTATTTCGGTTTTCTATTACCCGCTCCCCTTTGATCCTCGATCCGTGCCGGAACACAGTGGACACGGGCCGCTAGAGGCCGCCCCAACCCGGGGTCAGGGGTCACTTTCCTGCCGCTAGGTGGTCTGGGATGTCACGTGGTCGGCCACGCATGCGCTGTCGTAGAGGCGACAATCTCCCAGCAGATCTTTAGTGATATGATAAAGGGATTCTAATCAGAGAGACATGATTGGAGAATACTGCATGGAAATGACTTGGTAGTTTCCCTCTTTGATCTTATTCATATTTTGTCAAAGAGCATCAATCATTGTGTATTTTTGTTTTCGATATTAATGATAATGGTCTGTTACTTATAGTGATCTGACAAAGCAAATACATGTTTGTACATTGAGACAATGAGAGGCATGCATATATACACGTACTTGTATGTGTACATTTAACTCAGCTTTACTTTCTTTCCATGTTTTGTTAAAGATTTAAAAATATGATGTACAGCGAAAGTTTCCATCTCCACAGTAATCTGGAGTTCATTAGTCACGCCCCAGATCCCCACAGCACATGTTATAGTTTATACATTGTATATCCTTTACACCCGTTCCCTGGTAAATCCCCGCCTCCTAATTACTAGGCGGCACCCCTCCCCTGCCAAACACAAGTAGTAGATCATAACCAGCTACATCGTATAAGTCACAGCAAAGAATGATAATTGGAGATCAGTATCAAATTAACTTACTTACGGAGTGTTCATTATTTATGGCCGGGGGGGGGGTGAGCATTTGAGGGGGGGGGGGCAAATTTTTTTAGGGGTATTCAAAGGGGGGGGGCCTTTTTTTTTACCCTATTCTGAGGGGGGGGGCCTTTTTTTTTAGGGGTATTCCTAAAAATGTCGCGAATTTAGTACGTTGAAATGTCGCGAATTTTGGTAACAGCCTGTGTTATTTTTTACCAAATTATGTCAATATTTTCAAAATTTTCTAGAATTTTCCTCAAACTCCCAGCAAATTTCTCACTGCATCACTTTTGAAACTCAGAATAGCCCACCGTTTTGTCAGTCTTCAATAAAGTGGTGGCCTCATGTAAGCACTGAGGGTATGGGAGCTTCCAATTATAAGCACTGGGGCCCTTAAACTCAACGGTATGTAAGTCGAGTGTCTGAGGTTTGACTATTATCGCTCACCAGCGAGTATCATGAGAAGTTTACACTAAAACACCTTACGAATAGATGTATTTGTTGCAAGGTAGTAAATTGTAGGTAAAAAAGTGCCCATGATTAAATGCATACAATTAGTAGACACCAACATTGTTTTTGTAATAAAGTTGAAAACGATCCAGGGTGAGGGGGGGGGGGGGCGCTTTTTTTCAACCTATTCCGAGGGGGGGGGGCCTTTTTTTTCAACCTATCTGAGGGGGGGGCAATTATTTTTGACGTATTCGATTTGCCAAACGCTCACCCCCCCCCCCCCCCCTGCCATAAATAATGAACGCTCCCTTAGAACACAGTTGATATTATGACTGTCTCCTGTTAATAGTATAAGACATCATAAATGGTACAGATATGTTAATTATATACACGGAACGTCTTATGTGATTTATGACGATTTATGGCAGGTGCCCTCGTCAGTTGTCCTCATGATTGCTTGTTGATTAGTGTCACTAAGGCCTGCAGTCTGCCAGGATCCTAGCTTGGTCATTTAGTTTTTCCTCTTGATTATATATTATAGCCGCCAAGAAGCGTCTATATTTTATTTGTACATGATCAACCTAGTTGATCTGATTTATTATCTTATCATACACTGATGATCTAAATGTACCGGGCCTTTGTCTGTAATGTCTAACCCAGGTTAGCCATGTCAGAATGACAAACTGATTTGCAAAAGTGACTATAAACTGATTAGGACAAAGGAAAATATGACTAAGGCCTAATATACTCATATGAATGGAATGGCTATGGTGAGTCGGTCACAACGGACTATACCTGATAGTATTAACTAATCATGGTAAATTGGTTGGTCGCATAGGGAGCCCAGGATAGGGAGCCAAAAATTGACCAACCAGGTTCGTCGCGACTGACTAAGTTTTAGAGTTCAAATATTATCTGTGCACACTAATACAGACAGCACGATTTCCTGTGTTTTTGTGAAGGGCTAGGAGGATTGAGGAGGATAATCACCACATTATGTGAAGTAATTATATTTGGATTTTGGCAGAGAGTGATAAGCACAGTAATGAGAAGAGACCGCCTGCACTTGGATTCATTTATGTATTTGATTAATCGAAATTATTACCTAATTCACATCAGAAGTAGAAATATACCACTCATTCTAGTCAAGATTCCATGAAGTTCAACGTTAGTCACCAGAGCAGAGATACATTTTGTAAACTTTAACGTCTAATCCTGTTAGATTCCTCCACGATTCCCCACCCAGGAGAGGGAAGGCATGAGATGGGAGGTATGAGATGGGAGGTACACTAATATCCCTTTTAGAACCTCCATGCCTGGTTTACATTTACATTCCAGTCCCAAGTCACTCGATGGTAACACCCCGAGTTAATCCAACCCCCATGTCTTCAAGAAAATCGCTGAGGTGGCGATAATTAGGGAAAGCCTCCACCCCTTAATTGGAAGTGACGTTGAATAGAGGGTGTGGAGGTGCTAGCGGGAACCCCACTCTGGGCGATGTGAGCGAAAAAAATGGGAGCGTCGGCATGATGCGCCAATGCGGTGTTACTAGCCAGTATTGAGACGGTTTGAGGCAAGATGCTATCATTAAAGGGTTAGCTTAACAACCAACACATCTTGGACAGTCTTGAGGCGGTTTGCGGCAAGATGCTACCATTAATCTTGGGCAATCGTGAGGCGGTTTGAGGCAAGATGCTGCCATTAAAGGGTTTGCTTAACAACCCTGCAAACAAGATCTTGGGCAGAACTCGCGCAGTTCTTGAGTCACAACTCGGGATCCCTGCGAGAATTGTGCACGTATCTGGCACGAGAATATGTGAACATCTTTTGACTGTGTCATATTCTGTGGAATTCCACATTATTTATATCAAACAGAACTTGGGAATTGAACGTTCGCAACTGGGTAGAATCCGGGTAGGTCACAATGACACAAGAAAGGCACAAGATATTCCCAAGAATTGTGAACATGTCCTTATTACAATCAGAACTTGGGAATTGAACATTCGCAAATATCTCGTGCCTAATTTCTTGTGTCATTGTGACCTACCCGGATTCTACCCAGTTGCGAACGTTCAATTCCCAACACCCTCAGAAAAGTGAGAGTCATTGTCGCTAAAACTACCCTCACCTGAGAGTCAGGTGAGGGTAGTTTTAGCGACAATGACTCTCACTTTTCTGTGTGTGAAGTTCTGTTTGGAGGGAACTATGCAATAGCTCTCATCTGCCGCCGGAATATACGCACCGCACTCGGGATCACATAACGTATTTAGCGACATAAGGCACACCCGGACGTCCAGGATAAATCAGTGGGGTCAATTTACTTCTGAAAAAAAACTTATCCCTTATTTTTCTTATATTTGCCTCTAACAAATAGCAAAACAGTATCCCCACTTATTCCCCATTCTCGTTTCACCTCAATATATATATTTTTATTTCAAAATGTCGTGAACAAATGAGAACCATGTGGGGTCCGGGTTGGGAGCAGTTGTGATGGGGATAGAAAAGAAGAAAGATGACGGGTTCGGGTGACGTGAACAGTGGGTGTTATTAGCCTTTAAGGGCGACATGGCGCTTTATAAATAGCCATTTGTCAGTGTTTTGTTCCAGGCCGTTGACCCACACGCGAGTGACTTGGAAACTTCTGATTGTTGCATCATGCCGACTCTTCAGGAGTGCATCAACCCACATCCGGTTAGCATGATGCATGTATACAACAGCGAGCCAATGCTCGGTGCTGCATGTACACAATGTACGTATCTTACCGAAAGGAGGGGATATCGCCTTAAATCATGAACGTTTTCCCGAGAGGGTTTATGGGAAAACAATGAAATAAAGAAACATGGCAGCAAAATTAATGGCCTCTGCATGCGTCTTATCCCAACTCATGTAGAGAATATAATGAGAAGCAGGGGCTGGGAGACCGCCGCATATAGCAGCACGAACTGGGCAGCAGGCTGAGTGATGGGGGCAGGCAGGGCGCACGGCACACATGTATCAATGGGAATTAACCATTTAAGGACATCGTGATGCATCTAGACTCAACGGAACTCTAGTGTGTACCTTACCAGCAGTGCGTCTGTACACATGAGTGTAGGGTCGGCATGATACATGAATGAAGCTCTGGCGTGATGTTTTATAGTCAGGGCTTCATGCATCATGACAACAAATGGGCATCAATGCACAATGTGACCTTTACAGGGTATTAGAAGGAATCCACACACAGTGGCTCATGTGTCATACATGAAATAGAGGCAAGACATGGTATGGATGGGTGATCGGCATTTTAATGTATACAAGCATTAAACGTGATATGTTTTTGATTTATCTTGATCTAGTTTTTTTTAAACCAAAGTTATTTGATGGTTATTCTATTGTTCTATTCAAACTGAACAAGAGGTACGCCATTGAGAAGATGTATCTTATAATCATATAAGTATGAATCTTAAAGAAGGGTTGCATTAGGCAATGACCTTTTGATGTATCTGCATGCAGACACCTTCAACATGACCTGAGCGATATTTGAGAGAAGAAGTAAAAGTTTATATAGATCTAGTACTTGCACTGCTCTGGAAAAGCAGGGGAATCCTGAGAGAATTTCTAAAATTCCGCAGTCAGCTATTTGTAGTGTAGAGGTGGGGTCGGTGCCCCACGTTCCCAGACCCCAGTGACCTCGTCGTAGTGTCCATGATAACAGTAGCATGACCAGGGTCCCTTCTATCACACACACGTCCTTTAAGGGCAGCATGGTGATTTAAGGCATTTTTCCATATAACATGTCATCATAATGTATTCATGCATGCCAAGGGATTCCTACATCATGTCGATCGTATTGGTTGATACACTCATGAAGCAGTCGAGAATCGGCATAATGCTTCAGCGCCGCTGCTCGAGATTTAGTAGCCCTCGCTGAATTTTAAAAAAAGCAATGGACATGAACCATTGGGTATGATACTGCCCTTAGATGTTATTGACGATAAGACAGGGCCTTGGTCTGCCATGTGAGAACATGGCAAGCCGTTGGTTCAGTGCCCGGTCACAACAAGGTAAGGGTCCTCATATTAATCGTCACATCAATTGGAGCAGCTACCAAGACAGTGTGGTCAACGAAAAATATATTATTGCCTGACTGTCAAGATTCCAAAGCATTAATGGTTAACAACATGAGACTATTTTGAATCCTTATTTGGGGTCGGGGATTTGGACCCCGACATCAATCCTCTGTTTAAAAAAAAGAGACGCTACAAAGTTCCTCCAAAATGGCAACCAGGCGAGGTCGGGTGAGACTGCCACTCCAAATGGTGGTGCCGTGCCCTAAACCTTACAGCACAGCAGTGCACCCTTGTGGATAGTTAGTGACCCAACAGGACAGGAAGGAGTCACAGGAGGCACGTCACAGGGGGTGTCTCAGGGGATCCCCGGAAGGGGGTATCGTAGGGCACCAAAGGTGACAGCACCAACTCTATGGGTTCATGTGGTGGAGGGTGGGACAGGGACATGGGGTGGGACTTAACAGTTTGTCAGGCTCATCCTTGAATCTATGGCTAGAACGCTTGAGCCATTTTGCAAAATTAACTAAAATAAAATGCAAGTATTCTGAGCTGCTGCTTCCAAGGCCAGCTGCATCCATGTAAAATACATAGAGAGCCTTATAGTAGGGAATTGAATCAGAGAAATGTTGTCCTAAAACTTTCTAGAGGCATTTCTGAGTAAAGTTTCGCAAGCCATTTTTCTAGGACCAATTTTTCGTGTAGATTACAAAAACAAGTACTTGCGAAACTGAGAAATTCATATAAGGGGGTCAACCCCCCCCCCCCCCCAAAAAAAAAAAACCCACAGATTTCTGACAAAAATCCTTATTTCATTGTCCTAAAGGGCTGTTTATTACCATATTTAGTCAGGGAATTCCTTAAACAAAAGGTCTGATAGAGAGGCATCTTCATGAATTACCATCATGGTAACCATGATAACCATGGTTACAATCAATACCTAAGAAGGCTTTGTTTTGTGTTAAATAAATTGATGTAACTATCTATATTTCTAAGTTTCCCTTTAATCATTGAAGAATCACATGATGCTTCAAGTTACACATTCAGTTGTTGTCATGATGCATGAATGAAGCACTGGTGACTAATAATTCACCATACAGTATTGGTTCATCAGGCATGAATGCAGCCCCAATGATAAACACAGCCATGCATAATCATTCCAAAATGGCATAACACACTATGCTCCCATCAAGGGGCCCCCCTAGCCAATAGCCCATCCTTCTGGCACCCCCTTTTGTGGTCTTCATAGATGGAGGTGACTGTACATATATATACCACAATGATCATGACTCTTCTGCACTGCAAGGATCAGGAACTGTAAGAACTGGCTAGTGTTAAATATCATTCGTAGGTGTGATTATATAGATGAATCACAGGCTGAATATCTGTTATGGCCTGTAGATTAAATTCCTTGAAATCAACCTTGATTGATTTGGTTATGGGTGAGTTGGTAGGAACAAGGTTAAAAAGCATGGAGGTATTCACACAAACAGAGCTACTCCATAACATTGCAAACAAAGATCTGGCAACACCTGTGTTTCAGGATGCATTAGCATCAGCTCTTCCAAAAGGACAGGATCAAGTAGAGTACTTTGTTGTGGAGAGATTCATTGAGAAATAGGAAAGATTCCACAGCCCAATCAAGCAGAAGAATCCAATGACATTCACAAATCTCTATAAGGTTGAAAAGAAAATGAAAGCAAAAGGGGAAACTGTTGTGTTGGAAGCTGACAGAAATGTAATACAACTTCATTTGCTGCTGGAAGAGCTGTGAATTTGGACAAGATCTTGGAGCATGAGCTAATGGCAGTTCCTCTGTCTCTTGCAGAAGCAAATGGAAGGTTGAAGAGTGGTAATAAATCACTCCACATACATATACTGACTAAAGACATTGCCTGTCCAACTTCAATTCACACAACAAATGATTCAACCATCATTATATATGTTTTGACCACAATACATGCTTTGGGCAAACCCGAAGAAGCAAAGGTTTTCGCGGACTTAGCAAACATATTTGTCAACACCATCCTAAGAATTAGAGAAAACTATCAGAGGATAGATTTGGTAGGTGATCAATACAGAGACAAAAGCATCAAGGCTGAAATAAGGAGGAAACGGAAGAACATCAAAAGGTCCATTCGGAGGATGGTACAAAAGGAAACTGTTCCTCTCCCTGATGGTTGGGGGAATTTCATTGCACACCCAGAAAACGAGAGGGAACTCTCTACATTCCTTATGATGCATGTAATGAAAACAGTGAAGCACAAAATGGTTGTAATGGGTGAAACATTCCATGATCCCGAGGAGGTAAGGACCACACTCCCATTAGACACATCTGGCTTGAAAGGTGATCACAAGGAGGCAGACACTCATATCATCTTGCATGCCATCAACTGCTCCTCCAACACAATAGTCATACAGGCAAGGGACGCAGACATACTGGGTCTCCTGCTTGCCAACTATGAGCGCATTGGTTGCAAAGACCTGTGGCTACAAGCAGGAACTGGTAAGAATCCAAAGTGGATTCCCATACATTAAACTTTCAGAAACATGCCTGGCGGCCCCCATACTTCACTTCCTGCATTCCATGCATTGACAGGCTCAGACTCAATAGCATTCATTTCTCATCATTCCAAGCAAACTACATTTGATGTCTTCATCAACATCATAACCTCCTTGATGCCATCGGAAAGGATGGAAATCCCCCATCCATTATGTGTTGAAATCAGCACAGAAGTTTGTTTGCCAAATCTATAGGATGCCACATGCAGAATCAGTGAACAATGCAAGGGCTCTTTTGTTTGGACATTGTAAGAAAACTGAAGCTCTACCTCCAACATCAGATGCACTGAACTTACATCTCATGTGTGTGCACTACCAGAGTCTGATATAGAACTTGGCACACCTCCCGAAACCCAAAATTACAGATCTTACATGCATGGGATGGAAGATGGAAGGAAACAACCTGTTACCTCTGCTAATGACAAAGGAAGCAATTCCAGAGGCTTGCTTCTCTCTAGTTGCCTGCCAGTGTAGGACTGGGTGCAGGAATTATCAGTGTGGGTATAGGAAGGCAGGGTTCCAGAATAAAAGCAATTGTCACACTGGAACTGCCTCTTCTCCTTACCATAATGTTCACAAGTGAGGACAATGAAGCATAAAGTATGAAATTATGGACTGGCAGAGTACTGATGACAAAACCCTACTTTTTATTGAGATATAGCAATGTATCAGATGTGTCATTTACTAGGAGCGGGTCACTATGGTCAGTACAAGTGCAGCTGGTTTCACAAACAAGTATAGAGAAGTTAAATATTGCCAGTTATGTCTATACTATGGATGTATAAATATAAGTATTAACCAAATAGATTAATGTGTACTTTTCGTTTTGTTGGTAAGCAGGTAACCATGTCAACCACAACAACACCTTTTACTGATGAATGATAATCATACTTTTCATGTTAATTATCAGTTCATGACACATGAGAAGAAATTTTAATTCGAGGGGAAAATAATGTTTTGGTCAAAAAATTGTATTTTGGGGGCTCTTGCCCCCCCTAAAACTAAATTCTCAGCTCCGCAAGTTATTTGTTCAGAATCTACAGAAAAATCGGTCTAGAAAAGAATACTTGCAAAACTTTACTTAGAAATGCTTCTAGAACTTGGAGAATCCAAATTCGATTCCCTACTATTAGGACTTACCTAACGTTCAGATTATTGTATCTACAGGCTACCATGCACTAAATTAAAGAGAGTACAATCCAGTGCACTACCTACATGTTTATACTCGATACTATGTCTTCTACTGACAGCCACCCGAGATCTTCAATCAACATTAAACCTTCCAATTCCCTTTGATCTGACGATTTGAATACCTCAAGAAAAATTTCTCCAATTAATCTTGTATCACACTTCCTATCTACACAACACCATGTCATAATGTGACAGGCGCTGTAGATATTCAATCAACATTGACTTTTGGAATTACTGATAATTAGATTATTTGCTCAAGCAGGTCAAAAATCACAGTTGAAAAATACATGTTGTCCCTCAATGTCCTATTCCTCCAATTTGAGCCTGCTATTGCTGACAGGTGAGTGAGTGATGGGTGCTGGGAGTGAGGGACAGTTGTCAGAGTGGGGTAGAGTCATCTCATGTCTGATGAGTTTGTCACGTTAAGGCTTTAGTTAATTTGTATGTTAATAAGGCCATCCCACTGCTCCTCCATCACCCTACTGTACTGCTGGGGGATCCCCCTGGACCCCCCCCCCCCCCCCTCAGCACACACACTAATCACCCAGTGACTAAGATACATGCTTCCAGCTACAACCATTAGGTCTGCTTTTGGCCACTGGGCAGAACCCCTACACGGCCATAATGCAGTGCATCCGGCATTCACAGTTACAACATGGTATTGATGTCAAATCATGTAAAAGATAAAATAGATAGGGGGTGAGATACGGAATTGGCGGGGCGGGGGTGGGGCAAACAGACAGCTACAGGGAAATATGGATAGAAGAATATGTTTTCAAAATCATTCTTGATCCAACGTAAAATAGGTATCTAAAAGAACTGCTATAACTTGATCCCAACATTTACTGTATGCCCAATTTAGCCGCCCTACATGTTGGGTGACCCCTGGGTCGGGTGTAGGTTTTCTTATCTCGCCCCATGTCTAGTTTGCAGCCTGCCTGTAGACGAGTGCCTCTTGGTACTTATTTGATATGGATAAATGCAGCCAGATGCTGAGGCAGTTAGAGCTACGAAGTATATACCATTACCCTGGTACTCGGAGCTATAGTGTATCTAGGACGATGTGGCAGTTACTGCAGTATATACCATTACCCTGGTACTCAGAGCTGTAGTGTATCTAGGACGATGTGACAGTTACTGCAGTATATACCATTACCCTGGTACTCAGAGCTGTAGTGTATCTAGGACGATGTGACAGTTACTGCAGTATATACCATTACCCTGGTACTCAGAGCTGTAGTGTATCTAGGACGATGTGACAGTTACTGCAGTATATACCATTACCCTGGTACTCAGAGCTGTAGTGTATCTAGGACGATGTGACAGTTACTGCAGTATATACCATTACCCTGGTA
Source organism: Harmothoe impar (assembly GCA_947462335.1). Lineage (NCBI taxonomy): Eukaryota > Metazoa > Annelida > Polychaeta > Phyllodocida > Polynoidae > Harmothoe > Harmothoe impar. Next base: position 28,626,111 of record OX381714.1, on the reverse strand, counting down.
CTCAGAGCTGTAGTGTATCTAGGACGATGTGGCAGTTACTGCAGTATACATGTACCATTACCTTAGTACTCAGACGATGTGGCAGTTACTGCAGTATATACCATTACCTAAGTACTCAGAGCTATAGTGTATCTAGGACGATGTGACAGTTACTGCACTATATACCATTACCCTGGTAGTCAGAGCTATTGTGTATCTAGAGTGCTGTGGCAGTTAGTGAAGTATATTAATTATGCTATTACCCTTGAACCCAGAACTGTTATGTTCCTAGGACAAGTTTGCATCCATTGCTACAGATGTGCTACAAATGTACCATTATTCCACAACCCACATGCAGCTAATACTGGTGATTTAGGACACACTGGGTAGCATATTCAAAATGGCCGTGCTAGCCCCAGGACCCTTCCTGTGTGGATGAAGGTGTGTGACAGGACAAGGTATACATGTAGGATTAGGAGAACTGAGAGTATGAGCTACCATCACCTCTGACCTGATCCCCATTCTCTCCAGCAGCAACAGCATTAATTCTCAGTCCCGGGACAAGGGGTAGCACCTGCACCCCAACATAGACCTTTCACACGGAGACTATCTGATATCAAAGCAGATGGGTTGGAGCCGTCAACACAAATAAGACAGGATAGGGGTTGTGACAGGGGGTTGTGACAGAAGAGAATGGGGTGACAGAGGGTATTGACACTGACAGTGCACCCACAAACCTAGATACGAAGGGTAAAAGAAGTTTGTTTCAGGTTAACCTATCTTATGATGTATAGCAACACAGGGTATGCACGCCCAATAACTAACCGAACGTATGCTTTAGATTTTCCCTGTATAATAAAAGGCTTGAAGAAAAGGTATGCTTCTGTATATTATCGTTGGGCAAAGCCACTCATGCCTTGCTGTATCAAAATAACTAACATGTATGTATTAAAGGGTATGAAATGAACTGTTTCGACTGCACCTACTCTGATGAAGATGATAGAGTTCGAGAACCAACACAGCCGAAGGGTTAGTAGACAGACGGCCTTACTAGGACTATAGGTTGGCTGACCATTAATTTGATCAGAAAACAAGGCATTATTTTGGTGTGCTCGGTGAGGCAGGGGTTGGGCTCTAGCTCTGGGTGGACAGGTTGTGAAGGTAGGGAAAGCTAAGCTCTCAGATATAAGGTAAGGGCTGCAGCTCTAGGGTTACCACTGCTGTCACATGCTATTGGGCCTGCCTAGAAAGCCCTTTAACCCGTGCAGGGTAGCATAGTGTGTCAATATCTAATGCCCTTGTATCAGTACAATACATGAGTGATGCATCGGCGAGTTACTCGCAGATGCTGTAATCATCATGTTAACCCTTAATGGTTGATGGGTCGGCATGATGTATCAATGCAGTGCCGGAGCGCTATGCACCAGCGGCCTGCTGACGTACATATATAGACAATAAGTTAGCGGGAAATTCTGCTGTCATTAAAGTGCTAAAAGCCCTCTTGTGTCAATCCCTGACAGACTGTACTGACAGCTACTTCACATACACTGAGAGATAGCATGGACCTTCTTTCAGCGGGCAAGCTTCACTTGACAGTGCACTGTCAACTCTATTATTTGTCTTCCCTGAGGTTTAAGGTCATAGGTTAAAGTTAAAGGGGATTCTAGTCAATGATGATATGTACGGGATAGAAGAATCGGCAAATATGTTTCCTGCCTGAAGAAGCGGCCATACACTCTAAAATATGTGTGTTGTGGGAACATGCATTTAAAGAGTAACACACTTTGAGTAGGGTGACAGGCTCAGGCTCATGGCGATGCCACAGAATAGCTATACCCAGATGTCACAAAGTGAATATTTTTTTTGGCCCCCGAGATTTTATTAGAATTAATTAAGTTAGCATACCTTTCCATTTCTTGGAACAAAATTTATGCTCTACCCTTTTCTAGGATGTAATTTTAGAACTTTTGTGGTATTTTTTTAGCTTTTCCACGTTTTACAGAAAAAATCCATCATAATTCAAAGCAATTAAAAAGCTCTTATTTTATTTCTTGTATAAATGATTAAAAATATAGAGCATAATAATGCATAATTGAAAATATTCCAGAACGATTGGAATTTTTTTTCTGATGTTAATAGACACCATTTGCATGAAAATATTCACATTTTTTCACATTTTTTCAATATTTTAAAGTCAATGTCACAAAACGATCATGTTGAGGTGTCCGTTACGCGTCCGTTAAGCGTCCGTTACGCCATATGGCGCCATATGGAGCCATATTGACCACAGAAAACATTATCATATGGCAGCTCATAATGTCGTTAATATTTGTCTTAGAATAATTCTAAGAGTACCTACCCCCCCTAAATCGATGTCAGGGAATCCAATGAGGCTATCCATTTTTCTCTATTTTGAATGGTTGCTTAGCAACCAGCCCTTTTATGTGAAAAAAGTCCGATTTTGTGGAAACCTTGAAAAATCATGATTTTACATGGTATTTTCATGGTCATGATACAGTGAGAAATAATCATAGCTATATCACAAAATTTTATGTGCATGTCCCGGAAGACCTATATTTTCCATTGCAATTGAGAAATAATGAGAGTGAAAAGATTTTTAATTGACATATTTTTCACTTTTAATTGTTGCAAAGTCGTGAGTTTGACCAGACAGAGTAACACACTTTTGAGGTCAACACACTTTGAGTAGCGTGTAGTGTGTTACAATACAAAAGTGTGTTAAAAGTGGCTTCAAAAAAGCATGTACACATAACACACTTTTCTTAGAGTGTACAGCATGTCAAGCGCAATGTTAACAGCATGTTTTACCTCCAGTATATAACATGATGTGGTTGATAATTCCTAAATAGATAGATCGATGTATAAAACATTCTCAAACTGCATAGCTTCTAGGCACATCCTACGTATCAGTTTCAGCAAGAATAGAAAAGGAAATGATTATAAGCATTGTTAGATCTCTCTCCTATTGCTTCTGAAGTTATGTGCAATTAAGAGTGGTTTGTATAGTTGTGGTCGTGTGTCCCGACGTGCGTACAGCCACAGCTATTTCTAGGACTTCTTGGGGGTAAGGGGCTGGGATGGGGACGGAGGGGGGGGGGGGCAGGGGTAAGGAACCGGTGGGGGACCACCGATATATACTCAGGGGTCAACAGGCGACATTTCACATATAGATCCCCAGTGTGGTCCTCAATCTGATCACTAATCGGAATATGAGATCTGACTATACATGTATATCTGATGTCTTTTGATGAATTAAATTGAATCAACATTTTACATTAACTCTTGCTGCCCTATAAAATAAATATGCGATGCGTTTATCATTGGGGTTCTGTCAACAGGTAGGAAACTGGATTCAGCTATGATATAATAACCACGACTTCATGCATGTGGTTATTTGGCAACTATAAATGGAGAATAGCTTGTTTATTGCATTCCTTCCCCGACAGATGGCACCAATACATGTACAGCAACAAACCTTAAGGGTGTAAGTTGTGTCTATAGTGTCTTCTATAACTCTGGGATTACAGCATGATTCCTCAATACTTCATGTTTATTTCTGTCGTGATGCACCAATCAAGGATTGGCGAGTGGTTTACAGGAGCAAATGGTGCATAGTGATGACCCTTTGAGAGTGTATCAATCCCATAAGATCAGCATGATGCATCAATGCAGCACCGCAGATTACTTGCTGAGCAGTTCTGAGCCCTGTTGCATTTATGCATAACATTGACAAAAGGGGATAATGATTTAGGCACTATGATGTCCTTAAAGGGTTAATGTATGTATCGATCCGTGTGTATGTAGCAGGTGAAAGCCGAGCCCGTATTACCAGGGCCCCATACTGGGGGCGACAAGGCAGAACGGCCTGATACAGGGATAGCGACCTAAACCCTCCTCCCTCCCTCCTCTCTATATGAGTCTACACCTCCACCCTCTATAAGGGTTTATACCCACCTAGAGACGAGGCCATGACCCACCCAGGGAGGGAGCCGATCCCACCCGTGAATCTCCAACCGAGAAAATAGCCATAAATCTACCCCCAACAAAGGGCAGGTACACAGGTGTGTGGGAGAGGGGGGGGGGGCTCTCAACACCACCCAGCCAGGTTTGGCCACTCTCAGAGATCATACTGCTCAGCTGATTTAGCCAACTGCTTGTAGCTCTTCCCTTTTACTGCCCGATTGGGCAATGGACTTTTTATGTCCATTTTTGGTCTGATAAAAAAATTGTACGAGAACATCAAACATGTTTGATATTATTGGACCAATAAGATATGTCAACCTAATTATCTCCGATTTGCAAATTAGCCACAAAGTGGATTTTGTTGACTGATGTAGTAAAAGGAGGTGGTTAAAAACAAGTTCAACCCCCATACCATTTAGTGTATTAACATTCTTCATTCTTATCACCAGGGGCAATGCCAGCTTGGAGCAGAGCTGCCATTCACGAATACTAGGTCAGTGAGATGTACGGAGGATGGAGGGAGGTGGGGGATGTAGAGAGGGCTGAGGCTCATTGAGAGGTGCGAGGTTTGTAAATTGAATTCTACTGTGTGTCAGCATGGGATCAGACTCAAGTGTTTGGTCAAGTGGTACTTGGAGTACTTGTACAGGGGATGTATCTTCTTATTAGGACAGGGTAGCTTCAACAAGCTTTGTGCGGTGGGCGATGAGGAGAGCTGACTCTATTAGTACAAAGGGGTCCTATCACTAACCTTATTACGTTGTAGAGGGTCCATTACTGACATTATCTGCAAGCGGGGTCTATCGCTTACTCGCATATTACACGATCACTGACTCTATTAGTTCTTTAAGAAAGAGTCACCCTGTTTATGTTTGTACAATAAAAGGAGACCTAACGGGAAATGGCCCATTTAATGTCTAAGATTATTTTCATTACATGTATTTTATCCAGATTTAGTCTAAAGTGAGTCCAGTATAATTGTTTTTTTCTGTACTTTGCTGGCTTTTTCAATTACCTGGGTTTCCTGGGATTGCCCCATATATAGATAATTATAAGCAGAGGGTTACATTAGGTATTGGCAGCCAATATAGCACTGCACAGATATGCTTACATTACAGCATCCTAGTGGGCAGAACATTCAGTTCAACATTGGATCAGCATTGAATGAACACTGCGACTGACAACCAGTTACCAATGTTGATTCAATGTCCTGTGGCCACTGGGATGGACTATCGGAGGTCTGCAACTTTGTGTTGACATAAGGTATAGCATATACGAACACTGCACCTTTATATATAGACAGACTATAATCCATTAAAGGCCAAGGTCCCCATGCCCATAAGCTGACTTCTTGACGGCACAGTTGGATATATATATATATATATATAGGAATGTGGTGACAGGACCTCTAGACCCCAGCTATACTTTACCAAAGTCAATAACCCTCAGAGATCCCAGCCATAAACAGCTAAATTACAGTTATTTCACCGCCTGTATATTGGTACAGGTATACTTGTGTGGCATATAATGGATGAGTGCGGTGATTTCTGTGGAGACAAAGTATATAGTGTATGGCAGCTATAATGCCCCCTGCATGCTGCTAGGTGGGTAGGCATATGGGAGGTAGGATTAGGACAATACGTGCTACCTTTACTGAGGCTAGTTACCTGGCCCACCAACAGTGCAGGTCGCCCCACCTGCTGCACCTTGATTGGGGCGGCCTGCCGCCAACCGTGGAGGAAGCATAAGTGGCACTTAATGCCGCTGATGGGTCTAAATGCAGAACCAATTGTGCGTTTATTCATACTTTTTGTTTATATTTCTTAAGGAGGAATGTGATTGCCTAGATTGCTCCTCTTTGTGATAGATGCCCCCTGAACGCCCACAGCAACGTCTGACCATGTTGGATGCAGTTAGTGGTGGGACAATTGGGTGGGAAATACTGCATGCACTTACTGTTAAAGTGCAGTAAAGATTTGGCTTCACCATACTATAACTGCACTGTAAAAAAGGTGTTTAGGTTTTAAACGTGTTTAGGTCTAAACATGTTTAAAGTCTAAACATTTCGCAAAGCTATTCATATTTTTGACCACCTGTTTAGAGATTAAACACCAAAAGTCTAAGCCCCTAAACGGCTAGGCTAAACATGTTTTGATGTTTAGGATTTAAACACTAAGAAACTATATGATTAGGATATAAACATCAAAATTAGTCATGTGTTTAGACCTTTAATGAACATATGAACGGAATGCACAAATTTCCTTAACTCTGTCAAAATAGACAAGTCAGAGTTTTGTTCTACAAAAGGCATTATACCTGCATTATATTTTATATACTTCAGTATATTCCAAATAGTGTGGATCAGTTTAGACTTAAACATATTTTGATCTAAATGCCTAAACACTAGACCTACACATGTTTAGGTGTTTAGATATTAAACACATAATTATACTCCACCAGGTGGCAGTTAAGTTCATGGATGAACTTTCACCACACATTCATAAGATAATCCCTGAATAATAACCATTGAATCATATTATTTAAGAAATTCAAATATGGGAAACTGTGGTTAACATTACCAAAATGGAAACTTCATGATTTGCCGTGTATATCATTATCAATATTAATTTCAATATCAGATAAAACAACTAGGCACACCCATCCTATGGGATACAAGAAAATATATAGCATTATTCTCTCAACTATTCTGTTGTACCTATTCCTGAGTTACCTAGTAGCCTATGGAGATACATGTACTATGTAACATATGTGACTGCACTCTCTGAAAGTGTAATTACTAAGTACTATTGATCAATGTAAAAGGTTAATATTTTGGCCCGTTAATATCACATATATCCACTATAAACACTTCATATATCTAAGCATTTTAAATCTAAACACATTAAAAAATAAGCACAAAGGCTCATAAACACTTCACTTATCTGAACATATAAGATTGTAAACACATGGAAATCTAAACATAAAGGCTAAACATATTATCAACCTAAACATATTTAGATTGATAATGTGTGTTCAAATACGGGACAAGAATGTGTTTAGCTAAGTGTTTAAAATCTAAACACCTTTTTTACAGTGTGGGGATCTCGAGGAGCATATTTTATCCACACACATAAAGGCCATCAATATAGCCACCTATAGCCGAAGATCTGCATTCCTTTTTGTTCTTTTTGATGTTTCCTAGAGAGCCCGGTATTATAATTTTGTAGATTACCCATAATGTGTACAGACCCAGATCAAGTTCAAATAGACGTAAGTCCCTGTCCTCATCCAACATGTCCCCAGTGTCTGAGGGGGGGGGGGGGGGTTTGGTGCTGCCCCTGGCGGCACCATGTGATAAGCATGCTGGTGTCAGTTGGGGAAGCCACCTTCAAGTGCTTCACTTTACCCCTGCCATAACCCTTTAACGACTGCACAATGCCTCAATGTTCCATACCCATGTCTCGCAGTGATGCAGCAATAGCAAGTAACTCACATACTGCATGACTTTGCTTTGGTGCGTCATGCCGATTTTAGGAGTGTATCAACCCCAGAGAGCTAGTCTATATTGAGGTATTCTGCTGTCCCCAAAGAGTTATTCACTTCACTTTAAGCCTGTTTTAGGTGTAGCTCCTTTAGCCCTCTATGTACAGACGGTGTTGTCTGGTAGAGATAAGGTGGGTATGTTGTACACACGTCCCGACTCACCCTGCCTGCTGTTTACACCCTCTTCTACAGTACCAGCACCACCTTGAACCACTTTTTCTTTAAAAGTACAGTATTACTTTATTAAAGGGGCCGATCTCTGAGAGTGGATCATGTAGTAGTGGTCTGCATGGATCACTAGCCACCCCTGTGGTTATAATTACCTTGAACCAGTTGACCCAGCCTGGTTAGGTGAAATTGGTAGGGGGACCATGAATCAGGCTTGGCTTGGTATGAAACATTCTATAAAACCAGGATAAAGCTATCATGACCTCCTTAAATTAATTATTGAACTAGGCTTCTAGGAATACACAATGCAGAAAGGAATCCTTGTGTATTTAAGTGTTTGAATCCATGGGATGTGGTCTATTCAAGGGGTAGTATACCGTTTTCTGTTGACACACAAGGGGTAGTCTAGACAGTCAGTACACTGGTGGGTATCAATAGTATTGTATACTACCACTGGCATAGTCTAACTGCTGGTCACACCAGTGCAACTTATGTAGAGCAGTGAATTGCTGGAAGGGAACAACCAGCATCCTATTTCTTGGTTGCCTGAGCCATTATTTTTGGGGTACTTTGCTAGGGAATACGATCCTACAGGGCTAGGATATGTCTGGACCTCAGGGATTGTGCTTGGGTGATTCTAAATTTAACTGAGGTGTTATATAGACTCAACAACCCTGCCAGAGGATTTTACGATTTGGTTTGAGAAGTCTTAGCCTTTAAGCGTTGTCATACCGAAGAGCGTTTTTCCGCGCACTAATAAGGAGGTCATCCTGTTGAGTTTGACTCAAACTTTGGCAATGAAGTACCATGTCAGAAATATTAAGATAAACGAGATAAGATTTAATTATTCAATTTAGTATTTAAATAAATTCTTTCGAGCTAGTCTTTGCCAAAGCCACACAGTGAAATTACCGAATCACTGACAACATGTAGATGGGTATCTGGGGTACATTATGTAAGTGAATTCTCCCTTAATGACAAGCGTGTTCATAAAATACCAAGCAGCTAAACTCGTTCTGGCAAAATATCAACATATCCAGTGCAAACCTTTAACCCAACCTGGGTAATGGCAACGGTTTGTTCTTGTACAGTATACTGGGGATTTTACTTAACTCAGGAACTGGCAAAAGCGAAATTCTTCTTGGCAAGGATGATATTGGAGGTGGGGGTGCTGAGGGGTGTGAACATTTCAAGGTGAGACACTCAAGTACTAAAGTAGTCATAAAAGAGTGGGAACATGTAAAAATGGCTTCGGTTAAAAGTCACCCTAAGTCTGTAGAAGTGAGTATGCCCCCAGGCCTGGGGTGAACATGGAGTGACACGGGGGAAGATAACCCCGCTCCCAGACCACCATATCATATACTGTGTGCAGTCACTGGTGTCTCTGCCTCAACCTGTGGGTCGGCACGAAGGGGGGTAGGATCTCCCCTAACAATAGGGCAATGCTGAAGCATTCAATGCTTTCCATTTTAGGCATACTCCTATTGTTAAGATCCTGGTCCACCTTTACAGCGCTCGCCTCCATCACTCGGGATCAGTCACACCCCTTCCAAGTCAACATGCCTGTTCACTTGAGTAATATAAATGGCTAATTTCTCGTTGATTGAACCGGTCTAGTAAGCTACCTATGTCCTTAACATTTGATAGGAAATTTATATCAGGTGATTATACATGATATGGGGATGGAAGTTAAAGTACAGGTCTGCTCTGTAATCTTACACTTCCACACACAGAAGAGCTTACATTGGGATAGAGATAGGGTGGGAAACGTCGGGTAAAGATATGTCTGGAGAGTGTGCAGATAACCTTGTGCCCCTCACTCTCCCTCCGCCATACCTGCGGGCTACTGGAGCGTTGCTATGGTGACTTATGGACGCTGGACGGGGACAGGTGCAGTATGGGATAGGTGGAACGCCGGGGACGTGAGGGGCAAGTGGACACAATCAAAATAGGGACATTTATTTCATGAAATATAAAACTAGTGTGGTTAAGTCATGAGTGGGCCATTAGACGAATGAAGTCATCACCAAAAGGCATACCAGAGTACGGGGAATGGTGATGGTGTTAGGGAAAATAAGGACTGAATCGTTGATTTGGCCTGATAATGCATGTTTTCGTGTGCTTGCTTAATCTTGATCAATACTCAGGACAATCTGCACCAGTACACGTCCACCAGGTCCAACAATGCATATCCGTCAAATAACCAAAGACATCTCAAGGGGGTAAAATCACTTTTTCTAAACAAACCTGCCATGTTGATGTCAAGATTTACTGAGGTCAATGCTACCCTTCACCCTGCCTGCTCGTAGAGAAGGGGGAAGAGATAACTCGTCACTCAGGGCGCCAGTGTAGTCTGACATGACAACCACCCCCTGTATGTGCTCTTATCTCTGAGCTGCTCGTATCAGCTCGTGAGCGGCTCTCTGCATGAGCTACCGGTACTCTCTCTCTCTCTGTAAAGAAAGGTTGGTTTCAGCATGGAGGCCTCATATGATATTCATCTCTAGACTACTTGGTGTCTTATAGTAGACTTCATCATATGGCATTGGGAAATACTGAAGTACCAGTATACTCTTAGTGAGAACTTTGAGAACATTTTAAAATAAGTGGAACGCGGGATTCTCGGAAAACAAGTTTCATTACAAACGCCCTATAACGATATTTCGGGTTTCTCCGTATGGGCGGCCATGTTACACTGTAAATAGTTACTGTAAGTTCACAGAACAATATACTGTAAATTTACAGAACATTTTGCTGTAGTCGGAAATACAGAACTATTTGCTGTATATTTACCGACTTCTGTGCTGTAAATCATATTTACAGTAATGTTGCTGTAAATTTACAGCACATGATCAGTAAATTTCTGCCACATGGTGGCAGCACTATATCATTTTGTGTAACATTTCTTGTACACACTGTATTTTGGGGCGTAAATAAAGCCCCCTGTCTGTCAAAACATAGTAATATAAGAATGTGTGAGAGAAACTTCAGCAAGATATTGTATAAAGTATTTCAACTTGCAGAAATGTGTCAAATAATGCAAATATCAGCAAAAGTATACAATAGATACCACATCTGTGGAAAAATTAAATCCTTAACTGTCTGAACTGTGTAGTGCTGGTATCACATACAGTTTAGCTGGATAAGTATTAAAGCCATTACATTGTGTAATGTTTGTTATCCATAATGCAACTGAAGTAATGCAGGAAGGTTCTCTCCATGCATATCAATTGAGATCAATTGATAATAACAATAATCAATGATAAAAAACTCAACTTATGGCATTTACAGTACTTTCTGCTGTTAAATTACAGCATACAATATACTGTAAATTTACAGCAAAATGTGCTGGCAGTTTTGGTTCCAGTAGATTTTGCTGTAATTGAACAGAAGAATATACTGTAAAATTACAGCACATTCTTCTGTTTAAATTACAGCAACTGAGTTCCTGTAAATTTACAGCAAAATGTGCTGGAACCAAAACTGCCAGCACATTTTGCTGTAAATTTACAGTGGTTACTTCTAACAGTGTAGTTCTGAGCTCGCATTCTATCGTGAGACTTAGGCAGTGACCAGACACTCACACACCATAGCTTGCAAGGAACAGGTGTAAGTGGCGAGAGCAGAACCGGAACGGGAAGTGATCGCTGGTGACGTTGGTTGCAGGAACAAGGGCACACCAGTTAGAGGCCTATATAGGACTCTCCCTCACGCTTTCCCCCGTACCTCCTCTCATTGTGTGTCACCCCGCTCCTCCTGCGTGATATACTTCATGGAGCACACCTACACTGTGAGACAGTGTCACCATGTTACATACAAAACATAATTATTATTATAATCACATTTCACCTTTTAGGCCTGAGCTAGTGGAAGTCAGTATATGAGACTATAGTGGTTGCTGCCCTAAGCATTGAGTGTCATGCTGACTGACAACCAGGGTGGGGGGGGGGGGGGGTCAAGAGCAGCTCACCTTCTGCTCCCCAACCTGTACCTCACCCTGTACACCACCCAGCCTGTGTTACCCCGACCTGCCTGAGCTGCTCCCCGCCCTGCCTGACACTGCCGACACGCCTGTCAGACCAGCAGCCATGCAGGCCACGCCCTCCACCAACTGCTCAGAGATGCTCGCCAACCTGGATGAGGCACAATTTCCGATCTGTTGAAAAATGGCTGGGGGTGAGTGCTTGAGGAAAAATCTGGTGGAAAGCCGGGTAAGGTTACAGTCTGTGGTCGTGTAAAATAAACTGAGAGGTCCTTTGTTAGAGGGGAGCACGTATTAAAGTATTTATCCATTATAGACTCACTCACCTGTGCCTGATAATGCAGAATGCTTTCTGTTTTGAACCCTATCCCCTGTCAAAGTCCCCAAACTATTTTCAACATCTATTAACATTCGGGCGCATCAACCATGCCAACATCCAATTGACGTGAATCATATTCAATTTATGATATTTTAGATATTTCAATAAATCGATACCATTCCATATTGATTCAAAGACCCTTTTAGTGATAGCATGCAGTGGGTTTATACTATCAACATGGATACAACAGCATTCAATGTTGTTCTCACCCAGGCGACTTTTAGTCCCTTTCAGTTGTGATTGACAGGTCCAATTTGTCATGTATAACCTATGACAAATGGTGCACCCAGGGCCCGGGCTGACTGCAGGACGTGCATCCTGGTTCCCACGTCCACGCTACAGCCCTTTAAGGGCCGCAGTATGGTTTGGTGCTCTCTGCTCTTTGTCACCACAATGCATGAATGCAGCCCTGCCGGGGCTATATTCATGCATCATGCCGAACCTTCGGGATCGAGATGATGCCGTCGCCAGTAGGTCAATATGCCCCATGCTGCTCTGCAGGGCTCCATTCATGTCGTGCCTCATGCCGGGGCATCATGCATTCACAAAGGACAAAGAAACACAGTGCGGCCCTTAGATGCCGAATGTGAGTTGCATCATGGCGGATGACATCTGGTCGTCATGTACGAAGCGCCATCTTGTCTCCTCCTAACTTGGACACCCACGCTACTTGCAGATATATAATCTCGCCCCGAGTGAAGGCCTTAGTACCGTTAGGGTATACTGAGTTAGTCTCCTCCTAGCCGGGCTCCCAGCCATAGGTCGATATTACATGTATGTATTAGCATCCACGCCGTATACTAGTAGTTTTCTCCCACCACCATGGCGCTATACAATTGACCAGCTACACCCCTATATATACCCAGCAGACGCGTGTCGTGACGTTAACCATGACGTCAGTGACGTCACACTGACAGCCCATAGTGTACACATGTGCCGCTAGAGGCGGGCTGCGTCGTCCCCCGACTAATTGATGTTATGACGGCTGGGGGGTACGGCCAGTCAACACACCACTTCACCACGTTAACCATTCACCCCAGCAATGATACCAAACCACTCCAAGTTCAGACCTCTCTCAACTCGGCATCGTATTTCATGTTTCTTAAAGAGACAGTGGGCCAGGTTGGTCAACACATATCAGTTTTGGAATGTCAACAGGCAAGGAAAGCGCTCAGCCTCTCTCATTGTCTCTCTCTGTCTTTAACTCGCCATCTATCTGTCTCTCTCTCTCCGGGCTCTCCCCCCCTCGTCTCTATCGTTTGGCATTTATATTTCTAACCTCTCCCTATGCTTTCCTACCATGCATGTTCCACCTATTTGGGGAAACATTTTTGTTTTTAATGTGCAATTTGGCCCGTAAATTGTGACGGATAATATTCGCTAACAGCGCCCCCCCCCCCCCCTTTTTTGTATTCTTTTAAACCCTGGATCCACCACTGGAGAGTATATATCTGGTTTGTGGTAAAACTACTGCAGTATACCCCTTTCGTCTGTCTGGAGCGGGGTTGTGTAGGTTTGTATCAATAGCGGCTGTCTGGGGCCGGGTGGGGCTTCATTACCCGGGCCTTACCTTAAGGAGTATAAAGGGCTGTATACAGGGGGTAGAGTTGACTCTTGTCACATCCATCACACACCGACTGTCTCCCTCCTGACAGCCATATTTGCATGGTTTGGATGTGCCCCTCTACCCCCATATACCTCAATCCCAGCCCCTGCCATCCCACCTAGCAGGAACAAGGCATCGCCGACCGGTCCTGCCCTCAACATTACAGCCGTGGTCCAGTCACATGCGTTATCTTTTTAGACACATACATCCATATAGCCATTAGCCATTGAAAGATTTGAAAACCCGGTACAATTGGGGAGTTGGGTAAAGTAAGGAACCGGAGAGAAAAACAGGACCAATATACAAGCTATTTAGTAGAGAAAACGATTATGGACCCTTATCAGTTCCTTAGGTAACCCCCACAAAATGGATGCGGTGAGGTGTAGACCTACACACCTTACCTGTGGCAGAGGCTGACTGGAGGATGACGGACCACCTCACTACCACCCACCTGCCCGTCACCCCCAGACACCACCTTTTAGCTCGCTCCCCACTGTTAATTGAATTGCTTATCCCCCCAAGAAAAACAATTAGCTCCAACCTCGGCCGCTTTTATCGTGACCCCCAAGTCGCCTTAGGCAATATCTACCTGCAGGAGTTGGGGTTGGTTTTGGATGGCGCGGGAGACCCGGGTACTTTGGGAGACTAAAACATGAATCCATTTTACACAATTCCATTTTCATACTATAGATACATTTGGTGGCCGGACTGGTACTGGTAGTTCCAAACATCATTATTACATTTTTTACATCATTTTCTTTTACATCAGATATCAGATCGGCCTGACTTCTCTCTTGGTGTGGCACTAGATAGCTTATCAAAGCAAATGCCCAAACTCTTACTACAGGTATGTTACGTAGTACTAGTATACATGTATGGTAAATAAAAGAACTCTTGCCTCGGTTAATGACTTATGCTCTCACTTCACCTAATATATCTCATCATCCTCATCCTCATCCTCATCCACATCCTCATCACCTAATGATAAATCGAATGGACAGATACTGGACCAGTAATCTCACAGTGGGTTTTGGCCTTTATTATACCTCCATGATTGGTGCTGGACTGTCACTCTCCAAGCGTACTGCTGGGGTGTGGGCGTCCTCCGTCTGTGCCATTGTACACTGTGCTCATTGGGGCGTGCAGGACAGGAGGGGTGAGGGGCCACCCATCCCCCCGCCCCCACCCCCGGCCCCCGACCCACATGATTTATGGAGGCTACTTTGTAGCTCTAAGTGTCAACACACTTTTAATGAGGCCAGACCAGAACTTTATCCGTGTCCGAGCGTCCCCCCACAATGCATCTGGGTCTTTGTGTGACGTGCGGGTCACGTGACCATCAGACCGTGTCCATGGCGACCAACATCGGCCGACACTGTACTACAGTTCTTTTTGTAGCCGACTCAATTAATGGCAGGAAAATGTCTTGTTTACTTGAAAAATTCTACAGTATGGTACACTAGGGAGTTTAGCGTAGCTGCAAATGGATTCTCCGCCGTCAGAAAACCAGAAAACAGCGACTTGAGTGAAAAGATCAAAGTACCCGAGATGCAGCGCGGGGATCCATCATGCCGCTTCCGTTGTCACCACACACGATCTGCACCAGATACGGCTTACAATTCGGGATGAATGGGCCATGTTCCCTTTTTGTAAGGGAAAGAAGGGCCAAATTCGTAAACTAAATCGTATTTAATTGTCAGTGTACATGTATATTGCCATTCAATGAGTAAGCACAGTCGACAAAAATTTCACTTAGGAATGCCGGGATATTCAGCAAGTAACATATTGGTATTCAATGGGGTCGTGTCTCAATAAAGACATAATAGTAGCGACATAAATCAAAAGACAAGATAAACATAAATAACCCAGTGTGAATCTCAATGGTTGGCAGTAATTATGAATTAAACAGCGATGGACAAGATAATCTAAATTCCTCCGTACGAGTGGAGCAGACGTCAAGTTCACATTCCCTGGGAGGCGGGGGAATTGAAGGATCACTGCCCGCGGCTAAGGACAATGGGCTGACAATAATTGGTGATTTGTCGTCTGTTTATTACTAATTTGTCGTCTGCTACTCGGGATTACCCATGATCCCTCAGTGCAGCGTCTGGGTGGCCGCCATATTGTTCCTGTTTATTTACCAGTCGGCTGCACACAGCGCCAATAGGGCCAATAGAGACATTAATGATAATTATGTCTGTCTTAATTATGACGTGTCAAAGGGGGTGGTCTGCGCATGAGTAAGCATCTCCTTAGTTACCCCTTAGTTACCGCCTCCGCACCCGACGACATAACGTCATAAATTTGTGGGGAATGCTATACGGTTCACGCAGGCGTGTGATTGTTGCCGCCATCTCTGATGATGGTGATACTAGCCAAAGTTCCTCTGTCATATCCTTATTTTCATGCACCAATGATAGGCGCCTGTCTCTAAAAAACGCAGGGGAAACCATGTTCATTGTATTGATAATTATATGCAATTATTAAGTAATGTACTGTGCATGCTGTGCTTTATCGGTCATAAAGCAACCTTCTAGAATACCTCTAGATGCTAAATGGGAGAGGGCCCTTAGTAACAGGACGCTGCCATCTGAATTCTCAGAATGTAATTATGTGCGCCTCTGGGCTGTAAAAACCATTGCGGTCTTTCAGGGGCTTTCGAAACACAAAATAGTAGTCTGTAGATCTAGTTGGCACCAAAGAAGGAGTCCCCGGGGAGTACCCTGCATGATATGTATAAGCCAATGACTATAACATATATATATGCTTGTGTCCGGCAAGAGCGGGGGGGGGGGGGGGGGGTGCGGACTACACAGTGGGGAAGTTAGCAGAAACAATGGGGTAGCTTGGTGTGTAGCATGTACAGACAATAGGTTCTGAGTCTTGGGGGAATCCCCCTGCGGTCACGTGGTGTGAGATGCGCTTGTTCCTGGCGTGTCGTGGGGCCATACGTCACGCAGGCCGCTCACACGCCGGGTACAGACCGGGTACTGGCGGCAGGAGCAGCTCACACCTGACACGCGCCGGGCACCAGCTCACCACCTGCTCACTGCAGGCTGGTTAGGGACCCCAGCCTGTAGGGGCCGCACAATGCGTTAATGCACTGTGCATCATACATAGGTATGTATCCGTATGATGCATGGAGGCGGCACTGGTGAGTAACTCGCCGGGTAACTCCCCAGTGCTGCATTCATGCATCATGTCAATGCTATGTGGATGCTACATTACCGAAGGGTCGGCATGAATGCTGCCATGCATCATGCCAGTCAAGAGTACTGTGCTGCCCTTATACTGGTCGTTGGGACCATGGGGTTATAGGGTTGTGGTCATCCTAAACTGCAACGTTTGAGCTACTTAGTCCCTGGCGGTGACCTGAATAGATACTACTAGCTTAAGAATATAAGTGATAGAAGTAAATACAACAGGTCATGTAACGCTGTAAATTCACAACGATCTAGGTTAATCTTATAATCTCTGAAAGGGAGCTGCAAAGTCTGTCACGGTATAAACTCCGCTACCCTTTTATATGTATCGCACAGTTAGAACAAGAAGGTTATTCGACAATAGTCAATACGCAGCGGTAAAGATGTTGGAACTCCATTCAAAAATGGATTGTTTATGGGCTCCTCTTGTAGCCCAGCAAGCAGCTATTTTCTAGCTCTCATAGTAAACTGAAAACATCTATAAATATTCTTCTATCAGTTTCTGGGCTGCAGGCCCCCCAGATGGTTGTGCCGCCACCTAAAGCGGTAGTGACCCCAGACGGGGTGTCAGGACGGTCAAGTGATCAAATAGTTTACGGAACTGACGGTGGGGGGCGCTGCATGCGGACTCTGAAGACTTCTGTGCGCATGCGTCATTAGGCGCGTCCCCGGGTCCCAGCAGAGGCATATATTACAGCAGGCATGGACGGGGGTCAGTAATCTCCTAACCCTCACAACCTCCTCAACCCCAAGTCTACATGCAACTGATGTATGAGGAAGACATATGCCTCACAGTGTTAGGCCTTCTGGAAAAAAAGAAAACAAAGGGGGGGAGTAGTCATGTGAGTACTCATAATGGTCCACTTGCAATGAAATCAGGCTTTGTATTAAGTATTTTAGTATAGGCCTAGGTCATATCTTTCATAATTTATAGCCCAACGGGAGAAAAGAGAAAGTAGATATTTACTCCTTCTATAACAGGGTAGAGGGAGAGGCATTAGGTTATATCTGAATATCAACAAAAGGTTTAAGCGGACACCTATGTACGTTACCCCCTGGAGGATAACATCCGGGGCTAAAATACAAGCACACAAGCAGTATGTTAAGTTTGATACTGAAGTAAGGCGCAAGAGGGCTACTTCAGAATACTGGGGGCTGAACCACAACATGAGCAGTCCTGTTAAGTTAAAACACCGCTTTTACCTTACCTTAGTATAAATACTAAAGTAAGGTGTAAGAGAACACCCACTTTACCCTCCTGGATGCTAAACTACAAACATGAGTGGTTCTGTATCAAGGTATGTTAAGTTATACCAAAGTCAGGTGTAAGCGGACACCTACTTGAGCCTCCTGGAGGAGGGGCAGGAGGAGGCCTGTGGGTGGCAGGTGCCCCCCGTGTGTTGACCCACGTCCCCCACCACGTGTGATGTGAGGTTCAGGTGTCAGCACACGGTGAGCAGCTCACAAGGTAACAATTAGCTGCTCAACACCTCACAGAGCAGCTCATGGAACCCATCTCTCACCTGCACCTCCTCCTCTGGCTCACAGAGTAGCCCTCAGAGCAGCCTACCTGTGCAGCAGCTCCCGAGCAGCTCCCATCTCTTGGAGAGCAAATGATGGCTCCCATCCCTCAGCTAGAGAGCAGTTCCTAGCCCCCGACTCTCGTATAACTCCCACCACCCACAGAACAGGAGTAGCTCTTGGAATGTGATAGTCTTAATTGACCAAAGGGGGACATACGGTAGATCCGACGGTGGACGTCCTGTATGGATACTTTACGGATCTATTCCATATACAGAGTAGCTTCAGGAGCAACTCCTTGCAGGTGCAGTGAAAATAGCAAACGCATATAGCTCTGACAATTCACTGGCTCACAGAGGAGATCACAAGGCAACTCATAAATATGTAGACCAGATCGCTGCGTATTGGTATAGCAGCCATTTCATGACGAATAGTGCATAGAGCAGCTCATAGAACATTCCTTCAGAGCAGCTCTCAGAGCTGTTCATAAGGTAGCAATTAGCCACACAACAACTCACAGAGCAGCTGTTCTCACCTGCCTCTAGATCTGCCAGTTATATTCCTATGGACGTTTTCCCAGACACCCTCCCACCACACATTCCGCTCACTCCCACTCAACATGGAGCAGGCCAGTGTTTAACCCTTTGTGGGCGGCAGGTAGGTTAATGCGCGGTGCCTCTTGTCGTCATGATGCATGAATAACTCACCAGAGCTGCGTTCATGCATCATGACCGTGATGACGACCCAATACGGAGTTTATGCTTATACTTCAAAATGGTGGAAAACTGCTGTATACTGTTACTATTACCTCACATACCTCACTGGTGCCCTGATGCAATATGTGAGATTAAAACACCTTTTTCTAATTCCGTATTGGGCGGTCTATACACGACAACCGATCATTCCTGATCTGAAAGCATGAGATATGACATACACGTTAAACGCTACTGTATACAGTTTCATAATTCCATTTAGATCAATCCAAGGTAATGCAATCCAACATCTCTCAGTTTCCATTAGAGTTAGATGCACACCTCCCACTCACCTACACACACCTACACACACACACACCCATACCCCCTCCCTTCTCATCCATCATACCCACTCACCCATAAACCTCACAGTCCTTGAACAACACGTTTATATCACTTAGTCCTAATCCTACCTTCAGATCCTTCAACCAACTACCCATAGGCTACAGTGGTTGATTCACCACTGCTCTGTCAGATTGCTGTTATGGTATTGTCATACAAGGAATCCCCTTTAGTTGGGAGACTCCTTGTAATGTGATATGAGGTAAGTTGACTAAGTCTTGTGGTCTTGTAGTATAGTTGGTATTTATTACAAGTTGACAGCAACAGTACAGTAGTACAATGTAGGTTCCACTCAGTTACACCTATCCACACAATAATATAGGTCTTGGTAAATATACCTAATAACCCTGAGGTTAGTACTGGACTAGAGTCAAGGGGGTCCTACACCATGTCTGATAGTTGGGCCTAGTAGGGCATAGCCTATAGCCTTGTTCTCAGTCAGTGGAGAGGTCCTTGCTCTGTGGTGTCCAAGTGTAGAGTGAGGATGGAGATGCCCAGTGCTGGGACCTGACCCTATTTAAGGGGGCCAGGCCACCAGCATGGCATCTTGAGTGTTAGTGTCAGTTGACAGTGGTTGGAGGGCTGTAACAGTCAGAGAGACAGTCACACAATACCCCTCCATAGTTTGTCTACCCCTGTTAGTGTACATCAAAGGGGTGACCCTTATGCTGGTCTGTGGGAAACAATGTGCGGGATGAGCGTCGCCTGGCGGCGGCGGGAGTGCCGACTGGAGCGCCGCCTATGCGGGCCGGCGCGCGCCTGCGTGTGCCGGCGGCGGGAGTAGCGTCTCCCGCCGTCGGCTTGAACACGCGGGCGCCCGCAGCGCCGGGCTCGCCGGGCTCGCCGGTCATACCTGACAGGTGCCTCCCCCTCGGGAAAAAGGACAACTCTCCGTCAGTTGTCATTCCATCTAAAAATTTGGGGTGATTTTTGGAATTTTATCCACAATTTTTGGTGGCAAATAGAATTTACCTTTTGTTTTTGATTTTTTTTTTTTGTAGTGAAGTACACTTTTTTTTTGTAATATAGATGATGTGAGAGTATGTAAATACCAAAGGTCTGGGGAGAATTTTGGTTTTGTGCTTGGCTAGTCATCTACATTATATACAGTGTAACTTAACTATAAGGTATGTAAACCTTCTTTGTACCAATTTGGTACTTTCTTAATCACATCCTATACAGTGTAGTAATACATTGTGTCTTTATCTGACACTTTTCAAATCATTGTTTGAATTATATACACAGCATGGTACATCTTTGTCTTAATTCTAAAACATGATGAAAAATGTGTTATCAAGTAATAGGCTGTCTTTGGTGAAATAGGTGCTTTGTGGAACTGAGTGGATTTTGATATATCAATGTTCACATGTGAATACAAATATACAGAGTATAATGCAAATTATGCAAAATCTTATGATAATCTTTTACAAACTTTTTTGTTTGATACCAAAAAAACCAAGGCCACTTTTATATAAAAGTAGGCCAACCGGCTTGAAGTTTGTTTTCTTATTTCTAGATAGCGCTTATCTATGGATTTGCGTGATATAGCAATCAGTAATGTACATTTTATGCATAGTTATGTGCTTGTCCGGTGGCGGATAAGTGTTCATAATTGTGTCATCTGACATTTTGCATTACTTAAGTTTGTAAGTTTGTATGTACAAATACAGTCCTTTTTATGCAGATATTTTGTCCTTATCCGGTGGAGGGTAAGTGTTCATAATGTCCTAAAAATGACTCGGTATCTTGTTTTCTGCAATGATAGTTGAATCTTACAAGATTCTTGGTGTTGGCAATTTGCAACTTGTGGATCTACACTTTGATCAGAAATGTCTTTGCAGTGGGCCGCTGCTGTGAGATTTAAGTCTTTTGTGTAGTATCCTAGGGTTAGTCAGCGGACTATCTCCCTTTTTGCTTCATGTTTTTCTGTAAATAGTCTTACATAATACAAAGGTATACAGTGTAAAATACAGTGCAAATACAGTGTTATATACAAACATGTTTGATTAGCGATTTAGATTGTAATAATACAATTT
The DNA here is from genome assembly GCA_947462335.1 of Harmothoe impar. Lineage (NCBI taxonomy): Eukaryota > Metazoa > Annelida > Polychaeta > Phyllodocida > Polynoidae > Harmothoe > Harmothoe impar. Next base: position 28,604,616 of record OX381714.1, on the reverse strand, counting down.
CATACATATAAATGCATGTTTGAGCAAGTTTGACATGGTTAAGAGTACGCAATTGTTTTTGTAAAACTTCAATTTTTCAAAAATTGGCTGTTTCATTTTGGGATACCTTAAAATTGATTTCCTGATACTACTGACACACACTGAGACCTTGCTTTGACCTTGGGATTGTGAGAGTTTGAAAATTTTGCACTTTGAGCAGATTTTTGAGTGGCACCTTGAGGCTATTGTGTCATGCGGCGCAAGATGCGTCGTGTGCCGCGGTGACACCGGTGGTTGACACCTTTTGGTGAGCAGATCATGTGCCTTCTCATGGACTTGTCACCTGAAGTGAGGGGATCACTTCAGAGGGTGAACAGTGTCATTTGGGGGTGGGGAGGGGTTATAAAGGCTGTGTAGACCACAGTAGGATCACTTATTCCTTGAGTACCCTTGAGATAACACAGTATGGCGCATATGGCAATTTTGGAGGACGAGTTGGAAGCTGTACCTGAGGTACTTGCATATCTCCCTGAGGCCTGGCTGCAGGGTGACATGCAGGCCTTAGACCTGTGGTTAGGTGATCAAAACACCTTGGAGGGGCTGACTCCTGGTACTCCTTTTAGGAGTATTTTGAGTCGGTATGACTCAGTAAGGACGCGGTGGTTGCATAAAGTCCGGCACGACATTGCCAGTTTTGGTGATGTTTTGGTGTGCCGTCATCACGGCTGGTACTTCCTTGGTGCTGGCGGGATTTCCCTGCGCAGGGCGGCATCTCTGGAGCTGTTGGCTCAGGCCCTACGTGATCTGGATGGATATGACCCGCGACTGCTTTTCACCAGAAATGATGGGGTCATCTGGGACTTCCTATTGGCTGTCGGCCTATGTGCTTACACGGTGACAGGTGATGCTGCAGACAGCGCTGAGCATGCTTTGTCTACTTTGGAGGCACGTTTTGTCCAGTGGAGGGAGGAGAACGAGTGGCTCTTCAGTGAAGATACGTGGATTGGATCTCCTGCCGCTGCCGAGTTGGCCGAGTCCTGGGAGGCCTTGGGGTGGGGGGACTATAACAACTAGTGGGTGGCATCTATAAATGTCAATATAAACGGTCCTTTTCAGGGCCAACCAACTTTTCACAAAAGTTTTGGTCAATCTCACTCCTGTATAATTGTGTTATTCTTCCCCATGTACTTTCTCACTAGTTACAGCTGTAGGTGGTTGGGTGAGTATGGTGAGTACATTTTTGAATGTATTGGTGCTCTCTCTTTGGTCGTCAATTATGATGTTTTCCAGCTTTGACTCATGGGTATCCATGGTAACGGGCTGGGGTGAAATGTCATTTTGTAGTAACATGGCAAAATCTAGATTGGGTTCCCTGAGCGCTGGTATTATGCTGAACCTGGCACGCCATGGTAGATTGATAGTTTCTGGCAGTAAATATGCGGTCTCTCCTTTCTTTGTAGTAATTACTACTGGTCCATTCCATTCAAATACTAGTCTTGGGAGAGGGTACATTTTGATAATCATATCTCTGTATGTTGGGGCTGAAGCTTTTATAATTGTATCAAACTCATGTGGCACTGGACGCAAGGGGAAGGAAAAGTTGGTGTCTCCTTTGTAGACTTTTAGTACTACTGTGGGATTTGTCCTCTTAGTGACTTTTCCCTTTCCACAGTGCTTGGTTGCCATACTCTTTAGATATTTGGTCAGCCTGTAGGCTGAATAAATGGTGAGTGTGAATAGTATGGCTATGATAAGAGTATGGGTCTCCTGGATAGTTAGAATAGGGGTGGGGCCCTGTTCTATTGGTGCCGTGGTGGTGTCCTTCTTGTATAGGGTTTCGAAGGCTTTTTCCATAGGCTTCTCTGTGACAAATCTATATGCTTTTGCAGTTGGCATATAAGCTAGTAGTGTGGATCCTCTGTGCATTTTGAATAGGGTGTAGGTGGCCAAAATTGTAGCTATAACCGAAAGTATCATTGGTATGATAGATGCTGCTGGATGCCGTGCAAATTTGTATAGATAGGACTCTATTAGTCTATTTTCCAGTGGCTTAGCCAGGCTGGAGGCATCATCTAGCAGGGTTTTTGCGAATGGGTTTAGGTCTAGTAATGTTGATTCATCAATATTACTTGATTTTCTTAACATCTCCAGTGTCCTGGATAGGTTGACCTTTGGAAAAGGTGGCAGATTTGCCTTGGAGTCTGGTCCAATTTCTTTGATTTCATTTAGAGCCGCGAGAAAAGGTAGGTTTATGGTCCCCAAAGCATAGTGAAATGAAATTGTAGTGTTGCATGGCAACCTAGAATTTGGTAGTGAATAGTGATCTATATTCACTGTACATAGGCATGGTACACCTATGATTGAGTGTGATGGTGCTTTGTGGGTAGTAGCTGGTTTCCCGTGACACGTAACTGTGTAGGTGGGAGAATTTGTGGTCACTAGATATTCATCTTGTGAAATGGCTACAGCGTGTGAGATAGGTCTCTTCAAGGGTGAGATAGTAAATTGGCACATTTCCTTGACTTGCTGAGCTTGGTTCAAATAAATTGCTACTGTGCATGTAGGTACATGTCTATGGATTCTCGGGCTAGTTTTGGTACAAATTTTGATCTTAGTTCCTGGACAGGTTAGCATATCTGCATTTGTTAGTTCAATAAATAGTGAACCATCTTCAGAGATAGCCAAAAATTTGACATCAGTAATTAATTGGGTTACTCCCTTTGTAGGTGTCTCCTTGGTGTTGATTGGTACTGGTGTAGTTACCAGTTGAAATACTCTGAAGGTGGAGACAGTGGATGCTACAATGATATCCAGGTGGATGTATATGTGCCGTTCCGAATAGGTGTAGGATATCATTCTTTGGGAATAATAGTAGTCAAGGTCAGTTATGGCGACCTTTGATCCTGGTGAGTGTATTCTGAGTGTCATGTCCAGATCATTCAGATGCTCCGTTAGTTCAGCTGGTGGTACTATGTCAGCAGTCATAATGCCTGCTGATAGCATCCTGAGTGCTGATGTGGTGCGCTGCAATGCTTGCAGATAGTTCATTCTTGCTACAATAATGGTGAGTGCATCAGTTAAAATTTGGATCTTCCTTCTTTGTGTGTGCTCGTGATTTGCATAAGTGTTCAGAGATGTGGTCATATTTTGAGCCCATAAATTCATATTTTGGCCTAGAGTGTTCATGGTTTGGTCTAGCATACTTTTATCCTTAACATATGCCTTGACAAATTTGTCCTGGCGTTGGGTGACCTTATCAATTAATATAGCTGCTTCTTTGTCTTGCTTGGAAAAAGCTTCTAGAATGCCGTCTATGTTCTTTATCTGGTCCATGACCTCTTTGACGTCATCTAGTGTGGCAAGACCTATTGCTCCTCTGAAGAGTGGGGCTAGGAACCCAAGTGGTGCTCTTCTGTACCTTCCTTGACTGTTAATTGGATTTGATAGGAACAAATGGATGGATGCTAAGGTAGAGTTAATTTCCTTGTCTGTTATGTCTATTAACAGATCTAGTTCCCTTGCCTGCTGTAATATCTGACTGGTAGAACTGTCGTCATGCAAGGTAGGAAATGTTAGTGCCATAACCTGGTCCAGTATTTTGGTTTCGGTCTCTGGTGGAGCAGGTATATGGTAAGGTATTGCCAATATCATGGTTGTGGTATCGTGCCCATTGACCAATGGTTCAGGTAATGGCTCATATATGGCTCCAACGTTCTGTCTAACGGTGGGCACATATGTGATGGCTTGAGAAGTGGCCATCATCACTAGTAGTAGGATTGGCTTTAGCATGCCTGAAATATAAAATATATTCTATGTCTTAGTAAGACTTCTACTAGTGTTTTTGCAATATACTTAGGTTTAAATTGGTTTGCTGATTTTGTGAGCTATCCTTTTTGCTTATGTGAAGTATCCACTTGGCACTGCCTCTGTGTACATAGTTTTTGAGAGCAGAAATCCTGGTTGGTCCCGATAGTAATATAATAATCAATGTAGTGTTTGAACTGTACCTTTTTCCATGATCAAGCTAGTGTTGGCTTAATGTCCAATCTGTGCTAGAGTCCTTTCCCAAGATTGTAGTAACTGGGTATGATATTGTAGAGTGGGTGTGGTCTGCTTTCTGACAGAGTCCCTCCTGCTATAGGAGAACTGGTATGGCTAGGACCAGCTGGTGTGTACCTGACTGCTGCAGGAGTAGAACTGGTGAGTTGGCTATGGAGTCAGGGCCTCTTATGTAGCCCACCCTACCCTCATCCATTGAGGGCCTGGCTTTGTTTCCCTGGTGGCTGTTAACTGCCATCAGTGTTAGCTTGTCTGACTGGGGTAATTATGTCTGGGGTAATTAGTGTGGACTACCTGCATCTGTGGGGGTTTGAATGCCCTGGCAGGTGTGTGGGTCCTTTGAAGGGTAAGGGTGTGTCTAGACAGTAGTCTCTTGGCATAGCACGCTCTGTTTCATGTACTTTACAGGATTTAGGTTCAAACATTTCCATTGTTGCATTCTTTCAAGGATGCTAGCCTTTGATGCAAAGGTATGATAATTGTGGTTTCTTCAAGCTTGGGTTGCTAATCCCTTTAGGTAGTCTCTTTTGGCTTTTTGTGTGTAGCCTTTTGGGTTTCAGACTTCAACCCTGTAGTAATCTGTCCTTTGATTCTACTTTGTGTGCACATTGTTTTGTAACCTATATAGTGTATATTGTCTTTTCTGTCCTTTGTGTGGGTTCATATCCTATGCTGATATGAAAATTCCTACTTATCATTCTTGATTTGGACAGTTGTTGGAAATTTAATTTCCTTCATATAGAGTGTATATACTTATTTGACTATTATTCATAGTCTGTGGGTATAGATATTCCATATGATCATGTCAATATATAAAAGTAATTTACTTAGATATTCTCCCTTGCCTGGAGTTTCTTTTCACCTTGTGGTGGGCTGGTCTGGGTACTATTTGGTTTAGACCAACTGACTCTTTGGTGAGTGTGATTTGGGATTTATCCCTTGTTATCCTGTGGATAAACTTTGAGGTGTGGGGAATGAGTCTGTGTGCAAACTCATTTTTCCTCAGTGTTGTGACCTTTTTGAGCCTATCAATATGTACTGGTCTGGGGACTAGTAGGTTATTTGATAGGTTCTTCAACCTTGCGCTGGTTGGGGTTGGTCTTTCTGCAACAACATATGGTCCCATGAATAGGGGTTGAAGCTTCTTTGAATCTGTGGTCAACAGAATTCTGGGAATGTTGATATATACAATATCTAGTGGAAGTATAGCTTGTGGTGTAAGCTTTTTGTCATATCTTGACTTCCTTCCTTGTTGTAGCTTTTTGACTCTGTCTATTGCCTTTCTTCTAGACTCATCTTGAGACAGTATCATTCGAGATACATGCTCTGCTACTGTTTTGATTTCTTCCTCTATGTTTAGGGCAGTTTCTACAATGGTTTGAGGGTTTCTGCCATGAAGTAGGAAGAATGGTGTGTAACCTGTTGTCTGGGACTCTGTGTTGTTCAATGCAAATGTAATTGATTCTATATACAGGTCCCATGTTTTCTGATTCTGAGAACAGAAAGTCCTTAATGCTGTTCCTATACTGGCATTGAATCTTTCCACTAATCCATTTGATTGTGGTCTATATGGACTTGACAGGTCGTGTCTTATCTTCTGGGTGTTCATCAGTTTCTTAAAATTGCTGCCTGTGTAGCAGGTGCCATTGTCAGTTTGAACTGAAGTTGGTACACCTTGCTGACATATGACGTTCTTGTAGAACTCATGTTGTGTGGTTTCTGCTGTGAGATCCTTTGTGGCATATGCTATGACATATCTAGTTGAATAATCTATGCAAACTTGTATGTGTTTGTTTTTCCTGGCTGTTTCTGGGAGTGGTCCCACAGCATCTAAGTTCAGGTGCTTCATGGGGGTTGGCATATAGTCCCTTACAGTCATTGGTGTTTTGTGGGTGTGCACTGCCCTTTTTGCTTTTAGGCAAGTGTCACATGTTGACACATACTGATTGGCATCAGCCATCATAGATTTCCAATATACCCTAGGTATGAGAGAAGACATCGTTTTTGAAGTACCTACATGACCTGCCATTGGTGAGTCATGGAAGTGTTGCAGTATGTTTTCAACCCAAGTTTTTGGGACTACAACTTGTAGTGGTACTGTGTCTGTTTTTCTCCATGATGTAGGGGATATGTGTACTAGAATGTTGTCTAGGAGTAGGTAATGCTGAGCATTATTCCTAATCCTTGTTGCTTCAGTGCTTTTTACAGGTAGGTCACCTTTCTCTAGGTAGTCTATAATGGGTATTAGTCCAGTGTCCTTCCTTTGTTCTTCTTTCAACAGTGTGGAGTTGATTGAACTGTCTGGGATTTGGTCTAACATCTGGTCTAATTCCATTATATGCTGTGCCAGCCTTTCTTTGTCTTTCTCTGCCTGGATTGTTTCAGGAGATTTTGGTGCAGGTCTGGTCTTTGTCTGTTTCTTTGGTTGTTCAACTGCTATGTCTGTGTTGACTGTCTGCTCCTTTGAACTGGCTGCTCCTCTGTTTGTGCTGGTGGAGGCGGCCTTTGTTCTTTTGGGATGGGGGTCAGATTTGCTTTTGTGAGCCTTCTGTGCAGTACCTGCTCTGTCTGAGTGCTTCTGCAAATTGGCTGTGGGTGTGCTGGGTGTTGAAATGGGGGATTTAGTAGGGAGAGAGGATTTGGTTGACACTTTGTTCTTTTTGGCTTTTAGGCCTAATTGCTGAGGGTGGTCATTAGACCTTGTATCCTCTGCAACCGACCGTTTTGCTTTTGAACGTGTGGTGACAACACAAATGTCTCTGTCCTGTTCTTCCTCCATATCCAGCTGTTCTTCTGCAAATCTGACTACCTTGGTGATTGAAGCAATTTTATGCAGTTTTTCTTCCAACTGATTTTCTGATGCACTGTGTGGTGGTTCACGGGGTGTGGTTTTCACCATCTGTGCAATCCTGTTGGTCTCAACCGGGGTAAAACAGTTTTCTGGATACTCTTCACAGTATTCCCTTTCACAATGACAGAACACATAATGGGTGGTCTCTTTTAAGATACCTCTGATCACTGGTTTTGGTCTGTCAATTGCTTTTGGTGGGTCATCTCTGTTGAATGGTATCTTGGTTTGGATTTTAGAGAATTTGGTTCTGGTGGCTGCCCTTTTCCTTCTTGGAGGTGGTGGGGGGTTGGTCATTGGTGGTGCATCTGGATATTCTCTTCTTGACATCACATCTGGAGGAATGTTGTCATCTCCTTTTACATGTTGTATTGTGAATGCAAATTGTTGGATATCCAGTGCCCATCTGGCCCACCTGTGGGTCAAACCTGTGTTTGTGAGGAGTGGTATTAGAGCTGCATGATCTGTGTACAACTGAAAGTGTCTACTTTCTAAGTAGTGCCTAAAGTGTAGTATCCCATATACTACACCTAGTAGCTCTCTTTCTGTTGTGTTGTAGTTTCTTTCATGCTTTGACAGTGTTCTACCTGCGAAGGCTACTGGTCTCAGTACTCCTTCACTACTGCGTTGTGATAGAACAGCTCCTAGGCTCACATTTGAAGCATCTGTTGCTAGACTGAATTCTTTGTCATAGTCTGGGTATCTCAATAGTGCGTGGGTACAGAGTGCATGTTTCAATGTTTTGAAAGCATTGTCTGCATCCTCATTCCATTTGAAAACCTTTAGGTTTGTTTGTAGGTCGTACAGTGGCCTAGCAATATTGGCATAGTCTTTGATGAACTTTTTGAAGTATTGGCATAGTCCTGTGAATGATCTGACTTGTTTCACGGATTTTGGGGTGGGAAAAGTTTTGACACTTTCCACCTTTTCTGGGGATGGTTGTAAACCATCTGGTGTGACACGCATTCCTAGAAAATCTATCCTATCTGTGAAGTATTCACATTTTGATTTCTTTAGCTTGAGTTTCCCAATTCTCAGGCTTTTGAAGACATCTTCAAGGTCTGAAAAATGTCGTTCTACATCTGGTGATAGGACTAGAATGTCGTCTAGGTATGGTAGGGCACATTTGTATTTCAGTTTGTTGAGAATTAGAGTTACTAGATGGCAAAATCCTGCCGGCGCGGTAGCCAAACCCATCGGCATCTTTTGATAGACATACTTTTTGTCATTTGCTATGAAAGCAGTTTTGTGTTGATCCTCCCTTCTTATGGGAATTTGGAAAAACCCTTGTTGCGCATCTAGTTTACTGAAAACAGTAGGTTTGAGTGACCCTATCATGTCTAGTGTGTCGTCTGCACGTGGCGTTGATAAAGCTTGGTTTATCATATTAGCATTGACGTGGCGTAGGTCTGTGACTAGACGTTGGCCTCCAGATGCTTTCTGTACTAAAAATGATCTGGATGCCCAGGGTCCCTCTGCACATTCTCTGAGGATGCCCTGTCTGACTAGGTCTTCACAGACTTCTCCCATCTTAGCTTGCTTCTCAGGCGTCTGCCTGTATGGTAGGTAGTGACATGGTACTGCATCTGGTTTGATGTGAATTGAATGTGTATATAGGTGGGTTGTACCTATGTCATTGTCTTTTCCTACAAATACATCTTGATACTTGTGGAGTAACTTTTGGAGTCTCTCTTGTCCAATATCTGTTAGTACACATTTGGGTGGCACATTTTCCATTATGTCTGGCATAATGTCATGAGCCTCACTGTGAATTGTGGCCAATTCATCATCAGTGTCATCTCCACGGTTTGTATCTGGATCTGCATATACTGAGGCACAGTCTGACTCTGTGTCACTACAATTCTCTTCAGTGTCTAGCACTTGTAGTGTGGGTTCCTCAGTAGGGATGTCAGTATCTGGTTGATGTAACTCAGAGGGATCTACCTCTGTGAATAGGGCTATTATATCACCCTTCCTCACCTTGTATGGTCGGTGGCTTGTATTGAGCAGTATGATTGGGTGCCTGTTCATTTCTGAGGGTGTTACTACTCCCTTTTGAACTAGGTATGGAACTCTGTTGTTCCTCTGCAAATTGTCTAATGTGCCTACACATCCTTCTAAACATTTGAGGGATGTGACTTGTCCTAGAACTGCTAGTTCTGTGAAAGGAAGGATTGTAGCCTCCCTAACAGCTCGGACTGGCTTGACTTGTAGCTCTGGGTCTACATTGAATTCGATCTGTGATCGTGTTGCTTTTAAGAAATCTGTGCCTAGGACAACTGGCTTTGTGAGATTTGGAATAATTGAGAATGGGAATTCGAATCTGGTACCATGAATTTTGAATTTCAATACTGCTGCTTGTCTTACATGGCATATGGATCCGTCTGCTAAGTGTACATTGAACTTTCTCTTTTTGATTTCTACATCTCGAGATTTCTGAATTTCCCTAAGAAAGGTATCCCTGACACAGGTGATAGTGGCACCGGTGTCAACTAAACAAGGTATTTCAGTGTGTTCATAGAATCTTGCATTTAAACAGCCATTTTTAAGAAGTTCAACAGAAATTTTGGTACTCTCACCCATTTCCTTTTGCGATGCATCTTGTTGAGGTGTGATGTGAATCACTGATGGTCGGCTTGATTTCCCAGTGTGCATCTGGGGGATTGTCTCTGCTATACTAGCAATTGTCTTTGGTTGTCCTAGGGATTGTTGATCTTGGATCTTGATGGGGGGTTGGAGAGGCTCACAACGCACTGGCCCAGCGGCGCTGTGGGTCTCTAGTTTCCCGAGTTTGAAGATCCTAGTAGCTGCTTGATCTGTTGAAGCACGTCAGGCTGGATAGCTTGAGGTGGCTGTTGGGGCTGCTGTTGGGGGTTGTAGCCTTGTGTGTTGGATCTGTAGCCATTGTAGCTGTCTCGACCTCTGCTGTTGTCACGACTGCGGTTGTAGTCATGCTGTCTGTCACGACTATTGCTGTAGTCACGACGGTTTTGATCCCGACCTCTGTTGTAGTCACGATCTCTGCTCTGGTCACGACGGTGGTAATCACGGTCTCTGCTGTTATCACGGCGATTGTAGTCGCGATTTCTGCTACTATCACGGTGTCTGCTGTTGTCACGACTTCTGCTGTTATCTCTACGGCTGGTGTCCTGACTGTTGCTTTGGTGATCTCGGCTGTTATTTTGGCTGTATCCACCTCTGCCTCGTTGTCCTCCTCTGTTGCTATTTCTGAAGTTTGGGTCAAAGTTTTTGCCTCGGTAGCCTCCTCTGTTATTTCCAGAGTTCCTTTGTTGGCTGTTGTTGGGTTTACCTTGATCCTTCAGTGCCCTTTGTTCTTGCCTCCTCACATGTTCATTTGACATGAGGTTTAGGCTTTGGTCTTCATCCTCTGATGAGTGATCCATTTGAACTGTCTTTGGGTCTGATTTGGCTTTCTTTGAGGGGTTTCCATTTTTCTGTGACTTTGTTTGCTTCACAATCATAGAGTTTACATGTGTCACAGACTTCAGTTGTGCCTGCATGGATTCTATTGTTTCCTGTAGCTCTGAGCCTAATTCTGCTTTTATCTCATCTTTAATGTTACCAGTGGAGACTGTTTGTTGGTTCTCGTACTCCTCTGCAACTTCAAGTATTTTATCCCATGTAGTTGCTTCCCTGTGGATGACTACTGCACTGATGTCGTCCCTTAGACCATGTAGCAGGGCTTCCCTTGTTCTCTCCTCAGACTTGTTGTGAGCTGTGGCCATCTTTTGTAAGGCCATGGCATAGTCTGATACAGATTCTTTTGGATTTTGCTTCCTCAATGCCTTAGCATCAAATCTGTCGTCCTCCTTCTTGAAGTATTTCAGGAAAGCTGCCTTCATTTCTTCATAGTCTGCTGTTGGATGGGCTGTCCTATAGGCTTTGTACCAAATTTTTGCCTTACCATCTAGGTAGTTTGAGAAATACTTGATTCTGTTACTGGGATGGTACCCATATCTGGAATCAAAGTATTGTTCATAGTCTGTGCAGTGCCTCCTGGCGGATTGTGTGAGAGAGGACTGTGAAAATTTTTCTGGCTGTAGAATATCACAGTATTTTTCCTCTTTGTCCCGTTTTAGCTGGTCCCTTAACCCACTGAAGGATGCCTCCCTTGCAACTCTTTCCTCTTTCAAGGCATCTAGGAGTGCTGAGGAGGTGTCAGTGTTAGTCAGGTTCACTCCTTGGGTATTGGGTGCACCTGACTTGAGTGAGGCTAGGGCCTCAGCTAGCTGGTTTTTCATTGTCACTTGTAGATGAGCTTGCATATCAAGTAGTGCTTGAGCGGCTTCAGCTTTTTGGGTCTCCATAGAGTTCTTCAGTGCCTGGTTGGCTTGTCTGAGTAATATTAATTCCTTCTCTTGTTCCTCTTTGGCCTTCCTTAAGGCTCGGCTGGTGCTTTCCTCATGTGTGGTGTGTAGGGCTGTTAGTTCAGGCCTAAGTGTCCTATCCACATGAGTTTCTACATTCTGGGCTATGAGTAGAAGTGCCTCAGCCTCCTCTTTGGCTGCCTGGCCTGGGGGTACTGTCTCATCGTCACTCATACCTGATCCTGGGGTATGCTGACCGTTTGAGAACAAGTCACTCTGTGTGTCCTGGATACTGTCCAGGGCAGCTAGGGTGTCCAGGTGAAGCTTGCCTTGGAAGTCACTCTCTTGAGTGGTGTGGTGTGGTGAAGCTGAGGGTGTTGGAGTGGAGCTCCTGGATGACTCCTTGGAGCTGGGTCTCCTCCTCCTGCTGGGTAGAGATCCAGGGGTAGCTGGTCCTTTGCTGCGGAGGTGAGTCTTGGTAGTCTGTGCTGCCAGCTTGTGGGATCTTGTTAGGACTTCTCCACCACTTTGTCATACAAGGAATCCCCTTAGTTGGGAGATCCCTTTAATATGATATAAGGGATGTTGACTAAGTCTTGTGGTCTTGTAGTATAGTTGGTATTTATTACAAGTTGACAGCAACAGTACAGTAGTACAATGTAGGTTCCACTCAGTTACACCTATCCACACAATAATATAGGTCTTGGTAAATATACCTAATAACCCTGAGGTTAGTACTGGACTAGAGTCAAGGGGGTCCTACACCATGTCTGATAGTTGGGCCTAGTAGGGCATAGCCTATAGCCTTGTTCTCAGTCAGTGGAGAGGTCCTTGCTCTGTGGTGTCCAAGTGTAGAGTGAGGATGGAGATGCCCAGTGCTGGGACCTGACCCTATTTAAGGGGGCCAGGCCACCAGCATGGCATCTTGAGTGTTAGTGTCAGTTGACAGTGGTTGGAGGGCTGTAACAGTCAGAGAGACAGTCACACAATACCCCTCCATAGTTTGTCTACCCCTGTTAGTGTACATCAAAGGGGTGACCCTTATGCTGGTCTGTGGGAAACAATGTGCGGGATGAGCGTCGCCTGGCGGCGGCGGGAGTGCCGACTGGAGCGCCGCCTATGCGGGCCGGCGCGCGCCTGCGTGTGCCGGCGGCGGGAGTAGCGTCTCCCGCCGTCGGCTTGAACACGCGGGCGCCCGCAGCGCCGGGCTCGCCGGGCTCGCCGGTCATACCTGACAGTATGTAAGGTCTGGATAGACTTAGCGCCATATTTGCTGCTGGCCTCATCCTGGTAACCAGCTACAACAGTGGTTATTACTTAACAAACGGGGATGGGGCAGGTGGATTTTCTCTTTTCTTTTTTTCTCCTTTTTTTGGGAGGGGGGCAACACATTTAGACGCATTTGTCGACCCCCTTTGAGAGGGGGTTGCCATGAAATGTCGGTATCTTTGGGGAGGGGGTGATATGGTCTACCTATCCAGACAGACATAAATACTCTAAATACATGAACTGTTCAGAGTTATTTTAATCTCCCATTATATCGTGATCCATAATGGGTCCAAAGAGAGGTGCCTCCAGAGGGTACCTCCCTAATGGAAAGTTAGAAATCCCGGATCCTCCATCGTGGGTCTGGATTACACGTCTGCACCCTCATCCTCACATCCTTAAGTCTTTAAGGGCTGCAAAGTGATTTAGTGCATTATATCCGTCATCGCCATAATGCACACATAGCAAGTCTAGCATCATGCCGACCCTTCGGGAGTGAATAACCCCATACATATTCATGCATGAGAGAGTTATGGAGTCTACTAACTTGCAAAGGGCTGCATTCATGTATCATGACGACAAAGTGCACATTGCATTAAAGCACTATACGGGCCTTGATACCGTCCTACACCACACCTACGTGTTTACTGCACCTCCCAGGTAAGCAGTGCCTCTTTGAAGTCTGTACCACAGCCTGTTCCAATTGCTGAACCCCCTGAGCTGGCCACCCATAGAGCAGCTCACCGACGACGGACATGGACATCCTGACTACATGGTGAGGTAGGATCTCTGCTTCAGGTGACACAGTTACTCTGTGCGTTGCCCTGTGAGTTGCATTGTGAGTCACACTGTGTGCTGCTATTTGAGCTGATGTGTGAGCTGCTCTATGTGTTAATTGTTGTGTGAGCTACCCTGTGAGTCACACTGTGTGCTGCTATTTGAGCTGATGTGTGAGCTGCTCTATGTGTTAATTGTTGTGTGAGCTACCCTGTGAGTCACACTGTGAGCTGCTATTTGAGCTGATGTGTGAGCTGCCCTGTGTGTTGCTTTGTGAGCTACCCTGTGAGTCACACTGTGAGCTGCTATTTGAGCTGATGTGTTAGCTGCCCTGTGTGTTGCTTTGTGAGCTACCCTGTGAGTCACACTGTGTGCTGCTATTTGAGCTGATGTGTGAGCTGCTCTATGTGTTAATTGTTGTGTGAGCTACCCTGTGAGTCACACTGTGTGCTGCTATTTGAGCTGATGTGTGAGCTGCTCTATGTGTTAATTGTTGTGTGAGCTACCCTGTGAGTCACACTGTGAGCTGCTATTTGAGCTGATGTGTGAGCTGCTCTGTGTGTTGCTTTGTGAGCTACCCTGTGAGGCACACTGTGTGCTGCTATTTGAGCTGATGTGTGAGCTGCTCTATGTGTTGCTGTGTGAGCTACCCTGTGAGTCACACTGTGTGCTGCTATTTGAGCTGATGTGTGAGCTGCTCTATGTGTTAATTGTTGTGTGAGCTACCCTGTGAGTCACACTGTGAGCTGCTATTTGAGCTGATGTGTGAGCTGCTCTATGTGTTGCTTTGTGAGCTACCCTGTGAGTCACACTGTGTGCTGCTGTGTGAGATGCACTGTATGCTGCATTATGTTTGCTGCTCGGTGAGATGTACTGTGCGCTGCGTTGTGAACTACTCTGTCAGTTGCACTGTGAGCTGCCCCATGAGTTGGTCTGTGAGCTGCACTGTGACCCGCACTATTGTGTATGTTCAATGACATACATAGAGGTAGGTCTCTGGTATGGTTGCCGCTCGGTGAGCTGTACTGTGAGCTGCTCTGCTAGATACTCTGTGAGCTGCTCCTTTGGCAGCTCTGTGATGTGGTGTGCTGGTGTGGGTGGTGAGGTGTGGTGAGGCGGGGTGCTGACAGGTGAGGCCCCACCACACACAGGTATCTACAGGTGTACACCTGTAATTGGTATCGCCCATGTTGGGGCTGCATAGGGGAGGAGCGAGGCATCCCCATGAATAAAGGATAGATGGTATTGTTCCTAAACCAAAGGGGAGGGTTGTTTCCGGTTACCTATCATGATAGCAAAGCAAGGGAAATCCTTTCAAGTACACATATAGTTAATTCATTCTGTACAAGTGTTCGTAATTTCAAACCACACAAGAAGACCCGGGAATCGTTACACATATGCCTACTGTTCATGTTCAAACCGACCCCGGATTCGACCTCAGAGCTGTTACCTCTTTTCACTTGACTTTATGATCAACTTTATCGCAGTATCTCTGTCCAATGGTCATCTGAATCAGTTTATTCCCTTCTGCACTAGACTGGCCTGCTTCAGTGAGAGCTCCTACTCCGCCACATGCTACCTCCCTCCTCCTACTCTCCTCCCCGGTGATGCTCTCACTTTCAAGACTCTGATTCCACAGTTTTGAAATAAAAAGATAACAGAAAAGGTCTGTCTTTTTGCCTCTATTTAAAATCAAAGACTTGAGCAAGTCTACTTCTTACATGTTTGGTTGGGGTAATGGCAATAACTATAAAGTAAGAGTATAATGTTGGGGGCAAGATATATGGAGGGTTCCAGAGAGGCTCTATACAATACAGGCTATGAAGGACGTTTATCAGCACCTCAACGGTCTATATAACTCACAACAGCCCTGCTCATCTGCAGCTATTTTAACATTTAAGGACAGCATAGTGCTTTAATAAACCATGCCCTTTTGTATCCATGATGCATGTAGGTACGTGAATGCCACTCTGGTGAGTAACTCGCCAGTGCTTCTTGCTGGCCAGAAGCTACTGCTTAACGAGGGTATTAAGGGAAAACACATTAGATGTTGTTCATTGAAGTGTACTTAAATCTATTGATGTATTCATCTGCAACTGTTTAAGGATTGTAACCTCTATAAAACTTTGTTAATGGTATAAGCAGCGCCTGTGACCGCACTGTGGGGGTGAAATTGATATCGAATAGAGAACCACAACTGTGAAATGGTTTACTGTATTTTGTGACTCTATTATATCTACAGTGTTAACGCCAGTCGATGTAAACTATGAACGGCGTAATAGTTCATGACAGTTTACAAATTACGATAACTGATAAGTATGTTCTGCCGACGACAAGGGGACCTATTACGACGATGACAATTCACCCAACTCAACATAAATTACGACAATGATAACTGTGTTCGAACCTATCTCCAACAACAGCAGTTAACATGGTGACAGGTCTCGCTATTTATGTGGGAATCAGGACTGTATTGTACGTATAGGGTAACGGCGGGAAGAAGAGGGGAGGCTATATACAATGTGTAAACGTTCACAAATGATGTCACTTGATAGCGATAGTGGGAGCCTTTATGTTTAGTGACATGGTTTGTGTGTATGGAATCTGTCAAAATCAACGACGTGGGGTTGGGGAGAGGGTCTTGAGAACCGCCCAAAAATCAGTGACGGCACTGGTGGTTGTTCCCTAGAGCTTTGTGATCGATCCCTGCGACCGTTGCATATCTCATCTAAAGCTAGTGTGTAACTAGATCAGCTATGACGGATTGGTGTGTGATAAGAATAATGTTGTTACAATTGATTTATTAACCAATCATTCTACACCATGCCTTAAAATTAATACCGTGTATACATGGACTATATGGGCGTTGTCAGCATAATATATGTTATGGCTTATGCTTCTTATTCAGTTACCACCACAACGTCG
The DNA here is from genome assembly GCA_947462335.1 of Harmothoe impar. NCBI lineage: Eukaryota > Metazoa > Annelida > Polychaeta > Phyllodocida > Polynoidae > Harmothoe > Harmothoe impar. The sequence goes on along the minus strand of OX381714.1, from coordinate 28,588,434 downwards.
TCATAGCTCTCTCTATATATATCTTGGGGGGGGGGGGGGGGGGCTTCTACAGAATCAATTTGGATTCATAGCAGACAAGAACGGGGATCTTTTTGCCTTGTGGGGTGACAGATATTGGGTGAGGCAGGTGGGATATGTCGCAGTGAGTGGCAAAGTAAATAGAAGATGGGCAGGGTAATCTTGTAGACTCTAGTTGATGTCCATAGAGGGAGGACAGAGGTATACAAGATACACATCTGTGTAACAGGGAGGGTTCGACTCCAGCAGACAGCCTTTATATTGGGGCAACCCGAGAACGGGATGTCTGCCTACAGGCTGCAGGAAATTGGGAGAATGGTGGCGAATAGTAATCAATTTGTACCCAACGGGTGTAATGATATCTAAAGGAATCCTTTGGTGCTCCTTTGACATTATACCACTCTAACACTTACAGCTTGTTAAGGGAAAAAGGAACCCAGTAAGTTAGTGTGATGTTCAAGAAGCCTGTTCTATGGCAGTGTTTGTATTGTGTGTGGTCCTGTGTGCTCCATGACCGAACATCACGGAGAGCCATGGAGCTCACCATCACTGCTCATATCATCTGCAACATGGCACGCACAATGCTCGACTCTCCCTCCAACACTGTCTGACTCTGGAGGGAGAGTCGAGCTTGGATGTTTAGACATTCTATGCATGTATAAGACAAAAGACGTGGAATGCATCATTACTATATTAAACGCTATCATCCTGTCAAACCTTCAGAAGTATATCGGTATGGTGCATCGTGAATGCAGCTCTGACGTGCTACTCACCAGGGCTACATTCATGTATCAGGACGACAATGTAAATTGAACCGGATTGAATCACCATGCTTCCCTGGTTAACGTAGCCAATGGTACTGTCCTTCATGTTTCAGTAGTGGTTTAGGCTACAGCCTCGGACATAACATCACAAACCTTTGGGGACATTTTTAGTTACGCAGTAGAAAAGCTTGTTTTGTATCCTAGTATTAAATAGGGCTATTCATTCAGAGGACACAAAGACCGGAGCCACTTCCTCTGATAAAAGGGGAATCCAGTTGCTCTCCCATCTAAGTCTCTGGGGAAAATCTGGCGTCTCAAGCAATTTGGCAGAAAAAAGTCTCAATTCTCTGAACTCCCAGCAGACATGTATTGTGATGATGTTATTTGTCATCTGGGCCAGTAGCAGTGTGGGTCAGCTGGAGATTCAGCTCTGGGGTTGAAGTCACTTGGGTGTCTTCAGATGACCATACAATATTGGCTGATGTTAAAATGGCACAACCTTGGACTGTAGGGAATGTCCAGGCATGGAGAGAGAGGAGGGACAGTCGATATTTTTGTCAATAAGGGTGGTTTATGTAGTCAGTCACAGTGGATTTCTGTATGAAGTGTCTTCCACATATTTTATCTGTGCACATGCGTTTAAAAACCTTTAAGTTCAAGGTCGGCATGCTGACCCAAGGCTCATCGAAGTTGGTCGTCATGATGCACAAATGCAATGCTAATACTATGCTAATGAGTTGCGAGTGACTCACTAGTGCTGCATTAGTCCATCATGCGGACCTTTCTGAAGTTTAAATCAACTCGGACCCCATGCTATCAGCATAAAGTCCCGCATAAAGTATGCTGAATCCAGCAGTGGCTAGTTCCTCGTCAGAGCTGCATTAATGCACCATGACGACAAAGTGTGACAGCACTATGCTGGCATCGAAGACTTAAATATATAGACTTAGTAACGCTATAGTATGTGAAGACTGAAACATGTCCTTTTCTCCCTTTGATCAACAATCCCCCAATTAACTGTATCATATGAGCAGCCACGCAGAAGTGATGCCCTGTGTGGGGTGCGTTGATTATCCACACCCTCAGAAAAGTGAACGTCACTGTCACCAAAAGCACTCTTATCCGAAAGTCGGGCACTGCGTGGCTTTCAGGTGAGAGTGCTTTCGGCGACAGTGACGCTCACCTTTCCGAGGGTGCTCTCAATAAGTGTGTGGGATACGTGGTATTAGACGGACATGAACACTTGATAGCATCACCTTCTTCATCAGACAAGCCTCTATAGTCCGGTGGTGAAACAAGCATTTGGGGCCTGACCCGGAATTCTCCGATATAGTTTTTTTCTCTGCTGATTCTTCATCTTGGGGGTCTGGGTGACCATTTCCTGCGTGATGTATTTGTGACGGCTTTGGGGGAATTGAGATATTCAAGATGGCCACCATAATTCAATAAAAAATCTTGAAAAGTGCATATCTCAACTTCTAATCTACTTAGAGACACAAATAAAAGGTCTAAAAGTACATTTCTGTGGTCAGGGAATCAAATCATGCCATCAAAAATCATGTATATGGCAGCCATTTTGAATTTTATCCAAGATGGCTGCTGGAATTCAATAAAAATCATTTAAAATGCATATCTCTGCATCTAATCAACTTAGAGATACAAATGAAAGGTCTAAAAGTATGTTTCTGTGGTCAGGGAATCCAATTATGCCATCTAAAACCATGTATATGGCAGCCATCTTGAAATGTATTCAAGATGGCTGCCGAAATTCAATAAAGAATCTTGAAAGGTGCATATCTCTGCTTCGAATCAACTTAGAGACACAAATAAGAGCTCTGAAAGTATATTTCTGTGGTCAGAGAATCCAATCATGCCATTTAAAATCATGTATATGGCAGCCATTTTGAATTATTCATCAGTCTGTACCATGTGTAGCACATCTTATACATGAGGGATACTGTACAACAAGTTATCACAGTGAAAATCTTCATTTATTAATGATGAGATGTAATTTGATCATATAGATGGAACCAAAATATAAAGACATACATGTGCTTGGATGCATTAACTCTTTCCTGCCAGGCATTGCATTAATGCACTACCTGGTAAATAATGGCTAGTGCATTAATGCACTATGAGCAGGGCACTTTTGGTTATAAATACTATTATCCTGAGCACCCTCAACAAATCTTTTGAACAGATATGACCTGTTATTATGGTACCATATGAAAGGAAATTCCATACAGATCGCAAATCAGTCATTTGTAATCATGTATCACAAATACCAATTCTCATATTAACCTCAATATAACCCTATATGTTAATAGTTCTGAGTCTTGGGCCTGCCATTTTCTGGGGAGTTTACACTGTCATAGAGCCGGCTGGAAAGAGTTAACAAGACACTCCTACTTCTCCATCCTCTGAGCCCCATAACTGGTATGTCCTTGTAGCTGTTCTCTGGTAAAATTGTACAAGATATTGTGTATTGTGGCAACTGTATCTCTGAGATTTGCAAAGTAGTGAGCTATCACAGGTGTATCTGATTAGCTTGGGAAAGAGGAACAATTTTAGCAACTGTTTTGGAGATTAGAGAGTTATTATTTTTGTTTGGCACCAAACATACTCATTTATTTAAATAGAAAGCCACACTTGAGGATGTGGTAAACATCTGCTTCAGTCAAACAAGAAAGTATATTCATGTATACATAGAGAGATCATAAATCAACAAGTTCGAGGAGTCATCCCTAACTAAGCCATACTGCACAGGATCTAGTTGAAGAATATAAATCTGATTGGCATGTTTCCATATTGACTTGTGGCATGTGACCCAAAGTGCAGCACAGCCATCAGGACATGCCGCAGTTGCACTGAAATGCCTATCTAACATCTTGACTCTGAGTGTATTCTTGAGGACTGATTTAGATTTTGCCTCCATCATATTTCCCAGATCATCAGGCATTATCTAGAGTGGACTGTGGTATCAACTCATGAGCCATTAAATTCTTTGTGTCATAATCCCATAAATTACAGTGAAGACTCACAGCCCTCACATGGATCATTTCTATGTCATACACTATTGTGTCAGCAACCTTGATATGCTGAGATATTGACATTGTAACAACTCACTTACTGATTCTGTCATGGAATCCTTCAGTTTTCAAATTCCTCCATTTTGCTCTTTGCACATTCATGGATGGATTGACCACTACCTTTCCTGTAGAGGGTCAATCTGTCTGTCTAGTTTGTCCCGCAATACCTTTCTGTTGCTTGAATCTGTCTTGATAATTGATTTTATATCTTCTTTATGTTGGATTGCATGACATGCTTCTCCTTTATTCTCCAATACAGCTATGCTAACGCCCTTGACCACCTCCTTACATGAGAGTATGTTCTGGTTTTAAGGGTTTCCAGATCCAAGGTAGTTCCATTAATACCCCCTGGGGCATGTTTCTACCTCATGATGGTTGACTCAATAACCATGTCACTTGTTGGCCTTTCATAGATGCTTCACACAAATCATCAGGCAAATTATTTATGGATCTCATATATTATGATGCATATCTGGGATGGCTATAGTGGTTGGTGGCAAAGAACAAAGGTATCATATCCTTGACACATGCTTGATGCATTAGTCAGTCAGACTCTTGCTCAGCTCTTACATATCTCATAACTATGAGAATGGGTTCAACTAGGCACCTTACTAGAGCTTGGCTGTCCTACTGTGATGCCTGGTTCAATGGCTCATTCAAAATGTTCTGACAATCTTTAAATCCCATGCTAGACCTCTGTCTGTGATCAGCTTGCCTATATCATACTCATGAGGACATGCATTCTACCTTCAGAAGCAAAGATTGCTTAACATGGCCTGCTTCTCCCAGAATACATGAACAGCTATATGATACAGCTCTTGATTTAATAAGTTGTTTGGCCTTCATCATGGGTCTCATTATGGTATTTCAGTCTGCAGGTGATTTGTCCATTAGTGGAAGGGATATCACATTGGTCTTATTTTTAAGAGCATGTCCTCAACTTCTGAAACTACCAGTATTGTAGCCATGAACTGGTTTATATCTTTAAAAATCTGAGAGTCCAGGTCTTGCTCACATGCAACTTTCTTGTATGCTTTAAAACCCTCTGACTGTCCTCTGTAATGCACTTTTGCTATTGGAGGATCTATTGTGGATGGGGCTGTAGTGGGCCAGTGAATTATGTTTTGGGAATTACCTGTAGCAGATTGTGTACCCTCCAACAGCTATCTCTGGTTCATTAACTAGTTCATATTCCATCAACTAAATTTGTTGCCATGACAGATCATCTCACTATAAATGTCTTATGTTTATTCAAGTCTTAGATTTACTCGATTTGTAAAACAGTGTAGACTTTTAACTAATTTTTAGGTTATATCATCAACTATCCAAAATGGCTGCCATGTACATGATTTTAAATGGCATGATTGGATTCCCTGACCACAGAAATATACTTTCAGAGCTTTTATTTGTGTCTCTAAGTTGATTCGAAGCAAAGATATGTACCCTTCAAGATTCTTTACTAAATTTCGGCAGCCATCTTGAATATATTTCAAGATGGCTGCCATATACATGGTTTTAGATGGCATAATTGGATTCCCTGACCACAGAAACATACTTTTAGACCTTTCATTTGTATCTCTAAGTTGATTAGAAGCAGAGATATGCACTTTTAATGATTTTTATTGAATTCCGGCAGCCATCTTGGATAAAATTCAAAATGGCTGCCATATACATGATTTTAGATGACATGATTGGATTCCCTGACCACAGAAATGTACTTTTAGACCTTTTATTTGTGTCTCTAAGTAGATTAGAAGTTGACTTATGTACTTTTCAAGATTTTTATTAAATTATGGCGGCCATCTTGAATATCTCAATTTCCCCAAAGCCGTCACAAATACATCACGCAGGAAATGGTCACCCAGACCTCCGAGATGAAGAATCAGCAGAGAAAAAAACTATATCGGAGAATTCCGGGTCAGGCCCCAAATGCTTGTTCCACCACCGGACTACTATGACACAATTCATTCCAACTGTCATGAGGCAATCAGAGTAACCAAGTTGCACCTCTATTTTGAATTGTGAGTGGTAGGGGTGATCTGTGAGATGGTCTCGGTCCTGCTCCCCACCACTGTGGTACAATACTCACCTCTCTACAATGGTCAGGTGACGGTCAATACAAGATTCCCCACTTTCTGAGAGGAAACGTCCTACCCCAATGAACACATGGCTCCATGGCTACTTATTATGGCAAAACGTGATATAACATTTTGAACACCTAGAGTATCCTAAATATATTTTGACGTAAAATGAAGTATTTCTGTTAGCTGGACATATAGAGAGTGACGTCACAGTAAGAAGGCACTATTCCACCAATGAGGACTCACCTTTCTGCCGGCCTCTAGGTTGTGTACGTTGACCTTGGCCCTCTTGGAGCGCTTCTTCCGTTTGTTCGTCCACTGGGTGTCGGCGAACATCTTGGTAAAGGCCAGCCCAAACTGCAGGTCATCGCCGCACCCTGCCATGGGGAAATGGTTTTATGTAGAAACATCCTACCCCAAACATATACAGTTTGTGTTAGGCTAAAAGTGGAAACATTTTTATAGTATTAAAAAGGTGCCTTTAGACTGTAAGCATTAATTGTCCCAGCGTGGGTAAAGCAAATGTCACGTGAAAATTCACTCAGGTGAAACCAGCCTTATGCAAGGGGTGTATAAGGCTGGTTTTCCTCTGGACAGTCAATTTATTTGATGTAAAGAAAATCTTGCAATGGATCCAAATGCTGAAAAGACTAGTCCACGTTGTCGCTATGGGAGACAATGGTGCCTGCCCTGGAGGTAGCTGACCCACAGTTGCTGGAGGAGCTATTGGTGCTGTGGTAGTTACTTAATTCAAACGAATTTGTTCACGTAGCATGGCCTCATCATGGTTATATGATACATGTAGACGTTTTATGTGGATGTGGTAAACCTTAGAATATTTCTGCATAAATTTGTATACATGTATTAAATAGCTAATTCGACATTTTGGCGCATAAAAATCTTTCTCCATGAATAGTCCCAGAAAACTTAAGAAAAAATGTTTCAAAAAAAGTAATTAGATAGGTCGGAAATATAAATGTCTTTCTAGAAAATCTTCAAAACCACACAAAGATAACATTTTGAACACCCGGAGTATCCTACCTCCCCACTTGAAGTCGTCTGGTGGCGCCTCTCGCGGCGTGTGGCCACACGAACACTTGGTGGTGGCCCCCACGCTGCACGCCTTGCTGACGGAGCGCGCCATGGACGCCGAGGACAGAGCGTAAACGTACGCCTGTTCCCGGGAACCTGTGAAACAATGAAAAAAAGATGTATTTAATAAATACATTAGATACTCATCACACCTACACTATATGATAAATGAAATTCCGTTTACATAGATAATGAAGTCACAGAGAGACAATGAAATAGGTAATTAACTGTCTAACTTGAGCCAAACATGAGTTAATGCCTAAACGAACTGTCTTTACGCATCAACAGATCAAACCCAATGGCAGATTATGTACCTTTTAAGCCTAAGGGCAGCACAGTTGCTTAGTGCATTGTATACCCTTTCGCGCCCTGCTGCATAAATGCAGGACGAGTGAGTAACTCGCTGATGTTGCATTCCTTCCGACCATATTTATAAAGGGTTGATACACTACTAGAGGGTTACCATCATACAGAACCGACGAATTGCTTCGCAGTACTGCGTGGATGTATCGTGATGTCAAGTTATCTTAAAGCATCATGCCATCCTTAAAGTATTAAGTGGCCAGAATAGGTAGCCCCATGCAAGGTGTTGAGGCATTAATAGCAGACACACATGTCATACCATGTACTGTACGGATAACATGGATAACTTAACACCAACTTGTCTCTCCTCATGACAGCCCAGGGCCTGCTGTGTACACAAGGTAAAAAGGCAGAGATAATTTGTCCACTGAAATATTCTGAGAGCTTCCGTCATCTGCGAGTCTCCCCCTCTGTCACCAGAGTACACTGTTTGTGTCAATCTACGTCCTTTCTACTAAAACTAGGCTCCTGTGTCTAGGAAGGGCTTGTTGGTGTCAGTCACAAAGTCAGGTGGTATGGGCATCGGGGGAGGCACGGATTAGTCACATTTGGCATATATTTATATGGGCTTTAGTTATCTTGACATACTACATGTCGTATTTGTCATTTTATAGCATTGAAGGGATCGTACTATAGGCTGTCGAGGCGACTGGTCCTTGAATAAGCATATATATCGATATTGTGAATTCATGGGTAGAGCATAATTGAAATTAATGAACACAGGGCGAGGGTCTTGAATAAGCGCATGGTCTTGTGTAAGTATAGAGCCTAGCTGGAATTAAGCACAACTATAGGGAGTTTTCTAGTAAGCCCTCATTTTATGGAGGTCAACTGATTTATATGTTTTGGAGCAGGTTATGACAACCTTACTAGAAGTACAGACTCCAGAGGGATTATAGATAACTTGGTTTATATTATCTTTATGGAAACAATACCGATATAGTGGCATGTTTACCCAAGAAAACACTTCAGCTAAGGGGTTGACATAGAAGACATATTTCCACCCACTTCACTGCTCTAGGGCACATTCATGTTGGGACAATATTATCATTTCGGCAGAGTTCCATGAAATGACTAAGGCATGAGACCCCCGAAGAATCATTATCAATTCCACTATCCCACCACCAAAATAGGTATTGGAAAATAAAACATGTGTGATGTTACAATTGTGCTTTTGGTCCCAGTTTCTACGTTACCTCCAGAGCTAATATTTGCACAGGATTCCCATTACAATAGCAGCTATGTTTACTGCAGCCAACCCTTCATGGACGGCATGATGCCTTAATGCTTCATGTTCAATTGTCGGCATGATGCACACACGTAGCACTGGCGTGTAACGCACAGACCCTTCTTTGCTGCACCTTGTCACCTTTGAACAGGAGTATATCAACCGCATAGGGTCGACATGGTACCCCAATTCTAGAGTGGCGAGTTACTCACCAATGCTGCTACCACGTATCATTTCCCAAGGGTTAAACTGTCATACTTGATATACTCCTCTGCCTGTATCTCCCCACCCTAAGCTTCCTAGGGAAATTATATTTTTACTGGACGATATTAGGATATTAGTTTCCTTTAGGCCATGTTATCTCCATGTTGCTGGCCCCACACGTGCTCTCTGGGGGTGATCTTCTACGTCAAACCACCATAAATCTTATAGACTTTCCCCTTTTTGTCTGTGTGTGTTTTGGGCTAGTTTTGGGTGGGAGGTATATGAGACATGTATAGAGGTGGTCCTATATGGCGGGGTGGGCCGCCCCCACCCGCAGTTTCCACCCCAGGACGGGCGGATTCCTGCCCCGGTAATGGCCGTGCTTACTCCACTCCTGTCTGGTCCATCCCTACAGATAGAGCAGTGTCCTGAACGAGTCTAGAACAAGACTACATGTAGTAGCAGTGATATCCTCGAGGGGTTTCTTAATAGGTTATCATGATTAAATATATTTAAAGCATCTGGTTATGAAAACCTCGTTGCTATAAGATGATGCAGAATACCATAATGGGTGTCATACTCATAACCTGTGATGTATGATACTGGTTAGCCTATTCTTTCCATACAAGCTGCACAATTAAACCTATAGGGGGGCTACACTTCTATCTATACACGGCACACCACATTGGCAGCTATTTTCACCTCGCCCACAGTGCACTGCTCAGGTTATAGTCGTATAGTGCTTGAGAACACCAGCAACCAGCCCCACTGTTGGTCCCAGACAATCTAAGACGGATGATCAGAGTAACCAGCTTAGACCTTAAAAAGTAGCAGTGGTGGGCTGGTGGGTGGCTGGGGAGCCTATAGTCTGGTGCTTACAGTGCCCCCAGTGGTGGGGAGGTAACTCTAGAGTCTATCATTACAGCCTACAGGTCGCCAAATCCTTCAAGGGCAGCATAATGCTTTGATGCGTCATGTTATCTTGTCAGCACGATGCACGAATGCAGCACCGGCGGCTAATACACCGATGCTGCATTCATGCATCATGCCAACCCTACTGCACTGAATCAGAGGGTCGGTGATGTTGTATGATGCGCTAATGTAGCACCTGCGTTGGCGCATGATGCCGACACATGAAGAGGGCGCCTTGATACATGCTGCCGTCCTTAAAGGGTTAATGGCATGCTGATATTGTCTCCACATCTACAACTCTCAGCACTCAGCATGACACCAGCCTGTCATCCTTGACGTATGGGGCCCTACACAAAGCCCCCACACAGCCCTCTCCAAGCACAGACTTCCCCACTTCAGCCTGTGTTCTGACAGCAAAGATCAGCTTGGGGAGTGCAAGTCAACACAAACCCACCACCAGGATCGCTGTGAGGTTTTCAGGCCCCTCCCAACATACATGAAGTTTGTCTAGAGCCTATATCCTACCTCCACCCTCTGCATGCCTCCTCCCTTTGTGCCTAAACATTTAAGGACAGCGTGATGCCTGAGCAAGGCTTCATGTTCATGAGCATCATGATACGCTGCATTGGTGTATCATGCCAATCAACCCCACATGCTTGCAAGGAGGCATTTATACAGCACTGCCGAGATATTTGTCAGTGCTGCATTCATGCATCATGACGACAAAAGGGCATTGTGCATTAAAGCAGGATGTATTCATGTAAAGGGTAACTCAACCCACAGTCTTTACTCTGACAAATCTCTATGCTATTAATCACAAAAAGCCCACCTAGAATAAATATGACCTCCGACAAAATGACTTGTCCCAATGACTTGTATTTACCGTAAACTCCCCTTAACCCATAATCATCTAAATATGTCAACAATGTGAGTGAAATGTGCAGAAAGCACTTTGGTGTTACTATCGACTTAATATATACATAGAGCTTCAAACGCATACAAAAGGTAAAACAAAATCTCAAGGCTATCAATTATCAAATATACACTTGCCATGGATAAGCAGCATGATGAATAATCTTTAGCATTGTGAACCAATTTTGAATTGGTTTTCATGGATGATTTCTTTAAAATTTAATATGGCCATCATACAGAATATTCTTTATCAATAATTTGGAGTCCCTACCCACAGGAGTATCCTTTGTGCATTTATCTTGATTAGATACTGATAGACCCAGTTTCGGCTCCAATTTTGCCATTTTGGATGGGTAATTTCATTAAAAAATCAAAATGGCTGCCACATGGCTTTTTGAAAATAGCTGGGTTGTATTCCTTGGCCTCATACATGTACTTTTTGACCTTTTATTTGGGTCTCTTAGTTGATTAAAAGCAAAGATAGACACTTTTTCAGTTTTCAGCAACGTTCGGGCGGCCAACTTGAATTTCTCAAAATGCTCAAGGGTGAGAGCTTCACATCCACCTGGATTTCTTTTTCACCTAGACCCTATATAATCAACACATTGTAAATTGATGGGTGAGAGAAAATGTAGCAAGTCCTCATATAGCTTATGGCAACCGCAGAAATGTGTCAAATAATGAAGACATCAGAGACAATACTATCACCTGAAATGGGGCGTGCTGGTTACAATGGATAGTAAGTAAAACCATAAAGCTACATTGCATGATCCTGATGCAGAGAGTTCCCGTGCATATTACTTGATATAACAATACAAAGGTATTATAGCAGTACTGCTGTTCTCTATTTACAGTAGATCCTGTTGTCCACCTCTATAGTGGTGGTGCCTGTTCAGTTACTGTAATGTTTGCAATTCACAGTAGAAGTTGCTGTTCATGTAGGATGTGCATGGAATTAGGCTGAGGATAAAAGGTATAGATAATGGAAAAAATATACCCTGGCATCATGTGGACAAACAAACATGTCACAGTTAGTCTTTGCTGGATTCCCGAGGAACTTGGTGATAAGGTGGGTCAACTGTGCCAACCCCTATCACCCTGGGCACTTAATCCCCTCTAGTATTACTGCTATAAAGGACTACGGTATGTCCGCTCCCTGCCTCCCTCCAGGGCATAGAGTGAAGGGGCGCTGCACTGGTACATGTTCCGTCACACTGTCAGTTGTCTTCAAGTCTGATGTTAAACATGCTATCTGGCTGATGTTAAACACTACATATGTTATCTGGCTGGTGTTAACCCCTTACGGTTTCAAGTTCACTTATCTTCATGACATGAAACGCCAGTTGTGTCTCACCAGCGCTGCATTGGGGCATCATGCAGACCTTCTGGGGTGTACTAACTCTGCAGGCAAGAGGTATGAATGCAGCAACTGCTGAAAACGGGGCATGGCGGCGTGAAGGAATATGCTGCCGTTAAAGGACTAAAGCTATGTGGTAGCGTTATTGTGTTCTCTTTGTCTACCGCGGGCAGTATGTTGCAATGTTGCTCGTGATTTAGCTGTGGCTGGTTTGGAGTCTCCAGATTGTCTTCTGCACTCTGGAAGACTCACTACTAAGAGAGTACTTAAGATGTCAATAGGTGATGAATGAAGCTTGAATTATAAGGCATGTCACATATTCACTTTTCGACTGAACCAAAAGGACAGTTCCCCTTGTCCCTGACTTTATTGTCAGATCAGATCATCTGGAATTATGCTCATCCATTAAGTGCCATTTATAAGCACTGTTGCAGAGTGGTACTGCGTTTCATATGCGCCTGTGTACAATACATACACACTGTACAGAAGTTGGTAGTGCCATATTGGTTTCACTGTGAGACATGATCTATGATATTGGATCCACAATTTGCTACACCCGACTGTAACACACACAGCTCCTATTTAGCCAACACATCAGCACTATTATCCTAACCACACCAGAAACATCCTCCTGTAGCTAGTTACTGGGGGCAAAGTAGCAGCTGGAAAAGCTGCAAACCATAACCCTTTAAGGGCAGCTGATTGCTCTGATGCACTTTTGCATGTCAGCATAATGTATGAATTCAGCACAGATATACTGGTGTTGAATGCATACATCATGCCAGCTGACATTATGGGGTTGATAACCTCCTGGAGGGTCAGCATGATGCACTAATACGGCGCCGGCGAGTTACTCGATCAGCTGCACTGTTTTGTCGCGTCATCATGCATAACAAATGACTATGAAGCATTGAGACATCATGTCACCTTAAAGGGTTAACAAATGCTTTACCACGTGGCCACCTGGAGTGCTGGGGGGTCAGGGTGGTGGGTACTTGTGTGCTATACAGGTGTATCTGATTTACACCAGCCTCCAGGTGCTGAAGGTATGGGGCAGCATTGGCCAGGTAACCGAGTAGAAGCGCGGCTGGCGGGTACACAGGTGAGAGGAGGGGTGCACTGGTGCCTGAGGTAGACAGAGGTTCACCAGGTGCGCCACCAGGTAGCAGCTCATTAGGTACCTGATACGCTGTTCACAGGTGTCAAAAGGTGTGGTGGCACTCCAGCATTATACAGTCCAACCTGGGACCTTTTTCACTACTAATTAGATGTCACAAACTAGTGGGAATTGTATTTCTGTCAAAAATTCATGAATGTAAAGTCATGAGTTGACAAGTGCATTTGTCATTGTATAAAGGTGGTGATTGCATATAATGTTAAATATGACTGTTTGAACAGTTTCCCCCTATTCGCCATGCTTCGTCAAAAGATGGACCGGTACCTCACGAAACGGCTACACATTTGTCACGTCCTGTGAAAGAGGCCCCTGCATTTATAGGTGTGTAAGGGGGAGGTAGCTTCTCGTGGTCGGGTATTGTATGGTAGGAAGCTATGTGTGTCTAATAATTATACCACAGTTGACTGGGAGAACAAAAGAAACAGACTCTATGGTGGTAGTCATATAAAGTACAGCATTGAACAGTTGTATGCATTACATTCGGATATTACAATACTATAAATATTAGATGAAAAACCCAGACCAGAGTTGTAGCACAAAAGGGCAATTTTAAGTCAAAGGAAGCCACCGATGGTAATTCCATTTGAAAGGCAATATAATTCCAATTCGAAATAGCAATAACATAAGATCTTGGTGTTGGGGCATGATCCTTTTTGATTTTGAAATTATACAAGTCAAATGATGCATTAATTGATCATGGTGAATCTAAACGTGTACTGAGAAGAGTTTGCTGCATGTATGATGCTTTGCCAACTACACAGATAGCTCGAGTCAGGGGCGTAGTTTCATATTTAAAAGTTCTTATGGAGGTGTGTAGGAATAATTTTGACCAATGATCCCTTCTCTTTCCCTTTTTATAGTTTGTAAAAGAAATTATCTACCACACATTTACACTATATAGACTAATAGTCTTCATCTAGATACCTATGATACCTACTACCTCACCGGACAGGAGGCTTCAACTTGCAGCCTTACCCACCTGTGGATAAAGCATGTGGGTGTATTGGAGGGGGGGGGCGTCTCATGGAGTGGTATGGCTGGAAGGTGTGTGTGGAATGGCAGGAAGGTGGGGCAGGAATTCCCATGTTGAACTCAGGGAGGGGTGTGAAGCATCACTGGCCACGCCACATGGCGCTGCTGGTGTAGGGAGAGGGGGGCTGCAGGTGAGAGGGAGGTGTGTGTGAATGGGGATTCTATAGGGATTCTAGGGGAAGGGGCAGAGTTCCTATATTGGTCCTCATGGGGTGAGGGAAATGATTCATCGTGATACTTTGGTGAGAGCCATTATGATAAGGGTCAGCGGGGAAGGACAGACATTCCATAACGTACATGAAATAATTGATAATTACTGGGCAAGTTGGCAAGGGAGATAGCTGTAAACGTTATACTTGAGGTTCTCCACAGAGTAAAAAATGAATCTGGGAAGGATATGAGATGAATTCGAGTTGAAGTAGTATTAGTAGTAGTAATAGTAGTAGACCTATATCTATGAATTTGAGAGAAAGGAGTAGTTTTGTTTACAAAAGGTGCACACACAGAAAAGTGAGAGTCATTGTCGCTAAAACTACCCTCACCTGAGGGTCAGGCACTGCCTGACTCTCAGGTGAGGGTAGTTTTAGCGACAATGACTCACTTTTCTGAGGGTGTGATATTCTATAAGTGCAACTAAAGTGTTGGACAATGGCTCATTAACATCGGTGTGTAGAGCAGAAGAGCCAAGCAGGGAGGACGATCGATGCACCCCGAGTGGGCTATCCTTTCTATGTGGCTGCTCAGACATGACTGGTGGGAGAACAGCTGGAGAAGCCGGTGACTGTGAGGGTGGTCGAGTGAGAGCGTATCGGTATGTGCCCCAGGCTGGGAAAGGGGTGAGGTAGAAGGGTGGACGTTATGTGGAGTGTGTATACTGAGAGATATAGCTGTGAAGTCGGGGATTCAAGGTATGGTGGGTGGAGGTAAGGGGATCCACCCACCGTTCCCCAGGGGGGACCGGGGGTGAGTGGCCGTTGTGTAGCTGATGTTAGGACAGAGTGGGGAGTGAGTGGTTGTGTGGGAGAGTGGGTGGGTGTGCTGGGTATGTGCAGCTCATGCGGGAGCTCATGTTAGGGCAGAGTGGGGAATGAGTGGCTTCATGGGAGAGTGGTTGGGTGTGCTGGCCTGGGTATGTGTAGCTCATGTTAGGACAATGTGGGGAATGGGTGGTTGCATGGGAGAGTGGGTGGGTGTGCTGGGTATGTGTAGCTGAGGTTAGGGCAGAGTGGGCAGTGGGTGGCTGTGCGGGAGAGTGGGTGGGTGTGCTGGGTATGTGTAGCTGAGGTTAGGGCAGAGTGGGGAGTGGGTGACTGTGTGGGAGAGTGGGTGGATGTGCTGGGTATGTGTAGCTGAGGTTAGGACAGAGTGGGGAGTGGGTGGCTGCATGGGGGAGTTGGTGGGTGTGCTGGGTATATGTAGCTGGTGTTAGGGCAGAGTGGGGAGTGGGTGGCTGTGAGGGAGAGTGGGTGGGTGTGCTGGGTATATGTAGCTGAGGTTAGGGCAGAGTGGGGAGTGGGTGGCTGTGTGGGAGAGTGGGTGGGTGTGCTGGGTATATGTAGCTGGTGTTAGGACAAAGTGGGGAGTGGGTGGCTGTGTGGGAGAGTGGGTGGGTGTGCTGGGTATGTGTAGCTGAGGTTAGGGCAGAGTGGGGAGTGGGTGGCTGTGCGGGAGAGTGGGTGATTGTGCTGGGTATATGTAGCTGGTGTTAGGGCAGAGTGGGGAGTGGGTGGCTGTGAGAGAGAGTGGGTGGGTGTGCTGGGTATATGTAGCTGGTGTTAGGACAGAGTGGGGAGTGGGTGGCTGTGTGGGAGAGTGGGTGGGTGTGCTGGGTATGTGTAGCTGAGGTTAGGGCAGAGTGGGGAGTGAGTGGTTGTGTGGGAGAGTGGGTGGGTGTGCTGTGTATGTGCAGCTCATGCGGGAGCTCATGTTAGGGCAGAGTGGGGAATGAGTGGCTTCATGGGAGAGTGGTTGGGTGTGCTGGCCTGGGTATGTGTAGCTCATGTTAGGACAAAGTGGGGAATGGGTGGTTGCATGGGAGAGTGGGTGGGTGTGCTGGGTATGTGTAGCTGAGGTTAGGGCAGAGTGGGCAGTGGGTGGCTGTGCGGGAGAGTGGGTGGGTGTGCTGGGTATGTGTAGCTGAGGTTAGGACAGAGTGGGGAGTGGGTGACTGTGTGGGAGAGTGGGTGGATGTGCTGGGTATGTGTAGCTGAGGTTAGGACAGAGTGGGGAGTGGGTGGCTGCATGGGGGAGTGGGTGGGTGTGCTGGGTATATGTAGCTGGTGTTAGGGCAGAGTGGGGAGTGGGTGGCTGTGAGGGAGAGTGGGTGGGTGTGCTGGGTATATGTAGCTGAGGTTAGGGCAGAGTGGGGAGTGGGTGGCTGTGTGGGAGAGTGGGTGGGTGTGCTGGGTATATGTAGCTGGTGTTAGGACAGAGTGGGGAGTGGGTGGCTGTGTGGGAGAGTGGGTGGGTGTGCTGGCCTGGGTATGTGTAGCTCATGTTAGGACAAAGTAGGGAATGGGTGGTTGCATGGGAGAGTGGGTGGGTGTGCTGGGTATGTGTAGCTGAGGTTAGGACAGAGTGGGGAGTGGGTGGCTGTGTGGGAGAGTGGGTGGGTGTGCTGGGTATGTGTAGCTGAGGTTAGGGCAGAGTGGGGAGTGGGTGGCTGTGCGGGAGAGTGGGTGATTGTGCTGGGTATATGTAGCTGGTGTTAGGGCAGAGTGGGGAGTGGGTGGCTGTGAGGGAGAGTGGGGAATGAGTGGCTGCATGGGAGAGTTGGTGGATGTGCTGGGCATGTATAGCTGAGGTTAGGGCAGAGTGGGGAGTGGGTGGCTGCATGGGAGAGTGGGTGGGTGTGCCGGGTATGTGTAGCTCATGTTAGGGCAGAGTGGGGAGTGGGTGGCTGCATGGGAGGGTGGGTGGGTGTGCTGGGCATGTGTAGCTGAGGTTAGGGCAGAGTGGGGAGTGGGTTGCTGTGCTACCTCCGCCACCAGGTGGTAGGTCACCTGTATATAACCACATCAGCAGCCCGGCTAGCCGCACCCCCCCCCCCCCCCCCCACACACACACACCCTACTCAGCACGTCTCCTCATCTAGTCAGTGATATGGCTCTAATATAGAGGCTGCTTGAAGACCTGCTGTCACTTCACACGATGGGCCTGGGACTAAATATCAACACGACATATCTTCTGATCTTGAATCGCTAGATTATCGTCTTTCTTTCTCATTCACAAAAATGAGATTCCTAGATGTTATAAGTGCTTAGCTCGATACATCCAGCGGAAGGTAATGGTCGTGCAGACAAGAGCACAGTAACCTATATAAGAACATGTACTTTATGCATGTAATAACAAATTCATTCCATACAAAATTTAATGTGTTATAGGTTAGAATAAAACGGCTCGATGTAACCCTGTGCACAGCATAGGATGAGGGCGGGGGCATCTTGTAAGGCAGTTTCATATCAGACGTTCTTCCACCGTTGCATCTTTATGGTCCCATGAAGTCAACCCCCTACTGTTATATGGTGATGTTTGCTATAACTTTGTCTCCTTTTGCCAAATCCTGTTTTAAAGTCCCCCCCCCCCCAGACTTCCTCCTCGGACTTTCCATGTAATAGTACATGTGATGAAAAGTTATGATTTCTTCTTTCCCTCAAACATTTCTCCCTTGCATTCAGTATAAAGATTAGTAGCATTTCTGGTCCGTATCCTATCTTCACAGTCGATTGCGTGGGGTATTATATATTTTCAAGATAGTCTAAATACATGTAAGTACACATCTCGTAATTCAGGATGAGTAATTAAAGGAATCAATATGGACAGGAGGGCTAATCTCATATTTGTGAATTTCCCCATGTAGCCATGGCCTAAGTAGATCTGGCCTTATACAGAAACACACCTACCTGCCTCCATATATATATACATGCAGGGTGATATATAGTAGCTGTAATAGGGGTATGTGGGTAGTTAGAGCAGGAGAGGGGTATACAGGTAGGTGGGTAGTTAGACCTGGGAAGATGGGCCACCCCAGACTGGACAGGTGAGACAGCTTCTCACCTCAGGGTCCCCTACACCCCCTCCACACCTAGTGACCCCCACCACACCTGCCCTGTCACCCTGGAGGTGTGACACCCCACATACCTCATCCAGGGGTGTCATCCAGGTGAGGGGGGAGGGTGTCAACTAACCATTTAATGGCAGCATAGTGCTTTAATGCACTTTGCCATTTTGGTGGCATGGTCTATGAATAGAGACCCATTGGATAACTGCTGCATCCATACCTCACACTGTAGTTATGGAATTGATAGGCCTACACTCCTGAATGGTCCGTATGATGTATTGAAGGGAAGTCACCATGTGTTGACGTATCATAATAACAAATCGACATTAATCCTTGAGGCACCATACTGTCTTTAAATGGCTTAGAATGTGCACTACAAAAGACATGGTATCACTCACCGGCCATCGCAAGGATCTCTGATCCTCAGGCCAAAAGAAATTCATTTTACCCTCATCGACATAAGGTCATACTCAGATAGGTTCCCAGCAATTTAGCAAGGTGGGCACAGATTGAGCCGAAATTAAGCCTACTGCTGGAAATCTCCTTGCAAATAATCATTCCCATATTTCAGTTTGGTTGTGTATATTTTGTTGCATTTAGAGATCGATGGGCAATTGGAACAGCATCCTCAGTCCTTTCTATTAAAAACCATAAAACTGCGCAGAGAGACAATGCCTCCAATACCTCCGTACGTTACCTGGCACAAACCTGGACCCCTCCCCCACTGCTGGCCTCACCTTGAACCCCCTCCTACAATGTATCCTGGTAACTGACCTTAGTATCGTAAATTCTGATGAAAGTGTGAAAATACCACCCAGAAATATGGGCCGGGCTGCTCCATGAAGGGTGGTGGAAATTGGTTGTTCTGCCCGGTGAAATCCAAATCGCTGTGTAAAGTGTTTAGCAGGTCGTGCAGGGATATCCTGGTTTATTTATTTATGGCATGAAAGGGTTAAGAGGGGGGGTTGTGACATTAGTCTGCTTGATCTTGCCGACAGGGACAGAGAGTGAATGAAGTATTTCCGTTTACACACTTTTTCGACGAATTAAAATCAATCGATACGGCTGCTGATGCTATCATTGGATTTCAACACCACCAAGGCAGTCACGGTCACATCATTTAATTTAGATAATCTTTCCCTACGTTTTTCTCCGGGTGAATGCATGAGGGGGAGGGGGGATGAAACAAATTAACTAGAGCTTCAGTCATTTTCTAGCTATACTATACTGAGTGTGTATAGGAGATTTTTCAGTGGTAATCTCTATCGCTCAGGAATTCAACAGACATCAAGAACTAAATGGTTTTGGCCTTCTTATCCCTCACCCCCCCCCCCCCATCCACCTCCCCTCTAGTCCTGTCGACCATTACCCCATGTCTCCGACTCAATCTGAAGCCTGCTTTAACGCCATGTTGAGCTTTATGACCCAAGTCATCCATACTGACTCCTAAATCTGATCATCTCTGCCAAATGTACTGTTGGCTGAATATGAGTATAGCCACACAGAAAGGATGATCCGAGCACCCAATTAAATACGGAGCATGGTATGTTTGTGGTTTCTCAAAATATGTTCTTCTCCATTTTCAAACTTTTTTTTATTTGACTAGAAATCGGTTTTCAAATAGCTGAACAGCCGCACAGAAAGGATGATCTGCTCAGCCCGTGTGAAGCATCCTATCTGCGTGGCTGCTGATACAGCTTCAGGAGTTTCCTGCTGCCTAATGCACCATGCCTGCTGGATGGGGAAGTACTTAGGGACCAGGCAGTTGGGCACAAATAATTGACTGGAAGATGGTGTCGGTCACATGCGGCTAACCCTTTAAGGGCCGCACAGTGATGTAATGCATTTGGCCATTGTATAGCTTTTTATTGTCATCATGTATAAATGCAGCCCTGCCAAGTAAAGTAACTCGCAAATGCTGCATTCATGCTGACCCTACGGGATTGATACACTCCAAGATGGTCGGCACGATGTATGAATGTCGTATTGTATTGAAGCACTGTATGTGCGGTCCTTAAATGGTTAAAGGACGGGAACATTGATTTGTCTGATGGTCTAAACCCCGGGTCTAAACCCCTGGTCTGAACCCCGGGATGATTATTCCCTCGAAGAAGAGCATTCACTCATAGTGTTGTGTGATGGCAGCCTCTTACCTTAAAATACAATGACAAAAATAATATTGCTTCAACACTCATATTGCTAATGATCTAAAAATTGAAGTGATCATCCATTTACTATGAAAATGTGCGAGTATTACCCTAGGCCAAAATATAATATCCTTAAAACTATGACCTATTGTTTTCACATCCTCACATTCTCTTCACATCTACAGAATGAGTTGTGTAATAGGTAGCGAGGTATATTGCGACTCAAATCCTTCCTTAGTATCTCGTAATATCTCATTATTTGCTTCTGTTGTTTCTGTTATGTTGCCAATTAGCTAAAAGGTTATAAAAGTAACAGTTTAGATGGAAGATCATTGGCTTTAGATTACACACACAGCATCAATGGAAAATACTTTTTAGCGTCATGTCGGCAGCGGCGCAGGAGGGCGCATCTTTTCTGCTTGGCTACTGACCATATTGTGTACTTTTTTCTTTTCTTTTATAATTTCCCAAGCAGAAAGAATTCTCCGCGTGTCCCCACAGTGTTTTTTATGCCATTTGCTGATGAGTTAGCTGCCATTACAAAAAAATCTAATTATGTTACAGATAATCTATAAAGCCCAACACCACAACTTCCCCAGTAGTCCTTTCTACCCATTATTCTCAATCTTAAATACCAACGCTTGATTTCCTTGAAGAAAAACCAACATTCTTTAAGTGAGGCAAAATAGATTTCTCCATCCCGCCAATATGTTGTGCCCTCTGCTCCTTGAACTGAGCCGACTCCTCACTCCTTGAAGGAGTAGTTCTCGCCTATAATCAGCGAGTTTTCTGGCTGGCCTGGCGCGGCTGCCATACCCCGCAGTGTGTGGGGGAAGATGGTATTCTGTGGGTCCCGTCCCAGACCTACCCCAACCAGGGGAAGGGCCCTGCAACTATTAGGGCCATTGGTGCATGGCTATAGGGCACCTGGCCGTCGACAGCAGCACCGCTTGTGGGAAGTTGAGAACCTTCAGTAGAGGCCCTTGACCAGCAGGTGGCAGAGCTAACCGGGGGTTATGACGTCACAGGGCAGTACTGAGTCTATAGGTGTCCATCTAGTGGTACCTGCTTGAACTGCCAACCCCCGAATATGGCTGCGCCCATGGCCTAACCCCTAGGAGCCCTATAGAGAACGTTCACAACTGACAGAACCTATCTTGGATCCCTTCATAAGGCTCCCTATACTCCCGTGTCACTATTGTTGTGAATCTTCCTAAAAGCCCTGGCAGGTATAGTTTGTCACAAAAGACAATTACCCACCCACGTATACCTACCCTATATTATATTAACACCTCGAGCAAGAAGTCTGAGTGGACTCTCCATAACTAATTAACATAACTTTAACCCATTAATTATCATCATGATGCATCAATGAGGCATTGGTGCACCATGCCGATCCTAGCATGGGATTGATGCACTCCAGAATAAGGATTGGTATGATTCACCAAGGCAGTGCTGGAGAGTTAATCCCCAGCACTGCCTTGGTGCATCATGACGACATGAACATGTTTACCTTGATGATCACGTGGTCCTTAAAGCACCCGTAACAGAATGGCGGTGCTCCCCACGCGCCTTACATGACAGCAGCCAACACGAGGGCTGCCAGTGAGTGGATCCCCCCTCTACACGAGGTGTTCTGTTGGCATGCCTGACTCTTAGCTGTTGGCTGGTGGCCACTTAGCCCCTCACTGCACTGCTTGTCAAACACGGTTAATCTCCGCACATTGATGGTGAGGCTGCGGGGAGTGCTGGCGGGGTGATGCACAGAGGACATGGGACTAGATGATGGGATAGAAGATGGGGTGTACAGCCAACAACGATTTCAGCTAGAGCGCTATATACTCATCAGAATGCTTGAAATGCTATGGGAGGAGGGAGGATGATGGCATGTTATATATTTTATCATATATGTGTGTGTGTTGCATGCATGCACATTGGTTTGGTCGTGTTCGGAGCTATTGGTTTAGATCAACCCTCGGAACCCTTTAGAGCTCCTTTTATTCCTTGTGTATGTTTTTTCCCTTCTGATTCTTTCAATAAACAGGATGAATATATTATACATAATGTATCGAATTTGAGTTCTTTCTTTTCTTTTGCTATATATAAGCTTTGGAGAATCAGAATATTCATGCTGATCTCTTGTTGTATTAATCAAACTAGTTGTCATTTCGGTAATAGATGAGAAAATTCTCATTTGTTACTGAAATAGTTTCCTTTCACCCATTGGCCAAGCAGAAATGATGATGCGCGCCCACCACCTGGAGCATCCATTGTGTGTGTCTGCTGATCACCTCTGATACAGCAGGCCAGACGCCATAGTGGCATAGACGCCTGTCCTAGACGGTTCCCCCATGGTCCCCAGACGGTTCCCCCATGGTCCCCAGACGGTTCCCCCATGGTCAGACCGTGGGAGGCGGCTGTCAGGAAGTGAACTATTACACTGCAGGTCCGTCTGCCAAACACAACGTTGGTATCAGGTCAGGCGTGGGGCCTGTTCCAGCCCTTTAACCATTTAACTGCAGCATGGAGAGTAAATAGAAAATGCACTTATAAAGGTCCAGTGAGTGAAATGGACTGCTAGTATATCCTACTGTCGCCATATAGTGTCTGATTCACGAGTAACTCACTGGCGCTGCGGTGATGCATCATGCTAACAAGGATCCTTGATGCATCGTGCCTTCCTGATTTACATATTCAAGGTTAATAATAAATCAGTCATTCTCACAGGAGAGGTATAATCGGCCTATATGTCAATATAGAGTTTACAACGCTTCTGCTTAGAGACTGCTCGAACAGGAAGCAGCAAATCTCACACATGCTGATTTAAAACATGAGGGGTATTTGTAGCTTAAATGAAATATAGGCCTATGTTATATCCACTCAGTCTTATTTCACAATTCAAATGCTAGGATTACAAATAAAATATTGTGATGTTGCACCTGATTACAATCCCTGCTGAAATTCCTATCCTGAGAAATGGTGCTGGTTGACGCAGAAACTCCACATTAAGTGAAATTCAATTTGGAAGTGTTTTTGCTGGAAGTGAACGGTATCCATTAGAGGGTCTCTGTTACCTACCAGTTTAACGTGATTTAGATATCTCAGTTTAATGTGTAGATAGACACACTTTGATCAGAAGAGAAAAAACGTCATACTCTCTACTAAAAGTACGAGATGGTGACAAGAGTGCGACAGCGTCAGTAAACACTAGAACCATCTAGGCATATCGATTGCACCTTCAGTATCAACCAAGGGGTAAGAGGAGAGGAACTGTGTGGACATCTAATTCACTCTACATGCTCACAAAAAGAATAGACCTTGCATGGTAATTATTGGGTGTTTCAAAGCTCCTCGCTCAATTCTAGTGACAGTAAGATCAGCACCCTTGTCACTCAGCGCATGTCTGCATGCCCCCCCCCCTCTCCCCCCCCCCCATGCTCAGACACTTCTTTACCCCTAATTAACCCTCAGAAGGGAGCCTAGTTTTATAACACTATAATATGCTCTTTTGTTGGTTTGTCAGCCCTGAGGTCCCTGTAAGTAACTCATTAGGGATGCAGTCATGCATCATTCCGATTATACAACCCAGACATCACGACAACCACATGAACACGACACCTTTAGACATCAACCTGTCCTTAAAGGGTTAAAGGGACTGCAAATCAATTTGGGACTTGTCTCCTGTAGTGTATCCAGCTCTGATATTGATTAATTCCCAGGTGTAGGGCCGGGTTAAGGCATGAAAGCCGTTAAGTGGAGGTTCAAGGCGGCCACACAAAGCCGGGGGGAACCGGACACCTCCATTCTACTCCCGACTCGAGCAAAAACACATCCTCGACAAAGTTTGAACTAGATGTACCTTTTTTTACTATCTAGGCCAAACATATGTGTTTCTCGTCGCCCCTGTACATTTCTCAGTAAAATACGATCATTGATAATAGAATATTCTTGAATACTAACGCCATCTGGATTCTCATAGCGTCTTACTTAAAGTAAACACTGGGTTAACCCCCCCCCCCCCCCAAAAAAAAAAAAAATCAAAAAAATCCTCCTATTATATTATGAGAAGAAACCTGAATTTTAAAATTGTACCCACAGCCTTCAACATGTATTTGCAGGTTCATTGAAACATAACATTTACTTATGTGACACTAGTTCATCTCAGGTTGACTGTATAGTGTTTTTAGCCGGGCGGATTGGATTTACTGTGATATAAGGACATCCATGGGGAATGTATTCCCACGCCGAACACACAATGGTCGGCCTTAATGTTGTGGCTATGGGTCATGATTAGGTTAGACTTGTTGGTGTTTGGCTACCGTAAGCTACACTTCTATCTATCTCAGAGAGAAACTGACCCTTTTGAATATCAATAGTGCATTTAGATTCACTTTACTGTTAATGGGGATAAGGTTCTCTTAGTGATGACATGTTAGTGTTAGTCATCGGACAGATTTGGGCATAGATCTGCATCTGGGAATCGATTCTACATGTTTAATTGTTTTAAAGTGATTTCCCTGTTTAAACAATTCGGTCAAGGTTTTGCATATTTTGACAAGTCGTCCCCCTCCATATGACGATTAAATGATCAGCAGGAGGTTGACTGATATATGACAGGAAAAACATGTAATTCATTTTCTTGTAAAAGGTGAGAATGCATGGGTCGGGAATCCCCTGTATCCGCCCCTGAATCCCGTATGTTGCTTTATACGTGTCCCATATAGACACATTTATATTACTCCCAAAACAGAGCCACCTAGCATATATTCCCTTTATTCCTCCACCCCCACTACAACTCAGGTCTATGTTTTAGGCCCACTCCTACCTCTCAATTAGGGTCCAGACGGTAACCTCTATGGGGTACAATGTATTCTCTAATTTCAGACACAGCATAGCGTTTTCGGTAAACGTGCCCAAGTCTGTAAGACGTAGAAATATTGGATATGACTATAAGCCAGTCATAATTTCTGAATGCATGCTTGACAATGGCTTCTAGACCCTAATACATTCAAAACAATGATGGCAGTGCCTGGTGGCTGAATGACATCCCTTTAGGCTGCTCCCAGCACTCTACACTTACAGTGAAAACAGAGTAGATTTACCCACATGATCCACGACCAAACCTGCCACCTCCACCCCAGCCCTGCTGGATCCCTCAAAGTCCATTAGGCAAAACCTGCCTTACCTCCACAAACAAACCATACTGCTATTAACACTTTAAGGGTTACGTATTGCTTTAATGCACCATACTTTCTTATCGTCGTGATGCATTCATCACACCCTTCTGAGAAAACATTATTTATACACCATGCGAAGGTTCAATACACGCTCGGCACGCTCGGCATGATACTCAAACTGTTGCGTCTGCGTGCTACTCGCTGGTTCTGCGATGGTGCATCATGATGACATGTGAACATGAATCTTAAAGCATCAAACGGTGCTTAAAGTGTTAAATATTCCCTTGTAGGTGTCTCCTCTCTGTCTCCGTCATCCACATGTTGTTTTAGAGATGGAAATTCTTGACAACAAATATACATCCTCAGTAGGGTAAAACAAAAGAGGAAAAGAAATGTTTCTGGTTACCAGACCCTATATACTACCTATAGCTAGACGGGGATGGGCCTGGTATGTTTATCATTGTGTACTCGTTTTTCTCAGCGACAAGATGTTAATTAACCCTGTAGTATAATAATTATTGTTGTGTTGTATGGTGGTCGTCATGAGCACTATGCCAGGTCAAAAAGCTTATTGAATCAAACATGTTGTTTGTCTAAGGATCCCCTTAAAGTCAAGGATGTCCTTTTGTCCCCTGTCTTTTCACATTCTACGTGTTGCTTAAGATGTGGAGATCCCTGGTAAATTGTGACAGTAGGGTGAGCGGATAGGAATCTGACACAGGTGAAACAGATCAGATACAAGATGCCAATGAAATGGAAGCACCTTGAATCGCTAAAAAGTATTTTGAGATTTTCAGATCGTCATACCCCCTCTCCACCCACCCACACGAGTTACTCACCCGGGGGTCCCCCTGTGAGGTCGTTCAGGTAGGTAGGTGCCCCCCACACACACACACACGAGTTACTCACCCCCTGTGATGTCGTTCAGGTAGGTAGGTGCCCCCCACACACACACACACGAGTTACTCACCCCCTGTGAGGTCGTTCAGGTAGGTAGGTGCCCCCCCCCCCACACACACACACGAGTTACTCACCCCCTGTGAGGTCGTTCAGGTAGGTAGGTGCCCCCTCCCCCCCCCCCAACACACACACACACGAGTTACTCACCCCCTGTGAGGTCGTTCAGGTAGGTAGGTGCCCCCCCCCCCACACACACACTATAGATACTCACCCCCTGTGAGGTCGTTTAGGTAGGTAGGTGCCCCCTCCCCCCCCACACACACTATGTTACTCACCCCCTGTGAGGTCGTTTAGGTAGGTAGGTGCCCCCCCCCCACACACACACTATAGTTACTCACCCCCTGTGAGGTCATTCAGGTAGGTAGATGCCCCACACACACACTATAGATACTCACCCCCTGTGAGGTCGTTCAGGGAGGTAGGTGCCCCCCCCCCCACACACACACTATATAGTTACTCACCCCCTGTGAGGTCGTTCAGGTAGGTAGGTGCCCCCCCACACACACACACTATAGTTACTCACCCCCTGTGAGGTCGTTCAGGTAGGTAGGTGCCCCCCTCCCCCAACACACACACACACACTATAGTTACTCACCCCCTGTGAGGTCGTTCAGGTAGGTAGGTGCCCCCCCCCCCCCACACACACACACACACTATAGTTACTCACCCCCTGTGAGGTCGTTCAGGTAGGTAGGTGCCCCCTCCCCCAACACACACACACACACACTATGTTACTCACCCCCTGTGAGGTCGTTCAGGTAGGTAGGTGCCCCCCCCCCCCCCACACACACACACTATATAGTTACTCACCCCCTGTGAGGTCGTTCAGGTAGGTAGGTGCCCCCCCCCCCCACACACACACTATATAGTTACTCACCCCCTGTGAGGTCGTTCAGGTAGGTAGGTGCCCCCTCCCCCCCCCCCCACACACACTATGTTACTCACCCCCTGTGAGGTCGTTCAGGTAGGTAGGTGCCCCCCCCCCCCCCCACACACACACTATAGATACTCACCCCCTGTGAGGTCGTTCAGGTAGGTAGGTGCCCCCTCCCCCCCCCCCACACACACTATGTTACTCACCCCCTGTGAGGTCGTTCAGGTAGGTAGGTGCCCCCCCCCCCACACACACACACTATATAGTTACTCACCCCCTGTGAGGTCGTTCAGGTAGGTAGGTGCCCCCTCCCCCCCCCCACACACACTATGTTACTCACCCCCTGTGAGGTCGTTCAGGTAGGTAGGTGCCCCCCCCCCCCCCCACACACACACTATAGTTACTCACCCCCTGTGAGGTCGTTCAGGTAGGTAGGTGCCCCCCCCCCCCCACACACACTATAGGTACTCACCCCCTGTGAGGTCGTTCAGGTAGGTAGGTGCTGCGTTGACGGAGCTGCAGTTCCATCGCCTGTCGTGGAAGAGTTGCTGACAGACGGTCATGGCCTCCCTGGAGGCGTGCACCAGGACGGCCATCAGCTCCAGGTGCTGCTTACACACGGCCACCTGGTGCTTCAGCAGCCCGTCACCCCGCGCCGTGATGCAGTGCCGCGTCTGGTTCCAGAACCGCTGCTTGGACTTGGCCAACGCTCTGCAAGGTCAAGGGGACAGATTAGAACTCAGTATACAGTGAGACCTCGATAGTCCAACCACCTCCGTTTCAGGAAAAACATCTTGAAACTGCCAGATTATTAAAGCATATTTTATATGTCTATGTATAAAACTGTCCCTGACAAAGAAGCCGCATAACCCAGGGTGCCAGATGTTTAAACGCCGGATTATCGAGGTCCCACTTGCGTGAAGTGTGGTGGAATTCCTCTACAATTTGAAAAGCGGTTGGGGAGGGAGGGGGGGGGGGTCAGTAGACACCAAAGTACCCGAATGTGTACACAGAGAAAAATCTGAGAGATATGGTCGCCAAAACGAGCACCTTCTGAATGTCAGGCATTGTCCGTTTTGGCGACAATAACTCGCACATTTCTCTGTGTAGCTCTGCTGGTCGTGGCGCATCATGATATCATCACAATGTAGAAAGCCCCTGCATGCTGCTGTTGGATCTGTCTGTAGGTGGTGATAGAAGATCCACGTGGACTGGGATAACATCATAATACTCAGGTTATTTGTGTGCATATTTCTTTTCATTTGGCAATCCCTCATTGCGCACCGTCATGCAGTGATCAGTTGATCCAAAGCTGCGGTTTCGACTTTCGGCCAATGGTTATCAGTTGCACTACATGTATAATCAATGTGCTGTGACTGTATATAAATATGACGTATACATAGAATTAACTAGTAATGTCCGAGTTGGATTAGAGTTGCGAGGATAATCATTCCGTATCTAAACTGATATTTGTTCCATTAAACCCCATCTGGAATAAAACGCCTCAGCGTTTCGGTCCTCGATATAGCTCTACCCCGGGCTCGACCCCCACTCATACTGGGAGGGACAATATGAATTGGTCTTTTAAATACCAACATGATGGGAACCCAACCGCAGCAGTTTAAGTTGAGCCATCTGGGGCAGGTACTCGAGCCTTGATATAGAGTGGGTGGGGGTCAAGGGCAGAGAGAGGTCATTGTTTGATATAATATAACCTATAATGGTAGGGAACATAACAATGGAAGATCGCTGACACATAAATTTGTAGACGTATATTCCTGAATATATTTTTGTGGAAGAAGTATCAACAAGTTGAACTTCCGGTATGCGTGGGTAGGTAAACACCCTGTACAGGTACACAGCATAACCGGAAGTAAATGAAGCGTCGCTGGAGGGGCGTCAGTACTGGCGTCCACAAGCCCTTGTAGCAACCCGTCAGCCGTTCACTTCACATGGTGGGACCCTACATCACCCCCCCCCCTCACCCACGTCCAGCATTCACACACCCAATACAACTCTGAAAAGGAGATGTGCAGAGCCATGGAAAGGAACCATGGACAATGACAATCCAAGGAGGCCGAGCGGCGTAAAGAGCACACCTTGCTGACTTCTGAGGGCCGGGGGGAGTCAGGGCTCTGGGTGCAGCAGGAGCTTCCTTTGGGTGGACGCACTGACCCCTGCCGGGCTGTGAGGGTACTGGGTGGATGTAGGAGGACGGCGTGTGTGGTGACTGAGTAGTAACACTACATGCTCGGCCGGTGCAGGAGGGCCGACTTAAGGTGCTTAACAACCATTTCAAGGCAGCATAGTGCTTTAGTGCACTATGCCATTTGCTGATAGTGATCCATGAATGCAGGCTGCATCATGCCACCCCTATATGGTTGATACACTTCTGAAGGGTTGGCATGAAGCACCAATGCAGGGTCTGTGAGTTACTGACCAGCGCTGTGTTGGTACATCATGACGAGGAAGGAACATAACGCACTGACGCGTGATGCCGTCCTTAAAGGGTTATGGTGCTCAAGGTACTAAGGTAACTAGCCTGAACGCCACTAGACAGAGCTGCACTTGGTGTACTACAGGAGGTATGGTGAGAGAGTGCAGAGCCATGAACCTGAAGAGACTCGGCTGAGGAGGGGGTGTTATGGACCTGTACATGTCTACCTTCACTACAGGTATCCACATACCCATACATCCATTACCGTTCCTTCCTACTCCGGTTCCTCGGCCAGATGCAGGCTCAGGAATTTGGAAAGGGGATGGAGGAGGAGTGTCTATTAAACATCAAAGTGTCAAAGTACAGAAATGTGTCCTGGCCGCAATCAAACTATGTTATAAAACACTGTGTCTGTGGGAGTAAAGCCCCTGGCCGCTTCTCATTCCACTATAACCTTCCTTCCCTCCTCTTGGATCCCCCTCCCCCAGAAAATTGTCTCCCTCTCCCACTATGAGTTCTCTTACTCCCCTGCTCCCCTTTGTCCCTCCTTCCGTCCTTTCCAAATTCTCTAACTGCTTCCTCCCCTCCATTCCCTCTCCCTTTCGATTGCTTCCCTTTCTCTTCCTTCCCAACCTGTACCAACCTCCCTCCCTCCCTCTATTTCTTCCCCTCCCCTTGCGCTCCCTATAATGCCTCCCTTTCCTCTCAGTCCGCCGTTAGTACATACTTCTTCTTTCTCTTCCTCCCCGCCCTGCCCTTACCCAAGCCCTCCCCACCCCTGTTCTGTCCTGCCAGCTGTATACGTAAACACATTACACAATGTACAATGAGCATTAAGATGTGTACAGAAGGCAAGCCTGTTACACGATTTCAATTGTCAACTTAAAATGTCGTGACAGGAAGATTGATGTTTACAAATCACAGCCGCATATTAGCCTACACGGGTCACGGCTGTTTACCTGGTACGGTGAGTAGTATATAAAAAAATCAATTACTGCTTCACATTGAAGTTACAGGTCCTGTATAGAATGCGTTAATGCACCATGCCCTAATTTGGGAAACATATGGCTAATGACTTGAATGCAATCATAATTATTTTGGGATTGATCATCATAAAGATGTTGGATGACAAGTGAAGTCATATTACATATGTGTGTAAGAGGGATGAAGTCTTCCCCCTGTTACATTTTTGTATTGTTGTCGCTTATCACGTTGATACATGTATTGAATACACCCAACTAACTTTTAAGATGTATAGACAAAGGCCAACGAACGTGCATTACCTTTTCATCGTTCTTCGCGAGTTGAGTCCGGGCTGTATCATACGAGGCAGTCGCAAAGTGTGATACAGCTAAAACCCAACATGGGAAGAACAATGAAAAGGCAACCCAGGGAGTTCGGGAGTTGGCCTTTACCTTTATTCTTTATTTGTTGGAAGGAAAGGAAATTCATCCACTATACGGCCACATTCTATTCAATGGGAGAGTGTACGAAGTGTATGCTAGGATAAATAGTATACCATCAATATTATATATAATAGCCTCTGTCCAATATACTAGAGACAGTATTATGACATCAAGTGAATTACTCTAGGTTCTTTTAGCTTCTTTTGGTAAATCTATGATATAGAAGAGAACATGTACCAGTGTATCTATTTATTTTCCATTTACAACTGACAGGGTAATACAGCAACCACAGCAAAAATAGATTTTCATATACTGCTTATTTGAAATCGTAACTATAATATCAACCTGAGGAGCAACAACAACAACATGAAAACAAACAAAAAGAATCAATGGGCCATGTTTTCCCGACTAGTACTCATTGCTACTATAGAAACCAGGCTAGGTGGGAAAAAGTGAAACACCTTCTGGGCTACACCAGCCATTTGTTTTTTAACCACCCAGCCCGACCGTGAACAAAAGAGTATCCACCCTGACACTGGCTATGCGGGCCCCCTGTCCCAGGGCTCTTTACCTATCTAACCATGATGTTTTAATTATACAAACTCCCCTCTCTGCCAGGAGTACTGGGTGCTTAGCAAAGGTCATGCAGCTATTGAAGGACGTTTTGGGGTCAAATTAAGGTCGCTTGAAGGTTAATAGGTCAGGTGGGTTTTTGTCAGTGCCAGGTTGGTGGTAGTGGTGTATATTAGTGTTTTCCTATGTGTCTGTAGGTAGACTGTGGTAGAGTACCCCGTAGAGTACCCTACAGTGGGCTCAGCATTGAAGATATAGAGGGTCCAACTGAAGTAAAGGGCAACATAGCGGGGTAATACCATCATGTAGCACTCAGGAACTTGCCACAATAATATACCTAGAATTAACGAATTATATATAGTGACTCTTAGATATGCCTGGGCGCGTTTCTCCCGTCATGTTTTTTTGCGGACCCTGTCTACGACATTTCAACAGGGTGGTGTCACTGTATACAAATCATATTGTTCTCAAAGTTATTTATACGAAAAAATGTTGAGTGATTTACTCTCTCCATTTATAAACCTAAATATGGGATTGGGAAACATCGCTGATATAAGGCAGCGAGGAAATATGACCATTCCAATATACAAAGAAGTTATAAAGTGTCGTGTTCTTTAAGAGCTTGGTGTGGGAAGCATCAATTGTGTTTAACCCTTCAAAGACGGCATGATCTTTGTTACCATGATGCATCGATGCGGTACCAGCGAGTAACTTACTAATGCATTCATGATCATACTGATGTTTCAGGAGTGTATCCACCATGCACAGGCTGGTGTAGGGTCGGCAAGATGCATGAATGCAGCGGCGGCGAGTTACTCGCCGATCCTGCAGCAACGTGCATTAAACCGCATTAAACACAATGTTGTCCCGAAATAGCTGATATGCCTCTGTAAATGGCATGTTTACATCATCTTATGAGATTATATACATGTTTTTGTAGTGTAAGAAAAACCCTAAGCGATGAATCGGTAATTAAATCATTTTGGGATGGCGATTTGTTCCATTTCTATTTAGTTGAATAATTTTGGGTCCACATAAAAATGCATCAGATATCACACGGAATGAGCCATATACTGAAAATTGTGTTTTGATAAAATCAAATGCAGCTGAATGAAATAATGGTGAATGGTGAACGTCATAAGCTCTCTTGACTCTCAAGCAGCATGGTATATAACCATAGACGTAAAGGTCTATGAATATAACATAACATATTTCTCGTATAAAAGTCCAAATACAGCTGGTTTGCGACTAAAGTAAAGACCCAAAAACCCAAGTATAACTAATTCCTCCTGTCATAAAACACATATATGTGTTTGTATTTTCTCACGACACAACATACCTAGAGTGAAAAGACAGCTGCAATAAATCTAAAAACAACTCTGAAGTATTGTCTGTTTTCATGAGGTCGGTTGATCCAAGTAAACCCCAACTAAAAAGTAGCCCTTTGAGGGCAGGATACTGCACTATTATACCCTACTATTGGCGTAATGTATGAATTCAGCACCAGAAAGTACTTAGTATGGATGCAGCACTGAGGCGCTGATATGCTGTATAATGATGACACATGACCTGACGTGTTGAGGCATAGTGCCGTCCATCAAGGGTGGCTAATGGTAAGTTAGAACATCCTGCTCATAGTTATACAAACAGACTTACTGGTACTGAGGACAAGTATGCATTTTAAGTGTTTCCTTTACTCAATTTACATGAGAACATAGTTGGTTAGACTGGCCTGCATCAGCGAGAGCTCTACCCCCACCCTCCTCCTCCCCTGCTCTGCCGTTGCCCCCACTCTAAAATTAAGACTGTTGAGAAAAGTATAGTTGAG
Source organism: Harmothoe impar (assembly GCA_947462335.1). Lineage (NCBI taxonomy): Eukaryota > Metazoa > Annelida > Polychaeta > Phyllodocida > Polynoidae > Harmothoe > Harmothoe impar. Next base: position 28,554,743 of record OX381714.1, on the reverse strand, counting down.
AAAAAAAGCCGTTTTTGTCTTTATTCCAATTCTAGGACTTGAGAAAAAAGTCGTTTTTGTCTTTATTCAAATTATAGGACTTGAGCAAGTCTAGTAGTTGGTCTAAGCTGACGGGTTCTCTTTATATCTCTGGTCTAAGTATATGCAAAGAGATATGCACTATAATATGAGAATGGGTGCCAAATTGATAAAGAAAGGACAATGTCTACAGTTGGGTCAGGTTACGGGTCAGGCTACGTGGAAGAAAGAGTATTCCCCGCCCAAGGTCGGGAAAACACTTCAAGTGAAATGCAGATATTTTAGGTGGTGGGGAATGGGATGCCTGGTTTTATGGCCTTAATGTCTGAAAGTGATATGTCTAAATGTGCTGTGACTGTGAAGGGGCAGCCTCGGCCTAGGGCTGCTTCTACGAGTAGTGTTAAGTCTAGACACATCTCTCTGCCTTTTCTTACCTCCTTCTTATGTTTAACCCTTTAAAGACCGGATGATGGCACACATTTTATGTGCATCTGTTGTCATATTGCACCAACACATTGCATTGGTGCATCATGCCGAGCCTTCGAGAGAGTTAGATACCCTGGATAGGCTCGGCATGAGTAAGTTATGAATCATGCATTATGACGACAAAATGGCATAATGCATTAAACCCCTATGCTACCCTTGATAAAGGGTTAATATATATTGTCCTGGTCTGATTTTTGTTCACTGCCCATTTGACTGGCCATAAAACAGAATACAGGACCATTTCCTGCTGAGTGGGTGAAACCCGAACCCTAAACACCAGCAAGAGCTCTAAAAGGTCGATTTAAAACAAACTTTGGGAATTTCCCCAGAACTGCTGCTCCTCCCACGTCCCCTTGGGTGTGAGATTCCTACAGGCGGCATTGGCCGTCGTCAAGCACCTCTCCTGGGAGGACTCACCCCCTGAGTGTGCTTTTATGGCTCTGGGTGGGTTTGACACTCCTCCTGCACCGACCAACGCTGGTCAATGCTGACCACAGCCTGCCAGAAGTGGCTACAGTCCAGCCCCGGTCCGATTAGAAAAGAAGGAAAGGTCCAGATCCGAGTCCATACAGTACCACATGTCTTTAGCATGATACATTTTAAACTAATAAAAGACGTCCCCCATTCACTGCAGCTGATAACAGTGCTTATCTCGCCGATACCAGATGCAGGAATGGCCACTCTAGAGCAGTGGCTTGACTCTCTACAGGTGGATCTGGTCGATGTATATGGAATGTCTCCTACAATATGGCAGTCGTACAATCTAGACCATACACAGCTGCTATATGCCAGCTGCCCCGCCTGGCGGACAAATGACGAACTGCACACTAAACTGCCCACTGCCTCCCCTGGTCTGGGAACCAGATAAGACCAATTATCCCAGTCATAACTCCAATTTGTGGATGTCCAGGAGGCTATGATATCATCAATAACTCGTCCAATTCACCTATTATCGCCCATTGAACACGTGCTTAATCACAGCCTGCGTGCGCACCCCTCACCGGAACCCACCCCCCGCAGAGCTTCCTTTGCCGGTCACATGAGCCGTATCCTGTATTCTGATTGGCTGGGAGGTTGTGTCGCCCCGCCCCCGGTCGGGATTGGAGATAAGGGAGTGTCAGATTGTGTCCGATAGTAGTTATAATGTGCTAATAAACGAGGATGGTCATGCATAAAGTTAATGTGTTTATCTGTGACTGGTAGGCCTGATTTGTGGAGCGGCCATTGGGGAGGGGAGGTGGCCGCCGAGGTAGAGAGGCATCGACTTCTAAGGCTTTTTCTATTGTATATATATATATGAGAAATACGTATTATTTTGGCTTAAAATAGCATGTATATTCATGACAGTAGAGAAATGTGACCAGAAAATCGTATAGATGTACTACTATTACTAATTCAGTGAAGTATATCTTGACTAGTACAATCATGTATTGTACATGTAACCCCGTATAATGAGACTTATTGCATACGAAGGCAATGTAATTTTGGCTCCCGGGATTTGGCCTTACACCTTATGCAGAACAGTTTATCAATTGGCAGTCACACAAAACAAATCATGAAGAATTAATGTCTTAATTCAGACAAGTCTCATGGGGGGCAAACCCAGACCTCATGTTCAGCGTAACCCTTGATAAATCAAATTTCGTGGAACTTGAGGTTGCTGTGGAATACAGAGTCCGCCCACACGCCACCATCCCAAAAGTCTAGTTACATCCGACATTCACCCTAGTCGGGTCCGGGTGTGTTGGGCGTTATTTTGCCATGAAAATGTGCCATCATGCATCTGAAACTGTCCTCTTGATACGTATTCCAGGAAGACCGCTAGGACAGAAATGGCGGGCAGGAATGCAGCACGCCGTATGGCTATATGTGTGGGTGTCACCCATTAAATTCAACACGACAGACTAACCGTGGCCGTGGTCACTATCTGACCACTGGCGTTATAAACCCAACCACAGAGTACCTCTAGGTTGATGTGGTCTGATAACCCAACCTCAAGTAAACCTAAGTATATGAGTGGGTATAAACACAAACAGGATGATGAATCAATTTGTGAAAACACCAACATAAGGGGTTCATTCAGTGAACTTGAGTGGGGCACTACGTGCAGGAGAATGGCACTTTAGTGGTAAACCACTAATTCAGAATAGCCATAATAGAAAGCCACCAATTGTAACTATTGACCTCATCCCAAAGAATACATTGCTTCCCTAGCGGTTCCGCTGGAGTACAGTGCAAGGATATGGAGCTGCGTAAGGGGGAATGGTGCATGGGCTGAATGGGCTTGTGTGGATGGGCAAGAAGCCTTGAAGGGAATAAATAGTAGTGTGATGGTGATCTGGAAGAGATCTGTCCAATTCAATCACACAACAATGTATCCATCCTCACAAAACCCCCACCAACCATGCCCACTTTGGTATTCCGCACTAGCGAGTTGCAGTGATTCTACCTTGTGAGACCTATAACTGAAGCTAGTTCCTTGCATGTACAAAATAGGCAGTTTTAGGGGTCAGCATTTTTCGAATGGGTAATAGTTGAGTAGTTATTGTGTCATGTGTCCAGATTGGGGGAGTGGTTAGGATACTGGCAATTGAATACAAAGGTCCTGATTTCGAATCCATGCCAAGGTTGCATGGTTAGTTTTTTTCCTAGTTGGGGAGGAATAATAATAGTATTCACATAGAACAACTAAAGATGCATATAAAATCATATTAGTTTAACAAAATGTACAACTGAATTGTATACTATCTTGATTTTTGACTAACCCAAAAAGCATTTTAAAATTGTGTGTGAACCAAATAACCTATACATGTAGGTATGGATTCAAAGTTAGGACCTTTGTATTGTATTGCCAGTATCCTAACCACTCCCCCAATCTGAACACATGACATAAGGACCCACAATAGAGGCATATGACTAAAAGGTTTATGGCCCCTAAAACTCCAGATTTAAAACATGACAGGAACCAGCTTCAGGTAACCAGCTGAATGCTACAGTTAGTAGAAGAAAGAGCACTGGTACCAGACAAAATGGCGCTGTACAGTGATCATCTAGCTAATGCGGAATACCCCCCCCCCCCATTGCATTATTACCCCCCCCCCTCCTGTGCTATCTTTATTATGTGAATTACATAGGTGGGTGTCTGCATGATGACCTGACATACAAAGGGGGGGGCAAGAACTCGAGAAGGTTGTAATTTATTTGTATAGATCATATTGTTATATTCTATAGTGACTCAAATACATGAATGCTCTATAATAAACCAAAGGGGTAGGGCCCCGGTAGGGCCCCGTCCCCACCATCAACACCAATGTGAGATGGGAAGGCAGATAGTCCCCTGGGTACCTCCAGGTCCCTTCCTAGCTCGCCGTGTTTGGATGTTAACCATTTAATGATCGCATACTGCCTCAATGTTGCTGGAGGTGCATATGTCACCTAAGTCAACTAGTGCACGAGTCGACGCCCAACAAGCTTTGAGTGCTGCATCTTTCATCAGCCCCTAGAGTTGTCATATAGTGTATGAATGCAGCACCAATCAGTTACTCTCCACTCCAGTGCTACACACTCATGAATCATGCCGACACAGGGGTATACGAGTACAATAGTACATGAAAGAACTATCCTACAAGAACATGGTGAATCCTTAGGGACATCCATGAAGAATGTCTGTGTGTCTGAGAATGAGGTCATCGTACACTTTTTACTTCATTTATTTATTAATCTTTTCCCATACTTTCTTGTCTGTCCCCTTTTTAGTAGACCAAGAGGAATGTGGATCTGGCCAGTGGAGTATGTCAACTTGGTATTAATACAGCATCCGATCCCTTGGGGAAGCGGAGTGGAGGGAAGAGAGTGTAGGAATCTTGGAGTATTGCATGGATTTAGATGATATCATTCCCGTTGTGTTCTGGCCCATGCAGCTACTCGGTGTGTATGATGCGGGATATAATGACTCAGTACGTGACTCATGGGAGGCTCTGTGTCAAATGTTTGCCACAAACTGAAACCATCTGAATGAGATAAGGGATACATTAACTCATATCTCATCTATTACAGAGTCACATTGGTAGAAGCACGTTCTATACGACTACGGCTACAACGGAGTCGAATCTGGGACATTACACAGATAGACTACCAGAGTATAGGTTGCATGTGTACATCTATACATAGTTGACATCACATGTAGCCCTAATTTCTAAACCACTAGCTAGACAGAGGAAGCCTGCATGATGTCTCTCCGGTCACATCATGAACATACCTAAAACTAGGCCTCCCCCTGGTCCCTCCACTTGTCCAAATCGATGAACAAACAAAAAAGACAAGAAGTATGCCTGGTTTAATATGAGACTGAAGATTTCACTTTACACATGGCTACCACAGACCTACATCCAGCCGGCCATGTGTCCCCTGTCTCCTCACCCCAGGCAGAGACACTCCTCGCTCCAAGGTGGTGTCTCATATATCTACCCCTTTAAAACAGGCAAGGTGCTTTCAATGTTAATATACTATTTTATCTATACCCTTTTGACCGTTTGATGTAATAATGCGCCATCGGCAAGTAATTCTCGTGTATTGCAATTTTACTATAATAAGACGCTTCCCCATGTCAAAGCTTCTACCCTAGGCTCGAAAACACATGCACCACGCACCAATCTCCACAGGAGCGGCGTTCTAGCATTCATGGATATTACGTCAACTATGTGTGTACATGTGTGTATCATTTTATGACCGAGAGCATACATTCAGGGAACTATTCATATTTGACTGCAGCATCTGTCCTTACCACTAGATGCATGCATTGTGATCGGTGCTCTGCTGTTTATGTTTACTAGTAACCACACTACACTTTAAGAGAAAAGGGATTTAAAATAAGATGAGAAAATAAAACTCGGGGTCAGTGTGTTTTGATTAAGCACATGTAACATCTGCTTGTGTGTCACGCTTTCTGCTAATTTTTGTCAGGGTCTACAGTCCATGTTTAGAATACAACTAATGACCACTATTTATGCACAGCTGATACCAACAGCGACAAAAGGCAACTATAAAATGATAGAAACCTGCAATTTGTAAGGCCTGTAATGACCAGTTGTATACGTTGTAGGGTATATGAGTATTAAGACAGCACACTGATATATTCTTTGGCTCCCTATACGACCAATATCTCTCAGTCACTATAGTGCCTATAACCAAGTTGGTATTTAGGCTCCTTATATGACCAACCTAAGTTAGTTAATATTGTCGGGTTGGTCATTACCGACCAACCCATCATAGTCTTTCCATTCGAGGCTAAGTGATTTTGAGTAAGGCATTAGTCATTATGTGGTTTTGCCTTCGTCATTCTTGTGTAGCACTTGATCATGTCTGACCAATGTCCATACGACCAACCTGGGATAGCCACTAAAGACTAAGGGCAGGAGTATTTAGATTTTCCGTGCATGTAGTACTGACCACAGCTGACCAGGGTGCACCTGGAGCGGACATCAATCAGGCTGGGACAGGTGAGGACGGCCCTCAGGTCTCACTACACCATATTAACCTGATATACTCTGTTAACATGTGTACCAGACTTACTGCATATTACATGGTAGCCACATGTTCCCCTTCACCTCAGCCAATTCATAAACGTGTCATTTACATACTGCTGCATTATGCAGTGTGCTAGTCAGGTCATGTTGTCATACCTGTCAGTGCTATGTCTCAAGTAAACCTATCTCTCTATTCATTGACTACCTGGAATAGAGGGCCACTACTTTATACTGAAGGTGGCTCGTTATTGATATAGATACAAAGTCAGAAAAAATAATGATTTTAGTGCTGTCTGGTTTGGCATATTATGTTCATGTTCGGGGTGTCAAACTATGCAGTGTTGATGTTGTCATCTGTACATTCATAGATTCCCATCTTGTCAAAACAGGTTTAATTAGACATTATTATTTCCCTACTTGAATCTAAAAGGTCATATCTAAGGGGTCAATGAACACCACGAGTGCATTGTAACAGTAGGAAAGTATAGTGTTGCGGTTCTGTGTAAGTACAAGCTTAGACAGAACTGTTATAGGGAACCATATCTCAATGAAACCAAATAAATAATGGAGTCAGCATCCATAGCCGGCAGCCAAAGTCAACTAAAAGCTGTTGACAGCCGTGGCCGGGAGTCAGTGGCGTGCTGTATACCCGGGGGCCATGGACCTGGGAAAGGCTAAATTGATTTAAATCTTAATGAAGCACAACATGGCCTAATTACATGACTATCGTTTACCAGGGGAGGGGGAGGACATGTTGTAAATTACACCTAGTCACGACAGGATAGTTAAATGGCTGTTTTGTCCCCTTAATGCTAAAGTAGAAACACGGATCTGCTTTACTTGTGGTGAAACCCTGTGTTTACTCACAGCCAGAGACTACCTCAGCAAATTAGTGTGTGATAGTGCCTGATGTGTGAAGTTTGTTCTAATAGCACTATCGACTATAGAAATCAATGTGATATCGTATTGTGTGATGCTTTGGAAAACTGGAAAAATCGACGTTGAAAGCAGAGAAAAATCTTTTTTTCCATCCTGGTGAAAAGTGGTTTTTTTTGTAAGTTGATACAATGTATATGTAATACCATGTTTTACGGGATATCATTGTTAACACTATTGCCATATTTCCCGTCACTGCAATGGTTGAATGACATGCAGGGTATATAGGCCTATACATAGTAAGCCACACTATAGGTATACTATATCATGAATTACACCAGGCCGACGCCATATTCACAGAAGAAATCTCGAGCTGTAGGACTATGACAGATTATCAAGGTCATTCTAAAAGATCCTTTTTGCTTGCAGTGAGACAGAGAGCGTTTATGAGGGCTCTAATGGTCATGTCGGCTATTTCAAGAGCACTGCATTGCTGGCACTATACACTTTGATATGATACCAAATGTTCCTACATTGTGCGATTTTTATCATGGATTTAACAATTTATCAACAACAAAAGCAAGGCCTCAATACACGAATTGATGTGATGGGAAACAAGTTTCCTTTGGCGTGGTCTAGTGGTACTTTAACCCATCTATAGCACTTGGTGTAAACAGTATAATCAGAGGTCTGGAGGGCCTCATTGCATGCATGGTCAGGCTGCTACTACTGGTGCAGCTACTGATTTAAAGCATGTCGTCTTTTTGTGTGCCCTGACCTGACACACAGAGGTCAGAAGGAGGCTCAGCCCCCCTATATGGGAGCAGTGTGTGGAAATCACTTAGAAACACATCAAGGCTGCAGCTTGATATATTGACACTATTTGGGACCAGTTTAATGCCGTGGACGAGTGCACAGCTATGGTGAGAGTGTTGTGCACCTCTAACTAAAGCTGCCTGGAATATATCTTAATTTTCTGACGCCTCACCAGGGGTGGGGTACAAAAGGGGGACTGGGGGAAGGGAGAAAGGCTCAAATGAAGCGTGCACAAAACATGACCCCATTGCCATGGTTTTTGTTGTTAACTACGCATGCGCGTGTGAGTGGAGACAATGACGTCACGGGTCAGATGTTTCCGGATTTGACATTGTTTTTATGCTTCTTTTTTTCTCCCCCTTTTTCTGTTATTTCTCTGAGTGAGTATTTTCTGTACTAATTCAGAGCCTGTGCACGCGTTGGTTCTATGACAGAGACGATGCTGACGACTTAATTGCATACCCGCCCCACAGAGAGGGGAATTAGGAGTTTTTGAGTGTGGCTTTTTGGCTTTGATGTGCTGATGGTGGGCATGATACTGTCAGAATGTGAACGTGGGACAAAAACTGTAACCCTGACTGACAGCCGCCCTGTGGGTGACACACTTTAACCCTTTAAGGACGGCACAGTGCTTACATGAGCTATGGCCTTTTTCGCCAGTATACTTAGTATGCATGAATGTAGCCATGGTGAGTAACTAGCCATACATGACAATCCTTATGGATTGGTTTACTGCCGAAGGGTCGGCATGATGCATGAATGCAACCATGGCCTGTCAAGGCTACATTCCTGCATCAAGACGACAAAGAGCTTAATGCATTAAAAGACTACGCTGACCATAAAGGGTTACCGTCTGATAATACAATACTCCCAATCAGAAACTTGATTTGGCATCTAGTTCTCAATTGACCTCCCTGTTGATAGGTGGGACAAGGTCATATGTGTAGGTCGTACGTTGTATCACAGGATGTTGCCGATTGTTATTTGTTTACGGAGATTTGAATAGAGGTAAAATCAAATAAATACTCCCTTTATGCAAATAACATCAGCGTGTGGGGTTATTCATGTTTTTTCTTCGTGATTGCTTTTTCCACAATCAATGCTGGTATCTAGCTTGGACACTTTTCAATGAATGAATTGATGTGCTGATTTACACCGATACTGTAGTATTACGTAGATTCTACTGCTCAGCTACATTAACTTCTGACAGTGTGTCGCTGTAGGGGAGGGTATGAGCCGCGTGCAAGATACGAAATAACGCAATGCTATAAAAGGATCCGTTTATATACAATCACGTCGATATTCAGCTGAACATGACGTGACTCCAACAAGAATTCGGAGCGTGACGTTATGCCATTATTCCATAAATTATACAAGTATCCCTATAGGTCTATGGGGGTCAACCACAAGGGTATGGTGAAACATGGCCCTAAACATACAGGTTATGTGTACGATGCAGTCCATGGGGCGGGCAGGACCCAGGACCTCATTGTTTCAGATAGATAAAACATTTTTGTCTGGATATTGGTGATGTAATTAACTACCAAAGTGCACGTGTACCAAAGGCCATGGCGCGAAAGTAAACCATATTGAGCAATGACTCTGCACACATCTTCCCCTATAAGGGTACTATACACTTCAACCTTTAAATACCGGTATACATGGCCGGTATATATGCCAGGTGAGGTAAAAGCAGGCGGGTGAATGGTAAGTTTGTAGTACGTATGTGTGAGGCTAAAGCTGGTAGTTACTGGTAGCCTGTGGGCAGGGATTTACTTTACCTTCCGCTCGGTAACCATGGACACACGTGTCTAAATGTCGTCTGATACAAATGTCGTCTGCTACCCACTGTCACTCTTCCACCACCCCACCGGCTCCCTTTACAACCCACAGGCTTGACTTTCACCCATTAGAGAACCCCACCCTACCTTACCCCTGCCAGCCCGGGGGCAAAACAAACCAAGCTGTCACTGAGCGATGTTCCCAATATGTAGCTACTGTTTACAAATAGTCGTCCTGCCCCCGGATACTGCAGCACTGATTATAGGCTCCACACTCGGCACTTAACCCTTTGAGGGCATCATATATGCAGCGCCCGTTTGCCATCATGATGCATGAATGCATCACTGGTGAGTAAATCCCCGATGCTGCACTCATGCATCATGCTGACCTCACAGAGTGGCTACACTTTTAAATGGTGGGTATGATGCAGCAAGCTGATTGCTGCAACTGCATCGCTGCATCAAAGAACATGAATCGTTAAGGCATCATGCCATCCTTAAAGGGTTACAGGGTCCATGTTGGGGATGAAGCCTGTATACATTTCAGATGAGAGATGGGTTTATCTTTTTCCCTTTTAATCCTTTATCTTTATCTATCTTCTTCACGCTCGAACATGGCAGGTTTTATCTGTTGATGGCTAATGTTATTGTACACAAAGCAAAGGGATTGGGCTCAATTTTCCGTCCCATACATCAGAACTGTCTTGTATGGGAGTCTAGAGGCGGTCAAGGTGGACTGATTTGGTTGTACATATGGGTGTATATATAGTAAGCATGTGAAAGGATATACGTAGTCGTGGGGGGGGGGGGGGTAGTACTCGGGGTTAGAATCAGTATAGCAGTATAGCTAAGAGTACCTGTGTGCAATTTCTATGTATGGGAGGGTCAGTCGGGGGTCAGTAGTTTTTCTTTTAGATCCATGCTTTCCCAGTACTGGTGGTCTTCCTCACCTTGGGTTATTGAATCAATTCAAAGCAGTGTTGATGTCCAATAACGACTTTACACATGGTAAACATTTCAAACATAATTATCTTAAAACTTGCGATATCATTTTCCATATTGTCCGAGTCATATTCAATGCATCGCCTCAGGGGGTTAGGTCAAGGCCATTGCGGTCACCCCTCGGGGGTAAATAGGTAGTAGGACATTATATCAACCTACCTGTTCCGGGGTGGTTGGGATGTGTTTTAGATCGGATTAGTGGGTGACAATGTTGGGGCATTGTGAGACAATGATACAAGCATACAGCAAAGTGAGCTACATCTCTGGACATACTTTATGACCTCGTGAATGCTGTTTATGACCTTGTAAATGAGACGTCCGACCTTCAAAAGGTCTGACCCCGGTTGACACCCACCACCTGACGTATGACACCAGTCTCCATGACCAACTCCCGTGACATAATTATACGGGGGGGGTCTAGATGGGGGGGGGGGGTCCCTCTGTGGCATGTCGATTTTAAGAAGTGCCCATGTCGCCCTGTCGATGTTAAGAAATGCTAATGTCCCATGTCACTATCTCTGATATTCCTCATGTGCCATGTCACTAAGGCTCAAAATGCCCAGGTCGCCATGTCGATTTTAGGGGTCGACCCCCATTATACTTCTGCTGATGTGTTCTCTGAATTGGACCATTTTAGAAGGGTGGCTACTGTTTTGAAACAACAGTGGGGGCAATGGATATGAGGGGGGAGGGCAAAGATTCACCAGTTTTGAGCTAAGAATGCAGTCTATTAGTATTTATCAAAGGAAAGGGTAACAGCATTAGATCTCTTTTGAGGGAAAGGGAGTGCATCCTCGCACGCTGTGACAGAGACACAGGGTGGAGGCATGGACTCTATATGTTAGTAAGCTGAGCATGGTTGGAGAGTGGCAGACACCTGTAGGTGACACCTGACAGCGCTGACAGTTCACTGGGAGCCCGCCAGGGGGCACACCCAGCACCTGGTCACATGGTCCGGTCACGTGGTCTGGTCACATGCTGGTGTAACCTCACAGCAGTGACTGATCTCACTACATGTACCCCTGCGCCAACGGACGCAGGAAGGCTCAGGTAACTGCAATCACAGATACAGAAAGTCTGGTGGGTAATCACTATGATTCTATATATAAAGTCATGGCGAAAATATCATGCAACTAAATGTTAAATTGAATGTGGTTATAATTATGTGGCATAAGCATGCTAGTAATTATTCAATGATATCCATCAATAAATGAATCCTGATCTTTCACGTAGGGATTAAAGCTCTGTTTATTATATCATAACAACCTCGTGTTTTATAATGAGTGCCTAGATGCAAAACTATTCGCAGGCATCTGAAACTGTGAGAATTAATAGTGTCCTACAAAATACATATAAATATCAATTGATTGATTGATTGGGTTGACGTCCCTACCCACATAAAATAGTCTACCCAACTAGACCGCCTCAAGCTTCTATTTCCGAAGGATAGCAAGTTTTCTTTTATTTGACTGGTCCTATAAACATGGACTAGTGCCATAGTAGGCAGGGCCATACAAAACACGGCATTTGATATATCAGACGTGGTTCACTGAGGAGATATCACAAGGCAAACCACCAGCATAAAGGCCAGGCCCACGCTTACATGGACAATGACTGCCAATATAGCTGGCTTACATTACTGATGATTAGAACAGTCAACAATGTGACTCAAATGTTATCACCTTCTACTATTCCAGTATGCCTTTTGCCAGTATTAGTATCAAGGGAGGCTTACGATAGGGGTATTCTACCCCTTCATGACCCCATCATGAAGGTACCCACTCCACAAGTGCCATATCAATCGCCAAAACGACCTGTATATCGACGAGCTTTACATATATATAGATGGCGTCAATGGTAGAGCCAAGTATATGTATGAAGGTCTAATGCATACAAGTTCACATATTATAGGGTCCCGTTACACTCTAGTATCTACACTGTTAGAAATTACCGTTGATTATACAGAAATTCACAGTTAAATTTATCGGTGCATCACGTTACCCGATGTTACAGTGAGGCAGCGTCAACCCAATTGCTTTTACAGTGAACCTCCGTAAACCATTATGGTAAAGCACTGTTTTTTTCCATTACACTGAAATTCGGTAATACAGGAAGTTCAATCTTTTCTAACTAGGTGGCAGCCTAGTTCCAGAGGAGATTTCTCTGAAGCTTCAACTATGAAAAGTGGATAAAATCTATAAGAAATCAAATAGTTCTCCATTACCTTTTTCAACGCAGCATCAACATTCTAGTCTAAACGTAAGTTTGATTGAATATTCATAATGAATAGTTAATTAACCTTTGTGGAAGTAGTTTGGATACCATAGACACCAGGCAAAGACACCTCTTGCGTGCAGAATAATGTGTCTATGCAAATGACTATATAAAGGAAATAATCCCTTAAAGTTTGAGCAACTGCAATAGCTAATTAAGCCTCCTTAGTCATTGTTTAAAAATAATGGTGAAAGGCTGTATATAATTACGGTGACTTCCAAAAAACGGTGACCCTAAAATAAAGGGTGAAAGCTTGGCATCCATCGTTGCCAGTGAATCACCGTTTTTTCTACGGGAGATTTTTAACAGTGTATAGCCTGCGAGTATAGCCCATGGCCTAAAGGTTAAAAAGGGAAATCTTCTTGTCCCATTATGCAATAAAGGTACAAAAGGGGCTTTTTATGGGACCTGTTTTATTTGATGATTTATTGTATACCTTGAGGGGATCCCTTTTTGTGTGAGTCTGACTGAGCTTTATTGAATTTACATTGTATGTTTGCTTGTCCTTTTTGTAAAGTCGGTTTATTTTTTCGTGTAAAGTATATAAAGTAAGGTGTATGATACATTTGAATACACATACACCCCTCTAGACGGTTTCTAATAGCATTTGAGTTAATTATATTGGACTTTGGATCCCATAGCATCACGGCTCATTCGCTGCATATCAATTGGAAAATTGAGCAGCACATATAAGAAGGTTGTGATTAAGATATTTGATGGCGTCTTCAATGCCCCCCACATCCCTAAATGTTATGCCTTTTCTCTAGAAAGATCCCAAAGGGTCAGTGATGTCATTTTTTCCCATCGCTGACTAGGTTAGACTAGGTTGGATATTAAACTGTATGACATGAATAGATCTATAATTGACAAATAAAATTGGCCAAAAATATATAAGCCAAAGAAATGTAGCATGTATAAAAGATGTCAGTCTCAAAGGGTCCCTAAAATACTTTTGTATTGAGACCGGGCACTTGCAGGGCTGCCAACCCTCCGGATTTACCCCAGAGTGCTACATATAACAGCCAATGACCCTATCCTGAGTCAGGATGATGGAACCTGACACCGGAGCGTCTATGGTGACCAGGACACTGAGAAAAGGAGAGGTCCAGGAGCTCAGTGTAGGTTATATAAGAGGGTGGTGTAAGAGATGTTAAGATAACGTGGCCGTCATAGTCCGTACTGCCCGGAAAATGTAGCTCTAAAAATGTCTCAGGGTTTCTTGCCTCAAAAACAGCATATGACATACTATTAGGTAAACAAATTGAAAAAAAATCTTTTGAAAAGATACTTGTAGATCACGCCAAAATGGTTTGAATTGTATCTGATTTAGATAAGAACTCTCAGGGTGGCTGCACTGGCAGTGTGTATAGACAGAGCTGCATGTGTTGGATTTATTCACGATGTAGTCCTGACAAATACATTTGTTATAGAGAGCAATCACTGTGTATCGCAGCATGTACCGCGCCCGTTACACGTACCCCTCGATCCCTTTTAATGATCAACTAGGTAAAGGTCCTACTGGTACCTACTCTTCCCAACACTAGGTAAGGGGTTGGAGGTCTTGATGCTGCCTAGACCTCATGCCACAACTGGGTGAGTGTCCTGATAGTTTCGCCTAACCCTATCCAGACTCCTTCCACAACTGAAGGCTTCATCTGAAGGATTTAGATCGTACTAATATCATATAGTTCAGACTGCTACAATGCCCAGCACTTAAAGGTAATGGTCCTGTTGGTGCGTAGTCCTGTCCAGTCTCCTTACACAACTAGGTAAGGTTATACGGATGGTGCCTAATCCTATACTATATACTACTGTATACTACTAGTATATAGTCACCACTGTCCAGACGCCTACAACAACTATAGGTAAGTCTCCCGATGGTACATGGTCCTGTCCAGACTCCCACTCGGTACGTGATGTTAGGTGGTGGGACAGCAACATGTTAATAATTCCAATATCATGTAACATGGTTTAAGTCCCGGGCCATGAGTGCATCGTAAGATCTGACCAGTGTGTCATGTGTCCTGGATTATTGGCATGTTATCGTAATCCCAGCGACCTAAACAAAGGAGATACCCCACGTCCAAGCGCAGTTGGTCATATACCACAAAACGTATACTAGTAGTCAAGGTACCTCCAGGACCCTCACCTAACCGTGCATCCCAGCACTGGGGCAGTACGGAAATGGGGCGCCCCCAACTGGGTCAGTGCGCCGCTAGGGGTCGGGGCTAATCTTACTACATCAACGCCACCTGGTGTCATCCGGCACAACGATAAGATCGGCACAGGTGAACCCCGGCACAGTTTTTATATTGCTGTGTTTTTTCCATGTTGCTGCCGCTTACACCACCTTCCATTCATCCTTCACAATATTAACCCTCTATGAACGGCATGATGCCCTAGGGCAACATTTGTCGTCATGATGAACAAATTCGGCTCTGGTAAGTGACTCTCTGGCACTGCATTGGTGCATCACCTTTAGGGAAGCTAATAACTAAGTCTAGGGAGCACTGTATTCGCCCATCATGAGGACAAAGCTGCATGGAGGATTAAATCACTACACCGTCATTAAAGGGTTCATGGAGGGGGGAGAAAAACGTGGCGTTCTGTGTTTTGTACAGCACAGAGGTATATGGACCACTAAGGAGGTGTCCCCACGTTACCATTGCTAATCAAAACAGTTTTGGTATGGAAAAACTAATAATAATAGGGGAGGTTTTCCCGCCAAAATGTGGTGAATGGAAATATGAAATGTGTCGTCTGTTGCTTACAGGCTGTTGTGGTTGTATGTGAAACTGTCTTTTTTTTCCTGGGTGGAAAGGCCTTCGTATACTCTGTCTACTAGAAGGGTGTCAGAGGGTTTTCAGCCACCCGATCCTACGCGTGTGGGGAGGGGTTACTGCCCCTCCCCCGGCCCCTTACCCTAAAGATTGTATTATTTTTTTCTCTCTTGGGCAAAACGAAGACGGGCTGGACAAGGGGACACTCCCGTTCCCAGAAGCCTGCGCGGAGAGAGTGACTAAGGGAGTGGTCATTATTCTGTTGGGTGGTTAGATGTGCGTTATACCTATAGTCTAACAGAAGCTTTCTGTCGTGAGTTATAAAGCGTATTAAATGGTGCACTGCTTATTATATTCTTATTCATTTTCCACGACGGAAAGGGGCGCGGATTTTCTCAAAGACCCCTCATTATTTTTACCTCCGATAACTTTGACTATAGTAATCCATGGGATCGCTAAAAAAAAAGAGAAGAAAGAATGCCGCCACACCCCCCCCCCCACCCACACACACACACCCTTGTGTTTAAATAATGACCTATCCTCAGGTTGGACCTGCCCGTCCTTCCCCGCCCGTGCCCTGTATGCATTCCCTATCTCCCATCTCTGAGTTCAGCAAATAAAACGGGAAAGGAAGATTCTTAGATAGTGGTCTTATCGAGGCTAGGCCGAGTGACTAATGGGGCGGCGGGGGAATACCTTTACAGGCAGGGGTCGGCCAGCATGACGCAGAAGCTGCACAGAGAAAAGAAACAGCGTCAAAAGGGAGTCCATGCATGTGGCCTCCAGAATGACTCCCCTCTTTAGGGGAGCCCAGGCTGCACAGGGGAGCCTATGTGACTCCCTGGCTGACCTAGAGGAGTTACCTGAGGGGTCTCTTAGTTCCCTAACTCACCTAAGGGAGTCATATAAGGACCTGGGCTCCCCCTAGAGAGGGGGTCATTCTGGAGGCAACTTGGACTCCCTTTTGACGCTGTGTCTTTTCTCTCCGTGTTGTACGCTGCACCACAAGAGCCACGTAGACCCAGGACGAGCGACGCAAAACGACCTCAATGGAATTCAATAAACTGCACTTTTCAAACTCTGTACTGCTTGAGTCTCAGCTATATATCTATGCATGTGATGAAATCTAAGTGCAGGGGCAGATCCGGGGCAGATCCGCTCGGGATGGTAGGGGGGGGGGGGGTTGGATGGATGCAGACCTCCCCTTTTCAATTGCTAAGATTATTAGAAATGAAAATGCATATATGAGCCCAACCCCCACCTAACTCATGGTTTTACGAAGTATAGCAGAAAATATATTCCCCATTCGGCACAGCCTATAAATGTGGTTGTGTGCCTGTCACCGTTGCTTCATGGTGAGGGGCTTCAAAACGTACTGGAGCACCATATTTCCCAAATAAACACATTCATACCAAGCGGGACCTTGAACCTCTCACTCTTCTACAAACGGACACTGACGGTACCTCCTTTCTGAAACCCTAGAACACTGTGACCATGGCACCTCAAGCTGACTGACCTGTTTAAGTCCCTCACATGGCTCTGAGACCTACAACATGCTGACATGCACAAGTCCTCTATAGCATGGCTGATTGATGATTATTAGCCATGTGTATTTACTGAACCCCGAGTGTAAAGAGGTGGTTGGTGCTGAGGCCCTTGGCGGTGACCCTGAGTTATCCTCAGACCTGTCAGGTGTGTGTTTGTATCTGCACTATGGTTGCACCAATCACATCAAAGACGCACACCAGCGTTCGTCCTGCGTGTCTACAGCGTCCCTTTCACACATAGCGTCCCTGTCCAACCAGCATGTCACTAAACACGCCCTCCACTCAACTTGGATCAACGCTCTATACCATCTCCCAGCATATATACCTTATTAAACCCTATAGAGTATAGGCCACAGTCTGAAGCTGCAGCTGTGACTGGAGAGTGGAGGGGTTTATCAGTAGATCGGCCATACTGGTTCCGGTGTAGAAGTGGTCGGGGCGTCAAGATGTCTACAAACATGGCGCGGGGAGTCTGGGGGCTGGAGAAGCAGCTCACCCTAACGTAAACAGCCACCAGTGACAGCCGGGCAGCAGGAGGCCACAGTTTGCAGTTATTAACCCTTTACGGACAGCGTACTGCCTTATTGCACTGCGCCATTGTGTTTGCATATTGCCAACCCTGTGGGGTCTGATTAATGCACTCCAGAAGGGTCGGGATGATGCACCAATGCAGTGCTGATGAGTTGCTCACTTGATGTGGTGCACTATGAAGACAACAGGAATATGGGGTGTGGAAGCAGCATGCCGTGTGTAAAGGGTTACACCACTCAGTCAGGGTGCACACGGTGAGGTACTGGCAGCAAGGGGGTGGGACAGGAAGGGGACGTATAGAGAGTAGCCACAGGAAGAGGGTATTGGGGAAAGGGATTCTGATTGGTTATTAGAGGGACAAAGGGTAGAACAACAGTAGGAGGTTGGGCAGTGTTCAGAAAGAAAGAAAGAAAGAAAGAAAGAAAGAAAGAAAGAAAGAAAGAAAGAAAGAAAGAAAGAAAGAAAGAAAGAAAGAAAGAAAGAAAGAAAGAAAAGAAAAGAGAGAGAGGATTGGGGCATAGAGACAGGGAGAGACAGGGAGAGACAGGGAGAGATGGAAAGAGAAACAGAGAGACGCACAGCAGAGACAAAGGGAGAGACAGAATGAGACGGACAAACGGCAGGTGCTTGTTGAATGTTCACTGACATGGAGACTGCCGGAATGTAGACAATAACTGGGTGGGAGGAGTTTTTGCCTGACGGGGGGGGGGGGGGGGGTGCAGGGTGATCAGGTGGCGGCCGTACCGCGGTACCACTTGACATGGGGTGGCTGTGTCCGCACTCACCGACATATTGGTATCTTGGTGGCTGCAAGGTGTAACAATGCCTCCTCCACGGGCCGTGGGACAATTGGTCTAACCCTTTGAGGCCAGCATAGTGCTTTAATGCACCATGCCTTTTTGACAGCATCAGTACTTGATTGGGAGTGCATCATGATTATTTTCACACTTAACCAAGTCTAACTGCATGGTTTCCCTGGTGCTGGACTGGAACTATCAAATGGGAGGGGTGATTTATCAGTGTTTATATCAGTGCTCAACTCAAGGGAATGACAACTTCTAATTCACAATTCGCTATTGCTAATATAGAAATGATTTGGTATCATTTTTATATAGACCTACTATCTTAAGCAAAACATTTCCTTGAAGTATTCAACCACATAACATGGAGATGATGCATGGTTTTCTGATCGTTCCAGGATGTGGTGAGGCCATATAACAAGAAGGCGTGTTTCAGGTAACATATTCAAATATGTAGAGAAAGAATAGATCAACTTTTCTCATTTAAACATAAAATTACAGAGTACACCCCTCCTGGATCTCGCAGTGACCCTAAATGTACCCGAAATCACTTAGAAAATAGAGCAATATTTCTAGAGCAAGCCATATTATGCTAGGCTAGATCGGGCTACCTGAAAAATAAGTTATCCTTTTTGTTGGCCTTATACTAGACTATACACATCACGTCTAATACCTAATATTACACCAAATATTTACATGAACGTCTACCTTGGTTCGCTAAAACAGCAAAACCGACAATCAATCATGGGCCTGCCACAGGGTCTGTGCTAAAAACCTACTGTAAGTCAACAAAGTCAGGTGTGTTCATGGTAAAACGTTTCTCTCCCTACTTTAGACGCCTCTATGTGTTTTTCAACTGGTAATACTGTGAAGTGGGTTTGGTTTAGATCATTTATTATCCATCTGTTACTAGATAGAACCAGTGTCTGCTTCGTTGAACAGCACAGGATAGTGTCTCTAAGACCTGAGATTTGTTCACTTTCCTATGTGCCATGTTAACCACCCTGGACCAGGACACAATGAGTGACCCTGGTGGAGGGTTTTGTTCACATTCCTGTCCCCCATGTGTACATATCAGTGTGCAGTAGGTTTGTGTTCACCCCTCCCCCTGCCCCGGGCCTTGTTTTGTATCAGACGCCGAATGTGGGCTCAGGTTGTGTTATGATCCTGACAAGAAGGTCAGGACCACTGCACACACTGCTCGACACACCCCAGCTGCTATAAGTAATACAAAATCACACCATGGAAGCCTGGACTGATCTCTGAGTATCTGTCAGAAGGCTATGAGGCACGTGGAGCATCGTTTCTACTTGGTGACTAACCCTGCCATTACTTACACTGTAAGCAGCCAAATTAACATGACCTTTTTTTATCCACCCCGATGCATATTGGATAAGCCTTCGGAGCGAGTGAGCAAGAGTTGTTTAACGCCATTTCGATAGCTAAGGTCATATTCATGGCGAAAACGCTATATCAGAATCAATTTGAAGGATACATACATGTGCCTATGCATTATGGGCACCAGACAAACCAAACAGCGGACAGGAAAGGGAGCTGAGAAAGACCCTTTTAATATGGGCTAAGGATAACCCTTTGGATGTATGCCTCTGCAAACAGGAATTAATGAAGAACTTAGTATTTTAATAGAAACATGATATCATGGTTTGTATTTATTGGGGTGCTGAAATTGTTAGTTGGAGAAACACTCGAGAGAGGGCTTCTAGGTGCATGTAAGTGCTATAAGTATCGGTATTTGGAACATGAAACTGTTGAAATTGACGGAGAATCTGAACCATCATCATTGGATATTAGAAATGGGGCGGGGACAAGAGGCCGTGTCCAGCCTCCTTCCTATACCGGGAGACGCAGGCCGACCAGACGGCCACCCAAACACAAGGCCGCCGGTCTGCCGCCGTTAAGCACTTCCGCAGACATCGGCGCCGCTCTCAACAAGCCCCCCCCCCCCCCCGCCCATCCCCTCCCCACCCAACACACACACCACGGAGAGAAGCGCCCTAGCGTATAGTACACAGCCCCGGTCGATGCCTAAAAACCACCGGGCTCATTTTCAGCAGCTAGCTAGTGTTTCTACAAAAAAGGCCTGCTGTGCTATTTTCCCTGACTGTAAACATTAGGAGGGTTGTAGCAGCGTCCTGCCGCCCGGCCCG
This sequence comes from Harmothoe impar, assembly GCA_947462335.1. Classification (NCBI taxonomy): domain Eukaryota; kingdom Metazoa; phylum Annelida; class Polychaeta; order Phyllodocida; family Polynoidae; genus Harmothoe; species Harmothoe impar. The sequence continues at coordinate 28,534,139 of OX381714.1, read as the reverse complement.
CTGCCCTCCTCCACCCCACACCCGCCCCAGGTCCACGCGCCGCGTGGGGGCCTTTTTTCTCTTTTTTTACGTAGTGTATAGTAAATGTGCACAGTTTCCTTTTAGGCTAGTTTTTTAGATGTGTGTTTGGGGCATGAGGTTAGGAGTACGGTGGGTATGTGGGTCAGTATGGTGCCTTGTTGTTGTTCATGGTTCATGGAGTACCAGGGGCACGGTGACAGTTGCCTATACTACTCACGGCCCGCGCGCCGCGCCGTGCCGCGCCCGTATGCCGCGCGCCGTGCCGCGCCGCCCGTCTAGAGCTGCTGCCGCGCGGCAACGCGCCTCTCTCTGGTCGCACACACGGCGGCGCGCCTTATGGGGAAATGTCTTGTATCTATATCAACCTTGTCACCCGTATCTCCCTTAAGAAGCACAACTCCCTAAACAGCTATATATGCAAGTGTACTATACGACACGCCTCTCACCGCCTTTTCAGTCCGATTTCATTTAGTCCGACAAGACCTACCCAATGATCCACCATTTGAGCCGAAAGATCAAGTGCTTCTTGGGATTTTACTAGATATGCCCCACACCCCTTCATTTTTGCTCAAATGCCTGAGCCCGTCACTCCTTTGACAGCCCCTCTACCCTGTTCTCTCCCTCTCCCTCCTCTCCGACGACGATCGAGTTTGGACAATGGCACCATTCCAGCCCCAGCACACCCCATGTGCGTGCCTCCTCTCCGGTGGATGGTGTCTAACCCTGTAGGGACAGCACGCTACTTTAATACACCATGCCCTATCGTCATCTTGATGAATGCAGCAGTGGCACGTTACACACCCTACATTCATGCATCGACCCTCGCCCCGAACGGGCTGTATAATGCACCGGTGTTACTCGCTGGCGCTGCATTGGTGCATCATGACCACAAATGAAGATGCAGCCTTGAAGCATCATGTGCCCCTTGAATGGTTAGCATGTTCCCGCAGCACGCACGTGGTCCCCATGTGTACGTGGCTGTAGATGATACCCTCCACCATTCTAGTCACTTCAGTTAACGTGACTGGACACACGCACATAGATAGCAGGGATTGTACACACAGAATACGTTACAACTGCAGTATACAATAAGTAATAGTAAAATAGTATTTGTTTCAAGGCGGTCATCTGTAATGAATAAAGTTACTAAATCCACAAATTGAGAAGTCCAGGCATCTTTAATATGATCATGATATATCTGACGTATCTCTGGAATAGATCTCTGGCCCAGCTTGCCAGTACAAATGTAGTATACTAGGCACCATCAGGACCCTTGTCCAGTTGGGACAATGGTCTGGGTAGGCCTAGGCACCATCAGGACCCTTACCTAGTTGTGGCAGTAGTCTGGGAAGGCCTAGGCACCATCAGGACCCTTACCTAGTTGTGGCAGTAGTCTGGGTAGGCCTAGGCACCATCAGGACCCTTACCTAGTTGTGACAGTAGTCTGGGTAGGCCTAGGCACCATCAGGACACTTACCTAGTTGTGGCAATAGTCTGGGTAGGCCTAGGCACCACCAGGACTCTTACCTAGTTGTGACAGAAGTCTGGATAGGACTAGGCACCACCAGGACCCTTACCTAGTTGTGGCAGTAGTCTGGATAGGACTAGGCACCACCAGGACCCTTACCTAGTTGTGACAGTAGTCTTGATAGGACTAGGCACCACCAGGACCCTTACCTAGTTGTGACAGTAGTCTGGATAGGACTAGGCACCACCAGGACCCTTACCTAGTTGTATAACAACCAGTTCTATACATGCTACACACATCTACGAGTCAGCCCTCAGTCATGGAGAAGGAGGAGGAGACCAGTGAAAAAGGAGCATGTAGAAATATGATAACTCCACAACAACACAGCTGGTAACACTCGTGTGGACATGGAACGAGTGTTATCGCATACCCGTCTCCACTATGATAATACTGGTGCTGAACCTCTCGGCTTACCCTCTGCTCGTTATGTATTATAGGCACCCATGTGTTCATGCAATGTGCATACTAGTATACACATATTTTGTCACCTGCAAGCATCTTTCCCAGCTAACAAAAGAAAACGTTATTTCACGTCAAAATAACCTTTTAAACCGTTATATAACGTTATGCCATAGTGATAAGCCGTCGAGAAACGTTATAAAATGTTGTATAACGTTTTTCTTGTTTACTGGGTTATAATTAAGCATGCACTTTTCTAAATATTCTTTATTCGTGTAAAACAGGTTGTACATTTATTATTCAATAGAATGAGAAGCCACGCAGAAAGAATGATCCACACAGCCCTATATGTAGCACATTTCTCTGTATAGCTCGTATATAGTCCAAGCATATGAAAGGGACGCGGTGGAGCTCCTCTGAACCCCTAAACCCACGGGTACCTACAGTAGGGTGTCAGGGGGTACTTACAGTAGGGTGTCAGGGGGTACTTACAGTAGGGTGTCAGTGAGATAGCCACCACTCAACAACGGCTCATGTGGCTGCAACTGGACCGGGCCAACACCCGAACCAACACCCTGCCGACCTTAAAAAAGCAGCCCACTCTCTGTGCTGCGAACATCAGCTGTCTCCCACTCCCCATCTCCCTCCTCATCCATGTCAGGGATACAGGGAGAACTATAGCAGTATATAGAGGTGTAAGGGGCTTACATGAGCGCCATTCTGGTGGCGGTAACTCATACAGCAGTTGGGTGAGAGAACAAAAGAAACGTAGACATGCTATTGCATGACATTGCATACAAATCAACTACTGTGGTATAAGTCTAGTACAGCCACAGTCCCTATAGGCTGAGAACACTCGTCTTGGACTCGTGTTCAGTCTTGACAGAGGTCGACATAATGAAGACGGGGCAGTGCTTGGTGAGAACCTAACTAAGGATGCATTCGTGTACTATGCTGGCCATAAAGGGTCAATACACGTCCGAAGGATTGGCATGATGAACCATATGCATCGCTGGCATACAATTGTGCATCATGACTACAAAATGATCAGAATGCAGAAACCAGCGTCGTTTCCGGGGGACAAAATGGAGTCGCCCATGTCCTCACCGACTACGCGTCTATAGTGAGACAGACTGCAGGTACATGTAGTAGTATAACGGTGTGGGTCCTACCTTTTGATGGACGCCTGTTGTGCTTATCTCCCATGACTCCCCAGTAGCCACCATTAACGTTGGTGATCCTACACTCCCACATAGTCTCACACAGGGCGGAGAAACTCTTAGTTATTGTGAGGGAGTGGACATTTTGAAACAACGGCGTGGGTGAGTGGATGGGTGGGTAGCTGAAGCCGGGAGCTGAAGGTAGGGATGCTGAGGGCTCGGTAGATTTGAGGAGGCTCAAAACCCTCAACCTCTATTTAGGTGGTCTAGCACCTTGACCCCTGTAATCCTTGTTAAATTCACCTTTCATTGTCAAAGGAGGGTGAACTTTTGGCGTGCAAAGTGTGATGAAAGCCTCCCCCTATACGCGCCATTTTGTCAGAAAATGTGCACTCCCGGAGCCGAGGCGGCGTTTTGCTCATGCTAATGTAAACCCGGCCTGATCAGACGCACGTGGCACTAAATACTGAATACAAACGGCACGAGACACCCGCCGCACCCAGCGCCGTCTGGCCGCCGCAACCAGCGCAGGATCCGGTGCACCGTGCATGCTGGGAAGGCTCTAAGACCCCTATAGCCGTTTTCAGCTGTTGATGGCGAAATGAGTTCAGACCCCGCCGGGGTCCAGGCTTCTATTGCTGTATACGACATGGGTGTTGTTCAGCTGGCTCAGCATATAGGATTTACAGGAGGATTTACAGGATACAGTCCAGTTCCTAAGATCACTGTATGACACCGACTAACGTGTGACCTGCCCCTCTATGAAAGTAGGGATTGTGCAAAATCGACATTTCAACTGACACTTTACACACTTTTACACAGTTCTCCCTAGTTGTAAATCGCATTTTAAAAAGAAACATATTAAATAATGTATACATTAAATGATATAGAACCATCTGCAGTAGAATCTCTGCAGTAGAATCTACCTACAATCAACTGTACACCTGCAGTAGAATCTACTGTACACCTACAAAAATGGCAACGTTTTGCAGTGTGTGTGCCTCTACGTGGTGGATCCTTTCTGTGTGGCTGCTCACACATATATTATATAGAATTACTACTATGCTTTCCGCACACCCCACCTCCCTCCTGTTGTCCATGTGCTAACCGCATAGCTTGAACTGAATACCTGCATATACATGTAGCGTGAGACAACAATGTACCATTAGCTGCATATGTTCTGAGTTCCTGACAGAAAATAGGTCCCCCCAGCCTCTGCGATAAGGTGCTGAAATTGTATTATTTGGCGGTTCAATTTTACATGAGGTAAAATGTCATTACGACAAATTCATCGATTCAAAATGACTATTTTCTTTCTGGAAAAAGTCTGAAAAAACTACTTTCTGAATGAGTACTGTGGAAGAGCTACGTCGTACTAGTACTATGGACATACAGGGGATCTCCTCCCTCTTCCCATCCCTGGACTACTGCCACCGATTTCTAGATAAAAAAAACAAGAAATGCTCAATGTGTGCCCACCCGCCGACATGATGTTAGGATGATATACGATGATACATGATGATCTATGGTGGGTGGTGTGGCCCACGACTCACGTCCCAGTAATAACACGTCCATTCAGGGGGTAGGGGTAGGGGTGGGAGGAGCCGCGCAGTGGTAGAAGGTACTGTCAGCCAAGCAGCAAGGATGCTCTATGCGAGGGTATGCCGATCATCATTTCTGCAAAACTTCTCACATTACTGAAGAACAAAATATTTGATTCCAATAATGGATATTAGGTTGGTATAATTATCGGGGTTTTCTTTGTAAATATCATTCTATACCATGCTTCAATGTCAGTGTATTCAAGAACTCTGAGAATTGTCCCATTAGCAGCATGGTGAAAATCTAGAGTCTTATTTCAATTTACTTCCTTTATTCAACTTTACAGCTATACTTTAGCATAACCTCTTAGTTCTGGGGGCATGTCGAGGATTATTCCACGTTGCTTTCAATTTAACCTGTGAGTGTGATAGATTAGCAACAACTCCATAACTGCTTTCCTTCAAGACCTAAAGCCTCTCCCGACTCGGCACACCATCAGAATCACTCTGCAGGCAGATACCGCAGTTCTAACTGATTGTAGTGTATGACTTGTCTCTGCCCGAACCTGCTAGCTAACACAAGAAATGGACGTTTAGTTTTGGTTTAGATATTTCATTGAAGTCGGTTGCTTGGCCGAGGGAGAGATACAAAGCCGCTCGGAGGCTATATGTAAAGGTTAACGTCTTTGTCACCCGGCTTTGTCACTAGCCCGTTTTCAGGTTCACATCTATGAAACATAATTACCGGTAAACACTTAAGGGCCCTTCTGTGGTATATATACTATACACACCATTGGTTCTGCATGATGCTTGAATGTTGCACTGGCGATTTACTCGTCAGTGCTGCATTAATGCATCATGGTGACAAAGGGCATAGGACTATGACGTGTAAGGGGTTGTAGAACATGGTAGTCACATGGCGATGTCAAATGGAGCAGAGACACACATTGGAGGAGAAGGGTACCACGCACATGTGTGTAGAGTGTGCAGACAGCCCCTAATATCGTCCATATCGGCAGGTGTTTGCATGTTGTCTGTGGCGGCCTCTAGCGGCCACACAAGGCGCCATGACCATCTATCAACCAGCCCCCTTTCATCCCACAATGATCCCGGCTTATCCCCTCCCCTCCCAGCCCCCCATCCATCACCTGTTATAAGCCATGCTTCAAGCACATCAAATGCTTTTAATATCGCCCACCCTGGAGAAGGTTAGCCTCTGAGGGTTGCCACTGGAGGTCCCTGATTATCCATTTTAGGATGGTATCATTCTTCAAGCTTCAATTGTAGGTGTTTTTGGTGCATCATGCCGAGTCTTCAGGAGTGCATCAACCCCGTAGGGTCGGCATGATGCACGAATGCAGCACTGATAAGTTACCCGTCCGGGCTGCATTCATGCATTATGGCGACCAAAGGCCATGGTGCATTAAAGCACTACGATTCCCTCAAAAGGGAAATTGACGGTCGGTATCATTGACAGGTCCAAAACCGCTGACAGCCTCCCAAAAAGGTGATATGATTTAATTGGCCAATCACAGCTCGCCACACTAACACCTGTCGGGGCTAATACCGACATTGGTTACCATGGCAACATCAAGCCGGCTATAATAGCGCGAGTTTGTAAATTGCGTTTATTAAGGCGGTCTCTGGGCGCGGCCATTCAGCAACCAGATGTCCCTTTATGCGGCGTGTTTTAGCTTCCTTGGGGGTAACACATGGTGCCAGCCTACTTCCTACCTGCCCCTGTCCGTAACCCTTTTAGGACAGCATAGTGCTTGAATGCATCATGTCTGATGCCAGAAACTCGACGGTGATGCATTCATGCATGCTGCATCCATGTATCATACCGACCCCATGGGGTTCATACACACCAGAAGGATCGACATGATACACTTCTGCAGCGCCGATGAGTTACTGGCCTGTAGGACGTAGCTGGATCGTGATGACATATTTATAAACATGAAGTATTGAAGCATCGTGCCGTCCTCAAAGGGTTATGGTTATTTCCTTTCTATTATAATCACTGGGGTGGTATGAGAGGCAAAACTGAGATTGAATAAGTGGATATCATCATTGATATTTGATGGATGTTATTATAATTTGTGATCATGGATAACGATAGATCTAATGAAGATACAACATACATTCCAGTGCAACAATGCCAATACATTCTCACTTTGAAATACATAGACATGAATGAAACGCATTAGTTGTATGTTTCAAAATGAAAGCATTAATAATTATCAAAAACAGGTTTCTTTTCATTTCCTACTACATTACGTAGATCAAACATAATGTCTCAAGTGTTGCTATTTGATTTGAACTATTATCTAATCGTACAGTCACTCATGCACATGACCATATTGAGATATGCGCAGTTGTTTCTTTACAATATGGTCTATCTGCTAGTGCTCTTCTGTACTAGCAGATGTAGTCGTGTACATGTACTACATGTAGGTGGCTGTGCATGTCGGTTCGTGCATTAGGCAGTGTATTAGAGTATCAGGTGTAAAACAGACGTGTGCATGATAGCACCCTCTGCACACCCCTCTACCCTCACCCCTGCCCCCAGCTCCATTATAGAAACATGAGGCAGCTGGCCGACAGGTCAGGGCACGACAGGACACATGTCATAGTCAGATACAACCTCCACAATGCTAACAAAGGTAATTTGACGTACTGATGTATGCAAACTATACACAGGCCCAACGTCTATATCAAATACATTATGCTTTCGTGCCAAGTCCCTTCTCAGTGTTGCTTCTTCTCAAAGTGACTCAAAGGCTATCAGCTCGTGCTCGTACAAGTGTGCTACCATATTCCATGTTTACAAATGAGCTGTTTTGCCGACCCTGCACTCCTATGGGACTTGTTTTAAGTTGCCTAGCTGCAGAATACTTGTACAGCGACTGGTACGGAAAATAAACCCACATTCGGCCCCACATTGCCATAATCTCTTTCGCAGTTTCGCAGTATGTACACCAAGATATGGCCATTTTAGTTTCAAGATTAAGCAATTTCCTTAAACTGATACCCCTCCTCTCATTTAGCCTCATTCAGCCACATGCAAAACTTTCCCAGTGGAGCAGCTCACAGAGAATAAATCACAGAGTACCTCACAGAACAGCGCAGCCTCATAAAGCAGCCCACAGAGAGTGGATCACATGGTAGCTCACAGAACAGCTCATAGAGCAGCTCGTAGAGTAGACCACAGAGTAGCTCACAGAACAGCTCATAGAGTAGGTCACAGAGAGTGGATCACATAGTAGCTCACAGAACAGCTCATAGAGCAGCTCGTAATATAGACCACAGATTAGCTCACAGAACAGCTCAGAGAGCAGCTTAGACAGTAGACCACAGAGTAGCTCACAGAACAGCTCATAGAGCAACTCACAGAGAGTGGATCACAGAGTAGCTCACAGAACAGCTCATAGATCAGCTCACAGAGAGTGGATCACATAGTAGCTCACAGAACAGCTCATAGATCAGCTCATAGAGCAGCTCACAGAGAGTAGACCACAGAGTAGCTCACAGAACAGCTCATAGAGCAGCTCACAGAGAGTGGATCACATAGTAGCTCACAGAACAGCTCATAGATCAGCTCACAGAGCAGCTCACAGAGAGTAGACCACATAGTAGCTCACAGAACAGCTCATAGAGCAACTCACAGAGAGTAGCTCACAGAACAGCTCATAGAGCAGCTCACAGAGAGTGGAACACAGAGTAGCTCACAAAACAGCTCATAGAGCAGCTCACACAAGGCTTACACAACAGTTCACACCACAAACAGCTCATAGATCACCACACGGGTATCCCACAGAAGATCAGAGCGGCGCACAGAAAGTATGTGAACCAGCTCCCCTTCCCCGTCACCTGCTTGCAGGCTATGTAAGAGCTCATGGAGCAGCTCATAGAACATCTCACACGGTAGTTGCCAGAATAGATCTAGAGCTTACATGGCAGGTTCTAGAACAGTTCATAGAGCAGCTCACGGAATATCTCACAGAACAGCTCATAGAACTGCCCATAGAATGGCTTATAGAGCATCTCACAGAGCATCTCACAGAGCATCTCACAGAGCGGCACACAGGACAGCTCACAGAGCAGCTCACAGAGCAGCTCACAGCGCGGCTCGCACTGCGGCTCACAGAACAGCTCACAGAGCAGCTCACAGCGCGGCTCGCACTGCGGCTCACAGAACAGCTCACAGAGCAGCTCACAGCGCGGCTCGCACTGCGGCTCACAGAACAGCTCACAGAGCAGCTCACAGCGCGGCTCGCACTGCGGCTCACAGAACAGCTCACAGAGCAGCTCACAGCGCGGCTCGCACTGCGGCTCACAGAACAGCTCACAGAGCAGCTCACAGCGCGGCTCGCACTGCGGCTCACAGAACAGCTCACAGAGCAGCTCACAGCGCGGCTCGCACTGCGGCTCACAGAACAGCTCACAGAACAGCTCTGAGGGCAGCTCACAGGGCAGCTGCTTGCTCCGTCACCTTGGCACACACGTGTTGCGGCCGGTGCCTGCCCCACTCTAGGTGCTGGAGGTGCCAGTGGGTGCATACTTTGGGTGTAATTTTCAGTAAACATGTGGCTCTCTCCTGTGCCGTTACCGATCTGTTTATGCTGGTGCCCGGTCCGACCAGCCGCCACTCGGGTGGTACAGCCTGCGCCGCGCTGCAGTCTGGGTAATTGGCCACGTCGCCTCCTAGTTCCCTCTTACAGTCGGCAGGGGGAGCCACTGGGCCTGGCCTTAGCTCTGGTACAGTGTACCCTATGCCTTACCCTTTCTTCTTTTTCTTTTTTTTTCTGGGGTGGGGGGGGGGGTTAACAAGGGACCCCAGACAAGTTGGCTCCAGTACCTATACCAGGTCAGTATGGAGACTGAGAAAATGACGTCACAGTTATAGACACTCACAGTCAGGGAGTATAGTCGTCCACATGTCGGGTCCTTCCTTACCTCCCTATGTTACCCACAGGCAGGTACACCAACAGGCATCTACCTCCAGGAGCTTTATACTAGAGTGTGTGGACGGTAAGTTGTCAGTGATCTGAATTATTGGATTAAAAGAGAGTGTTACTGATCCAACACTTTTAGGTCCACATTGTGTTTTGCTTTGCTGTGTCATTTGTCGTCCTGATTCATTAATACAGCCCTGGCGAGTCTATTCACAACTCTATATCAGGGCACGTAGGAATAATGAATTAAAATACAAGGCCCTTTGAGTGTTGGAACAAGGAAATATTGCCATGATGGCGCCAATACTATCAGGAAGCTATGGTCTTGGAGCCTCGTTCGTTGATTCTGCTAAACTTCTGGGGTAAATACGAACCCTGCCCACTTATGAAGAACCTACTTTACCCCCCCCCCCCCCCCCCCCACCCCCGGTTGGCCTCCTCCTCCTGCAGTCGCTACACACCAGTGTTGCCCCGACGTCATTTTAAATATTTTGATACTGGGGCCGACGGAGGGGTCTGCTCAGAACGAGGCGACGACCCGGACGCAGCCCAAACGCAGCTCAGACGCAGTCCACGTCCGGTCCTATCGGGGCACCTTCCACAACTAGGGAAGGGTCCCAACGACAGAAGCGCCATGTTATACCTAGTGACCATGTCGCACATGCTGGAGTTACAATGGGTTATGTGAGGAACACCCACACAAATGATAAAATAACGTCAAACCAGCTAATTCACTCCGAAATGGCGCTACAACCCGGCAGACCATGCCATAACCAAGCAGCATACCCTCGTGATCTGAATGCACTCCCTCTAGTCTAAGATGGATGAGGAAACTGGTCCGCCCCATAATGCACCTCGTTGAGGGTGCGACTTCCTGTGGCGTTGCCTGTTGCCGCTCCTGGCTCCATCTCGCGGGCTGCCCCCACACTAGTGGCACCCCTACCGGGAGAGGGCCGGGGCCCGACCCGCACAATTTCTTCATTTCATGCTCCCCAGTCAAAGAGCCGTTAGCCCCTGACCTCTGGAAGACTTAAAGGCCCCGCCTCTCTCTAAACTCCGCATGTCCTATAGGGTGGGGACGTGTTGGGTGTTGTTACTATGTCATTAAGTGTACTGCCAGCGTCAGCTTTCTACCCATATAGAAACACCCATGGATGTGTTCTTTTGTCTGTTGTAGCTGTACATGTGTTTAATTCCGGCCATATTACATACAGCTATTTTTCTGATACATGTAGTCTTGGAGTGGTGTACATGATGGGTCAAACGCGACCTGGCGACCTGGGCTGCTTTCCAGGCGACCTGGCGAATACAATAATTTAAGCGACCTGGCGACTTTTGGAAAAATTTGGCAATAGTATAAATGGTCTAAAAAAAGCGACTTTGTGACCTGGGCGCCTTAATTTCAGCGACTTCTCGACCTGAGGGGGGGGGGGGGAGGACCCCTCTGCACCACCATACAGGTCCCCCTGTGCTTCCGGGGCCCGTGCCTATTCACAATGATCAACAAGTATAGTAACATATAGCGTTGGTCTACATATAGCGGTTGGATGGTTACTACTACATTGTATATGTGAGAAACACGTGTGTTTTTATACAGATAGCGGTGGGTGGTCAACCTCTATATTATGTTATTGATACATATAGCGGTTATGATATAGATAGCGGTTGCACAGACTGTCTAATGACACCCTTTACCCTGTGCTCTATAGACTATGTACTGCACCCATACCACACGGTTGGACACCACTCCGAGCAGCTCCATCAGAGTGTCCAAGGCCTGAGGCTGCCCAACCACGAGGTGGGCGGGGCATGCATGGTGGTAGCCTTGTGGTTTACCTGCCACTACCCAGTTCCACACCTGGCTCCAAACATGAACTCACTCTAGGGCGTCTCTACAGGCTCACAGATGGTCACTTGAATGGTACAAGTTGCATTGAGGCCATGAAAAAAGTTGCGTTCATGTAACATGGCCACATTATCGAGATGGGGTTTGCCTCAAAAATAACGACCAAAATCGTAAAAAATCGTTAGACTATGATCAAGGAAATATTTCTTTCAAAGACGAGGGTAAATAAATACAGTTACTACTTTACCCCCTACCCCCGTCTTTGGGATCTCCTTTCCCCTGCCATCCCGTAGGCAACTACCTTAGTGGCCTGTATAACCGCCGGGTCTTTGAATAAGCGCCGGGTGTACAGATGTCGAGAGATGTCTTAAAATTGATAAATACACAACAGATTAAGTCTTCAATAAGTGCCGATCTTGAGTAAGCCACGGGGTAGAGCCTAGTCGAAATAAATTAAAAGGCACCCAGACGCTAAATACAGATCATTACGGTAGGGCCCTTCAGGAGGGGGGTACAGGGTGCCTACAGGAGAGGGAGGGCATGACACCAGCTCTCCTCCAGTGAAGCTGGCAGGGAAGCTGTATCGGGCTGACTGGAGGCGGCAGCACGTCAGTCTGCTGCTTCATACATCACACACTGCTATCAGTTGGGGCTGACATTCAACATGTGCTTATCTCTTACTATCAGCTTGTACAGCACAACCCCACAGATACCCTTCTAAAATAAAGAATAAAAAGAGTGAAATTCACACAGTGGCCAACTCAAATCCTGGTCTGAAACTATGCATATGCATGTACATTTTTTTATAAATCCCTTGTACATGTACATTATCTACATCACTGTATACATCAATCCCATACAAGACTCTTTGGACGATGGCAATCCTTAGTCGAGATAGCAGGCAATTGTGAGCAGCCAAAGCGAAAGCAGATTATCGGCTCTTGCTCCAATGGATCTTCCTTTCCGGTTGGCTGCTCAAATCCCATCCAAAAATGTAAATCTTTGTAAGTGTATCAGCTAAGTATTGATCTCTTTAAAATGGCCGAAAGGATGATCCCCCGGCCCTCCCTGGAGCATCCTTTCTGTGTGGCTGACCCCACACGTGGAGGCTCCTGTGGCCCCCTCCCCCTGTGGTGGCTCAAGGAGAACGGGCCTCCAGGTGTTGCAGCCAGTGCTGATGGACACGGAATGTGGGAGGTTCACCTGGAGGACTAATTTACACACCTAACGACCTCCTCCAGGCGCTAATTCATGGTGATGGCTCCATAAGTCAGTCATTGTTTATCTAGAGGGGATAAATTACCACCTTCATAGGATTATAAGCTGTGCTTTATCATGGTGTTTTATGCATCTTGTTGCTGGCTTCAAACAAATCATCTCAAATGATATATCCTTCTTGTTTGTCTGTCTGTTTGTCTTTGTTCTTTCTTCTACTTTTCCGCTTCTTTCTCGCTCACTCCCCCCCCCCCTTTATCCTCTCTCTAGCTACAATCTGAAGACATTTTTGTACAGGTTTTATTCCCATAGACTATTTTCCACCTGATCGTCTACTGAGTTGCTTTCATCTCAGATACGTGTTGATACACATCATGTTTCCAATCTGACCTGATGCTCATAGAGCAGGTGATAGTAGCCCGACCCAGCAGTCACCCTGTAACCTGCAAGCTTTACAATAAGGCTACAATGTTTACATTAACCCTCTAGTGGCAGCACAGTGCTTTAATGTCAGTGTGATGCATGAATGCAGTCCCGGTTAGTAACTCTCTCCCTGCATCATATACCGAAGCTATAATGTTGAAACATTCATGAAGGGTCGGCATGATGCACCGATGCAGCACGAGCGAGATACTCGTGGGCACTCCATTGTTGCATCATGGCGACAAATGACCATGAAGCCCTGACACACCATGCCGTCCACAGAGAGTTAAGAACCAGGGGCTTTGGTTTGTCCCCTGAAAGCCGCAGATATAATGAGTGAATGGAGCCTGATGTGTGACAGAAAAGGGATCCCTGTGTGTCAGGCATGGGGAGGGTCGGCATAAAGGCTGTTGGTGTTACCTTGGTGACTACCTGTATCTGATTACAACCACCACTAGGGGGTGCTGTAAGTCGCCACCACGCCGTCAGGGGGAGCCACAGTGGGCCGCACCACCCCCTGAAAAGGTACTGCGCGGAAGAAAAGAGGACAAGAAGGGGGATGAAAAAGGCGGAGTTGAGGTTGTCAGTGGTGCATTGGGGAGGGCTAGTCCGAGGGACGGCAGAGGGAGGGACAGGTGAGGGTTCACAAGGGCAGCCAAGGGCAGGGTCGGCAGCTACCTGGTAGTGAGGGCAGTCTTGTATGTTACATTATATTCCATGTTAACATAGATGGGAGTTCTTCATATCAGAGCCATTGGGCAATATCGCCATTCACTCTGTAGAATGAAGTATTGCTGCAGTGAGCGAAAGAGTTTGTGGATGGACTAGTTATATATTGGTGAAGTTGGAGGTGAAGCCAATAAGAGGTTTTATGTACCCTTTATCTTTCTAAAGTGCTTTATTTGAAGGTTTACATGTAAATACATAATCTACCATTTGGCTCGGTAATGCCGCTACATGTATGAGCCCCAGGTCTTTTTGAGGTTATTTCTTTCTATCTAGATTCATTAGCGTAATGGCGTCATATTTCCAATGAGGTTGTCTAGCCAGACTAGCCTGTACTCCATCTATATGGACGTTTAGTGAACCCCGTGCCACAGTATACAGAAGGGATAGACGACACGACCTGCAGACGGGGCTGCTGAGGCTGCAGTCCTGTACACTGTACACTGTACAGGTGTGTCCAGCTGGTGAATGCATCCTCCCCGGCCACCTGGCCTACATCCTCATCATAGTCTAGGACATGTCCACACTCAAACTTATAAACACATCTCAGCTAACAAAGAATACGTTAAATAACGCATCTAACGTTATACAACGTTTTGCCACAATAAGGAGCCATATAGAAACGTTATACATGTTTAACGTTGTATAACGTTTTCTGTTCAGTGGGATATCGATTTTAGCAAATCAAAATTAGAAACTGTTCACCCCTCTTGACATGTACACCGCCCCCCCCCCCTCAATAAGAGGCATCACAAATGTTTTGTCCCCGCCACATTTGTTGGAAAGAAACCTCACTTACTTAAGTTGGTATGCTGTGGTTGCACACTGAAGGGCCCTCCATCGGCTCAGCTACTGTACTTTGGATTCATTTTCCCCTCCCCATTATGCTTAGAACAGTGGAATACCTCTCTGAATAAGTGAATAAGAATAGATATTTCTACGTGAATAGGAAATGTCTGGTAGATGCATATTCCCCCTATTTGTAACGGCAATAACCACGTCATGGCCCGTCATGGCGGCATGTATGACCTGTCTGAAGACGGCCCCACGACCCCGGCCCACGACACAGCCATGTCCTCCAGCAGCCAACTTTATGCCACAATTAGTGAGAGATAATGGATGTGGTGGGCGATAATTAGCACTAATCACGTGTAATATCTTATAATTCTCGTCATACCAGTCGGCATCAATTACGACGAACACGTTCTGCTTGGGCCGTTATGCAATGATGACATGACTACCCACCCATGAAATAGCCCTAGATAGATCATGAAGTATATCTAGATAATCACTGATGATTCCTAATCTCGGTCGATGTCATATAAAAACCTATACCAGTAATTCATAACCACATGATAACAGGTTTGATAAGCGACATGGAACAAAAACCTGATGACTTTTGCTATCTAATAACAGACGACATTCTGACATTTCCCGCCTTCCGTCCAGACGTGGCCATGGGCTCGGTCGGTACAGACGACAATTCTATGACAAATTAAAAACCGATCCTGATGAAGATCTCTGTGCCATACTAATCCATCTTCATTCACCAGTGTCTCATTAGAGGATAGGGCTAAGCCGCAACTCCCCCTTCCCACATACATAATGTAGCAGCCTTTTTGACAATATACACCGAGGCTATAGCAGATGTAGATATACACTTTATCTATTTTCTCAGGTGTTCTGGGAGTTCTGGGCTGAGATTCCTCCAGGGAGTCTCGTTTGTGATGATTCCCTCAAGAAATAACGTTAGGCCATTGTTCTTTATAGCCACAATATATAGAAACAACTGCCATAGTATTCTGTGCCTTTATCAGTTTATACCTGTGAGATTGGCCAGAGCTTTGCGGTAGGGACGTATGTGAGGTATGATACAGCACGGGCAGTATCACAATGTGGGAGGAATGTGTGGTGGGGTGTGGGGTGGGTGGGGGGGTGGGGGTGGGCAGACCGTTGATACGGACCTAGAGAAGTGTAAAAGAAGCCACAGTGAAGGCGGGGCTGTTGGCAGGACTCGGTGTTAACGTAACCCTTTAAGGACGACATGATGCATCAAGGTCTACAGGGGCGGATCCAGAAGGGGTGGTCTAGGGGGGGCACAGCCAAGAAAATTTCGTCTAGGGGGGGGCACAAGCCGGGTCCTGCACCAAATATCCTATACTTAAGAGTCATACCAAGGGCCCCTTTTCCGGGGGTCTAGGGGGGGGGGGGGCACGTGCCCCTCAGGCCACCCCCTGGATCCGCCCCTGGTCTATGTTTAATCCTCAAATGCTCCAATGCAGTGCCAGCAGATTACTAGCTGGTGATGCAATGGTGCAGCATGTCGACCCATCAACCTGATGCGGTGGATATGGTGCATAAATGCCACCATCAATTGCGATTAACTCGACAGGGCTGCACCCATCCATTATATGTGATAACACAATGGCATAGTGCATTAGAGCACTTTGCTGCCCTTAAAGAGTTAACTCTCTAGCTCTGCCTTCACCCTATACCACCAGCATATGGCGGCCATAGAGGCTGTGATGTGGCTGGGAGATGTTGACAGAGTGCTCCGAAGCGCGTGGCTTCATGTGGATTTCCAAATGTGACCCCAACACAACACAGCTCTAGATACCACTCACAGGGCCCCTACATCTCTACACTGTCTGCACCCCTGCCACCACTAGGTAAGGGTCCGGATGGTACCAAGTCCTACCACAGCCATAGGTAAGGGTCCTGATGGTACCAAGTCCTGCCACAACTATAGGTAAGGGTCCTGATGGTGTGGGAAGCGACCAAGTCCTGCCAAGTCCTGCCACAACTAGGTGAGGGTCCTGATGGTACCAACTCCTGCCACCACTAGGTAAGGGTCTTGATGGCACCAAGTCCTGCTACAACTAGGTAAGATGCTACCAAGTCCTGCCACAACTAGGTAAGATGCTACCAAGTCCCGCCACAACTAGGCCGGGCAACTAGGTTGGTGTCCCAATGATAGCTAATCCTGCCACAACTAATTAAGGGTCCTGATGGTGCCAAGTCCTGTCTGGAATCTTGTGACCACTAGATTATGTTGGTACCTAGACTCCTGCCAAAAATATGTCGGGGTCCTGAACCAACTATGTATACCTGTACATGCAATGAATATAGAGAGTCCCTCTTCACCTCTGGTACATGTAATATTAAAACGCACTTTGAATCTCTAAAAAGAATGACTGTTGAGACCTTGCATTTCAGCAGCAGAGCCTGCATCAATGAGTAACTCATGGACTACTTCAGCATCCCTGAAACAATGTACTTCATCTCATCCTTCCCCAATACAACCAAACCATAAACTTCTCATGGACCACATTCGCGGAATCCTCAAAATCTAAGATGTCTTCACTTCTGTGATCTATCCCGGGGTTCCCAGTTCACTTCTTATTTCGTTCTATCCGAATCCACTTTGGTTTATCCCACCCTGACGTTGCTTTGATTGTTTTACTCAGTTTATTTGTCTTGTATCCTGTGAGGCGACCCCTTTTGGGTCGACCATTTGGTTTGGTGGTGTAATATTGCAGGTATCACACTTTAAAGCACTACATGCAGTCTATTCTTCCCCAACAATCTATAGCGGTCTTCATGCATCATATAAAGATACTTCTAATATAATATGTACATGTACTAAACCAATTATAAATACATCATGTAAAATAATCGAGTGGGCCTATATATTCAAGAACAGGTGATGGATTGGTGGGGTTTCACGTGATTGCACCGTTCCATTGCCCAAAGATATAGGTCCTATATGAAATAGGCCTTTACATTATGACATTTATCAAGTTACTAGCACTTCTAGACATGGAACTATATGTTAGATGTAATCTGTATTAACTACACAGAGAAAATTATCAGAGTCATAGTAACTCCCTTGTCAGGGTTAAACTGGGTTTAACTCTTTTACAAGCTCATTTGACTCTGCTAATGTAAGGTGTCAATCCCTATTTGACTCTTTTATCACTATTGACTCCTTTGCACTGCAGAGTTAAGTTGGTTTTAACTCTGTCAGTAGCAGAGTTAATCTCACATTAACTCTTCACAAGAGTCAAAGTGAGTTTGACTCCTATGTGTTTATTTTGTGATTACCACCAGGTGGTGACACCTGGAAAATAGCTGGGTGTTTACACTAGATGGCAGCAGTATACATTAAAGAGAGAATTCCCTCCAATGTAGGATACACTTTTCTGAACTGCAATTAAGGAAAATGTGTCAATTAGTTCATAATATATAGAAGTTTCCTTTTGAATGTGTAAATTAAGATAGAAAATAAAATATATAACTGGAGACACCTTAGTTGCAGTTTTAGATTAACTATAAGCATGAAACAACACTTCCTAAAGGTATCAACTAAACATTGGATGGCAAAGATGACAGACTTAAAATGGCCACTTGGACCAGTCTTATCTTGGCTAACTTGATGAATATTGCTTGCTACCTTTCATTATTCATAACTTGAGAGGTTCGCTGGGTATCCCAACAGAATCCTTACTTCTACTCTTCCAGAGGGGAGAGTCAATGATGGTTCAACTCTCCACTTTTAAGGAGTGGACCCTACTTTGACTCTGATTTAAAGGGTGTCAAACAGGTTTTGACTCCTTGCACAGCAGAGTCAATTATGCTTCAACTCCATTCAAGAAGAGAGTCAAACACAGTTTGACTCTCCTGCCTATTAAAGAGAGTCAAAAACAGAGTCATTCTGGCGATAGAGTTTTGACTCTGCTTAAAGAGTTAAGTTGACTCTGATAATTTTCTCTGTGTACACATTAACTGAAACTCACTGTCAACGAGAAGCAGAACAAGTAGCATATATCAAAGGAGGTCCCATGAAAAAGGCCAGTATTTGGCAGTGAATACACCCGTGTCAACATGATGGGGAGCATTTCTAATGAACAATTAAATCGTGAACTGGTACATGTTTGCCTGTCAGGCTTTCATGTTACCATTTGTATAGCCCCGCCGACTCACGAGCGGGTCCCCTGGAGCACATGCGAGCAGGCACGCAGAAAGGATGATCTTGGCGGGGGTGCCCGGATCGTTAATTTTGTGTGGCAGATCACCATCATGATGAAAATCTATTTCATACTAAAAAGATGTTAAACAAGTGAGAGGCATTTCTTTACAAAGAGCAGCCAAGCGAAAACGATGATCAGTGCTTCACCATGTGGAGCATTCTTTCTATGTCCCTGATCAAACGTGGCTTGATGATGTGGTATGGTTGCATGGGAGATGGGGGAGGGAAATTAGTCACATAGTTTGTTGGCATGGGCCAACATTGACTCCACTGGGATGCTAATGATATCTTAATTATTCACGTAACATGGGATCTACTGTAATGAGTATCAGTTATAGTTGTAAACGGCCGCACCCGGGAGGACCAATGACGTGATTTGTCTAATATGGACACTACCCAACTACCAATCCTTTAGGGACAGCATAATGCGTTGCTGCGCTATGAAACATTAACCCTTTAATGGTAGAAATGCACAAATAACTTTTGTCGTCATGATGTGTGAGTGATGTACAGTGAGAATTGGTGTCTGACGACGACCATGAACATGGATCCTTGGGACATGAAATTGGTATTTATATATGGAGTAAAAAGCAGCCAACACTTTGGATCCTGGTCATGTGGGATGATGGGATCGTGAGGCTGCTGTGGACATCACAACATGGTCATTATTTGGGGTTACACACGTCATGTGTATGGTAGATTCACCCTGAGAGGCAAAGTGATATTATATATGGAAGCGATTCCCATAGCTCCATGGTCCATGCCCATGGTCCATGCCCATGGCCCATGGCCCATGGCCCATGGCTGGGCATACATCTGCACGGGCCATCTACTGTATACTACTGACGCAGCATCCGCGTGCACGTCTATACTGGTTTTAACACACATGTAACATGTGTATCTCCCTAAAAAAGAGTACCACAAAAAGCCTCCAAGGCATGGCCACAGGGAAGGTGTGGATAGCCACACATGTTGTGTACATTTACTACATGCTGGAGCTGGTTGCCGGCGACAACTGGCTTCTTGTTTCAGCCTCTTATCTCCGAGTACAGAGCTATATATGAGGGGTGCTGGTGGGGCGGCGTCTGGACGGGTTTATAGACCCTGATGACACATTAACTGCCCCACTGGCCCCTACCCCTAGGCCACTGCCACCTTCCCTGGAGAAGACATCATTTGTGTATAGTGTAGAGACAAGGGCAACTTACCGGGCAGGTTACTAACTTTATACTATAACGTAAAGGCCCCACTGCTTACTTCTGGTGTTTCAATCCCCAGCATTCCTATCGTTATATGAAAATTACATTTTACCCGAGCCTCAGTAGATGTAGTAGAAATCACGACCTTGCCATCACAAGGGCCACTAGGCGTCATTTAACCCTTTAAGGGCAGCATAATGCTGTAATGTTTATGCCCTAAAAGTGTTGGCACTGTGATAGTGCGTCTCTCATATCGCCATGTAAAGATGCAGCCTTAAGAATCAGACTCTCCTTAGAAGGTTAAGTTATGTGTTACATTGTACATTATCAAACTCTCAAATCCTATTGCCTCCAGAGTCCAGTCAGGGACAGGGGCCAATCCCGGGGGCCAATGCTGATTCATGGTGCAATATCCCAGGGTCTGCTTCCTAATTCACCCTAGAATAAGATAACTCCTGTACAAAGGCAACCCCGAAAAAAATGTTGAGAAATTAAATAAAAATAAAATTCGTAATTGCTACTCACAGCCATTTGATGTCGGCGACGGTGTGCTGGCACATGGCTAGGAGGAGTACGGCGGCGGTGAGCGCGGCGGGAAGGAGGCGGGGTAGGGCCCGCATGGTGCTGGAGGGTGGAGGCGGCCTCGGTGTACAGTATCCTACAACCTGCTACCTTGTACGTAGCACTGGAGGACGGGCAGACCCCGCCTTACATGTATCCTGCAGGTACACGCCTACTGTACCCCACCTCTCACACTTAAAGTGGAAGCTTAATATCAGAGCAGGAGAAGATCAAATAGCTGCTGGCTAGTCACACTTGAGTAATTATGTGAGCAGTTGCGGCGTGGATGCGAGTTGCTCTTGTCCTTCTCGTATGTAGTGTTATAGTATTGCTATATGGTCCTGCTAAAGGTGGCTGTGTGTGGGTGAGTGGGACTGGTATCCGATCCCAAGCGTAAATCCAAAGTCAGACCAGAAAGAGTTGGTTATGTCTGGTACGGTATTGGGGCGAAATAGAGTAATTGTATCTTTGTGAAATAATCACAAAAGTCCCGAGTGTGAATGTGTGCGTGTTTGATATACGGGGAAATAAAGGGTACAGGTTAAGTTACAATCCACACATCGGGGAGAACTGGATCTGTATGTGTCAAAGCCTCCGCGTTTGCCTATGGTATTTATTACCAACAAATACTAACACAAATATCATGTATGTCAAATACACCCCAGAGAGAGAACCCAGAGTGGAGTGTTTGAGGGGGTTAGGTGCAGTGAATGGTGTGACTCTGTAGTGTTATTACACGGATCCCCAAGGTTCGCATCAACATTAGACCTGTATAAGCCCTATATAAAGCCCTACAGAAGAGCCCTTCTAGATGCCCTTACAGATGACCTTCCAGGGTACACTAGACCCCCTATTCTGGGGCTTCTTCCTCCACGGCTGTAATACAATTCACTTCATGTACTCTAGATGGCCACCACTGATGACCTTTCAGAGTGTACTCTGTACCCTACTATATAGGGCTTCCTCCAGGGTGATAACGCGGGCAGTTGAGAGTTTACAGAAGGCAGTCTACAAACAGAGTCCTCCTGCAGGTGAGGCCCTCCCCACGTGTAGCTGGGGGACCCAGGAGGACTGAGGAGGCCGGGGTGCGGCGGCAGGGGGCCGGTGTCTCCGGGTGTGAGGCCCGCCCCTCCCGGCAGGAGGCCCCGGGTTCTGTGTCCGTGCAGCGGGGAGTGGGCTGCTGGAGGGGGAGGTTTACCTCCTCCTGGGTTGGTGGTGAGAGTGGTGGTGCTGGGATTCTTTACTTACTGGAGGAGGAGGAGGGGGAGGGGAAGGGGTGGAGGATCTCCACACACCAGTATACCACCACCTCCAACAGTAGATCCTCCTGAGGGGTTGTAGGAGGAGGAGGCGGCCTGTAGGCACGTCTCCAGGTGTTCCTCCAGTGTAAACCGTCCAACTGTTCCACACCCTTTTCTACCTCTCCAGTGTTCCCAGTTCCGCTGTATATATTCACTATATTCCCTCTCTCTTTTCACAACAGAGAAAATGTAGCAAACTCTATGCGCACTGTGTTATCATCGAAGTATGTAAAGAATCCATATGAGATTCGAGAGGTAGATGTCTCGATGGATAGAAGAAAATGTGTACCCCTACAATAATCCAAGACACCTTTTTTTGGTCAAATTGCACCTCCTCTTTCTAGAAATTGGAAATAGTACAGATCCGCGTAAATGTGGGTTGGGTGATGATAAATCCACAGGAATTTCTTGGCAATCAGATCAACGTATCACCTTAAATAAATGCTTTGAATTGCAGAAAAGCAACAAAGTGTGCACCGTAGATAAGACCGGGAGACTGGGATGGGGCTGACCGGCTCCCCTTGAGTGGATACCGTCAGTCGGTCCCGGCCCGGCGGCCTTCTGTTAAAGGTCTAAACTGCTGAAACCACTGGGATGGTGTTCCTTTCCCTCTCTGAAACCCCTTCAGCATCCACTGTTGTGGGCCCACATTCAGTTGAGGTTCTAGGTGGGCCACTCGGTCCACGTTCTATATAGGCACTCACTTCCTCTATGTCAAAGTAGAGATAATCCACTGGTGCTTTATGGTATCAATAGAAGTCCATGAACGTGACTCTCCTGAAAGTTGTCTGGGTGTGGGAGTAGAGTCTCTGGGTCTGTCTACACCAGTGTGAGGTGCACTGTGAACTGACTAAACTGCCACTCCTCCTACTCCCTACCACCACTCAGTACTAGAACCAGCAGCCAACCAGTGTACACTCCCACCCACAGTCACCCAACTTTGCCACTAGCGCCACCCAACTGCCCCCATGTGGGAGAAAGCGGAACTAGAATCTTAACCTCACAATGAAGCTGGTAAATAAGCTGGTGTGTTTCTCCCCTGGACCCTCTTATTGGATATACAAGATAAAAACTTAAGATAGTCATGGTCATCAT
This sequence comes from Harmothoe impar, assembly GCA_947462335.1. Classification (NCBI taxonomy): domain Eukaryota; kingdom Metazoa; phylum Annelida; class Polychaeta; order Phyllodocida; family Polynoidae; genus Harmothoe; species Harmothoe impar. The sequence continues at coordinate 28,511,140 of OX381714.1, read as the reverse complement.
TTGATTTCTGTTTAAAAATGTGCTATTCATTATTCCAGGACTTTCGAAAATGTCAATACAAGTGGTGAAATTACTGGATCAGATTGAGTGTTGGTGAAGACCTTTTGGTCAGGCGGTATATATTACGATAAAAAGGAGCACTTTTGGACATCTTTGTGTGCATGGCTACAGCACGGACCCCATCCATGTATGTGAACTGTGCGTGTGTCATAGCACTCCGTGCTCCTTAAGGTCCCTCCCCTTTCCACCCTTTGCGGTCACCCCCCCCCCCCCCCCATACACACACACACACACCATACAGCAACCACCTGTCCAGGTAACGGCAGTATGTGGCCCGGCTGTTTGACGAAAGGTGTGTTTCATGTTACATTAACCCTCATATGGCAGCATGAGGCCCGCTATGATGCAACAGTGCAGGGCTGGTGAGTAACTCGCCAGTACTGCTTTGGTGCATCAACCCGATATGGTCGGCATGGTTCATGAAATCCAGCAATGACGAGTTACTCACCGGTGCTGCATGTACACACTATGATGCCGACAACTGGGAATGGTGCATTCGGGGGGGGGGCACTTGGTATATTTTGTATACACAGGTGTGCGGCTGGGAAGGGTACTTTTTGACCAAAATCCCCCTCACCAAGGGTCTGCTTTTCACCAAAATCCCCCTCAACAAGGGTCAATTTTCACCAAAATCCCCTTCACCAAGGGTCACTTTTCGGAGATTTCAACAAAATCCCCGAAAAAGGGTCACATTTTGCCAAAATTCTTCGCAAGAAGGGTCACTTTTGACCAAAATTCTTACACCAAGGCCGACTCCTCAGAGAAAATTGCTAAAACCTAGGCACTTTTGTCCAAAATCCCCCTCAGCAAGGGTCACTTCTGACCAAAATCCCCCTCACCAAGGGTAAGGGTTGTCAAAGGGCCAGCCGCACACCCGTGTCAAAAAAAAATTGAGTGCCCCCCCCCGGGGGTGCATTGAAACAAGATGATGCCCTTCAAGGATTAAAACACAGTTAACGCATTACAAGAACATGTCTAATGTAACTTACATCCAGAAATTATGCTTAACATTGTCTAAAAGTGTAAGCCTTTTTATTAAAGTTTCTAATGAGTCCAGTCCTATATGTATAGAGTCGAGTAGCCTGAAACACACGTCTGAGGGGATGGGTGGTACATGGGCTACACATGGGGGCTGGGGGGGGGTGCAGTTGTGTGTGGCAGACAGAGTGTGAGATGTGAGTCCTTAACACCCCCACCTGTACACGCCACCCTGGGCACTGGAGGAAAAAGCCACAGGTAAGTTCAGCTAGATACCCTACACTTCCAAAAATGGCGTCATATTTTATGATAACCCCGGACCCTCCCCACGCCCTCCTCGTTACTATTTAGAATCTGAAAATACCTCCCCCCTCCTCATTTTATTTTCATGCTCAGTAAAACAGGACTGAGCACTATGCTTTACCATAGTGGTTCTTGTTTGTTTAATATTTGATTCCCCGAGGGAGCTTCTCTCTACTGCAGACCCTGCTGTGTATGAGTCGTTGATGCAGCACAGACCTGGTTCTCAGACCGTGTACAGACCACGGCCCATTTTCCATTATCTGTTTTGCGGGTGCTGCAAGGTGCTGTCCGTCGGTATACCCACTACACCCACCGATCAGGCAGCAGTGGCGGATCCAGGAATTTTGGAAAGGGGGACGCTGTAGTACCTACAGGACCCCCTGGATCCGCCCCTGTGCAGGGAGCTGTTGACATGGCAATCGGGGGACCTGCTAGGAAATACACGCTGTGCAGCCTTGTAGCATAGCCTACAGTCGGCAGCCCGATCGGCCATGATCGGTGGTTGCCTCCCCAAATCGGCTAAGGGAGTGATAATTTTTTATCAACAGGGGAAATATGGGCGATCCTACATATTGTTAATCAAGGCGGCAAAGTTCCGACCTGCCACCTGGCGTATAAATCATATGGTCACGTGTGCTCAAATAAATGTGACGTCACAAGCTGTGGTCGCCATCATGCATGAAGATATTCGTCCGGTCTTTCTGTCCGTATTTACCGAATTCTCACAGGTAATGGGCCTAGGAACGCTTTGATCTACGGTGGAAGGGTGGAGGATTGATAAGAGATTGACCAGAGAGGTTGGAGACATCGGATGGGCGGTAAGAGCTGAGATTTAGACACGTGAAAGTCGGCACGCCGGGGCGACGTCGGAGGGGCCAGTGATCCACGCGGTACGGCGTGGTTGTAGGCGGGCTGACGTCGGACAGGGTGCCGGAACGAGGCATGTCTACGTGGGAGACAGCAGTGGCGAGGACGCCTTGTACGATGCTGCATGTTGTGTGTGTATTGTCAGTCGACGTGGATAGACATAGACAACACAGTGGACATTGTCGTGACATGTACGGAGTTGTAACAACAAAGTGAGTGTGCATTTGTTAACTGCTGTGTGTGTAAGACGAACAGCAAGGGTACTCGTTTATGACGCCGAAAAGTGCTGTGTCAGCTGATCATCAGTAGGTCAACAATGGCGGCAACAGGTTAGGACGTGCTGGTGAGTCGAGGGGACGTTTTTGGCATTATATTACGTTCAAAATTATCTGCAGTCACCCCAGAATAGACTATAACGTTTATAAAGACCCAAGGATACACTAAACCAGCGAGTTACTCACCGTCCCTGTGGGATTACCTGAAATTCTCGGTTTGAAAATTCAAAATTTCCCGCAAATCGGCAATGGCGGAAAATGGCGCAGAGCCCCGTAAGGGGGAATCGGAGGGCGACGACACCGAATCCGAGGAAGAAACTCTACTGCCACAACTCCACTCCAAATCGAGCACAAAACAGATCACTGAAAAGGTCAATGAAATCGAGCAAAGGCTGAATCGAGAGATAAAGGTCAGGAAAATTTCCACCAAATTACTTGATAGAATCGAGAAAAGAATCGCCAGCGCCGAAGGCGTCAATAAGAAGACGGTCGAACAGCAGGATATAATTTCTCAACGCCTACAATCCCTTACGGGCCTCATCGACGTCAACAAAGTGAATTTGGGCGCAGTTCAATCGGAAATTCATCAACATGCCACACGATTTATGAAACAAGATAATCTTGAGCAACAAAAGATTTTATCCATTGAAGGCGTTGACGAAAACATCGATGTAACTCTACGTACGAAACTAAACAACCTACTGACCGACCTTGACCTTCCGTTCGATGCCAATGTCGCCACACGTGTTTCACGGAGAGGGAGAAAAGAGACCGATAAGACGGGGAAAACACGGAACAGGCCTATAATTGTACACTTCTCGTCTGCCCACTACAAGAGTCAGATCTTTGGAAACATTGGCAATCTTAAAGGAGTGCCGGAATGGCACGGTGTACATTTGGCAGATGATTTGTCAGCGACTGACAGGGCCAAACAACGCGACCTGAGATGTTTACATGCGCTAGCTAGATCCAAGTCACTCGATGCCCAGGTAAGGGGATTAACTTTGTTTATAAACAAAACCCCATACTCATACGAACAGATTGACAACCTTCCTCATGAGATATCCATGGCAAATGCCAAGACCATCCCGGCAAGCGATGGTTGGGTATTCCAGTCTGAACACTCGAAACTCTCCAACCTTCACCCATGTGTATTCACATATCAAGATGTACAGTATGACTCAGTAGAAAGAGCCTACACGACTCGGATGTGTACGGTTTCCAAACAGCCACAGGTCCTGAAGAAAGTCAAGACTGCCAATGAACCACGTGACTGTATGTACGCTGCCAAGGCATGCAAACAGACCAAAGAATGGCACAACATGGACGAGCAGGTAATGGAGGAGATTCTTGAATGTAAATTTAGAGTCCCTGAATACCGAGCATACTTAGTTGGCCTCAAAGGCCATCTTTACGAGGGCACAAAAGATCCAAGGTGGGGCTGCGGATTCCACCTAGGCCAAAAAGACCAAATCAGCCAGGCTACTGTAGACTCAGTTAAATCGAACAAACTGGGCCAGCTCCTAGAGAAAATTAGAGGCAGGTTGATTAGTGAAGACGAGGACGAGAATGGGGGACAAATCCCAGCGGGACTACCTCAAGATGAGGGCCAAGTACCGGATAACACAGAAACCGAGGCCGAGAGAGAGGCAAGACAAGCAGAATTCTTTGAGTGAGCATGGGGGGGATGGGGCTGTGGCACAGAGGCAGGTTGAGAACTTGATGACACATTTTTGGAGACCTGCACCGAGACACACAATTTTTGTTGACTCTAGGGGCCACTCCAGACATGGCAGCTTATCTGAAGCAATTAAAACCACCATCCAGGACATCTCAAATGACCCGACTAAATTAGCAGCCTTTGAGGAAACTACCGGGGTCAAGTTTGACCCAAATGCTATACGGTTTAATGTATTTGTGTTCCCTGGAGCCAAGATCCAACAGCTGTTCAGCTGGGCAAACAGACACCTTGACCATCATCCAAAAGACTGTATCTATATTCTGGGCGGAGTCAATAATATCACCAACAAGAATAAGGCTACCAAAGAGATCACCTTCGACTGGACACGTCCAGAAGATATTAAAAGCCACCTATGGGCATACTCGGAATTGGGTATGACCTGGTTGGCCCAAAACCACCCCAGTGCAGTGGTAACTCTCTGCCCATTAACAGGTTCAAATCTCGAGATTCTCTCCCCCAGATATGGAGACAAGCAGAACATTGTCGACAAGGCAGTCAGATCCTTCAACCAAGAGGTAATAGGGATAAACCGTAGATTTGATGTCGCCATGCCCTGGCTACACAAGTATGTCCATAAGACAAGACACGGAAAGGACAAGGACTATTACGTCACCTTACCAAATGGACACCCTTCTCTACCAGATGGCATCCACCCCAGCCAGTACCTCCTGAACTTGTGGGCAAGAGACCTACTGGTGGTTTTCACTAAAAACTACCTGGCTCCCTCACACACCCTATTCTAAATTGATTATAAATATGGCAAGGCTTGTAATATGTTTTGTTTCTGTTATGGTATGGAAGCAAAACACTACACACCTTTAAGACCAAATTTCTGAAACTTAATTATAAATACCAAATAAAGACATAAAGCAAGCACTCAAAGACTGCCCTTGAACAGGTACCGAATAACCATGACTAAATATAATTAAGGGTTGTATTGATTGTTCAGAGTTTACAGTTACTGTTATGATGTTCTAGAACTGAGTAATAATTGTACCCAACCTAAAACGCCTGTGTTCTCACCCCCCAAAACCCCCCACAAGTTTTACATATTTGAATGTTCTATCACCTATTTACTTATTCATCTCATTTTATTGTTTGAAATGTAATTGGATAACCAGGGCCCGTCCCTATCCTCCCAACCCAGTCAATGACAGGTTGCCCCAGAAAATTAAGTAAACCTAATGGGGACGGCATAAAGGCCGAAGTCCTCATAAGGAAATGTACCATGTCTATCACTTTATACTTATATATGGCCTACTTAGGCCTTACATCCTTCAACCCATCTACAGGGATAAGTGTGTTCAATAGTCAATACTGGACTTTGCCATCTGACGATGGCAGGTCTTAGCACTATTGCTAGCACCAAAGGTATTCACTTCTTGCACTATAATGCGCGTAGTTTTAAGAGTAACTATAGTTCAATCTGTGCTGAATTTACCGGCCATGATGTCCATGTGTTATCGTTCTCTGAAAGCTGGTTCAAATCTATTGATGACCCAAATAGCTACCAACTTGCTAATTATACCCGGTACAGATTAGATAGAGTTGTGCTTAACAAACGTAGAGATAAGACAAAAGCGGGTGGTGGAGTGTGTATTTATATTAGAAATGATATTCAACATGATTACCATTGTCTAGAGGATTTTAATGTATCCAATGAAGATATAGAAATGCAGGTTCTTGTCATCTGTAAGCCTCATATGAAGCGCATTATTTACTTGAATGTATACAGACCTCCACGAGGCAACACTGAGGTATTTAACACTACACTTAAAAACACACTCACCAATATTCCCGGTAGAGATAAGTGTGAGGTCATATTGATTGGTGACATGAACATTGATGTACTCTCGCAAAAAGCACTGTATGACAAATTGGTTGATACACTCAACCCCTTTAAGTTGGTACAACTCATAAATGAGATCACACGTATTTCTCCAATCAAAGGTCAGAAAGACTCTATATTGGATCTGATATTTACAAACATTGACTGTGTCTCAGCCTCGGGTACTATAAATGTACATATAACTGATCATGTACCGGTATATATGTCACGTAAGATCATTAAAGAAAAAGCTGAGAAGGTCATCGTCATGGGTAGATCGTATTTGAAACTCAAGGATGACATGATAGTCAAATGGCTGGATGACTATAATTGGGAGATATTTAACCAGTCCAATGATGTAGAGGAGTGTTGGAGTATTTTTGAAAATTGTTTAATGTCAATAATTGACAAGTACTGTCCTTTGAAAGAGCTGAGAATCCCAAAATACCAAGACCCATGGATGTCAATTGACATTGTTGAACGTCTTAGAGATAAGAATGCTCAGATGGCGAGAGCCAGAGTGAGCCCAAGGCAGGGTGACAGGGATGATGCAAGAAATGTTAAAAATAAATCAAATAAATTAAATGAGAAAGCCCGTAGAAGCTATATAAAGGATACCCTTGTAGAAAATCAAAACAACCATAAGAAATTTTGGCGTATTATTAACAATATTCTTCCAGGACAGCAAAATTCCAAAAAAAACATACACCTTTATGACGAGTCAACTGACCAGCCCATCCCTGACGACCAAACTGCTAGCTTTATAAACGAATATTTCACAAAGATAGGACCAAACCTTGCAACAAACCTGACTATGCCTTGGAAACCCTATGATGATGTTTGTCAACATAGTATTGAACCTTTTACTACCAATGCGCAGGAGGTTGCTAAACTTGTACACGATATTAACATAAATAAGTCCTCAGCCATTGATGGGATTCCTACAAGAATCCTGAAACTGGCCTTCAAACACCAAATTGATAAATTGGTCAAGATTTTTAACCTGTCCTTCCATCAAGGTCTGGTCCCAATAGCATGGAAAATCTCTAGGGTTACCCCTGTCCCCAAGTCTGGCAACCTACGTTCGGTAAATAACTACAGGCCAATTTCACTCCTTCCTCTGCCTTGCAAGCTAATTGAACGTATTGTACATAATAGGGTCTATGGATTTGTTGAAAAAGAGAAAATACTCACCTGTAAACAGGGAGGTTTTCGACCGGGACACAGCACTGTCAGCACCCTCTGTGGATTTACGGACGAGTTATTATGTAATATCAATGTTGCTCTCGAGACTATCGCAGTGTTTATAGATTTAAGAAAGGCCTTCGACACCGTAGACCACAGCATACTACTAGCTAAACTAGAAAGATATGGCATTAGACTGTCAAACCTAAATTGGTTTTACAGCTACTTGAGTAATAGAAGACAGGTGGTCAATGCAAATGGCATCACCTCTAGTATGCTGCCTGTGGTCTGCGGTGTCCCACAGGGATCTATATTGGGCCCCCTATTGTTTCTGCTCTATGTGAACGACATGACAAAATGTGTTAAACATAGTGCTGTTCGATTATACGCGGATGATACTGTTATTCACCTGTGTAATAATGTTAGGCAAGTGGCTAAAGACCTTCTCCATGAAGATTTAGAGAACTACTATACATGGTGTATCCAGAATAAGCTCTCTGTTAATGTAACCAAAACCAAAGCCATGGTGTTTACAGCCTCCAATAACCACCCAAAAACTCTGGACCTAGGTCTAGAAATGAATAACGAAACACTCCAAGTGGTTAGTTCATACAAATACTTAGGGGTCATTCTTGATACAAATCTCACTTTTGAAAAACACATTAATTATGTACATAGCACTGTCTCTTATAAAACTTATCAACTAGCCTGTTTAAGAGACTTCCTGACAGAAAAAATGGCTCTTAATATATACAAAACCACCATACTTCCATACTTAGACTATGCCGACATCCTGTATATGAATGCAAATAATGGATACATAAGTAAGCTCCAGGTGGATCAAAATAGATGTCTTAAAATTTGTCTTAAACTGGATAAGATGACAAGTACAGATTTAGTACACTTTAATGCCCAAATGCCCATGTTGTCTTCTCGGAGATATATTCATTTATTGAATTTCATGTATAAACGTTCACGCGACCATCTCTATGTTGATCAACGGGCAATAGGTACCCGTGCCCACACGGGCCCACTAGTTAAGGTCACCCGTTCACATTGTGCCTCCTTTGACCGAAGTGTAGGATACCACGGTGCACTGTGTTGGAATGCCCTACCTCCAAATAGAAGAAATGCTGAAGATATAAAAATCTTCAAAACCCAGAGTAAAGAAGCGCTCACAGCGCTCATCCCATTGAATTAGGGGTTCACAACACAAAATACCTTCTTTATAAAGTCAACAAGGAACACAAACCCCCCTTCTTTCGGATAAATCTACCCTCCAAATTCATTCATTTGATTAACCAATAGATTCCTAGTGTGGTTAAAATAACACACTACCCCCCCCCCTTTTTTACTAGCTGGCGCCTAACCATAGCTCCAGGCTAAGAAATATAACCAACACCACACAGTGACCACTCGGTCAAGGGCAATGTCAGAATAGCAACCCAATACTCAACTAGAGTAGGGATGAAGGCAATGCCTTTCGTTTATTGTCAACTTAACCTAAGTCTACGTGTAACCACCGAGGTCCAATCTCTTAATGAACTCTGATAACAAAATACATGTATATGTTTGCCAAAAGTGTTATATGTGAAACATTGATTGATCCGGACCCACTGTGTACTGTACTTAACCCATGTTGAAACGAGACAATAAATGATTAATAAACCTAAAAAATCATGAGGACGACGTGGTGTGTATGTGACTGTGTGTCAGACTATGGTCTGTAACCTGTAGAGTGTACCATAGCCAGGATATCGACGAGGGCTGTGTCAGACAGTTACAGGGAGTTACATCCAGTAAGGTCTGTGTGGTGTTCATGTCGACTTGGGGTGTGTGTGACTGCAGGTGACGTCAGGAGACTGCAGGTGACGTTGGGAGACTTCAGGTGACGTCAGGAGACTGTAGATGACGTCAGGAGACTGTAGGTGACGTCAGGAGACTGCAGGTGACGTCAGGGGACTGTGGAGTCAGTCTGTCAGTTTGGAGGAACACCTGGAACTTTTGTGGACTGTGTACTGTGTTTGGACTTTGGTAGCACTGACTGTGCGTTTACAGTAGTAAGTTTATGTACTGTGCTGGTAGCACTAACTGTGTGTTTTCAGTAGTAAATTTATGTACTGTGGTTGGACTTTGGTAGCACTAACTGTGCGTTTGCAGTAGTAAGTTTATGTACTGTGTTGGGAGCACTGACTGTGCGTTTTCAGTAGTAAATTTATGTACTGTGGTTGGACTTTGGTAGCACTGACTGTGCGTTTGCAGTAGTAAGTTTATGTACTGTGTTGGTAGCACTAACTGTGCGTTTTCAGTAGTAAATTTATGTACTGTGGTTGGACTTTGGTAGCACTAACTGTGCGTTTTCAGTAGTAAGTTTATGTACTGTGTTTTGTGGCACTGACTGTGCATTGCAGTAGTAAGTTTATGTACTGTGTTGTGAAGTGACTTTAGATCTGTGGTATTCTGAAACGAAAAAATGGCTTCTGGGAGTACAATTTCCCCCTTACTGGGACCAAACTATGCCACATGGCAGATTCAGTGTCAAATGTCCCTACTAAAGGACAATCTGTGGGGGATAGTCAGTGGTACTGAAGGGGAGCCTGATGTGAACACCCAACCGGCTAAGCATGAGAAATATCTAATGCGGAAAGACAAGGCACTTGCTATTATTGTACTGGGGGTAGATCCCACCTTGCTATATCTGCTGGGTGAACCGAAAGACCCTAAGGCTGTATGGGAACAACTACAAGACCAATTCCAGAAAAAGACCTGGTCTAATAGGCTGTCGCTACGAAAAAGTCTAATCGCATTAAAAATGGAAGATGGGGACCCCGTACAGAAGCATGTAAGGAAGATGACAGAAAAGATAATTCATGAAGAGAAGAAAATCAAAGAGCGAGCAGGGGAACAGGAAACTGCCCTAGTGTCTAGCCGTAGACAGGAGAGCCAAGGACTAGAGTGCTATTATTGCCATGACTTTGGACATATTATGAGAAATTGCCCGGAGTTAGAAAAGAAAGGAAAAAGGGCTAGAGCTAGGGCTAGTACCCACAAGGCAAGTGTTGCTAGAGACAACTCCAGTGATGATGAGGTAGCCCTATAAGGAACAACAAGTTGTTGTTATTTCTTTTTGTGAAAAGACTCACTAAGTATTTTATTTAATGTAGGGAGGTGAGGGCTGAAGCCTCACACGGAAATGAAGTACTGGTGACCTCTCTTTCCAAGTTTTAGGTATTATATTTTAATCAAATAATAATAGCAGGTGATTGCTATTTGTCTAGTTTGTGTAACTAAATATGTTAAAGTAACTGGTTTATTTTATTATGTAACTTGACTATTGAGTCATACAAAGGACTTTAATGCCAGTTTACTGGACAACATTATTTCTCAAAAAGTGAACATTGAACATTCAGAAGGAGTACTGAAACTATATCTATATTTGAGAAGGAGCCTTTATGTTTGAATAACATTATCATCAATATGTAAATCGAGAAGGAGTATTGAAATATGTGCGATCCTACATATTGTTAATCAAGGTGGCAAAGTTCCGACCTGCCACCTGGCGTATAAATCATATGGTCACGTGTGCTCAAATAAATGTGACGTCACAAGCTGTGGTCGCCATCATGCATGAAGATATTCGTCCGGTCTTTCTGTCCGTATTTACCGAATTCTCACAGGGGGGGGTGGTTGGGGGGGTCCAAAAAATTTAACGTGTTTTGGGCCAAAAAGCCTGTGTGTTACTATGCTTCAAAGGGCCCGCAGGCGCGCGTCGATTTCCGACCCGTAGGGGGGGGGGGGGTAAAAAATTTCGACCCGTTGACCGGGGGTGAAAAAAAAATTCGCACGCTTCGCGCGGAAACCCCCCCCCCCCCCCCCCCGTTGTTAAAAAATGATCACTCCCTAATGGAAAATGGCCCTGAACGAGGAACCAGGACGTGCACGATTACAGGCAGGTCAAGGTGGTGGTGCAAGGTGTGTCCCTAAACATAGAGTTCGGGACAAATACATTGTAACAGGCTATAGTGCTCGGCCAAATGACATACCAGTACTTGTACAATACGGAATCTTGCCAACTCTTTTCTATTATTTCAGTATTTTGAGTTCCGGGAAGTTCTGTAAGTTCAGATGGTTATCACCTAGATTCATAGATCTATATAGAGGATTAGAGGGAAGGGGGAGGTTTTTATGTGTGTGGCCTATAGCATGGTATCATAAGGTGCATCTATCCAGAGCCTCCTGTCTCATGAAGGTCCTCATTAGCCTCATCCATCTCAATAATGTCATGTTGACTAATTTACCTTTTAGCCCAGATTCTCATGACCTTATTGACGTCCCACATATTCCAGAGGAACATTTAAGTTATTCTTTTAACAGTTGATGCACATGATTGTATCGTTATGTTATCTTCTATGAGTGTTGCTCTCAGTAACTCACGGGTGTAAAAACAGGGGCTTGCGCCCCCTCCCCCTCCTCCAATGGGAGAGGGCAGAGTATCTGTTGTGGCCCCCAAAAGGTGCTGAGGAATCTATATACAAATGTAAATACATACAGATGCATCATATGCATGTAAATCTTCCAAATTGCATGTTGCACAACACGTATCTTTATACACATCATGTTTGTATGGCCAGTCGTGATATGTTGTTGATACACATCACGTTTTGTTGATACATATCACGGTTGTACTGCGCGTGATGCGATGCCCAGAATCAACCACTTTCTAAATTCCCACGTCGACTTTTCCAAGATTCATCAAGGACGCAGGTCATCGCTGTGCATGGTGATGCATTGACTGAATATCAGTCCCAGTGCGCGGGAGAGGGTCACTTATAGGGGCAAGATTATGCATTACATTATGAGATATACACAAGATCTTTGTACATGTATAGGTTATGTATGAACATAATGTGCATGTATAAAGATTACGACCAGGGGTTAAACAACACAGACGTACACATTACAATCTGAGTCCTATACTCATCATATACATGTACATTATACTCCCTATTCATGGTTACCCAAACCATGTAAATGGCCAGTGGCACATGACGCATGACCTGCTTGTCTGTGTCCATGATACTTATATGGAATTAACCCTTTAAGGGCCACATAGTGTTTTAATGTACCATGCCATTTGTCGTCATGATGCATGCCCTGCCAAAGGTAATTGTCAGTGCTGCATTCATGCATCATGCCGATGCAACGGAATTGAAATCTTGAAGGGTCTTGTCATGATGCATGCATGCCGCCCCGATAAATATACTAAGGATGCATTGATGCATGTAGCCCATTGTATCAGGCGGTCCTTGAAGGGTTAAGCTGTCACGGAGCTAAATTGTAGCGACCTCCCATGTCACGGTGCCACTCTCACCACACGCAGCACCATTGTCACGTGTCTCTGCCACAGTCTAATTATTCACAGCAGAACTAAGCACATTTTGGCCCTCACACATTTTGATTAAAGAGTTTTGTCTTCAATTATGGCCTGAGTTGTATTTGAATGGACCTGATCTGATAAGGCGTATATCGTATAACGTGATAATCGAGTGTAGCCTCATGGATTTAATATGTACTGGTGAGGTTCTTACCTTTCTTCACAACTGGGATAGAGATGGTACAGAGATTTAAGTGGGGTAGTAGGAGGTAGGGCGTATGTAGAGAGTGTAATATGCAGTGATATGGTGCCATGTGGGGATACACGGCACCAGGGGGCACGCGACATGGCTGAAGACGGGACAAGTCTATATAGGGTCAGCATGTGGAACACACACACAGGATAATTTTAGTTATTTTAGACATGGTGTGGACTTATTGTTCTCCCAGCGACTTGCTTGCAGGATGATCCCCCCCCCCCCCCCCCCCACCACCACCACCACCACTGGAATATAATTATGTTGTCACAGAACTATTATTCTGTAGAAAACTCCCTCGATTCAGAAATTGGCTTTTGATATCAAAAGAGCAACCCTGCTACTAGACAGCCAACATGTATGTTTAGAACAAAGATCTAACATCTAAAATGAATTTCTTTGAACTACATATGATTATACTTTAATCAGCTTGGTTCCTGTCCCAACATGGATCTAACAGAGCAGTTGGGTCGCGGAGTTAGGTCTCTTCCTCTGTTTCTGACTCTTAGCGTCCGAGGTGGGGGTCTATTTTTCCACCGTCCCCAAATATTGTGTGTTATAATTGCCATTGGTGCATGATGTCGGTTTCATGTGATGGTCGTTTTACTAAGGAATGTAAGTTGAGACCTTGGGGATGAGGAGCAAATTAATAATTGGATCTCCCTTGGATGAGGGGTGAATTTTATCCCTTGTCCAGGGGCTTGGTGAGCAGTTTCCAAGTTGGGAAGGGGGGCAAGGGGAGGGGTAGTTTTGGCCGCTCTTGATCTTTTTCGGCTTGACTTTGCAGATTTGACATTTTTTTAGGGTTGGTCAAATGTCGGGGGCAGGGTCTCCCCCCCCCCCCCCGGTTGCCATGCCCCTGTTTTCAGCGAAAAATGCCACTTTGCGATGAAAATATGTTGTTTTTTTCCGACAAGGGGAGAAATCCCCCCCCCCCCCCGTTGGTTAATAATGACCGCCCCCTAAGTGTGACAGAAGTATGGTAACCCCTACATCTGCCTTCAAAATAACTTGCAGTTGAAATCAGACACGTTCTGATTTTGAAGGTATATGCCTTCAAAGTGTAACTCAAGTTTGAAGGCAGATGCAGCCACGTTTTGACGTCAGATTGTAGAATGAAGTAGTTCATTCTGGGAGAGATTCATTTCGATTACATAATGGGACGTAATATTGAATAAGGTTATTAATAAGAATATGAGTATGAATAATATGTGTATGGGATTATAGAAGCAACATGATATTAAGCAACTACATATCATACAGGATATAGGGGACAACTTAGGATAAGAAGTCATGAAGTATATGTGGAGAGCTATGTATTGCATGTAAGCTGCCTGGACATGTCACAGCTGGCTACCCTCCCTGAGCTGGGGAGGGGGGTCGACATGCAGGTAAGCATTGTTAGTATTAGGTGTGTGTGTTGTGTTACTAGTACAAATATGGAGGGGTGTATGGCCTGTGTGTGCCTGCCTGGAGTGGAGAGACATGTTGGGACAAAGAGAGCATGTAGAGGAGTCCTGTGTGGATTGAATAAAGCAAATCAGTAAGAACCAAGCTGTCGTCCTGTCAAGTGCTTCGTGTTTCATAGTGAATATTAGCAGTCCCCATTACTGACTTTACATTGGCGACCACTTCGTTTCTTAATTAATAAGCCGCAAGGCTTATGGACATGCAAGCGGGAATTTAAGTAGAGCAGAGGGTGAGGCTAATGGCAACTATGGATCATCTAGCATATATAGCAGACCAGAGGAGGCAGATAGAGGAACAGAGGAGGCAGATAGAAGCAGGATCTGAGGCAAGAAAGAGGGTGCAGGAGCTTGCCAAACATGTACCGCCGACGACTGGAGATGATAGGGACCAGCTAAGACAATGGTTGATACAAATTGACGAGATCAGACAATGGACAAATGGTAATGACACGATGATCATTGACTTGGCTGGTCAATTATCACGGGCCCCATTAAAGGCGGCCATATTGACAATACGAGATGGTTTGGACCCGCAGCAGGTCACATGGGTGAATATCAAAGCAGCGTTACAAGCCCAGTTCCTGGAGGCGGATGAACAGCAATATTTACAGGCCAGATTGGAGAGATTGGTACAGCAGCCAATGGAAGATGTCAGGGGATATGCACGGAGATTTAGAGCCCAGATGGAGATGGCATTTCCAGTGGAGGAGAGGGACATACCGTCTGTAAGGAGCAGATTAGTGAGACTATTCATAAGTGGGATTGCAAGTGAGTCTGTGAGGCAACAAGTAGCCAAGGAGAGGTTACAGGATCTGACAGCGGCCATCACATTAGCAAATGATGTGGAGGACTCATTCCGGACAGCTAGAGTGGAGGTGAGGGGTCAGAGGCAGGAGGATGCTTTTATGCATCAGGGTATTAGGCAGGAGGAGCCTATGGACATTTCAGCGGTGGCCACAGATATAGGAAATACAGTGAAACTGGCCATGAAGGATGTAGATCACAGAATGAAGACAGTGCAGGGGGAGTTGAAGTCAATACGTAAGGTGGTGGGGGCGCCAGCACCAGGACAGGGACAGGTACAGGCCCAAGTGGGGGAGGAGCGCGCGGTCACACAGGCTGCAGTTAACACTATACCACCTAAAGCAGAACAACCAGCACCGGCCATGGGGGATGCCTCGGTCACCTCTATGCCTCCATGGATGTTGGCATGGCAGCAACCGCCACCTTGGTTTCAACAATACTACAACTATGCCCCGAATGCAGCACAGCCTAGTCCACCACAACCACAGGTACCGTATAATGTCCAACAATTACCGTATGCATGTGTACAGCAACAACAGCCGGTACCGCCTCAGTACCAACAACAACAGCAACAACCATTTATGAATGGGGGTCCACAAGGGGGTCAGGCTCAGGGTCCACAAGGGGGACAGCAGAGGGGCTGGAGAAGGAGGGCCTGTTATGAATGTGGGGAGTTTGATCACTTAGCTAGGGGGTGCCCAAATAAGGGTAGAGTAATGCAGGCGGCTATAGAGGCTGCTTTGGACTCCAGGATGGGATGGGGACAGAACCAGTCAAAGGGACGGTCAGGGGAAAACTAGCAGCCACATCAGCATTAAATGACAATAGGGTATGTGTGAACTTGAATCTAGAGGGGATAATGATAGTATCGCTGATTGATACTGGTGCGGCAAGAAGTATGATGAGGGAGGATGTGTGGAGGGAGCTATGCCATAGGAGGAGCCAGCCAGCTGTGGCTCTTCCGGGGTTGAGGCTTAGAGCACTGTCGGGACATGATATTCACACTTTGGGGAGGGCGACAGTTAGGATCCATGGAGAGAAGTGTGAGTTTTACATTGTTAAGACATTACAACATGATGCACTGTTGGGGGATGACGTGCTAACAATATTGGATGCAAGTATTACATTTGCAGATAGAGAGGTGAGATTGGTGGGAGAATCATACCCAGCGATGTCTAATGAGGGGGGATTGAATGATATGGCGGGGGTGTATGCAGACATTGACTTCTGGAAGGAACAATATCCGCAGGTGTTCCCAGAGGGTGAAGATCCTATGGGCCATACCACATCCCTATACATGAATATAGACACTGGGGATGCAATGCCTATCAATCAAAGGCCATATAGATTACCATTGATCAAGAGGAGGTGGGTGGAGCAGGAGTTACAGAGGTTACTGGAGGAGGGGGTGATAGAGCCATCCAGCAGTCCATGGGCAAGTCCTATAACGTTAGCACCTAAAGGTGATACCTGGCGGTTGTGTACTGATTATAGGAAGCTGAATAGCGTGTCTAAAAAGGATGCCTACCCACTGCCTCTTATTCAGGATATTTTTGACTCCCTCCAGGGTGCAGCAGTGTTCAGTGTGCTGGATTTGAGGTCAGGGTATAGACAAATTCCCATGGAGAAGAGTAGCATAGAAAAGACAGCGATAGCCACACATAGGGGGTTATTCCAATTCACTCGCATGCAGTTTGGGTTGGCCAACGCGCCAGCGGCGTTCCAGAGATTAATGAATCAAATTCTGGCCCCTTATATAGGAGTTACATGTATGGTATATATCGACGATATAGTAGTGTTCTCAAAGACAGAGGAGGAGCATGCTGTACACCTGCACCAGATATTCAAAGTCCTCAGTGAACACAAATTGGTAGTGAAGGCTGAGAAGTGTCGGTTTGCACTGAGAGAGGTGAAGCTACTGGGGTACATTGTGTCAGAAAGGGGGATAACATCAGATCCAGAAAAAGTGGAGGCTATTAAGAATATGGCCCCCCCTACCAACATTAGGGGGGTGAGGTCATTTTTGGGCATGGCAGGCTACTACCGCCAATTAATTCCGGGGTATGCTGATAAGTCACAACCATTATCAGCTATGACTGGGAAGTGGGCTAGATTTGTATGGACCAAAGAATGCCAGGCAGCATGGGAAGCAGTGAGAGACTCTCTCATGTCAGAGCATGTGCTGGCGTATCCTCAGGTAAATGAACCATACAAATTGATGACAGACGCATCAAAGTACTGTGTGGGTGCGGTATTATTACAAACATCACCAGAGGGAATAGATAGGCCTGTACAGTACATCTCAAAACAACTGTCTGAACCACAACAAAGGTGGCCAGTGGTAGAGAGGGAGGCGTATGCAGTTATATATGCCCTTCGTAAACTGAGGCCATATTTGCATGGGGCAAAGTTCACAATATACACTGATCACAAGCCGCTGAAATGTTTATTTCAGAATGAAATAAAGAATTCTAAAATTCAGTGTTGGGCGGTGACTATTGCTGAATATGCTGCACCTATTGTGTACAGACCTGGAAAGATGCATGTAGCGCCAGACATGTTGAGCAGAATCAGAACGAGGGTGGATCAGGAACCGCTGCCCTTGGATCCCACACAGGCAGCGGTGATGTTGGGACCATACTTTAATGAAGGTATATTAGAGATGGATGGGATAGATATTACTCAATTACAAAAACAACAAAAGAGAATGGCAGAGTATGAAATGGGAGTGGAGCAGGAGGGAGAGTATTATGTGGCAGAAGGCCTATTATTTACTCTCAGGTCACCCCCGGGGCAATTGGAATACCCCCGGTTGGTGTTACCTAAGTATGCACGGCTTAAGGTCATCAAGAGGGCACATGAGGAGGTGGGGCATATGGGAATAGCCAAAACACTGGCAAGAATTCAAGAAGCATACAAATGGCCCAGAATACATAAGGATGTGTTGAATTATGTGCGGAGATGCCCAGCGTGTATTACTAACAGGGACAAACTTGACAAGCCTGCACCGGACCCTATGCCTTTGGCAGAATATCCGGGGCAGGTTTGGGCAATGGATCTGTGTGGTCCCTTTGCCCCTTCCACAGAGAACAACAAATATATCTTGACATTTATAGACCATGCCACGGGTTTTGCTGATGCCATCCCTATTAAAGATAAGTCAGCTGTCACAATCTACAATGTGCTACAGAGGAGAGTTTTTCCATGGGCCGGTATGCCTGAAATACTATTAATGGATAATTCTTTGGAATTTAGGTCGACGTTGATAGAAGGGTACCTAAAGGAAATGGGAATAGATGTCAGGCATATTATGCCATACAATAGCAAGGCTAATGGCCGCATAGAACGGTATCATCGCACTATCAAGGATATGGTGAGAAAAATGACCAATGCAAGGCCACATCTGTGGGAGGACTGTCTGGGGGATGCCTTGCTGGCCCATAGAACAACGCCATCCGATGTAACGGGGTTCTCTCCATTCTATTTGTTCTTTGGGAGACATCCGCCAAAACCATACTTTAAATTACTGGACAGAAGGGAGGGACTGGAGACATCTAGAATGGCACAGAGAGTCGATGAAGTATCGGGGGCATTAAAACTGGCATGGCGTAATGCTTATGTAAATAGGCAGTACAATATGGACAGGTTGCATGCAGAGGCGAACGCCACCCCTTTACAAGTAGGGGACGCAGTAGTGGTCTTAGCACAAGACACGACCAAACTTGATCCAAAATGGGAGCATGGGTTTCTAGTCACTAGGGTGAGGGGTTCTGTTATATCAGTGGTAGGCCCAGATGGGATTAGAAAACAGTTGTCAAGGGACAAGTTGAAACAAGTGCCAGCGGATGTGGAATGGGGGGATTTGCGCAGGAGACTCACTAGGGCGCAGAGGAGGAAAATAAATAATGACATACAGAAACAACATGAAGCCAGGGAATTAAATGGGGGATTATTGGAGGGGGGTGAGCAAATTCAGAGGGTGGGACGCCAAGAGGTGAATGGGGGAGTGCAGAGGGATAATCCACCCCCAGGCGACATGCCACAGCCAGTCCCCCCGGTGCCTATTGTCCACTTGGGGAATGAGCAAACAAACACAGGGGACGCAGCGACAGCACAGGGTGTTGCTAGGGACGCTGTTCTGCGCGGCAGGGAAGGGGGGTCGCAACAGACGGGACTGGGAACACAAAGGGGTAAGGGGGACCAATCACAGCCCCAGCCTGAAAAAAGGAAGGCGTGGGAGGGGGTGGGAGTGGGAGAGGGTCCATGGACAAGGGGTAGAGGGAACTTAGCAAAACGCATTAGGAGGTGGGCGCCGGACGAGTGTACTGCATCTGAGGCTAAACAGCAGTGTATAGACGCGGTTATAGCTTTTACACAGGATGGGGTGGTTGTTGCTGTGGTGTCTGCTGATGTTGCTGTACATGGCGGTGTCTAACCCTATCTTTGAACAAGATGGGGTGTTGGTACATCAAGACGGAGATGTGAGGAGGATAGCAGCAGCATGGTCGGTGGTAGTTATAATACAACCACCACCGGTGCTAGATACAGCGGAATTGGACGTAAGTTTCCGGACAGCTTTTGGACAGGCTGACCAGCGGTTTGGAGCGCAGGGAGCTACACACTGGAGGAGGAGGTGGGCGTCGTTGAAACATATGCTACACAAGCATACACAGAAATTAGTACATCAGGAAGTACTACAGGACAACATAGGAGAGGAGACATTGGGGGGCCGTTATAAGAGAGCCTGGTTTAATTTTATTGGGGCCTTGGTGCGACCCCTGTTTAATATTCCCGATTTTACAGACATTGAAGCACTGAGGAAACTAATTTTCAGTAATACTAAAGAACAAGAGACAATAGTACATCATGAGAAAGAAATGGTAACAATGATAAACATTACAAGGAGTATAGTACAGCTTAATGCCGACCATATCCAGACTGTTCAAAACCTGTCACGAGAAGCGCTACGCCAGGTGGCTTTAAACAGGAAGGCCGAACAAAATGACTTTGAAGCAATAAGTGGACTAAAAGTGGCAAGGGCACTGGATGTGGCATTACAGGAGGCAGAATTTGCTTTCAATTCATATATTCAGGCAGTAAAAGACTATCACCAGAAAAGGGTGGAGGTGGAGAGAGGTTGGTTAACTGAAAATATTGTAAACGAGAATCAATTAATTAGTATTATTATGAATATGGAAAACAAAGGATTTGAGGCGTTGCCTCCAGTGTGGTATTACCAATATGTTGCTGTGATTCCGATTTGGGAAGGCAGGGACCATCTGGCCTTCAGAGCTGTGATACCAGCCATTGATTCAGACAGGTTTATTATGTATTCATTACTGTATGTACCGGTGCCAATGACAAAGGATCACATGAGGATGGTGCAGGGGAAGGAGAGTGTTGTGTTACATACAATGACGAAGGCTTCCTTTACACCAGTAAATTGTTTGGGGACAAGACCTAAGGTATGCTGGCCGGAGGTAGAAAATCTGGCCAAATCATGTGAGAGTCAGCTGGTAAATGGGTATTCCCCCGATGATTGTGATGTTAAACTATTCGAGGCACGAGAGAGGTCGTCACATATCTTTAAAAAGTCCCCCCTAGAGAGCAGTGTTATTGTAGCACCCGGGGTGAAGGGAGAAGATGTGATATTGCGTTGCATGACTGATCCGCCAGTCAATTTACATGTTGATAAGCCAACTATTGTACAGGTGGGGGATGGGTGTATTCTGGAATCACTCCAATGGAGGGTGAAGTCGGTGGTACATGTACATGAGACCTTAAAGGTACAACAGAGGGAGCCCATTGCTCTGCCTAAACTAAATGTGTCGTGGCCAAAGAAAATGAAACCAGAAGTTGTAAGGGTGTTGAAATCTGTGGATCATGTAAAGGTTCCCATGATACATGTACAAAACTGGGAGAAAGAAATGCAGAAAGTTAAAAGGGAGGGAGAATCATATGCAGGGACGTGGGAGGGAATGGCTACCCACCCCTATGTAACAGCTGGGTCTAGCGGGGGAGCAGTGGTTATTTGTATTATTATACTTATAATTAATGTGTATTGTTTGTGTTGTTCAGGTAAAATGAGGATGTTGTCACAGTGGGCAGGGGCACCGGGGGCAGCACAACTGCTACCATCGGCCCCGCAGGGAATTCAGCCACAAAATATAATGGCTCCCACAATGATGCAGCAGCAAACCCCTATGATTGTCAACATGCCACCACCTCCCTACCCCATGCCGGGGGAAGGGTCAGCCCCGTCGTTGTCCGTCACAGTGACGGATGAACAAATTGCTAAGATAATAGGGTTTAACCCTCGTCGACAGGCTAGGGCGATTGATATGCAGTAGAAGGGGATAAGGAGTATTGTCATGTTTCATGTTATCGAAACATTTAAAATAAACGAGGGGAGATATGTAGAATGAAGTAGTTCATTCTGGGAGAGATTCATTTCGATTACATAATGGGACGTAATATTGAATAAGGTTATTAATAAGAATATGAGTATGAATAATAAGTGTATGGGATTATAGAAGCAACATGATATTAAGCAACTACATATCATACAGGATATAGGGGACAACTTAGGATAAGAAGTCATGAAGTATATGTGGAGAGCTATGTATTGCATGTAAGCTGCCTGGACATGTCACAGCTGGCTACCCTCCCTGAGCTGGGGAGGGGGGTCGACATGCAGGTAAGCATTGTTAGTATTAGGTGTGTGTGTTGTGTTACTAGTACAAATATGGAGGGGTGTATGGCCTGTGTGTGCCTGCCTGGAGTGGAGAGACATGTTGGGACAAAGAGAGCATGTAGAGGAGTCCTGTGTGGATTGAATAAAGCAAATCAGTAAGAACCAAGCTGTCGTCCTGTCAAGTGCTTCGTGTTTCATAGTGAATATTAGCAGTCCCCATTACTGACTTTACAAGATGACGTCCGTGTCACAGGGCCTTAAAGGTCAGACAGGGGGATGTAACATGTCGGTGTGAAACCCCACTGTAGTAGAGGTGTGCTGCAGACAATATGCTGCCACCTACAGTACCCCTGTATGAGGCACACACTGTTTAAACGGTTTATGGTAACTACAGGATGCAGGTATACACCCCTCCTACAGCCCATAAATGTGCAGGTATTCAAAAACAACACAAACACACAAACAAACACAAACACACAAACAAACACACACACACACGTATATGTATTGCCATCATTTTATTTCCGTTACTGATGATTTGTGTATAATTGAATAGATGAATGAAGAGTTTCGTTGTGTTTTCGTTTATGAGTTTTGAGATAACAGCACATTCTTATTCTGGAGAACTGTTGAATAGAAGGTCATTTTCTCAACGAGAATTGTTAAATAGGCCATAAATAAAATACCTAGGTATTGATTTTTGAAATCCTTGATTTTTATTCAGAGAGAAAATAGATGATTTAATTCGATTTTTCAGTATTTTTGCAAAACACAATAAATGCAAAAGCTGTTTTTCTTTATGGATCCATGAAATCGGTAAGGGGCCTTTTTTTCTTTTTATGGTTGTGTCTCACAAACTTGGGCCAATGCTTTCGTCTTTGACTGTGTGCCATCTCTGACCGGGTGCCATCTCTGACCGGCCTGAATAAAAACGGTTTATTTAGGGCAGATGATGATAAAAATGGGCAACTAATTACTACTTTAAAGAGTTATAACATCCATTAACCTTTTCAGCCAAATTCTATCTACATCTGCCCTAAATAAACCGTTTCCAATCAGGCCGGTCAGAGATGGCACCCGGTCAGAGATGGCACCCGGTCAGAGACGAAAACATTGGCCAAAGTTCATGAGACACAGCCTTACACTTCAATTTCTTGGTTAGGTTGGACATCAGTAAAAAACAACATGTGCTTTTTTAAATCCTAGTGGTTTTTTTAAAAACAAAACACAATAAATTCACAATAATCATAAAACATTATTTTTGTGTCCATATTTTATAACTATTTCTTCTAAGTATGATTGTTTATTTCATTTTGAAATAATGTTATTAACCATATGTATGCAATAATGCCTGGTTTAGACCTTACACATACAGGAATTAACAACAATAAATACAGAAAACAATGTTAGGTAAGGTGGATTTATTGCGTTTTGTAAAAAAAACACGGTGTTTAGATTTTATTACGTTTTCCAAAAAGACAATTTTTTAGACAGGCTGTATCATGTACTAGATGAGGACAATTTTGAATAATATTTTTCCACATTTCTTTTAATTGGCCCCAGCCTAAGATTTGTAAGATTTGTAAGATTTTGTAAGATTTTTTTATTCTTTCAATGTCACGGCTTTCACTGCGATTTTCAAAAGATGAATCATAGTGCTATGTACATATAAATGAAAAACTTATAAATACATAAATTAAGTGACTTACCAGCCTGTGGGTTTTACATAGACTGGGTGTAGCAGATTATATAACAACTCTAACTATGAAGAATGAGAGAGGGGTGTTGGTAACCCCTGTGTCAGAGCTGATTCAAATAAATTAGGTCTAGGAGGGCAGTGCTGGTGCACGTGGCCCTATCCAATAGTAGCAGGTGTGATGTCTTTATAAATTACCGGGCATTGTACTTACCATATGTCATTGACTGGCCTGTCATAGTAATATGGAGCGAGCTTAACCCTGATTAGATATCATATCATTTGAGCATGTCTCAACTTAACTTGGCTGAAATCCATCTTCTCAATAATACTTTTGAATTCAGCCCGACATTCAAGTTGTTGTACGTTTAGATCAAGCGAGTTCCAGAGAAGACACCCTCTTACAAGAGGTGATCTCTTTACCACATGTAATCTCTGTCTACCAGTTTTAAAACGAATTTTATTTTGTGCTCTGGTTCTGGGGTTTTCAGATATTATGATATTGTCTGGCGTTTTTGACAATTTGTGCAGATGTAGGAGCAACTGTGTGTCTCTTCTATTGGCTAACTTAGACATACCACATTGTGTATGTAAATCATCCTGCGTAATATCTCTTGGGTTTCTTATCCTTAGGCAAGACCTCAGGCCCCTGTTTTGTTGGGTCTGAAGACTTTTTTGATCTAACTGAGTAGCGCTATCAATAATAAAGCTACAATATTCCAACGAGGGGAGTGTACAGTGTTTGTAAATTTCAAGACAGGTGTCATTATCTATATAATCTCGTATTCTATGCGTTCTATAGTTCTTAAAACCACAGACATGTGTCCTTTCAGAGTTAAAGGTAGCAAAAATGCTTAACTTTGGTAACATTTTTATTTTCAATCTGTAGAGTAGGGACATTTATTGCCTCAGTCTTTGGACGGGTACCATATATAACCCGCATGGTTTTATCACCATTAATAGTTAGCCGGTTTTTGGCACACCAATCAGTTAATAGGGCAAGGTCCGGCTGACCTATGCGTGAGATGTCTTCAGCTGATTTCCCTTCTGTGATCATAACTGCATCATCAGCATATAATATCACCTCGGAATTTTCTACTACTGTAGGTAATTCATTAATATAATTATACAGAAAATAAGAGGGGTCCCAAAATTGAACCTTGTGGGACCCCATATGATACTTCAATAGGTTTGGATACTATATCATTAGCTAATGTACAATGTATATGGTTGCATAAGTAACTCTGGAACCATCGTAGGACGGATGTATTGGCGCCAATAATTCCTAGTTTGTCAAGTAATCTACCATGATGAACCGTGTCAAAGGCCTTTCTCATGTCTATGTACAAGCAAGAGGCAAGTTTGCCCCTTCCAATAGCCATGTACATTGTTTGGGTTAGATCATGTACAGCATCTGCTGTAGAACGTCCAGGGGTGAAGCCATATTGAAATTTTGAAAGAATGTTGTTTGTCATCATGTGATCAATCAGTTGAACATGAACAACCCTTTCCATTATTTTGCTGATAATGGGAAGAAGCATTATAGGCCTCCAGTTACTTAAATTTTGCAAATCACCCTTTTTGGGGATAGGGATGATTGTACCTTTTGCCCATTTTCTTGGGAAAATCCCCCTGTCCAAACAGTTATCAACAAGAATTTTAATTTCTGGGACCAGTAAGAGTAGATAATCCTTCAGAACATGGGCGTTAACATAGCTGACTCCTGAGGCCTTTTTTCTGCTGAGGCTCTGAGGTGTTTATTTTTGTATTTTGGTGCTTATTGCGTTTTGGAACCAAACTCTTCAGATATTGTGCTGACAAACACGGGATAGTGTTAAGGATTGTGTTTGGTAACACCCATACCTGGATGTCTCAGAAGAGACCTGAAGGAGACATGGGGGAAAGGGAAAGGTGACCATGGGATAATAAGCTAAAACGGCACGGCAGTTGCATACGAGTGATTTTATTCAACGCATGTATGCCACGGGAAGCCATGAGTTGGCTTCATAAGCATACACGTGGCATACACAAGTTGAATAAAAGCACGAGTATGCAGACTGCGTGTTGTTTTAGATTTATTATACCTAGGACAACAAAGCAAATGACTTCCCTATCTCTTAACTATAGGAGCTGCCGACTGCGAAAAAGAAAATTAGACTGCATGACCAGGACCCCAGGGCAGGGAAAAAAAATTAGACCCCTTTTGAAGACTCAGTATTTATAATACCTGGTCCGGTAATACCTTATTTATTAAGGTACATTGAGTGACTCGACGTGTAGAGATTCATTTCATCTCATATTAGTCTGGGAAACCTGATAAAAAACCTCCTGTTAGCTGTACAAACTTGACAAAGTCGGCCCGTTGGCACAGAGGCAAGAAATAAGGAGCGACTTTGATGCAAGGGCCAGAGCTGTCTGAAAACTTGTACGCCACGCTCAAGACGTGTACGCCACGCTCACGACGTGTACGCCACGCTCACGACTTGTACGCCACGCTCACAGCCTGGGAGTGGCGTACAACTACTTTTATGCCACAAATACGCCGTCGGCAGCTCTTATAGTTAAGAGATAGGGAAGTCATATGCTTTGTTGTCCTAGGTATAATAAAGAGCTATAAAGGTGTAGTGAAGGGGTGGGGGTGGGGTGTATTGGCAGCCAACTGGACACTTGACATGGGCCCCCATCCCGCCCACACCCCGAGGCCTTCCTGACTGTCTTCACCACGTCCATAGTGTCCAGGTATACATCTATATAGGTGGCCGCAAATAGGCCTATATAATTATGTAGATAGGATAACCAGGTTGTATTCAAAAGACAGTTTTATGACAACAACAAAGAAATCAAAAACCCGTTTTCTGTAGTTTCAAGAGAAACTGATGTTGTTGGTGATTGGCCGATGACTTGGCTCTCTGTTTGTTAATGTTTTAAAGGGCAGCACACAGGCAGCACAGTGCTTTAATCCACTACATATGCCCTTTGAAGTCATATTGCATGAGTAACTCGCCGGTGCTTCATTCACACATCATGCCTACCCTATATGCTGGTCAGATATTACCATGCATCTTTGAGGCTGACGCCGTCCTTAAAGGGTTAGCTAACCCAGAACAAACACCCAGTGAGGGGGAGGGGTGGCCGGACAGCGGACAGGGTCATGGCCTCCCGCCCAGCACCAATACATTTTGGATATCAGCAGAAATATGATATTTGTTTGACAACCACGTGACCCTTACTCTGAGGGCAGTCAGTGACCTTCAGACGCGGCCCAGCTAGCAAGGATACGTTGGGCCAACGTTGGCAATGGTCGGCACCGTCGCAGGCAATATTTCAACGTTGGGCCAACATTGAAGTGCCAACGTCGATACAACGTTGGCAAATCTATGTTGGACCAACAGTGAAAATACTCCCAGTGATTTGCCAACGTTGGTACAACATCAGATAATTCATGTTGTGCCAACGTTGGCAAATCAATGTTGGCCCAACATTGAAAATACTTCCAGCAATGAGAAGAAGGCCAATGTTGACCAAACGTTGTATTTCCAACATCCGCCAGAGGGCATGAAAGGTTGTATGGAGAGATTTTGACCACCAGCCCCATTATTTGTCCCCCATGATGGGGCATTACTAGGATCCCCCTGAGTTGTATAAATGTTTAAGCAAGAGTTATTCAATCCATAAACTATGAAATGTTGAAGTACACAAATTTTGATGTGAGATAACATAATCCTGGCAATTTTTATATGATGACACCATTTTGTGGGTTATAGCCAGCAGATAAGGTGTAAGGGTTGAGAGCCTATTTGGTATCACTTCTTGGCTCATTGGCCAACCTCCTGATGTTGGGCCAACGTTGGGCCAACATCATTTATTTGCGACATCATGGCGACATTCTTATGGATGGACAAATGAATGTTGGCCCGACGTCAGAATCTGACATCATTCCAACATTGACTACTGTTGGTCTAACGTTGGCCAAACGTATCTTTACTGACTGGGGGGCTGCCACACTTCAGGATACAGGTCGTGTACTATCAGATCGTGTACTATCTGTGGATGGTGCATACCACACTGCATGCAGCGGTGCCACACTGCCACACTGCCACACTGCCACACTGCGGGACCCCTCAGGTCGTGTGGACGATGCCACACTGCAGGACTTCTCAGGTTGTGTACCTGTGGACGGTGCCACACTACAGGACCCCTCAGGTGGTGTGGACGCTGCCACACTGCAGGACTCCTCAGGTTGTGTACCTGTGGACGGTGCCACACTACAGGACCCCTCAGGTGGTGTGGACGCTGCCACACTGCAGGACTCCTCAAGTCGTGTACCTGTGGACGGTGCCACAATACAGGACCCCTCAAGTCGTGTACCTGTGGACGGTGCCACACTGCAGGACCCCTCAGGTCGTGTACCTGTGGACGGTGCCACACTGCAGGACCCCTCAAGTCGTGTATCTGTGGACAGTGCCACACTGCAGGACCCCTCAGGTCGTGTAACTGTGGACAGTGCCACACTGCAGGACTCCTCAAATTGTGTACCTGTGGACGGTGCCACACTGCAGGACTCCTTAGGCCGTGTGCACGCTGCCACACTACAGGACCCCTCAAGTTGTGTACCTGTGGACAGTGCCACACTGCAGGACCCCTCAGGTCGTGTAACTGTGGACGGTGCCACACTGCAGGACTCCTTAGGCCGTGTGCACGCTGCCACACTACAGGACCCCTCAAGTTGTGTACCTGTGGACAGTGCCACACTGCAGGACCCCTCAGGTCGTGTAACTGTGGACAGTGTCACACTGCAGGACTCCTCAGGTCGTGTACCTGTGGACGGTGCCACACTGCAGGACCCCTCAAGTCGTGTACCTGTGGACGGTGCCACACTGCAGGACTCCTCAAGTCGTGTACCTGTGGACGGTGCCACACTGCAGGACTCCTCAAGTTGTGTACCTGTGGATGGTGCCACACTGCAGGACCCCTCAGGTCGTGTACCTGTGGACGGTGCCACACTGCAGGACTCCTCAGGTGGTGTACCTGTGGACGGTGCCACACTGCAGGACCCCTAGCTGTGTATACCCTGTCCGCAGACCTGAACACCCTAACCCACTCACTAGCCACTAACGCCATTTGTCTTCATCAAACATGTCTTGACTTCCTCCCTGGAGCCTCAGGGTAATATGCAAGCACACAGTTTACGCACAGTTTAGGACTTTAAATGTTTCCCCTGAACAATCCCGCAGGCCAAGGGCGTGACCGGGGAATAGATGAGTGCTGTCGTTAAGGTCTGACCTCTGTGATGTCAGGTCGTAGACAGGGGTGTAGACCGGGGTGTTAAAGTAAACCCTGTAAGGGCAGCATGATGCCTCAAAGTATCATGTTCCCTTGTCAGTATCAGGTGATGATGCTTGCAAGTAACTCACTGGTCCTTCCAGAGTTAAACAACGGCATAGGATCGGCACGATGCATGTATGCAGCACTGGCAAGGTACTCACTTAGGCTGCATTTGTGACAACAACATGGCATATTCTTTGTACGAAAGCACTATGCTGCTATTAAAGGGTCAACGTGCGAGGGATGCGTTTCTATTGTCTAAATGCATGGGTGTCAGAGGCTACCTGATGGAGGGGGGGGGGGACGAGCAAATGCAGAGCTCCCAAGTTCAAACCAATTTAAGTTTTAAAGATTATGAAAAAAAGGTTTTATGCATCGCAAACAGAATATGGTAGTATTATGTGAGGGGTTCTGAAGACTCCAAGACCATGACCAAGTTCAATATATATATTTATATATATATATATATATATATATATATATATATATATATATATATATATATATATATATATATATATATATATATATATATATATAAACTGATATGCCAAGGCTGAAATGGAACATAGGAGACAATACATGCAGAGGGAGTACAAACCTACTAAAGGTGTGTACTTCTGAGGGAGGAGATACTGTTTTCCACCTTCTATATGGCGATGCCTGACTTGTATGGTAATTCCCTGAAGAACCTGGTATGATATCAAAGCCAAGTAACAAGATTTCTGTGCAGAAACAGGAAACAAATATGGTCTGAAATAGCCCTCCCTTCTTATTAATCCGGTCTTGGATGTACATCATATTCTAACATTGGAGCTCTCATGATCAGTGGGCTGACAAGGTCTTGGTTGCTTGTGGTTTCCCCACAAGAGGGGGGGGGGTCAAAGTTTCATTGCATCATTTAGGGTTGCTACTGAACCATGGGGATTATCTTAATTAGATTAGTGTCACATACCCAAACTATGCTACCTGAGGTTTGCCTTAGTATAGTATATACCCTACACCCAGATGAGACAACATATATACATCTAGAATAGAAAAAACAATGGACAATGGACTTACTGCTACTAGTGGCGCCATCTTCATTTGCTTAGTGATACTTTTAAGATACTGTAAACGTACTTCATTTTTACGGATTTTTGCGGATTTTAAAACCCGCGAAAATATGTACAGAGCGAATATTTATCTTATATAGCCTATAGGCATACTATTACCATATTCCAAAATCCGTGAATTTAAAAACACGTGAAACTGCACTTCGTAGTTAATTCGCGAAAAGATAGATGCGCAAAAAAAAGAAGTTTACAGTAGTCTGATATAGTTTAAGATAGCATTAAGATAGCATTAAGATAACGCTCTGAACGTTTGTCCGCGCACCTATAGGAGAGCTATCACGGACGTGCGTGTACAAGAGAAGTTCATAAACAGTGCAGAGGCGTTAATATCGTTCTGCAAATCTTTATATAAGTCATCCCAAGTTGAACAAGGATGAGAGTGCTCTTGTACTGTAATTGCGTCGCATCCCATGGGGCTTTCCCGAGTTCACCATTTACCCCGCTCTAAACCCGACTATTGGCTTTCAGGAACTGGCCATTTTTTAACAACAGGGGCAGGGCTGTTGGATTTTCGTGCAAGGCCAATCATTCCCCAGTGGCATATCTAATATCTTCCTTCCCAACTTTTTAGGCCCAGTGTGTTACATTAAAAAAAGGATAGACTGAATTTCGTACACTCTCACCACCCACCTGTCTGTTTTAAAACATGACTATTCCCTTCCAATCTACCAGAACAGCTTCCTTCCCAGACACGACCACCACTCCCCCTGGTGCCAGACAGACACCAGCCTGTACAATCCTGTACACCCTCCCTCATGCCATGGGGTATGTAATTATACTTTATATCGCTGCTCATGCTTAGCCGATACTAAAGTATTCAGGGCCCGATAACTCACATGTTACAGCCAAGGAAAACGGATGCTCCAAATAGGGACATGCGGGGCATCCTTTGTGTGTGGCTGCTCGCCTTATTAAAACACTATTTCCTGGTTTGCTCCCATCTTGCTCGTCATCAAATGTCATACATTGAAGCTCGACATAGTGATAGTCAGAGCTCTGTGTTAGTGTTAACAGTCCCAACTACTGACTTGTTGCTAAAATCCCACCCCGTTACACAAGTCTTCTACATCCAATCATATACCGATTACTGCTAGTTGCTATAATCTAGCATCGTAAAACCATCTTTGGAGGACTCCCTCAAACCAAATTGGCAGTCAAATACCTTCTCCCATCGGTACCCAGTAAAAGCATCACTCACCAGCACAAGTCTAGTTGGAAGTATGACCTCACAGGCTCAATTGCCTCAACAAAGGATCCACTTGGGATGGGTCAGCCTCTGAGATGCGAGATAAGAAACAAAGTGGCTATTGGGGGAGATTTACCCTGGTTGTGGGCTGTGCAGGGGGCAGGCAGAGATGGGCAATTAGGATAGCGCTACCCCTGCAGCGGTCACCACTGAATGGGCACTCCTCACGGCCACGGCTACCAATGGATGGAGGTGCTAATTGTTCCCTTTCTCTGGCCTGCCTTGTATGGTCAATTGGCCAAATTTGTTCATTTGTGTGCTCACCAATACAAAGGGAACATTCTGTGTGTTGGCTAAACGTGCTGGTGCTAAAAAGGTTGGCGTGGTTGGGGCTGGGGGAGATTTACAGGCCCTGCATGTTTCTGTGCAGCTGTATTTTAACCCTATTATGACCGCATAGTACTTTAATACCCTTGTCCATTGTTAATTGTCATGCATGACCATAGCCTTGGTGAGTACTCACCAGGGCTAAACTCATGTATCCTGCTGGCTCTGCATGGCTGATGCACTCTTGTCTGCATGATGCACCAATGCAGTTACTGCGATTTACTCACCGGCATTGTGTTGGTGCATCATACGTTAACCTTGAAGGTTTAATTGATTCTCTGTCTCCATTTTACTTTCAACAATGTGCCTTCTGTGTGTATGTCTGAATCTCCTACAACTAGGACGTCTGTACAGACACTATACTTGAACAGTTCAAATCTAAGGCTTAGGTTTCAGGTAACATAGTCTGAAAATCTAGGTCTAGGGTAGCTCGGATTTTTTTTTTTTTTTTTTCTTTTTTTTTTTTTTTTTACTTTGGCCTAAAAAGTAGCCAAAAATTGACTCGAAAACTTCCGTGCCAACTCGCCAACAACAGCAGTGACTATCAAATTGACTCTGAAATAGCCCAAAAATTACTTGAACTATAAATTAAAAAAGAAATTGGCTAACAATTTCTAAGGTCCACCCTCTTTTTCTAGGTAGGGTCAAAATTGACCCGCAAACTTCAGCGCCGACTCCCCGGCTACAGCGTTGACTCGTGGACCATCAAATTGACTCTGAAATAGCCCAAAAATTACTTGAGGCCAAGCCCAAAAAAAAGTTGGTCAATGGATTTCGCGCACCTCATTTTCGGAAATGGAAAAAAAATTGTCAATGGATTTCGCTCGCCTCATTTTTTTTCAAAATTGAGAATCTTTTTTTTTTTTTTGAACTTTTTCTTCTGATGATTCCCCCAGATCAACCATCCAGTTAATTCTTTTGTTAAGGATTCACTAAGAACTGTGGTCAGAGGCTGGGTTAAAAAAAATTGTCACTCGCTCCACTACATCAACAAAATCCGTTGACAAAAAAGAAACTTTAAAAAATAAATTCTTTAATATATATTTTTCTTCAAAGTTGGATAAAAATGTCTAGGGTCGGCCCTGTTTTGCTAGGTAGGGTCGGGTTACCTGAAACACAACTCTCTTTTTTTTGGCCTAAAGTATATAGTATGAGTTGATTGACAAACATTTAAATCAATGTACTTTCCCTTTATCAAAGTAAAGACTGTATCGCTAGAAGTATCACTAAGTCATGTAAATAAATTAGAAAAATAAACATTTAAACTACTTTTGCATCATGGCATTATACGTCGAGTATGGCACTACCGTGCTCCCATATGTTTAACACAGAGAAGGCCGTATCAGGCATGTAATAAAAGAAAATATCCAAGTATGTATCGTTCACATGTATTGTAAGTGACTCTCCTGCAAGGAGGCAGCCACTGGGCGCTCTTATATAGAAAGTAAAGTTTACATCCTCGATCATCAATGTGGCATCAATAATAAACCTGTATAAAAAGAAGTGGAATCATGAGACACCTACACGATATGCACATCTTTTAGCATATATAATATATATAATTAGGTATTCCCAGAGTAGCTCACCAAAATTTACAGAATGGCCACATACTAAATACATAGTCCAGTGAGAAGTTACTGCATTATGCTGGTTCGTTTATGCTTCCCCGAAGCAAATGCCATGTGTTAGGGAGCTTCAAGTAAATTGGCCACTGATTATAATAACCTAAAACTCTAAATAAATATAATCATTTTGATAGAATTATTCTGATATGAATTTAGGGAAAACTGTCCCAAGGGTTTATAATTCGAGTCCATTGTGGTTACAGAAAAGAAATGCCTATATCTTCAGCAGCATTTGAGGGGAGTATAGTAAGGGTTTGCCGAGTACTCTTACTTGTCATAAGTAGAGTTTTGTACTGATCGAGGTTGACTTGAAGATACAAGACTCGTATGGAGTTTGAGGTGTGCGTGTGTGTGAAGGGAAGACTTGTGTACCTTGGCAATGGCATGTAGAAGTGCCACCCAGGCAAGGCGGACCTCGTTTAACCCTTTAAGGACAAACTAGTGCTTTTATTCACTATACCTATTATTGCCGTCATTCTAAATCATTAATTCCCTTCTTAAGGGTCATCATGATGCACTCACACTGAGTTGTTTCACCATGGAGACAAATGAACATAAAACCTTGGGGAATGAACAGGGACATGGAGCCTTGGCACCTCGTGTCATCCTTAAAGGGTTAAGAGTAAGACCCTTATACCTAGATGGCCAGTCTGACAGGACATGTCTACCTGAGTCGGAATAAAGGGGCCAGGATATGACAGGGGAATGTCCACTAAAGTGTAACTAGGGGTCCAACGTTGGAACCTACTTCACCTCAGACAACACTGTGTTTTCCGTCGTGACTGGGTACCTTGGGTAAAGTTTGTTTAGAGCAGATATTCTACCAGAACAAACTTATGCCATGAGTTGTCAATTTTTGAGCACGCATGTAGGCCGCGATTGGGGAAGCTCCTGCATTGTTGCATAATGTCATGTACATTAAAACTATGACAACTGCGTCTTTACTGATCAATATTATCAATATTAACTTAAATAGTTTTGCTTAATTAATTATACTTTAATGATAGCTAAATCTGAAGGCCTATTTTAAACGTCTTTTGTAGCTAGTACTATAGGTCCCTTTCTTTACTGCCTGGGTAAAATAGGTGTCATTGTTGGGCGTGCTGCGTACACTAATATAATCTGGATATATACCAAAGAATGTCAAAAGTCTGCTCTTTTAGGCTTTACGGGCTATTTCCATTTGCTGTCTTGACAAAGCGATGTTTTGGCACTACACAGATAATCCAAAACATTTCAACATACCTATGATTGTTGTGCTTGACGTTTTCTCTGTATCTGCCCAATAGACAGTCCGTCACCCCTCCTCCCCTACCTTCTCAAGGAGTGGTCATTTATAAGCAGGGCAGGAGTACACCGTGTATGGGTCTCCCGGGATGGGTCTGCACGTGGAATGTCAGCAAACATCGCCTAAAACAGCCCTTTAATACTTACCCTGAGGGGAAGCGACGTCATATTAATGTATTAATGTCATCGACAATCCCTCTCTCTATACATGCCTATTTTCCGGGGTTTAAATTGTCATATGGCTAAAATGCCGGGGGCCTATCGTGTACTATCGTGCTAGGGCCGATTGTCAGGAGGGATCCTTGCCCGGACGCCCCCCCCCCCCCCCCACACACACACACAGAGCTGTGGGTGGTGCAGGTGACCCAGACAGCATCCACCCCTTTGTTGTTTAATTGATGTGGAAGGTAACAAGTGCCTGGCTGAGCCAGGTCTATTCTCAGCTGCACCGTCCACGGCTTTATTGCTGAGCCCCTTTTATTGCTACATACAGAGTGTGTAAGGGAGTGGTCATTATTTATAAACAGGAGGCGGTGATTGGTGGGTCGGAGAGATTTAGACCCCTCCAGAGGGGGGAGGGGGGGGGGTGATTAAAATTAGACCCCTCCAGAGCGGGGAGGGGGGGATTAAGACCTCTCTACAGGGGGAGGGCAAAAAATGTCACCCCTTTTCGGCGAAGAAGCCTGCGCGCTACTGTAGTTCAAGATGGGAGGCCGGAAAATTCCATAACAAATTTAATCTCATAACCAAACCAGGGTAAATACAACTTTGTGAAGACGCTGGCTATTTCTGACTCACTGCAGTAATGCTATAATATACCTATAATGTGATTACATCAAGATACAAACGGGACTACAACTAATCTTATAGGGCACCCCCGAGGGCACCTAGGGCTCAGTCTCACGACTTTGTAACAATTGGATCGTCTTTGACCGGGTGACGTCTTTGACCGGGAGGCTAGAGAAGGTTTTTGTTTTCCCCCTCATATCTCTACTATTTGTAAAATTATGTGGATGGTTATGGCATAACACTTTGCACAGTGTAGCTCTTCAAATTCCACATACCATAGAAAGTCTTTGACCAGGCAGAGGAAAAAATAAAATTGAACGTGTGGCTCATGCCACAAATGACTCAGGGTTGCAGCGGTTTCTTTTGGTCTTTTATGTCTGTGAATAAAATATATCGGTTATGCACTGTTCTATGTGATTAGGATCAATCATTGAATGATGTTTAATGTTTATGTATTTAACTATAGAAAATGGAACAAAAATAGTTCAAGTCAGGTTCACAAAATGTTTTATTTCACAGTGTTTATCAATTACACCTAAAGGGACTGTTGTGTGATTTTATCAATCATTTTAAAACAACACAATGTTTGGCTCCTTTCTCCCCGCTGCGGCGGTCCACAGATCTCTTAAAAAAGGTTTTGATGTTGAATTGTCCAGTTTTGATGTTGAATCACCAAGTTTTGATGTTGAATCGCCGAGATTGAGTGCTTACAACCCTCCCCCCT
This sequence comes from Harmothoe impar, assembly GCA_947462335.1. Lineage (NCBI taxonomy): Eukaryota > Metazoa > Annelida > Polychaeta > Phyllodocida > Polynoidae > Harmothoe > Harmothoe impar. Next base: position 28,475,172 of record OX381714.1, on the reverse strand, counting down.
GCCCCCCCCCCCCCCACACATGCATCATTTGTAAGCAAATTTGGCTAGCCCTGTGTCAGGCATGGGCCATTAACCTATTAAACCCATATATGACCAGATGTCACAGATCGTCCTGATTTGAACATTTATCCTTTCCCAGTCAATAAAATTTTTCAAATGTCATATACAGTTATTTTTTTGGTCTAGTATGATCGAGCTTGTATAGATGTACGAGGGAAACCATGGTTTTACCTATGTCAGATCTTAATTTATGGCCCTAGAGGCGCCAAAACACCCCAAAATAGGCCTTTTTCCAACGATAAAATAAAAAAATTGACATTATGCTGCATGTACTACTCTATAAATAGAGGTATTCGCACAATATTTTTTTTCCTAGGTCCCCCATATGTTAGGGAACATTTTGGCACCACTTAGGCCTATCTTGTATATGTGGTAACTATGGTGTGTGGTCAAAAGTTCAGGGGTAGTTTTGCGTAGATACGACTGAGCCCAAACAGAAAATGGCCCTACCTATATATAATTATAGTATGAAGATAAAAAAGCTATTTCATAATAAGCGTGTGTAGTGTACCTATACAATAAAAAAAAAATTGTGAGTCTATCTTCAATATGCTACCCTGTAGCGCCCATTGACTTTTAGCCGTGTGCCAGGGGTAGTTTGACCGTAGATACGACTGAGCCCAAGCTTCCACTCCTAGCATCTATGCATTATATATTTAATTATTCTCCATCACATATATATGTACCCCTATATGGAAGGTTAAATCCCAGAAAGTAACAAAATTCCACTCCTCCCATGGCGGAAGCTATAGCGCAATATGTATTCGTAGATACGACTGAGCCCCGTAGACACGACTGAGCCCTCTAGCGGCATCTTAGCGAACTAGCGCTCCCGCGCGCCGCCTGTCGTCTTACATTGGAACCGCACGGCAGATCGAACGCTACGCTTCTCGGGACGAAGACAAAAGCAACTAAAGGTAAGAAAAAGATGAATTATGTTTCTATTTTACCCATATTTAGTGCAAATCTATGCTATTTCAGTAGAAAACATGTCCAAGAACCCATATGTATAGCGAAAACATGGTAAATACGCTTCGATCGGCTGTAAACAGTAACGTAAGGCAATACCGGTACCAGACGACTTTTCTCGGAGTCGCCGCAATGCTATACTATAGCACATAGTGCATTGGCGGGCTCAGTCGTTTCTAGTATCCGCGGGCTCAGTCGTATCCACGGTGTGTATGCTTAATATATTCTTACTCTATTGCACTATATATCGAGAAAACATGGTAAATACGCTCCGAAACAGTAACGTAAAGGCAATACTGGTACCGCACGACTTCTCTCGCATTTGCTGCAATGCTATAGCACTGAGTGCAGTGGCAGTAGGCTGTGCGGGGTGTAGCGTTGGGCTCAGTCGTGTCCACGGTAAATATGTTTTTAATTTATTGCACTATATGTGTATTCATATCTACCCTTCTGTTGTACAGATGCCACGCAAGAACCCCCAGCTCCCCACGGTCAAGCAGGCCAAGGCTGCTGACCAGAAAAAGTATGAGGAGAAGCAGAAGAGGGAGTGGCCTGAACTGTACAAGACCAGCAGGTCGTTGACAAACACGGTAAGTACAAGGGGGGGGGGGGTACTTTTTTTTTAAAAAGGTGGGGGGGGGGGGGGGATAGGTAGGCCTATCTACCAGGAAGGCATATCTACTAGGTAGGCCTATCTGCCAGGTAGCCCTGGTTTCTTTTATTAATATGCATGAGTATTTGGTATATAAAATGTTATTAAATTTATATATATTTTATTTCACTTAAATCTGCTGGTTGTCGTGTCTACTGTTCTTACATTCTACTATTTACACATATTTAGCACGACCTTACCCTTCTGTACTGAAGGGCTCAGTGGTGTCTACTCTACCGGCGGGCTCAGTCGTGTCCATGCAATTCATCTTCTATTGAATCTCACCCTTCTGCACTGTCGTGTCTACCATGTTCATGTTTTATTATTCTAGAAATATGAGGAGAAGCGTCCCGCTAGAGAGGGGGAAGCCCTGGACAGGGTGCGGCTGACAAAAGCCATCAGCGCGTTGCGGAGTCGCAACACATACACAGATGAGAAAGGTATTATAATTACATATGTTACAATGCTATATAAATATAACATTCCATGATATACAAATTATGAATATTATGCTACAATACTGTAAATATATCTTTATTATAGATACATGTATGTAATTAAATTCTGTAGTGGGGTAGCATTCTATAGTCGTTTATAATACATTATAATACATTAGTTTACTCTGTACAGTGTGGACTAATCGAATCTGTTATTGTGTTTAGACATGTATAATGTATCACGTTCTTACCCTTTGTATTTAACAATTATAGTCAATTATATTTATCTAGGTAAATGTATGCTGTGGAAATTAGAAATGAAAGATGCGTGTTTACCTTAGTCTCACATCAACCTCTCATACCTGATAGACAGGAGATCACTACACAATTAATGGGTTCCCGATTAATTCAAAATAGATATGTGTTACATGCGGATACCTAACGGTGGCAACTAAGCATGTTAACATATATTTAGGAACCTATTAGAAGTGCGAGTGTCTGAATCTGAGCACCCTACTATCATGGTTTTAAATACATAATGTGAATGTGAGACTAAGAAGTAACCACGTATAAATACATGTACATACATGTACAAATCACACCCAGCTAGTACATCATCAGTGGCAAAAAACATTAATTATACTGCCTTGATCCCTCTGTACTGAGAGGATGAGTCGTAACACTAATAACATATTGTATCTCACCCTTCTGTACTGAAGGGCTCAGTCGTGTCTACTCTACCGGTGGGCTCAGTCGTGTCTATGCCGTTCATTAGCTCTCACCCTTCTGTACTGAGGGGCTCAGTCGTGTCTACTCTCTCGGCGGGCTCAGTCGTGTCTATGCCGTTGTTTTTACTCCATTCATGATACATGTTTTGCCTTTTTTTTCATTCACAGCTGATCGGCTCAGGGCCAAGTTTCTGGCAAAGTACCCGGGGGCAGTCCTGACAGACGCACCTGCCGCAGCCCTCGGCGCACCTCCCGCTGATGCCGGTGATGCCGCTGATGCCGGTGTTGCCGCGGATGCCACTCCTGCAGTCCCTGTGGCTGGTCCCTCCAGGGAGCCAGTGGAGGAGCCCATGGACGTGGCTGCTACCCCCAGAGCCAGCACCTCCAAGGACCCTGAGTCTGAGGAGGAGATCACCCCCCCTCCTTCGAAGAAGAAAAGAAGTGGAAGGCTGCAAGGAGCAGCAGCGGAGGACACCCCTGCCCTCCCTCAGAAATCTCGGTCCAAGTCAGCACCAGCAGAGACTGTTTCAAGCCGGTTAGTATTATATTATAGCTTATCATTCTATTTTTATTATTCCATTGTTGTTATGTTTTAAAATTGTATTGCAGGTGGCAGCCAAAAAAGAACCTCTTTGCGATTCCTTCAATAACTTTTTTATTAACAATTATTTGTATTTTATTGTGTTTTGTTGTGTTGTGTTCTTAATGCCCTTGCTTTTCTTTCAGTACCCGTACCCCTTCACCACCACCAGCCCCTACACCACCTGCCCCTTCACCACCTGCCCCTACTCGCCGGAGCACTCGGTCCCGCCGCAGGAAGACGGTAAAGGAGCAGCCATTTTCCCTGGCCACCATGGCTCAGGTCGAGGCCAAGCAGGCAGCCCCCCCCCCCCCTGAAGGAGGATCCCCCTCGAAGAGCCCCCAGGGGCGTTTTACTGGCAGCCTTAAGCTGGCGAAGCGCTAGGCTTCATCTAATTTAAGCTTTTATAGTATTTACTCATATAGATCATATAGATATAGATATATATGTTCCTATACATGTACAGATTTAACTATAAGACAACCATAGTATAACTTTTTAAACTATTTTCATAGCTGATATATATGTAACATTTTGAATAGCTATATGTCTAATGGTAGCCATACTATTTTAAATAAAGCAAATCTTGGCGCCAGTAGAATAAAAAATATATTTTTCTATTTATCCTGACAATGACTGTGTTCTCTTATTATTCATCCATCTTCAAAACTCCCTTGATCTTACACCTCAACAAAACAGTAGACACGACTGAGCCCTTCAGTACAGAAGGGTGAGAGCTAATGAACGGCATGGATACGACTGAGCCCGCCGAGAGAGTAGACACGACTGAGCCCTTCAGTACAGAAGGGTGAGATTCAATAGAAGATGTACGGCATGGATACGACTGAGCCCGCCGGGAGAGTAGACACGACTGAGCCCTTCAGTACAGAAGGGTGAGATACAATAGGAGATGAACGGCATAGACACGACTGAGCCCGACAAGAGAGTAGACACCACTGAGCCCTTCAGTACAGAAGGGTGAGATTCAATATGTTATTAGTGTTACGAGGGAGATGTCCAAAGTAACAACCAAATACACAGCCACAGGAGGGGGATAGCCCATGTAACAACCAAACAGTAGACACGACTGAGCCCCTCACTACCTTCTCTGTAATACCCAAGGATACCCTGCACCACTCGAGGTGCCCTTTGTCAAAACATAATCAAATATCACCTTACCCTGGTAAGTCTCATTTAGTTACACACTTAACTTACCACATCTACCTCTATCTACCTCATAGCATGGTCGTCTCCCTGCCGTTCTCTCGGCTACCAAAAGCCCGTGAAATGAAGAGGAAAATGTTGACCATGGAACAGGAAAACCAAGCCCTCCGGAACCAACTGAGGAGGGCATTGGCTACTGCACCCCATGTGACCCCGGGGGTCACTCCGCGTGCCACACAGCGTGCCACCCCGCGTGTCAGCCCACGTGCCACCCCGCGGGTCTACCAGCAGGGCACCCAGCATGGCTCTGCACGCGCACCAACGCGGGCTACTCCGCGTGCCACGCCGTGTGCCACGCCGCGGGTCGCTCCGCAGGTCACCCCGCGTGCCACCCCGCGTGCCACCCCGCGTGCCACCCCGCGTGCCACCCCGCGTGTCAGCCCGCGTGTCAGCCCGCGTTCCACCACACAAGTCCACCAGCAGGGCACCCAGCGTGGCACTGCACGCGCACCACCCCGTGTCACCCCGCGTGCCATGCCGTGTGTCACCCCGCGGGCCACTCCGCAGGTGACTGCACGTGCAGCAACCCGTGCTACCTCTGGTGCGGCTTCACGGTGTTCGTCCCCGGCTGTGGGGGACCTACCTGAGAAGACACCTGAGAAGACCCCCCCCATGACCGGTGTCCGTCACCTCATGCGGATGCGCAGGACCCCGCCACCACCTGGGTTTGCAGACCGCAGGTCACCGAACGTTACACCGAATGTGACACCGACCACTTCTCCCCCTGCCTCACCAGCCCGCTCACCCATGATTGCCGAGGCTGTAGAAGAGGTTGAAGAGGTCTCACCCCAAAAGGCTTCACATCCAAGGTCAGACACCTTGGACCTTGCTGAGGCCCTGGAGATGACTCCCAAGGCCAAGAGGCTCAAGACCCTGGCCCCGTTGGTGGTCATTGTTAAACAGATGAGGGCAGCTCCCCTCAAGGTAAAGCAGGACATGTTTAAAGATGCAGTGGGGGGGAAGATGCACGGGACGATAGGGGCGGTATCCAAATTAGTTAATATGAGCGAGGAGTACGTATTTAAAGAGAGAGAAGCAGCCACCACAAGAAAAGAGAAAGAAGAAAAAACAAAGGATGACATTTTGTTTTTTTTGAAAAGATCTGACAACTCTTATGAGTTGGCCGAGAAGCGCAATGCCGGCAAGTTTGCCCTGGGAGATACGATGCCGAACCTTCACAAGAAGTACGTATCGGAAAACCCTGTGGCTCCCCCCTCGCTCTCCACCTTCCATAGAGGTAGGGACAAGAAGACGATAAAGTTGAACAAGTTTCTGAAGAGGAGTGTGTGCCTGTGTAAGGCACACGCCAACATGGGTCTCCTGCTTGATGCAGTGCCATTCATGCCAAAGTCCACCTCTGCCCTCATCAACAACAACACTGACGAGGAGATTGAGGCGCAGCTCCAAGATCTACATGAGACTGTCACCTATGACTCGTGGTGCAAGGTCGAGAAGGTCTATTCTAAGAAGGTGCCGGAGGAAGGTGGAAAGAAAGATAAGGCAAACACCAAGACGTCCGCCAAGGGCCTTGGAAAGAAGACGGTCAAGGTGACGGTCACCCACACCAAAGTGGTGACCGAGACCGTGCCGAAGGCCGCCTTCATCAGGCTCTTGGTGGACGGCTTGCCTGAGTTCCGCGCGCACTGCGCAAGGGTCAAGGAGCAGCATGACCAACTGACGCTGCTCCGGGAAAATCTACCAGTAGGGCACGGCATAATCCAGATGGATTATGCCGAGAACTGGGACTGTGCTTACCTGCGTGAGATTGCAGCTGCATACTACTCTAAGGACCAGGTCACCCTCCACCCCATGGTGGTCAAGATCCGGGGAGAGGATGGGGAGATCCACACCATGACATACGTGGGTGTCACAAGTGTAACGGACCACAAGTTCGCTACAACCTACTGCTTTATTAAGCAGTTAATTCCTATTTTAAAGGCTCAGTTCTCTTACCTTAAGTTTATTCATTTTGTTACGGATTCACCTTCTTCCCAGTACCGGAACCGGTATACGGTGCAGATGGTGGCCCGGTTCGTACGCCTGTTCGGCATCAAGTGCTGTTGGCACTGGTTAGAGAGTGGCCATGGCAAGGGAGCTTGCGATGGTGTGGGGGGTACCCTGAAACAGTTGGCGGACCGAGTTGTCAAGGGTAACGAAACAATCCAGTCAGCTCGTGACTTCGCCAAGAAGATCGCCCCCCACACCAAGGTAAAGATCATCCGAGCAAAGCCCCGCCAAGTCCAAGCATGCGAGCAGGAAATTCTCTCGTGGGAGAGCCCCCCTTGCCATGGCCTAATGTCTATGCATCAGGTCATCGCGTACCAAGGCAAAGTCTACATGCGGCCTACATCATGCTGCAGGCCATGCTGTATGGTTGGGGGACAGGTGGTCCCAGCTTGTGGCCCTTGGGTTGAAACCAAGGTTCCAAGTCAAAGCGAAGAGGCCATCTGCGACAGCGATGACGAGTTTGACCAGCAGGACTCGGGCTTCGATGAGTCCGATGATGCCCCCCTTTCCATCTTGCTGGCCGAGGACGATGAGTCCGATGATGACGACGCCCCCCTGGCCAACCTCCAGCAACAGGTCCAAGCTGAGGAGGAGGATGCCCCCCTGGCCAACCTCCAGCAGCGGATCCGGGCTGAGGAGGAGGATGTCCCCCTGGCCAACCTCCAGCGACAGGTCCGAGCTGAGGAGGAGGATGCCCCCTTGGCCAACCTCCAGCAGCGGATCCGGGCTGAGGAGGAGGAGGCCCCCCTGGCCAACCTCCAGCGACAGATCAGATCAGCAGCAGGCAAGGGTGTGAGGAGGTCCTCTCGGAGGAAGTGAACACCTTGAGTTTGGGCCTGCCAGGTGATGCCGTTCACGAAATACCCGGATAGGGGGGCTAACCAACTGTAATCGAAGAACCATGTAAGGGAGGGAGATGTCCAAAGTAGTAACCAAATGTGTAAGGGAGGGAGATGTCCAAAGTAACAACCAAATATGTAAGGGAGGGTAACATAATATGAGGCTTCTCTGTATTAGCCAGGGACATATAGTTTATATATAGGTGATGCCGTTCACTAAATACCCGGATAGGGGGGCTAACTAACTGTTATCGAATGTGTGTATCAAAGGGATGTAACAACCAAATATAAGGGAGGGAGATGTCAAATGTAAAATAATATGAGGCTTAGGTTGTGCTAAACAAGTGTAAATAATAGAATGTAAGAACAGTAGACACAACTGAGCCCCTCAGTACAGAAGGGTGAGAATAGTTTATAGGTGATGCCGTTCACTAAATACCCGGATCGGGGGGCTAACCAGCTGATTAAAGTGAAATGAAATATATAATGTAATCTGTAATGACCACGGACACATAGTTTATATGTTATGTGATACCCAATGTAAAATAATATGAAGCTTAGGTCGTGCTAAACATGTGTAAATAGTAGAATGTAAGAACAGTAGACACGACTGAGCCCCTCAGTACAGAAGGGTGAGAGCTAATGAACGGCATAGACACGACTGAGCCCGCCGGTAGAGTAGACACGACTGAGCCCTTCAGTACAGAAGGGTGAGATTCAATAGATGTGACAGTTTATAGGTGATGCCGTTCACTAAATACCCGGATCGGGGGGCTAACCAGCTGATTAAAGTGAAATAAAATATATAATGTAATCTGTAATGACCACGGACACATAGTTTATATGTTATGTGATACCCAATGTAAAATAATATGAGGCTTAGGTCGTGCTAAACATGTGTAAATAGTAGAATGTAAGAACAGTAGACACGACTGAGCCCCTCAGTACAGATGGGTGAGAGCTAATGAGCGGCGTGGGTACGACAGAGCCTGCCGATGTTACTAAAATATAGTGATCGCTAGACATGTGCATTTAGAGTAGACACGACTGAGCCCTTCAGCACAGAAGGGTAAGATTCAATAGATGTGACAGTTTATAGGTGATGCCGTTCACTAAATACCCGGATCGGGGGGCTAACCAGCTGATTAAAGTGAAATAAAATATATATAAATTTAATAACATTTTATATATACCAAATACTCATGCATATTAATAAAAGTCTGTTAACTGTTACATGTTGTGCAAAGAATTCTTTATTCACACTATGGGAATAATACATAATTAGTCTTCTGAAGGGTATAGCAATATGCAGGAACAATTATCTATACGTTATATACACCGCTTCCACTGATATGGGAGCACAAGGAAGATGAACGGAAGGACGATAACCGAGTAGACACGACTGAGCCCTTACCGTAGACACGACTGAGCCCTCAAGTCGACCCTATATCCTGTACATGATAACGGCAAACATACAACAATGGAGTTAGTAGTATTAAATAATGATGTACCAACCTGCACGAGGCTGAAATTGTATTACAGTTGGTCCGAAACACAATAAAACAGGCAGTTTTAGGATATTAATGCTGGTATTTAGGCAAAATTGAAGAAAAATACTAGATTTTCTAACAAAAGAACAAGATGAAAATAGTTAAATGGGTTAAGTATATGTTAGGACAAGATATAGGAAGACATATTTGCAGGCTATTTACATCCTATACATCAAAAAAAGAATTGGCTGCAAAAAACAAATAAATTCTCTTTTTTTTTATAATTTCAACCCAGACCGTAGACACGACTGAGCCCTTTTTCGAGCTGCTATGGAAGCAATACCATACCTCTGATCCTAATATCCATATACCAAATTGTAGATGAAGGCATGTGCTACTGCATAGATAAATGAGAAGTTAGGTAATGTAAACCTGTAAAATGTTAGACCTTATGGCAAAGAGGGATGTGGATATTGCCACTTTTCCCATATTCTTCTACAGATAACACTATTTAATGTTTTTCTTAAAACACACCATAATACACCAAAAACAAGTATTCTATAGGTATAAAATGATTTTTGTGATAGCATAGGATGTTTTCTCCTAATTTTATTAGCTTTTACGATAATCACAAGTGGTATTTTACATGAGAGAGCTGTAAATCGAAAACATAGGGTGCGGGCTCAGTCGTGTCTACGGTCTCGGTGGTCGGGCGGTGGCACCTAACTTTGAACCTGTGGTGTGAATTTACTTATAATATTTAACCTTCCCAAATATATGGAGGCTGAGCCCCGAGACCTATAGTATTAACATGAAAAAAGTTTTTGACCCACTCCAAAATTTTATTAGGCCCCCCCCTGCAGCTCAAATCCCGATGATCCATGACATTTGGTCATATACACATATATATTCTATTGCCTTCATCTTTATAACGTGTATGTACTTCATTTTTAAATCACCCCTAATGTGCTTTTAACTATGAGTAACCAATAACATCCCTATAGTCACTTGTCAGGTAGACAGGCCACCTCCTGACAGTCACCTGTTACACCCCTATAGCACCCAGTCTGACAGACAGGGGACATGGCCAACTCCTCACAGTAACCTATTACACCCCTATAGCCACTCATCGGGCAGACAGGAGGACATGGCCACCTCCTCACAGTAACCTGTTACACCCCTATAGCACCCAGTTTAACAGACAGGAGGACATGGTCACCTCCTCACAGTAACCCATTACACCCCTATAGCCCCCGGTCAGACAGACAGGGGACTCATATAACCACCTCCTCACAGTAACCTGCTACAAACCTATAGCCACTCGTCAGGCAGACAGGGGGACATGGCCACTTCCTAACAGTAACCTGTTACACCCTTATAGCCCCCAGCCAGAGAGGCAGGGGGACATGGCCACCTCCTCACAGTAACCTGTTACACCCCTATAGCACCCAGTTTAACAGACAGGGCGACATGGCCACCTCCTCACAGTAACCTGTTACACCCCTATAGCCCCCAGTCAGAGAGGCAGGGGGACATGGCCACCTCCCCACAGTAACCCATTACACCCCTATAACCACTCATCAGGCAGAAAGGGGGACATGGCCACCTCCTCACAATAACCTGTTACACCCCTATAGCACCCAGCCAGACAGACAGGGAGACATGGCCACCCCCTCACAGTAACCCATTACACCCCTATAGCCACCCCTCAGACAGACAGGGGGACATGGCCACCTCCTCACAGTAACCTGTTACACCCCTATAGCACCCAGCCAGACAGACAGGGGGACATGGCCATCTCCTCACAGTAACCCATTACACCCTTATAGCCCCCGGTCAGACAGACAGACAGGGAACTCATATGACCACCTCCTCACAGTAACCTGTTAACTCCTATAGCCACCCCTCAGACAGACAGGGGGACATGGCCACCTCCTCACAGTAACCTGTTACACCCCTATAGCCACCACTCAGACAGACAGGGGGACATGGCCACCTTAGACCATTGCACAGTCCACTGCTCTGGCTGTCGGCTGGAGCTGGGGGACCATTACAGAGTAACCTCTGTACAGCCCATGATTGGTCCGAAATTTTGGCGCCATTATGACGTCACGTAAGAAACGTATGCCGCGCGGGGTACCCTGGGTAAACTAAGACCGTAAACTTTCCCCGGGCTGTAATGGGCCCTCGCTCCAGCCAGATATCGAGAGGGCGCACTTCCTTGGCTAATGGCCACCTCCTCACAGTAACCTGTTACACCCCTATAGCACCCAGCCAGACAGACAGGGAGACATGGCCATCTCCTCCCAGTAACCCATTACCCCCAAGCTTCTTATGGCATGCCTTATCAGCTCAGCAGGGAGCCCTTGCCGTTGTTTCCCAGGCACAAGTAGTAGAAGAGGAGTCTGCAGGATACCCCCTATTTTTAATTGGTTAAAAAAAGTAGTCAAAAGTCAACAGAATTTCCCACTAGTGACCTACTTAAATTCATGTCCAGCATATCATTGACTTAAATTAGACTAATTGACCTAGATACAAAGGGGGTACCCTGCCGACTCTTCCTCTACTACTGGCACATCTGTTTGGAGAACCAACTGCTGATAGGAGGGACTGGTGGGAGATGTAAGCTAGTATGGACAGGCTCACTAATGCGCGTGGACATTCATTTCAGAACAGGTTAGAAGAGTGTAACCACATAATATTAAGGAGATGAATGTCTACGCACATGATGAGCTGCCCTATATTAAATTACAGTCCTCACATACCGCCATACTTCAAAGGGGCTCAGGCACAAATCTGGGATGAAAGAGAAATGGCTAGGCCACAGGGGCTCAAACATATTTAAGACCTAGCACCTATAGAGCCCCGGCCTAGTCATAAAAAACTTTTAAAAATCTAACGTGTGATCCTAATCACAAAAGACTCAGGTAGTTGGTTTTATCTTCGAAATGTAATATTGATCCCAAGTTCGATTGTTAAATGTTTTCATGTTTTAAATATCTATGTAAATAAAAGCAGATATTTTATATCAGTTTGAAACATGTTATTATTGTATCATAGTACTTTTCTTATCATCTTTTTGTTGAAGATATAGTGCTCAATCTTAAATATCAATTAAAGAAAAGGCAATCTTCCATCAAATGATGTTTATTTGCAAAAAATCTAACATTTAGCTCTATATCGACTGCATAGTGACATACTTGTCTACTGGGAGAGTGTGCCATGTCGCTCTAAAGTTAAATTTCTCTATAATGAGCCCTTTTTCAATAATCTAGGCTATAATTAGTAGGCATACATTGATAAAATTGCCTATAGTGCCGGCCCCCCGCTTTTTCAATAGCTTAGGCTACAGTTAGTAGGCCTACATTGCTGAAATTACCTCACTGCTACCCCCTCTCCCTCAACAACTATTTTGAGTCTAGGCTACAGTTAGTAGGCCTACATTAATTAAAGTTAATAGTACATCCAATGTTTGAGAAAAAAAATAGATTTCCTTAAAAATGAGTCAGAATGTTCACAAATAATATATTTGACCTCCTATATATTTCATTCCCCCTGATTCCCTCTGGTTTTGCTCTAATTAGATTTAATTGTCCAATATATGGTCATTTTGGAATAAATGCGTGCAAGCTTTCTCCCTATTGAAAATACACTAGAAAATCCCATGGTTGCGGGACATTCAATCCCTTTGTGACTTATTAACACCTATTGATGACATTTAATTGTCCTCTATTATCTAAGTATTATACTTTTACAGTGTTTGGAATACATTTGAGAAAGATTTAGAATTTGAAGAAAACTCTTAAAAAACACTTTAAAGAATTGCCTATAGCACTGCCCCCCCTTGTTTTCAATAGCCTAGGCTACAGTTAGTAGGCCTACATTGATACAATTGCCTATAGCACTGCCCCCCCCCCCTTTTTTTTCAATAGCCTAGGCTACAGTTAGTAGGCCTACATTGATGCAATTGCCTATAGCACTGCCCCCCCACACCTTTTTTTCAATAGTCTAGGCTACAGTTAGTAGGCCTACCATAAAACAGTCCCATCTAACACCCGTGTGGTAGTATAGCTGCACCAGTTAACATTTAGAACCATGATAACAAAAATTATTGACCGAGGACCGAGCCACGTCCACATATAATCGACGAAAATACTGCAAAATACTGCACCCGGAAGTTTATTAGAGTGTGCCATGTCTGTTAAAACGATACGTTATAGACAATGGTCAGACTCTTTCTACTGGTGCCCTGTCGCGTGCGTCCTCTTGTGTCTACTTTTCGTTTCCCGCCCTGTGCTTTTAACATTTTGGTCTTAAAAAAAACTTCTTACAGTTCCCAATATTTTCATTTACATTGAATTAACTACTACTGCAAAAAAGGACGTAAAGTCTACATCAGTACATTCATGTTTGTCTACAAATAAGAAATGGACACTGGTTTTTGGTCAAGTTTTTTTTATTCGATTTTCTTGGCCCCTGTTAGTAGCAGAACATGGAATTTTTTTACATGATAGCAATGACAACATGTTCAGCTACATTATGCATTCAATCATATTGAGTTTGTTGGCTTCCTTCACATGTTTATCTATGGATGAAAATTATTTTGATTGGCTTTTAAAAGCGTCTCACCAAGGCGTCGTATAAGACTCTGGTAGCAGAGCTACCTGAGTCAATCAATTTCATTCCATATAGTATGAAAATATCCTTTGACTTTTTCCACCCATTTCTTACTATATAGGTCTAATTTATGCTATAATAACGTTTCTCGGTCAAAGATGTCACCCGGTCAAAGACGTCACCCGGTCAAAGACGATCCAATTGTTACAAAGTCGTGAGACTGAGCCATAGGTGTTACCGACGCAGCCCCACTACCCAGTGGGCACAAAATTCACTTTAACATTGAATCAACGTTGATTCAACATTGAATCAACATTGACAACCAGTTATCAATGTTGATTCAGTGTTGTGTGCCCACTGGGTATTACTCAGGCGGCAGAGTGAAGAACCATAAGTTCTACATACACCCAGAAGGGGGGTTACTTTTCAAGGGGGTTCAGTCAGTACTGAGTCTATGAGCGTCCACCTGGAGTTACCCGATTGAAATTCTAACCCCCGAACATGGGTGCGCCCATGGCCTAGCCCCTACAACTACAAGCCCTATACTGACACTAAATGCTGAGCTCAGGTTTGCTACCTGGTGGTGGCAAATGCCACTGGTATTGCCACCTAGTGTCCATTTCTTGAAGCATTTAAACAAATACTCTGTGGCGCCATCTATATACAACCTCAAAAACAAAGACGACAACCCCTTAAGTTTATATGAATGTTTACTGCAAGAATCAGATAAAGGCACTTTTAAACTTAGTATGAAATGTATAATAATCCGGTAACCAATTTCAAGGCACCATTGTGCACAAATGCAGCTCTGGCAGGTAGCTTACTCATCAGTATTACAGTACATTGTACTAGTGGATACATTTTCAAAGTGTCGGCATGATGCGCTAATGATACTCCCTGACGCTAAGTTGGTTCATCATGACAAGGAATGAGCATATACCTTGAGGATGCATGGATGCCATGAACGGATTATACTCTGATCATGGTTTGGCTGGTGTGTAGCTTCACTTGCCAGCATTTGAAATAGATAAAGGAAATGTCAAGAATTGGATATATATCGCCCGAATGGGCTATCACAATGATAATAATAATAATAAAAACATTGAGCAAAAATAGTGAATATAAATTTCAGAGAACATTCATTATTCTCTTTAATACCTACTATCAGTTGATGATGAATAATAGACAATAATAACGTATAAGTTCAATTCTCAGCATATTTTGAGGTCTCCTAGATAAGACTTCTTACTTGTATATCATACTGAAAACATATAGCACGTAATCCTGTAATCTCTCTTCAGTTTTGTAACGTTCACAAACTACTCTCATATCAACTCTCTCAATGAGTACTCAGCCGCATGTAACATTGTCATACATAACACATGTATAAATTGCAAATCTGTATCATAATTTTTATACATCTTTTTTCCAAATTACTCCATTTTATCAAATTTCGCCATTGACACTTAAACTGGCAGCAAGTGTGCCCAAATAATTCCACCCGCGTCCTTGTTTCGTCCGGCTAAGTGGGTCCATGAAACATATCTTCTTTCCTCTACCTCATCAAGGTTAATTCCTATAGGCTGCCTTAACCACAATGCTGTATTTGATTTGTACATGTAACACCATTATTTGCTTTTGTTCTTGCCCTTATACGCCAGCAGGTGCTTCAGGGAGAAGACTCCATAAACGAATGTTTGGATGACCCACTTGTTCGTGGATGACGAGCTAATGTTCTTAGACCTGAAATAAAGGAATACATCCACAATCATTTCAATTCAACACATTACGTTCACAGTAGAGTTCAACACATTGGAAATATTTTAGTTGATGCTAGGACTTTGTAAACATTGAAATGCTCGAAACTAAAAATATAATGATAAATCAATATTCTTTAATATATTATGATGACTTAGGTATTCTAGTATAATTCTCATTGTTTGAAAAGATTACTAAGAAAGATCTACAAACTATAGATTAAATAATGGAATAAATTTCCTTTTGCAATGGTCCGTTATGTTAAAAAGATAATTTGTTAGCGGCATTTTTGGGAAAAAAGTCTTTCAGAATAAAATAGGTGAAATTGAGACGCTACTTACTGACACAGAACGGAGGCATAGTAGGCTTCCCCAGCATGTAGGATCCATGCACAGCCAGCTCTGTTATGGTAGCGAGCAACGAGGCAGGTTATACCCACAATAGGAAATAGAAAATACTGCAAATCCGACACTTTGATGAAACCATATACTATTTCTAACTGTCAAAGTGACAAGATATCATTATAGACAAAGGGTATTACTAGGGGAGTAACGAGGATTTGGTTGCTATCCCTTCGGACCACAACTACAAAGTGCCCTAGACCCTAGGGTATTACTAGTTTAATATAGCCCCAAATATCAGACATCTGGCATGGCAATTGTGCTCATACTTACATTCCCTTGACGACACTCGGCATGGTGGCAAGCAGGTATTTGGTGAGGGATCCCACGGGCCCCAGGTAACCATAAGGTATCATCTCAGGGGCGAAGGCGGCCGCCTACAGAGCAAGATATTCTACCATGATAGTATGATATAGACAGCTTTAGCATTACATTACTCCTCCTTTATAAGTATTATGTTAAAATAGGTGAGTGGCATATTTCTTTTAAATGTTAGTATACTAAGAGAGTGAAAGTAGTATGGCTAACTGATCGCGTGTTCGAACCATTTCTATAAAGTAATACGACATACAAGCGATAATTATATGACACAAATAACATGTATTAATAAATTGGATCATTGGGGTATAATATATACCTGGAGGTACATGTCGGAACATAATTATGAGAACTTATACACTATAAACCGAGGGAGATGCGTGACAGTTGTGAACGAGTTTGAGGATAGTCACATAAAGCTTAAAACGGGGTCGAAATGCCAAGTATTAGTAGTTGAATTATATACCAGGTAACATGATTAAACATGCGTTATCATGGTTACTGTTACTCCGGCAGGTATATGATATGCATTCAAGCTATATCTCCAAAGGCATACTAAGCAGTATCATGTTCCCTGAGGCCAAAAAAAAGGGGTTTTCCAGGTCACCCGACCGACCCTATCTAAACAGGGCCGACCCTAAGTTTTTTTTATGCAATTTTGAAGAATTTTTTTTATTTTCATCCTTTTTTGGGCCAATTTTAAGTTTACAAAATTTTGAAAAAAAATCTCCCCATTTTTACACGTTTTTGGGTCAATTTTAGAGGGGAAGTAAAAAAAAACTATAATAGGAAGAGATTAAAAAAGGATAGTTTAATCCATCCTTTTGTATACTAATAATGGTATGCGTATCTATAGGACTATCTATGATAGGTGTACCTCTATATACCATTTTAAAGCAAGATGCCCCCTATTATCGCTCATTCAGTGTACACATCATGACCAACACTAGGAAACATAGGTTATAACAGTAAACTCACCGTGACCAGCGCCATTCCAAAAGGCACCAGCAGAGTCCAGACGAGCCCCGGCGTCCTGAAATAGTCATCTTTCTGAGCACGTCCTCCTTGTGCGGCGTCTGCCATGGCTGCCTGTTAGGTCCACGTAGGAGGCTGTACAAAGTTCGCCTGAGCAAAGTCCCCGCTGCACTGCACTACTTGGGTTCACTGGCCGTGGGTTTCATGCATGGCAGAGGGGTTGGGGTTGGGGCATATATATGCTATTATAGGTCTATGCATATTGCCATAATTGAGGGATGGTATATTTAGATCTAATCATGGGATTTGGAAGTACAATGATACAAATAGGCGGTGGAATACGCTGAAATGAAATGTTTATGTCAAATGTTTACAGTCTGCATGGAGTGTGTATATTCGGGCTGCATAACCGTGCTGCCACCTTTAGGACTACATCCTGCTGCCGAGCAACGCCACCTGCCGTTTTACATGAGATTGAGAATCGTGAGGTCTGATGAAACAATTTTCCATCCCTCCACTGAAGGCACTCTACATAACTGATGGCAAAAAGCGAAACTACCTACCACAATTTTCTGATTTTCAACTGTTTCTATGATGACCATATGAATGCATGTCTGCATTCTAATTGAGGATGGGGTATTTTCCCCTCCCATTCTATCTAAGGTTATAGGGTCTATTGAAGTTAACCGTTTGTGTGCACACATCAAGATCCATTGGCATAATAATTATCATGGTGAGGCATGTTGGGGGCATGTTCGTGATATTTTTAATGATAAACATAATGTGCAACATGTGATAAATGAAGTATAACGTCTATAAAGATTATCGTCGTGTTTTCGGATTCGCTTTTTGAAGAGAAAAAAAATCATTGCGTGTGACCGTTGCAGAAAGAAACGTTGGTAATTCCTTCTAAATGTAGGCCTAAATGTGTACTAGTCCAGCTACCAGACTTAATCTCCTATGGATTCCCCCCTCCTGAACTGTATAACTCAGCATTATCTATTCTTATCTACTGGTTGATCTGTGTCAAGATGCCAGTCACCAGGAACATGAAATTCAGGTCAAGTAGTAGGCCCCTAACTCCTCTATAATGCACATTGTATAATAGGTATGAGTTATTTAATGTAAAGAAATGTTCCATAAGAAAATAAAGACGAGAGAACGCATAGTAATACTATAAAGGTATCCCATTTTATTTTGATACATGGCAACCCCATAACCTCTCGATATAGCCCGTAATACCGTAGATACACAAGCTGGTATTTCAAATAGGGTTATCAACGCTATATAGATACAAGCACCACATCCTGGCATTCAATATAAAGTTTAAAATGTAACACAAAGGTTTTCATAATCTCATCGGTAGATTGGGAGATGGAGTCAAGGACTAGCAACATACACCATTATGCATACATCGCACCACTGATACATGTCTTGTTAACCATACAGACCTCTTTCGTTATCCTCTCAGTGATATATAAGTATGTGCACACTTTGAAATAGGACGAATGGGAAAGGCTGAAACAAAGCATCTAAGGTATGTGTACTGCTACACATATGTTCAGCTACACAAATGTTTTGCCTTGAATAAGCCACATAAACCATGTGCATTTAAACAAAAATAACTGCCTTCAAATGCCACTTTTATATATATGTAGTAATGAATGTTATAACTGGTCACTTGTATACCTAGAAATGGATGTCCGACTGATCTACTGAACACTTAAGATGTATTATGCTCAGACACCTCCCACAGAATACACAAAGCAACAAGTTATGGGACCTCTAATGCCAGTTAAGTGATACTGTACGTCATCATCATCATCATCATCATCATCATCATCATGATAACTTTGTTATCCGGGTTTAATTAGATATGAAGGCACTATTCCCGAAGCAAATGTTACAAGTTTGCGATCATAATTATATCATGAGCACAAGTCATATCGAAAGTTTGTATTATCATGATAAATATCTAAAGTCCTATATCGTGGACATATTTTGTAAGTTTGTACACACATGTACTAAGATCCTATATCATCACACATATATCGCAAATCTGTATATCACTATACATGACTGTAAGATCCTACATAAGTTTGCATATAAATTCTACTGTCGTAACTTTAAACTACCTTAATCCATAATTATAGCAACACCCTGTATCATGCTATATAATGTTATTCCTTTATCATGAGGTACTATCGTACATGTTATTCAGTTCTATATCGTAATACATATTGTAAGGTCGAAGACCATGATGCATATTCCAAAGCGCTATATCGTGATTCACAATGTACCCATCTTATAACGGTTCCGTATCATATTTTGAAGTCCTACATCTTAACACATGTTCGTAGACTCTATATCATAATACATACATCGTAGGGTCCCACATCATGGTATATACATTTTCATATGCCTTTATATAATATATCGTAGGGTAAATAGAACAAACACAAAAGCATAATGAGTTGCAAAAGATAAAAAGGCAAACTCTAGAGATGCACATTCATATAACTACGTTCTAAACTACTGCCTGATAGTAGAATAGTATAATCAGCACGAAATCACCAGTTTGGGAATAACAGGTTTAAACTAACTGTACTTGATGTATGAAACATAACTTTCAGCCTTCATGAGCTTTCTTACCCAAATCGTAATTCATGAAACATGTATAACGTGCCTGCACATCCTATGTGGTTTCAGTACAAAAATAATACCATATGGTATAGTTTTTACCAGTGTGATGTAAATGTGCTTCTCCACTTAGATGGAGTGTTTCTTTTCTAGAAATTCAGTTACAATGAGAGTACACAGTGGCATTGAGCATGTCACGGGTCATATGGCAGTATTCCCATTTCATCCAGCCTTTTATCTATGTTTCCCGGAGTGGCTGATAGAACGGCCATCAGTACCCCAAAGTGTTGTCTGAATAGACCTTTATTCAGATCGTTGACCATGTCAGCCAACACTTTGTACATGTAGACACAGTTTGAACTTCCAAATTGGACTTCTTCCAAGGATGAATACTCCAAGTAGAGGACTGATGTCTCCCGTTCTCCAAAGAACATCTTTTCCTGCCAGTCTCCTATGACACCAGCGTCAGACTTTAATTGGGTCTTAAGATTTTGTACCGATGCAATTTGAATCTTTCGCATCACTCCTTGAACTTCGGCAATAACCTCTTCAATTGAGTCATCAATATCATCCTTGGCATCTGTGACCATGATATGGTGAGTGAGTCTTTGCAAACCGTGATTCATGGCTTCAGAAGCCAGATGTTCTCTGACCTGATTTGATGACTGTGTTGGTATGTGTCCCTGATGTTGCACCTCCTCCTTGACAACTGAGGTTAGCAGCTGTGGTCGGTGTGTTCCAGGGAAGTACTCAAGGATACTCTCGATGCAGACTTTGAGGTTCATGTCCACAAGGAGCTTTACCTTCCGTGTTAATCTGCTCTCTGTCCCTAGGTTGTTGCTGTAGATGATGTTTTGTGATTTGTAGAGACGATTTCCTTTAGACAGAAGCCACAGACTACTCTGCACATCAACTGACCTGTCTTTCTTGATCCTCTTGAAGACCTGGCGTGTTGCCTGTTTGGCAGCTTGAATGTCTACAGCATTGTTGATTACATTTGAGTCAAACTTATCATGGATCATACTTAACACCCTCTGATAGGCTTTGATGGTTGGCTTGTCGGCAACTCCTAACAACTTAAGGACCTCTTTGTTGTTCATCAGGTTATCAGGTAGTCGGTACAGATACGGCTTTACCTCTTCATTTGGCTTCAGCTCAAGGATAGCTTGGTTCGGTTTCACAAACTGATTTGCTTGATCTACAGGAACACAGCACCGATCACTCATTATCTCCTGGAGCCTTTTCTTGTCTTCCTCCATGCATTCACCATTTTCAAGCTTTGCAGAGATATAGTTGTAGCAAGTGTCTATGAGGCCACTCAATTTCCTCAGATTTCCGATGGATAGCATTTCTATTGACTGACCATGCTGACACACTTGTACAATATTGCGGGCCACCAATTCACAAGAAGGGACAATGACCACCCCCGCAGAAATAAGCACTTCATCAGGGAGGGTAGCTCGATAGTCGTCAATAAGAGGAGCAGCAGACCAAGCTAAGTCACCGTGGTTCACAAGGACACTACCTTTCAATGGTACATATTCCTCATCCGATTTGTCAGGACAAACTGAACTGTTTTCACTTGGCTTCCGAGGGATGAATGGGATTCCAGACAGGAATTTCAGGTATTCAGATTGTTCAGCTGAACCAACATGCTGCTTGATGTAGTCCAAAATGAAGAAGTCATTGTTTTTTAGGGGAAGTCTCTGGGCATATGTTGCCAGCATATGCTTTGATGCAGCATATTTCATCCCAACGTTCCTCAACACTGCTAACCTAGCTGCACTGCACAAGTCTTCTGCTGGAAGATCTCTCCCTTGCATGCATTTAAAGAGAGAGATGGTAGGATCATACAGATCACTTGGTTTACAATATTCATTGCCAATGTTCCTCACACAGGATAAATTCCTCAAGGCATGTAACACATTTGTGTTATCACCAAGGTGGTCTAGCACATAAGCCATATGGATTTTACGCCCATTGTTTGATAGCAACTCCAGTTGGTTGAATATGTACTCAATGTACACTTTTTCAGTGCTCCAGAGGACACATCCTATTTGATTATAAAGACTGTTGAAGTCAGGCTTTTCTTTCAGGAATAGAATACCCTGGTGTGGTTTTGTCCATGCATCCATATCAACCAATGGCACCTGTGAGGGGATGATATTCACACAGTTACCAGCAATTGGGACATATTTCCCAGTCAGTGTTTCAAACATAGGAAGGTCTTTGAGAAGGTCTCCATTACTTCTTAGATGATAACGCTTCTCTGTCAAGTATTCCAGCAAATTCCTTTTCTTGAAGATATTTGCCACATGTGCATGACATTGTTTCTGTTCTTGCTGAAACTGATGCAATGCGTACAGAACAGTTTCTGGTCGGTCACATGAGGCTGCCATACTGTTTGCTACTGGGCTGCTGTGAACAGACATGGGAATATCTTCTCTGGCGACCTCAAAATGCAAATTCTCTTCAAGATCGGTTTCACATACCCATTTCTCCCGTTTCTGCCTTTTCCCATTTTTATATACGCTTTCATAGTGCCCTCTTTTTTCCTGGCTTTTTTCAAAAACTCTATTGATTTCATTCATGGGATACAGCCATCGCGTTGCCCCTTTTCTAGTGAGCCAAATAGAAAGATGACCAGCATGGCATTTTAGTACAGATGCACTGATGTCAACAGTTCTGTCCATAGCTTTCCATATCTCCCTAATCCAATCCTCTTGAATGCTCCAATCCAAAGGAATGACCTTATTTTGTGCTAAATTAGGGAAATTATTTCCAAGTTCCTCACAGAAACCCTGAACATCCATGCCTTTAAAGACATGACTCTCTACATCCTTGAAGATTTCTACAAAATCTGGATGCAGAAACTTTTCTGAACGAGGCTTCAACAACTTCATATCTGGGCTTTTGTACACAGGTCTTTATTTATTGAAGGTACGTAGCCTCCCATCTGATGTAACCAAGAGTGGTATTTGGTCAAGTTGCTTGCTGAACGACTTGTCAGCTTGACAGTAGATTATCATCTCCTTGACCACGTTTCTCCCAGGGGTCCAGTCATAGTGATTTCTGTTGGCTTCTACTAAGGCAGACAGTGGCCTGTGGTCACACTTTTGTCCATCTCTCAAAAAGTCTAACAGGACTCCGGAAGAAAGATACAGTGGGTCACAATGGCAAAACTCTTTGATCATTTTCTGCACTGAATCAGCACATTTAACTACCTTTAGCCCACAGAGGTTTGATCCTCTCGTCACATCCCTACATTGGAGTTCATTATCTTGTGGGAGAAAGCATGCCTCTGATGGTGTGACCCATTTTAGGCCGGTTTCATGTGCTAAGTCTTCTGGTAATACTGGCTCATCAGTTAGCAACTCGTAAAACCGTTTTACAATTGCCTTTGTCACAGGTGTAGCCCCTGGCTCTTTATGGAACACTGTGTAATGCTGTTTAACCTGTCTAGCTAAAGTTTGTGTAGCGTTGGGTTTTGTTAAGTCTATACTTAGCTTGATTGATTCTGCATTTGATTTCACCAAGTCCAGATATGCACTGGCTACGACCTCAGTTATATATTCGTTCCAACTTTCTCTTTGAGCATGGGTATGGGGATTCTGCTCAGTGGTGGGTTCACAGTAGTAGGGACCAAAGATCACTACTGGCAAATCTGTCCTTTGATGAGAGGGCAACAAAAGATTTTGATGAGGTCTGTCATTGTTTGAGTTCTGAGGTCTGAGTTCAGGTCTGAGTTCAGCAATTCCCCCTCTTGGGAGTACAAACTCATGGCATAAATCCCCTATCTTGTGATAGCCATTTTGCAGACCACAGTGTTGGACAACAGACCATTCTTCCTCTGTTCCACTTTTGTTTAATCGAAGTGTATACGCTGCTTTCTTGAATTTACACTCTCTAACATCGGCAGTTTGTTTCTGCATCGCAAGGTGTTGTCTGAAATCTTGGATTTGTGACTCGTTTTTGGTTATGGTGGAGGTTATTACCTCAGTTTCAAACCGACCTTGTGCATTTAATCTGGTGATTTGAATCTTCCTCAGAGATGTCATGAACAGTAGTGTCTGATACCCTTCCTTGAGCAGGTATTCCAACATCCTCTTCACTTCCTCAATATCACCTGGCTTCTGGCATATCGAGGACCCTTCAGCAGCTTTACTGGTTCGTAATGGAAATCTAAAGTCAGTTCCATGAGAACACCCATATTCACTTTGCTGGTAGCAGTCAAACACATCTGGGAAGAATTGCCTCAACAGAGGCACATCCTCATACATCATTCCTGGTTCTTGTGTTGATGTTCCACTAACATACTGACATGTTGGGTCATATGCACACAACACCTCCGTCCCATCATCGAGTGTGACAAGAACAGTTGGTGTATCTGTGAGGTGGTACACACTCTGAATACCTCGCCAAGCTTGGTTGTGACTGTTGTGATCATTTCCTGTGAGAAACAATCCTGCCAGAACATTGCGGTTTAACTTGGCGTCATTCGCTACACACAAACTTGGTCCTTGCATGGTTTTCCATCCATCACCAAATACAGCGTTTGTATCATGTGATCTTGGATCCAGTTTAAAGTGGATTTCAGTGGCCCCTGCATCATCAGCTTGCTTCATCAGCTCCATCACTAACTGACTACTGATCGGGTTGGCCTCCAGCCCTGAGCATATCTCTTCTACAAGGTTGGTCTCTTTGTCATAAGCTATTCCATGACTTCTTTTAGAAAGTGCATGTGCGCGCAACTCCCTGACTCCTAAGAAGGCTGCAATGTCATTGCTAATGCGGTAATTGACGAGAGGAAATTCTAGTTCTGTGTGTATCCATGGAGTATCATTGTAACACAATGATTCCACAGGCTTCAGAACTCCCTTGGCATCTGGCATGTATATGGGAGTTCCCTTGTCAAAGTCGCCAACATTTTTGTTTTCAGTTTCCATCTGTTGATGCAACCCATAAAGCATTTGCTGTGCCATGTGCAACCCAGTCTCGTCTAAACTATTTCCCTTGGTATCCGCCTCTAACATTGCTATTGATGATATGAATTGTTCAGGCGCAAAGTTGTCTCCTATGCCAAGCTGCTTGTAGAGTCTCTCATTTCTCTCTCTTGAAACCATGTTAAGATAGGGGAATGCTTTGAACCCTGGATGGAATGCACAAGATCCCGGTTGAACAAGCTTTTCTTGCTTTGGTGAAACAGAGCTGTCTTCTACTAAAAGAAACTGCTCTTCTATGAAGGCAAGTCGCACCTTTTCAGCTTTGATTTCATCACCACATTCTTGGTCGAGGTACTCATAGATCCTCTTGAGACTTTGTCTTACACTGAAGCACTTGATACTTGCCTCATTTGATGTTATTTGCTGAACTTGCATCTTTATCATACCAATGGTAAGAGGATGACCTGTTGCTTCACCTCTAATCCCCAGAACCTTTTCAACATCAGGAGAAACATGAATGTTCTTACGGAGGATAGGGATCTGTGTACAGGCAATTAGTGGTTCCTTGATAAAGTAGATCTCATTTCCACTGTACAAGGAGCTCTCTTCCCCTTTCCAGAGCAAACCCCAGTCACTTGGTTTCACTGCTGGGGGTAAGAACCTCTGATCTTGCAGTGCCTGTTGGACATCACACGGTATCTGATCGTTCTCTACTGTCAATTTCCAGCGTAAATAGTTCAAGAAGCACTGAATATGTTCTACATCTTCTTGCGGACCTATTCTTTTGAGGTTACGACAGCGTTGAAGTGTTTCCTCCCAGCTGATGTTGTCTCTGACCATTCCAAGTGCACACATCCTCTCATGAACAATATTTCTATCACTATCACCATCACAGGTAATGGCAGGGAACTTTGAATCTTCAGGACTGTATAGAGGAGCTGCCTTACCCTCAGGGTGGATCAATGTACTTGGCTGTGCCAAGTGTAAACCATCTGGACTTATTGGAATGCAAGCTTTGGATTTCAAGACATTCTCCACCAAACTGGACGTTGATTTTAGCGCCTTGACCAGTAGACTATCTCTATCGTTTTGTTTGAGAGGAAGAGATGATATGTTTGGCAGGAAGAACTCTGTGAAAAATATTTCTTCAGTGATCATTTTAGATTCAAGCATTTCAGAGTCTACTTCCCTTAGTGTCTGTTCCAGACTCATTGGCAAGTTCACTAATGTTCTATTGCTGCCTTCAAATACTGAACTTATTACTTGAGTGATGTTGTGCTCAAGATCCAGGCTTGACTGTGAAAGGCTTTGATCAAGAAAGTATGCATCACACAGGGACACCTTTCCCTTTGGACTGAAGAATATCTTTAGGTTCTCAGGATCTTGGATAACTCTATGCCAAAATGCTTCACTCATTGTAGTGATCAGGTCATCATTCTTGTTCACCGGTAAGATCCCAGTCAGGTCTTCCTCTGGGACAGTTAGAGAAATGACACCTGATAAGGCTGTCATGTATGCAGTACAGACAGCGCCTTCCATCAGGCCTTTGTTCCATGCTCCACCAGATAAGTTCTTGTCATGGTCAGTTTTCTGGACAAGATGTCTGCGCGATTGGTCAAGGACGAAGGTTCCATTTATGTGAAATGGCAGGGGGGATTTCACTGGAAGTGGTAGGAATGAGAAGTAGGATGCTTTAAGAGCACCAGTGGCGTCATCTTGAGGTTTTAATTTGAACTGCTCATGTTCCTTTCCCAAACAAATTGCAATCCCTGCCACAGGTTGCTGCTTTGCAGTTACACCTTGTACAAATGGCATGTCTTCAATACTCTGCGACACAATCCAATGAGTACATGGTTCAGAAACTATTTCCCCGAGTAGCAGACTACCTTCCTCACTAGTGTGTACTACTGACTTGATAATCATTGATGATTTCAACCCTCTCCTCATACCATCTCTGCTGTTGCTGCTTACGGAGGCTTTGAGGATGCTGCATTCATTGATGAATTTTTGTGCTAGGAGGTTTTCTGCCTGTGATGGACAAGACATGTCACACTGAATGCCATGCTCATGAAGGTATAGAACAGGCTCTTTGTGAATTTCAAATAAAACTTTCATTTGTATGTCCATCACATTCACTACTCTTGGAATCAGAGAAACAGAAACCTTCAGTACATTCTGTGTGAACAGTAACATATCAGTTCCCTTACTCTGCACCATCTTCAACAGCTCCAGAACATTCTTTTCATCATAGATGATGTCACTGATTTTACTGGAGGCACTTTGTTCACGTCCCCTGAGTGGAAGCCTGAAGAGGGTGCCATTGAAGCTTCCGTCATTGGAAATACCTTCAAGATTACATCCACAGACACCTTTCCATGGTGCAAACTGATCTGGATACTTGCTGAGTAGTCTTCCTCGCTGTCGCTGTAGGTTTATCCTAAGCCCTGGTTTAGTTTTATCCCTAATTGCCCTTCCAAGATATGTTGTATGAGGGTCAAATATTGCAAGTGTATCTCGGCTCAGTATACTTGGTACATCAGTGAGGTTATAGACTGAATTGAAACCAAGGCCGAATGTTCCAATCTGATCTTCCTTTTCTCGTTTAGTTCCTCCATTCAACATTGTGATATTTTTGAAATCCTCATCTGTAAATACAGCATTGTTATACACCCACATTGAAGGGCCTTGCCAAACAGCCATATTCGGATCTAAGAGATGCTTTTTCCAGTCCCTGTTCTCTCTCATATCATAGACGAGCCTGACTTCTGTAGCCCCAGCATCATCTGCATTTTGAATCATCTCTTTTAACACTGCCAGTCCATCTGTATAACCATCTAACACAGAGTGAAGTCGTGTAGTCAATGGTTCAGTTTGCCCAAAGCTTTCTAGAGCAATGCTAAATTCTTCACCATCAAGCACACGGTGCATGATTGTAGGGATGCAAAAGTGATTAACAACTTCTTTGGGAACTGAAGGATGGACATAGAAGATATCATCATCATCATTAAACTCACTTGTGTCATCCCATACTGTGCATTCCAAGGCTGGCTTGAAACGTAGCTTTGATGCATCAGATGTTTCTATTGGTACCAAAGCTGTCTTTGCATTCTCTGTGCAGAGAACCTTTAGTAGCTTGATGGCAAGATGAAGATCATGGGCTGTAGTTGATGTATTTTGGCTTTCCTCTCCCATGTGGTTTTCTGCAATGACTGCCAATGCCTTGTCAAAGTGAATAGTCCTTGGTACACCACATTTATGAAGAAGGTCTTTGTGCATTTCCATCTCTGGTGGAAGTGAGTAATAATATGGGGAGAGGTTCATTTCTAAATTCTCCAGCACCATCTGACTTGTACTTTTAAACCCATTTCCATGCCAGACCCAGGAACAAACTGAATTATTACCCATTGCATCCTGGATTTCCCCCTCTGTGAAATGTGTTAGACCAGAGTAGACTTCATCAAGTAGAACAAGGTAGCGGCTTTTCTCTTTTGCATTGTAATGCTCTACGATGTCTTTCAGATGTAATATCAACTCGTCCAAGGTTGGGGTGATCTTTGCTTGCAAGACACCAAGAATGGACTCATTCATGTCACTGCATGGCACTGAACTACCAGCTTGTTTAGCAAACCTAATATGACAGACATCTTTAGGAGCCAGTAGTTCATCAGATGAGCCTTTCCATGGCAGGCTGTTTGGATAGCCATCCGGCTTCCGCTGCACAACACTGAGAAAGGCAACATCTCTCAGTTTTTCCCACCATTTCCGATCTGGTGCCTGTTCTTCCAGCGTTTTTGTAAGCTGTACGAAGTCATTTGACCTTTCTGGTTGAGTCTGCAATGATTTTGCAATACCAAGAAACACTGCCGTGGAAATCTGTCTCCGTTGTTTCATCCCAAGTCTTTCTAGGCAAGCTAATCTGTTAGCGGTATGGTACTTCACATGTGGAAAGAACTCCCTGCTGAGAAATAAAGATAACATTGGATCTCTTGGGTCATACAAATCTTTAGCAGATTGCCGTTCCCTCAGACCTGCCTCCACAAAAGCAAACTCAGATATTGCTGCAACAATATCTTCATTTTCGAGGATGTCCTTTGCATGATGATCCATGATGTGGCAAAGCAGTTCATCGACCTGTTCATCTGTGTATTTCTTGGCTTTGATCGCGGGAAGCACTGTTTGTGTGAAAAACTCAGAGAAACTATCTTGATGATATTGATACACATCAAGAGCTTCCAAAATATACTTTACCTTTTCGTTAGCTACATCAATCACTGGCACTGGCAAAGGAACTGGTAGGGCCAGAGATGGCCCTGAGAACTTGACCTCATTCAAAGACACCATTCTGCTTGCTTGAAAGCAACTGCCACTGACAGTTGAAAACAATGGTAGACTGGATACAAATTGTTTACTCTTTGCTGACAACAACCTGATCCCTGAATCACTCATATACGCAAGGAATTCGTTCAGTGACAAAGCCTGCTTGACTTTTTCATAGAAAACATCACCAGATACATGCCCTTCTGAGGTCAATGCATCTGTAATCCCCTGACATGTGGGCAAGCGGACAAAACGGTACAATAGGTCTTTGTGTCTGCACACAAAGTCTGGGCAATCTCTAAGTACTATGCATCCAACCTCTGATAGAAAATCAACAACTCCAGATGGAAGTTTGGTTTCTTCCGTTTGGACAAGAACAATTCTTTTCCCCACAGAAAACTTAGATAACAGCTGGCATTTGTCCATTGGCAGAAGATGAAGGTTTTCAATCATTTGCCACTCCTCAACACTTGGAGTTTTGAGATGTATGTAATCCCAGATCTGCTCTAACCAAGTCAAGCTCGGCTGGGCCCCATCTTGGGGTGACCAGGGTACAATGTCATACTCAGCCCAAGACCTTGGTAGAACTTGAGGCAGAATTGCTAAGACGTCTCTGAGTCTGAGTTCCTTCAGATTTGTTATACCTGAAATGTATAAAAGAAATTCCCTCTGATTATGCAATCCTATGTATCTATCTTGCATCCAAGTTAGTCTCTCCAGTCAAGACTTGGAAAATATGGCTTTTCATGTTCTTTAAAAGTAAGCTTTTGTTTTCAAGAGAGAAAAAATTAAAGTACAAAATTGAGAAAAGATGTGAGAGAAAAAATAGAAGCATAATTACCTGTATTAGACAATCTCTGAAGAGAGGACAGCAGTTGATCATCAAGATGTGTGTCTACCAGTCTGTCTTCAAGTCCTGGTAGCAGGTCTGCTGGATGTTCCTTTGACGACAGGAAGATTGTGGCCGATGCTGTAGCTTGTTGGAATGATGTCATTTTTCCTGACATGAGGGGTAGCAGAGGTAGACCTATTAAATGTTCAGGCTGGCCATTATCAAGACAATATTGTAACAGCATCAGTGCATCTTTCCTTTCAAGTTTATGTGCATCATGACTGGTGACTTGAATGACAGCATTTCGAATATCCATGGTTGAGATGGGTATCGGTTGCTTTTGACAGTGCTTCTTTACAGCAGCCTGAACATGGGGAGGGACTTTTGTAACAGGAAACCCAGCAGTCAGGAGAACTTGTTCCAGAAGCATTCTAACCTTGTCTGGGAGATCGTCATCAGGTCCGATGGTGTCCTCCATTCTGAGCCAACCTTTGTCTTTGGCTGGGGAATACATACAGTTATCAGTGAACAACTCTTTATAAATATAATGAGCTACTGGCCTCCACTTGGCATCAACAGAATCTTCATTTGGTATGAGTTCATAGAGATTATCAGGTGTAATACTGAAGTCACTGTTTTCACTGGAGGTGGTTTTTCTGAAGAATGCCACTACTGCTGCTGGAATGCACTTCCGGACTAGTAACTGATTCCACTGGAGAGGAACACTGTCAAGATCTTCTTGATTTTGATCAGGAGTTGGCCACCTAAGGTGACGCCTGTTTTGCTCCATGGCAAAATATGCATGCACATGGAATGCTAAACCTGTTCTTTCCGTTCCATCTAGTGGGAGGGGAAGGGTTGCAAAGAGACTACCAGTTGGTTCACAAGTCTGATCTTTTAGGTCCCCTGACTTTGATAAAGGCAGTGCGATTCCTACCCATGGTAAGACTTTCAGCTCATCGGCAGTATCTATAACTGCCTTGTCCCCATGGCAGGTGTGGTAGACAAGCCAGTCATGGGTTTCTAATGTTGTACTGTCAGTTTGAAAGTGTTCGGTTTGAAGAGTAACCTGTAGAATTGTTTCAACATTCTCAAGTCTCCACTCCTTCTGACGTACCCTTTCCAGGAACGCCTCCCGTCTTTCAGAAAGCTGTTTGGCTGTATTCTCTGATATTTTCATCCGAAAGAGAAGTTTAGGTTCATCTTCTTTCTCTGCTTGCTGATAAATTTCAATAGACTGAACACTCTTTAGAAAGAGAAGACTCTGCCCCTGATCAACCTCTAAGGAATGGAATAGTTGAAGTACCTTCTCTGAAGTGTAGATATTACTTGACAAAGGGTTGGCCTCTTTTCTTAGTGGGAACCTGAACGTAGTGTGGTTGTACCTGTCAGCCTTTAATAGAATGTCTGCATCCAAATCAAAGATATTCTTAAACAAAGGCCTGAACTGTTCTATTTTACTTTGAAGGAAGTCCTTTTCGTCCCCTAGATGCCAGTTGTATGCAGATTCTCGGCATGGAAGATATTTCTGGTGGGGGTCAATGATGCCAACATAGTCTCCACTTGCCATGATTGGGATATCTGAATAGATTATAAAAACATGTGTAAGATGAAAAAAATCAAACAAAATATCCTGCCCATAGTATGGTACCTATTGTTTTCAGTACCCTTTTAGTCCCGACACCTATTTAAGGGATGCAGCTATTAGTTTAGCTTGTATTGCTAGGGAAAGTATTGTGGGGAGATGCATACTGGGAGAAGCTGGCCTGTTCCACAGGCCACAAAGTGTCCACATCATATTATGTCCACAGTCTTCCATCACAGAGTGTCCATAACATACAGTTTGTCCACAGCCTTTCATCAGAAAATGTCCATAAAATACAACCACAGGAAAATCAGGTGAAATATCTGTTCAAAGTAAACAAAGCCAAATGTGTCCCTTTAGAAAAAAATAGACCTAAGGGAGTGGTCATCTTTTAACAACATGGGGGGGGGTTGTGGATTTGGGGGGGACCAAAAATGTGGACCCCTTGAAGGGGGGGGGGGGCCAAAAAGATTTGGACCCCTCTTGAGGGGGGGACCAAAAAAATGGCACCCTTTTTAGCGAAAAAGCCAGCGCATTACTATAGCTCAAAGGGGTCGGCTGCGCTCAATTTAAATGTTGTTAAAAAATGACCACTCCCTAAAGCCTAGATAATTGGCACTGTAGGGTGAAGAGCAGGAGGAAGAACAGACAAAAGGAGGTATGACAATATGATGTCACAGTACAATTACTGTCAATGTATATACAATATAATTTTGTTATAACAATCTCTGTCGTAATACGGTGGCCGTCAAGGCTCACCAAAAAAAAGATCACTATTTTATATATGATTTTTTTCAAGCAATTTCTCAAAATAGTGATTATTTTTTTGCTGTCAACATCAAAAATCGGGGGTGAGCCTCCTCGGCCAATGTTGACAGTTGACAGCAATATGTTTTGTGGTTGACAGCAAAAAAAAAAGAAACTTTTAGAGAAACAACTTGAACGGCCAGAAAAATGAAAAAAAATTAAGGTGAAATAGTGATATTTTTTTTGGGGCCACCATAGTAATAACCTTTTTTGTTCATAATGAACAAATTTGCAAGGACCTGATTTCCTCCTATACATTTCTATAGTAAGAAAACTATAGAATGAAATACTGCTCCGACCACTGGTCAAGTGAATAAGGGGACCTGTTCTTTGAGGTCCTACCATTGTACAGGTGTATGAGGGGGCCTCTGCCCCTCTCACCCTCGACCACTGTACAGGTGTGTGAGGTGGCTCCTGCCGACCCCATACATCTCCGCTACCATGCTCCTTATCTGTCCTGCCCCCCCCCCCCCCCGCCAACCATGGCCCCTGAATGCTGAATTTGGTTACTACAAAATGTGTTTATAACTAATTAATCTGGCTGATAATAAGGTATTCGTAATAATTAAGTTTTACTGTATTTTCGTGGATTTGCTAAAAAAAAAAAAGGTACAATTTTGCGTGATTCAAATTCACACATTTTTGAAATATGGTAGCTATATATAACTACCTTGGATAAATGTGCACGCTGTACAGATTTTAGCAGATTTTAAAATATGTGATCTCAGGATGGTGTTTCTCCACAAATTTGCGGAGCTCCGCAAATTTGTGGAGCTCCGCAAATTTGCTTCCATAAATTTGCGGAGCTCTGCAAATATATATGGAGCTCCGTATTTGTATGCTTAAGTACTAAAAAAACATTTCCATATATATTTGCGGACCTCCATAAATATATGGAGAGTGCATTTACGGACCTCCGCAAATTTGCGGACCTCCGCAAATTTGTGGAGAAACACCATCCTGCAAAAATATGTACAGCACGAAATAAAGTATGTTTACAGTATGTTTTCAAAAAGTGTTTTGTGGACACTATGTGATGATTTTGGACAAAATGTGTTTTGTGGACACATTATGATGGCACTGTATGGACAAGGTGTACTGTGGCACAGAATGTTGTGGACGAATTTCCGTTTGCTGACACTTTGTGATGGTAGGATGTGGAGAAAATGTATTTGCGGACACTTTGTGGTGGCCGGCTGTAGACAGACTGTGTTTTGTGGACATTTTGTAATATTGAGTATGGACAAACTGTAGTTGTGGACACTATGTGAGAGTGGGATTTGGACATGATGTCCCAGTAAACACACTTACGTATTTTAACGTTCAAATAACGTAATCTCTCAGTGTAAATCACGTAGTTTCACTACGTAAAATAACGTTAAAATGTAAAGGTTATTTTAAGTTATTTGACGTCGATTTACGTAAATGAACGTACCTTAAACGTTATATAAACGTTCTTCTAGGTTTATTTAGGTAAATTACTTAAAATAACCAAACCTACATTATTACCTTCAGCACGTTATATAAACTTTATTTCGAAGATAAAAAAGATTTTAAAAAAAGGTTCGTTATTTCATCAACAATTGTTCTTATTTGATGCCTATATATGAACCCCAGACCCTGCATTATGATGATCAGTGCTGTAGCGACTGCCCTAACCGGACGTGTGTGTGGTCAAGGTAAAGTGTCTTGATCACCTGAATATGCGTTGTATATGGAGACAGGTTTTTGGCAAATTGGCTACACCTATGTTCAACCATTATTTAGGAACAACGTTCAACCACGTAAAAGCTCATTAAACACAGATGTAGCAGTACTGAAAGTATAGGATACATCTGGGTTAGATGTATTGTTTAATCGAGGTTTCATGCAGAAATCAGACAAGACTTACTCCTGCTTCCATCGTGACAAGGAAGGCGCCAACTAGTGACGTCACTTTATTTGCGGAAGTGAACTAGACGCTGGTACCCCATAACACATTTTCCCGCGTTGTACAATCTCATTTTTCAACACTCCTCCTCGACAAGTGAAAATATATTGTTTTAGAACATACAGTAAAATCTTTAGAATACACAATGAATAAGAACTTATGAATATGAATGTCACTTTTGATAAACACTCCTCCTTAAGCATAGTTTCAGGGTTTATTATTGAACACTCCTCCTGAATATTGAATGTTCAGTGTCTCTTCAGATTTTTTTTTGAAGTCCTTATCTTGACTTATAAATGTTGTCCAGTAAACTGGTGTTTAATGTTAGTTCTTAGTTTCCTCCAGTAAACTGGTAAAGTCCTTTGTATGACTCAATAGTCAAGTTACATACTAAAATAAACCATTTACTTTAACTTATTTAGTTACGCAAACAAGATCTTTTTAGTTTTTAGAAGTTAAACAACAATAATTTCTAATGTTGTTACATAATACACTAAATAGCATATATACCTTAGCTATTAAAAGGTGATAATATACAATAGGTCTTTCATATGTTTTCACGAACTAAACAAATAGTAATCACCTGCTATTATTATTTAATTAAAACATAATACTTAAAACTTGGAAAGAGAGGTCGCCAGTACTTCATTTCCATGTGAGGCTTCAGCGCTCACCTCCCTACTCTGCATGTCTCCAGTGCCTCTGACACGTCACCAGGGTCTCTGACACGTCTCCAGTGCCTCTGACACGTCTCCAGTGTTTCCAAAGTCCAAACACAGTACATAAATTTACTACTGCAAGCGCAGTCAGTGCCACCAAGCACAGTACATAAACTTACTACTGCAAACGCACAGTTAGTGCTACCAAAGTCCAAACACAGTACATGAACTTACTTCTGCAAACGCACAGTTAGTGCTGTCAACACAGTACATAAACTTACTACTGCAAACGCACAGTTAGTGCTACCAAAGTCCAAACACAGTACACAAAGTTCCTGGTGTTCCTCCAAACTGAGACTCTAAAGTCTCCTGACGTCACCTGCAGTCTCCTGACGTCACCTGCAGTCTCCTGACGTCACCTGCGGTCACACACACCCCACGTCGACATAGTGTCCACAATACACAACACAGACCTCCTAGCTTACACAAGTTACAGTTACACGTCCTCTGTTACTCGTAATCCCCTGTAACTCCAAGCCACTGTCTGTAACTAGTACACAACGTCATCTCCAGATGTCTCTTGGCGGTACCACTACAATTCCACTTGTAGATCCACACACCCCACATCGATATCCTGATTCTCAAACTTGCTGACACAGCACTTTCCACGTCGTCCTCACATGGATCTTCCCAAAACACAGCACAAACAGAAACACAGACCTGTGCATGCCACGACAATGTCCACTATGTTGTCTATGTCTATCCACTTCGACCTTCCTGGCACGTTACACGTGTTTCCGTGCGTGAGGTCTCCTCAAGTTGGGCGGGCATCAGTCATGCCGCCTCTCCGACGTCGCACCCACGCCAATACACACAAACCGGGCACACAAAGCAGCACATCGTACACTGCTCCTGCCATTACTGCTACTCCCGAGGTGGGCGCTCCCCATCCTCAAGTCTGCTATCGCCTCACGACGATCCCCGGGTTGCAGACAAAACCCTGGGACAAAACTCATGTGCCTTTCCGACGTCGCCCCGACGCCGACGATGGCGTCCCTTGTGTGTCTCAATTTGCCGTCTCTCAATCTCCAAACGGCCATCCGACCTTCCAAACCCTCTCTGCATTTACCTCAATCCTTCAGGCGTAGATCTAAGCATGTCTGAGCCCATAGCCTATTGGTTTTATTGAGGTTTCATGCAGAAATCAGACAAGACTTACTCCAGGATGCTGTTTCTCCACAAATTTGCGGAGGTCCGCAAATTTGCGGAGGTCCACAAATATATTTATGGAGCTCCGCAAATATATACGGATGTCCGCAAATATATACGGAGGTCCGTATTTGTATGCTTAAGTACCAAAAAGGCAAATAGGTCTATATTTGCGGACCTCCATAAATATATGGAGAGTGTATTTACGGACCTCCGCAAATTTGCGGACCTCCGCATATTTGTGGAGAAACAGCATCCTGCTCCCATCGTGACAAGGAAGGCGCCAACTAGTGACCTCACTTTATTTGCGGACGTGAACTAGACGCTGGTACCCCGTAACACATTTTCCCGCGTCGTACAATCTCATTTTTCAACAAGATGAGCTACGTTGCTATTCCGCATTAGCGAGATACAGTGGCTCCACCTTTTGGACCACTGGTAATAGTCATAACCCTTTGCTCTGCAAGGACCAGCTCAGCCAAATCTCGTGGCCGAGATTAGGGTACAGGCAGGGTGCAGGTATTGTGAATAGGGCATACCTGGACACTCCTAATGTCACCTGTGTCCAGTATAGTGTAGTGGTTAGCACTGTGGACTCATAATGCTGGGAGCCCAAGTTCAAATCCCTACCAGGCCAAATAACACTGTGTCCTTTAAATACATGTTTCTAAATTTTCTTTAGTATTGTGAATAATGTATTCTGTTTCCAAAATTGCTTTACTTATTATGATTACCAGGCATTGCATGGAAGAGATTTGAACTCAGGTACACTGCATCATGAGTCCACAGTGCTAACCATTACACTATGCTGGACACAGGTGACATTAGGAGTGTCCAGGTATGCCCTATTCACAATACCTGCACCCTGCCTGTACCCTAATCTCGGCCACGAGATTTGGCTGAGCTGGTCCTTGCAGAGCAAAGGGTTATGATTGTTACCAGTGGGAATGGCGCTATCCACTGATCATCTTGCTAATGCCCTATACAGGCCCGGGTATACAGGTCCCCATTACATGGCAGACAACCCTTTCTATGTTAAACCTATGGTAGCTCTGTATACTGTGAAGTATGGTGTAGCCATATATACTCTATGGATGATAACTCTGTTTATGTCAATGTGGTAGAGCCACCCAGCTAACAAAAAAATCCTAACGGCTGGAAAACGTTTGCAGGAGGTTTGCAAACGTTTGCAAAAACGTTTTCCTAACGTTTGGAAAAGGGTTGTTTTCATTTTCTTTATAGATAGTTGCAGAAAAACCGGGGCATCTAATGGGGTTCGAACCCACATGGGTAAGTAGGGACCTTTAGCAAACCCGACATAGCTCATTTAACGTAGACGTATCCTAACCTTTCAGCACTGCTACGTCTGCGTTTAATGAGCTTTTACTTGGTTGCTAAAGGTCCCTATCATCATGTACCAACGCCTAGATCACACAGCCATGGCACCTTCACATACTAGGTGAGTTCGGGGAGGGCCAAAATAATTACTTTGGTGATTACCAGGACCAGCGTGCCCGTACCTTCCGGGAGACTTCTGCAAAGACCCAGCTTCAGCTGCTGAAGCTGGGTATTTGTGAGGGCCTACCGGAAGGTACGGGCACGCTGGTTCTCGTAATCACCAAAGTAATTATTTTGGCCCTCCCCGAACTCACCTACTTAACACCATTTACAATATCTAACCAATGCCCAAACCAAATATGGAAGTTATTAGGGACCCTTAGCAAACCCGACGTAGCTCATTAAACACAGACGTATCCTATGCAAATCATCCAAATGGAACAATCTAAACTATAGTCATTGACCATTAACTGTCTCATCAACAGGACTTGTAGACGCTTGCCTGGTTAGCTCAGGTGATAGCCTGCCTGCCTTTGGATCCTATGGTCAAGGGTTCGAGGCTCTCTTGGGGAAGTGCACTGAAATACATGCATGTAGGCCCCTATGCGTAATGGTAGGCAATGAAAAAAAAACTACCTCTGTTTATCTCAAAGCTTTTTATGAGCTTCAAGGTGGTTGCTACATTTTCCTATTGTTAAATGACCTGAAACCTGAAATGTTTGTTTCCAAGAAAACAGCTTGCTGTAGGTCAAGGGCTTAGGGCTCTGAGATCCCACCAGCATGAAAGCTGGGCTGTTAGGATCTGAGTTCGGCAAATCCGTGAAATGCTTCCGTACCCACGTCACCGCGCACACCAGGGATCCTAGGGCTAAAGTTACGGGGACCCGGTGGATTTTTTGCAAGTACTGAATAGTTTTGGAGCTGGACACTTTAATCTCCAGCCCCCAGTCAATAAAAACCACGGCTCCTCTACGCAGGTAATGACCCTGCAAGGCACTGGAGTCCGGGACAAGGTAACTCTTCCTCAGGAGGCCCCTAAAGGCCAAGGCGATGCATGCCCACATAGTGACCTCGTTGGGACTAGAAAGGTCCAGGCTATTAAACATCAAATGTAAGTCCTCCAGGAACAAAGTTGGGCGATGAGGCTCCGGGTCACCCAATGCGCGGCGGATACCCGACATCGTCATGGCAAAAGTGAACTCAGACCTGAGGTAAAGGACATCATAGCTAAAGCAGTTATTAAGGCTGATCACAGCACTGATGTAGTTCTGGATAGTAGAATATTTCAAGGATTTAGAGAGGTACACCGCGTAACGGCACATGACGTCAAGCTTGGTGGGTACCGGGCTGGCGCCGGCCAGAGTACAGAACCCAAGGAATTTCTTCCACTGGGAAGTCTTCCGTCTTCCAGGTGGAGGCCGACCAAGCCATGGACCTCAACTCCAGGGCCCTGATGTCCAGGTCTCTGACAAACTGGTTTGTTTCTACAACATAAATGAAAAGGGATGTTGTTAAAGCACTCGGCTCTGGAAACAGCATCAGCAACAACATTCTTGTAACCAGGCAAGTAAACCCCCACTAAATGGCAGTTGAATGTGACAGTGTCCCAAAAGATGAGGCGAAGGATTTCCATGGACCTATCATTGTCACTCTTGCCCGTATTTAGAGCAGCCACCACCTGGGTGTTATCTGTCACACATTCTACGCGCGTGTTGCGCCACTCTCCCCCCTCGTCTCCTCAATGCCATAAGGATTGGATATAGCTCCAATGTTACACGGGATGTAAATATCCGTTTTCGGTGCACAACGACTGTGAAGATCTCTCGGGTCGCTCCAGCTCTTGGACCACGAGCCGTAGGCCCAGTCTTTGCCGTGCACCGCCCCCCACCCGATCGTGGAAGCAGCATCGGTGTGAATAATTGCTGTGTTCATAGGGCGCGGTTTGATAATCTTAGCTTCCCCGTTAAACCATGCCCCAACATCTGTCAACCATAGGAGGTCCTGGCGGAAAGATTTCGAAAGCGATATATAACGCTTGCCAGGCGCGAAATGCGAAAGCATTTCGATGACCCGATGACTGAAAGTCCTGCCGCCCCTAACGAGGGTGCTGCAATGGGCGAGGACTCCACACAGGCGTTGCAGCTGCTTCCTCATCGCCCGCAGGCGACCTGAGAAGAAGTCTATTTCATCGTGCAGGCTGGCTATTTTATCGTTGGGCAGACGAAGCTTCATACTAATGGAGTCCAGCTGCACCCCCAGATAAGTCTGGACCTGGGCCGGTGACCTGACTTTTTTATAAGAGATATAAAAGCCTAGTCTCCTTAATACTCCGTGCAGGTAAAGATGAGCTTTCTGGCATTCACCGAAGTCGCGACCCATCACAAGAAAGTCATCGAGATAATTAGCACAAAAGAAACCTTGACCCTCCATATGTCGCGAGACTGCATCGGTGAGGCGTGTAAACACACTGGGAGACATCCTGGTCCCAAAGGCCAGAAAATTGTCCTCTATGAAGCGCGGGGTACCATCTATGTCCCACTGCAGACCTTGAAATTTCCTATCACTCTCCCTTATGAGAATTGACCTATATGCACTGGTATTGTCTGTGATCCCCATATAGCAGTAGGGCTGCATGACTGCGGAAACCGTATCTATGGTTTTGTACTTGAAGGTTTGAAAAGTTAATTCCATAAAAGAATTAATGGATGCCCCTAGCGGGCGGCTAGCATCCATGATAGGTCTATATGAGCCACCTTTCTTCTCGACAGCACCGAGGGCATGGATGCAGTGGGGGGTACCTGGCACCAACGATAACTTACCACTACTCAGCTCTCAGCCGAGAATAATCTTGCTAATCTCATTTTTGGCTGAGACAGTCGCAGACTTATAGTTTGTACATAAATAAGGGTGTATCACAGAGCCTGGGTCAACCAGCTTAAAGCCGTGAGTTAATAAAATCTGCGTCTGGGTCGGGGGCCGTCGCACCGTGTCCCGACAGCATCTCTCTCCAGGCACATAAGTTCATCTGGGATCGCACTCCCCCCCACAAAGTAGGTCTACTTGACATCCCATAATGGGAGATAGTCAAAGTACATGTCGCACAAATCATCTACACTTGCACAAACACAAATAGCATCGCAATCTACACTGATATCCCAGGTCTGGGTGTGCACTTGGCTTTGCTGCGAACTGGCAGCTGAGTCACACGGTCACATATGATGACCTGGGTTGCCCTGCTGGGCATGAGGGGGACCTTGAGGTGGGAAACCACTCCCATATCCTTGAGGGGGGTTGCCCATCATCTGAGGCTGGCTGCCATAGAAACTGCTAGACTGGCTCCTGCAGTATCTACCTTTATGGGCCCCCCGGCAGTTATTGCATATGTGCTTCTTATTACACGGGTTGTAGTCACACCTGTCACGGATATCTGGGGGGCAGGGTCCCCCTTTGTTGCTGGAGCCTCGTCCCCCGCTATTGGCCCCCGACTATCACTGCGAGCTTCCTCCCGGGCCAACGCTCTGCGGACTGGTATAGTGTTATCCGCGCCCAGGCAGTCGTGGCGTGCATCCTCATCGCATGCCACAAAATCTGTGAGGTCACCCTCTATAAACTTGGTGGTGACCTTGAACTCATACTTAGCAAGAGTGTCGGCATCATAAGCCTTGGATAAGCCCCTCTTAGTAATGAACTTCATATGGACAGAGTAGCCCCTAGCCGTTATGCGACTGGGAAATTCACCTTTAATGATACACTTGTGCACACATGTCATACGATACACAATCTCCTGGTAGGACATTTGCTTATAATCCTTGTCCACATCCAGATGATAATCAGGTCTGATTTTCTCCCTAGACCTCTTCCTCCTACTGTCCCTAGCATAGCCCCTCGGCTCATCACAGAGATAATCTGACAAACATTGAGACTCCCTGGGTCCCAGGAGAGCAGCATCAAAGTCCTGGGAGAGTAGACCCAGAGACTGGTGTGACAGTCCAGTCCTCTGTAGCCCAGCCTGGATGGTGGCTGAAGCAGAGGATGGGTACAGAGGATGTCACTTCTGCTGCTGCTGCTGCTGCTGTTGCTGCTGTTGATGTAGCTGTTGCTGCTGCTGCTGCTGCTGCTGATCTGGCTGTTGCCGCTGTTGCACCCAGAGCAGATAGGACTGAAAAGAGGTGTCGGCATTGCCATTTGAATCCACACCACCAACCTGACCTCGCTCATCACGGGTGTGCGATCGTTCTCCGCGGCCCACCTCTCGCTCTGCGTGGTCGGCGGCGGTAGTATGGGGCCATGGCGCTCCAAGTGAAGCATTTTCACCCTCCTGACGATGTTTATCGCTGAGAAAACGATAGAATTCGGCCTGCAGATTGTCTCCGGTCGCTGAAGCGGAAGGGAAAGTGTGGGCGCCGCTATCTTTGTTGTCGTCCGCGGCTGTGTTCGCGGCCCTACCCCAGTGAGGAGGAATCACCGCTGGTCCCCGCATGTCCGCGTGCCACCCGCCGGGTACCGGTCGCAAGTCCACGCTATGGTAACTCACTGAGCTGCTTTTTTCTCCCTCGAACGCGTCCGCGCTGCCCACGGCCTTCCCAACACCGCGGAACGCGACCTCTGCGAGGTAAGTGTCTTTCTCAATCCGATTATTACCAGCCCTGAGGCCGGCCAGCTCCATTTCAGCCTCTTTCAGCCTCTGCATCCTCTTCAACTCAGCCTCTCTGGCTCTCTCCTTGATGGTTAGAGCTTCAATCCGTTGTAACTCCTGCAGAAGCTCTCCCTCACGGGCTGCGGCGTACTCCGCGGCCTGCTCAGTCTGTTGGGGGGCCGTACCGCCCGGGGGTGCCGACGAGGTAGGGCTGCCCTCACCGGTCTCTTGCCTGCCCTGGGAGCCGCCATGGCTGTCTTGTGCCGGGGGAGACCCGTCTTGTCCCTGCTGGACCTTTTTGGGTGTCCCCTTGTCCGGGTTGGGCGCTTTGCACTGGGGCAACAACTCCGGTTCCCATGATAATCTACTCCACAAAAGCAGACAGTCATCCTAACAGATAACTAGGCAGAAAACTAGGCAAAAATTTTAACTGTCCATAGTTGAAGTAGCAGGCCAGCAGTGACGTCACGGCGGGAAGGCTGGTACTCCCCCCTGGGGATTAATACCAGTACTAACCCGGTTAGTCCATCCCATTTACGTTAAAAAAACCTGCAAATTATGTGATATAAACATGTTTTAAACGTTAATTTATGTTCTTCTACGTCAAATAACCTAAATAAACCCTTACATTAGGACGTTATATTACGTAACGAAATCACGTTCAAAGAACGCAGTTGTGTTTACTGGGGTGATGTGGACACGTTGTAGCATGTGGGGCACAACATGACCTTTTGGAGTTTGATTACCACAACCATTACAGCTGTGGGTGTTAAGCAGCTAACCATATTGGTGGATTGATTTCATACCTATCTCATAAATTACACCCCCCCCCCCCAAGCTACGTTTTAGGGAAACAATTATTCTGGTGATTTTGACATCATGTCATGTCACATATATAGACAGAGGTGCATGCTAAAGTGGCCGAGACATGGTTACGCCACGGGCCGGGCCTCAACAGACAAATAAAAAGCTCTATCCATATCATGGGGGGGGGGGGGGGGCTCTGCCTTCTGGTAGAAATGGTAGGAAGGCTCTGGTAACAGCCAAATGGCCTTGAACTTGGGATTTTGCTGGGTCTGGGCAACCCCTGCTAGTAGGCTGGAACCAGCGAACAGCAACAGGAATGGAACCAGAATGTATGATGGTAGTTTAAGGTAGTTTTACCATCAGCCTTTATTGGTTCCATTTCCTGTTCCTGTTCGCTGGTTCCAAGCTACCAGCAGGGGTTTAGACCCAGCAAAATCCCAACATTTGGCAGTTACCAGAGCCTCCCTTCAGAAGGATTTGGGAACCAGAGTAGCTGGTAGTGTACACAGCAGACAGCAGATGGCTCCAGTATAGGCCTGGCGATTCTTGTGGGAACTACCTGTATGTAGTGTTTGGTCACATGGTCACCTGCCTTTACACTATTACTACCAACCCCCTGCCGACCATCTCTACCAGAAGGTTCTGTTTCGGCCTGTGCCTCACATTTATAAGGGTTCCAACACTCCCACTGCAGCCACACAGGTGGCCGCCGCCCCTCTGGCCATGTTGTGACTATACATGGGTAAAAATCGACACGTGCGACCCCGGGGGGGGCACTTCATATATTTTGTATACACAGATGTGCGGCTGGGAAGGGCACTTTTTGAGCAAAATCCCCCTCACCAAGGGTCTGCTTTTCACCAAAATCCCCCTCACCAAGGGTCAATTTTCACCAAAATCCCCCTCACCAAGGGTCACTTTTCGGAAATTTCAAAAATATCCCCAAAAAGGGTCACATTTTGCCAAAATTCTTGGCAACAAGGGTCACTTTTGACCAAAATTCTTACACCAAGGCAGACTCCTCGGGAAAATTGCTAAAACCTAGGCACTTTTGTCCAAAATCCCCCTCAGCAAGGGTCCCCT
Organism: Harmothoe impar; assembly: GCA_947462335.1. Classification (NCBI taxonomy): domain Eukaryota; kingdom Metazoa; phylum Annelida; class Polychaeta; order Phyllodocida; family Polynoidae; genus Harmothoe; species Harmothoe impar. The sequence goes on along the minus strand of OX381714.1, from coordinate 28,431,331 downwards.
TTGACCAAAATCCCCCTCACCAAGGGTCACTTCTGACCAAAATCCCCCTCACCAAGGGTAAGGGTTGTCAAAGGGCCAGCCGCACACCCCTGTCAAAACAAAATTGAGTACCCCCCCCCCCCGGGCGTGCGACACGGCGACACGGGGGGTTGTTAAAATCGACACGTGCGGCATGGGGGTTTAAAAATCGACAGACATGAAAATATAGGCTAGAATATATAGGATAAAAATCGACACGGCACCTTAGCCTAAAAAACGACACGGCGACACAGCAATAATTCTGGCTACCCATGTATAGTCACCATGTTGTGACGTCACGGAGGGCAGGCAGATTACCGTAAAACCTCGGTTATAAGCCGAATTTTATTTGGCGTTTTTATTTGCTACAAGCCGAATGTTAACCCCCAAACTCTCATTCGGCTTATAGGCAAGGTTTTTAATATATAGGAATATAGTGAAAACCAATTTTAATCACTTTTATTATAAGCCGAATTTTTCCTCTCAAACTCACATTCGGCTTATAACCAAGGTCGGCTTATAACCAAGGTTTTACGGTAGGTGCCCCTCATACAGTGGTATGCTCTATACGGGTGAGACAGGTCACGAAATTGTTGGGCAAAAGACCCCCGGACCTCCATCTGGCATTCTGGGTACCCTCTTGTCTGGATAAGGCCACTTAAAATCGATTATCAGCTTTGCGGATACCACCCACACCTGTTTAAAAGGGCCGCATCAACCCTTTTTTTTTTTTAGCTTATTAAAAAGAAATTAGGCAAAAATCGGCGCTCCTATAAAAAAAAAAGAAGAAAATTCTGCTTCAATCTACAGAGCAAGGATGCCAAGTTTTCTCACCCAAAATTCGAATTGGAATTTTTGACCCTAAAATGGGAACAATTTCTGCTTAAAATCAATGTAATACCAATTTAATAAAGTACTTTTACATGTAAATTGCAAATTCCAATTATCATTACATGTATTAATCACAGTAGGCTATATAAACTTTTAATACATATTACTCCTCCCTCGTGCTCCTAAAAAAAGTAATAAAAAAGAAAAGCCTCTCTCCCTCCCCGTTATTTTCCAAAAAGTGTCCGCAAAGCTGATAATCGATTTTAAGTGGCCTAATCCCATTACTTCACACCAGACACAATGGAGGGGTAGTTAAGATAGGGGTTGGTTGCAGGGTACCCCCCCCCCCCCCCATCAAGTCTTATCAGTGACCCTTATTCTGGGGTATTGGAGGGGGCAGATAAGAGATTACCCGTAGTCCTCTGCCAAATCCAATATGGCAGTCGGGGGTGTTCTGCCCCAGTATGGCGGCCCCATGCCCCAATATGTCTAAGCCGGACCCCCCCCCCCCCATGACTATTTTTCAATTTTCAATATTCAGGATTATGCTATGGAATTATCTTTCAAAATTAATCTAATTACGCCAGGACATCATGGCAGGCTTGAAGTTTACTACATAATATATTATATTCTTCAAAACTGTATTGACAACCTTTAGATCAACCTCTAATGGGATGGCCCACGCATCGTACAGAGGGCAACTCTCCTGCCCTAAAATGAGTTACCATGCCCCTTAGGGAATCGATCCCTTTCATGGCCAATGTATTGCACATTTCATGTAGATTATAATCAGGCTGGGACAATCATGGGTTTCTCAGATCGCAGTGAGAAACCACAACACTGTGTTATCTCACTGCTAAAATGGAGGGTTATCACACAGCGCTGTGAAATTTCACCCCCCTATAGGAAACCACACTGATGCTATTTCTAGCATATAGAATTATAGGGAACACAATGTGTGGGTGTGCAGGTGGGTGTGGGCGACAGTTGAAGGCTACGGGCATGTACTGCCTTTTGTCCCTATCAAAAAGCGAGTTGATCGGACGATAAATGGCAGATATACGGGCGGTACAATTTCGTCTGCACACGTTGCCATCTCGCACAGTTCTCGGAGTGCACGAGAAGTCGCAGTAGCGCCACCCTCTGCATGACGGTTGCAACAGGAACTATAATATTTGTCCCCTGTTGCTCTGTATTGGTGTCTTTAATTTAGATTTAAATTAAAGTAGCTAGATGGTTCTTTACTGTGTGTTCAAGGGTATTTCTAGTGTACAAGATGGCATTTCTGCATGTAAAGAGAGAAATATGGGGCAGTGTGGCTGAAAATGTGATTTCTATCTTTGGTTTAACATTGAACCCATGTGGCTTTCATTTAGAGGGTAGCAATTTAACAGTAGAGTTTATGTGAAAGAGAGAAATTCATGTTGAAAGATCGCAGTTCAATATCATATTGAAAAAAGAGATATTTGATTTCTTTTCGAAGGAAACATTTGTCCCCCGATCTTGCCCATCTATCCCTTTGGTCATCTGGTGTCTATCTATAACACAGGCTGAATGATAGACATTCTCCTATGTAACAAAAACGTCTTAAAACGTGTTTCAGTCATTAGGTATAACTCAGTTTACCCTGAGTCAACAATTATACCTGCATGTATGAATGATGGGCGTCTCTAAAAAATATAGGGTAGTGCTACTTATATACTTGCATATATCATACCCATCTAACAGGGCTAATACATTTAAGATTAAGATTTATTAAAATTAAGGTTGATCGCTACTCTTAACTTTTCATTCATAGAATTTCTTGAGTTTTCCCCGAGGGCAGCTTATATCATTAAGAAATAGAAAATGGATTATAAAATGGGGGGTCCCATACTACTTTTTTAAATTGTGATTGACGAACAGGTTAGTCAGGGTATTGATGATAGGGGGAGCCACCAGACTGCTACCTCCCCCATCCCAGTGACGTCGTCATGTCACTGCTACATACCCAGCGGCCATGAAATGACATTATCAAATGGGTTTTTTCTATTAGCGCCAAAAAACTGCAAGAAAAATGGGAAATTTTCCTGATTCTTACATTCATGTCATACTTCACATTAATAATCCTAGGTTATGTCCATAAATGGGAAAAATATAATTCATCTCCAGAAATATACCCTTTTATGAAAAAATGTGAAGTTTTTAGGACGAATTGCATCTATTTTCTTATGTGAGGTATGCACTTAAACCCCCAGCGCCCCTATACATAGGGCTGAATACTTGTCCTGACTCCACTCCGACTGCCGCTGACAGGGTTCAAACCTGCGCCTTTAAGAAAAGCGATGTATAGGGCACTAGCAGGATGCAGTAATTCTAGCTTGTGAGACCTTTAGCTGAAGCTGGTTCCTGACATGACCAAAGTCGGAGTTTTAGGGGCCATAAACCTTTTAGTTACGGCCCTCTGTTGTGGGTCCTTAGGTCATCTGTTCAGATTAGGGGAGTGGTTAGAACTCTGGCCTACCAATCAATGGGTTATGAGTTCAAATCCATGTCTAGGCCTTTTTGTTCACACATAATTTTGGCATGTATTTTTGGTAGGTCAAAAATTGTGAGAGTATACAATTCGGTTTTAAAGATCCTTTACATAAGAGAAATATTTATAGTGTAATCTAAAATGGTTTTGAATCAGTTGTATCTGAATATTTCTCATGTCACCTGTTCGGATTGGGGGAGTGGTTAGGACACTGGCCAATCAATATCAGGGGCAATAAGTTCAAATCCATGCCAAGGCAACATATCTTTTTTTACAGTTAGTAAGAAATAGTAATATCATTTACAACGAAAACCCAATGTAAGAATACAAAACCATTTTAGATTACACTATAAATATCTATCTAGTATCTTTACAACCAAGTTGTATACTATCACAATTTTGACCTACCAAAATACATCTTAAAAGTGTGTGTGAACAAAATAGCATTGACATGGATTTGAACCCATGAGGCATGGATTGGTAGGTAAGAGTTCTAACCACTCCCCCAATCTGAAAAGATGACCTAAGGAGCCACAATAGAGGCCTATACTTGAAAGGTTTACGACCCCTAAAACACCAAATTTCGGTCATGACAGAAACCAGCTTCAGCTAATCAGCAGGCTTCTATAGTTAGCAGAGGAAACAGCACTGGTACCAGACAAGATGGCGCTGTGCAGTGATCATCTAGCTAATGCGGAATACAGATGTCTAGGCACCTCCTGAAAGTTTGTCCCTACGACCCGGCCCTACGAGCATCATGTGCACTCTTTCTTTTGAACATTAACAAACGATACAAAAGAAGAGTTTAACTGAAAATACAGCAGTCCAACTTGATAGCACTCCAATGCACTATATGGGTATATATCTAAAACTGGACATTGACATCCATGTAACATCCACGCTGCACTTATGCTGCATCTGTGCTGCACTCGCACGTAAAATCCAAATTTCACATTTTTATGGAAATTTCACATTTTTGTGTTATAGAACTTTTTGTTCTCACCATATTTTTTTAAAGAATTCTTTTTTGTCAGTGGAAAACTGGAGCGAGGGACAATTTTCTTTTCTAACCAGCCTCCAATAAAGTTCTTAGTGGACCCCTAACATAAAAATTTATTGGTTGATCTGGGGGAATTACTGGAAGAAAATTTGAAAAAAAAAATCAAAAGAAATCTCAATTTTGAAAAAAATGAGGCGAGCGAAATCCAATTACAATTTAAAAAAACAGAAGAAAAATCCATTTCCGAAAATAAGGTGCCCGAAATCCATTGACCAACTTTTTTTTTGGTCTGGCCTTAAGGGAAATTTCACTTTTTTTGCAATTTTGAACTTTATTCGCGCCAAATTAAACATATCTAGGGAAATTTCACTTTTTTTGCATTTTTAAACTTGTCACTTGCCAAAAGCTGCAGAATCTGCATCCATGCTTTCAAGATCTCTGGATGGACCCATGCATAATGAAGACCTACATAGTGGACATACTTGCACTGAACTGAACCTTATAGCCCTTAACTGGATGTCAACAATCACTTGAACTATGACAAATCTCCCTCTATTTCGGAGACCAAATACACTATCAAATGATCCATATTTTTTCAAAATAACACCCTGTGTAGAACGGCTCAATACTCAGAAATCCTACCGTGAATAAAAGAAGTCGAATTATAATTATAAATACCTGAAAAGTGAGAAATGCTGACGACCACAGTTTATATAGGAAATGTACAAAAAAAACGCCAACAAAACACCACAAAACCCTAATTTTCTCAAAAACTATTCAGTAGGAATTTTTTTATACTGAGGTTCCAATGTTTTCTACCCTCATATTACACATTGGCATAGAGAATATAATGGCACCTAGTCAGGATTTTGAGTTAGAAGCAATCTGTGAGGCCAAAAACAGCCAAAATGAGCCACTGGTCTGAAGTATAAAACTGGACATCGATCACTATAGGGATATAAAGAGCCAGAGAATCGATGTCCAGTAAAAATGCAAAAGGCTTTCAGAATTAAGTGAAGTAGGCCTACTTTTGAATATCTTACCTGTGACATGGAAGATGGACTTGAATCCCAAGCCGAAACGACCTGTTTGAAGAACGTCCTTCGCTTTGATGCTATCTTGCATCATACAAATGCCATTCCAGTCCTCTTCACTGAACGTAGCATCATTGTAAACCAGCAGAGCAGGACCCTGTGAAATGCATGAAAATATTAAAGAACACAGTAGAGACAGATTCTGTGCACTGTGCATTATATTGCAAATCATTAACTGCTTACACCATCCAGTACATACATTCTGTTCATCATACATACTATATATATATATATATATATATATATATATATATATATATATATATATATATATATATACACATATATATATACATATATATATATATATATATATATATATATATATATATATATATATATATATCGCTTCCTATAAATTATTAATGTAGGCCTTAGCCTTTTTTTCCAATAAAATTGCTCGGCTCTAATTAACAGCAGGTTTTATGGTTACGTATGATCATGGTCAACATAAGGCCAGACCAAATAAAAAGTTGGCCAATGGATTTCGTGCACCTTTTTTTTTTTAATCAAGATGTATTTTGTTTTTAAAACTTTTTTTCTTTTTTGCCTGCCATTTTCAAGTTACCATTTTCAGAATTTTGATGGGCCTAAGAGAGTTATTGAAATATAATTGCAAGAGTCAACCTTATAGGGCGACATGGGCATTTCCTAAAATCGACAGGGCACATCTTTAACAGCTATATGCGGCTATGATCTCCATAAAACACAATCATATAAATGAAACTATCAAGATGAATCTTTGCAATGCTCACCTGGAACTGCGCCATGTCCGGGTGAATGAGGCCTTCTGGGGACCCTTCATGGTGACCCTCATCAAGGAGGAACTTGACTGTTTTAGCTCCCGCATCATCCGCATTTTGTATCAGCTCCTGAAAAGGAAAAAGTAGGCCTATGTATTCTACACAATATCAATATGACAATCATCAGTTTTATGGACACGGCCCAGTTTTTAGTGAAAAGCATACCTGGCACAATGTGTACAAGGAGGTGCGTGAACAATGCATATCCGGGTGGGGACAAAAATAAAGCATCCCTCCCCACTTGTTAGTGTTACTCGATCAATTTGATTATTAATTCTATATCGTATATGAAACTGCCGCAGGAGGCATCGTAAGCTAGGATGCCTCTTCCCACGCTCAGGGCAGCTGACTCAGCTACTGAGGGAGTCATTTTGTAGACCTACTAGTAGTAGGATGCTAATGCTAACTCGTGCCTCACCTTGAGTATCTGACCATCGTCGGGGTACTGTTCCAGTATACCCTTGATGTACTTGGTCAGTGTTGGTGTGCGAAGTCCCCTTCTGAACTCTGTAATATTCAAGTTAGAACAGCAAAACTGATTTAATATAGATTGGGGACTCAAAACTGTATGCACGTACTGTGTAACTTTGATGTTTAATACTTTGTAAACAAGTGTGTTGAATCTTTCTCTGTAGGCCTACACTGTTTCATGACCCCAGCCCCCCCCCCCTCCCACCGCCTTCATATTAAAGGAGCAATATCACCACTCGCGGTTCTACCCCATAGTAGACTAGAACAGTACTAGAATTGTGATTTCTCAGTGATTATGCCGCTTTGAATTGAAGTATATGTCTGTACATGATAGCGCCTTCTTCCGATTGTGCACAGGCTAAATCGTATATACCTTTTGTCTGTTTTCTCAATGATAATACTTACCCATCGCAGTGAGTTATTCGGTCATCATTGGTTTTCTAGAGGAAAAGGATGTTAACAAATATATAATAATTATACATGTAGCAAAAACTACGAAGTTCCAATGTTAAATATATAAGCGATATGTCAAATATTCTAAGTCGTTAAAACGAAGCTGAAGACAAGGAGACCTGGGAACATAGTTGGTATTGTTTGCCTTGCTTCTTCAAAACAATCTCAAACAAACCACTGCCATTACTTTTAAATTAGCTTATTGTCCGAGAGATGATAATGTATATGCAGACAGAGCCCCTCGTGCAGTTGCTTCATAGCCCAGAGACCTAGGAAGCAAATCTTTATTGGGGGGGGGGGCACTCCAACCAACTTAAAGTATCAGTTTTTATGCATGATGTATCATATACATCCTTAGGGAGTGTTCATTTATTAATTACAGGGGGGTGGTGGGTTTGGGGGGGGCGTAAAAATTTTCGACCCCTCCTGAGGGGGGGGCGTAAAAATTTAAGCTCCATTTTAGCAAAAAAGCCTGCGCGTTACTATAGTTCAAAGGGGGGGGGGCGAAACATTTTCGGCGCCTTTGGCGAGGGGGGGGGGCACGAAACATTCCCTCCCTGTCATTAATAAATGAACACTCCCTTATATTAGATTGTATGGAAAAGTAGTATTTAGGCCCCCTATAAGTCTGATTTGGGGGCCCGGCCCCCTCTGCCCCCACTTTTCCCTATGTGGGAGAGTTAAGGATTGAAAATTGTGTGTATTTTATTACAGGTCTTGACAATTAATTTTTTTTTGAGGGGGGGGGGCAAACATCCCCCCCCCCTTTCCTACGCCACTGTAACCAGAGCGGGCATTATCTCAACCTACATTACAATTAATATTCGGTGCTTTTCATAAGCTTCTACATGTAATTGACATGTTGGCCTTTCCTAAAGATGCTGCATATGGAAAGTATGTCACACTACATTATGATACTGGGGCATATGCCACTGATGCTTTCACCCTTGACTGGACCATAGAACTAACCAATAAATCGTGCTAGTGTTATAAAAGTATGAGTAGTGAGTGAGATGTTGATATACATTTTGAAACACTTTACATAGGTCTAGTTATACTATTGGTATCTCATTACGTAGTTCGCTACGATTAATCATATTTATTAGTTGGTTGTGACACGAAGTCGGGTAGACCGCCCATGAGATGACTAGCTGGCCTATTGGTACCGTACCGTGAGTAGACCACAGATGCTGCAATTTTAATATCAGCGTGTATGGTGTTTAACCATAAGACCTATGTACGACGCATCATGGCAGGGCGGGAACCTCTCACGGATATATAGTCAAGGATTATATAGAGGTTTGATGATGCATAGCATGAAAAAAAATGTACAAAGTTATGTTGAAAATGTTTGAAACATTATCTATACAGTCAGCTCTTGATACCCGGGGGGCCACTCTCTAAATTATGGATACTATGTGCGTTCATCAGTCTAAATTTGACCCCCTTATGACGGGGGAAAATCCACCAAAACACCCCCCTATTGGCGGGATTACCCCCTAAAATGGGAAGAACCCATACCCCTTTCAGTCGGACACGACCCTAAAGAGGCAAAATTTGGACCCCTTTATCGGAGTTCCCTTAAATTGTTAAAAAGTAGACCCCTTATAGCGGGATATCCCCCTAAATTTGCCAAAATTGGAACCCTTATAGCAGGAAACCACCCTAAATTTGGGCCGAAATTCCCACAAAATATACCCCTTTTTACAGGAACTTTCAGACTTTTTGGTTGGATCTTTTGGGCCCAAAAACATACCCCTTTTGGCCCAAAATGACCCAAAAAGGGCCCCTAATGGCGGGTCCGGCCGGACCCGCCAGTGGGACCCAAAAAGGACCCCTTTCCCGGGATTTTGTGTACGCACATAGTTACTATAGATGATATAGGGAGTGCCCCCCCCCCCCCCCCCCCGGGTCTTGATAGTCTGCCCCTTGTGCTTGCACGCAAAATGGCGGATATCAAATCATGCGGACTATCAAGCATATTTGTATGCTAATATATTGGAGGCACAGAGAGAAGAAGTAGAATCACTGTAACTCTCGAATGGGAGTCCAGCCCCGATCACTGAGGTAACTCTCCCCAGGATTCTAAAGTTGCAATAACAACATGGCGCTGGGCGGGAACATAACCACCGACCAGGACCCAACAAAATCGCCTCGGGTGAACTGTATCATGGGAACCGTATCGATATTAATGTGGTCCTAATAGAAATAATAACTATAGTAGCAAAAACTCCCGTATACTAAGCCGAACCGTTGTTATTAGTTATATGGTCAAAGTGTGTCATAGGGGTGTCATACAATGATAGACGTATGGGGAAGCGCAACAAGGGTGTGTGTGGTCCATATCTGTGTGACGAAATGTATGAACAGTCCCCTTGACATGTATGATGGGGGTGCCGAGGGGTCCCCCCCTCAGGTCGGAAAGTCGCTGAAATTGAGGCATCCAGGTCACAAAGTCGCCTTTTTAGACCATTTATACTACAAAAATGTATTGCCAAATTTTTTCCAAAAGTCACTAGGTCGCTTAAATTATTGCACCAGGTCGAGAAGTCGCTTGAAAAACAGCCCAGGTCGCCAGGTCGCCGAAAACCCCTCTGCAGTCACTATGATGTAGATATGTCAGGTATTAAAGAATCAGTTGTTTTACCTGCAGGCTAGGTTGTTGTTCTATGACTATGTTGCCGGCTATGTTGGAATCACGTACACCAGCCGACCTCGCCCTGGGAAACCATCATGACGTACATACAATACTAGAACAATGATGGCCCAAGTACCGCCGTCCTCCTTCCCTCTTCACACCTGCCGACTGTCTGGGCGCCAATGGGAGTCACGAGGTCGCGTCCGAGAGTGGGTGATCGAAACTCGTCCCCGGATGAAGGCAGAAGCGGGTCAATACGAGGAGTCCGCCATGTTGTCCCCGGATTGTTCCCCATCTTTACGATGGCTCTCCCCGAGACCACAGAACCCGAATGGTTGAAGTAGCAAGGGTGAACATAATATATAATGCAGGCTTATTATGTGTGTCACTTCTGTCCGTTTCTCATTGCTACCACTGGTCCACTTAGTAGCATTGCAGTCGATCAGTACACTCCTTATATCGAAACTACAACATATGCCAACGTGGCACTAGCCTCGAACCGAAACCAAGGAAAAAAAGCTAGCGCTTGATGCAATGTAGATAAAACAACGCATATGACTGTATGCCTAAATGTGTAAAAGTCAGTCATCGAGATACTGTAATAAGTTATAGGGAGCTCTTATAGGCCTATACCCATAGCTCGGCCTGACCAGCTGGACCCATTTTGAGATTAATCCCCGACTAGATCTAGGCCTATCCAGTATTCCTGGAGTTTATCATATAACTCGTTTTTTTGTGGTTTTTTTTTGTATGCGCTTCAGACACGAGTAGGATTAAGAAATATCGGGAATCCCGCGTTTCCCGATCGTGTCCCGCTGTGTTGTCTCCACGCCGCAGTAGAGTAGGCAGACCAGGCGACCAGTGTAGAGGCAGATCCCGGAAAAAGATAAAGACGTCTGAAGAGCATGTGCAAAAAGAACTACAAAGCACGGGGAATCCCCACTCTGAGTTGGGCTACACATGAGGTGATGAAATGTGTTGTGCCATTTGGGGAAGAGTCATTTAGGCGCAGCTATGGGCCTAGATAGCGGTGCAGAGGGGTCCCCCCCCCCCCCCTAGGTCGGAAAGTCGCCGAAATTGAGGGCCCCAGGTCACAAAGTCGCTTTTTTTTTACCAGTTTTGCTATCGACATTCTCGCCTGGAAAACAGCCCAGGTCGCCAGGTCGCTTTTTACCCCTCTGGAGCCACTATAACAATACTTATGTCCCATGTCGATTTCAAGAGATGTCCATGTCCTCTATCAATAACTGTTTAAGCCTCCTTTCACCCCGGCATTTCACATGTCACTAGTCCCCGTGTCGCATGTCGATTAATAAGAAAGGGCCATGTCAAATTGAATAGTCTACCCTATGTCCGTATATCAGAAGGTCATAAAGAAATGGCGTTGGGTCAACGTTGGGCCAACATCAAAATCTGACGTTGTATTAACGTCTAGCCAACAAGATTTAGAGCCTAAAAATACGTTGTTCCAACAAACATTTAAATGGCCCAACGTCCATATAATATCAATGTCAAGAATCATCATTGTATTATCTATTTCTGTCTCTGCATTTCACTTAAATCTCAGCGGTGATACAAGCCATACAAGGCCATGCATTGTACCATCCTTTGGACCTATTTACCTTAGTACCAACAAAAAAGGTGTTCTTCACTGTCCTTATAACAAGGCGTACGACCAATGTAGTGGCCAAAGCCAATGATTGAGACAAAGTGTTGTGACAGAAGTTGACTTGCTACTGTTTATTACCTTTTCCACATGAGAGCAGTTACAGGTGCATGAGTACTCTTACAGAGTTGATGAATGTCCTGCAATCACATAGAATAGCCACAGGAGATCTCTTGGGTAGATACTTATTTCCTATGGTTTGACACAGTAGCACACATACAGTCCATACACTCCTTATAATGTCTTAAAGTGTTGAAGTCCTTTGGTGAATGTAAATGGAACTGTGTATAACTCCAACTTTAACTGTACAAAGAATATTGTCTCCTATAGTCCTCAGGTACAAAGTCCAGCTTCAGCAAGTTCAATATAGTCCAATGTATACAGGTGGGGTAATCCTGGAGCACTCTGACACAGGTCTGCTCCCCATGGTGGTCTTGTAGCTACTGATGTCATCACCTCCACAGCACTGCCTTTTATAGGCCACAGACAGGATGATGCAATACACCAACATGCTGATGTCAGACTCTCAGAAAAAGTATGATGCAATAACCAAACTGGGTGATGAAACATACATAGTACACAGTAGAAAGAGGATGATGAAATACCTCTACCTGATTGCAACATAGTCTGGAACACTCTAGAAGGGTGAGGTCAGCACCATATAAAGAGATGACGCAATACCCTCACTGGATTGCAACACGTACACTACATTCCCGGCCCCTTAAATGTGAACTATAGAAGTGAACATTTACAAACATTCCTTAGGTCTTCATAATATCAATATCAATATTTCAAACTTTACACTTGTATGAGTGACATGACAATGACATACACAATACTATCTATAGTGCATACAGTGAACAATAGAACATATTTCAAACATCAGCATACATAAATGATGATAACATACAACCTTTCATGGAACAACATAATCTGTGTATGTTCTTTACTATTTAGGTACAATACAATATGCATAGTAATAACATCTCTGTGTACAATATGACATCATCTTGGATATCCTTTACGTACAAACACGACAAGATCATGCATCTATGATGTGACAGATTCAAGCAAACAAAGTTTGTCAATAGGTCTCACGAGTACATTTGTAGCAGTTTTGACCTCTACTGACCGCACAAGGCCATCTTTACCTGGGAACGTTTTGACAACACGACCAAGTGGCCAACTATTTCTAGGCAGATTTTCATCCATAACCAACACCACATCATTTGTTTGGACATTTCTCTTTGTTTCTAACCATTTCTGTCTTAGCTGCAATGTAGGGAGATACTCTTTTACCCACCGTTTCCAGAACTGGTCTGCCAAGTACTGTACATGCCTCCATCTACGACCATACATATCTTCCTTTCGGAAGGTTCCTGGGGATGCTCTAAGTCCTACACCTAGCTGAAGTAAGTCATTTGGGGTTAGAGGTTTCAAGTCCGTTGGATCGTCTGATACTGGAGTGAGTGGTCTACCATTGACAATGTATTCAACTTCACAGAATACTGTGCTCAACCTCTCATCGTCAAGGACTTGATCTTTGAGTATAGAATTCAGTACTTTGCGTACTGTCCTGATTTGTCTTTCCCAGACTCCTCCCATGTGAGATGCAGCTGGTGGGTTGAACTCCCACTTGATTTCTCTGATGAGAAGACTTTCCTTGGTTTTGTGATCTTCATTCCACCTTCGTAGCGACTCATGCAGCTCCTTGTTTCCTCCAACAAAGTTGGTTCCATTGTCTGACCTGATCTTCTCAGGAACCCCTCTTCTAGAGATAAACCTTATCAAGGAGTTGATGAATGAGTCTGCATCCATTGAATTTAGCACCTCAATGTGTATTGCCCTTGTTGTCAAACAGGTGAACAAACAGCCATACCTTTTCTCTTGGCTCCGGCCCCTCTTCACATAGAAGGGGCCGAAGCAGTCTACTCCTGTGTAGGTGAAGGGTGGTTTGTGAGGTGTAACTCTGTCCTTTGGCAGGTCAGCCATCCTCTGGACACCTAATTTTCCTCTCAATTTCTTGCATATCACACAGTTCTGCAGTACCCTATTTACCAAGGGACGCCCTTGTGGTATCCAGTATCTCTCCCGCAGTCTTGAGAGCACATACTCTCGTCCTGAATGTTTGGAGATCCACTCATGAGTGTGTCGTACAATCAGCTCTGCAACATGGTGGTCCTTTGGTAATATCAAGGGGTGCTTGGCAGAGTCAGTTATAGGTGCACTTTGAAGTCTGCCTTGTACTCGGAGCATGTTATCCTCATCTCTGAACGGCTCCAATTTGTAGATAGTGCTTTTATGGGAGACTTGCTTACCTGATGCCAGGCTGGTGAGCTCATCTGAATAGCACCTTCTTTGCACATGCCTGATAATGCCCTTCTCAGCATTTTGGAGCTCATCCACAGATAGATCAGAAATCAGTTTGGGCTTTCCCTTTCGGAGCCACTCGCCAAAGCGAATCAGCCATGCAATTGCCTTTTTCAAACGAAACCAGCTTGAATATCGTTTGAACATTTGTTCCAAGCGGTCTTCTGGATCTGTGACTGCAATGCAAACCTTGGCTTCTTTCTTGACTTCTTGATCATCCAATAGTAGGTCAGGAGATCTTTGAGGAACAACTGGCCACTGGGACTCGTCTTCCCACAAGAAGTCCGGCCCCTGTTTCCATCTTCTGCTAGATAGCATTTCACTTGCACTGAGGCCACGAGAAGCATCATCAGCTGGGTTTGACTTGGTGTCTACGTACCTCCATTGGGTTGGTGATGATCCATCATGGATGATTGCTACTCTGTTGGCAACAAAAGTCTGGAACCGCTTGGTGGTGTTCTTGATGTACTGCAAGACTATCATGCTGTCAGTCCAAAAGATGGATTTGGTAACCTCCACGCGTATCTCTCTGCGGAGCAGGCTATCCATCTTAACAGCCACCACAGCTGCTGAAAGTTCTAGTCTTGGAATAGTCATGTGTTTGACGGGAGCGAGTCGTGATTTACCCAGCAAGAATGAACAGTGGACATCTTCTTGCTTATTCACCACACGTAGATAAGAAGTTGTGCCGTAGGCTTCTTCAGATGCATCAGAGAAATGGTGAAGTTGGATTTCCACACATTTACCAAAGTCTTGAGGTATGAGGCAACGCCTTATCTTAAACTCTTCAAGACGTGGGAGATCCTCTAGCCATCTTTTCCATTTCTTTATGTTGTCAGGCTCCAGGTCATCATCCCATCCTTTCTCTCTCTTGCATTCATCTTGGAATATCTTCTTAGCTTGTAGTATGAATGGGCATACAAATCCCAAAGGGTCATACACTGAACTGACCACTCGGAGAAGCCCTCTTCTGGTGAAAGTCACTTCCCTTTGCTTGATCCTGATGCCAAACATGTCTTCCTGGGTATCCCATTGGACACCTAGTGCTCTTTCAACAGGAAGTGATGCTGAATCAAGGTCTAGGTCTTTGACTTCCTTTGCTCTGTCCTCAGGCGGAACAGATTCTATAACCTCTTTGCTGTTGGAGATCCATTTGGTCAGGCGAAAACCTCCAAGTTTCAGGAGTTGACAAAGTTCCTCTACCAGTTTCTTTGCCTGATCGACTGTTGACAATGACTTGAGACAGTCATCTGCATAGAAGTTCTCCATCACGGTCTTGACAGTTTCTTCATCAAACTCAGTCTTGTGGTCCTCAGCAGTGCGTTTTAGAGCAAAGCTTGCACAACTAGGGCTCCATACTCCACCAAACAAGTGCACTGCCATCTTGTAAGTCTGTGGAGGAAGGTCAGGGTTACCATCTTTCCACCACAGGAACCTTAATACGTCTCTGTGTTGTGGAGACACACGCACTTGATGGAACATGGCTTCTATGTCTCCCATGATTGCTATGTGGTCTTCCCTGAATCTTAGTAGCACGCCTATCAGTTTGTTGGTCATATCAGGGCCTTGCAGCACTTGCTTGTTTAATGATGTACCACCATATTCTGCTGCACAATCGAAGACAATCCTAAGCTTTCCTGGCTTATTTGGACTTGTAACGGAATGGTGTGGGATATACCACTTGATTCCATTATCCTTATCATCATCACTGTCTTGAACAGGTTCTGCATATCCCTTCTGGAGTAAATCCTCTATACCTGTCTTGTAAAGTCTATGAGGATCAGGATCCTTTGACAGTCTTCTCCCAAGACTCTGTAGACGTTTCTCTGCCATTTTCTTGTTGTCTATCAGTGCTGGTGGTGTGACCTTAAAGGGTATGTCCATCTCATAATGTTGATCTTTGAGTATGATGGACTCATTCCAGACATCCAAAACTCTTTTGTCATCTTGAGACATCTGTGGGAGACTTCCAGCCAACGTCTGTCCCACGTCCAGTTTCCAGAACTGCTCAACTTGAGCTTCAAGTCTCACATCTGGTCCCTGGTCAGCTTGAATGAAGTGGCAAACAGCAGAATCATTTGAATTCCCACTTTGCATTGGGCCATTGAGTGTCCATCCTAGACTTGTTCTGGTGGCATAGGGTTCATTTTCCCTTCCTCGCCTCACTTCGAGGGGAATCAGTGCATCTGGGACATCTTGACCAATGAGGAGAGTAATGCCTGATTTCTCTTGCAGAGGTATTTCCAGACACTTGAGATGATCCCATTTCTTAACATCTGCTTGTGATGGTGCACTGTCCCTTAGGCTTGGAAACCTGCTCAGTGCATAGACTCTAGGAAGTTTGACAACCTTACGTTTCTTCTTTGGTCCTTTTGTTGCTGTGACTTCTAGAGAGACTTCAAGGGCATCCATATCTTTCCCTTCACTCAGGGTCTCTAATGATAGAGAGGTATTTTCTCCTTTTAGTTCTAGTTGCTTGACCAAGTCCTTCGAGCAGAAGGTCTTGTTGCTTCCTGGATCAAGCAGGGCATGTGTGCGTATGTAATTGGTCTGACCCTTCCCTCGCACATACACAGGAACTATAGGTAAGGCGACCTTTGTGCTTTCAACGTCTGATTGCCCACATGCATAGCTCTTGGCTTCTACCGGCTTGTCTGGGGACTTCTGCTCCTCATTCTGTTCTCTGTCCTTTGCAGACTCAGGCTCGGAGACTTTCAATGGTTGATGCAGCAATGTTGCGTGTTTCCCCTTACAATCCTTCTCTTGACAGCCTCTGGGTCTTCTACATTCTTTAGATGTATGATTGCTGTAGTCAAGACAATTGAAACACAGTCTTTTTTCTTTTGCCACCTCCCGTCTCTTTTCCAGGGGCATCTTCTTAAACTTCTCACATCCACTCACTGTGTGACCATCAGCATCACACATGCGACACTTGTAGCTCTTGGGCTTGTCCTTCTGTGGTGCATCAGTGGGCTTGAGCTTCGTGTCTTGATTTGAGCTTGGGCTAGACTTATCAGTAACCTTTACATTAAAGCTTGATCCCTTCTTCTTGGGTATGGAAGGCTTAGGCTTTGCTTCCTTGGGGGCTGACCCTATATTTCCAAATACTGGGTCATTGGCCTCTCCGGCTGCCATCTCAAGGAATTTTAGAAACTCATCAAAATTTGGATATTCTCCAAATCTCTCACGGGCCTTATATGCCTCCTTGCGCCATTGGGTTTGAAGATACATGGGCAACCTTGTCAGGATCTTCACCATTCGGTCCTGTGAGTCTACTTCTTTAAGCTTATTCATAGCACGCAGTGTCTCCAAACAGCCCCTGACATCATCAGCAAAGTCCTGAAGGGCTTCACCATCATTTGGCTTCACTGCTGGGCCTTATCTTAGAGATACATGCCTTCGAGATTACAAAGTCATTGCCAAATCTTTGTTTCAACAGATATCTTGCTTTCTTGTAACCTTCTGTTGCGGTCATCAATGCACATGGCTGTATCACCTTTAATGCCTTGCCTGTACAGTACTCTAACAGCCTATTAAGTCTATCAATATCCTCAACATCAGTCTTATCAACACAGCTGTCAAAGGCATTCATGAATGTCCAATACTTCAAAGGATCCCCATCAAAGGTTGTCAGGCTAGTCTTAGGAAGGCGAATGACATTGAGCATTTGGCGTTGAGTCATCATCTGAGATTCTAAAGCTGACTGACTCCTCTCCTGGATTTCACCTAAAGTTTCACTAAGACCCTTCAAAACTGGTTCAGACGGTTGCTTTATGGCTACTGGAGCTTGTGGTGATTTAACTAACTCCATGAGTTTAGCTACTTGTCCAATGGTGAATGTCTCATCTG
The DNA here is from genome assembly GCA_947462335.1 of Harmothoe impar. Taxonomy (NCBI): domain Eukaryota; kingdom Metazoa; phylum Annelida; class Polychaeta; order Phyllodocida; family Polynoidae; genus Harmothoe; species Harmothoe impar. The sequence goes on along the minus strand of OX381714.1, from coordinate 28,413,623 downwards.
ACCTTTTATCAGCATTCTCTGTTACTGGAGATCCTGTCCACTCAGGTGCAAATGGGTTGAGCATTGACCTTCCCACACCCCCTGATCCTTTGTTGTCTGAGCTAAAGGCTGTAGGTTTGTTGGTCTTTTGGGCAGTACTAGCACTTATGGGACCCCCCAGATGACGGTAGGCCCTACTGGCAATAGTTGAATCAAGCATCTCCCCACATTGCAACTTTACATCAGTATCTTCTCTAGCTACAACATTATCATAAACAGAATCAAAGTTAACATTTGAACAGTTATCAACAAACGTTTGACTGACCTTTGAACCTTTATACACATACTCAGGATTATGAACACTCTTGGTCAGGACCTCTTCTTCTGCTGCTGCAGCAGCAAGTTCAGTCTGTATTTGTAGCTGCTGACGGCGTAGCTCCAGTTTCTTCTTTTCAAGCTCTAGCCTTTGCTGCTTTTCCCTCTGATGATGTGTAGCTTCTCTGCGTTGACGTTCAGCTTCCTCCTGCCTCTGACGTTCGGCCTCTTGGCGCTGACGTTCGGCTTCTTCGTGCTGACGTTCGGCTTCCTGGTGCAGTTGTAGCTGGGTGAGCTCAAGCTCTTGCAGCTCCTGGAGAGCTCTAGCCTTGACTTCAAGGGCAGCCCGTTTCGCGACTGCCTTGGTTCTGGTACTTGATGCCCGCGACGCCCTGGATGTGGCACCAGAGCCACCCTGTGACACACTATCCTCAGGTTTGACACTCTCCTGCAGGCTATGCTGTTCCTGAAGACAGATATATTGTCTTTGTGCACCTTGAAACCTGTCTTCAAGTTGTTGATACCAGGCCTCTTCATCAGTGGCCCTATCAGGTTGAATGTCCAGCACTAAATCCATGAAGTCATGGTGCACTGAATATAAGTCCTTAAATGCAGATGTCATCTTCTCAGCTGCAACTTGAAGTTCAGGTAGACCGGCATCACATTGCATCAGTTGTATCAGCATGTTAGTCTTTTTGGTCAGGTGACCAGCATAACCACCTCTTGAACGGCGTAGTGCCAACAGTTTCTCAGTATTGACACTATGAGGGTCCAGCATCTTGCTTGGTTCTCTTTGCCTTGAACTTGTATGTGACATGATGACTTACTTGGTGTACTTGCTGAATATCCTGGTTCTTGTAGACTATTCTTTGTACCAAATGTAGTGGCCAAAGCCAATGATTGAGACAAAGTGTTGTGACAGAAGTTGACTTGCTACTGTTTATTACCTTTTCCACATGAGAGCAGTTACAGGTGCATGAGTACTCTTACAGAGTTGATGAATGTCCTGCAATCACATAGAATAGCCACAGGAGATCTCTTGGGTAGATACTTATTTCCTATGGTTTGACACAGTAGCACACATACAGTCCATACACTCCTTATAATGTCTTAAAGTGTTGAAGTCCTTTGGTGAATGTAAATGGAACTGTGTATAACTCCAACTTTAACTGTACAAAGAATATTGTCTCCTATAGTCCTCAGGTACAAAGTCCAGCTTCAGCAAGTTCAATATAGTCCAATGTATACAGGTGGGGTAATCCTGGAGCACTCTGACACAGGTCTGCTCCCCATGGTGGTCTTGTAGCTACTGATGTCATCACCTCCACAGCACTGCCTTTTATAGGCCACAGACAGGATGATGCAATACACCAACATGCTGATGTCAGACTCTCAGAAAAAGTATGATGCAATAACCAAACTGGGTGATGAAACATACATAGTACACAGTAGAAAGAGGATGATGAAATACCTCTACCTGATTGCAACATAGTCTGGAACACTCTAGAAGGGTGAGGTCAGCACCATATAAAGAGATGACGCAATACCCTCACTGGATTGCAACACGTACACTACAACCAATATTTTGTTACATTACAACGAAGGGTGCATGGTGATTACGAATTACATGGATTACAGATGTCGGCCTAACGTATCCTTGCTTTAATGATCCGTAAATATATATGGAGCTCCGTATTTCTATGCTTAAACCCGCAGATCTTACTGCACGTCCAGTAACAGTCAGAGTGCAGTCGGGACAGGTAGTCAGCTCTATATATAGGGGCGCCTTTAACCTTAAGCACTAAAAACGTTTTCCATATATATTTGCAGACCTCCATAAATATATGGAGAGTGTATTTACGGACCTCCGCATGTTTGTGGAGAAACAGCATCCAGGGTGCTGTAAACATTATTGTAGACCATGCCAATCCCCAATATGCCAATAAATGACCCGTCCTTTGCATTTCCATACTCAGCTTGTACAAGCTCGAAAGGCCATACACGCGTCCGAGTGAAACGGAAACTGGATGTGTTACTGTCTGCCATTGTCTCGTTATTATGTCTGCATGGTCCCGGGCATGATCAAAGATGAAAGGAGTGCGCCACCTGGCCACTGAGCAGCAGGGGTGGCGGCTACATAGGTAATGTGCAGCACTGTGCACTAGTGAGGACCACCTTAGGCTACTTGACATACGTGAATTGAACACTAGTACTTGAACAAGACACCGCCATGTTGCTCGGCAATCCAGTAGGCAGTACCCTAGGTCCCAGACCACCTCTGTAGGAACAGGTACATTGTACCATAGTGCGGCATTCTGTGGAGTCGTTCACCTTGGTCGTGGTTGGGTGCGTACACTACACTGGCTGGGAGACTATAAGGCACGTTGCACAACAGCCAACTACATTGAAAGACAGAGGGGAGAAGGATACAGATGTGACGTTCTACGGACTTTGACATTCACTTTCCGGTATAGACAGCGGTGGTTTACTTCAGATATGGCCTAGGTGAGGTCTTTGTTGTACCAGGACGGCCTGCTACACAGGGACGTAGACAATGGGTAAGCAATAGATAAGCAGATTGGAACCCATGTCTCCCGTCGATTTTAATATCTTCGAAATGCACATTGTCAATATGCCATGTTATATCACTTAGCCTCCATGTCGTCTGTCGCTTTCATAAAATATAAGTAGTAGATACCCTCCTTTTATTCTACCTACAACAGCAAAGCATAAAGAATACTTTAGATTAAGCACTGAAGGTACCGACGGCGTATGCGTGGCGTACGACGGTGGTACGCCACGCTGGTTTGAGCGGGGCGTACCACAGACTGGCACAGTCATCCCGTCCAGCTACATTCCACAAATTTAGCTCTAAAATCGTTATTTCTGGGCGGATTTTCATAATTTAAAAAAACAATGGGATCTAGAATGTCTGTAGGTGGAATAAATCGAAAACATCACTTGATTTGCATATGAGACATTGTACACCACGGATCCACTCGTGGCTTATAAAATGGCTCTAGACCCCTAAATTCGATATGGCGACATGGGCATTTCTGAAAATCGACATGCGGCATGAGGCCTAGTGACATGCGACATGAGGCTTAGGGAGTGCTCATTTTTTAACAACAGGGGGGGGGTGGTGGATTTGGGGGGGGGGGGGTAAAAAATTTGGACCCCTTGACCGGGGGGGGGGTAAAAAATTTAGACCCCTCTTGGGGGGGGGGGTGAAAAAAATTCAACCTGTTTTGAGGGAAAAAGCCCGCGCGTTACTATGCTACAAAGGGGCGCGAACGCGCGCGATTTTCGGCCTGCCGGGGGGGGGGGTAAAAAATTTCGACCCCTCTAGCGGGGGGGGTGAAAAAATTTCGCGCGCTCCGCGCGAAATCTCACCACCCCCCCCCTGTTGTTAAAAAATGAGCACTCCCTTAGTGACAGGGGACATGGACATTTCTTAAATTGACATGGTCCATGATCATTTTAAGCGACATAGACATGCGACATGGTCATTTCTTAAATCCGACATGCGACATGGGGACCCCCCCCCCATCAAGGGCCCCTATAAAGCCACTTGTGGATCCGTGGTGTACAATGTGTCATATGCAAATCGCGTGGCGTTTTACGTTAGTAACTGAGTGTATGTCAAAATAACCATGACAAACTGACTGGTGGCCTCATAGGGTATCTGACTTAACCCTAGGTTATGTGAAAATAACCAAGGTGTGAAACCCATTGTCTCAGGCGTCAACCGTGGGTTAATGTCCATTTAAACCACAGCGAAGGGCTAAGACAAAGGAATTCACACCTTGGTTATTTCCACTTAGACTCACATAACCTCACAGCTGTGGTTTAAAACAGATAGACAATGGTTATGTGAGGCTAACTCAATATAACTACTGTAGAGTGGCAGGATTCTGTTTCTCCACAAATATATGGACGTCCATATATATTTACGGAGCTCCGCAAATTTATTGAATGTGTATTCCGCAAGTTTGTGGATGTCCGCATATTTCGTTTTCTAGTACTTAAGCATACAAATACGGACCTCCGTATATATTTGCAGACATCCGTATATATAAATATATTTGCGGACGTCTGCATATTTGTGGAGAATCCAGGCACCGTATAAGCGTGCCAGCCAGTTTACAGTGGTTATTTTGAGTTAGCCTCTCATAACCATAGTTCCTGGAGCCTTGTCGATTTTAGGGCATTGACACTGTAACAGGTATTAGCGATTGTTCTACGACTGCTGACATATATTATATAGGTCTCCGTTGTGGCCTCAGGATGGTGTTTCTCCACAAATTTGTGGAGGTCCGCAAATTTGCGGAGGTCCGTAAATACACTCTCCATACATTTATGGAGGTCTGCAAATATATATGGAAATAGTTTTTTAGTACTTAAGCATACAAATACAGAGCTCCATATATATTTGCGGAGCTCCGCAAATTTATGGAAGCAAATTTGCGGAGGTCCACAAATTTGCGGAGCTCCGCAAATTTGTGGAGAAACACCATCCAGGACAGGACGCGAGGTGCAGAACATGCTCTTTTTGATTGACCTACTAAGTTTATTTTAGATCCCTACCCACCATGCACTCCGTGAGGCAAGATGGGGTCATGTTAAAAAGTAGAACAAGAAAAGTGTGACCTGCTTCATTTCAGACAGGGTAAGATATTCCATATATGGGATGTCTGACCTACTGGGTGTCATGTTCTGTAGGCTACTGGAGGGAGGCACTCCCTACATGTTCTGTAGGCTACTGGAGGGCACTCCCTACATGTTCTGTAGGCTACTGCGGGGGGGGGGGGGCACTCCCTACATGTTCTGTAGGCTACTGGGGGGCACTCCCTATATGTTCTGTAGGCTACTGGAGGGGGGGCACTCCCTACATGTTCTGTAGGCTACTAGAGGGGGGGGGCACTCCCCCTACATGTTCTGTAGGCTACTGGGGGGGGACACTCCCTACATGTTCTGTAGGCTACTGGGGGGGGCACTCCCTACATGTTCTGTAGGCTACTGGGGGGGACACTCCCTACATGTTCTGTAGGCTACGGGGGGCACCAGTGCGTCCCTATCCATATAAGGGCACCCCTCCTCTGTGATGTTCCCACTCACCGGCGCCGAAGGCGCTGGTACTACTATAATATGTAGTTGTCAGAGATGCCACTTTTCCTACTTATGCAAGAATTCATACTTTATGGGTGGAATTTTTGTATGGTATTATGTAATTTTCCTACAGAAAATTGACCAAAAGTGTAAGATTTCCTACTTTTTGTCGATGACCAAGTGGCATCTCTAACTTGTAGACGCTCGGCACACTGGTGTCATGGTATTTATTTACATAATTCCAAATCTTTCAAAGGAGCCGGCAATGATTCAGGCAGTTTTTCTTAGCCTTTATATATGCGTTAGAATCAGGTTAATAGAATTACGTATAGGACACATACCGTATTTCCCCGTTTATAAGCCGGGCCCCGAATATAAGCCTGACCCGTTTATAAGCCGGGTCAAAGAGAGCATTGAGTTTAATATAAGCCGGGGCCCGAATATAAGCCGGGGTAAGGACTCAAATATCATCAGGTAACACTTATATGGTCATAAGTTTGCATCTAATTGGAGTATTTACATAATTCTTTCGTTTATCCCCTTTCAGTTAAATCTATGAACTATAGACATATTTATAAAGATAATAAGCTTATATTTTGATGAAGTTTTCGAGATTTATTCAAAGATATTATTGAAAAGTACCGAATTAATCAGAAAACATGGCTGGATGTCAGAGAAATCCCCCTTACAAAATATTATAAGCCGGCCCCGTTTATAAGCCGGCCCCGTTTATAAGCCGGCCCTGTTTATAAGCCGGGTCAACATACTACTTGAAATCAATATAAGCCCAGGCTTATAAACGGGGAAATACGGTATATGAAATGGCAGGGAACTTGATGAATAGAAGTTGTAATGTGGAGAATGAAGACATGACCATCATGTTCCTACACTAAATGATGACAAAGGGGTGGGGGTGTTGGGGAAAATACTTGAAAAGTGATGACGTCATACTTGAATGCCCCCCCCCCCCCCCCACTCCCAACGGCTGGGGAAACAAGATGTTCTCAATTTGCGTCAGAATCCATGGCCGGCACTTGTATCATACAAATGTAACAACAGTTGTCTGTAAAACCAAAAACGGAACCGTTTTGTGCCGGTTGCTAGGCATGGAATGTTTTGAATGGTTGTTGCTAGGTAACAGAGGGGTCCTAGCAACATGACAATAGTTACATTAGAATCCCCAGGGCTTGTAAACTGGGGGTAGGTATGGTCAAATACCTTCTATTCCCACCTGTTATGCCGGTTGCTAGGCATGAAATGTTTGGAATTGCTGTTGCTAGGTAACAGAGTGGTCCTAGCAACATGACAATAGTTACATTAGAATCCCCAGGGCTTGTATACTGGGGGTAGGTAGGTTCAAATACCTTCTATTCCCACTTATTGTGCCGGTTGCTAGGCATGGAATGTTTGGAATTGCTGTTGCTAGGTAACAGAGTGGTCATAGCAACATGACAATAGTTCCATTAGAATCTCCAAGGCTTGTATAGTGGGGGTAGGTATGGTCAAATACCTTCTATTCCCACTTACTGTAAACGTATATATTTTCGCGCAGCTAAATTTTCGCGCAGCTACCATAGAAAGACATGTTCGCGCAATCATATTTTCGCGCACCTGTAAGCATTACATATTTTGCTACATGTCATTTTTTACGGTTTGTAAATCGTACAATTATTAAGGATATTAGAGCCAAAAGAGTAACCAAGGAAGGAAAAAAGACACAGTTTTATCCTGCTACTTATTGAGTCATTATCATTAGAGATATAAATAACAATATATAGTGCTACACATCATTGGAAAGCTAATTTCCTGGGCATAATTTTCGCGCACATCATAATTTCGCGCTATGCATGTGCGCGAAAAATGCGAAAATATGTACTGAGCGAAAATTAATACGTTTACAGTATTGTGCCGGTTGCTAGGCATGGAATTTTTGAGTTGCTGTTGCTAGGTAACAGAGTGGTCCTAGCAACATGACAATAGCTCCATTAGAATTCCCAGGGCTTGTATACTCGGGGTAGGTATGGTCAAATACCTTCTATTCCCACTTATTGTGCCGGTTGCTAGGCATGGAATATTTCGAGTTGCTGTTGCTAGGTAACAGAGTGGTCCTAGCAACATGACAATAGTTCCATTAGAATTCCCAGGGCTTGTATACTGGGGGCAGGTATGGTCAAATACCTTCTATTCCCACTTATTGTGCCGGTTGCTAGGCATGGAATGTTTCGAGTTGCTGTTGCTAGGTAACAGAGTGGTCCTAGCAACATGACCATAGTTCCATTAGAATCCCCAGGGCTTGTACTGGGGATAGGTATGGTCAAATACCTTCTGTTCCTAATGGTTGTGCCCTATTAGGGCAATTGTATATTCAGGTGATTGACAGGCGTGACCTCTGGTCATCTGCTGACCTGGGGTCACACCTGTCAATCATCTCAAGATTTTGATGAAATTTTCATCACATCAATGATTGTAATAGGTGCCCTACACTGGTATTTGAGGATTCAGCATAAATGTAAAGTAACATATAGGTAGAAATATATATTTTCTAGCTCTGTGTGAAAGGGGCAATGCCATTTAAAGAACAGGAGTTGCATAAAATCACTAGAACCTTTTTTGCATGATATCTATAAACACTTGTTTTAATTAATTATTATTGTTATTATTTTTTGACATGTAAATCACTATGTGAAAGTCAAATGAAGCAATTCAAAAAAAAAATTACATGACTCAGTTACAAGGAGGGTATCTGATTTAACCCTCGGTTATGTAATAGATAGACTATGGTTATGAGAGGCTAACTCAAAATAACCACAGTAAACTGGCTGGCCCTCGTCTAGCCCCCACCAAAAAGCTGTGGTTAATTCTACATACCCTATCATAACCATAGTCTATCTATTACATAACCATTGTCTATCTGTTTTAAACCACAGCTGTGAGGTTATGTGTTAGATAGCCTACACCTGTACCCTGGTATGCTTCATAACCACTGCCCCACAAGGTCGAGACGAGGTGTTATACACCGAGTCGATGACCAGTGGGCAGTGGTTATGAAGGCATACCAGGGTACAGGTGTAGGCTATCTGATTTAACCCTCGGTTATGTCAGTGTATACAATATACCCAAGGTGCGAATCCTTTGTCTTAGCCGTGCACTGTGGGTTAAGTGAGTCTAAGTGGAAATAACCAAGGTGTGAATTCCTTTGTCTTGCCCCTCCGCTGTGGTTTAAGTGAAAATAACCAAGGTGTGAAACCCATTGTATTAGCCGTCCACCGTGGGTCAATATGCAACAACCACAGCATGAGCTACCTCTGCAATAGTAACTCCATCCATTGAAGCCAGTCTGTCCACATAACAATTACATGTACTGCTCTCTAGAAATGGCTTTACAGAGATTTCGTATATCTATGGGATTCGATTGGTATCTATGGTGCCTATAGAATTGTATTGGTACTGATGGGTTTCTATTGGTACCTATGCAATTCTACTGGTAGAACCATTGTTGGGTAGTAGGGGCCCCTAGTGGCAAAATCCTTTACAAATAATTAATCAGGCTATGCAATTCAGGTTATGCAATTCTATTTGTGCCTAATTAATGCTTGGTGCGCAGAACAATTTTAACAAACGTCAAACGTCTATTTCATCAGTGGAAGCTTGGGTAACAGCTTGATATTTTGATCTGAAAATATGTTTTATATCATATATCTTTTAAGCTTTTGGACCTCCCCCTCCATTACTGTTTCAGAGAAGATTCTAACTTGGGTGACCACGGAAACTAGAAACATTCTTTTCACCGATATCAAACGATATTGCCAATCCTCCAAGGAGGTCTGGTTCTGTTCTTTTAGTTGGGAATGGGCTATTTGGGCTTGGAAACGTTCTCTTGGTGTACCACATGAGGGCATAGGCCTACCTACCGAGAATAAAAGGAAATCTATACCATAATCGTAATCTCCATTAAAAATTAACATAATGATGCTATGACCAAACCACCGATTCAACCATCAGGGGGCCGACAGCACGATGTATATAAGATAAATTAGTCCATGAATATGCATTATACCTAAAAGTGCGCATTTTTGGAAATGTGGGAATGTAAGAGATACATTGTATACTCAAAAATACATTTGATGTAACATGTATATTACAGAGTTCAGAAAGGGCCTTCGCACACCACCTCTAACAAAGCGCATCAAGAGTATACTGGAGCAGTACCCTAACGACGGTCAGATACTCAAGGTGAGACACGAGTTGTTTATCCATGGTCAGGTTGGGGAAGGTGCATTTATACCACACTCAAACAGATTTGCTTTGAATTTCCTATACCATTTTTCTTTTGAGAAAGCTAATCTCTCTTTCTAACCAATTTGGAGATTTCCTTTAACATGACGCTCCTTTACCTCTGAATCTATCTTTTATCGGCTTTCACCACTTCCTGCCTTTTGAAGTTTCAGTACAACTAAAGGTTTCCTTATAATACATAATTAAATGTCTTGGGATTTGACCTTCGCCTTCAGAATTGTCATTTTTCTGCATCTGTTTTTCAGGAACTGATACAAAATGCGGATGATGCGGGAGCTAAAACAGTCAAGTTCCTCCTTGATGAGGGTCACCATGAAGGGTCCCCAGAAGGCCTCATTCACCCGGACATGGCGCAGTTCCAGGTATGTTTGTTTCCTCTAAAAACTTAAATTGCTTTCATGACGGCAAAATACAGACATGTGATTTTGACTCATGGTGGTGCCTATACATGGGTAAAAATTAACATAGGTGAGACAGCGACACAGACCTGTAGTTGTGACACTTGCCGCTGTCTGTCTTGATCATGTACAATTTCTGAACAGATGGGTACTCCTCCCTTTTGTGCTAAATGCCAAGGCACTGCGATAAACTTCACCATTCTAAAATTACAAATGGCCTGAATCTGTTTTTCCTACTTAGATAGTACATTAAACAAGTATGTGTCAAAGACGAAAATTCCATCTGTTACTTCAAGCATTAAATCACATATCCATGGTTTTGACGAAACAATCTGGTGGATACTATATGGTTTAACTGGATAGGAGCGTTCATCGCTAAGGACAACTTATGGTACAGCAGATATAGATTACTATTCATCAATCTAACTGGGCGGCCACCATTAATTGTTACGACCCTTTTTCTGCTGTCAGGGTTTATAGGCCATAAAATGACACAAATTACTACCAGGGTGGAGTATTTTTGGGAGTATTTACCAACCTTACCAAGGTATTTAAACATTTTCCTCACAGGGCCCTGCACTGCTGGTCTACAATGACGCTATCTTTAGTGAAGACGACTGGGACGGCATATGTAGGATGGAAGAAAGTATAAAGGAGAAAGATGTCATTCAAACTGGTCGATTTGGCTTGGGATTCAAGTCCATTTTCAACATCACAGGTACGTTATTGACAAGAAGTTTATTTTTTTAGATTTTGTTATTGTATAAATCTAGGAGTATTGGCTTAGCAGTTTGCAAATCTTGATACGCGGTATTGAAAGCGACATCTAAGTGAAGCCTCTATTTAGATAACATTAAATCTCAAGTTCATTATTCAATAACCGTTCAAAATCGAGTGACATCACCTTTCTCATCGGCATGGCCCCAATACAATTAATTTGTAGATTATATCAAATTTGATGTTAAAAACGTGATTTTATAATCAATTTAGATCTACCCATCATCGCAAGTGGTGAATACATTGGCATTATCGACCCTCACCAGAAGTACCTACCAGAGAGGGGATCTGCATGGAACTGGCGTCTGGGCGAGGAAAAAGACTTTCTCCAAAGTAAAAAAGAACAGTTCAGACCTTTGTTTAAGGGTATATTTGGTTTGGATGCAGACATTCTATCTAATGCCGACAAGTACAATCACACAGCCTTCAGGTTCCCACTGAGAAGAGAAGCCAGCCCAATATCAGCTAACATCTACACTACAGAGAAGGTCCTTCAGTTATTCCATTCCTTGGAGGTTGATGAGGGCCAGAGTCTTCTCTTTCTAAAGAGTGTTCAATCAATCGAAATATATCAGCAATCGCAAGCAGTTAGTGAGCCCAAACTTCTCTATCGGATGTCAATAGCTGAGGATTCCGCCAAACAGGTTTCTGAAATTCGCAAAGCTTTTCTTGAAAAAATACGCCAAGAGGAATGGCGTAGTAAACCTGTGGAGACAGTTCTACAAATGACTATTCAAGTCGAAAGTTTTCAAATTGAGAGTACAGTAGAAACCCATGACTGGCTTGTCTACCACACCTGCCATGGGGACAAGGCAGTTATAGATACTGCAGATGAACTGAAAGTCCTACCATGGATTGGAATAGCTCTGCCCACATCAAACTCAAGGGATCTAAATGGCCAGATTCTTGAACCAGTTGGTCATCTTTTCGCAACCCTGCCCCTCCCACTAGATGGAACAGAAAGAACAGGTTTAGCATTCCATGTACATGCATATTTTGCCATGGAACAAAACCGTCGTCACCTTAGGTGGCCAACTCCTGACCAAAAGCAAGATTCAGATGACACAAAAATCAAGTGGAATCAGTTGCTAGTCCAGCAGTGTATTCCAGAAGCTGTGGTGGCATTCTTTAGACAGGCTATTTGTAGCGAGGACAGCAAAATCAGTATTACACCTGACAGTCTGTATGAACTTTTACCAAATGAAGACTTTGTTGATGCCAAATGGAAGCCATTAGTTTCAAAGATCTACAAAGAGTTGTTCATGGAGCGCTGTCTCTATTCTCCTTCCAAGGACAAAGGATGGCTCAAAGTGGAGGACACCATCGGGTCTGATGATCACTTGCCTGACAGAGTCCTGAAACTTCTGAAATACATTCTTCTAACTGCTGGGTATCCAGTTAGTAATGAGCCTCTCCACGTTCAAGCTGCTGTTGAGAAATACAGTCAAAAGAAACAGAAGGCAATAACAGCGACGGATGTTCATAATGCTGCTCTGCAAGCTACTAAGAATGCAAACAAACTTGAAAGAGAAGATGCACTGCTGCTGCTACAATATTTCCTTGATAATGGCCAGCCTCAAGATCTGATAGGTCTAACTCTGTTACCTGTACTGTCAGGAGGAATGACAGAGTTTCAAGAAGGACAGAATTCAACTACGGTATTCCTGTCCTCAAATGAACATCCAGCAACCCTGCTACCAGGACTAGAGCAAAGACTAGTTGACACCAATCTTCCAGAGCAGCTGCGGTCTTCTCTTATGACGTTATCACAGACAGGTAATTTCATCATTATTCTTTCCCATCATTATCCCAGCTTGTTGGGGATGTACAGAATTTTAGTGTGTGATTTAAGATACATGTGTACAAAATGCTGGTTTTGTTCTGCTACATCTCTTGGTTTTTTCCCACCATGTATCACCAAGTGGCACCTGTTCTGTCAACAGATGAGCTCTGCTTGCCAAACATTAACCAAAATGTTCAGTGGCCATTTTTCTAATTCTAATTCTCTCAATAATATGCTACCTTTAAAACATGGATAGCTTCCTTAAATCTCATTTCATATCTGATACATTGTAGATATTTTAATGTCTTTATAGGTGTCACTCAACTGAAGCAACTGAGTTTCAGAGATGCCATCGAGAGCCTGTCTGATGTTCTACCACACACATGGGCAGAATGTGACAACGTCTGCTGGTCACCATGTGACAGAGCTCACCCGAGTTTAACGTGGCTGGAACAGGTCTGGGATTACATACACATTAACAGTCCAAGTGTTCAAGAGTGGCAAGTACTGGAGAACCTCCATCTCATGCCATTAAATAATTGTCAGATGTTGTGTAAATTCTCAGTTGGGAAAAGAATCATTGTTGGTCAAGCTGAAGAAAATCCTCTCCCAGCTGGAGTTGTTGATTTTCTTTCAGAGGTTGGGTGTATTGTTGTTAACGATTTTCCAGACTTCGTGTACAGACACAAAGACTTGTTGTACCATTTTGTCCGCTTGCCCACATGTCAGGGAATTATAGACGCTTTGATGTCAGTCAGTCTGCAGTCTGGTGAAATCTTCATTGAAGATATCAAACAGGTCTGGGCCTGTAGGAAATCCTCTGTAAGAGAGTTTGTTTCCTATATAAGTGACTCAGGCATCAGCTTACTGGCATCAGCGAGTAAAACCTTCCTCTTGGGTCTACCACTGTTTTCAACAGTCAGTGGTAGTGGCTTCCAGGTCAGTAAAAATGTGTCCCTGAATGAAATCCACTTCTCTGAGCCAGTTCTAGAGCTACCAGTTCCTTTTCCAGTGCCGGTCATTGATGCATCTGATGAAAAGGTAAAGTATATGATTGAAGCTCTTGATGTACACACATATCATCAAGATAGTTTTCCTCACGTTCTGAGGGAGGTGCTTCTCCCTGCTGTCAAATCAGGAAGATACACCAATGAGCAGGCTGATAACCTTCTCTGCTATATCATGGACCACCATCCAAAGGTTATACTTGTGTAATAAACGATCTTTCGTATCTTTATGATATTGGTAGAGTATCAATTAAAGAACAAAGTCGACACAGTTCGGATCAAGTGTTACAGGTTGCAATATCAGGTTTATTCAGGTAAACCTAAACAAGCAGTCACTAAGTGTGCGAACTCCCTATCGAGTTCGGAACGGGTCAGTAGGCTAAGCAGCCGATATGATCACGGGGTCTCTTCACCAGCGTGGCTCAGAGTAACCGACGAGTACCGTCAGATGCCGGGTATATATAGGCAGCCAGCCTGCGCGCGCACACGCAGACCGGAAGCCTATAGCGACCTCTGTCCATACCCCAAGCCCGGAGTAGGTGTCGCCACCTACCGTCGGACTGAAGGGTTCGGACTGAGCTCGCAACACAGCATCCAACAGCACTCGTCATATAATAACCCCGTATAACCCCAGCCCCTACACTACCCCCTACCAGATAATAACCGGGAGGTAAATAATTAAGGTTATAGTCCGAAAACACTTCGGACTGGCATTATCTTATAAATACCACCTTAGGGGTTTATAAAAGTTATACCTTACAAACAATATGACGTTACTGTTGAACACAAAAAGGTATTAATTACACACATATCTACACATATAGATCGTAATTAACATTACGCCCCATTCCCTAGGATAGATGGAGTTAATCTATACATATAGTATACACAACACTTGAAAAAGTACCATATCACAGTAAAAAATTTCGTCCCTTCAAGACCCCGAGCTAATTACACTCGTAATGAATAATACTTTATAAGTGATAAACACTATCACTTCTCTTAAGGTTTTTAGAAACATATTAAAGTATTATTACAAAAGATATCATACGTGATTTTATAGCGATGATCCGGATCCTCTGTTGTTGATGATGCATTCCGCCCGGCTTTCAGAACCTACTTCATTCAGCTCCTACTAACCGGAACGAGAAAGTTCATAGCTCATGCTCGGGAGCTTATAGTAGTATATAAAAAAAAATTCCAAGTCCTGCCTCCAGGCGATCTTCGGACTTATAATTAGGAGCACTCGGTCCTGATATATATAGTTTATAAAAAAAAACATCTCGTATCAGATCCCTGGTGGTAGTGTACTCCTGTCCCGAGCGTTGGGTTTCTCTCCAGATCTCCTCGTCCTCCTCCGTCCGTTCCGCCTGGCAGACTGACCCCTTGCGTAGCCAGCCTGCCGCTTCTTCTCGTCCGGATCCTTGAACACCCTATAATAGAGTGTTTTTCACATGTAGGGTTGGTATATTTAAAATACCCCCCCTTCTTCTTGATCGGGTCCTAAAATAGGATAATCCTATCCGGACTCCGAGTCGTCTTTAGGACTCGACTGGGCCGCAGCCTCCTCCTCATCAGAGTCTGACTCAGCTTCCGCCAGAGTCAGCTCCTGGAGCCAGAGCTCGATTTGAGCACGAGTCCCATCCCATTCGTGCATCTCGTGCGCGAAACAGTCTCTGAACCTCCGACGTTCGTGGTCCAGTTTTTCCTCGGCGTTCTTGACTGCCAGCTTCTGCTTTTTCCTTTCGGATTTAGCAGCAACTCGCTCAGTCCGAGCATTTTCACGCTCCTCCTGAACCGACTCCATGGCCGCTGCTTTCTGAGTAGCGACTTCACTCCGGTGGAGATGATGCACTGTGTCCAGCGACAACATCGCCACCTCCTGACTTAAGCCAGTAAGCAATCGGTGGAAGTTATCCTGCCACCGATTCATGGCCTCCTGTCCGGCTTCGTAGGACTTGAAGTCGGCGGGAGGAAACGAGGGCGGGCCCCGTAGTCGTAAGACATGGTGCCCCTCCGGAGCCTCCTGAGGGGGATCCGGAGTCTGTGTGGGCTTCGGCTTTTGCTTCACCGAAGCCTTGGTCTTCCCCGTCTGGGTGAGAGTCTGTGACTCTGCTCCCGGAACCAAATCTATATTGGGGAATTCGTCAACGAACGCCCCTCCCGTACTGGAGTTCGGATCCTCCGGGCTTGGCCGAGGTGGCTTGCCCTGGGGGCCCGACTTCCAGTCAGTCTTGCGAGAGGTAAATGCCGGTCCTTGGTACCCCGGATCTGCCTTCTCCATAACGGACTGCCTTTCGTCCGTTTTCTGTTTCTTCGGGTCGGTGGGCTCCGAGGATCCGTCGGATTTTCTCGGAGCTCGCCGCTTCCGCGTACTGGTACGCTGCTGATACTCTTCGAATTCATCGTAGAGTTCGCCCTCCGGTACATGGAGATACGTGCGGTCCGGGTTTACCTTGTAGAATACCCGCACCTTCCCTTTCTCGTTGGTGCCAAAATCCACCTCGAGGTTGTCATTCTTGTCTACCGTGGTCCCGAAATGGGAGTAGACTTCTGCGTGAGCGGCCTGAATTCGTTCCGCTGCGGTCTCCATAGCCAAGCCATGGAACTTGGCAAGGTGTCGAATGATATCTGCTCTGGTGTAGAACAGACCCCCATTCGGACAACCCTTGCTGCCCTTCGAACCCACACTCAGGCAGTCATATCGCATGAGATGACGTACATGAAAGCGGGTAAGATGTCTGGCATACCGAACCTTGGTAGGCCAAGTTCGGGGTTTCTCCAGGGTCTCGTCGATGTCCTGACAAGCTTTGAATGGGCACTTACTAAATGAATGCCATCTAGACATTGCCCATGCCAATTTTGCCTTCTGAAGGAGCGAATGGTATTTAGTGCTACCAGTCCGGACCTTCTCCAGCAATTCGAAGTGGTACAGCTGTACCGACTTGCCTAAAGGATCAGTTTTGATCCATTCTTCGTCGTCGGAGAGACCGTCGGGCCCCACCTCCTCCGGAAGCTTGGATGACCGCTTATCTTTAATACAGTCATTTATACACATGGGTTTAAAGAACTGAAACCCACTAGCGGCATTGGCTCGGAGGGCATTCCGGACCAATAGCTGCAGTTCGTTGTCGGCGATTGTGTTTTTGTCCAATCCCTTCAGAACTACATCCACCTCTTCCGGGGACTGACCCGCGTCCAGAGATGTTAACCGAATGGTCTCTCGTAGGTATTGATGCCTACGACTGGCCTTCTCCATCTTACTAGTGTCAGCAGTTCTAGTAGCAGCTGTGCTCTGTTGGACAATCTCGTCCTCCAGAGTATCATTGAGAATAGACTCGTTAGTCTTTTTCTCCATATTCCGGGCCAGCCTCATGGCTGGCGTCAGATGTCGCCTTTTCTCCTTCCGACTATGCACGACCTTGAATTCTTCCGCGGTTCGCAGGTCGTATTCAAGGGCCGCGAGTAGTTCGGGGCGCCCTTCAGTTTCAGCAACCAAGCGAGCGTTAGCAGCTTGGTCTTTGAAGCCTTCCATTGCAGCCGTTACGTGGGCCGGGAACCAGGTCGGGAACCGGTCGGACAGAATGTCCAGCCCCCGGAAGGTTCTCATCTGGACCAAGTCAAATGACCTGATCTCATCCTTGCTCATCTGTGCGATGATGGCTCCTCGTAGCAGGGATGGGACGTCGGCGTCCTCCTTATCCCATACTTCATGTTGGACTGGGGGGATTACTGGTACCCCCGATCCACCCGGACCACCGCCTGCGGCTTGGTCCAGCTTGCCGACCTCATCAGAAGTATCCATAGTGGATGGCTCCAGACGGGGCTCGGTTTGCTGTTGAGGAGTCTCCACTCGGACGGGGGCTGCTCCTTGAGGAGGCGTCTCCACCCGAACGGGGACTTCTTTTCTTTGCCCCACTGGAGCAGGTAGCTGGAAGGTGATGCCGGACAGCACCTCCTGCACAACTCGGACCGTTTCAGCTGCGGATGATGCATCCATAGCCTCCTCAGTCCTAGTGTCGGATGGGTGAGTTGTCGTTTTCGGACGAGCTCCCCCGTGCCCGGACGTACCAGCCATGGCTGCGGCCGTAGCGGCCACTGCAGAGCTGTTATCCAACCCTCGCGAGAAGGACAACACATCCACGGCTGAAGTCGGAGCAGCTGACGTTCCAACTGCTTTCCCAGCATCCTTCTCCTTGCTAGGGATCGGGATGTTTGACTTAGGAGGGACCGGAGTCTTGACAGCCTGACTGCTGCCGGACGTCTGTCCCTTCTTCTTCAGATCTTTAGCTGATTGCTTCGGATCAGCTTTCTTTTGTTCCTTTGGCACCTTTGGAGTCGGAGCCTTGGGAGTGACCGTCTTCGAATCTTTGGTTACCGTGGCAGTGGCAACCTTCGGATCCGCTTTCTTAGTACCCTGGGTACTAGACTTCTTCGGATCGGGCTTTTTAGGCTCGTCCTTCCCCAGAGGCTTCTTTCCAACACCTGCGTGTTTGAGAGCCTTGGTACTAACCTTGCCATCGGCCGACCGGGACCGATCTCGGGTAGCACCCTTGCCACCGCGCGTCCTCGGACGTGCAGTGTCGGAGTCGCTGTCGCCTCCCATAGACAGTTTCCTAGTAACTGTCTTCTTGAGGCTCGGCGAAATACTTAGACTGCACATCCGAGAGAGATGTCCAGTCGACTCGGAGGGGTTCGATTCTACTGCACTGTAGGCGATCCCTCGCAACATTCCGGAGTCCTCGCTACCATCGGGTGACGGAGACTTCCGAATCGGTGACACGGCCGGATCCACTCGTAGTTCCGACAGAGTCTGACTGAGCTCATCACCACTGGGGCTCTGAGCGTCCATGTGCTCCTCGGTGGCAGATGCCACCTCGGAGTGACCGGAGAGTTCGGACTGGCGGAGCTGCTGCTCGGCCATCCTCACTTCTGTCAAGTGTCTTACGACGGGAGTTTGACGGGGAAACACTTAGTTCCCCGTCTCCCTCTTTGTCTTAGACGGACCAGGAAAGAGTACTCACAGTTCCTACTCTTTTTATCACTCTTCTACTCTTCTAGTTGCCCAAAAACGCCGACTTCTCCGCTGCTGCCGCACGCACGATTGATCCGGGTGAGCCCCAAAATCAATATGGCGTTCCCTCGCTTTTGTTTTTAAAACAAAGCGCATGCGCAGCGTCTCGCGTGATTGGACGCGATCCCGTTACCCGGTGTGACCCAATTATCGCTTAATCAGGTCACGACCTTTCCCGCCCGCAACTCGGGCTCGGGGGATCACACTGCCACGTAGGCGGCTCGCAAAAGTCAAAATATACTTCGAATAAAGAGTTCATCAGGAGTATTAGTGGATTAATATGGGAAATCGAAGATTACCCCACCGGATTATCCGTCCACCACCCTCGGGGAGCACTCCAATATTCTTTTCTATTCAACTCTGAGCGCCCCTGTTGGTAGCACACATATAACATATAAAACACCACAGGACACCACACTCGTTGTGTAAACAAGCTAGGTTACCGCCCCTCTGGCCACCAGCCTTGGGCTTCGCCGAACGGGTTTCCCGTTCACCTCTCGTAACCTGGCCGAAGGACTCTCGTTCTTAACTAAAATTCCAGCCTTGATTTTAGTTTTCCGGGCCCTTCTTCCTTCGCCTGCCGAGACTTTCTTTTTCACGGTCTTCTGAGGTTTCTTTCGTACCACTCTCTTAGGGGTATACGCTGACACCCCTTCCAAAGGTACAAATTTCGCCTCCGAAGTTCCCTCTTCCACCTCCGTTTCCGGGGTGAGCTCCCTTCCAGCCCAAGCACGCAACCGAGCCACATGGCTCGTCCGGATGCGCCCTGCTTCGGACTGAATCAACACAGTCGTCTGACTGATACATTTAACCACTGTGTGCGGTCCATCCCAGTTATTCGCCAGCTTGACGTTGCAGAGCGGTTCGTGTAGGCGGATTACTCTATCCCCCACCACGAAACGTCGCAACTTCAATCCGGTGTCATAACCTACCTTCTGCCAATTCGCAGCTTTGAGCAAATGAGCCCTAACTGTTTCGTAGGCAAATTTGAATCTCTCTCGTAGAGATTCTACAAATAGCACCGTACATGGTGCTTCTGGACTGATCCCTACCACCCCGAATACTAAATCCGCCGGCATGATCAAGTCCTCTCCAAACACCAAGAGGTTTGGTGTGCAATTAGTCGAAGTGTGGACCGTATTGTTATACGCATGTACCACAAACTCGCACTGATCATCCCAATCATCCATATGGGAGTTCACTAATGGCTTCAAAACCTGGATCAATGTCCGATTGAACCGCTCCACCTGCCCGTCGGACTGTGGTCGGTACGGATTGGTCCGAGTTTTGCATATAGCCAACTGATGACACATAGCTGCCCAAAGTTTGGACTCAAATTCTCTCCCTTGATCGCTATGTAACATCAAGGGAGCCCCCAGATGGAGGATCCACCCCTTCACCAGTGCTTCCGCACAAGTAGCAGCAGTGTGATCCTCTAGTGGGTACACTCGGGTGTATTTGGTATAGTAGTCCGAGACTACCATCATACACGTATTACCCTTCGGAGTGGGTTTCACTCCGCTGATAATATCCACGGCTATTCGAGCAAATCTCACCCCGAATAGCTCCTGCTGCAGTGGCAATTTCCCTAGTCCAGGACCAGGCTTGCCTAAACAACATGCCGGACATGTCTCTATCCACCTCAAAAGGTCGCCAGACATTCCGGGCCAGTAATATCTCCGACTCAGCCGTTCCAAAGAGCGTTTCTTTCCGAAATGCCCACTAGTGGAATGGCCGTGGCAGTAGTACAGGATGTCTTTCCTCATGGCAGCAGGGATTACCATTTGTAATACCCTCCGCTTTCCGGGACAAGTCTTCCACCTGCACAACAACGAGTCTCGCACCTCCAATTCATGGAACTGTGCCAAGAAACGTCGCATTTCACGGTTTTCCAGCGATATTTCGGGTCTCACTGGACAGACCCCAGTAGGGACAAGCTCCCTCAGTCGTGCTATGGTAGGATCGGCCATCTGGTACGTCCTTATAGTGTCGGTGGACCAATCCAACAGGTTTTGCAACAACCCATCATAAGGCAAACGCACACTCGCTACCACAGCATTGTGAGCACCACAATCCCCACATTCCGGACGCACACAACGGCGTACCGGACGTCTACTTAGGCAGTCAGCATTAATATGCTTCGTGCCCGCTCGGTGCTGGATATGAGAGTTCTCCAGTCCGAACTCGCTGAGGTGATTCAACCATCGACCAATCATTCCCTCCGCATCCTTAAAATTAAGGAGCCACCTGAGGGCCGAATGATCGGTACGAAGTGTGAAATTCCCTCCATATAAGAAGTGCCGAAACTTCTTCGTGTATACCACCACCGCGAGCAACTCTCGCTTGGTAGTACAGTAATTTCTCTGTGCCTTGTTCATACTGTTACTAGCGAACGCCAACGGGACCTCTACTCCGTCCTGGATTTGGGACAATGCGGCCCCGATGCTCTCATTGCTCGCATCAGTGTCAAGGATGAAATGCCCCTTCTCCGTAGGGTATCTCAGCACCGGGGTGGTCCGGAATAACGCCTTAATCTCTTTGAAGGCTGCATTCTGTTCCATCCCCCATGGGAAGGGTTCTTTTTTCCTCCCCGGAGTCCAATGGCTCAACCGCTGAAGCGGCTGAGACACCCTCGAGAACCCGGGGATGAAGTCCCTGTAATAGGAACAGAACCCTAAAAAGGATCTGATATCCTTTGGTCCTTTTGGAACTTCCCAAGTCTCCACAGTCTCCAGTTTAGCCGGATCAGCCTGCACACCCTCGGTGGAGATGATCCGGCCCAAATAGACCATGGACTTCCGAAAAAGTTCACACTTCTTTGGCTTTAATGTCAAGCCATTGGACCGAATTCGTTCCAACACCTCTCCGAGGTTCAACGCACACTCCTCAAACGTCTTGCCGAAGACAATGACATCATCCAAGTATACCAAGCACTTGCGCCACAATAGATCACTCAACAGAGTTTCCATCATAGCCTCAAATGTGGCCGGGGCGTTGCATAACCCGAAAGGCATCAGTTCAAACTGATACAGCCCAATGTGACTCGTAAAAGCCGTCTTCTCTTTATCCTCCTCCTTCATCCCGATCTGCCAATACCCGGACTGCAGATCAAGGGTGCAGAACCATTGGTTCCCACCCAGCGAGTCCAGAGTCTCATCAATTCGGGGGAGAGGATATGCATTTTTCTTGGTTACTCCATTCAGGCGTCTATAATCGATACAAAATCGGATAGACCCATCCTTTTTAGTAACCATCTGAACCGGACTGGACCAGGGACTAGTGCTAGGCACTATCACCTTCTGTTCCAGCATGGTTTTCACTTGTTCTTCAACAACAGCTTTCTTACCCAACGGCAAACGTCGGTAAGGCATTTTGAAAGGCTGTGCATCTCCAGTATTGATAGAATGCAACACTTTGTCGGTTCGGCCTAACGGCTCCCCCTCCACCTGCCATGCATCCTGATACTTCACTACCAGCCTCCTTAGAGAGTCGAGATCCATCCGATCCGTCAGATCCGTTTCGGATATCATTTTCTCGAGTCCCTCACTCAAAGGGGTCGGAGAAGGGTCACCCTTCATGCTCACCTGTCCAGCGGACACTACGGCCTCACTGGTGAACACCTTCCCCAACACTGTATCTTTCCTAAGATACTGCGGTTCCAACCCGGGGTTAGAAACCGGCACCACGGTCCAAGCACCATCCCCCACGAGGGTATCCATGCCTGTCAAACCGATGCTTCCCAACATGGCCACATCCGGTTCCACAACTGCTTCTTCCTCTCTCCTAAGCCCCTTGCTTCGGACCAGCACGTCACACGTCTGTCCGGGAGGAATCTTAACAGTTTGGACCACCGTTGCCACTGTCGATACTTGTCGGAGCACACATTGCTCCACCGCACGGTACGGGTGCTCTATTCGGAGTACCCCTGTACCAGGATTCAGGACCGCGTCATACAACGCCGAAAAATCCAACCCCAGTATACCGTCGTCTGCAATATCCGCAATGGTGGGAGAAGCCACATACTCCTTCCCTCCAATTCGGACAGGTATGAACGCGCGCCCATACGTCTGCATACTCGACCCATCGGCCGAACAGGCGTTTACCCTCGTTTTGAAGTTATCACGACTGTCCGGCATAAGAGCATAGAATTTGGAGGAGATAAAGGAGTGGCTAGCTCCCGTATCTACTAAAAATTCGCCCGCCCTACCGGCCACAGTAACAGACACATACCACCGCCTCCCCCCCAGCGGAGACGGGTTTACAGTGAAGCGTTTGAAATCCTTCGGAGCAGCCAGATCAAGGCCATGTTTCTTCAAATGGTCGAAACATGGATGATCTGGGGAAAGCTGGGTACTCCCTACCCACACGGTGTCTGTGACAGCCGCAACTTCCTCGTTCCTATCCGTAATGGGCCTCCCTGCCTCATTGCCGGGCAACTGATGGACTGGAATGTTAATCAGGCCGGCATCCGAGCTCCTGAAGCTCGAAGCCACCCCTGATTCCCTTCCTGTCTTCTGAATTTCACTAGGCTCTACCTCTCTGGTATGTTGGCGTACTTCATCTGCAGGGGTTGTCCGCTCGCCTTCTCGGACTACCCCCTCTAGTTTCCCTCCTTTCCGGGAACTTTCGGACTCGGAGCTGTACACTCCGCAGCAAAGTGACCGATCTCTAAGCACCTATAGCACTTAGCGGTCCTCCGATTGATCTTCCTTCTGTTAGGCTGGGTAGCCCCCTGAATGGAAGTCGTCATCTTCTCAAACAGCGATGTGAAAAACGCTGCGTCCATCATCGGAACCTTCGGATCCGATGACTCCCTTTTTGGAGGGGGGTTCCCACCCCCTTCCGGCTTCTTGTTCTTCCACGGCGGTTTAGAGGAATTCCCATTCCTCTTGAACTGAGCCGCTGAAGCTATAGCCCCCTCCTCATCACTGCCCGAACCATCAGACTGTTCCGGAGAACATTCTATAATGGCCGAGGCCCGGGTAGGCATCCGGTCCCCTAACAGTGACTTTTTGAGAGCATGTATGTCGATGGCCTTAAAAAGGTCATCTAGTGACGTATCTGCTCTCCACGTGTCATACACCGTTTGTTGTATGTCAGGATCTCTCAGTCCGGCAACGAACTGAGAGAACAATTCCTTAGAAAATAAGGCATCGTGGATTCCTGAAGCAGGGTGTACCTTCTTCAGGAGTCTCATCAATGCAAGTCCGAAGACCCTCGGAGCTTCGTTCTTGCCTTGCACGCGCTTCTTAAAAGCGACCATCGGATCAATCCGAGCGGAATCTCCGTATAGGATGGTTCCGATTTCTACGAGCTGTTTGAAAGTACCGCGAGGTCCGCAATCCTCCTTCCACTGCTCAACGGCCATGAGACCATCTCCCATGCGTAATCCCTTACACACGTACGGGATTGCATCCTGTTGGTCCCACCCACTGAGGTTTATATCCTCAACGGTGGCTCCCAACCAATCTTCCCACGAATTCTTCTGCCAGTAGGGAAATGGCTCGCTGGCTATGCGTCTAGCAGCGTTGGAAGAACCCCTAATTTTAGAGGTTATCGCCAGACATTTAGAAATGGATGCTGTCGCGTCCTTTTCCGCACCGACATTGTGCAATCCGATCCCCGCTATGGCGGGATTCGTATCGTACAATTCTTGCAATTCTGTACTCAGCATTGTTCGTCTCGGAGCCTTCTTCGGGCTCTTCGTACCAGGAGTCGCCCCTGGAGTAGCGCCCATAGCTGGTATGCTACTCTGTCTGTCCAGAAAAGCCTGGTAGGTCCCATACGACACTAAGTCCGTAGTGGGGTCCACGCCTTGTCCGAACCACCAGTTCTTCTCCTGATCAGTCATGTACTGACACTGCTGGGCCAGAGCAAGCGCTCGTTGATGCTCTGCCTTCTCCTTTGCCAATTCCTTGACCTGCTTCTCAACCTCCTCCTCTTGCTGAGCTTTCTCCAATTTAGCTTTAGCAGCTTCTCCGGCGGCTCGGAGCCCTTCCTTTCGAGCCCTCAGAACCGCCGCTTCCTGCTCCGCTAACTCCTCTGCGAGGGCCGCGTTCTCCTTCATTCGTTTCTGCTGCTGCTCCAAGGCAGCCTGCTGTTTGCGATACACGTCTCGCCTTTCTATTTCCAAGTTTTTCTGTTCCTGGAACAATATGGTTGCTTGGCACTCTCGCCATTGCAACAAACTTGAAGGAGTCAGATCGGTTTTCGCCGCCTTATCCTGCTCGGCCGCTTTCTTCAAGCGTTCCGCGTCGAGTTCTTGCTCGTCCACTTTCAACTGTGATCGTGGACTCAGAACCAACTCGGACAATCGTCTTCCCCTACCGACTGAGGCTAGACCGGTCGGGGCTGCGAATACCTGTTTTGGTATCGGACGGATACCACCGATCCCCACCCTCGGTGAGTAATCACTCGCCCTGCCTCTGCCCCTGGATCGTCCCACTCCGAGGGGTCGTCCGAAGGGTCGTCCTGGTGTTGAGGTTGACAAGGCATGTTCCATGGTTACCCCACGTCCCATAGGCTGATTGGGAGTGTCGGTAAAACTCATGTAATGGAGGCCTTCCGGACTACCATTGTTCGCAGATGCGAAAGAGGTACTGTTGTCCTTTATACTCTCTCGTGTTTCTGATAAAAACTGCTGTAAAGCAGTTCTTTTCGCTTTCAGAATGTCACACTCTGTCAATAGACTTCGGCGGACCTCCTGTAAGTCCTCTGTGTCCCGAACAATGGCTGATCGGGCCCCTTCTGCCTCATGCATTACAGCATCTCGGGCTTTGCAAATATGGTTCAGCTCCGTGTTTGCCTGGACAAACTCGGACTGGATCACTCGTAGGTCCGCCTCTTTCTGATCGTATTCCGACCGGACTCTGCTGAGAGATTGTACCAATTTCTCATTCTCCTCCAACAAGGTAGACAGCCTTGCGTCCTTTTCCTTGATTTTGGAAGCTCGGTGTGTGACTGCACCCTCCAATGCAATCAGACTGCTTTTCCATTCATTGGATTGCTTCTGAATGGTTAACAATTCCATTTGAGCCATCTGTACACGTTCCTGTACTCGGGCCTCTCTCATGTCGTCAAAACGACGCTCCTGCAAGAGGGTATACCTCCTCGGAGTCGGCGCGGCTGAGCTTGACCCACCCACATTGAACAAGGACAAGTTCACTTCCTCTAATGAGCGGCTCATTATGGTAGGACCCCTGGGTCCTCGTGCTGCGTCTGTTCCGGATGGAACATTCGCCCTGCTGTGGGTATCTGCCTCATAACTGGCATCTAACCCTTCCGGTGACAAGGCTGCTGCCTCATCCGGGGACCTCGCTGCTCCGTCCAGAGCCCGAGGTCTGTGCTACTGCACAGGCTAACCTGCGTTTCACTCAGAACTGGTCACGGCACCAGTGTAATAAACGATCTTTCGTATCTTTATGATATTGGTAGAGTATCAATTAAAGAACAAAGTCGACACAGTTCGGATCAAGTGTTACAGGTTGCAATATCAGGTTTATTCAGGTAAACCTAAACAAGCAGTCACTAAGTGTGCGAACTCCCTATCGAGTTCGGAACGGGTCAGTAGGCTAAGCAGCCGATATGATCACGGGGTCTCTTCACCAGCGTGGCTCAGAGTAACCGACGAGTACCGTCAGATGCCGGGTATATATAGGCAGCCAGCCTGCGCGCGCACACGCAGACCGGAAGCCTATAGCGACCTCTGTCCATACCCCAAGCCCGGAGTAGGTGTCGCCACCTACCGTCGGACTGAAGGGTTCGGACTGAGCTCGCAACACAGCATCCAACAGCACTCGTCATATAATAACCCCGTATAACCCCAGCCCCTACACTTGAAAACAAGGGAATTGCAGTAGATATTGCTGCAGTTGCTCTTGTGGAGACAAATATGCACGAAAGGAAATCACCTAAAGTGTTATACCATCCTAGAGCTCCATTCCTACAATCTTTACTTGGCAGAGAATTCTTTCCACATGAGAAGTACCATACCAGTAACAGGTTAGCTTGTTTGGAAAAACTTGGATTGCGACCTGTGCAGGAGATTACGTCAGAAGATTTTCTTCAGATTGCAAATTCACTCTCAACTAAACCCAGAACAAATGACTTCATACAGTTGACTGAGACCCTGGCGGAACAGGTGCCACTTGGAAAATGGTGGGAAAAACTAAGAGATGTAGCATTTCTAAGAGTTGTGCAGAAAAAACCTGATGGCTATCCAAACTGGCTGCCTTGGAAAGGGTCAGCTGTTGAACTATTGGCTCCTAAAGATATCTGCCATATCAAGTTTGCTAAACAGGCTGGAAGTACTGTACCATTTGTAGACCTGGAAGAATCAGTCCTAGCTGTCCTGCAAGCAAAGATCACCCCAAGCCTCAGTGATATGGTAATCCACTTAAAACATGTAACAGAGCATTACAACACAAAAGAAAAAGGTCGTTACCTTGCTGTACTCGATGACATTTACTGTGGCCTTGCAAAATTCACCAAGGACGAAATCCAGGATTCACTGGATCATCATTCTGTCTCTGCATGGGTCTGGTATGGAAGTGGATTCAAATTAACAGGTCAGATACTACTGGAAGATCCAGAAATAAACCTGTCACCATATTATTATTCACTTCCACCTGAGATGCAAATGCATAAGGACCTTCTGCATAGATGTGGAGCACCAAGCACTGTTAATCTAGAGGAAGTCTTGCAAAGTATAGCGGAAAAGCACATGAAAGAGGAAAACCAGAATGAATCAACTACTACTCCCGATCTTCAACTTGCCACCAATCTGCTAATGGCTCTCTGCAAACAGGGTGCCAAGACAGCGTTGGTACCAATAGAGACACTTGATGCATCAAAGCTACGGTTCAAACCAGCCTTGGAATGCACTGTCTGGGATGAGTCGAGTGAATTTGATGATAATGATGATATTTTTTATGTCCATCAAGCAATTCCAAGCGAGGTTGTTAACCACTTCTGCATCCCAACAATCATTCACCGTGAAATTGATGGTGAAAATATTGGCAGAATTCAAGACTTTGGACAAAATGAACCATTGACGACACGCCTTCAATCGGTCCTACAAGGGTATACAGATGGACTGGCAGTATTGAAAGAGATGGTTCAAAATGCAGATGATGCTGGGGCTACAGAAGTCCGACTAGTGTATGATATGCGAGAGAACAAGCAATGGAGAAAAAATCTGTTGGATCCAGGTATGGCTGATTGGCAAGGCCCGTCAATGTGGATCTACAACAATGCTGTTTTTTCAGATAAAGATTTTGACAATATTGGAAAGTTGAATGGAGCAACAAAGAAAGAGAAGGAAGATCAGATAGGTACATTTGGTCTTGGTTTCAGTGCTGTCTATAACCTCACTGATGTTCCAAGTGTACTCAGTAACAACACCCTAGTGATATTTGACCCTCATACAACAAACCTTGGAAGAGCAGTCAGGGATAAAACTAAACCAGGCAAGAAGATACCTCTAGTGAGAAAACTGCTCAGAAAGTATTCAGATCAGTTTGCTCCATGGAATGGTGTCTGTGGATGCAATCTTGAAGCAGATTCAGAAAATGCAAACTTCAATGGCACTCTGTTCAGACTCCCCCTTAGAGGACACAAACAAAGTGTGTTCAGCCAAATTAGCAGCAACTGCTACAATGACAAAAATGTTAATGAACTCTTAAGTATGGTTCATAGAAATGGAAACAACATTTTACTGTTCACACAGAATGTGCTGAAGGTCTCTGTGTCTATCATTCCGGGAGAGGTAACCGGAACAGAGTTTCAAATGAAAGATTTATTTGAAATCTACAAGGCCCCAGTTCAATATCTACATGAACTTGGTGTTCAGGGCGACTTGTCTTGCCCATCACAGGCAGAAAACCTCCTAGCACAAAAGTTCATCAATGAATGCAGCATCCTCAAAGCCTCTGTAAGCAGCAATAGCAGAGATGGAAGAAGGAGGGTGCTGACATCATCAATGATTATTAAGTCAGTAGTAGAAACTAGTGAGGAAGGGAGTCGGCTACTTGAGGAAACAGCCTCTGATGCTCATACACATTGGATTGTGTCTCAGAGTATCGAAGACCTGCCTTTTATACAAGGTGTAACTGCAAAGCAACAACCTGTGGCAGGGATTGCCATATGTCTGAAAGAGGAAAATGGCACATACAAAATAAAACCTCAGGATGATTCAAGTGGTGGTCCTTCTAGCTCCTACTTTTCATTCCTACCACTTCCAGTGAAATCCCCTCTGCCATTTCACATAAATGGAACCTTTGTCCTTGACCAATCACGTAGACATCTGGTACAGAAAACTGAACATGACAAGAACTTAGCTGATGGTGCATGGAACAAAGGCCTGATGGAAGGTGCTGTCTGCACAGCATACATGATAGCCTTGTCAGATGTCATTGCTCTCACCTCTCCAGATGACGATGTGTCTGCAATCCTACCAAGGATCATAAAGGATGATCTGATCACTTCAATGAGTGAAATGTTCTGGCAAAGGGTTCTTCAGCACCCTGATACACTGGCCATCTTCCTTAGTCCCAGGGGAAGGGTTTCTATGCAAGATGCATACTTTCTTGATCCCCATCTGCAACAGTCGTGTGCAGATATGGAAGCGAGTCTCACTGAGGTAATAACTTCAGTATTTGAAGGAAGTAGCAGAACATTGATAAAATTGCCAGTGAGCTTGGAACATACATTAGGCCAAATCAATTCTGGAATACTAGATTCAAAAATGATCACTGAGGAAGTATTTTTCACAGAGTTCTTCCTGCCAAACATGGCATCCCTTCCCCTCACACACAAGGACAGGGATGGTCTACTGGTCAAGGCACTAAAGTCAACATCAAGTGAGGTTGAACAAGTTCTACAATCAATTGCTTGTATTCCAGTGAAGCCAGATGGTAAACAGTTGGCACAAGCCACTACCCTGATCCATCCTCACGGTAAAGCAGCTGATCTGTACAGTCAGGAAAAATCAAAGTTTCCAGCAGTTACCTGTGATGGTGAAAGTGAACAGAAGATGGTCTATGAGAGACTGTGCACTCTAGGAATGATCAAAGATGATGTGAATTGGGATAGCATTCTTGAACGCTCTCACAACCTGACACAAATAGGTCCTACAGCAAACATTGAAGAAGTCCAAAGGTTTCTGGACTACCTACATTGGAAGTTGGCTATGGAAAAGGACCAAATACCATACTTTGTACAGAAGGCACTGCAAACAGAGAGGTTTTTACCCTCTCACATCAAGCCAAAGGATTGGAAATTAACATGGAAAGGGGAGGAGTTTTCTTCGTATTGTGGAAGTGAGTTGCATAAGATCAAAGAACCACTGATTGCATGTACACAACTTCCTATACTTCATGGAGATATCTCTATTTCATTAGATGTTGGCAAGTACCTAGGGATCAAAGGTGAAGGCACAGACCAATCTGTCAGTATTGGCACAGTGAAGCTGCAGGTTGAGGAAATACTCTCAAATGAGGAAAACATTCAACATCAATGTGTGAGAGGTAGCCTGCATAAGATTTACAAATACCTCAACACTGAATGTAAGGATGAGATCAAAGCTGAAAAGGTTCGACAGGAATTCTCAACTCAGAGTTTTCTTCTTGTAGAAGACAAATCTGACAGAAGGCTTGTTTCAGCAGCTGTCTGTGCATTTGATCCACAATGGACAGCATTTCCATACTTGAACAAAGTCCCAAGAAAGTATGAACGCCTTTATAGGCAGGTTGGTGTTGCAGAACACTTTAGTTGTAAAAACTTAGTGGCATCAATGGTCATGATACAGGAGGAAAACTGTGAAAACCTGCTGGATACAAATACACTTCACACAGTGAGGAGAACCTTGGAGGAGTTGTACAAACAGATGCAGTCTGAAGGTTGTGAAAGTATTCAAGAACTAGGTATTGAAACAATATATATACCAGATACTCAGGGTGTTCTGAAATCAGCCAAGGCCCTCTGTTATAACAAGTCTTCAGGGCAGGAAAGTGGCCTGCAATATCCTCTAGTGAATGCATGTATTGAAAATGATGTTGCATCCTCACTTGGAGTGAAGGAGTTAGGTGCATATGTGCTTTCTGAGAGAAGCTATGGCTTAGTGTATGACAATGATACAAGCCTTGCAGATGAGATCAAATCAGTCCTGGAGGCCTATCCATGTCGTGATCAAATAGTGATGGAACTACTGCAACAAGCTGACAATGCAGGGGCAACGGAAATCCACTTCAAACTAGATCCAGTAAAACACAATACTACCACAGTATTTAGTGAAGAATGGAAAGCAATGCAAGGACCAAGCTTATGTGTAGAAAATGATGCCAAGTTAAACCAAGATGACCTGGATGGATTGTTTCTTCCAGGAAATGAAAACAGAAACGAGAGTAATTACCAAGGCAACATTGGTATTCAGAGTGTGTACCACCTCACAGATACACCAACTGTTCTTGCCACACTCAATGATGGAACAGAGGTGTTGTGTGCATATGACCCAACATGTCAGTATGTTAGTGGAACATCGACACAAGAACCAGGAATGATGTATGAGGATGTGCCTCTGTTGAGGCAATTCTTCCCAGATGTGTTTGAGTGTTATCAAGAGAAAGGCTTTGGGTATCCAGGAGGGACTCAATTCAGATTTCCATTAAGAACTCAAGATGCTACCAGAGGCTCAAGAATATGCCAGTCTCCAATCACGTGTGATGATGTAGATTCCATGTTGAAAGACCTCACAGAAGAAGGGTATCGAGCATTGATCTTTATGACATCACTCAAGAAAATTAGCATCACACGATTTGACAGAGAGAAAGGAAAGTTTGAGGAAGTAGTGGTAACTTCCATTATAAAAGAAAACGAGCACATGATAAACGATTTCAAGAAACAGGTAGAAGAAGAGAATCTGCATCAGAGAGAAGCTGGTGTAGAATACAAATTCAAGAAGGTATCATATGCACTGACCTTGAATCGAACCAATGGGAATGAGGAAAGGTGGTCTGTTATTCAACATTGCGGCCTGGAGGATAGCTGTGAAAGTATTGATTTGTCTAATCCTGCGTTCCAGGTATTTCCGAAAGTTCCAATCGGAGGAGTGGCAGAATGTACACACACACAGGCTGATAATCTCTTGTTACCATCTTATCAGAAGATAAACCTACCGGTACAAGTCTATGGCCCTTTCAAAGGAATGCACTTAGATGATGATCAGACTTCTTCAAAGGCTGCTGTGAATGAAAGTTGGAACACATACATCACTGAAGTAATAGCAAGAGCATATTTGGACTTGATACAGTCAAAGGTTCATCAATTGGTCAAGTCTGACGTAAAGGACACTTTGACACAAAGTGAAAAAATCAGGGAATATTTTGGCAAATTCCCAAAAGATCAAGCTTGTATGTCACCTGTAACAAAGTGTATTGCCAAACGGCTTTATGAGATGATGACTGATGAGAAGGTGCTTCCAGAACAACTGCAAAATGCAACTGGTACAAAGTGGGTCGCACCTTCAGAGGCTTGCTTCAATGCAGATGAAAACGAATTGAAATATATGTATGTTATCAAAGGAGCAAACCTATGTGGATTAAAGGTAGTCAAATGCCCTGATGCAGTACAGGAATTGATCAATGAGTTTTGTACGTGTGAGCCTCTACATCTTTCAGCTGAAGTTCTGTTGGATTTCTTAAAGGACCAGAAGAAATGCAACTACACTGGACTTTTAAATCTAGTAGAGTCTGATACACGTTACTGGAAACCAGGAATGGATGTTGTCAAATACATGATTGAGTTCTGTGAAAAGAATGACAAAGCATTCAGTGAAAAGCTTGACCAAGTTCCACTATTGTTGACTTCTGATGGTGTGCTCCGTACCTTTGATGTGAGACGGCCTGTGTACAAAAGTCTTGGAGTGACAGGGATGACAACTCATTCAGCTAAGTTCCTGCATCCAGAGTTCCTGAAAGTCTTCAAGAATGCCAGTTGTCCTGTTTTTAAAGATTTAGATATCAAGGGCTTCTGTGAGGAACTTGAACGCAATTACCCTCAATTGGCAATTAATCAGGTGATTCCTTTCAATGACAGCGAGGTATCAAAAGAGCAGGAGATTAGGGATATATGGAAGGTATTTGATGGAATTGCCTCAAAAGATAAGAGAGGACAATTGAGAAAATATGCTGGTCATCTTTCTATTTGGCTGACACGAAAAGCGACAACACAATACCTGTATCCAATAAATGAAATAGACAGAGTCTTCCCGATGATCCTGAGGGATGAGGAAATGAGAGATTATTGCATTGAACGCCTGCATGCTGAGATAACCTCCAGATATAACGACTTCCCCGTATCAGCACACAGCAGCCCTGTAGCAGACGGTATGTTGGCCTCGTTTGAACGGCCAAGAAGTGTGTTGCATGCATTGCATCATCACCAGCAACAACATAAACCTGCGGCAAATATCTTTAGAGACACATACTTGCTGGAATACTTCGCAGAGAATCATTATCATCTGACAGACGATGCACACATTCTCAAAGACCTTCCAATCTTTGAAACACTTGCTGAGGAATATGTCCCTCTCCATCGGAACTGTGTGACTGTCATCCCCTCAGAGGTGCCAATGACAGATATGGAGGAATGGACAACACCAAAAGTTGGTAGACTATTCCTGAGAGGAAAGCCTGCATGCCAGAATCTGTACAACCAACTTGGATGTATACCCTGGAGCACTGAGAAAGTGTACATCGAATATGTCTTCAAACATCTTGATTTACTGTCGGAAGAAGGGCGCAGAGTGCACGTGGATTGGGTGTATGAGAATCTTGGCAATAATCCAAGAGTGATAGATGCAATGAGGGACTTGTACTGTGCTAGAAATGTGGCTGGTGAATACTGCAAGCCAGGTGACCTGTTTGATCCTGAAATTGAGATTTTCCAACATTTTCAGAGAGAAAAACTTCCAGCCCCAGAATTATCAAATGAAGTGTTGAGGACGGCTGGCATGATATGCGATGCCACAAAAGAAATGCTGGCAGCATATGCAAAGAGGTCACCTCAAATCCCCAATGCTTCTTGCAAGCTCATTTTGGATTATGTCAAGGAGAATATTGAAGCAGATGAACAGGCAGAATATCTGGAATGCTTGTCTGACATACCATTCATTCCTCGCAGGGAGAGTGGCCTCAACTCAATTTGCCCAGATAGCTCTGATGAACCATATGTAGCACTGAGTGGTAGCGTCATCATAGACCATAGTGGATTGGCCTGGGCTGTTGCACCATTGATCAACCTCCAAACAAAGTTTGATGAGGAAGTACTTCATTCAGCAGGTGTCATCACACAGCCTTCCTGTGAATTGGTAGCAAGCAATATTGTAAAGGTTTGTGAGTATGGGAACACTGAACAGGCTCTGACCATTGAGGAACGAGGGAAACTTAGTGGCCTTATAGACACCTGCTACAACTATCTCTCTGCACAGCTCAAAAACGCTGAATACACAGATCAGGACAAGAAAAGGATCCAGATGATAATGGCTGATAAGTGTTGTGTACCCGTTGATCAAGCGAGAAGGTTTGTGAAAGCACAGGAAGCAGTCATTGAGATACAGCCCGATGAGGAGGTCAAGCCATATCTAAACCGCCTACCAGATAACTTGAACTTCAACAAGGAAGTTCTTAAGTTGCTAGGACTTGCCGACAAGCCAACCATCAGAGCCTATCAGAGTGTGTTAAAAAGGATCCATGATAAGTTTGACTCGGGCGTCATCAACAATGCTGTAGACATTCAAGCTGCCAAACAGGCAACACGCCAGGTCTTCAAGAGGATTAAAAAAGACAGTTCACTAGATTTGCACAAACAGCTATGGCTGCTCTCTTCAAGAAACCATCTGTGCACATCTCATCGCATTATCTACAGCAACAACTTGGGAATGGAGAGAAGACTTTCTCCAAACGAAAAACTGCTTGTAGATATGAACTTGAATGTGCACATTGAAAATATTCTCGAGTACTTCCCGGAGACACACCGCCCACAGCTGTTGACATCAGTTGTCAAAGAGGAGGTGCAACATAAAGGGTGTTCACCCACAGCCTTGTCAGACAAGCTGGGCCACCATCTGGTATCCCAAGCCATGAAACAAGGATGTCAAAGGCTTACAAACCACATCATGGTAACACATGCTGATGATCACTTCACTGCCACAATTGAGGATCAAATTGCAAAGATGCACCAAGTGATGAAAACTATCAAGATTGCATCGGTGAAAAATCTGAGCACACGCTTGACATCTGGCACAGGCAAATCCGGACACTGGAAAGAAAAGATGTTCTTTGGAGAACTAGAGACCCCTGTGTTCTACCTCGAACAATCCTTATCAGAACAAAGCTCAAAACATGTCTACATGTACCGAGTGCTGGCTAACATGGTTAACGATCTGAATAACGGACTGTTTCAGCAGCACATGGATATCCTCATGGTCATCCTGTCATCTGATGCTGAAGGTATGAGTGATATACTGGATGAAATGGGAATACTTCCATATTCCCCATAAGATGCACTGATGGCCTTTCGGTTCCACATTGTAGAACTTCAAGTACTGTAAATGTAGATATTTTCATGTGTATAACTTTTCGTGGATTTGCTGAAAAGTACATTTTTGCGCGAATTTAAGTTCGCAATTTTTGAAATATGGTAGTTGTATAGCTATGTTGGATAGATATTTGTGCTGTACATATTTATGTGTATAGCACAAAATAGAATACATCTACAGTAATAGAAATTGTGCCTGACTTGTCTTCATTATGGCTGATACTGGTATGTTTGCAAAGAAACAGATTAGATTTATGAATGTCCATTTAGATAAGCCATATGTCCAGGCTTCCCAAAGAACAGGCCTATTCTCTCATATGAAAGTGATGCCCAATTATGGCTAGACATTTCATAATTATGTATTTGATAATGAGTGTGTGTCTGTTAACAGCAGACCGGGATATAGTGTATGCAAAGTGTAGTTGACATATGTATTTTTATATAATTCTAAGGTCTAATAACTGATATATCCTAACCATGCCCAGTTTATTGATGTTTGGTATATTTATCGTTTGTGTTCAGTACTATATTTTTTGTCTATCATTATGTTTCTGGTATTATCATATTACTATCATAATTATTAACGGTATTTGATACTGTTATGCCCCAAAGAGCAATAGTGTATGTGTGGGGGGGAGTGCTGAGGTGCAGGACTAGGGCCAGCTGACCTGGAGCCCCCTATATAAGGCCAGCTCCCCTGACTTGTCCGACATACGGTAGAGTGTGGTACCCCAGACGCCTTGTACCGACTTCCCAACCGGGTAGTCCACCACCAAAGAGCAATAGTGGTTGCAGAAAGCCCTATGATGCTTGCTTTAGAGAATAGCTTAACTGCATTTGTAGACCTTCGAAGGGTGTGTGTGAGCTGGTTTCTGTTTGAACTTGTAAAACAAGTCCCTGTTATAACTTTACCATTGGAATATGATACAACATGGCTAGATATTATGAAATTATGTTACACATGTGCTTTATAGAAAAAGAGCGAGATTACTGCTGCGGTGAAAATATATATTTACCATATGAAATGCTTTGTTGAAAGTGATAGCTTAATGTATTATTGGATAAGGATATCTTACACCCATTGTATAAACTGTATTCTGTGTGTACAATGAATAGTCAGTATGATTAGATAATACAAATAAAATGCACAATATGATAGACGTGTAGCCATGGGGACCTGCCATGATTAATTTTGTATGTAAAGCCAAGGTGTGGTTCTCGTTAGTATTGTATATCTGATAACGTAGCCATAACTAATACCTGTATTTGATATCTTTAGAGCTAATCTCGTTTACATGCGGGAATGCCCAGCATGTGATTGACGCTATGACATAACCCTAAAAGTCGGGTTCAGATCATGCTAGAATTGAGAAATAGCCAACAGTAAAAGAGGCCTGCGCCATATGGGTGTATATCCGGGTATCATGATGCGTGTACCATTGGTGGAGGTACCAGCCGCATTCCATTTCCTGTTACAAGTTGACGTGTATTTAGTAGTACATGTAACGATATAAAGAAGATGCTACGCTTAATGTGGGTATGATACTCAATAATGGCGTAACAGGATTGCTGACAATGTCACAGGTTACACATTGAAGTCCTTTTATTGTGGCATTGACTTTATCTCATATAATGTGTGCATTAATGCTTGTATATTATGTCACTGGGTGTAAATCTTAAAATATCATATTCCGAAGTAAAAAAGAAAGAAGAGAATCGTTGTTTTGAAATATACTCTAAAGTGTTCCTGGACCAAATAATTTCGTATTTTATTTCATTCATCTGATTTTATCATTCTATTTCACTCAATGGTATGAGAAAATAGCGTTTCCATCTCCACCATCATGACACATTCAGACATTTAAGGCATGCTAGACACACACATCTCACCTCGGAGACCATAATTAATTGATCTTGATATAATACGCCCCGGGGTAGTTAACGAAGTATTCTTAAAGTGACATGGTCAGATGATTAGGACTCGAAAATCACTCATCTAATCAGATTTAGGCTCAATTTACTATTGGAGTGCACGCTATAATTCCATCAATTGAAAATGCACTGTAAAAACTATACCTGGGCCATATGATACCCTCTATGTAGGGTATAATTGCCCATAGAAGACATTTTATTGTGCCCCGTTCACAACATTTGGAACATTCAAGTAGGATTTTAAGTATGAAAAAAATCAGACCATGTCATTTTAACTAAGTGTTAGGTAGTTAATAAATCAAAGTGAGGGGGGGGTATCAGAGTAAAGGCGCCAGGAATTCAATTACCGTATTTGACGTAATAAGCGCACAGTGCGCTTTAAAATTATTATGGACACCTTTTAGTAGTTAAGAGTTTAATTGGGGTCAAAATTGAGATATTTTTTGGCTATTTCTAGTATAAGAATCAGCCAAAAACGGGGGGTGTGCGCTTATTAGGGGGTGTGCGCTTATTACGTCGAATACGGTATGGCAATTAGACATTTATTATCATTTACAATGTGAACTACCAGGTACTTTAAATGAAGAAACTGGTATTTAGTATCTTTTGCGACTAAAAACGAGGTAACAGTTAAACTAAGTAAAAACATTATTACTGGACATCGATTCTCTGGCTCTTTATATCTCTATTCGGGGAAGAGCCTATGCTGGTTTTGGAGGCATGCACCAGGAGGCTCAGGTAGTCGTATGTCATGCCTCAATTTTGCCTCTTTGTGTAGTTTACTTTGGACGGTTCTCTCTCATTTACACTAAAAATCAACTTTTGTATCAAAATCGACTTATGTTATCGTATCAAAATCGACTTTTGCATCAAAATTCTCAGTCTTATGACAGAAATAAGGAACTGTCAATAACAGAGAAAATTCCCGCTATTGACAGTTCCGTGAAAAATTAATTTGGTGTCAGAGAAAAAAATTCAAAATCGCAAAAGAGTATTATTTCCCTAAAAACGGCCAATTTGGCAAGTAAAAAGTTCAAAATCGCAAAAAAATGCAATGTGTGAGTGCAGTACGGATGCAGCATGAATGCAGACACACGCACACCCACACAGACATACACATAGGCATGAACATGGCCCTCTCCTTTATAATAATGGCTACCTATGGATTTCTACTTTGATGAAATATAGAAGGACTCAGTTACAATGATGTATATGTCCAGTTTTAGATATATATCCATATAGCGCATTGGAGTGCTATAATGTTGGATTGCTGTATATTAACAATATCAATTCCATACTTTAGTAATAGCATACTTAATAGTATACTTTTCACAGCAGAACAAACCAACATGTATTATTCAAAGTTTATTGTACATGGATCAGCAAAAAGTGTATCACATTACATCTTCTCACGTCACTGTCATAAGAGACTCGTTAAATACAATCTCACGGTCAGCATCACATCAACAACTCGCCCAGTCATGGTGCGGCCACCCCATAATCATTACAAACACGGGCACCTAGTATGTCTAGTACAAGTGCAGTCATCTAGCATCATGTTGCCTTTATAGTTATTACGTCCAAAATGAACCCAATCCTGAACGGCTATTGCTACATAAGGCATTATAATCTGGATATTTGATACATCCCTGTGTATGTTTATCTATTTTATTCAGGATAATTGTAGAATTAAATGAGACCTACCAGCGTAAGGTGAAATGTGATTATGATTTTGCCAAGGGCACCATGAGTATGTGTTGTAAACAGCTAAACAGGAACCTTTAGTTATCATTCTATGAAAACATATGTAAATCTTTGATTATAATAATTATTATAGGTCATAGAACTCCTTCGTTAAGCAATGTATTATCAACAGATGAGTATCACTAATGGTAAAGATGTACTAAGGCCAACCCCAATAGAAGTCTACCTAATTGAGGTTTACATTTCTAGCAAATGTCCTCAATTCATGGGCAGGTACTTAAAACTTTATACAGCATGAATTGTATTCACAATTTTAGTTGGGGCCTTTGTGAAAAGAAGAATGGAGATAAGAGTACCACTACCAGATGATATAATCTCACAGCATTTATTAAGCTTCAGAACACAATCTCTCGAATTTTGGCCATGAAAACCAGGGCTCTCAGATCTAAGGTCTCCAGAACTAGGGCCCTAGGAATCAAGGCTTTTCCCTCAGTGCCACCCTTGAGCCCCGTATGAGCCTGATACCCTCCAAGTCACTGTAAACCCAGTCAAGTATGATAAGATAAATTATATATTGCAAAACAGCCAAACAGGGATGATGACGCTAAATATCTACAGAAATAGAGATGCCCAATTGTTTTTGTTACGATCACTTTAATACATCGTAACATTTGGTGTTGAAAATCGTAACATTATATTGCAATTTTAAATGCATTTAAATCCATGAGTAATCATTTACCTAGGAATACGATCTCCTTTGAAATCTATACAAAACTGACTTGAATAAGGGGATAGGCTTCGCCTTTGTTATATCGAAATTAACCATACCAATAACCCTAATCCGAAGCATATTAGTACATATGCGAACAAATGCTTGAAAACTCTAATTTGGTCCAATAAATCGGGTAGACGTGGTAACAATTACGATAGGATATAAATGCCGTATGTGTCTAAATATCCCATTTAGGTCCCATGCTGTCAATGATATATAAAAGATAATTTATATGTTTTCTAATAAGTACTGCACTGAAATAATGGCTACGAATGGGGCTTATCTCAGCATTCCCAACAATATCGTGTATGTCTTAACGCGCCCATAATATTATAGTCCTATTTCTAGTCTAACATCCTACTCCTGAGCATCCATTTCTGGCCTTAAAGCAATGTAACTGTTCATACAGCATAGGCCACCATCTTGTCCCCAATAGAATTCTCATAACATATAATGGATACACATACTTCTGCCATGGGCTGGAATAAGTCGGACATCTGCAGAAACCAGCCAAGACATCCATCACTAGACATTCATCACATACATTCTCCTCCCTTTCACTCACTTCTACTGTCACCACAGGACACACCCACTACAACCCATACATTATAAATTAGCTCATATTAACCCTATTCAATCTACAATACTAGTCCCTTCCCCCCCATCTAGATAAATAACCACCTAGCGAGGAGCAGACATCAGGAGTAGATCTTGATGCTGAAGCTCTTGTCCATACGTAGTGGCAGAGAGTTGGAGAGTGCCGAGACCTCCCAGTAGAGGGAGCGGGAGAGGAAGAGCTGGTAGAGGATGAGCACGGCGGCCGACTGACAGAACACCACCGACATGGTCACCAACTGCAAACAATCAGACACACCATGAATTAGTATATGCTGCAATAAAAACAAGCTATCAAAACATGTCTTGCGTTAACTTTATATGTACAATATGACAAGCTAAGCCTGCTATTGACTGGTATGACACAGTCAATAAATATATTGTTTCCTTTATTTTAGTTGGATCTACAATATTCTTTCTGCGATAAGTCTCATATGTATATAAAATATATGCACTTCGTATATGATTTTATCCTCAAATAAATGAACGTAATCGCATGACTAGATATTTCGATGTCAAAGAAATATCATGAGAGAGGAGTTTTTACCTTGTAGCGGAGGTAGGCTGGGAAGAGCCGCGATAAGGCAACGAGCGACGGATAGCACAGGAACCACAGCATCGTACACTGTAACAAGATGGTATTATATAATATTGTGTTAATGCTATATGTATATGCATAAATTTACTCATCCCCATTAAAATGTGTAAACGTCTTCTGTGACAACCAGAAGAGTCGGCTGTTTATCTTAAAGAGCAGAAAGGGAGATGTCTCATACATTTGTACTTAATGAAGTGGTATGCTGGTATTGGCAAGAACAATTTATTACTCTAAAATTCCCCCATTAATGTCTAATCTGTAACGACTGCTGGAGACTCACCTTTGTAAAGGAGCCGTAGAAGTCCTTTTTGAGTGCGCTGCGCTCTTTGCGTACCGTGTTGTAGAGGTG
Source organism: Harmothoe impar (assembly GCA_947462335.1). NCBI lineage: Eukaryota > Metazoa > Annelida > Polychaeta > Phyllodocida > Polynoidae > Harmothoe > Harmothoe impar. The sequence goes on along the minus strand of OX381714.1, from coordinate 28,372,322 downwards.
GCCGGCAAAGAGCGCGGCCAGCACGATGCGAACCAGCACCAGGCACACTCCCGCGTAACTACGGTGGGCGTGGTACATGCGGTGCTCCCGCTCCTCATACTGCTCCCAGATAAACAACACTGCCTGCAAATAGATAGGTATACTCTCTTCATAGGTCTTGAGTTAATGCTACATAAACTCAGACAATATGCTTTTTCTTGGAGGGGGGAATTGGCACCCACAATAGGAGGGAGGAGAGCTGTTAGTGGTAATCTGTCCCACGTTTCTCCGTTCTTTGACTTTAATATGCCGGCTGCTGCCCCGGTCCATCAGCCGCCACGTCCACGTTTCATAATACAGTAGTAACACTTACAACTACTTACCTGAACTGTTCCAATCAAAGCCACAACTTTGGCTGCTGGTTTCTCACGGAGTTTACGGAATGACCGAGCAGGTTTGACAGGTTTTCCTGAGAGCGTCCACCCTAACGACAGACTGAGCAGCATGTACAGCATGACGAACTGTGACAGCACGTCCAGGACTGAAACAGATATACATGTACGTCAGTTAACCATTGGATAATTTATGTTAATACGTTAGGGGCCTGTAGAACTGCTAATTCAACTACAGTCGACCCTCACTACCTCGAACTTTTACTACCTCGGATCCCTTACAGTTGCCGGGCAACTGCCCTTTCATTCCTCGGATAATTTGCTCCCATTTTTTCTCGCATTTTACATATTCGAGGAAGTGGGGGCCCGCTGTATTCCATTCTACTAGCTGTCTGTACTGATAGATCTAAACAGGGCTGACGTTTTCACGCATCCATACTGGTAGTAGGTCTAAGATCTTTTTTGTTCAAGTCCAGCAAAATGATGTAAATGTCGTAGCAGCCTGTAGTACATAGATTAACTTACATTCGGATAGGAGCTCAAACATTGGCGTCCCTACGCCGTCTTTAGAATACCTGAAAAAAAGAGGATCAGCAATGAAAGATAAAGAACAAGACTTAACATATCAGATATACCGCTATGAATACATATTACCGTAAATTCCCGCGTACTACCCGCAGGTTGTATGCGAACCAAACTCAGCTTTCATTTGGTACAAGACATGCCTATATAGGGTGCGGGTAATACGAGGGTTTTTATCACTATAGAACAGTACTAAAATTGACGTCTTCAGATCCAAAACTGGGTTATAGGATTCTCCTGAGCTGGGGGTGCGGGTTATACGCGAGATGCGGGTAATACACGGGAATTTACGGTAGATTGCAGTACCCGCAAACGAAATTATGTGTGTCAAAATGAAGAAATGAGGTAGGGTCGAACAAAAAAAAAAAAAACATCTGGACAAAATACTTTTTTTCCCTTTTTTTTTACTGAAGTGTTTTTTTAATCAAAAATGTTCAAAAGAAAGTAAGTTAGCTAGGTCTAATGAAGTCTACTGAATATCAAAAAGACATTGATTGAACTAATCTTCTGCAAGTGAAGCTAACACAGTACCACTAGGCCACCAATGCAGCATTGTATCCGTCCCTATATTCAACATGTTCTACATGAATTTTTCAAAACTAATTGAACGTTAGGTGTTACCCTCTGAGGTGTAGCATCATGATGAGCGCGCCGAGGGCCTGCAGGCCGGTGGCCGAGCTGAGTAGCTGCAGCACCAGGTTCATGGGGCCCTCCTTGAGCAGCGCCTCGTACAGCCGGGGTCCGTAGATACAGCCCAGGATGAAGTAGCCCAGCGTCAGCAGCTGGTAGAAGCGGAACAACCCTGCCAACAGGCACAATACCATACAACCACAAACACACACATTTAGCTACAGTCAACGACACGTTTTGTAATGGAATTTTTCTGGACTTTTTTTGTCTAGATTTTTAGTTTTACATGCAAGGATGAAAGTGACCAAGCTCAGAATACAAACATATGAAATGTTCAAAATAAATTGAGGCCCCTGAATAAAGGTCCTCTATAGTTAAGTACAGGTCTTTGCGACATTGAAAAAAAATGAAATCAGGGGAAAAAAACTTGAAAACTGTCATCCCTGTACATAGACTGAGTTTGGTAAGATCCAGTGTTGTCTAGAGGCATATGCGAAGAAATACATGTAGTCAAAACTAAAACTTTGGTTAACAATTGTATAAAGTCCATGTAATTAGAATCCTATGTTCCTCTACTTCCCTTATCGAACATGAAAGTATGGAACATTGTAGAAACGTTCCTGTGATATTAGGGGTTAAAAGAGAAAATTGATGAGCAAGATTTCATCAGTGCCATTTATAATTTCAGGATTTGAATGTTTGTTTTTTAAAATATTATATACTGGGTTCCATTTAACGCACTTTACAAAGGACTAAACTGCTACCTGTCTCTTCATCACTGAAGTGGTTGAGTGGGTTTCCGATGGAGTCCGGGTTAAAGAGGAGAAGTGTGTACTGTATGAAGTTTGGGGAGATGTCCTTGTGAGACTGATCGCATGTGTAAACATCGGCAAATACAATATGCCATATACGCGGGCTGCTGAACACCGCTGGTTGTACCGTGCCCGACATGTTGGTCAACTCATCTGAAATTATAGGTGGTAAGAGATTTAAGGTATTGCGTCACTTCATTCAATAAAAGTCTATGTTTCCGTTTGTAATAGTGAGTAATGCTATTCAGGGTTGACGTCTTTTCAAGTGAAAAGGTGTGAAAATACTAGACTTGATAGTAAAATAAACTCGAGTCATCATTAAATATGAATGTCAATAGATCATAGATAAAAGTAAAATACCCTGCTACATTTGGGTCATATGGTAAAACACTTGTTGAGCCCAGGGCAATACCACTTTTTTTTAGAATTACAATAACAAACGTGACATATCACGGGATCAATTCCGAAAGGTATTAGTATATCTGGGGCCACTTTGAAAAGAAAGGAGAAGATACTGACGTGTAATTCTGGCTTTTTCTAGTTTCTGCTGACACAACTCTGCATCACGGGCCTCCGGCCAATCTTCATCCAGAATTAGGTAGAGTTTAGGAGATCCGTGTCCTGTAGCGTTCACCCTGTACTTGATCTCTGCCTCACCTAAACATGATGTTGCAGCATTCAATTTTAATAGCTGTCATTTTATTTTTAACAACATAGGCCAGCTTATAGGCACTCATCTATTTGAGCATGTCACGCCATCACAGGAGAGAGGGCGTCACATTGTATGCACTGATGAATATACTACGAACTTATGGAAATATGTCTGTCCTACTGTTTTATTCGTAACTGTTCTGTGTCTGTCGAATTTTAACTCCCCCCCCTCCTAAGTTGCTAGGATTTAGAATTCCGTAAATATTACAATAAAGTCGGTAAGACAAGAGGTACTCTCATTTCGATTTAACAGAAATAAAAGTCAGTTTATGCCGATTTTTCTGATACTTTGGTACCCCGGTTATTACGGTAGGCCAGCGATATAAAGTATACCCCATGGGTAGGCCTATAATGATATCATAATATGGAGATCTGTTAATTCTTAGATCAGTCTGCACGCTTTTAAGTTTTATGTATTGATTATTTAGAATAGACGAAGTACCGGTAGTAAAATATGACATATTTACAGCTCTATATTATGTTTCATGCCCAAATACTCTCAACATTTTCTGTACAGTTACCGTAATGCTCTACTCACCGTGAAAGGCGAAGGACGTTACATACTGCCCGTTGGATACTTGACTATCCGCTGTGCGGAACACGCCAGACAGTGTTCTACTGTGCACATGGCCCACCAGAAGCCAAACTCCCAATGTCAACTTCCACAGGTGTCCACCCATACTAAGTCTGTAATGTATCCTGACTAGATAGGTCTGTGGAAACAAGTTGATCCTACCAGATATCGCCCATTAAACTCATTGTGTCACACCGACAGATCTGAAACTGCCAAAATGGAACCTGGACGGCTTTGGGCTAGGTTAATTTGATCACTTTTAGTTTTAATACATTCACATCTGATGATCTGTAATCAAGTCAAGATTACGCTAAACTTAGTCAGCCGGCATAAGCCTCGGTAGGCCTATGTGGCTACATGAAGTTAAATTTCCAAAGTTTCAGTCCAGGTCTCACGGAGTTCGCAATTTACACAAATTGACAGTGATAATCTGCTAAGCTGGTTTGCAAAGTTATTAACTTTAATCTTTAATAAGCAGTGCCAGTGTGTGTTTGTCTTTCACTTTGTGTAAAATCATCCACTGAATGTTTTTGAAACAGATACGTCAACGTTCAGCTACTTTACTTTTGAAACTCACTATAGTGACTGGTGTCACTGTCAGGCCAGGGTAGACTAGTGGAAGAAAATAAATTTATATTGTGATCCACTGGCACTGCACCGCCACTGCCAGTGTCTGCCAGTGCCCTGGGCCTGGCCTGGGCCTGGCACAGCACCAACCGGGACTCCCGGACTGTTTGGGTGGTGTATCCACTGTTCAGAGTGTTGTCAACGCAGAATCCTGGTCACAAAGTATATATACTCCCTTCTTATGTATTCAGGAATGTTAGAAATACCCATAGTTGGGAGAAACCCGACCATGTCACATTTTGACCAAAATATATATGTGAAGCCAGCAATTTTTCGTGAAGTTGTCAAATCTGCCAACAATGGTGTCGTGCGCGGACGTGGGACTTGATGTCGTAAAATAAGATGACAAAATCCTTTATCTATAAATGAAATCGGCATTTTATATGATTTTACAACGAAATCTGACAGTTTTACACGATTTCAATCATTGTAGGGATTCGGACGTGGCCATATAGTTGTCGCGAAATGTTGTTTTGCTAAACTTCCGGTGAAGAAACGATGGCTAGCAATACTAAAGAAAATGGGAATTTACTTCCAAAGGAAGGAATACCAACTTATTTCAGGCGTAGGATTCTAGTAACCGGGGGAGCAGGTTTCATGTGAGTATATCAGGACGTGTATTGGGCAGAGATAGTACTGCTAAAGTTAGTCATAATCTAATATGCTTCCATTATCGCCCATGGTCAGTTTCAGACTCCCACTGGCACCAGTGCACTGTCTCCCTAGTCTCCAGAGCAAACACTGCCCAATCGATCAACGTCGCTACCCTATGTTACTCGGAGCCAGAGTCTGCCGCACAGTAATTTCCCACAAGTAGGATTTTATAAGTGTGGGGGGCACTGACCAATGACGGCGCCCGTACGTTCCACCGCCGCCAATGACGCGATTGACGGCCTACGTGACAACGGTACGCGGCAGACACTGCTCCGAGTAACATAGCGTAGCGACGTGGATGGATAGGCAGTCGTTTGCTCCGGAGACTAACTGTCTCCCTGTCGGGTGGACTTGTACTAGTCACGTGACTCCCCACCCGGGAATCCACATTGTGCATCAGACAAGTTTAGTAAAATACTGCAAATATCATATTTGGGCGAAATTTCTCTGGGAAAATGATCAAATATATTACCAATATCCCATCCCGTCCTTCACAGCCTAAAGATTTGTTTAAATTGATGGTATTTACTGAGATATGAGAAGGTTTCTATGATTGTTTACCCCAGCGAGGTCAGCCGCCAACTCTATATAGGCTAGCTTAAGTACTAGAAATTCCGCTAAATCCCGGATTTCGCAAAAAAATCCAAAAGCTAGGGATCTATGGCTGACATATATGCATGGCCATATAGTGCTTGCTACTCAGTTAAAATATCAAAGGTATGTAGGGGGTATAAGGCCCTAAATCGGGGCCCCAAAGGTTGAATACACAGGCACAGGGTGCCAGCTACTATGCTTCAGTATGGGGAAAAAAAGCACATGGCTGGTTTGTTTGCAGCAACATCCTTACTACTCCCGCTCGCGCTAGTGGCGCCCCCTGCATAAGTCGGCCATTGATGACAGTAAGTAAGAATAGTTGTGTGATTGAAAGAGCTCCATAAAGAGAGATGTCAGCCCTGGACTGGCGAGATCGGTTGCGTTGTTGTCGTCGTAGTACTAGTCTGTGAGTATGACCTATTACCCAGTAGGCCTACTGGGGGTGCAGAGGGCCCCCCCCCCCCCCCCCCCCATATATTATATTAGACTGTTCACGTCATGAATTTGAGACTAGCGACATTGGTCTACGCAGCGATTGTGGCGTAGCGCTTTAGCCCTTCCCGGGTCTACTATAACTAAATCAATGGACTTACCGGTTACATGTCTAATGTACATTGTTACTTGTACATGTTAAGCTACATGTCAGTCTTTTCCCAGACAAATTCCGAGCATTTTGAGTGATCTGTAAGCTTGAATGTGCAGAGAAGTAGGGCTGCAGCCAGCATGGTCTGCCACCAGCAGAAATGGCACAAGCAAGCACCTGCCAGGACCCAGTTACAACCCATATTATCTTGGTTACAATAACATTGGTTTATGTGTTAGATAGACTACACCTGTAGCTTGGTATGCCTCATAACCACTGCCCCACAAGGTCAAGACGAGGTGTTATACACCGAGTCGATGACCAGTGGGCAGTGGTTATAAGGCATACCAAGGTACAGGTGTTGTCTATCTGATTTAACCCTCGGGTATGCAATATACCCAACGTGTGAAGCCTTTGTTTCAGCCGCCCACGGTGGGTTGAACAGCTGTAAAGTGTAGTTGCCATGTTACAATTTAGGCAGGTCAGGCTCATCTGGAACTTTAGTCCAGTTGTTGATTGAAGGCTGTGTGACGGGTTCGGTTTTTATGAAGCTGTGAACTTGACTGAACTTATATAAACCTTCCAAACAACTTGGCACAGTTTAGTGTAAACTGAGTGCCCGTTTTTTTAGTCTTGAGAACTAGAATCTTGAGATTTAGATCTATCACCTCATAGGTGATAGATTTCTGTGCTCCAATTATTAGTCCTGCCCATTTGATTCTGAAAACGGGAGGGCTGCTATTTTAGTAGCAGTCATTCCCAATCCTATCCCTATGGGGATGAGTAACGTTCTGCTAGTGCAGTAGTTGACTCAGTGTTAAATTAACCCTGAGTAATATACATCTACCAATTTTGCATTTTAAGACAATTTTGAGACATGGGAGAATCGTTGTCTTTCGTTTATTATCATATCGGGGGAGATCTCAACGTGTGCAGACAAAATTGTACCACCCGTATCTGCGCCGTTTATCGTCCGATCGACTTGCTTTTTGATAGGGACAAAAGGCGGTACATGCCCGCAGCCTGCAACTGACGCCACACCCACCTGCACACCCACACCCACCTGCTCTCCCACATCCACCTGCTCACCTACACCCACCTGCTGGCCTGAAATGGAGGAACATACATGTATGACACATGACATTAGGGTACTTTTTAACAAAGAATTCATTTCTGATGCCAGAATTGACCAATAAATGATTATAAGGGAGTACTATATCTTTTAAATTACTTAAATGAACTTCTTACAATACCCTGCATACCAAGAACAAGGATTCGTTTTAGTCCTCATACCACACGTCACATACATGGTGGCGCCACTGTCGTTTCTCTCGCGTAGCACGAGAACTCAGCGACACATCGCGGGAGCACAACCACAACAACAGGGGATCGACGGCAAAGGCATGGACGTGTAGCACACGCCGCCCCACAGCCGACCGCCATGGCGAGACGGAAACGGCGATGGTGTCGCTGCTGACGCTCTGATCGACTCGCTTTTTGGCCGAGACGTAAAACAGCAGTTACGCGCTGCCGGGCGCTGACGCCCACAGCCACCTGCTCGCCCCCAGCCACCTGCTTTCCCACAGCCACCTGCTCACCTACAGCCACCACCTGGAATTTGATTATATATGACTTCCAATATATGAAATTAGGGTAGCTTTTTCTGGCGATTATGATTCTGGCATCAGAAATGAGAAATAACGTATTGTACTTAAATTAGATCACTCATTCGACTTTCTAATGACAAAAGCGGAATGTGAGGCTTGTGGTAGCCTGGTAAGTAGCAGAGAGCTAGCCAACAACATTCACCATATATTTAACCCTTTAAGGCCAACATTACCCATTACTATATTCATATTACAAGGTGTACAGTGTGTTGGGGATTGGGCAGTGGTACTGGGGAGCCTCTATGGGAGGTGTGGTAACCTTAGGCGGGCTCCAGTGAGTTTTCAAATGCCACTAGACTTGCCTTGTCCATCATTCCAATGATACATAAATATGCAAGGGGTTAAATCAGTATCTAGGGCTATGTGTTTATTGGAAATTATTCAGCAAATTTTCAAGCTTAGGCCATCACGGTCTAGGTTGCGCACCATTGCTTCAGGTACAGGCCCTAAAACAAGCAAGTAGAAAAATGACCATGGACCACATACAGCTTCCCTGAGTCATCTGTCAGGCCACTCACACGCTCGATCTTTGCACTGCAGCAGTGCTGAGGTAAATCTTCTGTTTTCATTAGTTCTTTTTAGTTTTTACTCATGTCATGAGTCTTCATATTTGATGATGTAAAGGGTAAACCCTCACATTGAAAAAAATGAAAAAATCATTGCATTTATTTTTTGACCGTCTATTAAAGGGGGTCTGAAAAATTGTATATGCACATAATATTGCTCATTTATGGACAGGAAGAGGTAGGGTAGTTTGTAGTAGGCCTACAGTTAACCCACCCATAGTTAGGGATTGATAATTCTTCAACAACAGTAGATGGGGGGAGATTTTGCAAATTTTGCAAATTTTGCCCCCCCCCCCCCCAAAAAAAAATAAAGGGGTTGAATCCCCTCCTCCCCTAGGCCAAGGGGTGGACATTTTTTACTCCCCCCCCCCAAAAAAAAAGTATAAAAATAATAAGATATAAGCATTTACATAACATTTCTCCTGGAATTGCAATGAGTCTGCAATGTACAATATATCATGTTTGGTACCATTGGAAAGAGAACTGTTCAATCTATACACTAGCCGATTTACAAACTACAATCATATACACTTATTCAGTTGCTATGTATTGAACACAGTACATTTTTAACATTTTGTGTCGCGTTACAGTGTGTACACATATTATTTAATGACTTCTTACCTCTATAACTATTTGATAAGCTGTCCAGAGTACAATTAGAATCTATGCACAGCTTTGTGATAATACAATGTACTTCTAATACAGGGGGAGTATGTGTGACCTAGATACTCCCACTGCCCATATGGATAGTTCAAATCATCCTAACAAGTTTTAATGATATCGCACTTGCCAAAATTGTCATTTATATAATGGTTGTATTTTTGTACTGTACTAGTCTGTAGTGTACAGTCTGCCCTCACTTCCTCAAATTTGGAAAACTGCAAGGAAAGATTTTCGAGGAAGCAAATTATCCGAGGAAATAAGTCCAAATATAGTTGGACATATGTAAGGCCAGTTCCCCCACCCTCAAGAAGGGTCCAATATTTTTTGGTTTCGCCCCCCCCCCCCCCACCGCTTCCACAGGTCCACATTTTTTTTGCCCCCCCCAAAAAAAAAAAAATCCATCAAACCGCACTGTTATTAAAAAATCACCACTCCCTTAAATCCATTTTTGCAGAGGGTCGCACGTTGTAATCCGGTTGGTGACCAAATACCCAGACTACTATATCGTCAACCTCGACAAGGTAAGTCTTTTTGTTATTATCACACTCTTGATGATCTAGCAGACACTATGCCCTATTTTATCAATTTAACCAATTTAGGATAAAAATTCATGCATGCTGATATGGGTCCTCTGATAGTCTCTTGGCTCATAGACGAATATAAATTTCCATAAAAGATTTGTGGAATAGTGAATTCAAACATTAATTATTGTTTGTATACGCGGGCATTTTCAAATTCAGAGCAGAAAGTCGCCATTCGTTTGGTTTGCCTACAGGTTTTATTCATTTCGATAATCCTAGATACATTATCATCCATATCACATTCCATTGCAATCTCTTTGGTTGGTCTGGATTTGCATTGTCAACAATGCATTGCGAATACATGGATGATACTCTCACTGGTGAGTTGATATGTCGGGTAAGGCCATAATGGATTCATTTGTCATATCATACATTATCGACACCGACAGTCGCTGGTAGTCATGAATATTAATCCAAAGCAAAGCCTTTCCCTCTTTATTTTCTGAAATGTGTGAACATATGTGACCTTTTTTTTTTTTTTTTTTTACCTTATCAGACACATGTCGGTCATGATAGATCATATATGGAAGCTTGGTCTACTTTGCAATACTTTCATAGAAGGTGGTACATACGATATACAGCCTGAATTTACATTACAGGAAGTCTCTCTTTGCTTTATGTACACGTACTTGTATTACTATTAGCCAGTTGGGAAGAACACCTTTCCCCGTCAAACATTTATAATTACTAGCTGCAGTCTTATAGAAAAGACTTATATAATGATTAGCCATGATGCCGTCTATTATAATTGGAGATTGAAATAATACTACGGTAAGCTCTATAATTTCATCAGATAATTTGCAATCCTGACCAAACAATCGTCTATCCATAAGCTGATCATGACTATCGTCTATTCATTAGCTGAACATGACTGCTGCTGTGTAATGAGGTCACATGGTCTAGTAATTAGCATGATTGATATCAATTACTGTAACTCCTGGCACTAACCAAAATTACACCAGGAACCACGATCATTAAGTTTGAACGACTGTAACAGGTTTATACCAAACACTGTAAATCTCGCATATTAAACAACCCTTACTCAGGTACGTATAATCAGCACCCCTGACTTTGACAAACCATACAAGTCGCACAGGAGGTCTGAAAATGGCGAATTTAGTGCTGTAGTTACCACTATATATAAAACGGGATCCCTCCCTGAGTGTACGGCACCCTCGGTCTCTGATTCGCTACTGCTGCTCTACATAGCCTATACTCAGCGCTGATTCGCTGCTACCCGATTGACTCTGTGTGAAGTCCAAACCCCACACGACACTCACTAAGGCAACATGGCCGTTTGAAACCCCCTCCCCTACCACTCACACACAGACACTACCTCTGGAGTATGGTGGGACTGAATGCTCAGTCTAAAAACAAACATAGCACCACATGATGCCCCATTTCCCTTCAATTGGGAGGTAATGTCTCACTCCTCCCATTTCCCATTCCTCCCATTTAAATAGGACGTAAGAATAACCCTGCCCTGCCATATGTAGAATGTCACAACTGGTTGCCAACTCGGCACATCGGGCCAGGTCCCACCGTGGGTTGGCTTCCTCCTGCTGACCTGCTTTATTTTGGTCAGGTCACATACACGGGTAAGACATTCCATATATGGGATGTCTGACCTACTGGGTGTCACATGAAGGGGTGGGTGGGGGGTGAGCTGTATGTTTTGCTCCCAGCACATGGATGGTGGAGGTGCTCAGAGCACTTGGTAAAGTTTCCTGCAAGTTTGCTCTAAAGGCTACTGGGGGGGGGGGGGGGGGGCACTCCTTATATGTTCTGTAGGCTACTGGGGGGGCACTCACTATATGTTCTGTAGGCTATTGGGGGGGGGGCACTCCCTATATGTTCTATAGGCTACTGGGGGGAGGGCACTCCCTATATGTTCTGTAGGCTATTGGGGGGGGCACTCCCTATATGTTCTGTAGGCTACTGGTGAGGGGGCACTCCCTATATGTTCTATAGGCTACGGGGTGGGGGCACTCCCTATATGTTCTATAGGCTACTGGGGGGGGCACTCCCTATATGTTCTGTAGGCTATTGGGGGGGCACTCCCTATATGTTCTATAGGCTACTGGGGGGGGGGCACTCGCTATATGTTCTGTAGGCTATTGGGGGGGCACTCCCTATATATTCTCTACGGGGGGGGGGGGGGCACTCGCCTCCCTATAGGCCTATGTGATGTAGGCTACTGGGGCTCCCTATATGTTCTATAGGCTACTAGGGGGGCACTCCCTATGTTCTGTAGGCTACTGGGGAGAGGAGTTCCTATATGTTCTGTAGGCTCCTGGGGGGGGGCACTCCCTATATGTTCTATAGGCTACTGGGGGGGGGGGGCAGCCCCTATATGTGCTGTAGGCTACTAGGGGGGACACCCCCTATATGTTCTATAGGCTACTGGGTGGAGGGAGGGGACCCTATATGTTCAATAGGCTCCTGGGGAGCACTTCCTATGTATCTTCTATAGGCTATTGGGGGAGGGCACTCCCTATATATCCTATACTGGGGGAGGGTACTCCCTATATATTTTATACTGTGGGAGGGCACTCCCTATATATTCTATACAGGGGGGGGCACTCCTTATATGTTCTATAGACTATTGGGGGGCCCTCCCTATGTGTCTTCTATAGGCTACTGGGGGAGGCTACAGGGGCCGTTTAAAATTTGGCGTACATGGCTAAATTGGGGCTAAAATTCCACCCACAGGAATTTTTCTATGAGTTCTTATATACATGAAATTCGACAGTGACATGTCCCTTTTGCTTAAATTCGACACGGCGCCTGTCATAATTGTGGGTACCCATGTAGCGGCACTGTATATTTTGTAGGGGGGGGGGGCACTCTTGAATCGGTGAGGCTACTGGGTGGGTGGGGGGGGGCACTCCCTATATGTTCTGTAGGCTACTGGGGATTGGGGGGGGGGGGCACTCACTATATGATCTATACTATCAAGCCCCGGCACCAACCCCTCTGTTGGGGGGGGGGGGGTGCGCCTGCACCTTCCTATGCATATAAGGCATCCCTTTCACCAGTAATGCTTCCACTCTCCGGCGCCGAAGGCGCTGGTATACTTATAAAAACCCTCGTATAAGCCGCACCCTTTATATATGTATGTTTGGTATCAAATTAAAGCTTACAACCATGCGAGAATTGACATGGGGCACTTCAAAACAGTCTTCCCATCTAAACTCAAGTTCCTAGTTCTGCATTCTATACAGCCATAACTTGAGTGATGTGTTTCAAAGCCATACTATCGACATGTAATATGGCTGCTGAGAGTGTTGCATAGACTCGCAGGATGCTGCAACTATACACTCACATAACCTATATCATTCAGTATAAAAATATTAAAACAGGGTTTGTACAGGGCCTCAGAAAATACGCTGCTGATGTATATTAATTTTCCTCTAATATAAAATCTAGTACAGAATGAATAAGATGGTGAGGAGCACATCTTCCATACCGGAAAGTGGGCATTCATGGCAAGTAATGTATGACCGACATTTGTCAACTTTCCGATGTGTGGATGAAGGGGAGGAATGAACACCATTATACAATAGCATAAAAGAAAAAGATATGAATATAAAGCATAACGTATCTTTTCTATTTGGTTTTAGCATGAGGTCAATAGTTTGAGGTAATCTGACTATTGCTCGGACCTTTCTTATAGAGGCTAGGCAAGTAAACTCTAGTCGAATCAGGATGCTTAATTTACTAAGCCATCTTACAGATTGTAGTTGAAGTATAGCTTCTCTAGGATCACGACGGTCTAAGATATTGTTTATGTATGCCTACAGAGAGGAAAGTACTTCTTTGAAATATAAAGAGAACCTCTGTTTAGGAAATGAACTTGCGTGTTAGCGATCGAGCTGAGGTGGGTTTGATATTGTAGTGCTGCTGCGCACAAGCTGGCATGTCGAAGCTGTATTTATCTTTGGCTATGCCCAATCCTCCTCATAATCAACATAACATAGAGATGTACATCACAGAGCATGCATGACAAAGGCACTGCTTTTTACCTGAACTTATTGTTTTAGACTAGCATGATGGCATGCAGACAGCATCATGCCAGCCTTATGGTACAGGCGTGCTCGGTAGGCGTATCATATGGATGGCACCAAAACATGCCATGAGCATGTACACGTATATGTAGTATTTGAGCAAGTACTGTGTACAGGAATGCAAGATAGCAATTACAGACTACCGGTAATTTGAATGCGTAATACCATCATTTATAAAATACTATCATCGGTATTCTATTAACCTGATCCGTCGACTCTCCCTGAAGAAGTTCCCAAACTGTATTCTTCGGGATCAACACGCTAAGTTGGAATGCACATGGACATTACCAAATCTGAAAAATGCTAACTGAATCCTTGGTACGAAAGACATGCTACTCGTCAGTTGATAACGAGATACAAGCTATTTAACTCATACTGTCACAGTTTGTCATTTCTGAAATAGCAACTCAATTCTTACAAGTTTGTAAACTAACAAGCTGAGGTCAGTTTGTCTTTGGTATACATCGTCGATATGTGGGGATCAGCAGGACCGAAACAGTGGCAGCTGATGGCAGTGTGTGTGCGGGGGGGGGGCACAATACACATGACTACAAGGTGATATAACATGTCATATAAAATAGGACTACCACGAGCAAGTGACACTCTACTCAAAGTAAGCTATTCTTGGGAGCAGGAGGCCTCGTTGCTAAGGCCAGGCAAAGGGTGTAGCTACGTAGGCAATGTAGCAGAAAAAGTCACCTTTTTGCGATTTTCTCTTCAAATATTGGTACTAGAACATAGTGCATCTCAATTATAGAAGATATTTTGAACATCTTTCAGATTTTGCAATGCATTTTGTAGTAGGTTAACTAGATCTCTTGCGATAAGGATTCTAACACCTTTTTCTAGTACATTGCCTATGTATCTAGACCCCTTTGGCAAGGTTTTATCTTTGGGGAGATAAGCCTGATAAGGGCCACGCTGTACTGTGTGACGTACGTTCTGCTCCCGAGAATGCCTTTGTCTCTCTTCGACCCAAACAAATGTCCCTTTGGCCGCACTCAATGCATTCTATCATCTTTATCTATTATCTGCCGCTGTAGAATTGAAGTGGATTGGCGACTGATAAACATCGACAAAATAATTCATTGTATTCAGGTTCGGTCCGTGTGGGCCCTGTGAACCTGCTGGCCAGTCTTCGGCTGAGTCGGTTTTAAAACTATATCTATCTCGTATATCATTGTCTACTAACAAGACACGCTTCGAGATCCACAAAACAACAGTATTGACTAATTCGGAATGCAGATGAACATTACCAAATCACAACTAATGGTAACCCATAGCAGATAATGCTGGACATTTTGCATTCAAACTTCAACAGATTTTTTACATGCACCAATTAGTAGGCCTATAGTATAGAAAATGATACATCTTAGTAAAGGTTAAGAGTGTCCAGAGGAGTGTCCTTTCTTACTGCCAGGTGGCACTGCAGGTCTTTTCCCAGGTGGTGGTTTGGGGCTTGGTAGCAGTGTAGTAGTGGTGACTCTGGTGGTGCCCCCCTTAGGTCTGTGCTTGGCCTTCCTCCTGGATGTGGTCTTGTGCAGGATGAGGTGTGTGTCGAGCATGTCGTCTGCTGCCTCCCACACCGCCTTCTGTCTGTCTATGTTATACTCCACGATATGAGCCGCCTGAGACGTGGAATGTTGTACGGCCATATTGCCATCAACTGATGAATTCATCGCTTTCACCGTGGGTGAGACTGGCCAAGCAGCTATTTTGGGCTTGTGATTGCCTTTCGCACTCTTTGCCACTGGAACATGAGATTTACCAGACCGGGGAACACTGCCTGGGCTGTGGAGCTTTCCTACCACAACCTCCCTGGATTGGCGCTTTTTGCCGGAATTAAGACCGCCAGGTTTTGTCCCATTAACTGAGACTGTGATGGTGACATTAGTTCGGGTTCTTTTCGGAATGGATACTGCTTTGTTGATGGGCCTGGTTTGTACTTGCCCTGGGGCACCCACTTTGACTGATACAAGTGATATCACTGACTTTTTCGCCTCAGATTGTTTTGAGATTGTTGAGGGCTTTTTATGAGAGGAGTCAGAGGTATCAGTTTTGAGATATGTCAGTTTCTTCCCAGAGGTCTGTGCGACAGCGGAATGCTGGGAAATAGCACTTGGTACTTCCCCCTGGTGTGGAAAAGCAGGTACTAATGGATGCCTCAGGTTGTCTTTAAAATGCTGAATCATGCTTTGTTTTTGCCCCACAGAGGGGTTGGACTGAAGCAATTTGATACTGGCTCTAGTCCTATTATGTATCACCCCTCTGTAGTTTGTGCTATTAATCGTCAGTTCTCTGCCTGATCCTCGAACGTGTTCTTGGTCTTTTCGACCAAGTTCTTTTGATTCAATATTGATATTTCTGAATCCACTAGAATTTGTCACACCTTGTTTAGCAATGACACCTGATCTCTGTCCTGCAGTTCTAAAAATATGCCTGACTGATTTAGCCTCTTTTACTTTGATCCTATTTTGTATTTGACCGCCGCTTTTCCTTACGCCTGCGAAACGCGTCTGATTATACGGTTGAGCCAACCGCTTTTGTGGTTTTGAGTCAGACACACTTGAAGGCGCTGTGAATCTTACTGTTGGCGTTCCCATGTAGAGATTTGGGTTGGTGACATGACTCAGGTCACGACTTTGGCGGACAGCTAAATGCCCTTGTTGCTGCCCATGTTGCTGCCCATGTTGCTGCCCTTGTTGCTTCCCGGCTGCGCTGCCCCGCGCCCCCAGGCTGCGCTCCAGCAGGCCGTGCGCTGTGATCTGCTGGTCTATGAGCAGTGCCACGAACCCCAGGTGGGTAATCATGGTGAGCGCCAAGATGGCCGTCAGAAGGAGGCACAGGCGTCCGCGTACCATGCACATGAACTGTGACGTCATGACGTCATCAATCCTATGACGTCATTAACCAACTCAGCTAATGTCCCATCGGCATTGCCTATTGAGAGGATTCAAGGTTAAAACAGTAGTTGCTCATTCTCATGTGAATATCACCATTAATTGTGTGACTTCAAATAAGTTTTAATGTGTATGATATCACATTCTAACTCAGCTTTGAGTACATCATTCTCCTTCTTCATACCACTGTCGAAATACCAGTTGTTCAAACACACAGAAAATTGAGCTCCTACAATTCTAACCTCATTTTTTTTGCTCACCACAATTCCATGTAACTGATGTTATAACTCCCTATGCCAATACCCTTTGAAGTTGGGGAGGTATTACTTCAGAGCTTGTTGAGTCGGTGGTTGTGACTCAGTGGGAAGTGCCTGGTCCGGGTGAGTTGCTCGACCTGTGCTCACCTGCTCGGTGGGGCATGTATAAGCAGGGTGGGGAGTGGTGTCTGGGGTGTATAGGAAACTCCTGCTGGTCTGACCTGGTGAGTGCCTCCTGTGCCGCATGTCCTGACACTTACTCACACCCGACCGACTCGTGAAATCAGTGAAGCTCAAAGGAGCTGCTCGCCACCATGTTATATAGTGTGTCTGGGACTATGTCATGTATATTAAACCACTGCACACAGTACATACACCAGCTAAGCCTGGTGTGTGTGAGGAACTGGGTCTGCTAATTGTAGGGTGTTAACTTCTGATAGCTCTTACACATGGGAACTCTTGTAGAAGGCTAACACTGAGAAGGAAACAGCGATGCTCCCATTTATCCATCTAGTCCTGAGTATAGTGTACCTGTCAGGGCTGCTCGGAGCAATTCTTTGCATTTCTTTTTTAATTGTCTAAACTGTCTCTTTTTACTCAAAGGGTGGAGGTGGTATGGCTGCTTATTTGAGTGTTCACAAAAAGCAACCCGAGCAGGAACCCTTTTTGTTACCTTTTCTGTGGTATGTCTGTCTCAGTACTCATGTATTAACATGGGCATGTTCTCCATATCATTCTTCATGTCCTTGATATGTACATTATACATATATTATATTTTTCTATTCAGTCAAGTTGCCTTCAATTAACTCAGGTAACTGAATCCTCCTCAGCTCTTCCACCAATAAGAGTCGATCTGAGAATGAAGCTGTTTATAGAAATCAGTAGGTCCTGGATTCCTATATAGTAGACATCACAGGAGGCTGTAGGACGAGTTGTTGTGACGTCACAGAGGCGTTATGTCGTCATGGTAACAGAGGACGCCGGGTTGTGACAAGAGGCGTGGTTCTGGATGGAGGACGTCTGTCAGCAACCGGCGTCTGGCACTCGTCTGGAAACAAGATGAAACAGAGACTAGAAAGTATCGACATGGAGATGAATCTATGTGCGTATGGTGATTGCCGGGGCAGACCCAGGAATTTGAAAAGGATGAGGGGGGGGGGGACACCCCACCCCCTGCTGGATCCGCCCCTAGACCAGTGCAGATATTGGCCTCTCTGGGGTACCACATAAATCCATTTGGCTTCAGGGTGCTGTTTCTACACAAAGTATGGACTTCGAAAATTTCGGAAAAGGCCTTCCATATTTTGTGGAGAAAATAAAAATAATGAAAAAACTCCTTTCGTGTACCAAAAACGGTACTTAACCATAGAAATTAGGAATAAACAACATTTGACCGGAACCAGCAGAAACGGCTTATGCCAATTCCGCAAATTTAGGACGTCCGTACTTTGTGGAGAAACAGCACCCAGAAGCAGATCAAACAATGAGGCAGATGTACGTCTTTAGTTATATCACAGATGGACACACAATTAGATGTGGTTGCCTGAAACCAGTTTACCTGTAAATTTTATATAAACAGGTTTATATTACAATGAAGTAATTATTATTAAATTAGTGAAATATTATTTCAATAAATAGTATAGTGTTCCATCAATATTTATTATTAAATTAGTGAAGTATTATTTCAATAAATAGTACAATCTTCCATCAATATGGCCTGATGATGATCTATGACTGCAGCATCGTATCTCCCTCGATGTCCCATGCTTTATCTGTCTCCTTGGTCTCTTCCCACTATTTTGCGCTAATCTGACACATGTTCATTCCCAGAAATACAGCCTCTCAATAACTCCAGTGGCCAGCAGCTATACGTACCCCTACCCTGCTCACACCTACCTTACTATAGCGGGTCTGTGACGAATGACTAATGGTATTGTAACGTCCACGTACCCAGCATGTAAAGTGCCCGGATGCTGTCATAGACTTCCTCTGGTTCCATCTGCAATCAGAAGTAAAAAGGATACATAGTATGAGGACAGTTGGTACATGATGCCACTGTGGGTACCATGTAATTAGTGCTACGAAAATAAACATGCCCTGGATATCAAGGCACCTAATCAAGTGTGACAGTGGCAGAGGTCAGTGTAGTACGTGTGTCAGAGGGACAGGGGGCACGTGGTATAACGTACCCCTTCAGCCACAACTGTCTGCTACCAGAGCATGGCTCTGTCTGATTTTCTTCATGTATTCAGTAAATTGCAAAAGAGCCATTGGAACTTCATAATATTGATTTCGAGATTTATGGCAGTGAATCACCCTTAAACCCACATTGTATTACCATAAGATAACACAGACATTAACAATACCATGGCATAGGGAACGTCCAAAAATGGTGGGACATTTTTCAAGAATCCCCTCACCTCCTTGGACACTATTTGGATAAATTGGCATATACAAATGTATATTGCATACTTACACCCCCTAGTCCCTATATGTGACGTCATTCGAACATTTCAATTGACGGCGGAGGTGTGGGGTGGGGGGAGGGGGTGTTAATCCATATGATGACTGAAAACGCGCATTACTCGGGTGTGTTGTCTGTTGATGTATCAGTCTAGATACAAATGTATACTATACAGATAGACACACGAGTCCCATCCAGGGTTCAGTATCCCAAGAACTCACTGGTGTATCAGATGGAAGGCTACAATCTGTACTATTTTAACTCTTATATTAAATAGCAAGAGGTAGAGTTCCCCAGGGTCGGACTCACACTTATATCATTAGAAAGGTTCCAACCAAAAGGATTAAGGGAACCAAATGTCTCCTTCCACCTACCTGGGCCGGGTGTGCGAGACATGTCAATTAAAGGGACATGAATTCAATTTCAAATGATCCTTTGTATTTGCAGGGTCATTGGAATTTGGAATTCATATTACATTGAACTTATTAACGAGGGCTACCAAAGTTTTTGGCGCCAGCAGATGGAGCCCTGAACCACTTTCCGGAAAAATAAATATAGCACTTTGCTTTTGTGTTTTATTTGCCAAAAAACGTTGTTTGTATTCAGGCTAAAGTATAGTTTCAGGTGTAAAAATGTTTAGTTGACCTACTTGTGCCATTTTAAAGTATTTTCACTCTGTAATTCTCTTGTATTTTATCTTACAAAACAGTACCAAATATAGGTGTCTTAATTAAGACTTTGTCTTTAGCATAGAAACTAATACAGAATTGTAAGATTACAAGTGAGAATGCAGAAAAAAATCATATTGCAATGTTGTTAGCACTATTCCAGACAAGCTAGTTAGAAATATGCATGAGTCTACATTGTGTGCAAAAATATAGACATTTCACCGTGCAGTTCGCTGCCGAATTACAGTTGAAAATTTGGTTCATTCTTGTAATAAATTGCCACATAGAAGCTAAATTAGATAAACGAAGCTTCTTGCTTAGGTTTTGGCAGGAAAATTTATGCAAATTAGGTATATGGGGTCTACAATTGTAGATCATGGGTTATGAAGGATTGTGAGACTTTGACTTTGCAGACACAATGCCCGACACCAAAACGTACAAAGTATATATATGGCTGGGGAGAAGGGGATCGCAGATACCTCTGCTGTTTACACTCCGATCAACTTGATTTCCAGCGGGGCTGGAAAGCGAGGGGTGCCTGTGCGATCGTGATGGCAACCAAAGTTGTGCCTGGTGAATTTGTGTCTGGCAAAGTTGTGTCTGGAAGTTGTGTGACACATTATTTGGTATAAGCTTTAACTGAGGAATACATTCACGAACTCAGAATCCATGTACGCATAATTGTAACTTAAATAACTTTGGCACTGGTCATGTGTAGTTTTGAACTAGTAATATATCTTAGAATTGACAAATGATTCATTGTTCCTGAAATTATTTTGCAGCATCAATCAATCAATTCAAATTCAATCACAATTTAACTTCACCCATATTATAACCATAAATTACACATTGCACTCTTTTTTTGCACTGCTTTTGTAGTTCAAGCCCTCTAGTATTAAAGACGTCCTGGTATATTAGAAGCTATGACCCAGACTAGTAGAACCCAGAGTTGCTGATACAAGCATGCCTAGACCCCAAAATTCGACATGGTGGCTTAGTGACATAGGGCAGGTGAAAATAATAGATAGTGACATGGGCCATGGGGCATTTCTTAAAATCGATATGGCGACATGGGCATTTCTATAAATCGACCGGGAACATAGGACCCCTCCCCCCCTTCCATCAGGGTTTCAGGCCGGGGTCTTTTTTTTTTGTTATGACTCATAACAAGGTTTATTTGTCATGATTTTCAGTACATTACTCCAGTCATGTTGACCCCATCTTGGTTTCGCGTACTCAAGGTAGGGCAATTTAGTTTGGTTTTATCGTTGGGGTATTTACAGGATGGTGTATGATTTTTATACAATGATAGTGGATTGTTCTTAATTATACAGCATTTATAACAACAAATGGCTTCTTGACATAATGCAGTCATATAACAGATATACAGTGATGAGATTAGTATGACACTAATAACGCATCAAAGACAGTGGCAGCAATGAGAGTTTTTGTTTTCGATTTCTGTTCGTATGCATTAGGGTACAATCCCTCCCTTTTTTCTTTTCTTTTTCTTTTTCGGCCTGTTGAGATAAGTACCCAGATGTTTCTTTAGCTGCAGCGTAAAACTAGCTTTCTCAGTACAAGTTTGTATGTGAGACGGCAATTTGTTCCACCACCCAGCTCCTCTATAAAATGGGCTTTTCTTATAGAATTCAGTCCTTGGGCGCCTCAAGGTGAAAGTAGGGAGAAAAAATACTCCTAGTACGCGAATTCGGGGTGGAGTCCAATTTTTGAGCCCTGGAGTGAAATTGTGAAATAAGCATTTCTTTCCTTCTGAGAGGTGGTAGAGGGGTGGTACATTTTTCATACAGCCCTTCAATACAATCTCGCGTGAGTCGGACATCAGGTGAGATATCAGACAGATTTCGGTGTTTGTGTGGCGGTTGTTAGTGATGTAACTGTTATGTTGTGGGATATAGAGAGATAAGGAGGGATTACAGAGCAGGGAGTAACAACCAGCAGTAACAGCAGATAGCACTTATCCCCATACTAATATATGTACCTACACATTGTTCACAAGAGTGTAGATACTATTAGGTGCGACATCGCAGATGATGTGCATTCATACATGGGCGTTTTGGTGTCTTTGTTTCATCTTACATGAATCGACCAGATTCCGCCCTTCTGCTGCTTAAGCGTTCTACCCATGTGTAGGTCTAAGGTTTTCGTTCAGATTTTAATTTTAAAATCAGAAAATGGGTTATGCAAGCCTTCACTTCATCCACACTACAAGTATTCCTTATAGATATGGGGCCTCCCCCTTCCATCCCAACAGCAGCCGACCCACCCACACATCCACATTCTCCAAGATTGTATAATAATCTACATGGTGCAGGGAATTATCTGTTAAAAGTCGGCTCCTAATCCTAAGGCCCACATCCGTGTATGAGGTGGTTAGTGCATTGAGCAGGAAATGGGCACCGATCCTGCGGACTGACCAACTGTAAACCCGTGTGTTGTCACAGAACAGGGATTTGTCACCACACACCACTCTACTACATGTACAGCTCCCAGTGGGTGGGTGGGTGTAAAGTTTGAGATTGACACATACGCATTATGTATTTGTATTAAGATTGCCGTCATACAGCACTTGAATGACAGTCTTGAGTTTTTACACATCTTATGGTTTATAGAAATTGAACATGGAGTTTCATGAATATGGAGAAAAAAAAGGTGGCGCTAGGGCTCAGAGATAAATTCAGAAAGAGAATTGTATGCATTAAATATGATTAAAAAGACTGATTATAATTTTGATTATTAGGGACATAATCAACAAGTGCGTGAGAGAGAATACCTGCCCTTGCATGTTTTGGGGCATTGATCAAATAATAATTCTTAACCAAGATATGTCACACATTGCAATTTAGCCAGGGGGTGAGGATCCGGCTCTTTATACCTTTTTGTACAAACTTTAATACATGTACATAGCTAGTCTGTACTAGTCTCGTATGTCTGGTGGACGTGTGTTGGGGGGGGGGGTAGTAACATTTATATAGGGCATGTATAACTATTCAATCATTACGTGTATAAACGTTTACAGTGGTCGAAGGCTCTATCATTCATACTCACGATATAAACACGCAACGTAAACCATCAAGTGACATGAGGGAGGGGTGACATAATATCCGTGTAGACCAGTGGAACTATTTCTATTGTTACATGGTCGCCAGGTCACCTGGAAAACAGCTCAGGTCGCCAGGTCGCTTTTGACCCATCTGCAGACACCTACATGGGTAAAATTAAACACTGAAAGCCGAGTTTTAACGTCATAATAAAGCCACCAAATTAGCGTCGTACAAGAACAGTTGCCGAACTCCCATCACACACTGTAGTGCTGTCAAAGCACTACAGAAACTGCAGACATAGACAAAGGTGCACGAGTTTCAGTCTGTTGGCTGGGTTATTTCACGAGTTGACCTTGGGCCGTATTTCACGAGGCCGTAGGCCGAGTGAAATGCGGCCCAAGGGTCAACAAGTGAAATAACCAGGCCAACAGACTTAAATAAGTGTACCTTTGTGTTTATTTTTTATGATTTTCGATTGAATATAGCAAAATTATGATAGGGGGGGCCTACAATAGCTTATTTCTATCCCGTTTCTGCCCCGTTCAAAGGTAAACAAACCGCCATTTTTATGACGTCACAGGGCCGTGAAATACGGCCATAGGTTATTTCACGGGGGGGGGGGGTGTAATACGGCCTTCCTTGGTTAAGTCAATGGGGCTGCCGTATTTGATAAAAAATAAATCAAAGGGTACATGGTGTTCTGGTGCTAACTGGCTGAATTGGATATTTAGATTGGAGGATACGTGTATCTTGCACGTTTCTCGGG
Organism: Harmothoe impar; assembly: GCA_947462335.1. Classification (NCBI taxonomy): domain Eukaryota; kingdom Metazoa; phylum Annelida; class Polychaeta; order Phyllodocida; family Polynoidae; genus Harmothoe; species Harmothoe impar. Next base: position 28,348,520 of record OX381714.1, on the reverse strand, counting down.
GTGTATACATTCCTGCATGCTGGTCCTGGTGGTATTGGAAAACTAGAATAAAGACAGTTGGAAAGGGATCAAAAGGATCCCTTATGTCGCTCCAGAGGGGTTAAAAGCGACCTGGCGACCCGCGCTGTTTTCCAGGCGACCTGGCGACCTGATGCAGTAATTTAGGGGACCTGGACAAATTTGGATGTACCGTAGTAAAATTAATGGTCTACAAGAGCACAAGAGCGACTTTCCGACCTGACAACTCTGCTCATACTCCTTTCACAGTTTCAGAATAGGACCTATATGAAATTGATTTATTTGATTTTACAATGACTTACAAATACAGAGCTATACCTGTATTTAATCTGCATTTAAACACAATAAAAGGTAGCCTACCTGTCCACATAAAAAAGATGTAATATCCCACTGTCCAACCAACACTGGTGCTGGTACCAGGATTATAATAGCCGTCTATAACTAGTAGTGCCTCCAGTGGCTATGGGACAAGACTTCACAGCATACATCAGCTGGCAGCATTCACAACAATGTGTTGGTAGTCTGTAGGTGTGAACTGCAGCATTTGGGATCCACGATTGTCACTCTAACAGCATGTTACATCCATGGTGCCCACTCGGGGACTGCCTGCCTCACTGCCTCCCTGACTACCCATCACCTCCCCTACCCCTACCACACACACACACCTACCCGTCCTCCTCCCTCAGTGCATGTCTGGTGTTACATGTATGATTGACAGGCCGTAGCCCCGCCCACCAGCCCCTCTATACTATATTGCCAACCATGTGGATCTCGGTGTGGATCGCTGTGTGACTGCTAGTGTTTTTGATGAGATTGCAAAATCATGTCTGAAATGCATATCAGGGATGGAACGTCTTCAATCGTTTGCCCGGATTCAAGTTTTTTTTTTATTTCACGAAGTCCTGTAGTAACCTGTAGGGGACTTCTATACAGGGGTGTCCATTTGAACACTTAATGTGTTTTATTTAGATACTAGTAAGTCACTTTCATCCCCTGTCATATGGAATAAATTAACGGGTAAGTGGTGTCCCCTGGTCAGAGTAATGCATTCTGGTCACCAGTTTGCTGTTATTCCTAAAATGATGTTGAACATACTGCGGCTCATGTCCAAAGTCATATTCCAAATGTATATCCCCTGGGATATATACATTTCAGCCTTTCGATGAAAGAAACAGGGAGCGTTTCCACAAGGACAAACAGTGCTAGCCAGCCGTTAAAAGATCCAGCCAACAGTTGAAATACATGATATAGTCCCCCCCCCCTTCCTCCTGCAGCCCCTAACCCCCGCCCCCACTCAGGTGGAGGGCGGTGAGAGGTCCCTGTGCTGCAGTGGGGGAAGTGGTGGTAGTGGTCAGTCACCTTTTGAAGTCCCCCTGCCTCAGTGTGTCTGTACCAGCCAACCGCCCACCCTCACTCTGGCTGATACCTTACTTGTCCTCATGGGGACAAGCTCACATAGTGTTGTACAGTGTTTCGCTCACTAACAGATTGCATGCTACATTAACATGTGTAGGCCTACATGTATCTACATTGTATGACATGACAGCTTTTTCTATCCTCTAATTCTAGTCTTACGTCCATAATCTCCCAGCAGCCCTGATAACATTAATAGTGCACTGATTTCTAAAAGGAACTTCTACCCTTGGTATGAGATGCCATGCAGTTCTCACATACTCTTAGATTCAGCTGCACTGCATGGTCTGCTCTTATACTGGGTGTAACTAAGATATTTAAACTAAAAGAATACCAAAACAACTCCGTGAGATCCCTCTGTAGTGATGCACATATGTGAAGGAGCAGTCCGTAAGAGGGGTGTGTCAGGGTCAGGGGTCAAGGTCGGTCTTCCAGGGTTTGACCTCACAAGGTCACAGCCTCTTTGTCTGTTTGTTTTCTTGGAATATGGAAGTGACTGTGCAAGCGGTCTTAGGAACTGGTCCTTTATTGAATACAGGGGGGCGCACAAAATGATGCCCCTTTTTAGCAAAAAAAAGCTGGCGCGTCACTAAGCTCTAATGGAGGTGTTAGGTGTTTGTTTTTTTTGTAGATTTTTCTCTTTTTGGGGGTGGGGGGGGGGGGGGGAGTGGCTACGCCGAGGGAGGTATATTGCCCGCCCCCTGGTTGGTCAGTGCGTTGAGTAATGACTATTCCCATACTTCTCCAATACAGTCTGAATGCCATTTGGTTTTGAACTTTCAAAGACAGGCATATTTTCACAATGATGGCAAAATTTCCAGTAATTTGCGTTGAGAAATCATAAAAGCATAATTTATAGATTTGCACAAGTCTACAGTTGGTAACTACATTTGTCTGGTGACCACCCGTGGGGTAATAATGCACAGAGGAGTCCCACCCTCCCACCCTTCACCTCCCCATGTCTATGTGTAGTACCAGTGTAAGACACACCCCTCACCCCTGAGTGACATGGATCTGACATGCACTGCACGTGAACACACACTAGGCATGCCAGCGGCTAACTAACATTCCTATTCTGATTTTACAATTCTAGATTCTACAGGAAACGGGTAGTAAATGTATTACAGGGGTCCCTAAATTAACAGGGGTGGTTGCTTTTCTGTATGGAATCAGGGGGCGGCCCTCTGCATTGTAAGGACCCCAGTGCCACGCCCTGGCTGTAACCTGTCCTCTTGCATGCCTGCCCCCCCCCCCCCCACAACACCCACCCACATGTCTATCCTCCCCTCCCCCCATCCACTCAATACATCAGGACACACCCCTATGCCCTCCCTTTGATCCTCAATATCTACTATAGGTATCTCTATCACCACCCCTATTCCCCAGATTATTAAACCCTGACCAAATATCCCCTAATTTGATACCCACTACTCTTTTATTGTCTGTCCATAAACTGCTAGTGTTTTACAATATAAGGTAGCGTGGGGCCATATAACATGTAGTAACCCTGGTGCTGTAATCCGCTGCCCTTATCCCCTATCTGGTGTCAGTTTGATGTATGTAAGTAGCGGGGAGTGGAGGGCTTAGGTGTCTGTGTCCACCAGGTAGGGGCTTGGAGTGTTGTGATATTTGTATTGACTGATATTGTGATAAGGATACACTGGCATCCTGTACATAGACAACTAGGATACACTGATGGTACCCTCCATGTGTATCATGTTGTAACGCTGGTATTGCACGGAGAGATAATGCAATATCTCTACCCATCTCTAAAGGAACTCATCGAAAGCAGGAATATCCTATTTTTGACCTGTTTTTAAAAATTCAGTCTAAAGAAAGGAATAGGTATACAGCTCGTGGACCCTAGCTTATGGACACAGACTCATGTAGCTCATGGAAAAGGATGTACACCCATGTGCAGACCAGGATCAATATCTCCCAGAATTAACTATTGCACGATTTCACCCCCAAAAAGTGTCTATCGGTTGTATCTTAGTGTACCTCATAATGCTGTGCAGCATGTGCATATTTGTTCTTATGTGGGTAATAGTCTACAAATCATTATGAATTCGGTTCAACCGGGTTGAGTTGGATAGGATTGGATTAGATATGTTCTTTGCAAAGATCGCTCTTGGATAGGTGTGTTCTGCCCACGGAGGGGGGGGGGGCACTGACTGTATGTGGGTGAGTGGCGACTTCCGCGGTACCGCCCCTCCTCCTCATGCTTGGAGGAGCTGAGGGGGTCACTGACCGCCCCTCCTTTTCAAGACTGAGGGAAATTGTGGGAGTGACCGCCCCCCTAAATGGACCAAATGCAATCTAAGCCCCCTCCTTTCATCCCATCTGAGCATCAGATTTCAGACATAACAATGGCAAACATACCAATTACCATTTCTGACATGTTTGTGCAGCAATATTGCTGTATAAACACAAGAAACCTTTACCCAGGAAGCTTCTGATGATATAAGGGGGGCCACCGCCCCCTCTTTTCATTAAAAGTAGGGCTGACCACCCCTACTTTTCATCCTCTCTGTCAACCTACACTGTAAAAAATATCCCGTAGAAATTACGGGGAATCACTGGCATCACTGAATGCCTACCGTTTCCCGTTTTTTTTTACGGTCACCGTATTTTGCTTTCCCCCCGTGAATTTTACAGACCTTTCCTGTTGTATTTTTACGGTGATTCATCATTATTATATGATGATTCTCTGCTATTCAATGATGATTATAATTGTTTCTAGATTCATTGATGTATATTTCATGATACAAATGTATCATCTTAATTCCAAGCCTGTATATATATATTAGGCCTGAGAAGCATAATTGAATGCCTCATAGCAATATACAATTACAATCCATGAGCAAAAGGTACTCTAGGATTGTTACAAAGAAACTCTTACAACAGTCTCAATATGTATAATTCTAATTACCACAACATGGGTGTTTATACTATTCGTACTAGTGCCCAGGGTCTCAAAAAAGGGAAATCACATATTTTTTATCTTTAATATGCCAAAGGCTTCAATTTTGATTGTGTAATTAATGAGATAGTTGGATATCTTTATAAATCTAACACAATCATATATGTTTTTAGTTGATAGCTTCCACTAAAGTCTCTCTATCAAACCAAGCTGCCACCTGGTGAGCAAACTTTTAACGTGAGATTCACCGTAAATGAAAAAACATTGTTTCACTGTACTGGTTTACGGATGTTCAATGTAAAAGTAATGAGTTTTACAGTGTCTCACCGTAAATCACAATTATGGTGATACACCGTCAAATTTAGCATTGATTCTCCATAATTTCAACAGAAAGTTTTTACAGTCTACCGCTTCCGCTTCTGGGAGAAGTGCGGCAGTCGTTATCCAAACTATGCCTCAGTGCCCCCCCCCCCCGGGGTTCTGCCATTTCCAAATGCACCGGTGGATAAAGATATCTGATGGAGAATACACAATCCAAGGTAGATACTAGGACATTACCCACATGAGAATAAATCGTATCTGGTGGCCATGTATTATACATAAATGTAGTATTATAGTTGTAGCAAGTATTAATATGAACATTGCTGGGGAAAAACATAGACAGAAATTCCGTTTAACCGCCTCACTCCTCCTCCAATGTATTATCATGCCCCATAATTTAAAGGTATTCATGAATGTCATTTTAATTATGTCAAATTTTGATAAGGGCTCAATTTGATGAGTATTACATGTATGTGGTTAACTGCCCTTTCCATGAACTTGTTACGAGGTGCCATACCTATGGTCGGCGTGTAGCTATGTCTAGCAAAAAAAAGTTGAAATCCTTGATCATCAAAACTGACAAGCCAATAAACGTCATTTTACTTAAAATATAATTAGTAGTGATCTCTGGTCTCACATTCAGCAGTTAGGCTACTGAAATATAAAAGTGCTACCACATGTACCACCAAGGCCAAATGAAAAAAAAGGTTTGTTTCCGGCAACTCGACCGGGTCTAGCAAAACAGTGCCGGGTCCCCCTATTTTTTTCAATTTCAAGTTTTTACGGTCTGTAAATCAGACAATTATTAAGGATTTTAGAGCAAAAACTCTCAAATCAGGCCTAAAGTGCTGAAACAGAAAAAAGGTAAAAATTACAAAGTAAAAATATCGGCAGGTCGGGCTTAGCTTTTCAGACCATGTTACCGGAAACCAACTTTTTTTTAAATGTTGGCCCTTGAAGCCATGAAACCCCACGCTTTAGTAGTTTACTAATTAGGTCCACCTATTTGAAAAATCAAAAACAATTATTTTTCTGAGGTACTAGTTTTTCTTCTAGTAACCTTGTATAATTATTTTGGAATTAGAAATATACACAAACGGTGCATCATATGACATAAGTGGCATGATTATTACCATACCTTTATCATATACAAATGGATAGCAGCACAGCCTAGGGTTCGATTTGGAAATAATACGTTTTTATAACAACAAAGTAAAAATAAAAATGGAACCATTACACGAACTAGATGATCACACACAGAAAAGTGAGAGTCATTGTCGCTAAAACTACCCTCACCTGAGGGTCAAGCACTGCCTGGCTCTCAGGTGAGGGTAGTTTTAGCGACAATGAGTTGGTAGTGGCCATTGCCGGGTCCATTGTTTTTGAACTGACCCTATAAACCCTCCTATCCTCCAAGTAGACCTACCGGAACCTGACTATAAAACGATTGTAGAGGAATAAATGCATATTAGAGAAATAGTATTTAATTTTAGGTATGCAATAATACAACGTACCATGGTAACCCTATTTTTATGGGGAATTGGGCGGAGGTGGAACCAAGTGTCCCCACCCTGTCCCTGCTTTGCCACCAAGAAGATCATATATTAGTGATACATATGCGAGATCGCCACGGATCGCGGTGTTGACTATTTGCAAATGAATGTAATAATAGAAATAAAACATAATATAGAAATAAACAACTTAGAAAAAAACCTGTTTTCAACTAGGGCTTTTCGCTGTATCCTGTACAATTTTACATAAATATTTCATGCATTACTAAAGTTCCCCTTTGTTCAGCCTGCATAGCATGCCACTTATCATTCACTTTGGGACAGGTCATATCTTTAATGCAATAAGTTTATTGATTTTTGTGTCGAATGATACATGTAGAAAAGTACACAGTACACTGTAAAAATATATTCCGTAGAAAAAACGGAGAACCACTGCATGCATATATATGGGCGCCAGGGAACCTACATCTTTTTTAGGCGATTTCGTTTTTTAGAAGTCATGGTAATTCTTATGGAATCTCAGTGTTGCTCGGAATAATTTGATAGCTAGTATCCAGGAATTTAAAGGCTGCAATATAAGCCTTTTGTTGTGATTTAACACTGAATACTATTCTATAGTCACTATGTTTACCAGCATACAGTTCATTGACCCAGGGGCACTGCTGTGCCTCAGGGTCTTATACGACGGTTCTGCAGAGAAATTAAGACATTTTTCACATCACTTTAACCATCAATAACTCTGTCAATAAAAGTTGCAGGATTACAATTGTTGCCTTCACATAAAGCTGTGACAAATGCCGATTGATAGATGCTCCAATGTTGATCAAAGCCTTCTTCAAATGCCTGAAAGATGTATATGAAAAAGTGTCACTTTTGTTTTTTTTGGGTCATTTTTCTTCAGCATTGCAGGTATAGGACAAACCTCCACCAAAGTGCCTCCCCCAAAGTGTCAGGCCCATTGGATTCTATGTTGAGCAGCAAGGGAACGCTTTTTTGAGACGCTATATGAGACGCTTTGTGACTACCTCCCAAATTTTTTTCTTCTTCTTTTCCAAATCTTTTTTTCCCCCTCCCTCCATCCCCCTCCCCTGTCCCTCCATCCCCCCTCTCCCATCCTCCCTCCCCTGTCCCCCCTCCCCCGTCCCCGCTCTCCCGTCCCCCCTCCCCTGTCCCCCCTCCACCATCCCTCCTCCCTTCGTCCCCCCTCTCCCATCCCCTATCCATCCTCCCTTCCTCTCCCTCCGTCCCTCGACCCTCGACCCCCGTCCCTCGACCCCCGTACCTCGACCCCCCCTACTCCATCCCCCCTCCCCTCTCCCCTGGGTCACATGTGATGCCAATCGCCTATACCATTCATTACAATTATCCACCATATCCATTTTGGTTCAACAAAGATGACTGAATGACAGTGAACTTGTGCCATAACTTCATGACTATTATGAAATAGATGGGGAAGGAAACAGGCACTGTAAAAAATAGATGCACTTTCTACCGGTTTACCTGTAAAACCCAAACTTGATTCACAGTTATTCGGAATACAATGAAGCACCTTAAAAATGAGCCATTTCATAGTGAATACTTGTTATGTGCTAACCCAAAGTCTGCATGTAATAGCACCGACTCTCTGTATATTTGGAACAGTGATTCTACGTAAAATTAACTGTGACTGTCACTGTTAAAAAAACCAGTGAAACAGCATATTTTCATTTACGGTGAACCTCAAGTTGAAAAATGTGTCCACCAGATGGCAGGCAGGGAGATATGGAGACTTTAGTGGAAGCTATCATTTTAAAACATTATCTAAATGTATTAAACTCATAATAATGTCCCATTATCTTCAAAGGGTCAATTTTAAAGCCTTTGGTACATTATAGATAATACATATATAATTTCTCTGTCTATGACACCAGGGACAAGTAAAGCTGATGAAAACATCCATTTTCTGGTAATTAGAATTATACATATTCACACTGCTGTTAGCGTTGATTTGTAACAATCCAAGAGTACATTTTGCTCATGGATTGTACTTGCATATTGCTGTGAGACATTCAAATTATGTCTCTTATGGCCTAATATTTACAGGCCTGGCCAAGAAACAATGATTATCGTCATAAAATGTCAAGGATAGCAGAAGGTCATCATACATGTATAGTTATGATGAATCACTGTTGAAAAGACAACAGAAAAAATCTGTAAACTTTACAGGGATTAGGAGAATATGGTGACAGTAAAAAACAACTTTAAGAGCTTAGCATCAATTGATGCCAGTGAATCACCATAATTTTTACGGGATATTTCTAAGAGTGTATGCTATCAGTTTTAGAGACTCATTGCCTTTTGTTCTCTGGTCCATACAAACGATGGTACAAAGTTAAGGCGTCAGGTAGAGTGGCATTATAGTTCCACTTTTGCCTATTGCTACTGTCACAATAGCGCTGTAATCTACCCATCTCAACACACTTGTTGATGCCTCATGCACTGTCCTGGAATCAATGGTTACCAGGATATACTCTGTTTATAATGTATGCCAAATGGACTGGCACCATCAATATTGTATCAAGAATGGTGTCCACCATTGACGGTAGTTTAATGTTGAAATACACTTAGGGTACATGGTGAAATCAATGATAACGGTGGCTGCCTCTCACTTTTCTTTCGTGAAATAATGATGAGTTGCTATTTTTGCCTCTATTTCTGGGTTTGTTTTGTATGTGTGCGTCCTTGTGTGAATTGAACTCAAAGCAGAATAGTTCATCAGTTGGGTTGGTACATCAGACACTTCGGACTGGCTCACCTATTTATACTTGCCGTATGTTTTAAGATATGCTTTTGAATTTGTTACAGAAACAAATTGTACATGCATTCATGTTCCAGTAAAAAAACTGATAGTTGTCATAGAACTATTTTACTTTCCTTTACCCCAGATATGTAAACTTTTCTTTTTTTTGATCATCAGGAATATCCGTGATGGTGCTTTATGAATACAGAAAATCATTTCTAAATTTAGTACATTCTGCCCAGAACTACACATGGTTTCTGGGTGGGGAATGACTCTATATTGAGTTCTCTTGTTGAAAGGTCACATCTGTACCTGGTGACGTCTGTACCTACTAGTAGTCACATCTTTACCTGGTGACGTCTGTACCTAGTCACATCTGTACCTAGTGACGTCTGTACCTACTAGTAGTCACATCTTTACCTGGTGACGTCTGTACCTAGTCACATCTGTACCTGGTGACGTCTGTACCTACTAGTAGTCACATCTGTACCTACCGTAGAAGCCGCGGCTAGTACGCGAGTCGGATCGCCAGTGCGGCTTATAGGATCGGCACAGACTCGGGTGCTGCTTCTACATGAGTCTTTGCTATGGAAATACAGTACAAAAGTCACCATAATCAGATGGCCAGTGCGGCTTATAGGATCGGCCTGAAGTGCGGCTTATACACGAATTGGGCTTATACGTGAGGTTTTACGGTAGTCATGTCTGCACCTAGTCATGTCTGTACCTAGTCACATCTGTACCTAGTCACGTCTGTATCTGATGGTGTCTGTACCTCTGTACCTGGTGGCAGGGTATGCAGTTGAGGAATTAGGATGAAAGTTACAGAGGAATACAAATGAGTGGGGGACGGAAGAAGAGAACAGGATGAGACTGGAGAGGGAGCTACTAGTATAGAAGTGGCAAGTAATGGGCATGTGTGTGTGTGTCTACTACATTCAAACTACCGGTACTTGGATATTGTTTTAATTGTTGTTGATGATTTGAAAAAAATTGGACTACAGCAATATAACTACACATGATGTTTGTTTATACTAACCCCAGAGCACTGTGGACTGAGATCTCGCCCATTGTTCCAACTATCAAACCCCCTTTTTTAATGTAAGTGCCCAAGGCATCACAGTGCCTTGCCAAATTAGTCATAGCTTCCAAATCAGACTCTGTTTGTGCCATTACATTTCTTCTTTTTGTGGGAAATATACACATTTCCTCCGAATTTGTAATTATAGGCAATATGCACTAAATGGTTTAATTATATACATCACCTGGCCTTAGGCTATTGATACGTTAATGATCTTTCAGAAGCAATATCAGAACAAAGGGGCGCTATTGGAAGACTCTTTCCTCCACAACCATTTGGGAAATCTATCCACCCCCCCCCCCCCCCACCCACACAAAAAAAAACAAAAAAAACCGGGAGGGGCACCACTGCTCTGTGAAGAGTCGGTCACGGTATTTAAGGAGAGGTCTCTGCCACATCCATGCAGCCTTCTGTCTACATAATAATACATTTTTTGTTGTTTTGTTTACAAAAAGGTTCCGGCTTGGCTGGCCTACTCTGACCACAAACAGGATTGTCAGTGGGTGCTGGGGATAATGAATTAGCTGGACTTTACCTGGAAAAAATGTGTCCTTTCATGTTCTAAACATTGGATTTTAGACTTTTCTATCATTTTTTCTCCATGCAGGTGTTGCTTTGTGTATGTTGTTGCGCATGTACATCGCACAGTCAGTATGCCAGTGGGGTGTCCAGTTGTAAGGGGATTGGTAACGGCAGAGTGAGTATATCATAATGATAACAGATACCGATGAGCCAGTCTTTACGAAATCTATTTCACACTGAGGGGCATATTTTCTCAGTTTTCCGAATGCGTGGTAAATGTAAATGAAGTAGACTAACAATTCTGACATGACCTGATGACGGAACACGGGACGGAACAGCCCTGACACTAAGGCTGCATACCCGGAGACATCAGTCCCACTCCCACCCCCTCAACAAATATAAAGGTCTTCTCATGCGTGACAAGTCACCATTAAATGATAAGTCCAGATAAATCACTGATATCATGCCTAGAAGATCAGTCGTCATTTGGGGAATATTCCTGGAACACGTCCTCAGTCGTTGCACCCGCAGCGATTAATGAGTTATGGTGGCTACCCTTAGATTAAGTGCACGCACACATAGTTAACCCCGTGAACCTTCCCTCTCACCCCTACCCCTTATTAGACAACCACTACGTTATAGTAGGTATATCTGCGGGACAATACACTGTCTCTGTAGTATTGTGCCTCTACATGGGTAAAAATCGACACGGGCGACACGGCGACACAGCCGTTTTAGGCCCCTTTAAAAATCGACGGACACAGGGAAATTAGGGGTAAAAATCGACCCACAGGTATTTTCTCTAAGTTTTAATATACATAAAATTTGACACAGTGACACGGCCCTTTTGCTTAAATCCGACATGGCGACACGGTCAAAATTGTGGGTACCCATGTAGGGGCACAGTATTGGCTCATGAATGTGCTACTGTGTCGTTGGGGACCACACATCTCTGTCATGGTCCCCCTACGACCCCTGTACCCCCAGTGTGGCAACATCTACACCACACAACTCTGTCATGGTCCCCCTACAACCCCTGTACCCCCAGTGTGGAAACATCTTCTACACCACACATCTCTGTCGTGGTCCCTTTACAACCCCTGTACCCCCAGTGTGGAAACATCTTCTACACCACACAACTCTGTCATGGTCCCCCTACAACCCCTGTACACCCAGTGTGGCAACATCTCCTACACCACACAACTCTGTCATGGTCCCCCTACAACCCCTGTACCCCCAGTGTGGCAACATCTACACCACACAACTCTGTCATGGTCCCCCTACAACCCCTGTACCCCCAGTGTGTGAACATCTCCTACACCACACATCTCTGTCATGGTCCCCCTACTACCCCTGTACCCCCAGTGTGGCAACATCTACACCACACAACTCTGTCATGGTCCCCCTACAACCCCTGTACCCCCAGTGTGGAAACATCTTCTACACCACACAACTCTGTCGTGGTCCCTTTACAAGCCCTGTACCCCCAGTGTGGCAACATCTCCTACATGCAACTCTGTCATGGTCCCCTACAATCCCTGTACCCCCAGTGTGGCAACATCTCCTACACCACACAACTCTGTCATGGCCTCCCTACAACCCCTGTACCCCCAGTGTGGCAACATCTCCTACACCACACAACTCTGTCATGGCCTCCCTACAACCCCTGTACCCCCAGTGTGTGAACATCTCCTACACCACACAACTCTGTCATGGTCCCCCTACAACCCCTGTACCCCCGGTGTGGCAACATCTCCTACACCACACAACTCTGTCATGGCCTCCCTACAACCCCTGTACCCCCAGTGTGTGAACATCTCCTACACCACACATCTCTGTCATGGTCCCCCTACAGCCCCTGTACCCCCAGTGTGGCAACATCTACACCACACAACTCTGTCATGGTCCCCCTACAGCCCCTGTACCCCCAGTGTGGCAACATCTACACCACACAACTCTGTCATGGTCCCCCTACAACCCCTGTACCCCCAGTGTGGAAACATCTTCTACACCACACAACTCTGTCGTGGTCCCTTTACAAGCCCTGTACCCCCAGTGTGGCAACATCTCCTACATGCAACTCTGTCATGGTCCCCTACAACCCCTGTACCCCCAGTGTGGCAACATCTCCTACACCACACAACTCTGTCATGGCCTCCCTACAACCCCTGTACCCCCAGTGTGTGAACATCTCCTACACCACACAACTCTGTCATGGTCCCCCTACAACCCCTGTACCCCCGGTGTGGCAACATCTCCTACACCACACAACTCTGTCATGGCCTCCCTACAACCCCTGTACCCCCAGTGTGTGAACATCTCCTACACCACACAACTCTGTCATGTCCCCCCAACAACCCCTGTACCCCCAGTGTGTGAACATCTCCTACACCACACAACTCTGTCATGTCCCCCCAACAACCCCTGTACCCCCAGTGTGTGAACATCTCCTACACCACACAACTCTGTCATGGTCCCCCTACAGCCCCTGTACCCCCAGTGTGGCAACATCTCCTACACCACACAACTCTGTCATGGTCCCCCTACAACCCCTGTACCCCCAGTGTGTGAACATCTCCTACACCACACAACTCTGTCATGGTCCCCCTACAGCCCCTGTACCCCCAGTGTGGCAACATCTCTTACACCACACAACTCTGTCATGGTCCCCCTACAACCCCTGTACCCCCAGTGTGTGAACATCTACACCACAAAACTCTTGTCATGGTCCCTCTACAACCCCTGTACCCCCAGTGTGTGAACATCTACACCACACAACTCTGCCATGGTCCCCCTACAACCCCTGTACCCCCAGTGTGGAAACATCTTCTACACCACACATCTCTGTTGTGGTCCCTCTACAAGCCCTTTACCCCCAGTGTGGAAACATCTTCTACACCACACATCTCTGTCGTGGTCCCTCTACAAGCCCTGTACCCCCAGTGTGGAAACATCTTCTACACCACACATCTCTGTCGTGGTCCCTCTACAAGCCCTGTACCCCCAGTGTGGCAACATCTACACCACACAACTCTGTCGTAGTCCCTCTACAACCCCTGTTCCCCCGGTGTGGCAACATCTCCTACACCATACAACTCTGTCATGGTCCCCCTACAACCCCTGTACCCCCAGTGTGTGAACATCTCCTACACCACACAACTCTGTCGTGGTCCCTCTACAAGCCCTGTACAACGCCCAGTGTCGGAACATGTACACTACACAACTTTATTATGATTCACCTGTAACTCTACAATATAGGCTTTTTCAAATCCTTTACTCCCCCTCCAAAACAAAAATCGAGACCCATGGACCTCCCAAATAAAAACATATTTCCTACACCTCTGCCAGAGCCCCAGGATCAAAGCTACTCTAACTGCAGTTGTATGTCAGAGGTCAGGGGTGATGGGGGTTGGTGCACCCTGATTAGGGTGATGTGTGTGTCTGGACATGTTATAAATGCATTAACCCCAGTCACTGATTATGGGGGTGTCTAGGTGAGTAGTGCACGACCCCTATATGACCATACTATAGGGATGTTGGCTGTTGCCCATTTACCAGTGAGTGACCACCCTGGGGGTGCAGAGGGGTCCCCCTGAGGTCGGAAAGTCACCGAAATTAAAAGGTCCAAGTCACAATGTCGCTTTTTTGAACCCTTTATCCTATTGTCATTTTTGCCCAAAAGTCGCTAGGTCACTTTTATTATTGCCTTAGGTCGAAAGTCGCCTCCAAAACGGCCCAGGTCGCCAGGTCGCTTTTGACCCATCTGCAGGCACCACCCTACGCTTTGTTTCCTTAAAGAAAGCCCCACTATCTCGATGTTTCAGTCTGCAACAGTCTTTGGGTATTTTCACTTTGATATTGTGTAATACAGCGATTGCTGATCAGACTGTAGAGTGAAGTATTGTTTATTGTATTGTCCAACGTAACATCTGAGAGAAAGGAAAGGGTGCAACACATTTTGTATCGTCCTTTGACTGAATACATCTCATACCAATCTCTGCTGATGACCAAATAGTACCCGGATACTTGTACCATGGTACATATTCATACGTGTTCACAAGATGTCTATAATATGTCTACAGTAATTCCCATATACCGTAAACTACCTTGTCTGGTGTATCCTGGCGAGCCCCCTGACTGTGAGGGCATTAGGACCTTTATTACTGGTAAAATTAGTACCTACAGGAGGAGGCAATGTTAGGCTAGATAGTCTCAAAACTGCGAGATAGTCTCAAAATACTATAGTTTTGTTAGCATCTCGCAACCATCAGGCTAGATAGTCTCAAAACTACGAGATAGGCCCAAAAGCCTGACAGTCTCAAAACTCCAAATTTTGTAGTTTTGTAAGTATCTCGCAACCCTCAGGCTAGATAGTCCCAAAATTGTGAGATAGGCCCAAAAGCCTGACAGTCTCAAAACTACGAGATAATGACATTTTGAGAATATCTCGCAACCCTCAGGCTAGATAGTCTCAAAATACTATAGTTTTGATAGTATCTCGCAACCCTCAGGCTAGATAATCTCAAAACTATAGTATTTTGAGAATTTCTCAGAGTTTGACTATCTGTCAGGGCTTTTGAGACTATCTAGCCTGGGGATTGCAAGATACTAACAAAACTATAGTATTTTGAGACTATCTCGCAATTTTGAGACTATCTAGCCTGAGGGTTGCAAGATACTAAGGGAGTCGAGGGGTCGAAAAATCTAGCCTAACAGACCAGCCTCATCCCTTTGGTGGTACCATTATAGGCCATTACACTTTGGGACAGGAGGCATGGTTTAATTAACACTTCAATTAAATACACTGGAGTAAGGGGCTAATGGGGTGAGAAGTTTGGTTTATTCGAGGTCTCAATTTGACCATTGACCAAAGCTATAAGACCCCAACAGAGACCTAATTAGCTAGGCCCTCTGTTAGCCTCGCCAGGTTCCCATGGACAAGGTATACTTACATTATGTAAGTCTTCACTCCTACAGCGGCCGTCGGGTAATACATTCTAGCACAGAAATGGGGCACATATATCCATTTATTATAGGACCAATGTTTAGCATCATGGGTTTCCAATATTTATGGCGCGATTATTATACCACATGTAGCTATGACGTCACAAATTGATACGCCATAATTATGACGTCAGTTTATAACATGAACCTTTTGTACTCAGTACATGTATATAAATTCAACGTTCATGTCGTTTATTATCCATGGCCTTTTCAAAAAGTATCCACATTGTATCGCGGTGTTGTTCAGGTATCATCCATTGTTTATAGGCAACAGGCCAACAAAGGTACAGACCCAGCAATACGTGTATAAGGTCGGCCATCTCATACATGTACATGGGGTAGGGGCTGAGGGTACCAATGCTAGCTGGGTAAGTTTAGGTTGCTATGGAAAACTGCTGTTGCTAGGTAAACATTCATCCTGGCAACAATTCATGGACACCCATACATTCTTTAGGGTCAATATAGGTGGGGATAGGTATCTATGCAACTTCTCTAATGCCAATATTTATAGTCATTATTGAAGCTTTTGGTGATTTTTAGGGTTGCTAGGGAAAACGGTTGCCATGGCAACAAGAAAATGGAATTTTCAGATGACAATATGGGTCAATTTTAAGAATAACCCACAAGGAGTCACTATACCAACTTTCACGCGTGTATCGCATTTTGCACGATGCAACTGAAAATGGGCTGTTATCTGCCCCACTATAGGGAGGATAGCCTACATGGCATGGGAGCCGCCATTTTCTTTTTGTCCCCTGACTCAGAGCAGTGCATTGTGGGTAAATCTGTTATCAGCCACTGTTCACACCTAGGAACAATGGCCACAGATAACACTGATAAGACTGATGGGTGACATCTTACCCCTATCTTAATCACCTCCCCATTGTCTCAGGTGTGAAGTGAGGGACTTAGCCTGATTGAGAGACAATGCATTAATTACACTCTGACTGACTGACATGTGGTCACCCACAGAGGTGTTAATGCTCTATTTCTTTAAGATTTGAAATATTCACATTGCTGTAAGCTTATCTAATTAAAGACCATGTCAGTGGGAAAACATTAATCTAATTCATACAGAATATAAACAGATAGTAAGTAAGAGAGAACCCTCCAAAGTAAACTACACAAAGGGGGAAAATGGAGGCTTGACACACGACTACCTGAGCCTCCTGGTACATGCCTCTGGAACCAGCATAGGCTCACCCCCGTATACCATATACAGTGTAGGCCCTACACGCATACCTACTTTAGAGAAACGTGTCTTTCGATAACTAGGATAAAAATTAGGAAGTCTGATTAATATTGTGTATAAATAATTTCCACAACTGCTCATGTTCTTGTCCAAATTTTATGTTAACGAAATGTTAAAGTGATTTAACAAGTAGTGCTGCAGGTTACTGGAGACGTAAATGCAGAATATTCCAAATTAATTCAAAGTTTCGCGGTGGTGTGTTCTATGCCCTTTATACATGCACTGCCACATCTACTTCCGGACTTACCACTTTCTGCGCGCTAGGATCCATGCACATTGAACACCGTGAACCAGCAAACCCATTTGATAACTCCGTTATATGTACATGCAGTGTAGTAGCATTTCCAAGATGAAAGTAGTTAATATGGTAAAATATGTCGCTGCCCGTTCCTTCAGTGATATTGGGTCCTTTCCTATTCCTAAGTGTTAACTCAAAATAGGCAGACCATTACACTTCTCGGCTAAATGCCAACATAGACCTAGAATGATATGATGTATATTCTACCAGGAACTGGTGAAATGACTAAATAGGCGCTAACCGTGCACTGTAAATAGACATGCGCAGGTCTCTGGTAAGTGTTCAATAAGTTATTTAAATTGCCTTTAAGATATCTAATGTTGACAATATTGGACATCTAAGGCAGACAATTGTTAGCCATCTATGGCAAACTCTGGGTCTCCTTTTTAGTACATGTACAACCTTAGAGAACCTACCATTCCGAGGAGACTGAGTGTCATATGCGCCCCGCCCGAGGCCTTCATTCCACGACCTGCACCCCCAGGCTACCAATACCTGGTACGCTCATTGGCCCCACGTACAACCTGGGGTTAATCTGCTTCATATGCTAATTGTGACTGATTGTAGACTCACTGTAACTTGAACGTCCAGCCTATGGTGTATGTGGTGTACAGATTAGATATAGTGTAGAGTTACCTGCGGGATCTGACAATTCCCCAGATGCAGAAGGGTTCGTTTGAAACACAACGTGTAGGTTCGTGTTCAAGAACCCTTGGGATCAGGGATCAGAACGTCCTCTATAGCCTTTGAAACCTGGCTCTGGGTAGTGGCGTTTATGTTACCTGCATTATTGCTTAAGTTATGAAGTGATATTCTTATGAACCAATGCATTTTCTATGAAGCAATGTCAATTTAATGATCTCAAATATTCAAATAATAAATAGAACCATAACTATCTAATGACCAAGACGTGCTTTTCCTGTATCAATATAAGGAAATGAAATGTCATTTTAAATAATAGACTGACGGGCGTTGACAAGTCTACACAGGTGTGCCTTAGCAGTGTGAGTATGGGGGGACATTGTGTGGCGGCACGTGCTGCCGGGTGAGGACTGATTGTCTGCCTCATTGTCTAGACCTGCTCCACCCCCAGGCGGCACATAGAGCACAGAGAATGCCGCATAAAACACACTTCTGGTAGTTTGATAGAGGGGTGAAAGGCAGTCCAGAAACCTCTTATTCAAGCAGTGACATACAATAGAGGCTCTATGTAGAGTCATTGATTCAAGTAACATGTTCCCCAAAATGGTCAGAAAGTGTAACAAGGGCGGTAATTGTAATGTTAGTCTAAATGGGAAAATGTATGCCTTTACGTTTAAAAGAACGTCACCGTGACCTCTTTTCAAGGGGTAGGCATGTCATCAAAATGACTCGATTGAGAGAGACGTGTCTGACTTAAATGTTGTCAAATCTTTCGGACCTAACTTTCGGACCGGTTTAAGTTATTAATTTAATTACTGTAAAGAGCAGGCATTGTTCTTGCAACTATTGTCAGGTCTACACATGTTGTATAGTGTTCTATGATGAGACCGAATCTATATGATGTGGTTTTTAACTGCCTATAGACTGTAGGGCACTTAGTTAACGATGCACTAAGATCACTATTGCCAGTGTATTTCATGTCCGTCTGCATGTCTTCATAAAAGAATTGCAGGAACAACACCCGACAAAATATATGCGATATGAAAGGAAAAACTTTTTAAAAAAGGATAAAGATAGCAGGAAGAGAAACACATACTATTATTCCTGGAGTCCAAACACGTTTATATATCGACCCTGCTGTCATGTGTGTACGGTGCAGAATATATATGATTGCCACCCACACCGTGCTCATAGATAGAGCGTGGGCTGGGCGACTTGAACTGCCAGGGGCACTGAGACAGCTTAGGGCGTGGGGCCCTTGGGGTGGGGGCTACAGTCGGTGTGCCGACTTTGCCCAAACAATTAATAACTGATTAAAAAGAGGCAACATGGCCAGGCACCCCTATAAATACAAAAACCATCAGGTATACACCATTGGAAGCTGTGTCTCGTTGGTTCTCTATCAGTATATTAAAGATTATTGATATTATAACAGTGTGACTTACCCCCAGACTGTATATTATGTGTGTTCATGGGTGCAGCAGTAGCAGAGCAGGTGCAGTGACGATGGGTCTGTAGTACTACATGTACATGTAGTATAGTAACACGGTGCCGCCCCCCATACACCCAGTACAGAGAGCAGCTCAGGGGCTAGTAGCAGTGTCAGCTCAGTGCTACCACATACAGCATGAGTAGTATCATCATGACCATCATGGTACATCCGGAATCACTGTCGGCACCATACCTACATGAATGCCCTCAAGGAGCACGTGGCGCTGATTCGTCCATCGTGAATGGCTGCATACTTCTGATTGGTTCACAGAGTATGAATGGGCTGGAACAATAGTTGATTGGTGCCCCGACTTTTGAGGAACTATGTAGTGCATGTGCTTTGCTGTACAGGCCTATTTGTGAAGCACAGAGCTAGACAATGCGTCCCGTCCCTGTGTCTAGTATCTGCCCTGGTGGTGATGCATTAATGCTGTAGGTCATTCATTCAGGAAACGCAAAAAGCTAAATTATCCATGTGAAGTACTCACGTGTAGAGAAGCACATGCAACCATACAGCTACCATGTTTTCAGGTCTATTGTTTAAATTTTTTGCATCATCAATCCTTGTCCAAAGTAGGATTGTATTAGCCCCGTCTATAAGTATAAACTAACAATACAATGTACTACCTAGTTCCCCATGAATAGTATTGTCCAGTATGAGTTGATCAATGAGTTGGTAGAGAGTCTCAGGTAGAAGGCCCATGGCTTGGAGGTCTATCCATAACCATTGAGAAAAGCCTGCGAGTACTCGGGAGCATTATATAGCCCCGTGGTGTGACCCTATAGGTGTGACCCATAGTTGTACCTTCACCCCTGCCCCCTCCCTACCCCCTTCTTGCCCCATTACCCCGGGGGGGGGGGCACTCTCTATCTTTTCTATAGTCACTATGTGCGAACATCACCCTAAATTTGGTACCCTTATCAAGGGGAGATATTCTTAAAAAGCATATCATTTTCAAGGTAAACTTACCAGAAAAACGGACCCTAATCACGAATGGCCCTAAAAAATATACCGTAATCACAGGGTGACCTTGAGAAAATATTTGAATCAAGGATGACCAAGAAATATTGTAGGAAAATAAAGTGAAAAATACCTTTAAAAAGCCATTAAGGTCTGAAAATGGACCCCTTTCTCCCCAAATATGCTTAAAAAGGACTCCTTATCAAGGACCCTCACGGGTCCGTGCCTAGGACCCCAAAACGGACCCTTTCCATTGGAATCATGTTCACACATATGTATCTAAATCTGAGGGAGTGCCCCCCCCCCCGGGCCCATTACTGCCCACACTGTATGAGAGCCTACTTCCTATTGGTCGTTGAACTGTCACGTGATGTGTGGTCAGAGGGGTGTCTGCATACTAGGGGTCGGGGTAAGGGTAGTGAGTAGAACTGTGTGAGGGGGGAGGGGGGTAATGAATAAATTATGGTGCTTTAATATGCGGGTGTCCATGTGTGCTTGGTTATCGAGGGGCGTTAGGGACAGGATATATAGCGTGCGTGTATAACCTGCATGATGGGTCTATATATTCCTACATCATAGCTATGAGAAAGTTATTGTTATCATAGGACAAATGATATAGTCCAATATCTAATCTAGAATGTAATGATCTTTCGGCAAATACTAGTATGCAGAAGATGTGACATCGGGGCACAGGCCTAAACTGAGTAGCACGCCTGTGCTTGGAGTAGATGACTAAATATAAGACAGGGTATGACACAGTTAGACGCCCATCATCTTCATACCCTAGATGGCCCTACCGTACCATGTATTTGGACATAGAGGGTAGCGCCATCTAATTAGTATATACAAACTGGTTAGTCCACCATCATCTTAATACTTCAGGACATCTATTGCGCAATACATGGTACAGTAGAACCATCTAGGGTATAAAGATTGATGGGCATCTAGCTGTGTCATACCTTGTGGCATATACATACCATATACAGTAATCTACTCCCAGTATAGCCAGGCTGTTCAGTTTAAGCCTGTGCATCGGGGTGACATCCTGAACGCGACTATGTTGATTATTAATACCGGCAGATCAACTGAAATTGTAAAAAAAAAACACCAAAAAACTGTAATATGATGTTTCAAACTTTTCAAATATTTTTAAAGTTCCCATGTTTCCAATATTTATACAGTAAATTAAGTTAATTGTAGCGGTGTACACTCTTACATCGAACTCCTATTAACCTGTACTGTTATAGGGACTCGCTACTTGTCGCAGGATTACTGATATTCTTTTGACTTTTGCATTTTTTTTTAGGTTTATTAATCATCTTTATTGTCTCATTTGGTTGTTGAACGTATCCATACAGGTGTAATTCACTGTTATCACAATGGTCTAATCACAGTTAAACGGGTTTACAAGAATAATATTACTTCACAACAATAGACAGTGATTAGCTAGTATTGAGGTAGGTATAGCATATAACCAAATAAACTGAGACAATGATGAAAGGCAGTGCCTTCATCCCTACTCAAACGGTTTGAGTATTAGTGGGTTGCTATTACGGCATCGCCCTTTGACTCAAAGGTCATAGTGGTCAAACAGTGTCCAAGGGGTAATGATATTTTGCATATAACTCAGGATTATGTTAGTTTGATTTATTATCTAATAGAAACTCAAAAGAAATTGCCATGTCACAGTACTAACTTTCATGATACGGCCATTTGAGCAAAGGAGTACCTTAACTGTAAAAATGAATAGGAAAACAGCATTTTCACATTATCTGTCATGATTAATCCCCTTTTTCTATTGATATTGCAACCAAACCTTGAGAATGTATAATGGACATCTATACAAACATTTTAGGACCAATAAAACAAATGAGAAAGGCATGAATTTTGGAAAAATATTTCTTTGCCTTAACTATAGGATCCTATGGGTGTCCTAGCAGTGAATATATGTGAACAATGGAGGTATACTGTCAAAATAGCAAATACAAATAGTTGATTTAGGGAAAGTGGTCTATGTAGGAATATGAATACAGCTTAAAGAATACTTTTCATGAGCTTCGATTTTTGCCGCCAGGTGGCTTCTGTCTAGGAACCAGGAATTCCCTTTAAACATTGCCCAATACCCCCAGCCAATACCCAATGCCCAATGGAAATCCGTCAAATGTTGCCGGCTTTACCCACTTTCCGGAGGCCTGGTTCATAGAAGACTTTCTTTGGGGGTCCCAATCTGTTTTCCCTATGCGTAGAATGGGAGCCTGTGAGCCACCAGACTGAGGCCTTATATTGTTTTCACTTTACAGGAAGTTGCTGCCATTTTGTTTTAAGGAGTGCCGCCATTTTGTTTTAAGGTGTCACCACACAAATTTATGCCTATGTGAAAACATTAATTGGCTCAGCGTTCCGCTGAGTCCTTAGAAGGGAGATGCCCTCGGCCCATTTTTTCCCTCATTTTGAAGGTTGTGCCTTTACATGCATCCAGCTCAGTGAAAAAGGGGTGAACAGCACAAATACTAACATCATAGGGTAGATACATTCAAAACAAAGAGATCAATAGTTCGATCAACTAAATCAACCCACTGAAACACATAAAACAATGCAAAACAAAACTGGCCACAATTTTTTTTCCTACTGCAATGAAGCCTTGTATGTAAATGTACTGTGGACTAAGCTTCATTGCTCACATGGTAGTATACAAAACAATGTCTATGGGCGGGTCTGGTGAGACGCTTTTTTAAAGATAATCTCTCCAGCAAACAGCTAGCAGATCTGCATAATAGTAGAGGTCTCTTGCATGAAACAGCATGATATCAGAGACCGACTTTGTCCGCGCGGGGAAGTGAAGCTAGCCAGAGTGAACGCCACCCACTGTGCATGCGCAGACAGTAGGTGGACAAAACACACCGCCATTGTACAATGGGTAGCACACGGAGGGAAGCATCGCACAAAAAGACAAAGGACTCTCGGGCGTCAGGACTCGCGGGGGTCGGGACTCTCGGTCCGGCGTCGGGATTCTCAGTCCGGCGTCGGGATTCTCGGTCCGGCGTCCGGGACTCTCAGTCCGGCGTCCGGGACTCTCGTCTCAGACTCTCGGTCGGGTGTCTGAACTCTCGGTACCGCGTCCGGACTCTCAGTCCCCCTTGCCCCAGGAACCCTGAGTCGCCCTGTGATGTTAGTCACTCTTCCTCTTTGATATTAATCAACCTTTGATAGGTCCTGAAGTTGATTATAATCATACCTGTCCCCCCTAACATGGACCCAAGGAATTCAATGGTTCTATTGGTTTGTTGCTAAGACAGCTGATTGCCTAGCAACATCTATTCTAATTGTTTATCTGCCTAGCAACACACATTTCCATGCTCCTGATGTTGATTATAAACATACCTAGCCCCCCTAATATGGATCTAAGTAATTCAATGGTTCTATTGGTTTGTTGCTAGGACAGCTGGTCGCCTAGCAACAGCTATTCTTATTGTTTGTCTGCCTAGCAACACACATTTCCATGCTCCTGATGTTGATTATAATCATATCTACCCCTTCTAACATGGACCCAAGGAATTCATAGGAACTACCATATTTCAAGTATTATCCTTCCCCCAGATGACCCCTCCCCCCTGCTTATTTGGTGTCTTGAACGGGTCCCTTCAAATTAACCAACCATGTAGACGTTCTGTTCCTTCGAATTATGATGGGATTTTTCTACAAAATCTTCAAAGTATGCAGGAAGATGAGTCTAAGAGTATTCTATGTGCCCTCTTTCCCTTCCTTCCTTTCTTAATTCAATTCTTCCTCTTTCACTTCAATTGTTAAATCCAATGTTTTCCATTTTAAAAGATTTCCTGTCAATGTATAGGGGTCAAGCTGGTGGTCCTGTGGGCTCATCCATTCCTTGATCTGGTACTAGCGAGACAAGCACTGATAACAGTGGACACATGGGTACCAGCTGTTACATAATGCACCCTAAGAATTCCGCAGTGAAGGCAGGGAATTATCTCATTGGTTGATAATGCATCCAGCTACATGCCTATTCCGCTTTAGCAGGATGTCCTGTGGACAGCGCCATGTTTGTTGGTACCAGTGTGACCACTCTACCCTACAGCAACCAGCTCAGGGAAATCTCGTGGACGAGATCAGGGTACAAACATGGTCTAAGTAATGTGAATGGGTTGTAGCTAGAGATTCCTTATGTGACCTGTCCATAATAGTGTAGTGGTTAGCACTGTGGCTTTGTGATACAAGGTGCAGGGGTTCTAATCCCTCCCAAGCCAGATGCATCTTTGTAACCCTTTTTATTTCTTTTCATAGCTTTGTTAGGAAATTAGTTAAATTGAGGTGCACCCAATGTACAATGTACTTTTTTCCCTACATTGAACTCTATATTTATGGGTCTAGGTGAGATATTGAAATAAAAAGGGTTACAAAGATGCATCTGGCTTGGGAGGGATTATAACTCCTTGAATCACGAAGCCACAATGCTAACCACTATACACTATCATGGACAAGTCACATAAGGATTGTCTAGCTACAACCCACTCACATTACTTCTAGACCATGTTTGTACCCTAATCTTGGACATGAGATTTGGCTGAGCTGGTTGCTGGTGACAAGGGGGACACAATTGGTACCAGAGCAACACCTGGTGGCAGCACCAGTATCTCGCTAGTGCCTAATACATGTACCACACTGCTGTGATATAAACATGTTTTGTTATTCTCAGACAAAACGCATATCTTTTTATGATGGCAATTGCATGTACATCATGTAGCTGCCAGAGTGTACCTACCTTCCATCAGGTCATCCTGGGGGGCAAGTTGGAAAAAAACAACTCATCAAATAAACAGACTACCTAGTTAGACTATAGGTTTTATAGGGCTGCTAGGTGTACTTCCCATGCCATTCCGTCACGTGCTGACACCTGTCAACCCATACCAATAACATGCAGCGTGTGACAGTGTGTGACAGCTATACTGACAGTGTGACAGACAGCACGCCATCTGCTGGCAAAGGGGGCCAAAGGGAGGACTTGGTTTTAATATAGAGGACCAATATGCACGCTCCATACAGGTCAATGACCACCAAAGCTGCCATTGGGTAGTGCTTAATAAAATGTCCTATTTTCATATCAGAAAAAAGCCACATATTTTATAGATGCATAATATAATAAGCTTGCCATGATTTATACTCCGTCTGGGTCTTGGGCCTATTGCTCAGGAGGTTATATGAACTAGGTCAAGTCTGAGAGGTAAGAAGGAATTCACAAGAACTACTGGTTCGTACATAATCAGTGTTGTACATGGTTTCATTGGACAAAATATGCAGAGAGTAAAATTTAGCAGACATAATTATATTATATAGGATAACTGAAGCAAATGTAAAATAATAAGAGCATACCAATAGTCATGATCCACATGTTCGACAAGAGAAAAAATAAAACCTCAGTGTCCGTTGGCTATGACATAACCACATTCCCACATTCCTAAACAGAATGACCCATGATAATGCAGAGGAATGCTAGAGGTCACGCATGATTAACAATTAAATATATCAGTGTCACGGCGCTAACCCTGTGACACTGGGCGGCTGCAGAATTCCAGTTGACTGACTGGAAGTAAATGGTCAGATAACTGATTTATCTTGAGTCTATCCTCCACGTTCTGCCTGGAGGCCAGTCACATTATGATTTATGTTAGCTGCGTCATACATTTAATTATATTGTCACTTAATATCTCTAGCCTGTAATTCATATAATTATCAGGCGGAGTGACATCCCAGCTAACAAAAAGCGGTATTTTACGTCAAAATAACGTTTTAAAACGTTATTTAACATTATGCCATTGTAGGGCAGCCTTAGAGAAACGTTATATAACGTTATAAAATGCTGTATAACGTTTTTTTCCGTTTACCGGGATACCCCTGAAGGGTTAGGTCTGTTGCCAGCTTCGGCAAGAGCTTATTAGCCAGATATGTATTCCGCATTAGCAAGATGACCTGTGTAGAGCACCATGTTTGTTGGTACCAGTGTATATCCTCTAACCTCCAGCAACCAGCTCAGGCAAATCTCGTGGACGAGATCAGGGTACAAACATGGCCTAAGTAATGTGAGTGGCTTGTAGCTAGACATTCCTTATGTCACATGTCCATGATGGTGTAGTGATTAGCACTGTGGCTTGCCAATGCAAAGATGCTGGCTTCGAATCCACACCAAGGTTGCTTGGTTTATCAACCATGACTTTTTTTTCAATATATAAACATTCAGATTACCTCTATATTATTATTTCCAATGGTTAGATAATTGTTCTGTTTCCATAACCTATTACATTGGGTACACCTTAATATAACTATAAAAAGAAATGAAAAGGGTTACAAAGATGCGTCTGGCTTGGGAGGGATTATAACTCCTGCACCTTGTGTCACAAAGCCACAGTGCTAACCACTACACTATCATGGACAGGTGACATGAGGAATGTCTAACTACAAGCCACTCACATTTATACTTATGCCATGTTTGTACCCTAATCTCGGACATGAGATTTGGCTGGGCTGGTCCCTGGTGACCAGGATGATACAATTGGTACCAGAGCAACACCTGGTGGCAGCACCAGTATCTCGCTAGTGCCTAATAGTAGAATATTGACCTCCCGTCCTTGAGAGGTTACCACCCTAAGGGAGGGGGGGTACCACCCAGAACAATCAAATTGATATAAATATGACACTTTATGTGGGCTCGTGGATATCGCAGAAGTAGAGGGCTTCCAATCGGGCCTCCAGTACACCAGGGTAGCATACTGATACTCAGTACCCGCCCCATGTCTGTCACAGTAAGTGTCATGTAGAGTAATTAAGTGGTGTCAACTGGGGGTCAGGGGGATCTGACACCTGCCTCATTGAACCCCTACAGCAGAAACAAACACACACCCCGCCCCCTCCTCCTCCTAATGGACGGGAGTCATGGTCATACCGGGGGGTCATACCGGGGTCCCGCCCCCAGGGGCAACTACTGAGGGAGCGGGGGGGGGGGGGGGGGGTGTACATGTACGCGCATACCGTTTGCATTCCTCACCATTTGCTTGAAAGGTATGCGCCAAACCCGGGGGGCCACTCCTCGGATTTGGATACCCATGTGTGAACACGAAAGGGTCCGTTTTTGGATCCTAGGCACGGGCCCGCGAGGGCCCTGGATAAGGGGTGCTTTTTAATCAAATTTTGAGAGAAAGGAGTACATTTTCAGAGCTTTAAAGGGTAATTTTTACTTCATTTTCCTATAATATTTCTTGGTCACCCTTGAGAAGGGGATTTTGTTCGGGGTCATTCGTAATTAGGGTATATTTTTCAGGGTCATCCGTGATAAACTTTTAGCTCTGTTTTCTTGCTAATTTTCGCTTGAAAAGGGTATGATTTTTGAAAATTTGCCCCTTGATAAGGGTATTAGATTTGAGGTGATGTTCACACATAGTGACTATAGAAAAGACAGGGAGTTCCCCCCCCCCCCCCCCCGGGGCGCCAAACCTGACTGGGAAATCGGTGTTGAAGGTACCCATGGTGCTTGACAGGGGGAGGGGAGAAGAAGCAGGGACAGGGTGAGGCGCCAGTGTGAGGGAATGGGGGGGGGGGGGTGGAGGAAACAAGGGATGGACTGGGATGGACGGATAGTGGGAACTCAGTGGCGGATCCAGGATTTTCAAGGGGGGGGGGGCGCTGTTGGGAAAAATCTTCCTCCCCAACCTTTGAGCCAAGTTTAACATTTAAAAAAATACGTAATTTCCCCCCAAAACGGGGGGGGGGGGGGGCTCTAAATCCGCCACTGGGAACTGGGCCGGGATCTGGGGAGAGAGTGGGGGAGACGGGAAGGGAAGGAATGCACTTTAAATATGGTATTTCACCTCACACAGTCCATATGATATCTCTCATATTTGCCCATGAATTGTATTACCTATATTTCCCAACATACCTCATTAAAGAGAGAAAACTTCTTTTATAGCATATTGGAGGGATCCAAATGAAGTGTGAGAAACCAAAGGTACCAGCTGTCATACAATTATACAAAGGTACCCAGCCTAGGGTAGCTCAGACTATGACTGAAGTGTACACATATATATGGTCTTTAATTGGCCCCTTCAATGCATCTAAGGAATACATTTTCTAGGCAATCAAGTGTTATTCCCAATCAGGCTAAGAATGCTCTTTGGGTCTATGTCTTTCCATATGGCCAGGGGCATTCAGGTGCGGCGGACAGTAACTCATTTGGGTGATCTGAGTTTATTCTCTGACAACTGCTTAGAGATATCACATTGCTTTAGAATGTTTCCTTTCACAACACGCACAGTATGCGAAAAGAGCAAAGAGTTTGAGCACAGACATAAATAGTATATATCTATATTTTGTCCTATTTGTGTCTGTGGTTTGAGGTAAGGTGAAATACCATCTTTTAGACTATGTGAGGTATGCAAATGTCAAGGCACCTCGAGAGTTCGTCTGGTTTTGAGTCCCCCGCGGTGTTTGCACATTATATTGGTAGTAAACAAAAGCTAACAATGTGTTATTTTCTCTTACAGTTGGACTACTCGTCCAGCACGCAGCACCTGGATGTCATCTCCTCCTGCCCCAACTACAAGTTTATACAGGTGAGGGCCGGGGCACACTTTAAGGGGATTTATCTATTTGTATTGCCAAGCCCAGGAGCAGTTTAATCCAGTTTGTGTTTTTAAACATGAATACTGTATATCATACCTTAAATAGAATGTTAAAAAAGAATCTTATATATATAACTTCTATATTTCAATAAATATTTCTCTATGGCGATATCTTGGTCCAAGCTGGTCTGTGTCGCCCTCTTACTTTGTGAATTATTGCTGGCAATCAGGGTGTTAACTTATTACTGTGAATGCTGTCGCATCCATTCTCCCGAATATCCACTACATTGGCAGACATATAAGCTATATTCATGAGCAGTGGCCGAGTTGGGGTCACCTTGTGACTGTTCAGTGTGTGTGTTGCTAACTTTGTGTGATGTTGTGTTTCTACCACTAGGGGGACATCTGTGAACACAACTTCATGCGCTACATCTTCCAGCAGGAGAAGATAGACACCGTCATGCACTTTGCTGCGCAGACCCACGTAGGTCAGTATTTTTACAATACACACACTTTGCTGCCCATACCCATGAAAAGGTAAGTACCTTTACAATACACACACTTTGCTGCCCAGACCCACGTAGGTCAGTACTTTTACAATACACACACTTTGCTGCCTATACCCATGAAAAGGTCAGTACCTTTACAATACACACACTTTGCTGCCTATACCCATGAAAAGGTAAGTACCTTTACAATACACACACTTTGCTGCCCAGACCCACGTAGGTCAGTACTTTTACAATACACACACTTTGCTGCCCATACCCATGAAAAGGTAAGTACCTTTACAATACACACACTTTGCTGCCCAGACCCACGTAGGTCAGTACTTTTACAATACACACACTTTGCTGCCTATACCCATGAAAAGGTCAGTACCTTTACAATACACACACTTTGCTGCCCATACCCATGAAAAGGTAAGTACCTTTACAATACACACACTTTGCTGCCCAGACCCATGTAGGTCAGTACTTTTACAATACACACACTTTGCTGCCTATACCCATGAAAAGGTCAGTACCTTTACAATTCACACACTTTGCTGCCTATACCCATGAAAAGGTCAGTACCTTTACAATACACACACTTTGCTGCCCAGACCCACGTAGATCAGTACCTTTACAATACACACACTTTGCTGCCCAGACCCACGTAGGTCAGTACCTTTACAATACACACACTTTGCTGCCCAGACCCACGTAGGTCAGTACCTTTACAGTATAGTGGACTATAGTGGCATAGGGGTACTCACTGGTACTGTAGTGTGATAAGTATTAAACTGGGCGTCATTCGTCGCACACATAAGTGATCGTCTACATATGATTATGAATATGATTATCCCGTCAGTGGATCAGCCCATTCTTTTATCTGGTCCAATTGATCCAGACTTATTTGAGTACTTCTGGTTCATGGTTGGAAAGAATTGAAACCATTTGTACATACTGTTGTATTTTCTGTAACAGACCTGTCGTTCTGGAGTTCTCTTGACTTCACCAAGACTAACGTGTACGGGACCCATGTTCTCATCAATGCGGCCTTCGAGTCAGGCGTACGTCGCTTCATCCACATCAGTACAGATGAAGTCTATGGCGGCTTCAGTGAAGTGGTGAGTTTTTGTTGGCATTATTTACATGTTTCACATACCTGTAAACTCCAACATCTAGCATATAACCGCCGGGTTATACACAGGCATTTACGGTAGATCTAAGAATGGTGTCTTCTGGACCCAGCAAATGTTTCAAATTTAAGGCCTATTAATGTCCTACCAGTGCCTGGAAAAATACTTAAGAGGTTAGTTCATAATAAGTTAATGGCTCACATAAACTTACATGGGATTCTAAATTCAAAACAGGGAGGTTACCAAAAAACAAGTCTACACTTGATTCCATTTCCACTTTTGTAGATGACATATTAGATAATAGAAATAAAGGTAATATTAGTTTGGCAGCATTCATTGACATTAAAAAAGCCTTTGATTCAGTTAATTACATAATTCTTTTGAACAAATTAGAACAATACGGTATACGTGACAGAAATTTATCCTTGATTGAAAACTACCTCTCTCGTAGGCAGCAGTGTTGTATTGCAAACAGTATTAGGTCTACCAAACTACCCTTAACCTGTGGAGTCTCCCAGGGATCTATTCTAGGACCTTTATTTTTCTTGTTATATATTAATGATTGTATTTCCAACCAGGATGACCACCAAACTATGCTTTATGCGGACGACTCTGTACTATATGTTTCTGGCAAAAATTTTGAGACTCTTTCTAATAGATTAACAATAGCCCTAGATAATTTTGGATCTTGGACGAGAAAAAACAAACTAACTATTAATGAAAATAAACCCAAAATCATGACCTTCGCTTCTGACATCAAACTAAAAAATCTTCCAAAACCTAAAATCAAACTTAACAACAAAATCCTGAAAACAGTCAACTCCTACAAATACCTTGGGGTCATCTTGGATGAAGAATTAAAATTCACCAAATATGTTAAGAGTGTAATAAATAGCGTTCGCTTTAAATCAACCTTAATGTACAGGGTCAGCAAGATGCTACCTTCTAAGGCTCTACTAAGAGTTTACAAAACTCATGTTCTACCCGTGATCGATTACTGTGATATACTTTATTTGAATTCTAATGTGGCAGCATGTGAGGAATTACAACGATTGCAAAACAAGTGTTTAAAAACATGTTTATTTAAACACATATTAACCCCCACAGATTGTACATGGTGGAGCAAAACTACCTACTTTAAATGAACGTAGGAATTACCATTGTAAGATGTATGCCTTTAAAAGGGCCCAATCTAATAAGTATTTGCGAGAAAAGATTAGGGAGACACGATTCTCTTCTGCGCCTGTCTTGAAGTATTACATTATACATTGTAAAGCATATGAGGATAGTCCATGTGTAGCGATAGCTCAGGCCTGGAATGCCCTTAAACCAGAAACTAGAAACATTGTTGATTATGATACATTCAAGTCAAAGATGGCAGAACAATTGTACAAAACCGTGCCGATAATTAATTAATTAATTGATTCTTTAAACATAATGGGTCTGTATATACGTACTTAATATTTATATATGATGCCGTGGCAAGTTTTCTAAAAAATACCTGTTATAATCCAATACCTTATGTAGAGTTATATTTCATCATATGGGCAACCTATAATAACTGCTTGCAGATGGGCTGTCCATGTTCTTTATTTGGTCGTACCGTATACTATACCAAAGCAACCTTAAAATTGTACTTTTTCTTAGACCAAATAAAAGTTCGAATTTGTTTTAAAAAAAACAAAAAAAAACAGATAATAATATAGGAAGATATTCATGAATAGTAAATTAAGTGATCAAAGAGGAGAGATCCAAATGCAGACAGGAGTAGATTTCAGCTAATATCAGGCCTTTACTAGTTTCAGGACCCCACAAAGGTCCAGCATGAAAACCCAGAAGCTGGGCCCATGGAATATGAAAAAAGCGCCCCAGTGGACTGGGGCTATAATCTTTGTGAATGGTATAGAATCCCTGTTTAACATTCCCCAACTCTAGGCGTTAGGAGAAGATGCCAAACTGAACCCGACCAACCCATACTCGGCAAGCAAAGCTGCTGCTGAATGTATTGTCATGTCCTACTGGGAGAGCTTCAAGGTGAGCTTTTCCTTCTTTTTAAAAATTAAAGTCTATTCATTACTTTTCAAATTACATCGCCAATGTTGTAGAATTGTATTTTCATACTCCTCCTGGGAATATTGAGCACATCTGCCCGTACTTTACTTTAAGTGTAATACATCGGTTTTAAAGACATTGAAAGGGATCGATAAGGAGACATGTAAGACTAAGAAAATGAGACGGAAATCATGTGAAGTTGCCCTTGTAAGATATAATGTATCTTTACTTTTGTTCTATAGTTTCCTGTGATCATCACACGGTCCAACAATGCCTATGGTCCCCACCAGTACCCGGAGAAGGTCAGTGAAATAAAGAAAGGTCTATTGCAAAGACTGAAAGCTGTATCATAATTAAAGTGTATGATTATACTTAAATTGACACTTTTATTTCAACTTGCAATACTTAAATAATTTGCGGGGTTAAAATTATGAATATTTTAGGACGATTCAAACTTATGATGCTGTTTAGAAATGGGAAATATATATGCCTGCTTTCTGTTTTCATGCAAGGTGATTCCAAAGTTCATCTCATTGATTGAGAAAGGAAAGAAGTGGTGAGTATAAGAACTATGATTCAGTCTCTAACGAAATGCAGCTATAATCATAATTTTCTTATGTGGTAGTGTAGGGACATGGCTAAAAGGGGTATGAGGCTACTTCTTCTACTGTCATACGACTATCATCAGAAATGGAAGATGGAACAGTAAAGTTGAGGCCCATGTAATGTGAAGTGGATTCTGTGAGTCATTAGGTCTCTTTGCTTCCCACCAGTTTAAAGTTGGTATCCCAACTGGGGTGGCTAAAATTGACCTCTCTCAATAATTACCTGAAAGTCATGAATATATACTTCTCTTCTGAAATGGGTACATAATTCAATAACATGCAATAACATCCAGATCTACAGCTTTCATAGAGAAAACTCAAGCATTGGCAAACCACCTGAGATATGCTGCCACCTATACAGATGTCAATGCACTAATATGTTTATGAATGGGAATGATCTACTGGGTCTGTAATGGGAATACCTTGTACACACTGTACACAGCTGTCACCTTGTGGTTTAGAAGAGGGGCATGCTAATTGCTTTATTTTTGACTGCTCAGTGAAAAGTTTTTTGCTACTGTGTTGGGATTTTTGCATGGAAATAGTTCTATTAGAGCTTTAATACTTTCACATATATCTTACAACATCATCATGCTTATCTCCATGCCGGAAATGAAAATTCGTCACCGCAACAGTTGGGATACAAACTTTAACGCTACCTGATTAAATGAGCCTGCCCTACTAAGTAACTATACAAACCTCCGATCATGCATTTATGGTTTAAACACAGGATGTAGCGTCATACAAAGGGTTACAATGGGTCATATGTAGCCCCATCTGCATTTTACTTGGTGTTGTATATAGATGAGGCATGAGTTGTTTATTCAAACCTCACATATAAGTTAATTGTGTTTCTGATAATTCTCCCTACATTACTATACAAAATGTATGCCATTCTTTGCTGCTTTTCCCCAGTTGTGTGTATGGTAAGGGTGAGGCTATCCGTAACTTCATCTACATCTCGGACCTGGTGGCTGCATTCGACACCATCCTCCACCAGGCGGTACCGGGGGAGGTGTACAACATCGGCACCGACGTCGACATCAGTGTCAGCCAGCTCGCACGCCTTCTCATATCTAAGGTACCCTAAATTCCCACGGGTTATACGCGAACCAAACCTCCGGTGGGGGTTATACAATATTCTCAAGATCTAGGTGCGGGTAATACGAGGTATTTTAGACGTAAAGTACAGTGTAGGTGCGGGTTATAGGGTTTTCCCAAAGTCAGGGTGCGGGTTATATGTAAGATGTGGGTTATACATGGGAAATGGTAACGACAAAGCCTGCTTATATGATGATATATAATTAAGTACAATCCAATATGTGTACATCATCTTTCGCCATACTTTTCGAATACCAATTGTATAAAATTATACAATGTATTAATTGTTCGAAGTACTAGTCGTTTCACCTTGGTAAAAGCTCGTCCGTACAAATATATTTTATATCTCTGCACTATTTCCTGTGTTTGTAGAAATTTAAATCGATTTTTAACATTTGTCATGATTTGATTCCCCACAGCTGAAAAACATGCCGATAGATTCCCCAGAGGTAGACGAGCACATAGAGTTTGTGCAGGACCGTCCGCTGAACGACCCGCGCTACCCGATGGACACCACCAAACTGCAGGGGCTCGGCTGGGTGCCCTCCGTACCCTGGGACGAGGGGCTGCAGAAAACTAGTAAGTGTCGAATGGCAGTAGTTCATGTTCAGTTCACTCAGGTTTAGAGACCTGTACTGACTACAGGTGTTTGTCTCAATTAAAGAATCTATTGTTATACTTTTAACACATATTTCAGAAGTAATAGTAAGAAATAGTACCCCTGTTTTTACACTGCACCCCTACCTCATGCCATACCTGGATCCTCCACTCAGAAATATACACAATACTAGTACAATACATGCAACCAACAAATACAGTTTGCTCCTCATAAATGATATCACACACACTTAACAACTGTTATTTTGGTCCCCAGTTGACTGGTACCTGGATGAGAGTAACCTGCGGCGGTGGCAGAGTGTGGACGAGGCGCTGACCACCTACCCCTCAGCCTCCAACACCATGCGGTTCGCACAGGACCAGACCACCACCCGCGGCGCCCAGAACCTGCTCCGCACACCCACACACAAGAAGCCCAAACTGGGCTAAAGCCTGCAGCTCAATACTCAACGACGAACTGTAAAGATGTCATGTCTTTATATAAATAATTCTTAAGATTTTTATTCTATTGTTCAAAGAAATAATTATGATTATTCAAAGGGCATTTTAAGAAAGATTACCAAGTTGATGGTTGTATACTCTTTGAAGGTGCCATAAGATGAACATATCATTAGGGTTTTACGGTAGTTTTAAGCACAAAAGAAGATGGTACCATTTTTCTTATGCATTTGTATTTTTAAAACAATATTTTTAAAATGTTACGTATATATCCTGGTCCGACAGAAACTACATGTATGGTCCGTCCGTTTAGGTCTGCGACACTGCTCATCCCACATGTTGTAAGTTACGTGTCCCTTGGGTGCCGACAGCCTTGAAATGTAGTAAGTTATTTTTTTATAAGAGAAAGGTATATTTTTGTCTTCATTTTGCTGTCTATGTCAGTACCAGCATTTGTATTTGACATAGTTATGGAATATTGAATATGTCCTCACTCTGGGAATGACTTATAAGTGGGAGTCAAGGTTTATATTTCTCACACTGTTTGAGTTCCATCCATTACTCTTCCATAGAAGAGAGATAGTGGAGCGATCGTCATGTATAGGGTCATAAACTCTATATCAACATAAATCAAGATCGTGTATGAGGATGAGTTGCAATATTTATAAGGGATTCAAAGTGGTTCATGGAATCGGATGTGTTTCATGATAGTTATAGATTGTCATGGAGTGAGGTCTAACGGTTCTAAACAAACATTCGACGTGCAATGTAATAGATGTGTGAACAGAGTATATACATCCTAATTAAGCATGATATCATGATATCTTCATAGTAATGATACTAGTATTTATATATAGTGGTAAACATGCACTCACTCACTAACTCTCACTCACACAATCAATGATCCATTCACATACTATATTACTTTAATTGTTTAGTAGGAAATACATTCCAAATATTTATATATATAGAGGTCTAATAATAAGAATAGCTGAAGATCACTACATCTCAGTTGATTGCATGTATGCTGTCGGTGTTCTTTGTTGAACATAGTTAAAATAGTTTTAGATACTGTATACTATATTGTTAAATTCATTCATATTATATACATATGTACCGGTAGTTAACATGTAATAACTTGACTTCTTCTCCCCATTACCTGGTGATATTCGACTCGGTGTGTAAGGGTTGCGCATGTACTGTTTAGTCATCACAAAATCCCATTTGTAGAGTTGTGATGATTGCTTTGCAGATATACATTGTAGTATACCGTACACGAATCTCATGGCATATTCAATTTGTTGTCGCTCATAAGTACAACTGATATTTATGTGAAGATAATGGTCAAAATTTTTTAGTGAGATTGACGTGTTTACTCTTTTGGTCGGAGAACATTCAAATCAGCATTTATGGGTTGAAAGAATGCTTTAGGAACTGGTAATATTGTAAAGAAATGAAAGGACATGTCGTACATGTATTTCCCCATCATTGATAAAACAAAAAACAACAACAGTGAAACTGCATATTAAACGTGTGTAAAATACCAAAAAATTCAACAGATATATATATTGCCAAATAGTTACCATACATGCATTCAGTGCTAATAGGTTTTTCAATGTTCACTTAAGCCAATATTGTCACAATTGCGGCTTCAGAAACAGAAATTGATAATTAGAAATCGCACTACAAACATTCCTCACCATTCTGTGATGTTCAGTAAAGTGTACTGCACTATAAATATTGCCATCCAGGAGGATCTCGACAGATGTACTGGTTTACAGCATGAAGGGGACTAGATGAGGGCCTCCATGTCTCCTGTCGACATTTAAGAAATATTTTTATTCCTCCTGCCATTTGTCACTATTTCCCATGTCCTATGTCACCTGTCGATTTTAACTTATTTTAAAGGCCATGTCGAATTTAGGGGTCTATCCCTATGATGGATATTGTGAACTGTGGAGAGTATCTTTCCTAGAAATGGTTTCAGTTTTGATATTTGCTTTTTCTTGCCATTTTATATACCATGTTTTTATTTATGCCTAGTCTAATACTTTACAATAGCAATAGGTTTTATTTGTGCCGCTATCTTTCAAGTAATGCCGTGGTCAATTGTTCAACAATAATGAGCAAGGGGAAGGTTCTAAAAATGCCTGAGTACCGGTATAATGTCTTTCTTTAATTCCTCTTGTTTTAATTTATATTGTTTACTACAATGCCAATACCGGTAACCTTGTAAAGTTGTAACCTGAGATACCGGTACACGACTTGATCAATGTACATGTGACATTCGCAGAACATCTATCATGATTGTGAGCAAATTGTTGCTTATCCCATGTGTTCATTATACTTATTCCTCAGGAATACTTACATGATGTTCAACAAAAAAGTGTAATGGTAAAGCGCATTTATCATGTCAGTGTATAGATGACTTGTATCCATACATAGGTTCTGTCTGCTGCTGTGATTCAGTTGGGCCACATATAGGGGTGAATCCACTGAGGCAAATCCGTCGGATTGGACGAGATTCGTTCACAGGTTTAACATTGTGAAGGTGCATCCGATATGACGGATTTGCCTCAGTGGATTCACCCTCATAGGCGTTTAACCCTTTAAGGATGCATGTCGCCAAAAGATGACATTTGTCGTCATGATGCACCAATGCAGCCCCGGCGAGTAGATTGGAGCATCACGCCGACCCTTTAGGAGTGTCTCGATCATGTAGGGTCGGCATGATGCTTGAATGCAGCACTGGCTAGTTACTCGCCAAGGCTGCATTCATGCATCACATGTGACGACCAAGGCATGGTGCATTAAGGCATCCAGCCGTTCTTAAAGGGAAGGCGGATCTGGGCACATGTCAGTCTAACTGGTCAATGCCAAGTGGTACCTGCAGCCGCCGGTGGTGGCGCCACCAGCCGGCTCCCTATCACACATAGAACCATCACACTGACCTTGTATAATGCTTGAAAGAACTCATGTTTGTCCTATTAAAGCATTACCTTATTGGGATTAAAGCGTCACTTTATTGGGAAAGAGGGCCTCCCATCATAAGCGTAGTTGTTATTATAGTTTTAGAATTACTACCGGGTAATGGTCATCCGATGAAAACACATTACCATCTATAAAGTCTGTGTTCCATTTATTACATTAACATATTACTATATTATATACTGTTGTGTTCAAATGATATAAATATCTAACTGAAATGGTTTTGCATCATATTTCCCGATATCTTGACATTGGTTACTGGTGATATTACGTATTTAGAGAATGATTGTGATCTAGATAACTAAAGATTAAAAAAGAGAAAAAAAGACTAGAAGTAGAAACCACACCACTGGTGCCTCACTGACACTTGAAGTAATGCCTTATATTCTTTACACCACTAATGGCATGGAGGTATGCTATAGTACTTGTAATGAAACTGGTAAGGTCACATGGAAGTTGGTCTTCGGATTTTACTTTCCCTTTTATTAAAGTAAAGTAAATGACAATGTGTCTGTTCCTAGTTGTGACAAAACGTTCCTGAGGAAAAGGTAGACGAGTGGAAAATGTTGACGTCTTTTAAAAAAATGCATTGCATCACTCAGGTTTCTTGAGAAGTAGTTAATTTTGAGATATGATGTTTACGATATCCAGATAAATATGAAGGGCGAGCTAAGTTGTTGATTAATAGTACACCTCTTGGTGTAAACGATTGTCGACGAGGAATCTCCGCCCAGTCCATACGGTAATTGGTAAATCACGCTAACACAAATGAATAAAACTATTTACACTCATCATCTCTTGATGTTGTACTTTTCATTTCGCTTCTGACCTTATTCTCGATTGATTGTAGTGTAATATCGGTTAATTTGTATTGGAGGATTACCCATCATATTGTGCAAAGACGTAAATCGCATAACTTCATTTTTCACATAATAAACATACTTAAATCGTTATGATACCAATACTAAACCTCAGCCTATCCCGTGAGCTGACTGAATAGGCCAATTGTATTGACATCCTGATGGGCGCCCCTACCATAATGTGAC
The DNA here is from genome assembly GCA_947462335.1 of Harmothoe impar. Lineage (NCBI taxonomy): Eukaryota > Metazoa > Annelida > Polychaeta > Phyllodocida > Polynoidae > Harmothoe > Harmothoe impar. Next base: position 28,309,205 of record OX381714.1, on the reverse strand, counting down.
TTTTTAAGATGTCAAATACAATAGTTTCAAAGATTAGAAACATTCAAAGACGTCCTTGTATGCAGAGATGAAAGTGACCAATCTCAAAATAAAACTTGAAATGTTCAAATTGAGGCCTTGGGGTATCGTATTTTTTTAGGTCTTCGGATATGTAAGAAATTAAAAGGTGTATATTATTCTACCTTACTTGTAAATCAATATTTTTGAGTTTATAACGTGTTTATTCATAGAATGATTTTCAAAACACAGTATAATTTCAAATGAGATAGTACAAAGGCATTGTGAAAAATTTGTTTTAACATTTACTTAACAAACATTCTCAAACAAAAGACAAGCATTCTCAATCTCATCTCCATCCCAGATAACTAAGGGGTGCATTTGTTTTTTCCCATCATCGTTTTACAGTGGAAATATAATGAACTGAGGTTATAGGCACTTTTGCAATAACTGTATTAGAATGGAAGTGAATCCCCTTTTAATTTGAACATTAAAACATGTCTATAAAATTCACATCCAATTTTTCGAAGGGGCAAATTAACATTCGTCTGACCAAAGTCGAAATAAAGGCAAAATAAATGTACCTGGTACCTGTATCTATAACAATTACTGATGTGTCACTGACAAATAACTGACTGGAGTTTAAGCAAGACTATACAGGTATTGGTTTTGACTGGTCGCCATGGTAACCAGCAAGTATTCTCACTGTCTGGGTGCCCCTGATTACCCTTTCACTTGGCATGTTCTGGTATATGTCACTGGGTTGAATGTGAAAAAGACCACGGGCTTATAATGTCTATGCATAATGAACAAGAATCTCGCTTATTACAATAAATATGAATGTGTCAAAGTTTACATCCTCGATGTATACACTCACTCCATTTATCTCTGGCATACAAATACGATATCCCATACATAATACATTGCATTTGCTTCTCAAGTTTTGCTGTAAGAGGTAGTGAGATCCATATTTACTCATTTTGCAGCAATCATTTTCTCTCAATATCAAGTACGTACTCAATATCAAACGACCATGATTAGGTAGCTTGTTATACGTTGGGTACCATATAAAGAATATATACATATTATATACACATCCATATCCTAATTGATGATGGACCGATGAAGGCACTTCTCCTATGGCCGCCCGCGTGCTTCGTGCCACCACTTCATGAATGGTTCCCGACTGTCCCAGATATACTTATGTCCATACTTTATGTACCACCTGCAACATACAAGAAATCAAGTATTGCCCTAAGCATCATTTACACAATTCAAAACCGTCATACTGTTTTACTACTGTCGAAATCGATGTATTTACCCACATGATTAGGCTAAACGATTTTTACCAAAAAGCTACAAATACACATCCTGCTGGTAGTAGTACAATATGGTTATCTCAATATGATTATTACATTTCTAACCGATATACGCTGAAGATACGACTGTAAGTGAGGTAGATCTCAAGAAAAGGTGAAAAAACACATGGTATAGAGTTGAAAATCATGCTACTTACAAGCCAAAGAGAATGCCACCTAAATGAGCAGCGTGGTCGAAGAAGCGCCACCGTAGAAGAACACCAAGAGTGTCAAAGCATATCAATGACTTCATTGCCTGCAAAGATAGCATGATATAAATATAATACAGTTAGCTTATTTCTATATGTTTTATCTTTTCTTTCCCAACACAGTATTTGTGACCAAGGCTAATCATAACAATTGCTAAATAATGACGGTCACTTCTGGACTTAATATAATTATTATGAATTATTTAGTTGTTCAGAATAATGTCTCAGGTTGAAAGGTATTCCCTCAAACCCTCTTTTAAAACTAAATTTAACCCCAAAATACACTGAATGAAGAATGTTAAGTATGAGAAATGGTACTTACTACATCAGCGGAGAAGGAGTGTGGGATGATGTCGCCGACGAAGGCAATACTGAGCTGTGCATTAGGGTACTGACTGCACACCATACCCAGAATAGCCATTATGGCTCCAGACTGAAACAAGCAAAGTGCTATTTAATTTGGGAACGGTTTGTACTTTTAACATCTCTTCAGATTCTTTTTTTTATTTGGGAAATACCTTTATCAATATTTATGAATATGACCGGAAAATATTAGAACTGTATTCCTGCTACTATATGTATAAAACCTTAACACAATTATGATCTAAAGTGTACAATACTTACAGCACCAAGTGAGGGGACGGGACTAGCACGCACGACCTTCAGTACATAACTGGAGAACCCTGACACCACACCTGCAAAAGGCAATCTGAGGGTGAGTCGTTGTAATTGTTAAAAGGTTTTTTTTTTAAATTTAAATTGTTCTCCTTCTTCTAGTCTTTCAACTGTCACAATTCGCATTCAGAGATGTTTGGCATTTTAGTTTTGGGGTATGTATGGAAGGTTTTGAATATAGATCAATTTCTAGCACAGTATTTTCCTAGCAGTGCGCCAACCTGGCCTTCAGGGTTAGAGTATGAGCAGTGTGCTTACCAGCCGTGAGGTAGGTGGCCAGGAACTGCTCGCGGCCGAGCAGGTTACAGACGGGCTCAGCGAAGGACCAGAGCACGTACATGTTGGCGGCCAGGTGGAAGGTGGAGTAGTGACTGAAGGTGGACAGCAGCAGCGACCAGCACGGGGCACCTACACACACAACACCAGTTACTCCACAGAGTTATACATATTACATCCCGTCATCTATGGACATTGGTTTAAGGACTTTCTTTTTAGTTCTAAGAACCATTTTCTTTGTGCTACTTAGATTAACCATAGATTTGCAATATATGCTGGTATCTGCCTGGACTGTTCTCATCGGTTCAAAATCCACCTGAGACGGGGTAGGTGTACTGCAACATGAGGGTTGTAACTTGAGACGGGGCTGGTGTATGCTACTTCAGTATGACATTTTATAACCTGATCTGGTGAGCTTTGACGTGAGGGCTATAAAGTACTGACCCGAGACGGGGCTAGTGAGCTTTGACATGAGGGCTATAAAGTACTGACCTGAGACGGGGCTAATGAGCTTTGACGTGAGGGCAACAAAGTACTGACCTGAAACGGAGCTAACGAGCTTTGACATGAGGACTATAAAGTACTGACCTGAGACGGGGCTAACAGGGTTGCCACCAACAAGGTAGATTCAAATTCCCTGACTTTTCCCTGACATTTCCCTGACGTTATATCAAATTTCCCTGACAATCGCGACATAAACCCTTTGTTTTTAAATGCTCGCAAATTATGAATATGCACTCTTTTTAAAGTTATTTTCCACTTAGTGAGTGGTCATCATCTAACAGGGGTTTTGTGTATCGCGTGCGCGCAAAAAATTTACCCCCTCGTTTTTGAGGATTTAGATACTTTTCTCCCTTAACATCATAATGAAATATGTACAGGCTTTTTCAGAGAAAACGGTGACTTTTTTTTGTATTTCAAAGATTTTCCCTGACAAATAATTTTTTCCCTGACATTTTCAGAAAATATCATTTTCCCTGACATTTTGGCAAAAAATCTGAAATTCCCTGACATTTCCCTGACCTGGAACGAAAAATATTTTCCCTGACATTTTCCCTGACAGTGGCAACCCTGGCTAATGAGCTTTGACATGAGGACTATAAAGTACTGACCTGAGACGGGGCTAATGAGCTTTGACACGAGGGCTATAAAGTACTGACCTGAAACGGGGCTAATGAGCTTTGACATGAGGGCTATAAAGTACTGACCTGAGACGGGGCTGGAAGAGAAGTACTTCAACATGAGGGGTTGTAAGGTCGGGATGCGCCACAGACAGAAGACTCCGACATTAACGCTGATGATTCCTGTCACAAGCTTCTTGCCTGGACTCAGCCCATTCCACCATGAATTGACCTAAAAAGGTAAATCAATATCTGTCTCTCAACAAAGACCATACATTCATACTAGTTTTGGTTTTTGTCTCTTTTAAAGACCATACATTACAGTGGGTTGATATTGTAGCTTGTGGGGAGCCTAGGAGCCTTGCCGGCCGCTGCACTGATCACTATCAATAAAGGGTTTCTCGCTATAACCGGAAGGCTGGCTGTCGTGCCTTCTCTATACATATTGATCAAACTGAATAGTTACCGTATGCAGTACTGTATGCATAGATACAGATGTAAGAATTCCTACACATGGTACCTTGCTACTGGTCATATTGGTCTTGGTCATAAAGAATTTATTTTTTAAACATTTAAACATTATATCTTAGAGGACAATTTCCTTCAACTGAGATAATGTTTAGATAGCTGAGAATCAGTTGACAGTAAGCCCAGGTTGATATATTTTGTTCCGCTAGGTATTGCGATGTGATTCTTCAGTCTGTGAAGAACCCTGAATGATGTTTGATTCATAACATTTAATTTTTGAACAAACAACTATCAATTACACTTACGTGATGTCGGAAGCCACCAGCCTTGCCGAAAAATTTGTGAGCATTATTGTGGTTGCCGAGTTTGTACTCTCCGACCAACTTACGTAAAGTCTCGTACTGCCAGACTGCAGCAGCACCGAAACTCACTCCGCTTACCTGCAAACAAAAATACATAATTTTGAAATCACTTGCACTCGTATCATTTTAAAATCAATTTATCTACTTGTATCATATCTGTAAGCGGTTAAGTCTTCGTAATATCACCCTTGGAATTTTGATACAACATTACAGAGTTGAGACGCCACTTTAGATAATTTGATATTCTAATCCTTAGTAGCCTACATGAATCAATCCATCAAGGATACCTAGAAGATACAAATTGCTAGACTCAACAATCAACAGCATTTTCAATTTTAAACAGACAGAACTAACCAGCAGGGTGAAGCCAAAAGGCTTGAGTAGGTCTCGCAGACCGCCTGACTCGCCACCCAGCTCGTCCACCGGAGACAGGCTGCGACGTTTGCCGGTGCGTATCCTGCGTGTCCATATCGTCCATGGCTGAGATTTAGTTGGCTGTCCCAAACTTGGCGTGAACCCGCTGAATTTGTTATACAGTGTTTTCTGTGGCCCCACATACCTGTAAATAAACCATTTTCAATAATTTCATATTCATCAACTGCAGGAGACAAAGGTTAATGTCCATACCGGTACAGGGAGTGTTGGGAGCTACAGTGATGTCACACAGACCTGTGTACCGTAGACGTTATCTAGCTTTTCTAACAGCTGATAAGGGATCTGGGAAAGGCCACTTAACATACTGGTTTGGTAATATATGAGGAAAAGGTGTTAAAATCCTTATCACAAGAGATCTCGTCTTAACCACCTGCAACAAAAGGCATTACAAAATCTGATTTAAAAAAAAATACACTTTAGAGATTTTTCCCAATACACTGCCTATAGAATAGTAGATGGCTATAGGCATGTAGCTGGATGCATTAATATTATCAACAGGCCTTATCTCGCTGGTGCCAGATCAAGCAATGGCCACCCGCAAAAGGCCTCCCGCTATCTTGCTATACGGGTCTAGCATAATCCGGTGATCCACTGCCGCGAGTTTGCTGCGAATGATGCCGTGCCAGAGAAACTTGCGAGTACACTCGTAAAAATCAAAACTTTTAGATTTCTGCAAATTTACTTGCACGTCACACTCTCTCGCAACGACGTTTTCGCAGGGACTCGCAGCAGCAGATCCACTGCTGGAACCTTTTCTCCATGTTTACACACATGGGTGCAATTCGCAGCAAATTCAGGTAGCCGGGGGCTAGGGTACACGGACTTTAGGCACCTGGTCTTTAGGCACCCTGCCTTCAGGCCCCCCTGACCACAGGCACCCTGCCCTTAGGCCCTCCGGATCTTAGGCTCCCGGTCTTTAGGCACCCTGGCCATAGGCCCCCTGGCTATAGGCCACAACCTCCTCACATCCACTACCCCCTCCTCACGTCCAACACCATTTCCTCACGTCTACCACCATTTCCTCACGTCCACTACCACTTCCTCACGTCCACTACCATTTCCTCACGTCCACTACCATTTCCTCACGTCCACTACCACTTTCTCACGTCCACTACCATTTCCTCACGTCCACTACCATTTCCTCACGTCCACTACCATTTCCTCACGTCCACTACCACTTCCTCACGTCCACTACCTTTTCCTCACGTCCACTACCACTTCCTCACGTCCACTACCATTTCCTCACGTCCACTACCATTTCCTCACGTCCACTACCATTTCCTCACGTCCACTACCACTTCCTCACGTCCACTACCATTTCCTCACGTCCACTACCATTTCCTCACGTCCACTACCACTTCTTCACGTCCACTACCATTTCCTCACGTCCACTACCACTTCCTCACGTCCACTACCATTTCCTCACGTCCACTACCACTTCCTCACGTCCACTACCATTTCCTCACGTCCACTACCATTTCCTCACGTCCACTACCATTTCCTCACGTCCATCATCAAGGAGTTGGATGTGAGGGAGGGGGTTGGACGTGAGAGAAGGGGTTGGATGTGAGGGAGGAGTTGGGTGTGAGGGAGGGGGTTGGACGTGAGAGAAGGGGTTGGATGTGAGGGAGGAGTTGGATGTGAGGGAGGGGGTTGGACGTGAGAGAAGGGGATTGGACGTGAGAGAAGGGGTTGGATGTGAGGGAAGGGGTTGGACATCATATGATTTATTAGAGAGGGTTGGACGTATGATATGGACGTGAGATTTGTGCCTACAGGCCGGGGGCCTGTAGTCAGGGTGGCCTGAAGGCAGGGGGCCTCAGATCCGGAGGGCCTGTGGGCAGGGGGCCTGTGTTCCGTGGGCCTGTGGGCTGGGGGCCTACAGTCAGGAGGGCCTGTATTCCGGATACCGGGGGCTAGACCCCCATCTCCTTATCAAGCTAATCCCTCCTTTTATCAAGCTAATCCCCTCCTTTCACACCTCATGCAATTAAAATTTAACATGATAAAGCAGGCCTAGCCTAGGCCTATTAACGGGAGTGATCATTTTTTAACAACAGGGGGGGGGGAGCAAAAGATTTGGACCCCTCTTGGGGGGGGGGGGGTCAAAAAATTTAACCTGTTTTGAGCCAAAAAGCCCACGCATTACTATGCTTCAAATTTTTTAAGGGCCAGCGCGCGAGCCGATTTTCAACCCTAAGGGGGGGGGGGTGTAAAAAATGTCGGGGCTCCGCGCGGAAACCCACCACCCCCCCCCCCCCCCCCCGTTGTTAAAAAGTGATCACTCCCTAGCCTAAGATCACGAATGAGAAAATTAAAAGCTAGGGCCTAGTAGGCGAGCCTATACATGTAGGCCTACCGGTATGATTAAATCTCGCTACACATCTGATTTGGATCACTTCGAGATATGCCTTTAGCTGGCCCCTTGCCTAGCGATGACAGCCCAATACACTGGTGTCGCGCATTGTATCTGCCACTATACTAAACTGTTGTTAGTAAAATTGACATAGGAAAGGCTCTGTTTGTCAGAATTACATGTGGGTGATATGTAATTAAAGAGGGAACCCTGATCTATCTATTGGTGGGTGAAGTTTTATAGAAAGAGTTATCAAAAATGTGTGTATAGCTTTGGTTTGTAAGCGAGATTTGGTTTCTGCCAGACCACCCTGCATCAATATTTGGTCAAATCAGGATACCTGTAGCAGAAACCATTGTAATAAAGGGTATTACTTTATGTTAACAGATCACAGAGGGTTATCATCCATATAAGAACATTAAAGGCTACAGTTTAAGACCATTTTGAGAAAAATCTGCTGACATTTAAAGAAAATATTAGTTCTGAAAGACTCGGAAGTTTGAGACAATTTTTTGAGAAAAGTATTTAATTTATAAGCTAACCCAACATAGGGCCTTATTCTACCACATTTTTACTTCGTAAAAAAGTTTGGTTGTTATGTGTAGGTAGCTGCGCTTTTCTGCGCTTTTTAAGGGAGTAAATGCATTTTTTGTAAAAAAAAAAAAATTCTTTTTTGAAGATCTGTGTTTGACCTGTGACTTATAATACTTATAATTCTAGTCATAAAACAGCCCTTATATATGTTAATCTCCTAATTCTTAGCTTTAAGGTGATGTTATTGGTTTATAAATCGGCCTTTTCAATCCTAAACTATGAGCATTTATGTAAAGCAATGCCCAATGACACCGCACGCAGTGTATGTTTAAGGGTCGGTCTTATCTCAACATTTTGGCAAATATGCTGGCCAGGGAATGACAAAGTTTTTTACGATGCTGACAATCAAAGTGCCATAGAATCTCTTCTAGTAGGAATTTTGATGTGCTGTAAAGTTCTATGAAAAGCTGCTTTCCGTGCGCTTCGTTTGAGCTATTTCTTGTGCAATTCTGGAGGGATCCTGTTTTTGGGCTGTCATCGCTACCTTGCCTTGGCCTTTTCAAGTTGCATAAGCCGCCTACGTGACTGGGCGATAATATGCGAAACGTTTACTCCAACCTTGATTTTTACAAGAAAAATACCTTATGACACAATCGATTGAGATAAATCTTTGCCTTAATGTGTAGATAAGTGCGTCACGAGAATATCTCACCTACCTATGACTTAGTAGATGAGAACTAGAACAAATAGCTTTCAGTGCAGGTCTGCTGAAAAATGCCATGACCTCTGTACTTCACTTTTCCCCCTTCGGGTGGCAGCACTAATGCGTTTGCTTTTGACTCAAGTCACCAGGTGGCACTACAAATTAAATTAAAATACTTAAATCTACAATTACTAAGCATATAATCAAATTATATGGTCGTTAGTTCACAAATTACTCGTATTAGGCAGTCACTTTAGATTGACAAACAATGAAAACAAAGGCATAGCATATTTCATTTTAATCCTCATATTTTATGAACGGAATCATAAACCTTCTTGTCAACGGCGCATCACTGACTTGCCAATTTCTAAAGAAAGTTGGGAAACAGCTGGAAAACATTTGCAAATCACTTCCTGAAAGTTTGTAAACGTTTCTGGAGTTAGATAACAACTGGTAAGTAGGCATCTAGTACATTTATTATGATACAGTAATGTGAAATGAGTCGATATGTTGAGCGCTATTCACCAATTTGTGCAGAATGCCAATACATTCTGCTGGCACTGTGTACTGACTGTGGCAGTCTGTGTGTGGGCGTGGCACTGGCAGAGGAAATAGTATTTCCTCAAATACTCGTCAGATAGCCCTACCCCTGGCAGGCCCCCTGACCCTGTTGATAAAAAAAACTTTATCAGAGAAGTTGAGGTTGGGCTACAGAAGGGGGTTCTACCACCAGAATAAAAACAGGTGCTCGCACATTCCCCGAGATTTGTATCCTGCGCAGATTGGCATTCTGTGCGGCTCTGATCCTGCGCTATTTTAAATGTGCATTTTAAATAGTATTTACAAATTGCGCTGCGCAGAATGTCAATATTGGTGTTCTGCGCAAATTGGCGAATAGCGCCCAACAGCCGTTCTGCGGGGTCCTGATCCTTTGCTATTTATTTGTAAATGGCGCAGCGCAGGATACCAATATTATGTATACCGGTAATCTGCGCCGATCGGCGAATAGCGCCCAGCACCTGTTCTGCACATCCCTTGATATGTTTACTTTAAAATTCTATCCCTATTTTACTTGTTATAGTAGTAGCATGAACGTGAAAACGGTAGTTATTTTAGATTCATGCTAGAAATTGTACGGCGTGATAATTCTCACCGATAAAACTCCTGTCTCCATCGAGTCTCCATCACTTTTATTGACATCATATCAGTCTTCCCATTGCTAATATCAGGGAGGTTATAGGCCTAGAAGAAGATACTCTAGCTCTAGCCCCATGTTAATATTATATTTTATAGAGATCCACTGAATAGGACCTTTTCAAAGTTAACTAACTCTGGGGTTTCAGAAGACTAATTTCCAAATGAGATTCCTGTATATCCCTGCATGTTTAAAGTGTACAGGTATCACTATCAGACTCATAGAGGGGGGTGCAGATGGGTCCCCCCCTGAGGTCGGAAAGTCGCCGAAATTAAGGGGCCTAGGTCACAAAGTCGCTTTTTTTAACCCTTTATCCTATAGCCATTTTTGACCAAAAGTCGCTAGGTCGTTTTTATTATTGCCCTAGGTCGAAAGTCGCCTCCAAAACGGCCCAGGTCGCCAGGTCGCTTTTGTCCCATCTGCAGCCACATAGAGGGGCCATAGAGGATAGTTAACTCAAACAGTCAAAGATGATAGTTAACTGCAAGATAATCTGATGGCATCTGTAAAGGTTTACTACATGTAAAACGGTGCACACAAATGATTTCTGTTCCATCAGCGGGCAGGGGCAAACAATTTTCAATCATCAGGGGAAAGTCCCGGGGGCGGGGGGGGGGGGGGCGAAAAAAGCCTGCCCCTTACTAAGTTACGGCAATTACATTTTGTACTATAGGTCATGCTCGGCCATGATCAATCTGAACCCTGCTGTGACTGTGAGGGGGGGGGGGGCTGTTGTTAAAGATGGCTATTGCCTAAGCACCCTTATCCTGAGTCAATGATCATGTAAATCACACTTATATATCGGTTTTGCCCTTACAGGTAGACAACAAGAAGCCCCACGATGACTGCTATGGACCATCAACCCTTACAAGGGCTGCAGCTGTATCCAGAGTATCTGCGGCTGCTAGATCCATACGAGGACGAGGAGGAACCTGCAGTAATAAAGCAGCTGTATAAACGTGCTGATGAGATGCGGATGCCGCCCTGCACAGGGTTTAAAGACAAAATGATAAAGAAGTGGGTGATAAACATGGATGTCGCATACAAAAGTATTTCTACCATCCCTGAGGCTGAGAGGGAGCAGTTGATGATGTCATTCCTAGGATTAACGGTGAATACCTGGATTGGCAGTGTTCTGCTCGAAAAGATAGGAAAGGTAGAAGAGCGGAGAACCTGGGCGTTTGTGCGTAAAGTGGCCGTTGAAGAATGTCTGGAGGACGCGGAGATGCTCCGCTTTAATCTAAGGAACCTTGTGCAGGCGCCTGCCGAGAGTGTCTATACCTTCAACCAGAGATATGCTACGGACCTACCTTGGGCTTTTGAAGACGTACAGTTGGAACAGCCCATCGTCCAGGAATTCTTGGTGACTGACTATATCCGTGGGCTGAGAGAGGAGGACATCAGATACAAAACTATCATTAAACAGCCAAAATCTGTGACTGATGCCATGTTCGCTGCTGAACACGCTGAATATGTCGCCAACGTGGTCAAGGATGGGTCTGAATATCGTACCGCAAAGCCTTACACCATTGTGTCGTATCGGCAAACGTCCTGAGAAGCAGCAGGACGCCCAGAGGCACAGGCAATTCTAATGGACCACACACCACTTGAATATACATTTACTACAAATATATAAATATAAATGCACTATTATATTATGTACAAGTATAACACTTTACACATTCTTTGATTACCATTATTTTTATCAGTACTACTACTATCCAGTGTCACTGTGCCTTATAATATTATGTGTATCGTTAAGCATGTAGACCTACATTATTTTTTACGAACATTTACATACATCGACATTTTCCTTTGTTTTAAATTATTATATGGGTATACAACATATGACAGCAATGTATACAGGTGCTTTTTTATCGTGTTCACTATACGAGGTTTGGTAGCAACGCCAACAGACAAATCAAGGACAGGAGGGAAACTGTCATCCATAGTTCTATAGCATGCTTATACATGTATTGAAGTCACTTACAGATTGGTGCAAAGATAATGTATTTTCGTATGAGTATTATAATAACAATACCATATCAGATAGGCTATTGCTATATATCATCATGTGGTATACTATTTCTGATTATGGTATGTCTAATTGGATGGACATCGGACATGTATCTGAACATAAACAAATGCCAACACCCATTGATACAGTCTCTGATGTATTTCACAGGTGGGGGCTGGAGCCGTATCCCACGAAGCCACAGGCTGAGTAGGATGCACCCCATCCCATACTAGTGAAATACATCAGAGCAGTATCAATGTAGTTGACATTTGTGTTTATTTTTTCTTAGCCCATTGAATACAGCCACATCGTGTTCAAAGAGGGGGCATTGAATACGGTCCTTGCAGTACTTAAGTACATCTTGTATCTCAAAGATCTTTACATGTACCCTTTGTGTATACTTTATGGTATTGGTATGCATCTATTCTCAGGTCACTGCTTTATGTACACAAACTGCTAAGTATACTCTTATCAGATGGTTATGAAATAATGACTACTCGTTTGAATCCAGCATTTGAATATTAAAATGCCTCAAATGACAGACATAATGGTGTTCGCTTTATCTTATGTAGATCTTAGGATTAATTTAACTGCTAATTTCCTTTACAATATTTAATCTAAGAGCTGTCAATATATAAGATGGCATGTTTGAGAGGATCCGATAGAGTGAGAGGAGTATGGACGGACTTTATAGCAGCTGTTTAGATATGGTTTATGGAAAGACTAGTGCAATGGAAGGAAATCCTCTACATGTGTCGGAAGTGTCTTTAATATTGGCAAATTGAGTGGTTCACTCACTGAGATAATGAGATGGAGAGGACAGTGAGAGGAAAGCATTGAGTGCCAGAAATAGAAGGATAGAGGGATGTACGAAAGAACAGGAGGAATTATGGAAGAGACAGGGCCGGGGCGGAGGGGAGGGGTATTGGAGGTTCGAAAGGACAGAAGGGGGTATAGGATAACGTATTGTGGGATAGGAGGGTCTATGGGAGGAGAGGAGGGAGTAGGAGAGGACATGGAGAGGGACAGGAAGGGTGATGGGCGAGCATAGACAGGTACAAAAGGAGGGTATGGGTTGTAGTCTACATCCGAACAGGAGGGGTGTAGGAGAACATAGAGAGGGGCATAAGGACAAGAGGGGTATGGGAGAACATAGAGAGGGACATAAGGACAAGAGGGGTATGGGAGAACATAGAGAGGGGCATAAGGACAGGGGGTATGGGAACACATAGAGAGGGACATAAGGAGGGGGGTATGGGAGAACATAGAGAGGGACATAAGGACAGGGGGTATGGGAGAACATAGAGAGGGGCATAAGGACAGGGGGTATGGGAGAACATAGAGAGGGGCATAAGGACAGGAGGGGTATAGGAGAACATAGAGAGGGACATATGGACAGGGGGTCTGGGAGAACATAGAGAGGGACATAAGGACAGGGGGTATGGGAGAACACAGGGAGGGACATAAGGACAAGAGGGAGAACATAGAGAGGGACATAATGACAGGGCGTGTGGGAGAACATAGAGAGGGGCATAAGGACAAGAGGGAGGACATAGAGAGGGACCCGGGGGGCACTCCCTACCTTTTCTATAGTAACTATGTGTGAATATCACCTCAAATTCAGGACCCTTATCACGGGGATAATTTAACAAAATAGCACCCTATTCACGGGAAAATGATCAAAAATGGATACTCTAATTTAGGGGGACCGAGGATAAATACCCTTATGAAATGTGTATTAAAAAAATTGGCCCGCGAAAGGTAGGGCTTACCCTTACTCTATACATAAAATATGTATCTTTAACATTGAAAAACGTGGATTATTGTTTTATTTGAGAATTTTAGCCTTAAAATGTACCCCTTTTCCTCCAAAATTGCCTAGAAAGTACCCATATTCAAGGGCCCTCGCGGGCCCTTACCTAGGGTCCAAAAACATACCCTTTCCCTTGGAATCGTGTTCACACATAGTCAGCAATGCTGAGGGAGTGCCCCCCCCCCCCCGGGAGAGGGACATAAGGACAGGGGGTATCGGAGAACATAGAGAGGTATACATAAGGACAAGAGGGGTATGGGAGAACATAGATCGCATGGGAGGACATAGAGTGGTGCATGGGAGGACATAGAGGGCATAGAGTGGTGCATGCTCATAGGTGGCATCATCTACATTGCAAGCCAAGACAAATCATTCATGAAGGTATGGTGATGCCATTTTTTTATTATGGCGGCACAATGCATAGGGCAGCCACCAAAGCACAGCTGCACAAGCTACATTTCTCGGCTACAACAAGGAACTAAGGTTCCCTCCTATGTTCCCTATGACAAAAACTTCTGGTAGCGATGCTCTTTCCTCTGCTAACTATAGCAGCCAGCTGATTAACTGAAGCTGGTTCCTGTCATGTCCAAAAGTTGGAGTTTTAGGGGCCATAAGCTATAGCCCTCTATTGTGGAACCCTTTGTCATTTATAGATTAGATTTTTGGGTTAATATTATTACGAACTATTTTTGACCATATAGAAAAAAATACATGTACCGGGTAGCTCCAGTAAACAAAAAAAACGTTATGCACGTGTACAACGGTATATAACGGTTCTCTATGGCTCCTTATAATGGCAACACTCCTTGTTTGACAGGTTAATTTATATTATCTCATCTCCTAAATAGAATGTCAGCAGGAGAGAGGCATGACTATTTTTGCTCTCACGAGAGAAACCCCGCCTCCCCCATTAACAATAAATGACTCAGGACTCCTTATCTCACTGTAGGAACAGTACATAGTTAGCTGATCACCTATGGTGGGTGGTTGTGTTTGTAAGCAAAACTACAGGGGGTGATTTCACAGTATCTATCAGGAGTTAAACATTGTTAAGTTATGTGTTGGTGGCTATGGCCATGTATCATATAGTGCACCAATGGTTTTGGGGTATAGTGGTCTGTAAGAGCAGGAAATAAGGATGTTATGATATGGATGACTAGGCTAACTACATTAGCCTCCATAACAAGTACTAGGGTAACTACAGATACATGACTAGGCTAACTAAGTTACTGGTGAAGGGGATGGATGAACCAATGATGATATAAAATGACCACTCAGTGCCTGTTAGGACCCTTATGGGATGTGCATTAGTCATATTGGTATGGAGATATAACATAGTGCATGTAAAGCATAACAGAAGAAGAGGCAGCTGGATAATCAAGAAGGAATTAACCCATAACAAGGAACATGTTGCATGGACTAGGCTAATTATAAAGTCTAGGCTAACTCAAAATACAAGGCTGTACAACAATAAGCCTATAATACACCATTAAAATGGATTGCCTTTGGCTGTTTATGCATAATTTAAAGATGTACCAACCATGCACCCAGAGGACTATTAGTACTATACTGCATTTCACCCCATACTAGTTAAATCAGATTACATGTTATACACTTGTTTGACAGTCCAGCCTATTTACCCACCTGTAAGACATAACAGCTCCCCACCCCAATTTATGGTACCCAATCAACATAATAAGATGCATGCCTACTCTCACTGAGCCCAGTCAGAGAGAAAAAAGGTCATCAAATCTTCATAGGCATGATTTCTTATCATATGCTCAATAATACGCCACAGTGAGCCGCTGCTCAGCTCGCAAAACCCACACCGGAGGTCCCTTGTGACTGTAAAGGAACAAAATGTTTATAAGGATTAGTTAGATGGCTCCAGAGGGGTCAAAAGCGACCTGGTGACCTGGGCTGTTTTCCAGGCGACCTGGCGACCTGGTGTAATAATTTGAGCGACCTGGCAACTTTTGAAGAAATTTGGCTTAAAAATGGTCTTAAAAAGCGATTTTCTGACCTGGGTCCCTTAATTTCAGGGACTTTCCGACCTCAGGGGGGACCCCTCTGCATTCCCAGTTAGCCTAGTCCTTTTTACTTAGTTAGCCTAGTCACTTTTTCTCACAACAGACTGAGTTAGCCTAGTCACATCAATATAGTTAACCTAGTCTTAAATCTTTATTTCATGCTGATTTCTCTATTATTGCAGTGATTTAATGAGGCTAGCAGTCACCTACATGACCACATATATACCTAAACTAAGATTCTACCAACTATCATGTAAGAATATCAAGTATTTACACCACAAATAGACAGAATCTGTTAGCATTGCTTACTCAACGTCGGCCATTATTGATCAGGCCCAGTGTTCTTACAGTGTTATCTGGAGCCTGGCAGACACAGACCAGTGAATCCAGATTACAAAACACGTCACATCACTATACTGGTCCTTTAAGCATGTGGAGAACATTCCTTGTCTATTGTTTCAGGCTCTTCTCAACGCTTGCTGTAGTCCAAAGAAATGCATAAAAGGGCCACAGTTATTGCTTCACTCCCAATATGATTATGGAGATGCAGGGCAAAACGGGAAAGGACTTCTTATCCCTACTATACACAACCACTGAATGCCTTGTTGACAAGGCTCACTATGCTTATGTGTACCATGGTTACCCAAAGACTCTGACCAATCAGGGCCCAGGGATTTAGTCTATGACCTCACTTCCTCTGTGCACTCTCCTAGCAGAGTGTGTGTGCACTTCCTAATATGGGAACTATCTTGCAGCAGATGTTTAGGACTTAGAGGAATTTATGTGGGGATCATGAAGCCCCAATAAAGTTGGGGGATATTGAGACTCACTGTATTCAGTACAGTGGGTGTGGTACAGGTAGTGGTTTCGACTTAAATGTCTCATCAGGTGTGAATTATATATTAGCATGAGTTTGATTAGATCCTTATCAAGCTAATGTGAGTATTCTAAATAAACAAATAGATAGAATAAAAAAGAATAAGTAGAACTTGTTAAACTCTATGAGATTGATAAATGGTGGTTAGGGCCAGGATAAATCTCTTTGTTTTTGTCATTTTAATCCTACTATGTGTCCAGATTTGAGTGTCCAGTGTGTTGTGGAATAGTCCACTAGTGAAGAGGGGATTAATAATGATAAGTTCAGATATATGTAGTTTAGTGTGACTTGGCATGGTACACTGGTTAGGATTATCACTTGGTCAGACTTGGTGAATTAGTAGGCCATAGTCCCATTAAGTGTAGGCTCATGGGTGGGGGCAGTCTAAAAAAGTTATTGCTCCCGGTGATGCTAACAGAGCATAGGGTAAAAGGTTGGACAATGTCCGCACAAACTGAGTGTTGTGTAGTTTCTTTACCTAGGTATGTGTTACCCTCGTTGTTATGATCTTTTGATTTAACGGATAATTGAGGGCTTAGGCCTAGGTCTAGATTAGTCTAGTAGATTTAACCCATTTGGTGTGATGCTACAGAGTCGGTGCATCCACCGTCTTTCTTCCACATTTAATTCCGCGATACCTGCTGGGGTTCTTGGAGGGCTCTTTATGAAACTTAGGACTGTTATTTCAAAGCCTTTCCATTTTGACGGGGGTTGTGGAGATGCATACCAGCCTGATTACTGCCTTGGTAGCTCTACTGCTTGGGCAAACATGCAATGCTGCAGACGGGGGGACAGGACCTGCAGCCGTATACAGAATGGACACAGACCATCAGAAACTAGCTCCAGTCCACAGCCCCACCATCGAGTACGATAAACAAGGCAAGGTGCAAGACCTCAAGTATTGCCCAAAGGATTGCAGCTGCGATGTCAACATAGATGTTCGAAAGGGCAAGATTCTCCTTGGAGGTCAAATCCCACAACGCGAAAAATGGGCCAGAAAGTGTTGATTATTGACATAAAAACAAGGGGTAACTGTTGCCAATATTGTAAATCGCAACACTTGTCCCATGATCTTATGCCTCTCCAAATCCCACAGTGGTTAATAATAGGCAAGCAAAGTGTTGCGTGCAGGACTGGTTAATGGATCTGTTTGACGGGAGTTACTTCACAGTATGATTTGTCCTTACTATTCCCTCTCAATTAGCTTAAAGATATTTGGAGTGCCCCCCCCCTATATAAGCCAAATCATTGACATATTCCAATAAGCAACATTTTCTAGGCCTTCCAGGGGCAAATATCTAACTCATTTGATCCTTGTGATTTCCCAAATCACAAGACAAAGGCAACCCTTTCTCACCAATTTGGGCCTGTTTTCGCCAAAATAGGGCCCAAAATCGGTAATAAGACCAATTCACAACATTTTCTGACCCTCTCTCGCGTTGTGGGATTTGACCTTAGGGATTGCTCAAGTGACCCTACTGCAGATCTTGTAAAACTGTTTCACCACCATTTTCTTTATTTCACACATAAGGATAGTCGAGGCAAAAATGGCTAAAATCCCCTTACTGCGTCGTCCGACCTATCCTATGTCGAACATTTTGACCTTACTGGGAATTCCATTGATAATCTGTACTGCCAGAATTGGAATAGAGGGACTTGGAAAAGTATAGATCTCAGCTACAATATTGTGCAGAATATAACATACAATACGGGCATGTTCCAGGAGCTCATTTACCCGGATCTCAGCTACAACAATCTTAGTTCACTTCCTTGTAGTATGAGGCATATGTGGCTTATGAAGAGCCTACATCTTAGAGGCAACAGGATTCCAACGGTCCCGTGTGACGTGTCGACAATGTTGGCATTAGAGACCCTCAGCTTAGAAAACAATAGGATAACAAGCTTGCCTTGTAATTTGTCGGGGATCTCGAGCTTACGTTTCTTGAATCTAAGCTCTAATTCTATACAGAATGTGATGGAATTCGGTAAATACGGACAGAGAGACTGGACGAACGTCTTCATGCATGATGGCGACCACAGCTTGTGTCGTCACATTTATTTGAGCACACGTGACTATATGATTTACACGCCAGGTGGCAGGTCGGAACTTTGCCGCCTTGATTAACAATATGTAGGATCGCACATATTTCAATACTCCTTCTCGAGACTTACATATTGATGATAATGTTACTCTAACATAAAGGCTCCTTCTCAAACATAGATTTAGTTTCAATACTCCTTCTGAATGTTAAAGCATTTGAGAAATAATGTTCAGTGTCTCTTGAGATTTTTGAAGTCTTTATCTTGACTTATAAATGTTGTCCAGTAAACTGGTGTTAAATGTTAATTCTTGGGTTCCTCCAGTAAACTGGTAAAGTCCTTTGTATGACTCAATAGTCAAGTATTGTTTCTCAGATAAATACACAAATGAGTAAACAGCATTCCTTCTGTTACATACTAAAATAAACCAGTTACTTTAACTTATTTAGTTACACAAACTAGACAAATAGCGATCACTTGCTATTACCATTGAATTAAAACATAATGCCTAAAACTTGGAAAGAGAGGTCACCAGTACTTCATTTCCGTGTGAGGCTTCAGCCCTCACCTCCCTACTCTAAAGAAAGCTGACACATCTCCAGTGCCTCTTGACACATCTCCAGTGCCTCTGACACATCTCCAGTGCCTCTGACACGTCTCCAGTGTTACCAAAGTCCAAACACAGTACATAAACTTACTACTGCAAACGCACAGTTAGTGCTACCAAAGTCCAAACCACAGTACATAAACTTACTACTGCAAACGCACAGTTAGTGCTACCAAAGTCCAAACCACAGTACATAAACTTACTACTGCAAACGCACAGTCAGTGCCACCAAACACAGTACATAAACTTACTACTGCAAACGCACAGTTAGTGCTACCAAAGTCCAACCACAGTACATAAACTTACTACTGAAAATGCACAGTAAGTGCTACCAGCACAGTACATAAACTTACTACTGCAAACTCACAGTGTTCTACATAGTCCACTGCTACTTCCTTGACAGACATCACCTGCAGTCTCCTGACGTCACCTGCAGTCTCCTGACGTCACCTGCAGTCTCCTGACGTCACCTACAGTCTCCTGACGTCACCTGCAGTCTCCTGACGTCACCTGCAGTCTCCTGACGTCACCTACAGTCTCCTGACGTCACCTACAGTCTCCTGACGTCACCCTAGCCTCAGGTCGACACAAACATCACACAGACCCTCCTGGCTACTTACACGACCTCTGTAAATACCAGCCACTGTCTGTAACTCCCTGTAACTGTCTGACACACACCCCATGTCGATCTCCTGGTTGTGGTACACCTGTTGGCTTCACGACGTCCTCTGTGTGATACACGTATCCAAAGCATCCCCTACACGTATCCCCCGTCGACAAACACACAGCATTGATCACAACAACACAACACACCCCACGTCGTCCTACGTGTATAGGCCTACAGCTTTCACGAGCACAGCTGATATAGGCCTAGGCCTACACGTACCTCTCACACCCCACGTCGACTTGGTGTCCACAAACACGGATCAGCTGCTTCTCAAACCTGCTGACACGGCACTTTCCCGGGGCACCCTCGGGCCTTCCACAGCCACACCCGGCACCCTGTCCGACGTCAGCTCTGCCTGCAGCCACGCCCGGGCAGCCACGCCGCACGTCGTAGCTCAAAACTCGCCAATCAATCCCTGATCAATCCTCCATAATCCAACCTCAAATTCCTTCCAGCAGAAGCACCTTACAGCATTAGATGTTAATCTATCCACTGAATGTGACTGAGCCCGATAACCTGATGGAATTCGGTAAATACGGACAGAGAGACTGGACGAACGTCTTCATGCATGATGGCGACCACAGCTTGTGTCGTCACATTTATTTGAGCACACGTGACTATATGATTTACACGCCAGGTGGCAGGTCGGAACTTTGCCGCCTTGATTAACAATATGTAGGATCGCACATATTTCAATAGAATGTACAGTGTAACCTGGCAAAGGTTTTCAGTGTGCAGGTTTTGGATCTCAGCTATAATAAGCTGACGTCTGTTAGTTATTATCTGTCAACATTTAGAAACTTAAGTGTTCTAACTCTCAGCCATAACTATATATTGATAGTGTGGAATGCAGTTTCGCTGGTCTCTCTGCTTTAATGACGTTAGACCTTAGCTTTAACAGATTGACTACAATTTCTGCCCATTTGGGGAGCCTCCACACACTGCAATAAGGTGTAGATATCAGTAGGAATCAACCGACGACGCTATCATGTGATTTAACATCAATGTCACTGCTGGTGAGTTTGAATCTGAGCCATAATCACTTAAATGCCATACCTTGTGACATTTTCGAGATGTCAGCACTACATAATCTAGATTTGAGTAATAACAGATTCATAACAAGTCCCTGTGACAATTCGACATGGTATAGCCTGAATGTTTTGGATTTGAGCCTAAACTCAATGCATTACTACTTGTCACCAAGATCAGTAGTAAAGGCTTATAACCTCATCTATCAGCTCTTGAACGTTCCCTCCAACAGTATGCCATTTATACCGAAACCATACACGTGGGATCTTAAACAATACTACCGCTGGAATATAAGTGATTCAAAACGTCATCGTTTAAGCATGCACGTATCCCCTAGAATGCCTCAGGCATTACAGTATTGTAATATTACCTCTGTTACACTGAGACCAAATGTCGAGCTCAGACTTGGTAACAACCCCTGGGTGTGTGACTGCACTGCGGCAGCCCTGCAGCAGTGGCTGATCAGGAACCATAGACGCATTCAGGACTTGAATATTGTAAAATGCTTCTTTCCACCAAATACACAAGGCAAGGCGATAACAGATGTTGTATGCTCTGATCAGTTGGATCTCCTACTTCCAGCAGCAGTCATTGGGGCAATGATTACCATCTTGCTCAGTTGTTTGCCTCTCATTTTCTTAATCAGAATAAAACACAGTTTGAAGCGTCCTGATAAAAACGATTGGAAGCCTGTGCACTCAGATGAGGAGGGTGACAACGGCAAAGAGTTTGATATCTTTGTGACTTATGCAAATGAAGATGAGGATTATGTAGAAGGACACTTGATTCCTGAGCTGGAGAGACGGGACTTTAAAGTTTGCTTCCATCGTGTTCATTTCCTTGGGGGCCGTCCATAAATGACGTCACACTAATTTGGGCCATTTTCAAGACCCACCCACCCCCCTGTCACACTTTGTCACACATCAGCCAACACCCCCTAGAAAATTATGTCACAGATGTGCAGACACCCCCCCCCCCATGCGAAAGGCTTAGTTATGTGCCCCTACATGAGTACCCACTCTTTTTTACTGTGTGAAAGTGTCGAATTTTAGCTGAAGGTCTGTGTCCTTGTGTCCATTTTTTAATGTATAAGGGGTATACTAGAGGCTTATCAAAAGGTCTGTGTTCATCGATTTTAGAAAAGGCTGTGTCGATATTTAACCCATGTAGAGGCACAGTTATGTATCATGTTACAGTTGTCCTATCAAAACTACTTTCTCATCACTGCTCAATTTGAGCAACAGGTCCCAATCAGCAAAGATATGTTGGGCCAACAGTAGTCAATGTTGGAATGACGTCAGATTCTGGCGTTGCTCCAACATTCATTTGTCCGTCCATCCGGACGTCGCCATGACGTCGCAAAGAAATGACGTTGGCCTAAGGTATTTTCTTTTAACATTGCACCAATGTCTAATGACATTGTGCCAACATCTAGCCAACCTGATTTAGAGGCTAAAGGTGATGTCGTTCAAACATATATTATCCTAAATTATCCCAATGTTCATTTGTGATGTTAGCCCAACATTGTACCAGATTGTACCAGTATATCGTGATTGAAGGATTTTTTTTTGGTGACAATTAAACTGCTTAGTACTAAAAACGCCATGAAATATAAATATATATATACCTTGCTTCAAATGTCATCAATTCTCCTCGACAGAGACATGGCTCTCAAAAATCATCATTTTATAGAGATAGCCATTTAGTTCTCTTTCAGTTTCACCTTCATCTCAGCTCCTTAGGGCCAAGAAGTGATACAGAATATGACCCTAACCCATGCCCCTTATTTGATTGTCATTATCCACAAAATGGTGCTCTCACAGAAATATTGCCAAGATTCTATTATTTCACCTACGAATTTAGTAATTAAACATTTTATAGCTTATAAATGGAATAACTCTTGCTTAAACATTTATACCAACCAGAGGGGTCATATTAGTGCACTATTATGGTGACAAATAATGGGGCTGCCTGGTCAAAATCTCTCCATACAACGATCAATGTCCTTTGGTGGACATGCAAAGCTGGGCCAACGTTGGGTTTCTTCTCATTGCTGGGAGTATTTTCAATGTTGGGCCAACATTGATTTGCCAACGTTGGCACAACATGAATTATCTGATGTTGAACCAACATTGGCAAATCACTGGGAGTATTGCCCACGTTGGTACAACCTAAATTTGCCAATGTTGTGCAATTAAGCCAATCATCCTTGCAGAACACCCCTCCCTGCAGTGGAGCAAATCTGGTTCCGCTCTTTCTCGCCAGATGGCAGCACAATCCAGTCTGGAGATAATTCCCAAGCCAGCCGGACAAATTCGACGCCTTAAAGCAGGCATAAAGTAGTCGCCCCATCATAAGTCTCTGCTTAAAGTGGCCCATGGTCGATCAGCCATGTAGGTTCTCCATGCGTGTGGGAAGAGAGGCCGACAAAGGACACGCGTTCCCCGTCGTACGGCTTGGACACCACATCCGTGGTGAAAAACATTGTACATAGCATGGCACTGACCTCGGCAGCTCATGCTTCCCTGGCACAGCAGACACCGTGATCTATGCGGCAGTTCTCCCAGGGCGAGGCCCCTCCATTGCACTACGGTTGGGTTGAAGCTTGCGATCATCCCAAATGTGGATGACTCGGGTGCACAGCGTCCGCGCTATCCCCTGACGTCTAAACCAAAGTAAAAAGAAGCCATCTCTCGCTCTCGAACCCCGTTCCCCAGGCACGTCGATGCAGCATGCACAAATGTCCTCTCCCTGATTCCAAACTGCCGTGTTCGCCCGCCTCTGTAGACCTTGATATTTGTGCGATTTGAAATCTGCGAAATTCGGCACGGAGCTAAGGAATCGGACATCGCAGCACAGCTCCCGTCGACCACGCTGCGCTCATTGCCCTGGCCGTAGCGCTCCCGGAGCCGCGCGTCCGCCATTCTAGCACCGTGTAAATGTTAACGTGGGCCCATATATATGTATATTCCATTTTCGGCACCAGCATGAACGATAGGACCACCCTAGCATGCCCCTCCCACCCCTCTCTATGTACTTCTGATGCCATCAGGCAGGCATGGCGTTGCTAAAATACCAGGAGTGCCCTTCTGAGGGCAGGCCTGCTCCTTGCCACGGCCGGTTGTGTAGCACGATAAAATATAATATACGCCATGTGCGAAGTGAAATGTCCCCACTGCTCCATTGGGCATTGCCATGGTCCTGGGCTGTTTCAGTATGTACAGAGCCTTTTCAGTCTGACCAGAGCACAAGTCTAGAGGGCTGGTCAGTTGCTGAATCCCCCGCCAGAGGGCAGGGCATGGTGGCAGTGGATGGCTTTGAACAACTTCCCTGCTTCAATTTCGCCACAGGAAACTCAATCTAACATTAAATACCCATCGGGATCAATTAGCATCGACCCTGAGGGGTACTCTGATGCATTGGGTAAATAGTCCTGATTGTAATTAAGCCAATCATCCTTGCAGAACACCCCTCACTGCAGTGGAGCAAATCTGGTTCCGCTCTTTCTCGCCAGATGGCAGCACAATCCAGTCTGGAGATAATTCCCAAGCCAGCCGGACAAATTCGACGCCTTAACCCTTTCGTGCCCAGAACTATTAGATGAAAGTTAGTTTCTTCACATCATCATTGGTAGATTGGGTAACCAATGAATATTTGTCCTGACATGTGCTTTATATTATATTTTCTGAAAGCTATTGAAGTGCTTCTTTCAATAATGTTCATAAAAATATTCTAATGTGGGTTGCCATGACAACAAGAAACATTCTTTTCGCTGATATCAAGCAATATTGTCATCTGAACACCAGATTTTGCTCTTTTAGGTGATAATATCCTACATTGGCTTAGAAAACGTTCTTTTGGGGTTCCAAATGAAGGCATATCTATTGGAAATAGATGGTTATTATCACTGTAACTGTAATCCCAGGAGAAAATCGTCAAAAAAGATTTTTAATCATTTTTTATCAATATTTTCACTATTTTATCAAATTTCTGTAATTAATCTGCCCTACTATTGCTAGAGCGCGCACTTTTAGGGCTTTTAAGGCCCTTTTAAACCACATTATATCTTCTAGTCCAATATGCCATCAACAGACACACACATGCTACCAAAGGGTACCTGGTATCGGTAGAAAGCCAATGTTATTGTGCTTGATTCAGTCTTAACAGGATCTCAATCTGAGCCCTAGGGCACCCAGGATACTCTTCTGAACATATATAGGTGTAAAAGCGCGCACTTTTGGAGTTCTGGGCACGAAAGGGTTAAAGCAGGCATAAAGTAGTCCCCCCATCATAAGTCTCTGCTTAAAGTGGCCCACGGTCGATCAGCCATGTAGGTTCTCCATGCGTGTGGGAAGAGAGGCCGACAAAGGACACGCGTTCCCCGTCGTACGGCTTGGACACCACATCCGTGGTGAAAAAACATTGTACATAGCCTGGCACTGACCCCGGAAGCTCATGCTTCCCTGGCACAGCAGACACCGTGATCTATGCGGCAGTTCTCCCAGGGCGAGGCCCCTTCATTGCACTAGGGTTGGGTTGACGCTTGCGATCATCCCAAATGTGGATGACTCGGGTGCACAGCGTCCGCGCTATCCCCTGACGTCTAAACCAAAGTAAAAAGAAGCCATCTCTCGCTCTCGAACCCCGTTCCCCAGGCACGTCGATGCAGCATGCACAAATGTCCTCTCCCTGATTCCAAACTGCCGTGTTCGCCCGCCTCTGTAGACCTTGATATTTGTGCGATTTGAAATCTGCGAAATCCGGCACGGAGCTAAGGAATCGGACATCGCAGCACAGCTCCCGTCGACGACGCTGCGCTCATTGCCCTGGCCGTAGCGCTCCCGGAGCCGCGCGTCCGCCATTCTAGCACCGTGTAAATGTTAATGCGGGCCCATATATATATGTATATTCCATTTTCGGCACCAGCATGAACGATAGGACCACCCTAGCATGCCCCTCCCACCCCTCTCTATGTACTTCTGATGCCATCAGGCAGGCATGGCGTTGCTAAAATACCAGGAGTGCCCTTCTGAGGGCAGGCCTGCTCCTTGCCACGGCCGGTTGTGTAGCACGATAAAATATAATATACGCCATGTGCGAAGTGAAATGTCCCCACTGCTCCATTGGGCATTGCCATGGTCCTGGGCTGTTTCAGTATGTACAGAGCCTTTTCAGTCTGACCAGAGCACAAGTCTAGAGGGCTGGTCAGTTGCTGAATCCCCCGCCAGAGGGCAGGGCATGGTGGCAGTGGATGGCTTTGAACAACTTCCCTGCTTCAATTTCGCCACAGGAAGCTCAATCTAACATTAAATACCCATCGGGATCAATTAGCATCGACCCTGAGGGGTACTCTGATGCATTGGGTAAATAGTCCTGATTGTAATTAAGCCAATCATCCTTGCAGAACACCCCTCCCTGCAGTGGAGCAAATCTGGTTCCGCTCTTTCTCGCCAGATGGCAGCACAATCCAGTCTGGAGATAATTCCCAAGCCAGCCGGACAAATTCGACGCCTTAAAGCAGGCATAAAGTAGTCGCCCCATCATAAGTCTCTGCTTAAAGTGGCCCACGGTCGATCAGCCATGTAGGTTCTCCATGCGTGTGGGAAGAGAGGCCGACAAAGGACACGCGTTCCCCGTCGTACGGCTTGGACACCACATCCGTGGTGAAAAAACATTGTACATAGCCTGGCACTGACCCCGGAAGCTCATGCTTCCCTGGCACAGCAGACACCGTGATCTATGCGGCAGTTCTCCCAGGGCGAGGCCCCTCCATTGCACTAGGGTTGGGTTGACGCTTGCGATCATCCCAAATGTGGATGACTCAGGTGCACAGCGTCCGCGCTATCCCCTGACGTCTAAACCAAAGAAAAAAGAAGCCATCTCTCGCTCTCGAACCCCGTTCCCCAGGCACGTCGATGCAGCATGCACAAATGTCCTCTCCCTGATTCCAAACTGCCGTGTTCGCCCGCCTCTGTAGACCTTGATATTTGTGCGATTTGAAATCTGCGAAATCCGGCACGGAGCTAAGGAATCGGACATCGCAGCACAGCTCCCGTCGACGACGCTGCACTCATTGCCCTGGCCATAGCGCTCCCGGAGCCGCGCGTCCGCCATTCTAGCACCGTGTAAATATTAACGCGGGCCCATATATATGTATATTCCATTTTCGGCACCAGCATGAACGATAGGACCACCCTAGCATGCCCCTCCCACCCCTCTCTATGTACTTCTGATGCCATCAGGCAGGCATGGCGTTGCTAAAATACCAGGAGTGCCCTTCTGAGGGCAGGCCTGCTCCTTGCCACGGCCGGTTGTGTAGCACGATAAAATATAATATACGCCATGTGCGAAGTGAAATGTCCCCACTGCTCCATTGGGCATTGCCATGGTCCTGGGCTGTTTCAGTATGTACAGAGCCTTTTCAGTCTGACCAGAGCACAAGTCTAGAGGGCTGGTCAGTTGCTGAATCCCCCGCCAGAGGGCAGGGCATGGTGGCAGTGGATGGCTTTGAACAACTTCCCTGCTTCAATTTCGCCACAGGAAACTCAATCTAACATTAAATACCCATCGGGATCAATTAGCATCGACCCTGAGGGGTACTCTGATGCATTGGGTAAATAGTCCTGATTGTAATTAAGCCAATCATCCTTGCAGAACACCCCTCACTGCAGTGGAGCAAATCTGGTTCCGCTCTTTCTCGCCAGATGGCAGCACAATCCAGTCTGGAGATAATTCCCAAGCCAGCCGGACAAATTCGACGCCTTAAAGCAGGCATAAAGTAGTCGCCCCATCATAAGTCTCTGCTTAAAGTGGCCCACGGTCGATCAGCCATGTAGGTTCTCCATGCATGTGGGAAGAGAGGCCGACAAAGGACACGCGTTCCCCGTCGTACGGCTTGGACACCACATCCGTGGTGAAAAAACATTGTACATAGCCTGGCACTGACCCCGGAAGCTCATGCTTCCCTGGCACAGCAGACACCGTGATCTATGCGGCAGTTCTCCCAGGGCGAGGCCCCTTCATTGCACTAGGGTTGGGTTGACGCTTGCGATCATCCCAAATGTGGATGAACCGGGTGCACAGCGTCCGCGCTATCCCCTGACGTCTAAACCAAAGAAAAAAGAAGCCATCTCTCGCTCTCGAACCCCGTTCCCCAGGCACGTCGATGCAGCATGCACAAATGTCCTCTCCCTGATTCCAAACTGCCGTGTTCGCCCGCCTCTGTAGACCTTGATATTTGTGCGATTTGAAATCTGCGAAATCCGGCACGGAGCTAAGGAATCGGACATCGCAGCACAGCTCCCGTCGACGACGCTGCACTCATTGCCCTGGCCATAGCGCTCCCGGAGCCGCGCGTCCGCCATTCTAGCACCGTGTAAATATTAACGCGGGCCCATATATATGTATATTCCATTTTCGGCACCAGCATGAACGATAGGACCACCCTAGCATGCCCCTCCCACCCCTCTCTATGTACTTCTGATGCCATCAGGCAGGCATGGCGTTGCTAAAATACCAGGAGTGCCCTTCTGAGGGCAGGCCTGCTCCTTGCCACGGCCGGTTGTGTAGCACGATAAAATATAATATACGCCATGTGCGAAGTGAAATGTCCCCACTGCTCCATTGGGCATTGCCATGGTCCTGGGCTGTTTCAGTATGTACAGAGCCTTTTCAGTCTGACCAGAGCACAAGTCTAGAGGGCTGGTCAGTTGCTGAATCCCCCGCCAGAGGGCAGGGCATGGTGGCAGTGGATGGCTTTGAACAACTTCCCTGCTTCAATTTCGCCACAGGAAACTCAATCTAACATTAAATACCCATCGGGATCAATTAGCATCGACCCTGAGGGGTCGTCTGATGCATTGGGTAAATAGTCCTGATTGTAATTAAGCCAATCATCCTTGCAGAACACCCCTCACTGCAGTGGAGCAAATCTGGTTCCGCTCTTTCTCGCCAGATGGCAGCACAATCCAGTCTGGAGATAATTCCCAAGCCAGCCGGACAAATTCGACGCCTTCAAGCAGGCATAAAGTAGTCGCCCCATCATAAGTCTCTGCTTAAAGTGGCCCACGGTCGATCAGCCATGTAGGTTCTCCATGCGTGTGGGAAGAGAGGCCGACAAAGGACACGCGTTCCCCGTCGTACGGCTTGGACACCACATCCGTGGTGAAAAAACATTGTACATAGCCTGGCACTGACCCCGGAAGCTCATGCTTCCCTGGCACAGCAGACACCGTGATCTATGCGGCAGTTCTCCCAGGGCGAGGCCCCTTCATTGCACTAGGGTTGGGTTGACGCTTGCGATCATCCCAAATGTGGATGAACCGGGTGCACAGCGTCCGCGCTATCCCCTGACGTCTAAACCAAAGTAAAAAGAAGCCATCTCTCGCTCTCGAACCCCGTTCCCCAGGCACGTCGATGCAGCATGCACAAATGTCCTCTCCCTGATTCCAAACTGCCGTGTTCGCCCGCCTCTGTAGACCTTGATATTTGTGCGATTTGAAATCTGCGAAATCCGGCATGGAGCTAAGGAATCGGACATCGCAGCACAGCTCCCGTCGACGACGCTGCGCTCATTGCCCTGGCCGTAGCGCTCCCGGAGCCGCGCGTCCGCCATTCTAGCACCGTGTAAATGTTAATGCGGGCCCATATATATATGTATATTCCATTTTCGGCACCAGCATGAACGATAGCACCACACTAGCATGCCCCTCCCACCCCTCTCTATGTACTTCTGATGCCATCAGGCAGGCATGGCGTTGCTAAAATACCAGGAGTGCCCTTCTGAGGGCAGGCCTGCTCCTTGCCACGGCCGGTTGTGTAGCACGATAAAATATAATATACGCCATGTGCGAAGTGAAATGTCCCCACTGCTCCATTGGGCATTGCCATGGTCCTGGGCTGTTTCAGTATGTACAGAGCCTTTTCAGTCTGACCAGAGCACAAGTCTAGAGGGCTGGTCAGTTGCTGAATCCCCCGCCAGAGGGCAGGGCATGGTGGCAGTGGATGGCTTTGAACAACTTCCCTGCTTCAATTTCGCCACAGGAAACTCAATCTAACATTAAATACCCATCGGGATCAATTAGCATCGACCCTGAGGGGTACTCTGATGCATTGGGTAAATAGTCCTGATTGTAATTAAGCCAATCATCCTTGCAGAACACCCCTCACTGCAGTGGAGCAAATCTGGTTCCGCTCTTTCTCGCCAGATGGCAGCACAATCCAGTCTGGAGATAATTCCCAAGCCAGCCGGACAAATTCGACGCCTTAACCCTTTCGTGCCCAGAACTATTAGATGAAAGTTAGTTTCTTCACATCATCATTGGTAGATTGGGTAACCAATGAATATTTGTCCTGACATGTGCTTTATATTATATTTTCTGAAAGCTATTGAAGTGCTTCTTTCAATAATGTTCATAAAAATATTCTAATGTGGGTTGCCATGACAACAAGAAACATTCTTTTCGCTGATATCAAGCAATATTGTCATCTGAACACCAGATTTTGCTCTTTTAGGTGATAATATCCTACATTGGCTTAGAAAACGTTCTTTTGGGGTTCCAAATGAAGGCATATCTATTGGAAATAGATGGTTATTATCACTGTAACTGTAATCCCAGGAGAAAATCGTCAAAAAAGATTTTTAATCATTTTTTATCAATATTTTCACTATTTTATCAAATTTCTGTAATTAATCTGCCCTACTATTGCTAGAGCGCGCACTTTTAGGGCTTTTAAGGCCCTTTTAAACCACATTATATCTTCTAGTCCAATATGCCATCAACAGACACACACATGCTACCAAAGGGTACCTGGTATCGGTAGAAAGCCAATGTTATTGTGCTTGATTCAGTCTTAACAGGATCTCAATCTGAGCCCTAGGGCACCCAGGATACTCTTCTGAACATATATAGGTGTAAAAGCGCGCACTTTTGGAGTTCTGGGCACGAAAGGGTTAAAGCAGGCATAAAGTAGTCCCCCCATCATAAGTCTCTGCTTAAAGTGGCCCACGGTCGATCAGCCATGTAGGTTCTCCATGCGTGTGGGAAGAGAGGCCGACAAAGGACACGCGTTCCCCGTCGTACGGCTTGGACACCACATCCGTGGTGAAAAAACATTGTACATAGCCTGGCACTGACCCCGGAAGCTCATGCTTCCCTGGCACAGCAGACACCGTGATCTATGCGGCAGTTCTCCCAGGGCGAGGCCCCTTCATTGCACTAGGGTTGGGTTGACGCTTGCGATCATCCCAAATGTGGATGACTCGGGTGCACAGCGTCCGCGCTATCCCCTGACGTCTAAACCAAAGTAAAAAGAAGCCATCTCTCGCTCTCGAACCCCGTTCCCCAGGCACGTCGATGCAGCATGCACAAATGTCCTCTCCCTGATTCCAAACTGCCGTGTTCGCCCGCCTCTGTAGACCTTGATATTTGTGCGATTTGAAATCTGCGAAATCCGGCACGGAGCTAAGGAATCGGACATCGCAGCACAGCTCCCGTCGACGACGCTGCGCTCATTGCCCTGGCCGTAGCGCTCCCGGAGCCGCGCGTCCGCCATTCTAGCACCGTGTAAATGTTAATGCGGGCCCATATATATATGTATATTCCATTTTCGGCACCAGCATGAACGATAGGACCACCCTAGCATGCCCCTCCCACCCCTCTCTATGTACTTCTGATGCCATCAGGCAGGCATGGCGTTGCTAAAATACCAGGAGTGCCCTTCTGAGGGCAGGCCTGCTCCTTGCCACGGCCGGTTGTGTAGCACGATAAAATATAATATACGCCATGTGCGAAGTGAAATGTCCCCACTGCTCCATTGGGCATTGCCATGGTCCTGGGCTGTTTCAGTATGTACAGAGCCTTTTCAGTCTGACCAGAGCACAAGTCTAGAGGGCTGGTCAGTTGCTGAATCCCCCGCCAGAGGGCAGGGCATGGTGGCAGTGGATGGCTTTGAACAACTTCCCTGCTTCAATTTCGCCACAGGAAGCTCAATCTAACATTAAATACCCATCGGGATCAATTAGCATCGACCCTGAGGGGTACTCTGATGCATTGGGTAAATAGTCCTGATTGTAATTAAGCCAATCATCCTTGCAGAACACCCCTCCCTGCAGTGGAGCAAATCTGGTTCCGCTCTTTCTCGCCAGATGGCAGCACAATCCAGTCTGGAGATAATTCCCAAGCCAGCCGGACAAATTCGACGCCTTAAAGCAGGCATAAAGTAGTCGCCCCATCATAAGTCTCTGCTTAAAGTGGCCCACGGTCGATCAGCCATGTAGGTTCTCCATGCGTGTGGGAAGAGAGGCCGACAAAGGACACGCGTTCCCCGTCGTACGGCTTGGACACCACATCCGTGGTGAAAAAACATTGTACATAGCCTGGCACTGACCCCGGAAGCTCATGCTTCCCTGGCACAGCAGACACCGTGATCTATGCGGCAGTTCTCCCAGGGCGAGGCCCCTCCATTGCACTAGGGTTGGGTTGACGCTTGCGATCATCCCAAATGTGGATGACTCAGGTGCACAGCGTCCGCGCTATCCCCTGACGTCTAAACCAAAGAAAAAAGAAGCCATCTCTCGCTCTCGAACCCCGTTCCCCAGGCACGTCGATGCAGCATGCACAAATGTCCTCTCCCTGATTCCAAACTGCCGTGTTCGCCCGCCTCTGTAGACCTTGATATTTGTGCGATTTGAAATCTGCGAAATCCGGCACGGAGCTAAGGAATCGGACATCGCAGCACAGCTCCCGTCGACGACGCTGCACTCATTGCCCTGGCCATAGCGCTCCCGGAGCCGCGCGTCCGCCATTCTAGCACCGTGTAAATATTAACGCGGGCCCATATATATGTATATTCCATTTTCGGCACCAGCATGAACGATAGGACCACCCTAGCATGCCCCTCCCACCCCTCTCTATGTACTTCTGATGCCATCAGGCAGGCATGGCGTTGCTAAAATACCAGGAGTGCCCTTCTGAGGGCAGGCCTGCTCCTTGCCACGGCCGGTTGTGTAGCACGATAAAATATAATATACGCCATGTGCGAAGTGAAATGTCCCCACTGCTCCATTGGGCATTGCCATGGTCCTGGGCTGTTTCAGTATGTACAGAGCCTTTTCAGTCTGACCAGAGCACAAGTCTAGAGGGCTGGTCAGTTGCTGAATCCCCCGCCAGAGGGCAGGGCATGGTGGCAGTGGATGGCTTTGAACAACTTCCCTGCTTCAATTTCGCCACAGGAAACTCAATCTAACATTAAATACCCATCGGGATCAATTAGCATCGACCCTGAGGGGTACTCTGATGCATTGGGTAAATAGTCCTGATTGTAATTAAGCCAATCATCCTTGCAGAACACCCCTCACTGCAGTGGAGCAAATCTGGTTCCGCTCTTTCTCGCCAGATGGCAGCACAATCCAGTCTGGAGATAATTCCCAAGCCAGCCGGACAAATTCGACGCCTTAAAGCAGGCATAAAGTAGTCGCCCCATCATAAGTCTCTGCTTAAAGTGGCCCACGGTCGATCAGCCATGTAGGTTCTCCATGCATGTGGGAAGAGAGGCCGACAAAGGACACGCGTTCCCCGTCGTACGGCTTGGACACCACATCCGTGGTGAAAAAACATTGTACATAGCCTGGCACTGACCCCGGAAGCTCATGCTTCCCTGGCACAGCAGACACCGTGATCTATGCGGCAGTTCTCCCAGGGCGAGGCCCCTTCATTGCACTAGGGTTGGGTTGACGCTTGCGATCATCCCAAATGTGGATGAACCGGGTGCACAGCGTCCGCGCTATCCCCTGACGTCTAAACCAAAGAAAAAAGAAGCCATCTCTCGCTCTCGAACCCCGTTCCCCAGGCACGTCGATGCAGCATGCACAAATGTCCTCTCCCTGATTCCAAACTGCCGTGTTCGCCCGCCTCTGTAGACCTTGATATTTGTGCGATTTGAAATCTGCGAAATCCGGCACGGAGCTAAGGAATCGGACATCGCAGCACAGCTCCCGTCGACGACGCTGCACTCATTGCCCTGGCCATAGCGCTCCCGGAGCCGCGCGTCCGCCATTCTAGCACCGTGTAAATATTAACGCGGGCCCATATATATGTATATTCCATTTTCGGCACCAGCATGAACGATAGGACCACCCTAGCATGCCCCTCCCACCCCTCTCTATGTACTTCTGATGCCATCAGGCAGGCATGGCGTTGCTAAAATACCAGGAGTGCCCTTCTGAGGGCAGGCCTGCTCCTTGCCACGGCCGGTTGTGTAGCACGATAAAATATAATATACGCCATGTGCGAAGTGAAATGTCCCCACTGCTCCATTGGGCATTGCCATGGTCCTGGGCTGTTTCAGTATGTACAGAGCCTTTTCAGTCTGACCAGAGCACAAGTCTAGAGGGCTGGTCAGTTGCTGAATCCCCCGCCAGAGGGCAGGGCATGGTGGCAGTGGATGGCTTTGAACAACTTCCCTGCTTCAATTTCGCCACAGGAAACTCAATCTAACATTAAATACCCATCGGGATCAATTAGCATCGACCCTGAGGGGTCGTCTGATGCATTGGGTAAATAGTCCTGATTGTAATTAAGCCAATCATCCTTGCAGAACACCCCTCACTGCAGTGGAGCAAATCTGGTTCCGCTCTTTCTCGCCAGATGGCAGCACAATCCAGTCTGGAGATAATTCCCAAGCCAGCCGGACAAATTCGACGCCTTCAAGCAGGCATAAAGTAGTCGCCCCATCATAAGTCTCTGCTTAAAGTGGCCCACGGTCGATCAGCCATGTAGGTTCTCCATGCGTGTGGGAAGAGAGGCCGACAAAGGACACGCGTTCCCCGTCGTACGGCTTGGACACCACATCCGTGGTGAAAAAACATTGTACATAGCCTGGCACTGACCCCGGAAGCTCATGCTTCCCTGGCACAGCAGACACCGTGATCTATGCGGCAGTTCTCCCAGGGCGAGGCCCCTTCATTGCACTAGGGTTGGGTTGACGCTTGCGATCATCCCAAATGTGGATGAACCGGGTGCACAGCGTCCGCGCTATCCCCTGACGTCTAAACCAAAGTAAAAAGAAGCCATCTCTCGCTCTCGAACCCCGTTCCCCAGGCACGTCGATGCAGCATGCACAAATGTCCTCTCCCTGATTCCAAACTGCCGTGTTCGCCCGCCTCTGTAGACCTTGATATTTGTGCGATTTGAAATCTGCGAAATCCGGCATGGAGCTAAGGAATCGGACATCGCAGCACAGCTCCCGTCGACGACGCTGCGCTCATTGCCCTGGCCGTAGCGCTCCCGGAGCCGCGCGTCCGCCATTCTAGCACCGTGTAAATGTTAATGCGGGCCCATATATATATGTATATTCCATTTTCGGCACCAGCATGAACGATAGCACCACACTAGCATGCCCCTCCCACCCCTCTCTATGTACTTCTGATGCCATCAGGCAGGCATGGCGTTGCTAAAATACCAGGAGTGCCCTTCTGAGGGCAGGCCTGCTCCTTGCCACGGCCGGTTGTGTAGCACGATAAAATATAATATACGCCATGTGCGAAGTGAAATGTCCCCACTGCTCCATTGGGCATTGCCATGGTCCTGGGCTGTTTCAGTATGTACAGAGCCTTTTCAGTCTGACCAGAGCACAAGTCTAGAGGGCTGGTCAGTTGCTGAATCCCCCGCCAGAGGGCAGGGCATGGTGGCAGTGGATGGCTTTGAACAACTTCCCTGCTTCAATTTCGCCACAGGAAACTCAATCTAACATTAAATACCCATCGGGATCAATTAGCATCGACCCTGAGGGGTACTCTGATGCATTGGGTAAATAGTCCTGATTGTAATTAAGCCAATCATCCTTGCAGAACACCCCTCACTGCAGTGGAGCAAATCTGGTTCCGCTCTTTCTCACCAGATGGCAGCACAATCCAGTCTGGAGATAATTCCCAAGCCAGCCGGACAAATTCGACGCCTTAAAGCAGGCATAAAGTAGTCGCCCCATCATAAGTCTCTGCTTAAAGTGGCCCACGGTCGATCAGCCATGTAGGTTCTCCATGCGTGTGGGAAGAGAGGCCGACAAAGGACACGCGTTCCCCGTCGTACGGCTTGGACACCACATCCTGGGTTATAGTGGAAAACTAAAGAAGAGCAAAAAAGGTTTGGAGGATATATTTATTGATTGATAAATAATGTATAATATAACATAAGGGAACGGGCGAAACTGTGCATATATATGTATGAATATGTATGGGTATAGTAGATATACATTGAATAAGTGGGGAGAAACAGTACACTTTAAGATACAAGTACAGTGAGATTAATATAATAAGAGAAAAGAAAGTCGTCGCATACATTAAGTCACATGTAAATCGGACAAGCCCAGTACGCGGGCCACGCAGTAAATAACGAATATAAGGAACATGTATATATAATGTTATAAGGTCCTGTAATGGTAGACTTGGCCACAATAAGAGTCAAAAGTTATATGGACTAAATATATTCAGCTCTGTGGCCAGGGCCTAGAGCCCGAGCAGGAAAGCAACAAATAAACTAGGATCCGGGCTGACACAGCTGGTGGGAAAGATAACAACGGTATAAAATCCAGGTCAGGAGATAAGCTAAGATCGGGAAGACGAACGGCGAATGGGGAACGCGGCCTCGGCGATGGGGGCAAGTAGTACAGGCAAATGGGGCTATGCGTCGGGGTTAGAATCCATGGAGCCAGGATGGCCGTGGCCGGGGTCTTCGAGAACAGCAGGTGGGGTAGGTAGCGAAGGAGGCGGTTAACCAGGGCCTCAAGGGCAGCAGGTGGGGTAGCTGGTGAAGGAGGCGATCACTAGGGCCTCGAGAGCAGCATAGGGGGTAGGCGACGACACAGGCTGAGGGCCGGCCCCGGGCACGACATGGCCGCGACCATCCCATGCCTAATTTATGCAGGATGGTCTTGAGTAGGGCCGACTAATGGCCAATCAATAGAGATGAGAGATGACGCTGACGAGCAATCAATAGGTGCTGGGTGCTGTCATGAAGGGAGGCTGAAATAAAGTAAAAGAAAACAAGTATAAGCCTGGGGGAAAAGGAAAGCGCAGTCAGTTATCAGTGAGCGTTTGGGGAGTACGATCGAGAGCACCAGATGGCACTGTGTAACTCCTGAGGAGTATGTGTGTGGTTCTAAAGGATTAACATCGGTTGAACATTGACTAAACAATGGTCTTGTGATCTAAACGTTGGGAAATATGGATCATCGGAATCTGTGCATTTATGTATAATGTTTCAATTGGAGATATGGTGTAACGACATTGCCACCGTAATGGTATATTGAATGTTCTATTCACATGCTAACCTGGGATCCTATATCCTGGAGAGAATCATGGAGTTAGTGATACAGTATACCGGTTTTATAAGCATGGAGCTGGAGAGTCAGTTGTATAGGCTGGCCGACCTGATGAATTGGAAACTGATAGTATGTGTATACCCCGGATCCATAGTGGTGACCGGAGAGTAACCCTTAGATTGCACCTGTGTTCTCGTAAACCGATATCAGATCCATCGGTAGCATAGAGAAGCGTATGAGGTCGTCTTTGAGACATGTTGATGATTATGATATGGACATATAATGAACTAGTTGAAAACAAGTTGAAAGTATTTATTGGTTGACTGCATGGAGACTTATACATTCTGGATTCCATAAAGGATTCCTGCTGGATATTTATATGTATACTTTGCCTTGACTAAGGCCGTCGCGTATAATTATCAATGCAAGCCCTGGAGCTAAATGCTAGAAATGATGTACATATCTCTATATATATGAAGGGAAGGCTGTGATTATAATATAAATCTGTGAAAGTGCTCTATATATACTATAACATCCATAACATCAAATAAAGCTGGATCTCACTACCCTTGCGTTATCCTTGGGCGGAAGCCTACCTCTGACTAGTTTACCCCATAGAGTAAGAGCGTAGAAGGCGAATGTTGGACCCCGTTTAAGTATACTAAAACACTATGTTTGTATAGGACATTAACTATAGCCCAATCCGTGGTGAAAAAACATTGTACATAGCCTGGCACTGACCCCGGAAGCTCATGCTTCCCTGGCACAGCAGACACCGTGATCTATGCGGCAGTTCTCCCAGGGCGAGGCCCCTTCATTGCACTAGGGTTGGGTTGACGCTTGCGATCATCCAGAATGTGGATGACTCGGGTGCACAGCGTCCGCGCTATCCCCTGACGTCTAAACCAAAGTAAAAAGAAGCCATCTCTCGCTCTCGAACCCCGTTCCCCAGGCACGTCGATGCAGCATGCACACATGTCCTCTCCCTGATTCCAAACTGCCGTGTTCGCCCGCCTCTGTAGACCTTGATATTTGTGCGATTTGAAATCTGCGAAATCCGGCACGGAGCTAAGGAATCGGACATCGCAGCACAGCTCCCGTCGACGACGCTGCACTCATTGCCCTGGCCAAAGCGCTCCCGGAGCCGCGCGTCCGCCATTCTAGCACCGTGTAAATATTAACGCGGGCCCATATATATGTATATTCCATTTTCGGCACCAGCATGAACGATAGGACCACCCTAGCATGCCCCTCCCACCCCTCTCTATGTACTTCTGATGCCATCAGGCAGGCATGGCGTTGCTAAAATACCAGGAGTGCCCTTCTGAGGGCAGGCCTGCTCCTTGCCACGGCCGGTTGTGTAGCACGATAAAATATAATATACGCCATGTGCGAAGTGAAATGTCCCCACTGCTCCATTGGGCATTGCCATGGTCCTGGGCTGTTTCAGTATGTACAGAGCCTTTTCAGTCTGACCAGAGCACAAGTCTAGAGGGCTGGTCAGTTGCTGAATCCCCCGCCAGAGGGCAGGGCATGGTGGCAGTGGATGGCTTTGAACAACTTCCCTGCTTCAATTTCGCCACAGGAAGCTCAATCTAACATTAAATACCCATCGGGATCAATTAGCATCGACCCTGAGGGGTACTCTGATGCATTGGGTAAATAGTCCTGATTGTAATTAAGCCAATCATCCTTGCAGAACACCCCTCCCTGCAGTGGAGCAAATCTGGTTCCGCTCTTTCTTGCCAGATGGCAGCACAATCCAGTCTGGAGATAATTCCCAAGCCAGCCGGACAAATTCGACGCCTTAAAGCAGGCATAAAGTAGTCGCCCCATCATAAGTCTCTGCTTAAAGTGGCCCACGGTCGATCAGCCATGTAGGTTCTCCATGCGTGTGGGAAGAGAGGCCGACAAAGGACACGCGTTCCCCGTCGTACGGCTTGGACACCACATCCGTGGTGAAAAACATTGTACATAGCCTGGCACTGACCCCGGCAGCTCATGCTTCCCTGGCACAGCAGACACCGTGATCTATGCGGCAGTTCTCCCAGGGCGAGGCCCCTCCATTGCACTAGGGTTGGGTTGACGCTTGCGATCATCCCAAATGTGGATGACTCGGGTGCACAGCGTCCGCGCTATCCCCTGACGTCTAAACCAAAGTAAAAAGAAGCCATCTCTCGCTCTCGAACCCCGTTCCCCAGGCACGTCGATGCAGCATGCACACATGTCCTCTCCCTGATTCCAAACTGCCGTGTTCGCCCGCCTCTGTAGACCTTGATATTTGTGCGATTTGAAATCTGCGAAATCCGGCACGGAGCTAAGGAATCGGACATCGCAGCACAGCTCCCGTCGACGACGCTGCACTCATTGCCCTGGCCGTAGCGCTCCCGGAGCCGCGCGTCCGCCATTCTAGCACCGTGTAAATGTTAACGCGGGCCCATATATATGTATATTCCATTTTCGGCACCAGCATGAACGATAGGACCACCCTAGCATGCCCCTCCCACCCCTCTCTATGTACTTCTGATGCCATCAGGCAGGCATGGCGTTGCTAAAATACCAGGAGTGCCCTTCTGAGGGCAGGCCTGCTCCTTGCCACGGCCGGTTGTGTAGCACGATAAAATATAATATACGCCATGTGCGAAGTGAAATGTCCCCACTGCTCCATTGGGCATTGCCATGGTCCTGGGCTGTTTCAGTATGTACAGAGCCTTTTCAGTCTGACCAGAGCACAAGTCTAGAGGGCTGGTCAGTTGCTGAATCCCCCGCCAGAGGGCAGGGCATGGTGGCAGTGGATGGCTTTGAACAACTTCCCTACTTCAATTTCGCCACAGGAAGCTCAATCTAACATTAAATACCCATCGGGATCAATTAGCATCGACCCTGACGGGTACTCTGATGCATTGGGTAAATAGTCCTGATTGTAATTAAGCCAATCATCCTTGCAGAACACCCCTCACTGCAGTGGAGCAAATCTGGTTCCGCTCTTTCTCACCAGATGGCAGCACAATCCAGTCTGGAGATAATTCCCAAGCCAGCCGGACAAATTCGACGCCTTAAAGCAGGCATAAAGTAGTCGCCCCATCATAAGTCTCTGCTTAAAGTGGCCCACGGTCGATCAGCCATGTAGGTTCTCCATGCGTGTGGGAAGAGAGGCCGACAAAGGACACGCGTTCCCCGTCGTACGGCTTGGACACCACATCCTGGGTTATAGTGGAAAACTAAAGAAGAGCAAAAAAGGTTTGGAGGATATATTTATTGATTGATAAATAATGTATAATATAACATAAGGGAACGGGCGAAACTGTGCATATATATGTATGAATATGTATGGGTATAGTAGATATACATTGAATAAGTGGGGAGAAACAGTACACTTTAAGATACAAGTACAGTGAGATTAATATAATAAGAGAAAAGAAAGTCGTCGCATACATTAAGTCACATGTAAATCGGACAAGCCCAGTACGCGGGCCACGCAGTAAATAACGAATATAAGGAACATGTATATATAATGTTATAAGGTCCTGTAATGGTAGACTTGGCCACAATAAGAGTCAAAAGTTATATGGACTAAATATATTCAGCTCTGTGGCCAGGGCCTAGAGCCCGAGCAGGAAAGCAACAAATAAACTAGGATCCGGGCTGACACAGCTGGTGGGAAAGATAACAACGGTATAAAATCCAGGTCAGGAGATAAGCTAAGATCGGGAAGACGAACGGCGAATGGGGAACGCGGCCTCGGCGATGGGGGCAAGTAGTACAGGCAAATGGGGCTATGCGTCGGGGTTAGAATCCATGGAGCCAGGATGGCCGTGGCCGGGGTCTTCGAGAACAGCAGGTGGGGTAGGTAGCGAAGGAGGCGGTTAACCAGGGCCTCAAGGGCAGCAGGTGGGGTAGCTGGTGAAGGAGGCGATCACTAGGGCCTCGAGAGCAGCATAGGGGGTAGGCGACGACACAGGCTGAGGGCCGGCCCCGGGCACGACATGGCCGCGACCATCCCATGCCTAATTTATGCAGGATGGTCTTGAGTAGGGCCGACTAATGGCCAATCAATAGAGATGAGAGATGACGCTGACGAGCAATCAATAGGTGCTGGGTGCTGTCATGAAGGGAGGCTGAAATAAAGTAAAAGAAAACAAGTATAAGCCTGGGGGAAAAGGAAAGCGCAGTCAGTTATCAGTGAGCGTTTGGGGAGTACGATCGAGAGCACCAGATGGCACTGTGTAACTCCTGAGGAGTATGTGTGTGGTTCTAAAGGATTAACATCGGTTGAACATTGACTAAACAATGGTCTTGTGATCTAAACGTTGGGAAATATGGATCATCGGAATCTGTGCATTTATGTATAATGTTTCAATTGGAGATATGGTGTAACGACATTGCCACCGTAATGGTATATTGAATGTTCTATTCACATGCTAACCTGGGATCCTATATCCTGGAGAGAATCATGGAGTTAGTGATACAGTATACCGGTTTTATAAGCATGGAGCTGGAGAGTCAGTTGTATAGGCTGGCCGACCTGATGAATTGGAAACTGATAGTATGTGTATACCCCGGATCCATAGTGGTGACCGGAGAGTAACCCTTAGATTGCACCTGTGTTCTCGTAAACCGATATCAGATCCATCGGTAGCATAGAGAAGCGTATGAGGTCGTCTTTGAGACATGTTGATGATTATGATATGGACATATAATGAACTAGTTGAAAACAAGTTGAAAGTATTTATTGGTTGACTGCGTG
Source organism: Harmothoe impar (assembly GCA_947462335.1). Lineage (NCBI taxonomy): Eukaryota > Metazoa > Annelida > Polychaeta > Phyllodocida > Polynoidae > Harmothoe > Harmothoe impar. The sequence continues at coordinate 28,267,372 of OX381714.1, read as the reverse complement.
GAGACTTATACATTCTGGATTCCATAAAGGATTCCTGCTGGATATTTATATGTATACTTTGCCTTGACTAAGGCTGTCGCGTATAATTATCAATGCAAGCCCTGGAGCTAAATGCTAGAAATGATGTACATATCTCTATATATATGAAGGGAAGGCTGTGATTATAATATAAATCTGTGAAAGTGCTCTATATATACTATAACATCCATAACATCAAATAAAGCTGGATCTCACTACCCTTGCGTTATCCTTGGGCGGAAGCCTACCTCTGACTAGTTTACCCCATAGAGTAAGAGCGTAGAAGGCGAATGTTGGACCCCGTTTAAGTATACTAAAACACTATGTTTGTATAGGACATTAACTATAGCCCAATCCGTGGTGAAAAAACATTGTACATAGCCTGGCACTGACCCCGGAAGCTCATGCTTCCCTGGCACAGCAGACACCGTGATCTATGCGGCAGTTCTCCCAGGGCGAGGCCCCTTCATTGCACTAGGGTTGGGTTGACGCTTGCGATCATCCAGAATGTGGATGACTCGGGTGCACAGCGTCCGCGCTATCCCCTGACGTCTAAACCAAAGTAAAAAGAAGCCATCTCTCGCTCTCGAACCCCGTTCCCCAGGCACGTCGATGCAGCATGCACACATGTCCTCTCCCTGATTCCAAACTGCCGTGTTCGCCCGCCTCTGTAGACCTTGATATTTGTGCGATTTGAAATCTGCGAAATCCGGCACGGAGCTAAGGAATCGGACATCGCAGCACAGCTCCCGTCGACGACGCTGCACTCATTGCCCTGGCCAAAGCGCTCCCGGAGCCGCGCGTCCGCCATTCTAGCACCGTGTAAATATTAACGCGGGCCCATATATATGTATATTCCATTTTCGGCACCAGCATGAACGATAGGACCACCCTAGCATGCCCCTCCCACCCCTCTCTATGTACTTCTGATGCCATCAGGCAGGCATGGCGTTGCTAAAATACCAGGAGTGCCCTTCTGAGGGCAGGCCTGCTCCTTGCCACGGCCGGTTGTGTAGCACGATAAAATATAATATACGCCATGTGCGAAGTGAAATGTCCCCACTGCTCCATTGGGCATTGCCATGGTCCTGGGCTGTTTCAGTATGTACAGAGCCTTTTCAGTCTGACCAGAGCACAAGTCTAGAGGGCTGGTCAGTTGCTGAATCCCCCGCCAGAGGGCAGGGCATGGTGGCAGTGGATGGCTTTGAACAACTTCCCTGCTTCAATTTCGCCACAGGAAGCTCAATCTAACATTAAATACCCATCGGGATCAATTAGCATCGACCCTGAGGGGTACTCTGATGCATTGGGTAAATAGTCCTGATTGTAATTAAGCCAATCATCCTTGCAGAACACCCCTCCCTGCAGTGGAGCAAATCTGGTTCCGCTCTTTCTTGCCAGATGGCAGCACAATCCAGTCTGGAGATAATTCCCAAGCCAGCCGGACAAATTCGACGCCTTAAAGCAGGCATAAAGTAGTCGCCCCATCATAAGTCTCTGCTTAAAGTGGCCCACGGTCGATCAGCCATGTAGGTTCTCCATGCGTGTGGGAAGAGAGGCCGACAAAGGACACGCGTTCCCCGTCGTACGGCTTGGACACCACATCCGTGGTGAAAAACATTGTACATAGCCTGGCACTGACCCCGGCAGCTCATGCTTCCCTGGCACAGCAGACACCGTGATCTATGCGGCAGTTCTCCCAGGGCGAGGCCCCTCCATTGCACTAGGGTTGGGTTGACGCTTGCGATCATCCCAAATGTGGATGACTCGGGTGCACAGCGTCCGCGCTATCCCCTGACGTCTAAACCAAAGTAAAAAGAAGCCATCTCTCGCTCTCGAACCCCGTTCCCCAGGCACGTCGATGCAGCATGCACACATGTCCTCTCCCTGATTCCAAACTGCCGTGTTCGCCCGCCTCTGTAGACCTTGATATTTGTGCGATTTGAAATCTGCGAAATCCGGCACGGAGCTAAGGAATCGGACATCGCAGCACAGCTCCCGTCGACGACGCTGCACTCATTGCCCTGGCCGTAGCGCTCCCGGAGCCGCGCGTCCGCCATTCTAGCACCGTGTAAATGTTAACGCGGGCCCATATATATGTATATTCCATTTTCGGCACCAGCATGAACGATAGGACCACCCTAGCATGCCCCTCCCACCCCTCTCTATGTACTTCTGATGCCATCAGGCAGGCATGGCGTTGCTAAAATACCAGGAGTGCCCTTCTGAGGGCAGGCCTGCTCCTTGCCACGGCCGGTTGTGTAGCACGATAAAATATAATATACGCCATGTGCGAAGTGAAATGTCCCCACTGCTCCATTGGGCATTGCCATGGTCCTGGGCTGTTTCAGTATGTACAGAGCCTTTTCAGTCTGACCAGAGCACAAGTCTAGAGGGCTGGTCAGTTGCTGAATCCCCCGCCAGAGGGCAGGGCATGGTGGCAGTGGATGGCTTTGAACAACTTCCCTACTTCAATTTCGCCACAGGAAGCTCAATCTAACATTAAATACCCATCGGGATCAATTAGCATCGACCCTGACGGGTACTCTGATGCATTGGGTAAATAGTCCTGATTGTAATTAAGCCAATCATCCTTGCAGAACACCCCTCACTGCAGTGGAGCAAATCTGGTTCCGCTCTTTCTCGCCAGATGGCAGCACAATCCAGTCTGGAGATAATTCCCAAGCCAGCCGGACAAATTCGACGCCTTAAAGCAGGCATAAAGTAGTCGCCCCATCATAAGTCTCTGCTTAAAGTGGCCCACGGTCGATCAGCCATGTAGGTTCTCCATGCGTGTGGGAAGAGAGGCCGACAAAGGACACGCGTTTCCCGTCGTACGGCTTGGACACCACATCCGTGGTGAAAAAACATTGTACATAGCCTGGCACTGACCCCGGAAGCTCATGCTTCCCTGGCACAGCAGACACCGTGATCTATGCGGCAGTTCTCCCAGGGCGAGGCCCCTTCATTGCACTAGGGTTGGGTTGACGCTTGCGATCATCCCAAATGTGGATGACTCGGGTGCACAGCGTCCGCGCTATCCCCTGACGTCTAAACCAAAGTAAAAAGAAGCCATCTCTCGCTCTCGAACCCCGTTCCCCAGGCACGTCGATGCAGCATGCACAAATGTCCTCTCCCTGATTCCAAACTGCCATGTTCGCCCGCCTCTGTAGACCTTGATATTTGTGCGATTTGAAATCTGCGAAATCCGGCACGGAGCTAAGGAATCGGACATCGCAGCACAGCTCCCGTCGACGACGCTGCGCTCATTGCCCTGGCCGTAGCGCTCCCGGAGCCGCGCGTCCGCCATTCTAGCACCGTGTAAATGTTAACGCGGGCCCATATATATGTATATTCCATTTTCGGCACCAGCATGAACGATAGGACCACCCTAGCATGCCCCTCCCACCCCTCTCTATGTACTTCTGATGCCATCAGGCAGGCATGGCGTTGCTAAAATACCAGGAGTGCCCTTCTGAGGGCAGGCCTGCTCCTTGCCACGGCCGGTTGTGTAGCACGATAAAATATAATATACGCCATGTGCGAAGTGAAATGTCCCCACTGCTCCATTGGGCATTGCCATGGTCCTGGGCTGTTTCAGTATGTACAGAGCCTTTTCAGTCTGACCAGAGCACAAGTCTAGAGGGCTGGTCAGTTGCTGAATCCCCCGCCAGAGGGCAGGGCATGGTGGCAGTGGATGGCTTTGAACAACTTCCCTACTTCAATTTCGCCACAGGAAGCTCAATCTAACATTAAATACCCATCGGGATCAATTAGCATCGACCCTGAGGGGTACTCTGATGCATTGGGTAAATAGTCCTGATTGTAATTAAGCCAATCATCCTTGCAGAACACCCCTCACTGCAGTGGAGCAAATCTGGTTCCGCTCTTTCTCACCAGATGGCAGCACAATCCAGTCTGGAGATAATTCCCAAGCCAGCCGGACAAATTCGACGCCTTAAAGCAGGCATAAAGTAGTCGCCCCATCATAAGTCTCTGCTTAAAGTGGCCCACGGTCGATCAGCCATGTAGGTTCTCCATGCGTGTGGGAAGAGAGGCCGACAAAGGACACGCGTTCCCCGTCGTACGGCTTGGACACCACATCCGTGGTGAAAAAACATTGTACATAGCCTGGCACTGACCCCGGAAGCTCATGCTTCCCTGGCACAGCAGACACCGTGATCTATGCGGCAGTTCTCCCAGGGCGAGGCCCCTTCATTGCACTAGGGTTGGGTTGACGCTTGCGATCATCCCAAATGTGGATGACTCGGGTGCACAGCGTCCGCGCTATCCCCTGACGTCTAAACCAAAGTAAAAAGAAGCCATCTCTCGCTCTCGAACCCCGTTCCCCAGGCACGTCGATGCAGCATGCACACATGTCCTCTCCCTGATTCCAAACTGCCGTGTTCGCCCGCCTCTGTAGACCTTGATATTTGTGCGATTTGAAATCTGCGAAATCCGGCACGGAGCTAAGGAATCGGACATCGCAGCACAGCTCCCGTCGACGACGCTGCACTCATTGCCCTGGCCGTAGCGCTCCCGGAGCCGCGCGTCCGCCATTCTAGCACCGTGTAAATATTAACGCGGGCCCATATATATGTATATTCCATTTTCGGCACCAGCATGAACGATAGGACCACCCTAGCATGCCCCTCCCACCCCTCTCTATGTACTTCTGATGCCATCAGGCAGGCATGGCGTTGCTAAAATACCAGGAGTGCCCTTCTGAGGGCAGGCCTGCTCCTTGCCACGGCCGGTTGTGTAGCACGATAAAATATAATATACGCCATGTGCGAAGTGAAATGTCCCCACTGCTCCATTGGGCATTGCCATGGGCCTGGGCTGTTTCAGTATGTACAGAGCCTTTTCAGTCTGACCAGAGCACAAGTCTAGAGGGCTGGTCAGTTGCTGAATCCCCCGCCAGAGGGCAGGGCATGGTGGCAGTGGATGGCTTTGAACAACTTCCCTGCTTCAATTTCGCCACAGGAAGCTCAATCTAACATTAAATACCCATCGGGATCAATTAGCATCGACCCTGAGGGGTACTCTGATGCATTGGGTAAATAGTCCTGATTGTAATTAAGCCAATCATCCTTGCAGAACACCCCTCCCTGCAGTGGAGCAAATCTGGTTCCGCTCTTTCTCGCCAGATGGCAGCACAATCCAGTCTGGAGATAATTCCCAAGCCAGCCGGACAAATTCGACGCCTTAAAGCAGGCATAAAGTAGTCGCCCCATCATAAGTCTCTGCTTAAAGTGGCCCACGGTCGATCAGCCATGTAGGTTCTCCATGCGTGTGGGAAGAGAGGCCGACAAAGGACACGCGTTCCCCGTCGTACGGCTTGGACACCACATCCGTGGTGAAAAACATTGTACATAGCCTGGCACTGACCCCGGCAGCTCATGCTTCCCTGGCACAGCAGACACCGTGATCTATGCGGCAGTTCTCCCAGGGCGAGGCCCCTCCATTGCACTAGGGTTGGGTTGACGCTTGCGATCATCCCAAATGTGGATGACTCGGGTGCACAGCGTCCGCGCTATCCCCTGACGTCTAAACCAAAGTAAAAAGAAGCCATCTCTCGCTCTCGAACCCCGTTCCCCAGGCACGTCGATGCAGCATGCACACATGTCCTCTCCCTGATTCCAAACTGCCGTGTTCGCCCGCCTCTGTAGACCTTGATATTTGTGCGATTTGAAATCTGCGAAATCCGGCACGGAGCTAAGGAATCGGACATCGCAGCACAGCTCCCGTCGACGACGCTGCGCTCATTGCCCTGGCCGTAGCGCTCCCGGAGCCGCGCGTCCGCCATTCTAGCACCGTGTAAATGTTAATGCGGGCCCATATATATGTATATTCCATTTTCGGCACCAGCATGAACGATAGGACCACCCTAGCATGCCCCTCCCACCCCTCTCTATGTACTTCTGATGCCATCAGGCAGGCATGGCGTTGCTAAAATACCAGGAGTGCCCTTCTGAGGGCAGGCCTGCTCCTTGCCACGGCCGGTTGTGTAGCACGATAAAATATAATATACGCCATGTGCGAAGTGAAATGTCCCCACTGCTCCATTGGGCATTGCCATGGTCCTGGGCTGTTTCAGTATGTACAGAGCCTTTTCAGTCTGACCAGAGCACAAGTCTAGAGGGCTGGTCAGTTGCTGAATCCCCCGCCAGAGGGCAGGGCATGGTGGCAGTGGATGGCTTTGAACAACTTCCCTACTTCAATTTCGCCACAGGAAGCTCAATCTAACATTAAATACCCATCGGGATCAATTAGCATCGACCCTGAGGGGTACTCTGATGCATTGGGTAAATAGTCCTGATTGTAATTAAGCCAATCATCCTTGCAGAACACCCCTCACTGCAGTGGAGCAAATCTGGTTCCGCTCTTTCTCGCCAGATGGCAGCACAATCCAGTCTGGAGATAATTCCCAAGCCAGCCGGACAAATTCGACGCCTTAAAGCAGGCATAAAGTAGTCGCCCCATCATAAGTCTCTGCTTAAAGTGGCCCACGGTCGATCAGCCATGTAGGTTCTCCATGCGTGTGGGAAGAGAGGCCGACAAAGGACACGCGTTTCCCGTCGTACGGCTTGGACACCACATCCGTGGTGAAAAAACATTGTACATAGCCTGGCACTGACCCCGGAAGCTCATGCTTCCCTGGCACAGCAGACACCGTGATCTATGCGGCAGTTCTCCCAGGGCGAGGCCCCTTCATTGCACTAGGGTTGGGTTGACGCTTGCGATCATCCCAAATGTGGATGACTCGGGTGCACAGCGTCCGCGCTATCCCCTGACGTCTAAACCAAAGTAAAAAGAAGCCATCTCTCGCTCTCGAACCCCGTTCCCCAGGCACGTCGATGCAGCATGCACAAATGTCCTCTCCCTGATTCCAAACTGCCATGTTCGCCCGCCTCTGTAGACCTTGATATTTGTGCGATTTGAAATCTGCGAAATCCGGCACGGAGCTAAGGAATCGGACATCGCAGCACAGCTCCCGTCGACGACGCTGCGCTCATTGCCCTGGCCGTAGCGCTCCCGGAGCCGCGCGTCCGCCATTCTAGCACCGTGTAAATGTTAACGCGGGCCCATATATATGTATATTCCATTTTCGGCACCAGCATGAACGATAGGACCACCCTAGCATGCCCCTCCCACCCCTCTCTATGTACTTCTGATGCCATCAGGCAGGCATGGCGTTGCTAAAATACCAGGAGTGCCCTTCTGAGGGCAGGCCTGCTCCTTGCCACGGCCGGTTGTGTAGCACGATAAAATATAATATACGCCATGTGCGAAGTGAAATGTCCCCACTGCTCCATTGGGCATTGCCATGGTCCTGGGCTGTTTCAGTATGTACAGAGCCTTTTCAGTCTGACCAGAGCACAAGTCTAGAGGGCTGGTCAGTTGCTGAATCCCCCGCCAGAGGGCAGGGCATGGTGGCAGTGGATGGCTTTGAACAACTTCCCTACTTCAATTTCGCCACAGGAAGCTCAATCTAACATTAAATACCCATCGGGATCAATTAGCATCGACCCTGAGGGGTACTCTGATGCATTGGGTAAATAGTCCTGATTGTAATTAAGCCAATCATCCTTGCAGAACACCCCTCACTGCAGTGGAGCAAATCTGGTTCCGCTCTTTCTCGCCAGATGGCAGCACAATCCAGTCTGGAGATAATTCCCAAGCCAGCCGGACAAATTCGACGCCTTAAAGCAGGCATAAAGTAGTCGCCCCATCATAAGTCTCTGCTTAAAGTGGCCCACGGTCGATCAGCCATGTAGGTTCTCCATGCGTGTGGGAAGAGAGGCCGACAAAGGACACGCGTTTCCCGTCGTACGGCTTGGACACCACATCCGTGGTGAAAAAACATTGTACATAGCCTGGCACTGACCCCGGAAGCTCATGCTTCCCTGGCACAGCAGACACCGTGATCTATGCGGCAGTTCTCCCAGGGCGAGGCCCCTTCATTGCACTAGGGTTGGGTTGACGCTTGCGATCATCCCAAATGTGGATGACTCGGGTGCACAGCGTCCGCGCTATCCCCTGACGTCTAAACCAAAGTAAAAAGAAGCCATCTCTCGCTCTCGAACCCCGTTCCCCAGGCACGTCGATGCAGCATGCACAAATGTCCTCTCCCTGATTCCAAACTGCCATGTTCGCCCGCCTCTGTAGACCTTGATATTTGTGCGATTTGAAATCTGCGAAATCCGGCACGGAGCTAAGGAATCGGACATCGCAGCACAGCTCCCGTCGACGACGCTGCGCTCATTGCCCTGGCCGTAGCGCTCCCGGAGCCGCGCGTCCGCCATTCTAGCACCGTGTAAATGTTAACGCGGGCCCATATATATGTATATTCCATTTTCGGCACCAGCATGAACGATAGGACCACCCTAGCATGCCCCTCCCACCCCTCTCTATGTACTTCTGATGCCATCAGGCAGGCATGGCGTTGCTAAAATACCAGGAGTGCCCTTCTGAGGGCAGGCCTGCTCCTTGCCACGGCCGGTTGTGTAGCACGATAAAATATAATATACGCCATGTGCGAAGTGAAATGTCCCCACTGCTCCATTGGGCATTGCCATGGTCCTGGGCTGTTTCAGTATGTACAGAGCCTTTTCAGTCTGACCAGAGCACAAGTCTAGAGGGCTGGTCAGTTGCTGAATCCCCCGCCAGAGGGCAGGGCATGGTGGCAGTGGATGGCTTTGAACAACTTCCCTGCTTCAATTTCGCCACAGGAAGCTCAATCTAACATTAAATACCCATCGGGATCAATTAGCATCGACCCTGAGGGGTACTCTGATGCATTGGGTAAATAGTCCTGATTGTAATTAAGCCAATCATCCTTGCAGAACACCCCTCCCTGCAGTGGAGCAAATCTGGTTCCGCTCTTTCTTGCCAGATGGCAGCACAATCCAGTCTGGAGATAATGCCCAAGCCAGCCGGACAAATTCGACGCCTTAAAGCAGGCATAAAGTAGTCGCCCCATCATAAGTCTCTGCTTAAAGTGGCCCACGGTCGATCAGCCATGTAGGTTCTCCATGCGTGTGGGAAGAGAGGCCGACAAAGGACACGCGTTCCCCGTCGTACGGCTTGGACACCACATCCGTGGTGAAAAACATTGTACATAGCCTGGCACTGACCCCGGCAGCTCATTCTTCCCTGGCACAGCAGACACCGTGATCTATGCGGCAGTTCTCCCAGGGCGAGGCCCCTCCATTGCACTAGGGTTGGGTTGACGCTTGCGATCATCCCAAATGTGGATGACTCGGGTGCACAGCGTCCGCGCTATCCCCTGACGTCTAAACCAAAGTAAAAAGAAGCCATCTCTCGCTCTCGAACCCCGTTCCCCAGGCACGTCGATGCAGCATGCACAAATGTCCTCTCCCTGATTCCAAACTGCCATGTTCGCCCGCCTCTGTAGACCTTGATATTTGTGCGATTTGAAATCTGCGAAATCCGGCACGGAGCTAAGGAATCGGACATCGCAGCACAGCTCCCGTCGACGACGCTGCGCTCATTGCCCTGGCCGTAGCGCTCCCGGAGCCGCGCGTCCGCCATTCTAGCACCGTGTAAATGTTAACGCGGGCCCATATATATGTATATTCCATTTTCGGCACCAGCATGAACGATAGGACCACCCTAGCATGCCCCTCCCACCCCTCTCTATGTACTTCTGATGCCATCAGGCAGGCATGGCGTTGCTAAAATACCAGGAGTGCCCTTCTGAGGGCAGGCCTGCTCCTTGCCACGGCCGGTTGTGTAGCACGATAAAATATAATATACGCCATGTGCGAAGTGAAATGTCCCCACTGCTCCATTGGGCATTGCCATGGTCCTGGGCTGTTTCAGTATGTACAGAGCCTTTTCAGTCTGACCAGAGCACAAGTCTAGAGGGCTGGTCAGTTGCTGAATCCCCCGCCAGAGGGCAGGGCATGGTGGCAGTGGATGGCTTTGAACAACTTCCCTGCTTCAATTTCGCCACAGGAAGCTCAATCTAACATTAAATACCCATCGGGATCAATTAGCATCGACCCTGAGGGGTACTCTGATGCATTGGGTAAATAGTCCTGATTGTAATTAAGCCAATCATCCTTGCAGAACACCCCTCCCTGCAGTGGAGCAAATCTGGTTCCGCTCTTTCTTGCCAGATGGCAGCACAATCCAGTCTGGAGATAATGCCCAAGCCAGCCGGACAAATTCGACGCCTTAAAGCAGGCATAAAGTAGTCGCCCCATCATAAGTCTCTGCTTAAAGTGGCCCACGGTCGATCAGCCATGTAGGTTCTCCATGCGTGTGGGAAGAGAGGCCGACAAAGGACACGCGTTCCCCGTCGTACGGCTTGGACACCACATCCGTGGTGAAAAACATTGTACATAGCCTGGCACTGACCCCGGCAGCTCATTCTTCCCTGGCACAGCAGACACCGTGATCTATGCGGCAGTTCTCCCAGGGCGAGGCCCCTCCATTGCACTAGGGTTGGGTTGACGCTTGCGATCATCCCAAATGTGGATGACTCGGGTGCACAGCGTCCGCGCTATCCCCTGACGTCTAAACCAAAGTAAAAAGAAGCCATCTCTCGCTCTCGAACCCCGTTCCCCAGGCACGTCGATGCAGCATGCACACATGTCCTCTCCCTGATTCCAAACTGCCGTGTTCGCCCGCCTCTGTAGACCTTGATATTTGTGCGATTTGAAATCTGCGAAATCCGGCACGGAGCTAAGGAATCGGACATCGCAGCACAGCTCCCGTCGACGACGCTGCACTCATTGCCCTGGCCGTAGCGCTCCCGGAGCCGCGCGTCCGCCATTCTAGCACCGTGTAAATGTTAACGCGGGCCCATATATATGTATATTCCATTTTCGGCACCAGCATGAACGATAGGACCACCCTAGCATGCCCCTCCCACCCCTCTCTATGTACTTCTGATGCCATCAGGCAGGCATGGCGTTGCTAAAATACCAGGAGTGCCCTTCTGAGGGCAGGCCTGCTCCTTGCCACGGCCGGTTGTGTAGCACGATAAAATATAATATACGCCATGTGCGAAGTGAAATGTCCCCACTGCTCCATTGGGCATTGCCATGGTCCTGGGCTGTTTCAGTATGTACAGAGCCTTTTCAGTCTGACCAGAGCACAAGTCTAGAGGGCTGGTCAGTTGCTGAATCCCCCGCCAGAGGGCAGGGCATGGTGGCAGTGGATGGCTTTGAACAACTTCCCTGCTTCAATTTCGCCACAGGAAGCTCAATCTAACATTAAATACCCATCGGGATCAATTAGCATCGACCCTGAGGGGTACTCTGATGCATTGGGTAAATAGTCCTGATTGTAATTAAGCCAATCATCCTTGCAGAACACCCCTCCCTGCAGTGGAGCAAATCTGGTTCCGCTCTTTCTTGCCAGATGGCAGCACAATCCAGTCTGGAGATAATGCCCAAGCCAGCCGGACAAATTCGACGCCTTAAAGCAGGCATAAAGTAGTCGCCCCATCATAAGTCTCTGCTTAAAGTGGCCCACGGTCGATCAGCCATGTAGGTTCTCCATGCGTGTGGGAAGAGAGGCCGACAAAGGACACGCGTTCCCCGTCGTACGGCTTGGACACCACATCCGTGGTGAAAAACATTGTACATAGCCTGGCACTGACCCCGGCAGCTCATTCTTCCCTGGCACAGCAGACACCGTGATCTATGCGGCAGTTCTCCCAGGGCGAGGCCCCTCCATTGCACTAGGGTTGGGTTGACGCTTGCGATCATCCCAAATGTGGATGACTCGGGTGCACAGCGTCCGCGCTATCCCCTGACGTCTAAACCAAAGTAAAAAGAAGCCATCTCTCGCTCTCGAACCCCGTTCCCCAGGCACGTCGATGCAGCATGCACACATGTCCTCTCCCTGATTCCAAACTGCCGTGTTCGCCCGCCTCTGTAGACCTTGATATTTGTGCGATTTGAAATCTGCGAAATCCGGCACGGAGCTAAGGAATCGGACATCGCAGCACAGCTCCCGTCGACGACGCTGCACTCATTGCCCTGGCCGTAGCGCTCCCGGAGCCGCGCGTCCGCCATTCTAGCACCGTGTAAATGTTAACGCGGGCCCATATATATGTATATTCCATTTTCGGCACCAGCATGAACGATAGGACCACCCTAGCATGCCCCTCCCACCCCTCTCTATGTACTTCTGATGCCATCAGGCAGGCATGGCGTTGCTAAAATACCAGGAGTGCCCTTCTGAGGGAAGGCCTGCTCCTTGCCACGGCCGGTTGTGTAGCACGATAAAATATAATATACGCCATGTGCGAAGTGAAATGTCCCCACTGCTCCATTGGGCATTGCCATGGTCCTGGGCTGTTTCAGTATGTACAGAGCCTTTTCAGTCTGACCAGAGCACAAGTCTAGAGGGCTGGTCAGTTGCTGAATCCCCCGCCAGAGGGCAGGGCATGGTGGCAGTGGATGGCTTTGAACAACTTCCCTGCTTCAATTTCGCCACAGGAAGCTCAATCTAACATTAAATACCCATCGGGATCAATTAGCATCGACCCTGAGGGGTACTCTGATGCATTGGGTAAATAGTCCTGATTGTAATTAAGCCAATCATCCTTGCAGAACACCCCTCACTGCAGTGGAGCAAATCTGGTTCCGCTCTTTCTCGCCAGATGGCAGCACAATCCAGTCTGGAGATAATTCCCAAGCCAGCCGGACAAATTCGACGCCTTAAAGCAGGCATAAAGTAGTCGCCCCATCATAAGTCTCTGCTTAAAGTGGCCCACGGTCGATCAGCCATGTAGGTTCTCCATGCGTGTGGGAAGAGAGGCCGACAAAGGACACGTGTTTCCCGTCGTTCGGCTTGGACACCACATCCGTGGTGAAAAAACATTGTACATAGCCTGGCACTGACCCCGGAAGCTCATGCTTCCCTGGCACAGCAGACACCGTGATCTATGCGGCAGTTCTCCCAGGGCGAGGCCCCTTCATTGCACTAGGGTTGGGTTGACGCTTGCGATCATCCCAAATGTGGATGACTCGGGTGCACAGCGTCCGCGCTATCCCCTGACGTCTAAACCAAAGTAAAAAGAAGCCATCTCTCGCTCTCGAACCCCGTTCCCCAGGCACGTCGATGCAGCATGCACAAATGTCCTCTCCCTGATTCCAAACTGCCATGTTCGCCCGCCTCTGTAGACCTTGATATTTGTGCGATTTGAAATCTGCGAAATCCGGCACGGAGCTAAGGAATCGGACATCGCAGCACAGCTCCCGTCGACGACGCTGCGCTCATTGCCCTGGCCGTAGCGCTCCCGGAGCGGCGCGTCCGCCATTCTAGCACCGTGTAAATGTTAACGCGGGCCCATATATATGTATATTCCATTTTCGGCACCAGCATGAACGATAGGACCACCCTAGCATGCCCCTCCCACCCCTCTCTATGTACTTCTGATGCCATCAGGCAGGCATGGCGTTGCTAAAATACCAGGAGTGCCCTTCTGAGGGAAGGCCTGCTCCTTGCCACGGCCGGTTGTGTAGCACGATAAAATATAATATACGCCATGTGCGAAGTGAAATGTCCCCACTGCTCCATTGGGCATTGCCATGGTCCTGGGCTGTTTCAGTATGTACAGAGCCTTTTCAGTCTGACCAGAGCACAAGTCTAGAGGGCTGGTCAGTTGCTGAATCCCCCGCCAGAGGGCAGGGCATGGTGGCAGTGGATGGCTTTGAACAACTTCCCTGCTTCAATTTCGCCACAGGAAGCTCAATCTAACATTAAATACCCATCGGGATCAATTAGCATCGACCCTGAGGGGTACTCTGATGCATTGGGTAAATAGTCCTGATTGTAATTAAGCCAATCATCCTTGCAGAACACCCCTCCCTGCAGTGGAGCAAATCTGGTTCCGCTCTTTCTTGCCAGATGGCAGCACAATCCAGTCTGGAGATAATGCCCAAGCCAGCCGGACAAATTCGACGCCTTAAAGCAGGCATAAAGTAGTCGCCCCATCATAAGTCTCTGCTTAAAGTGGCCCACGGTCGATCAGCCATGTAGGTTCTCCATGCGTGTGGGAAGAGAGGCCGACAAAGGACACGCGTTCCCCGTCGTACGGCTTGGACACCACATCCGTGGTGAAAAACATTGTACATAGCCTGGCACTGACCCCGGCAGCTCATTCTTCCCTGGCACAGCAGACACCGTGATCTATGCGGCAGTTCTCCCAGGGCGAGGCCCCTCCATTGCACTAGGGTTGGGTTGACGCTTGCGATCATCCCAAATGTGGATGACTCGGGTGCACAGCGTCCGCGCTATCCCCTGACGTCTAAACCAAAGTAAAAAGAAGCCATCTCTCGCTCTCGAACCCCGTTCCCCAGGCACGTCGATGCAGCATGCACACATGTCCTCTCCCTGATTCCAAACTGCCGTGTTCGCCCGCCTCTGTAGACCTTGATATTTGTGCGATTTGAAATCTGCGAAATCCGGCACGGAGCTAAGGAATCGGACATCGCAGCACAGCTCCCGTCGACGACGCTGCACTCATTGCCCTGGCCGTAGCGCTCCCGGAGCCGCGCGTCCGCCATTCTAGCACCGTGTAAATGTTAACGCGGGTCCATATATATGTATATTCCATTTTCGGCACCAGCATGAACGATAGGACCACCCTAGCATGCCCCTCCCACCCCTCTCTATGTACTTCTGATGCCATCAGGCAGGCATGGCGTTGCTAAAATACCAGGAGTGCCCTTCTGAGGGCAGGCCTGCTCCTTGCCACGGCCGGTTGTGTAGCACGATAAAATATAATATACGCCATGTGCGAAGTGAAATGTCCCCACTGCTCCATTGGGCATTGCCATGGTCCTGGGCTGTTTCAGTATGTACAGAGCCTTTTCAGTCTGACCAGAGCACAAGTCTAGAGGGCTGGTCAGTTGCTGAATCCCCCGCCAGAGGGCAGGGCATGGTGGCAGTGGATGGCTTTGAACAACTTCCCTGCTTCAATTTCGCCACAGGAAGCTCAATCTAACATTAAATACCCATCGGGATCAATTAGCATCGACCCTGAGGGGTACTCTGATGCATTGGGTAAATAGTCCTGATTGTAATTAAGCCAATCATCCTTGCAGAACACCCCTCACTGCAGTGGAGCAAATCTGGTTCCGCTCTTTCTCGCCAGATGGCAGCACAATCCAGTCTGGAGATAATTCCCAAGCCAGCCGGACAAATTCGACGCCTTAAAGCAGGCATAAAGTAGTCGCCCCATCATAAGTCTCTGCTTAAAGTGGCCCACGGTCGATCAGCCATGTAGGTTCTCCATGCGTGTGGGAAGAGAGGCCGACAAAGGACACGTGTTTCCCGTTGTACGGCTTGGACACCACATCCATGGTGAAAAAACATTGTACATAGCCTGGCACTGACCCCGGAAGCTCATGCTTCCCTGGCACAGCAGACACCGTGATCTATGCGGCAGTTCTCCCAGGGCGAGGCCCCTTCATTGCACTAGGGTTGGGTTGACGCTTGCGATCATCCCAAATGTGGATGACTCGGGTGCACAGCGTCCGCGCTATCCCCTGACGTCTAAACCACAGTAAAAAGAAGCCATCTCTCGCTCTCGAACCCCGTTCCCCAGGCACGTCGATGCAGCATGCACACATGTCCTCTCCCTGATTCCAAACTGCCGTGTTCGCCCGCCTCTGTAGACCTTGATATTTGTGCGATTTGAAATCTGCGAAATCCGGCACGGAGCTAAGGAATCGGACATCGCAGCACAGCTCCCGTCGACGACGCTGCACTCATTGCCCTGGCCGTAGCGCTCCCGGAGCCGCGCGTCCGCCATTCTAGCACCGTGTAAATGTTAACGCGGGCCCATATATATGTATATTCCATTTTCGGCACCAGCATGAACGATAGGACCACCCTAGCATGCCCCTCCCACCCCTCTCTATGTACTTCTGATGCCATCAGGCAGGCATGGCGTTGCTAAAATACCAGGAGTGCCCTTCTGAGGGCAGGCCTGCTCCTTGCCACGGCCGGTTGTGTAGCACGATAAAATATAATATACGCCATGTGCGAAGTGAAATGTCCCCACTGCTCCATTGGGCATTGCCATGGTCCTGGGCTGTTTCAGTATGTACAGAGCCTTTTCAGTCTGACCAGAGCACAAGTCTAGAGGGCTGGTCAGTTGCTGAATCCCCCGCCAGAGGGCAGGGCATGGTGGCAGTGGATGGCTTTGAACAACTTCCCTGCTTCAATTTCGCCACAGGAAGCTCAATCTAACATTAAATACCCATCGGGATCAATTAGCATCGACCCTGAGGGGTACTCTGATGCATTGGGTAAATAGTCCTGATTGTAATTAAGCCAATCATCCTTGCAGAACACCCCTCACTGCAGTGGAGCAAATCTGGTTCCGCTCTTTCTCGCCAGATGGCAGCACAATCCAGTCTGGAGATAATTCCCAAGCCAGCCGGACAAATTCGACGCCTTAAAGCAGGCATAAAGTAGTCGCCCCATCATAAGTCTCTGCTTAAAGTGGCCCACGGTCGATCAGCCATGTAGGTTCTCCATGCGTGTGGGAAGAGAGGCCGACAAAGGACACGTGTTTCCCGTTGTACGGCTTGGACACCACATCCGTGGTGAAAAAACATTGTACATAGCCTGGCACTGACCCCGGAAGCTCATGCTTCCCTGGCACAGCAGACACCGTGATCTATGCGGCAGTTCTCCCAGGGCGAGGCCCCTTCATTGCACTAGGGTTGGGTTGACGCTTGCGATCATCCCAAATGTGGATGACTCGGGTGCACAGCGTCCGCGCTATCCCCTGACGTCTAAACCACAGTAAAAAGAAGCCATCTCTCGCTCTCGAACCCCGTTCCCCAGGCACGTCGATGCAGCATGCACACATGTCCTCTCCCTGATTCCAAACTGCCGTGTTCGCCCGCCTCTGTAGACCTTGATATTTGTGCGATTTGAAATCTGCGAAATCCGGCACGGAGCTAAGGAATCGGACATCGCAGCACAGCTCCCGTCGACGACGCTGCACTCATTGCCCTGGCCGTAGCGCTCCCGGAGCCGCGCGTCCGCCATTCTAGCACCGTGTAAATGTTAACGCGGGCCCATATATATGTATATTCCATTTTCGGCACCAGCATGAACGATAGGACCACCCTAGCATGCCCCTCCCACCCCTCTCTATGTACTTCTGATGCCATCAGGCAGGCATGGCGTTGCTAAAATACCAGGAGTGCCCTTCTGAGGGCAGGCCTGCTCCTTGCCACGGCCGGTTGTGTAGCACGATAAAATATAATATACGCCATGTGCGAAGTGAAATGTCCCCACTGCTCCATTGGGCATTGCCATGGTCCTGGGCTGTTTCAGTATGTACAGAGCCTTTTCAGTCTGACCAGAGCACAAGTCTAGAGGGCTGGTCAGTTGCTGAATCCCCCGCCAGAGGGCAGGGCATGGTGGCAGTGGATGGCTTTGAACAACTTCCCTGCTTCAATTTCGCCACAGGAAGCTCAATCTAACATTAAATACCCATCGGGATCAATTAGCATCGACCCTGAGGGGTACTCTGATGCATTGGGTAAATAGTCCTGATTGTAATTAAGCCAATCATCCTTGCAGAACACCCCTCACTGCAGTGGAGCAAATCTGGTTCCGCTCTTTCTCGCCAGATGGCAGCACAATCCAGTCTGGAGATAATTCCCAAGCCAGCCGGACAAATTCGACGCCTTAAAGCAGGCATAAAGTAGTCGCCCCATCATAAGTCTCTGCTTAAAGTGGCCCACGGTCGATCAGCCATGTAGGTTCTCCATGCGTGTGGGAAGAGAGGCCGACAAAGGACACGTGTTTCCCGTTGTACGGCTTGGACACCACATCCGTGGTGAAAAAACATTGTACATAGCCTGGCACTGACCCCGGAAGCTCATGCTTCCCTGGCACAGCAGACACCGTGATCTATGCGGCAGTTCTCCCAGGGCGAGGCCCCTTCATTGCACTAGGGTTGGGTTGACGCTTGCGATCATCCCAAATGTGGATGACTCGGGTGCACAGCGTCCGCGCTATCCCCTGACGTCTAAACCAAAGTAAAAAGAAGCCATCTCTCGCTCTCGAACCCCGTTCCCCAGGCACGTCGATGCAGCATGCACACATGTCCTCTCCCTGATTCCAAACTGCCGTGTTCGCCCGCCTCTGTAGACCTTGATATTTGTGCGATTTGAAATCTGCGAAATCCGGCACGGAGCTAAGGAATCGGACATCGCAGCACAGCTCCCGTCGACGACGCTGCACTCATTGCCCTGGCCGTAGCGCTCCCGGAGCCGCGCGTCCGCCATTCTAGCACCGTGTAAATGTTAACGCGGGCCCATATATATGTATATTCCATTTTCGGCACCAGCATGAACGATAGGACCACCCTAGCATGCCCCTCCCACCCCTCTCTATGTACTTCTGATGCCATCAGGCAGGCATGGCGTTGCTAAAATACCAGGAGTGCCCTTCTGAGGGCAGGCCTGCTCCTTGCCACGGCCGGTTGTGTAGCACGATAAAATATAATATACGCCATGTGCGAAGTGAAATGTCCCCACTGCTCCATTGGGCATTGCCATGGTCCTGGGCTGTTTCAGTATGTACAGAGCCTTTTCAGTCTGACCAGAGCACAAGTCTAGAGGGCTGGTCAGTTGCTGAATCCCCCGCCAGAGGGCAGGGCATGGTGGCAGTGGATGGCTTTGAACAACTTCCCTGCTTCAATTTCGCCACAGGAAGCTCAATCTAACATTAAATACCCATCGGGATCAATTAGCATCGACCCTGAGGGGTACTCTGATGCATTGGGTAAATAGTCCTGATTGTAATTAAGCCAATCATCCTTGCAGAACACCCCTCACTGCAGTGGAGCAAATCTGGTTCCGCTCTTTCTCGCCAGATGGCAGCACAATCCAGTCTGGAGATAATTCCCAAGCCAGCCGGACAAATTCGACGCCTTAAAGCAGGCATAAAGTAGTCGCCCCATCATAAGTCTCTGCTTAAAGTGGCCCACGGTCGATCAGCCATGTAGGTTCTCCATGCGTGTGGGAAGAGAGGCCGACAAAGGACACGTGTTTCCCGTCGTTCGGCTTGGACACCACATCCGTGGTGAAAAAACATTGTACATAGCCTGGCACTGACCCCGGAAGCTCATGCTTCCCTGGCACAGCAGACACCGTGATCTATGCGGCAGTTCTCCCAGGGCGAGGCCCCTTCATTGCACTAGGGTTGGGTTGACGCTTGCGATCATCCCAAATGTGGATGACTCGGGTGCACAGCGTCCGCGCTATCCCCTGACGTCTAAACCAAAGTAAAAAGAAGCCATCTCTCGCTCTCGAACCCCGTTCCCCAGGCACGTCGATGCAGCATGCACACATGTCCTCTCCCTGATTCCAAACTGCCGTGTTCGCCCGCCTCTGTAGACCTTGATATTTGTGCGATTTGAAATCTGCGAAATCCGGCACGGAGCTAAGGAATCGGACATCGCAGCACAGCTCCCGTCGACGACGCTGCACTCATTGCCCTGGCCGTAGCGCTCCCGGAGCCGCGCGTCCGCCATTCTAGCACCGTGTAAATGTTAACGCGGGCCCATATATATGTATATTCCATTTTCGGCACCAGCATGAACGATAGGACCACCCTAGCATGCCCCTCCCACCCCTCTCTATGTACTTCTGATGCCATCAGGCAGGCATGGCGTTGCTAAAATACCAGGAGTGCCCTTCTGAGGGCAGGCCTGCTCCTTGCCACGGCCGGTTGTGTAGCACGATAAAATATAATATACGCCATGTGCGAAGTGAAATGTCCCCACTGCTCCATTGGGCATTGCCATGGTCCTGGGCTGTTTCAGTATGTACAGAGCCTTTTCAGTCTGACCAGAGCACAAGTCTAGAGGGCTGGTCAGTTGCTGAATCCCCCGCCAGAGGGCAGGGCATGGTGGCAGTGGATGGCTTTGAACAACTTCCCTGCTTCAATTTCGCCACAGGAAGCTCAATCTAACATTAAATACCCATCGGGATCAATTAGCATCGACCCTGAGGGGTACTCTGATGCATTGGGTAAATAGTCCTGATTGTAATTAAGCCAATCATCCTTGCAGAACACCCCTCACTGCAGTGGAGCAAATCTGGTTCCGCTCTTTCTCGCCAGATGGCAGCACAATCCAGTCTGGAGATAATTCCCAAGCCAGCCGGACAAATTCGACGCCTTAAAGCAGGCATAAAGTAGTCGCCCCATCATAAGTCTCTGCTTAAAGTGGCCCACGGTCGATCAGCCATGTAGGTTCTCCATGCGTGTGGGAAGAGAGGCCGACAAAGGACACGTGTTTCCCGTCGTTCGGCTTGGACACCACATTCGTGGTGAAAAAACATTGTACATAGCCTGGCACTGACCCCGGAAGCTCATGCTTCCCTGGCACAGCAGACACCGTGATCTATGCGGCAGTTCTCCCAGGGCGAGGCCCCTTCATTGCACTAGGGTTGGGTTGACGCTTGCGATCATCCCAAATGTGGATGACTCGGGTGCACAGCGTCCGCGCTATCCCCTGACGTCTAAACCAAAGTAAAAAGAAGCCATCTCTCGCTCTCGAACCCCGTTCCCCAGGCACGTCGATGCAGCATGCACAAATGTCCTCTCCCTGATTCCAAACTGCCGTGTTCGCCCGCCTCTGTAGACCTTGATATTTGTGCGATTTGAAATCTGCGAAATCCGGCACGGAGCTAAGGAATCGGACATCGCAGCACAGCTCCCGTCGACGACGCTGCGCTCATTGCCCTGGCCGTAGCGCTCCCGGAGCCGCGCGTCCGCCATTCTAGCACCGTGTAAATGTTAACGCGGGCCCATATATATGTATATTCCATTTTCGGCACCAGCATGAACGATAGGACCACCCTAGCATGCCCCTCCCACCCCTCTCTATGTACTTCTGATGCCATCAGGCAGGCATGGCGTTGCTAAAATACCAGGAGTGCCCTTCTGAGGGCAGGCCTGCTCCTTGCCACGGCCGGTTGTGTAGCACGATAAAATATAATATACGCCATGTACGAAGTGAAATGTCCCCACTGCTCCATTGGGCATTGCCATGGTCCTGGGCTGTTTCAGTATGTACAGAGCCTTTTCAGTCTGACCAGAGCACAAGTCTAGAGGGCTGGTCAGTTGCTGAATCCCCCGCCAGAGGGCAGGGCATGGTGGCAGTGGATGGCTTTGAACAACTTCCCTGCTTCAATTTCGCCACAGGAAGCTCAATCTAACATTAAATACCCATCGGGATCAATTAGCATCGACCCTGAGGGGTACTCTGATGCATTGGGTAAATAGTCCTGATTGTAATTAAGCCAATCATCCTTGCAGAACACCCCTCACTGCAGTGGAGCAAATCTGGTTCCGCTCTTTCTCGCCAGATGGCAGCACAATCCAGTCTGGAGATAATTCCCAAGCCAGCCGGACAAATTCGACGCCTTAAAGCAGGCATAAAGTAGTCGCCCCATCATAAGTCTCTGCTTAAAGTGGCCCACGGTCGATCAGCCATGTAGGTTCTCCATGCGTGTGGGAAGAGAGGCCGACAAAGGACACGCGTTCCCCGTCGTACGGCTTGGACACCACATCCGTGGTGAAAAAACATTGTACATAGCCTGGCACTGACCCCGGAAGCTGATGCTTCCCTGGCACAGCAGACACCGTGATCTATGCGGCAGTTCTCCCAGGGCGAGGCCCCTTCATTGCACTAGGGTTGGGTTGACGCTTGCGATCATCCCAAATGTGGATGACTCGGGTGCACAGCGTCCGCGCTATCCCCTGACGTCTAAACCAAAGTAAAAAGAAGCCATCTCTCCCTCTCGAACCCCGCTCCCCAGGCACGTCGATGCAGCATGCACAAATGTCCTCTCCCTGATTCCAAACTGCCGTGTTCGCCCGCCTCTGTAGACCTTGATATTTGTGCGATTTGAAATCTGCGAAATCCGGCACGGAGCTAAGGAATCGGACATCGCAGCACAGCTCCCGTCGACGACGCTGCGCTCATTGCCCTGGCCGTAGCGCTCCCGGAGCCGCGCGTCCGCCATTCTAGCACCGTATAAATGTTAATGCGGGCCCATATATGTGTATATTCCATTTTCGGCACCAGCATGAACGATAGGACCACCCTAGCATGCCCCTCCCACCCCTCTCTATGTACTTCTGATGCCATCAGGCAGGCATGGCGTTGCTAAAATACCAGGAGTGCCCTTCTGAGGGCAGGCCTGCTCCTTGCCACGGCCGGTTGTGTAGCACGATAAAATATAATATACGCCATGTGCGAAGTGAAATGTCCCCACTGCTCCATTGGGCATTGCCATGGTCCTGGGCTGTTTCAGTATGTACAGAGCCTTTTCAGTCTGACCAGAGCACAAGTCTAGAGGGCTGGTCAGTTGCTGAATCCCCCGCCAGAGGGCAGGGCATGGTGGCAGTGGATGGCTTTGAACAACTTCCCTGCTTCAATTTCGCCACAGGAAGCTCAATCTAACATTAAATACCCATCGGGATCAATTAGCATCGACCCTGAGGGGTACTCTGATGCATTGGGTAAATAGTCCTGATTGTAATTAAGCCAATCATCCTTGCAGAACACCCCTCACTGCAGTGGAGCAAATCTGGTTCCGCTCTTTCTCGCCAGATGGCAGCACAATCCAGTCTGGAGATAATTCCCAAGCCAGCCGGACAAATTCGACGCCTTAAAGCAGGCATAAAGTAGTCGCCCCATCATAAGTCTCTGCTTAAAGTGGCCCACGGTCGATCAGCCATGTAGGTTCTCCATGCGTGTGGGAAGAGAGGCCGACAAAGGACACGTGTTTCCCGTCGTTCGGCTTGGACACCACATCCGTGGTGAAAAAACATTGTACATAGCCTGGCACTGACCCCGGAAGCTCATGCTTCCCTGGCACAGCAGACACCGTGATCTATGCGGCAGTTCTCCCAGGGCGAGGCCCCTTCATTGCACTAGGGTTGGGTTGACGCTTGCGATCATCCCAAATGTGGATGACTCGGGTGCACAGCGTCCGCGCTATCCCCTGACGTCTAAACCAAAGTAAAAAGAAGCCATCTCTCGCTCTCGAACCCCGTTCCCCAGGCACGTCGATGCAGCATGCACACATGTCCTCTCCCTGATTCCAAACTGCCGTGTTCGCCCGCCTCTGTAGACCTTGATATTTGTGCGATTTGAAATCTGCGAAATCCGGCACGGAGCTAAGGAATCGGACATCGCAGCACAGCTCCCGTCGACGACGCTGCACTCATTGCCCTGGCCGTAGCGCTCCCGGAGCCGCGCGTCCGCCATTCTAGCACCGTGTAAATGTTAACGCGGGCCCATATATATGTATATTCCATTTTCGGCACCAGCATGAACGATAGGACCACCCTAGCATGCCCCTCCCACCCCTCTCTATGTACTTCTGATGCCATCAGGCAGGCATGGCGTTGCTAAAATACCAGGAGTGCCCTTCTGAGGGCAGGCCTGCTCCTTGCCACGGCCGGTTGTGTAGCACGATAAAATATAATATACGCCATGTGCGAAGTGAAATGTCCCCACTGCTCCATTGGGCATTGCCATGGTCCTGGGCTGTTTCAGTATGTACAGAGCCTTTTCAGTCTGACCAGAGCACAAGTCTAGAGGGCTGGTCAGTTGCTGAATCCCCCGCCAGAGGGCAGGGCATGGTGGCAGTGGATGGCTTTGAACAACTTCCCTGCTTCAATTTCGCCACAGGAAGCTCAATCTAACATTAAATACCCATCGGGATCAATTAGCATCGACCCTGAGGGGTACTCTGATGCATTGGGTAAATAGTCCTGATTGTAATTAAGCCAATCATCCTTGCAGAACACCCCTCACTGCAGTGGAGCAAATCTGGTTCCGCTCTTTCTCGCCAGATGGCAGCACAATCCAGTCTGGAGATAATTCCCAAGCCAGCCGGACAAATTCGACGCCTTAAAGCAGGCATAAAGTAGTCGCCCCATCATAAGTCTCTGCTTAAAGTGGCCCACGGTCGATCAGCCATGTAGGTTCTCCATGCGTGTGGGAAGAGAGGCCGACAAAGGACACGTGTTTCCCGTCGTTCGGCTTGGACACCACATCCGTGGTGAAAAAACATTGTACATAGCCTGGCACTGACCCCGGAAGCTCATGCTTCCCTGGCACAGCAGACACCGTGATCTATGCGGCAGTTCTCCCAGGGCGAGGCCCCTTCATTGCACTAGGGTTGGGTTGACGCTTGCGATCATCCCAAATGTGGATGACTCGGGTGCACAGCGTCCGCGCTATCCCCTGACGTCTAAACCAAAGTAAAAAGAAGCCATCTCTCGCTCTCGAACCCCGTTCCCCAGGCACGTCGATGCAGCATGCACACATGTCCTCTCCCTGATTCCAAACTGCCGTGTTCGCCCGCCTCTGTAGACCTTGATATTTGTGCGATTTGAAATCTGCGAAATCCGGCACGGAGCTAAGGAATCGGACATCGCAGCACAGCTCCCGTCGACGACGCTGCACTCATTGCCCTGGCCGTAGCGCTCCCGGAGCCGCGCGTCCGCCATTCTAGCACCGTGTAAATGTTAACGCGGGCCCATATATATGTATATTCCATTTTCGGCACCAGCATGAACGATAGGACCACCCTAGCATGCCCCTCCCACCCCTCTCTATGTACTTCTGATGCCATCAGGCAGGCATGGCGTTGCTAAAATACCAGGAGTGCCCTTCTGAGGGCAGGCCTGCTCCTTGCCACGGCCGGTTGTGTAGCACGATAAAATATAATATACGCCATGTGCGAAGTGAAATGTCCCCACTGCTCCATTGGGCATTGCCATGGTCCTGGGCTGTTTCAGTATGTACAGAGCCTTTTCAGTCTGACCAGAGCACAAGTCTAGAGGGCTGGTCAGTTGCTGAATCCCCCGCCAGAGGGCAGGGCATGGTGGCAGTGGATGGCTTTGAACAACTTCCCTGCTTCAATTTCGCCACAGGAAGCTCAATCTAACATTAAATACCCATCGGGATCAATTAGCATCGACCCTGAGGGGTACTCTGATGCATTGGGTAAATAGTCCTGATTGTAATTAAGCCAATCATCCTTGCAGAACACCCCTCACTGCAGTGGAGCAAATCTGGTTCCGCTCTTTCTCGCCAGATGGCAGCACAATCCAGTCTGGAGATAATTCCCAAGCCAGCCGGACAAATTCGACGCCTTAAAGCAGGCATAAAGTAGTCGCCCCATCATAAGTCTCTGCTTAAAGTGGCCCACGGTCGATCAGCCATGTAGGTTCTCCATGCGTGTGGGAAGAGAGGCCGACAAAGGACACGTGTTTCCCGTCGTTCGGCTTGGACACCACATCCGTGGTGAAAAAACATTGTACATAGCCTGGCACTGACCCCGGAAGCTCATGCTTCCCTGGCACAGCAGACACCGTGATCTATGCGGCAGTTCTCCCAGGGCGAGGCCCCTTCATTGCACTAGGGTTGGGTTGACGCTTGCGATCATCCCAAATGTGGATGACTCGGGTGCACAGCGTCCGCGCTATCCCCTGACGTCTAAACCAAAGTAAAAAGAAGCCATCTCTCGCTCTCGAACCCCGTTCCCCAGGCACGTCGATGCAGCATGCACACATGTCCTCTCCCTGATTCCAAACTGCCGTGTTCGCCCGCCTCTGTAGACCTTGATATTTGTGCGATTTGAAATCTGCGAAATCCGGCACGGAGCTAAGGAATCGGACATCGCAGCACAGCTCCCGTCGACGACGCTGCACTCATTGCCCTGGCCGTAGCGCTCCCGGAGCCGCGCGTCCGCCATTCTAGCACCGTGTAAATGTTAACGCGGGCCCATATATATGTATATTCCATTTTCGGCACCAGCATGAACGATAGGACCACCCTAGCATGCCCCTCCCACCCCTCTCTATGTACTTCTGATGCCATCAGGCAGGCATGGCGTTGCTAAAATACCAGGAGTGCCCTTCTGAGGGCAGGCCTGCTCCTTGCCACGGCCGGTTGTGTAGCACGATAAAATATAATATACGCCATGTGCGAAGTGAAATGTCCCCACTGCTCCATTGGGCATTGCCATGGTCCTGGGCTGTTTCAGTATGTACAGAGCCTTTTCAGTCTGACCAGAGCACAAGTCTAGAGGGCTGGTCAGTTGCTGAATCCCCCGCCAGAGGGCAGGGCATGGTGGCAGTGGATGGCTTTGAACAACTTCCCTGCTTCAATTTCGCCACAGGAAGCTCAATCTAACATTAAATACCCATCGGGATCAATTAGCATCGACCCTGAGGGGTACTCTGATGCATTGGGTAAATAGTCCTGATTGTAATTAAGCCAATCATCCTTGCAGAACACCCCTCACTGCAGTGGAGCAAATCTGGTTCCGCTCTTTCTCGCCAGATGGCAGCACAATCCAGTCTGGAGATAATTCCCAAGCCAGCCGGACAAATTCGACGCCTTAAAGCAGGCATAAAGTAGTCGCCCCATCATAAGTCTCTGCTTAAAGTGGCCCACGGTCGATCAGCCATGTAGGTTCTCCATGCGTGTGGGAAGAGAGGCCGACAAAGGACACGCGTTCCCCGTCGTACAGCTTGGACACCACATCCGTGGTGAAAAAACATTGTACATAGCCTGGCACTGACCCCGGAAGCTCATGCTTCCCTGGCACAGCAGACACCGTGATCTATGCGGCAGTTCTCCCAGGGCGAGGCCCCTCCATTGCACTAGGGTTGGGTTGACGCTTGCGATCATCCCAAATGTGGATGACTCGGGTGCACAGCGTCCGCGCTATCCCCTGACGTCTAAACCAAAGTAAAAAGAAGCCATCTCTCGCTCTCGAACCCCGTTCCCCAGGCACGTCGATGCAGCATGCACAAATGTCCTCTCCCTGATTCCAAACTGCCGTGTTCGCCCGCCTCTGTAGACCTTGATATTTGTGCGATTTGAAATCTGCGAAATCCGGCACAGAGCTAAGGAATCGGACATCGCAGCACAGCTCCCGTCGACGACGCTGCGCTCATTGCCCTGGCCGTAGCACTCCCGGAGCCGCGCGTCCGCCATTCTAGCACCGTGTAAATGTTAATGCGGGCCCATATATATGTATATTCCATTTTCGGCACCAGCATGAACGATAGGACCACCCTAGCATGCCCCTCCCACCCCTCTCTATGTACTTCTGATGCCATCAGGCAGGCATGGCGTTGCTAAAATACCAGGAGTGCCCTTCTGAGGGCAGGCCTGCTCCTTGCCACGGCCGGTTGTGTAGCACGATAAAATATAATATACGCCATGTGCGAAGTGAAATGTCCCCACTGCTCCATTGGGCATTGCCATGGTCCTGGGCTGTTTCAGTATGTACAGAGCCTTTTCAGTCTGACCAGAGCACAAGTCTAGAGGGCTGGTCAGTTGCTGAATCCCCCGCCAGAGGGCAGGGCATGGTGGCAGTGGATGGCTTTGAACAACTTCCCTGCTTCAATTTCGCCACAGGAAGCTCAATCTAACATTAAATACCCATCGGGATCAATTAGCATCGACCCTGAGGGGTACTCTGATGCATTGGGTAAATAGTCCTGATTGTAATTAAGCCAATCATCCTTGCAGAACACCCCTCACTGCAGTGGAGCAAATCTGGTTCCGCTCTTTCTCGCCAGATGGCAGCACAATCCAGTCTGGAGATAATTCCCAAGCCAGCCGGACAAATTCGACGCCTTAAAGCAGGCATAAAGTAGTCGCCCCATCATAAGTCTCTGCTTAAAGTGGCCCACGGTCGATCAGCCATGTAGGTTCTCCATGCGTGTGGGAAGAGAGGCCGACAAAGGACACGCGTTCCCCGTCGTACGGCTTGGACACCACATCCGTGGTGAAAAAACATTGTACATAGCCTGGCACTGACCCCGGAAGCTCATGCTTCCCTGGCACAGCAGACACCGTGATCTATGCGGCAGTTCTCCCAGGGCGAGGCCCCTCCATTGCACTAGGGTTGGGTTGACGCTTGCGATCATCCCAAATGTGGATGACTCGGGTGCACAGCGTCCGCGCTATCCCCTGACGTCTAAACCAAAGTAAAAAGAAGCCATCTCTCGCTCTCGAACCCCGTTCCCCAGGCACGTCGATGCAGCATGCACAAATGTCCTCTCCCTGATTCCAAACTGCCGTGTTCGCCCGCCTCTGTAGACCTTGATATTTGTGCGATTTGAAATCTGCGAAATCCGGCACGGAGCTAAGGAATCGGACATCGCAGCACAGCTCCCGTCGACGACGCTGCGCTCATTGCCCTGGCCGTAGCGCTCCCGGAGCCGCGCGTCCGCCATTCTAGCACCGTGTAAATGTTAATGTGGGCCCATATATATGTATATTCCATTTTCGGCACCAGCATGAACGATAGGACCACCCTAGCATGCCCCTCCCACCCCTCTCTATGTACTTCTGATGCCATCAGGCAGGCATGGCGTTGCTAAAATACCAGGAGTGCCCTTCTGAGGGCAGGCCTGCTCCTTGCCACGGCCGGTTGTGTAGCACGATAAAATATAATATACGCCATGTGCGAAGTGAAATGTCCCCACTGCTCCATTGGGCATTGCCATGGTCCTGGGCTGTTTCAGTATGTACAGAGCCTTTTCAGTCTGACCAGAGCACAAGTCTAGAGGGCTGGTCAGTTGCTGAATCCCCCGCCAGAGGGCAGGGCATGGTGGCAGTGGATGGCTTTGAACAACTTCCCTGCTTCAATTTCGCCACAGGAAGCTCAATCTAACATTAAATACCCATCGGGATCAATTAGCATCGACCCTGAGGGGTACTCTGATGCATTGGGTAAATAGTCCTGATTGTAATTAAGCCAATCATCCTTGCAGAACACCCCTCACTGCAGTGGAGCAAATCTGGTTCCGCTCTTTCTCGCCAGATGGCAGCACAATCCAGTCTGGAGATAATTCCCAAGCCAGCCGGACAAATTCGACGCCTTAAAGCAGGCATAAAGTAGTCGCCCCATCATAAGTCTCTGCTTAAAGTGGCCCACGGTCGATCAGCCATGTAGGTTCTCCATGCGTGTGGGAAGAGAGGCCGACAAAGGACACGCGTTCCCCGTCGTACGGCTTGGACACCACATCCGTGGTGAAAAAACATTGTACATAGCCTGGCACTGACCCCGGCAGCTCATGCTTCCCTGGCACAGGAGACACCGTGATCTATGCGGCACTTCTCCCAGGTTTTTTCGGTAGCCATTGCCACTCCTTAAGCACACTTGTAGCGTCTCTTGCACGCTGCCACTGTGTTGTATTAAGGACAGCAACTGATGCTGCACGGTCATCCTTAAGCACACTTACAGTGTCTCTTGCACACTGCCACTGTGTTTCATTAAGGACAGTGCCGGATGTCTTCTGAGACTCCGGGCCAGGGGCCAGGAGGGCCGCAGTCCATGGAGGACGGCCTCCTCACCACTCAGGAAGATCTGATCACCCCAGGTCAGCGGACGCCGGAGGCTCTGTCGGAGCTGGACCAGGACGATGAGGGTGGCTTCACGGTGGTGGACCACAACAAGAAGAAGGGAAGGAAGTGAGACATCTCCCCGACTCCATCGCTCCAAGATGCACAGCGAGTGCCTGAGACCCAGGGGACGGCGGAGGCTCCGGCCAGGAAGACACCGACTCATGTGGCTGTGGGTGCGACAGGAGGAGATGTTGGGTTCGATGGTGAGGAGGTACGGATGATCTACAGAACGGCTGCCATCGAGACCGGGTACAAGAATCTGGACCGATCGGAATTGGCACGCCAGGTATGTGACGCCATTGGTGAACATCACATTTTGTCTATATATCGTCAGCCACAAGAGTGGCAGGTAGTGTTTACCAGTTTAAAGGCATGTGATGAGTTTGTTGCTCAGAGGTCTATTACAGTAGACGAAGATTCTTATGTGATTCGTAGAGTTGCCGAGCGGTCACAGACAGGTACAACCAAGTGGGTGCGTCCGTACTCCATTGTGAGGCTCCACTGGTTGCCCCGTTTTGTTGAGGATGACTGCATCAAGAGTAGGTTGCTTGGCAATTTGAATGTTCAATATGTAGTAGCCGAAAAGGCAGTAACAGATGATAAAATAGAAGGTAATGTGAGAAAAGCCAAAGTATATGGGGATGTAGACAACTTGCCGTTTAAGACGGAGATAGTGTTTGAAGGGGCAAAATTCCCAGTACGTATAACAATTCCGGGTCGCCCAAAAGTTTGTTGGAAGTGTGGCCAGACAGGTCATGTAAAAAGTGAATGTACTTGGAGAAGGGGTGGAGGGGTTTTTTCTTCCCTGTTTAAAACAGCTGAGAACATCGGGATGATGGAGCAGGATGATGTGGAGGATGACCAGAAGCTAGCCGAGAAGACGTTGACCGAGACACAAGCTCCAACCCAGCCTCCCCCGCCATCCCCGAGGCTGACCGCACCGTGGATCGAGAAGGAGCGAACGTCGAAGCTGGCGTCTGCGGCTGCAGGTTCTGAAGGTTCGAGAGGCCCGGTGAAACAGGTTAAGCAAGTTGTAAATGGTGAAAAGGTTACAAGGGAAAAGAAGGGTCCAGAAGTAGAAGAAAGGGAGGAGAGCGTGGAAACAGAAGGGAAAGTAACTGGGGCAAAGGGATTCCTAAAGATGGGAGTCAACATGGTCAAAAATGTGGGGAAGGCTTTGGGAAAGGGGAATGGGGGTTCTGGGCATGGGGAGGGAGGGGGTTCAGGGGAAGGTAAAGGTGGAGGGGAAGGGGTGAGAGACTCGGTCGGGGAAAACCATCAGGGTGAGATGGAAGACGAGTCTTCAGGGAGGAAAAGGAAGAACGAGTTTTGTCATGTCCCGGTGGCGGCAATGCCGTCCCCAGCCACTCAAAGAAGAGCTCTGGCTAAGAAGGCCAAGGGACAACAGTCCACCTAATTGATGTCCAAGATGGGTTTTAGAGTAGCCACCCTAAATGCAAGAGGGCTGCGAAACCCCAACAAAGTTTCGCTGTTATCCTATTTCCTTTTACATCACTGTATAAATATACTTTTTTTACAGGAGACTCACCTTGTGTCAGACGAGGAGGCCAAGAGAATGGCCGACACCCTTGGTTCTCATGGTTTTTGGAGCCATGGGGATAACTCCAGTAGGGGGGTGGGTATACTTATAAAAAAGTCTCTAAATTTTGATCTGGGTACCTGGTACTCGGATGAAAACGGAAGAGTTATAGCAGTAAACATAAAAGTGGAAGGTGTTGCATTTAGCCTTATTAATATTTATGCCCCAAATGATGGGATGGATAGGAGGGCTCTATTTGCTTTTCTACCCAATTTCCTGAGGGGTAATAAAAACATAATATTAGGTGGTGACTTTAACTGCATTGAAAACCGCACCTTAGATAAGGTGGGGGGTAGCATTGATAATGGTCATAATGTCCAAGGTACTAAGGAATTAGGAGAATTGAAAAAAGATTTTCAATTGGAAGATGTTTTTCGCTCTAAATTTCCTCTTGGCCGAGAATACACTTGGAGTAATGATAATGGTATTTATTGCAGGTTGGATAGGTTTTACAGCAACTCTGACCTGTTACAATTTATTTCCAGAATAGCCACTCACCATTGTTCTTTTTCTGACCATAATATAGTTGTGATGGAAGTCCGGGACTTTGAGCGAAAGCTCACAGGGCCGGGCTTCTGGAAATGTAACACTTCCATATTGGATGATTCAGGTCTGGTTGCAGATATCAAAAAAGTGTGGATTTATCTATCAAAAATAGTTCATAAAGATCTGGACTGGTGGGAATTTTGCAAACAGTGTTTTAAGGATGTGATCATAAAACATTCGAAAATAATTGCTAAAAAGAAAAGGGAAGCTATTGATAAAACAGAGAAGGAGCTGAGTTTACTCAGAAAACTGGAACTGGATTATCCTGGTAGATTCTCCCAAGCAATTATCATCTGGATCATCTGGAATATGATGAGAAACCCTCTGCTTTCTTCTTGAGAAAAGAGGTGTCTAGAGGGAAAGACAAAGTCATAGAAAGTTTGATTGTTAATGATGTCCCTATTACAGGTCAGGATGAAATTCAGGATGCCTGTAGAGATTTCTACAAAGATCTTTTTTCATCTGAGCCTATAGATACAGATATTGTCGATGAATTCACTTCTAACCTACCTTTTCTAGCAGTGGAGGACAAGCTTTATTGCGAAGGCCCCCTTACAGCCGCCGAGTGTCTTGAGGCCCTGAAGGGTATGAAGGATGGCAAGACTCCAGGCATAGATGGTTTGCCTAAGGAGTTCTATGCTCATTTTTTCCCCCTTTTTGGTAAGGATTTTGTACAAATCATTAACAATGCCTTCGACCAAGGTTTATTATGTCCATCCCAGAGAAAAGGGGTTGTAACTTTGATCTGTAAAGACCCCAACAGAAAGGAACATCTTACCTGTTGGAGACCTATTACTCTTTTGACAGTTGATTATAAAATCATCTCTAAATCTATGACAAATAGACTTTCTAAAGTAATTTCTTCTGTGGTTGGACAGGAGCAGACCTGTGCTGTACCAGGAAGGTCTATAACAGATCATCTGCACCTTATTCGATCCCTTTTTGACTATGTCCAGATGAAGGATGTCCCATGTGGCATCCTGAGTCTGGACCAAGCCAAGGCGTTCGACCGAGTGTCGCACCAGTATATGTTTCTTTGCTTACAAAAGTATGGTTTTGGCCCAGATTTTATATCCTGGGTCAAATTACTATATAATGATATTGTTTCATCTATACAGGTGAATGGCTTCCTGTCTGAACCATTTAAGGTGGACAGGTCAGTCCGACAGGGATGTGGTCTTTCCCCTTTGCTATATGTCCTATGTATTGAACCTCTAACCAGGATGCTTTGTTTATCCCCCCATATACAGGGAGCAAACGTCCCAGGGTTCGAGGGCGAACTAAAGGTTATCCAGTATGCGGATGACACCTCTATTATCATCCGGAACGAGGCTTCGGTACGAACCGTTCTGGACATTTCTAATAAATTCAGAAAAGCCTCTGGGGCTAAACTAAACGAGGAAAAATGTAAAGGAATGTGGTTTGGGAGGTGGGCTTCCAAACGTAACTATGTTTTTGGGATGAATTTTACTTATGATAGTCTAAAAATGTTGGGGGTTTATTTCTCCAGAAACGTAGACGAATTGTCTAATATAAACTGGAACCCAATTACTGTCAAATTTGGAAATGTACTAGACTTTTGGCTATATAGGAAGACCTCTTTTAGAAGTAGAGCCCTTTTGGCCAACATTTTTGCCTGTTCTAAGCTGTGGTATGTCGGAAAGGTTCTACAGCTAGACAGGAAGCATCTGAAAATTTTTGATTCAAGAATGTATACTTTCATATGGAAAGGTCAAGATCGAGTAAGGAGAACGGTGATGGTCTCCGACCTAATGGAAGGAGGCCAAAAAGTTGTCCATATTCCGACTAAATTGAAGGCTTTTCGCATTATGCATGTTATTGATCTTCTTTACAAAGATGTCCAGAACTACTGGACCTATTTTGCTGTTTACTTCATCGGTTTCCATTTAAGGAAGTGGAAAGAGGAGCTGGGGAGGAATTCAATTCCTCACTGCGACTCTATTCCCCCCTTTTATAGGGAATGCCTAACAGACTTTAAGAGTTTCTGTGAGGACAATCCAGAGATAGATTTAAAGATAATGTCTTCCAAAAAGGTTTATTCTATATTGTTACCCGATGTACAAGAGAAGGCGCAAGTTTCTCTAAAACATGAAAATGCTCATTTAGATTTCCAGCTGGTATGGAAGAATACCTTCCACCCCTTTTTGTGCCCCCTTTTAAAGGACTTCAACTGGAGGGTGTGTCATAGTATTCTGCCAGTAAGGAGTCTTTTGCATAAGCAGAACGTTTTTACAACACCCACAGATAAATGTCCCCTCTGTAAAACTGGAGTAGAGGATATTTTTCATCTGTTTTTAATATGTCCCTTCACAAAGCCTGTTCTGGCAATCATAGAAAACATTATAAAGGACATGACAGGTTCTACTATTATCCTAGACAGGAATGCCCTTTTTTTCAACTTGCTCCCAAAAGAGTGTAGCAAGTTTATTCCACTTTGTCTGTTAATTATATCTTTCTTTAAACATAATGTTTGGACTATAAGATGTAAAGTCGAAAAAGAGAGAAAAGTTTTCAATTCTAATAGTTTACTAGAGATGTTGTTAGCAGACCTGAAGTTTAGGTTTCAGGTCGATCTTAAAAGATTAAAAAGCCCCCAGTTTAAAAAGATGTGGCTCTGTAACGGAGCTCTGTGTACCCTCTCCAACGAAAGTTGGAGCTTCAACTACTAAATAAAAACCTGTATATACATAACCTGTACCATGTTTTTAGTTTACAGCAAGGGCCGGTTACCCGAAAGGGGCTGGAACCCGGAAACCAGTGAAATGGTTGCCATGGGGAAGGGCAGTAGAGTGGCAGAGCTCCTCATTGCGAGGGCCTGAACCCGAAAATGATGAATGATTGTAAATAAAAAATAAATATGTTTGGGAAATGGGAAAGGAGGGGAAAAGAAGGACTAAGTCCCGAAAGAAAAAAAAAAAATTTAAAAAAAAAAAAAAAAAATGCGGCAGTTCTCCCAGGGCGAGGCCCCTTCATTGCACTAGGGTTGGGTTGACGCTTGCGATTATCCCAAATGTGGATGACTCGGGTGCACAGCGTCCGCGCTATCCCCTGACGTCTAAACCAAAGTAAAAAGAAGCCATCTCTCGCTCTCGAACCCCGTTCCCCAGGCACGTCGATGCAGCATGCACAAATGTCCTCTCCCTGATTCCAAACTGCCGTGTTCGCCCGCCTCTGTAGACCTTGATATTTGTGCGATTTGAAATCTGCGAAATCCGGCACGGAGCTAAGGAATCGGACATCGCAGCACAGCTCCCGTCGATGACGCTGCGCTCATTGCCCTGGCCGTAGCGCTCCCGGAGCCGCGCGTCCGCCATTCTAGCACCGTGTAAATGTTAATGCGGGCCCATATATATGTATATTCCATTTTCGGCACCAGCATGAACGATAGGACCACCCTAGCATGCCCCTCCCACCCCTCTCTATGTACTTCTGATGCCATCAGGCAGGCATGGCGTTGCTAAAATACCAGGAGTGCCCTTCTGAGGGCAGGCCTGCTCCTTGCCACGGCCGGTTGTGTAGCACGATAAAATATAATATACGCCATGTGCGAAGTGAAATGTCCCCACTGCTCCATTGGGCATTGCCATGGTCCTGGGCTGTTTCAGTATGTACAGAGCCTTTTCAGTCTGACCAGAGCACAAGTCTAGAGGGCTGGTCAGTTGCTGAATCCCCCGCCAGAGGGCAGGGCATGGTGGCAGTGGATGGCTTTGAACAACTTCCCTGCTTCAATTTCGCCACAGGAAGCTCAATCTAACATTAAATACCCATCGGGATCAATTAGCATCGACCCTGAGGGGTACTCTGATGCATTGGGTAAATAGTCCTGATTGTAATTAAGCCAATCATCCTTGCAGAACACCCCTCACTGCAGTGGAGCAAATCTGGTTCCGCTCTTTCTCGCCAGATGGCAGCACAATCCAGTCTGGAGATAATTCCCAAGCCAGCCGGACAAATTCGACGCCTTAAAGCAGGCATAAAGTAGTCGCCCCATCATAAGTCTCTGCTTAAAGTGGCCCACGGTCGATCAGCCATGTAGGTTCTCCATGCGTGTGGGAAGAGAGGCCGACAAAGGACACGCGTTCCCCGTCGTACGGCTTGGACACCACATCCGTGGTGAAAAACATTGTACATAGCCTGGCACTGACCCCGGCAGCTCATTCTTCCCTGGCACAGCAGACACCGTGATCTATGCGGCAGTTCTCCCAGGGCGAGGCCCCTCCATTGCACTAGGGTTGGGTTGACGCTTGCGATCATCCCAAATGTGGATGACTCGGGTGCACAGCGTCCGCGCTATCCCCTGACATCTAAACCAAAGTAAAAAGAAGCCATCTCTCACTCTCGAACCCCGTTCCCCAGGCACGTCGATGCAGCATGCACACATGTCCTCTCCCTGATTCCAAACTGCCGTGTTTGCCCGCCTCTGTAGACCTTGATATTTGTGCGATTTGAAATCTGCGAAATCCGGCACGGAGCTAAGGAATCGGACATCGCAGCACAGCTCCCGTCGACGACGCTGCGCTCATTGCCCTGGCCGTAGCGCTCCCGGAGCCGCGCGTCCGCCATTCTAGCACCGTGTAAATGTTAATGCGGGCCCATATATATGTATATTCCATTTTCGGCACCAGCATGAACGATAGGACCACCCTAGCATGCCCCTCCCACCCCTCTCTATGTACTTCTGATGCCATCAGGCAGGCATGGCGTTGCTAAAATACCAGGAGTGCCCTTCTGAGGGCAGGCCTGCTCCTTGCCACGGCCGGTTGTGTAGCACGATAAAATATAATATACGCCATGTGCGAAGTGAAATGTCCCCACTGCTCCATTGGGCATTGCCATGGTCCTGGGCTGTTTCAGTATGTACAGAGCCTTTTCAGTCTGACCAGAGCACAAGTCTAGAGGGCTGGTCAGTTGCTGAATTCCCCGCCAGAGGGCAGGGCATGGTGGCAGTGGATGGCTTTGAACAACTTCCCTGCTTCAATTTCGCCACAGGAAGCTCAATCTAACATTAAATACCCATCGGGATCAATTAGCATCGACCCTGAGGGGTACTCTGATGCATTGGGTAAATAGTCCTGATTGTAATTAAGCCAATCATCCTTGCAGAACACCCCTCACTGCAGTGGAGCAAATCTGGTTCCGCTCTTTCTTGCCAGATGGCAGCACAATCCAGTCTGGAGATAATTCCCAAGCCAGCCGGACAAATTCGACGCCTTAAAGCAGGCATAAAGTAGTCGCCCCATCATAAGTCTCTGCTTAAAGTGGCCCACGGTCGATCAGCCATGTAGGTTCTCCATGCGTGTGGGAAGAGAGGCCGACAAAGGACACACGTTCCCCGTCGTACGGCTTAGACACCACATCCGTGGTGAAAAAACATTGTACATAGCCTGGCACTGACCCCGGAAGCTCATGCTTCCCTGGCACAGCAGACACCGTGATCTATGCGGCAGTTCTCCCAGGGCGAGGCCCCTTCATTGCACTAGGGTTGGGTTGACGCTTGCGATCATCCCAAATGTGGATGACTCGGGTGCACAGCGTCCGCGCTATCCCCTGACGTCTAAACCAAAGTAAAAAGAAGCCATCTCTCGCTCTCGAACCCCGTTCCCCAGGCACGTCGATGCAGCATGCACAAATGTCCTCTCCCTGATTCCAAACTGCCGTGTTCGCCCGCCTCTGTAGACCTTGATATTTGTGCGATTTGAAATCTGCGAAATCCGGCACGGAGCTAAGGAATCGGACATCGCAGCACAGCTCCCGTCGACGACGCTGCGCTCATTGCCCTGGCCGTAGCGCTCCCGGAGCCGCGCGTCCGCCATTCTAGCACCGTGTAAATGTTAATGCGGGCCCATATATATGTATATTCCATTTTCGGCACCAGCATGAACGATAGGACCACCCTAGCATGCCCCTCCCACCCCTCTCTATGTACTTCTGATGCCATCAGGCAGGCATGGCGTTGCTAAAATACCAGGAGTGCCCTTCTGAGGGCAGGCCTGCTCCTTGCCACGGCCGGTTGTGTAGCACGATAAATATAATATACGCCATGTGCGAAGTGAAATGTCCCCACTGCTCCATTGGGCATTGCCATGGTCCTGGGCTGTTTCAGTATGTACAGAGCCTTTTCAGTCTGACCAGAGCACAAGTCTAGAGGGCTGGTCAGTTGCTGAATCCCCCGCCAGAGGGCAGGGCATGGTGGCAGTGGATGGCTTTGAACAACTTCCCTGCTTCAATTTCGCCACAGGAAGCTCAATCTAACATTAAATACCCATCGGGATCAATTAGCATCGACCCTGAGGGGTACTCTGATGCATTGGGTAAATAGTCCTGATTGTAATTAAGCCAATCATCCTTGCAGAACACCCCTCACTGCAGTGGAGCAAATCTGGTTCCGCTCTTTCTCGCCAGATGGCAGCACAATCCAGTCTGGAGATAATTCCCAAGCCAGCCGGACAAATTCGACGCCTTAAAGCAGGCATAAAGTAGTCGCCCCATCATAAGTCTCTGCTTAAAGTGGCCCACGGTCGATCAGCCATGTAGGTTCTCCATGCGTGTGGGAAGAGAGGCCGACAAAGGACACGCGTTCCCCGTCGTACGGCTTGGACACCACATCCGTGGTGAAAAACATTGTACATAGCCTGGCACTGACCCCGGCAGCTCATTCTTCCCTGGCACAGCAGACACCGTGATCTATGCGGCAGTTCTCCCAGGGCGAGGCCCCTCCATTGCACTAGGGTTGGGTTGACGCTTGCGATCATCCCAAATGTGGATGACTCGGGTGCACAGCGTCCGCGCTATCCCCTGACGTCTAAACCAAAGTAAAAAGAAGCCATCTCTCGCTCTCGAACCCCGTTCCCCAGGCACGTCGATGCAGCATGCACACATGTCCTCTCCCTGATTCCAAACTGCCGTGTTCGCCCGCCTCTGTAGACCTTGATATTTGTGCGATTTGAAATCTGCGAAATCCGGCACGGAGCTAAGGAATCGGACATCGCAGCACAGCTCCCGTCGACGACGCTGCGCTCATTGCCCTGGCCGTAGCGCTCCCGGAGCCGCGCGTCCGCCATTCTAGCACCGTGTAAATGTTAATGCGGGCCCATATATATGTATATTCCATTTTCGGCACCAGCATGAACGATAGGACCACCCTAGCATGCCCCTCCCACCCCTCTCTATGTACTTCTGATGCCATCAGGCAGGCATGGCGTTGCTAAAATACCAGGAGTGCCCTTCTGAGGGCAGGCCTGCTCCTTGCCACGGCCGGTTGTGTAGCACGATAAATATAATATACGCCATGTGCGAAGTGAAATGTCCCCACTGCTCCATTGGGCATTGCCATGGTCCTGGGCTGTTTCAGTATGTACAGAGCCTTTTCAGTCTGACCAGAGCACAAGTCTAGAGGGCTGGTCAGTTGCTGAATCCCCCGCCAGAGGGCAGGGCATGGTGGCAGTGGATGGCTTTGAACAACTTCCCTGCTTCAATTTCGCCACAGGAAGCTCAATCTAACATTAAATACCCATCGGGATCAATTAGCATCGACCCTGAGGGGTACTCTGATGCATTGGGTAAATAGTCCTGATTGTAATTAAGCCAATCATCCTTGCAGAACACCCCTCACTGCAGTGGAGCAAATCTGGTTCCGCTCTTTCTCGCCAGATGGCAGCACAATCCAGTCTGGAGATAATTCCCAAGCCAGCCGGACAAATTCGACGCCTTAAAGCAGGCATAAAGTAGTCGCCCCATCATAAGTCTCTGCTTAAAGTGGCCCACGGTCGATCAGCCATGTAGGTTCTCCATGCGTGTGGGAAGAGAGGCCGACAAAGGACACGCGTTCCCCGTCGTACGGCTTGGACACCACATCCGTGGTGAAAAACATTGTACATAGCCTGGCACTGACCCCGGCAGCTCATTCTTCCCTGGCACAGCAGACACCGTGATCTATGCGGCAGTTCTCCCAGGGCGAGGCCCCTCCATTGCACTAGGGTTGGGTTGACGCTTGCGATCATCCCAAATGTGGATGACTCGGGTGCACAGCGTCCGCGCTATCCCCTGACGTCTAAACCAAAGTAAAAAGAAGCCATCTCTCGCTCTCGAACCCCGTTCCCCAGGCACGTCGATGCAGCATGCACACATGTCCTCTCCCTGATTCCAAACTGCCGTGTTCGCCCGCCTCTGTAGACCTTGATATTTGTGCGATTTGAAATCTGCAAAATCCGGCACGGAGCTAAGGAATCGGACATCGCAGCACAGCTCCCGTCGACGACGCTGCGCTCATTGCCCTGGCCGTAGCGCTCCCGGAGCCGCGCGTCCGCCATTCTAGCACCGTGTAAATGTTAATGCGGGCCCATATATATGTATATTCCATTTTCGGCACCAGCATGAACGATAGGACCACCCTAGCATGCCCCTCCCACCCCTCTCTATGTACTTCTGATGCCATCAGGCAGGCATGGCGTTGCTAAAATACCAGGAGTGCCCTTCTGAGGGCAGGCCTGCTCCTTGCCACGGCCGGTTGTGTAGCACGATAAAATATAATATACGCCATGTGCGAAGTGAAATGTCCCCACTGCTCCATTGGGCATTGCCATGGTCCTGGGCTGTTTCAGTATGTACAGAGCCTTTTCAGTCTGACCAGAGCACAAGTCTAGAGGGCTGGTCAGTTGCTGAATTCCCCGCCAGAGGGCAGGGCATGGTGGCAGTGGATGGCTTTGAACAACTTCCCTGCTTCAATTTCGCCACAGGAAGCTCAATCTAACATTAAATACCCATCGGGATCAATTAGCATCGACCCTGAGGGGTACTCTGATGCATTGGGTAAATAGTCCTGATTGTAATTAAGCCAATCATCCTTGCAGAACACCCCTCACTGCAGTGGAGCAAATCTGGTTCCGCTCTTTCTCGCCAGATGGCAGCACAATCCAGTCTGGAGATAATTCCCAAGCCAGCCGGACAAATTCGACGCCTTAAAGCAGGCATAAAGTAGTCGCCCCATCATAAGTCTCTGCTTAAAGTGGCCCACGGTCGATCAGCCATGTAGGTTCTCCATGCGTGTGGGAAGAGAGGCCGACAAAGGACACGCGTTCCCCGTCGTACGGCTTGGACACCACATCCGTGGTGAAAAAACATTGTACATAGCCTGGCACTGACCCCGGAAGCTAATGCTTCCCTGGCACAGCAGACACCGTGATCTATGCGGCAGTTCTCCCAGGGCGAGGCCCCTTCATTGCACTAGGGTTGGGTTGACGCTTGCGATCATCCCAAATGTGGATGACTCGGGTGCACAGCGTCCGCGCTATCCCCTGACGTCTAAACCAAAGTAAAAAGAAGCCATCTCTCGCTCTCGAACCCCGTTCCCCAGGCACGTCGATGCAGCATGCACAAATGTCCTCTCCCTGATTCCAAACTGCCGTGTTTGCCCGCCTCTGTAGACCTTGATATTTGTGCGATTTGAAATCTGCGAAATCCGGCACGGAGCTAAGGAATCGGACATCGCAGCACAGCTCCCGTCGACGACGCTGCACTCATTGCCCTGGCCGTAGCGCTCCCGGAGCCGCGCGTCCGCCATTCTAGCACCGTGTAAATGTTAATGCGGGCCCATATAATATTATATGTATATTCCATTTTCGGCACCAGCAT
Organism: Harmothoe impar; assembly: GCA_947462335.1. NCBI lineage: Eukaryota > Metazoa > Annelida > Polychaeta > Phyllodocida > Polynoidae > Harmothoe > Harmothoe impar. The sequence continues at coordinate 28,226,078 of OX381714.1, read as the reverse complement.
GAACGATAGGACGACCCTAGCATGCCCCTCCCACCCCTCTCTATGTACTTCTGATGCCATCAGGCAGGCATGGCGTTGCTAAAATACCAGGAGTGCCCTTCTGAGGGCAGGCCTGCTCCTTGCCACGGCCGGTTGTGTAGCACGATAAAATATAATATACGCCATGTGCGAAGTGAAATGTCCCCACTGCTCCATTGGGCATTGCCATGGTCCTGGGCTGTTTCAGTATGTACAGAGCCTTTTCAGTCTGACCAGAGCACAAGTCTAGAGGGCTGGTCAGTTGCTGAATCCCCCGCCAGAGGGCAGGGCATGGTGGCAGTGGATGGCTTTGAACAACTTCCCTGCTTCAATTTCGCCACAGGAAGCTCAATCTAACATTAAATACCCATCGGGATCAATTAGCATCGACCCTGAGGGGTACTCTGATGCATTGGGTAAATAGTCCTGATTGTAATTAAGCCAATCATCCTTGCAGAACACCCCTCACTGCAGTGGAGCAAATCTGGTTCCGCTCTTTCTCGCCAGATGGCAGCACAATCCAGTCTGGAGATAATTCCCAAGCCAGCCAGCCAAATTCGACGCCTTAAAGCAGGCATAAAGTAGTCGCCCCATCATAAGTCTCTGCTTAAAGTGGCCCACGGTCGATCAGCCATGTAGGTTCTCCATGCGTGTGGGAAGAGAGGCCGACAAAGGACACGCGTTCCCCGTCGTACGGCTTGGACACCACATCCGTGGTGAAAAACATTGTACATAGCTTGGCACTGACCCCGGCAGCTCATTCTTCCCTGGCACAGCAGACACCGTGATCTATGCGGCAGTTCTCCCAGGCCGAGGCCCCTCCATTGCACATCGGTTGGGTTGACGCTTGCGATCATCCCAAATGTGGATGACTCGGGTGCACAGCGTCCGCGCTATCCCCTGACGTCTAAACCAAAGTAAAAAGAAGCCATCTCTCGCTCTCGAACCCCGTTCCCCAGGCACGTCGATGCAGCATGCACACATGTCCTCTCCCTGATTCAAAACTGCCGTGTTCGCCCACCTCTGTAGACCTTGATATTTGTGCGATTTGAAATCTGCGAAATCCGGCACGGAGCTAAGGAATCGGACATCGCAGCACAGCTCCCGTCGACGACGCTGCGCTCATTGCCCTGGCCGTAGCGCTCCCGGAGCCGCGCGTCCGCCATTCTAGCACCGTGTAAATGTTAATGCGGGCCCATATATATGTATATTCCATTTTCGGCACCAGCATGAACGATAGGACCACCCTAGCATGCCCCTCCCACCCCTCTCTATGTACTTCTGATGCCATCAGGCAGGCATGGCGTTACTAAAATACCAGGAGTGCCCTTCTGAGGGCAGGCCTGCTCCTTGCCACGGCCGGTTGTGTAGCACGATAAAATATAATATACGCCATGTGCGAAGTGAAATGTCCCCACTGCTCCATTGGGCATTGCCATGGTCCTGGGCTGTTTCAGTATGTACAGAGCCTTTTCAGTCTGACCAGAGCACAAGTCTAGAGGGCTGGTCAGTTGCTGAATCCCCCGCCAGAGGGCAGGGCATGGTGGCAGTGGATGGCTTTGAACAACTTCCCTGCTTCAATTTCGCCACAGGAAGCTCAATCTAACATTAAATACCCATCGGGATCAATTAGCATCGACCCTGAGGGGTACTCTGATGCATTGGGTAAATAGTCCTGATTGTAATTAAGCCAATCATCCTTGCAGAACACCCCTCACTGCAGTGGAGCAAATCTGGTTCCGCTCTTTCTCGCCAGATGGCAGCACAATCCAGTCTGGAGATAATTCCCAAGCCAGCCGGACAAATTCGACGCCTTAAAGCAGGCATAAAGTAGTCGCCCCATCATAAGTCTCTGCTTAAAGTGGCCCACGGTCGATCAGCCATGTAGGTTCTCCATGCGTGTGGGAAGAGAGGCCGACAAAGGACACGCGTTCCCCGTCGTACGGCTTGGACACCACATCCGTGGTGAAAAACATTGTACATAGCCTGGCACTGACCCCGGCAGACTCGGGTGCACAGCGTTGCAGGGCATGGTGGCAGTGGATGGCTTTGAACAACTTCCCTGCTTCAATTTCGCCACAGGAAGCTCAATCTAACATTAAATACCCATCGGGATCAATTAGCATCGACCCTGAGGGGTACTCTGATGCATTGGGTAAATAGTCCTGATTGTAATTAAGCCAATCATCCTTGCAGAACACCCCTCACTGCAGTGGAGCAAATCTGGTTCCGCTCTTTCTCGCCAGATGGCAGCACAATCCAGTCTGGAGATAATTCCCAAGCCAGCCGGACAAATTCGACGCCTTAAAGCAGGCATAAAGTAGTCGCCCCATCATAAGTCTCTGCTTAAAGTGGCCCACGGTCGATCAGCCATGTAGGTTCTTCATGCGTGTGGGAAGAGAGGCCGACAAAGGACACGCGTTCCCCGTCGTACGGCTTGGACACCACATCCGTGGTGAAAAACATTGTACATAGCCTGGCACTGACCCTGGCAGCTCATTCTTCCCTGGCACAGCAGACACCGTGATCTATGCGGCAGTTCTCCCAGGCCGAGGCCCCTCCATTGCACATCAGTTGGGTTGACGCTTGCGATCATCCCAAATGTGGATGACTCGGGTGCACAGCGTCCGCGCTATCCCCTGACGTCTAAACCAAAGTAAAAAGAAGCCATCTCCCCAGCTAACAAAAAACGTTTTCCAAACGTTTCCAAACGTTTTGGAGGAAAACCTTTTAAATACAAACCTATAGAAAAGGTTTGCATCCAAACATTTTAAAAACGTTTGCAAACGTTTGGAAAACGTTTTTTGTTAGCTGGGTCTCGCTCTCGAACCCCGTTCCCCAGGCACGTCGATGCAGCATGCACACATGTCCTCTCCCTGATTCAAAACTGCCGTGTTCGCCCGCCTCTGTAGACCTTGATATTTGTGCGATTTGAAATCTGCGAAATCCGGCACGGAGCTAAGGAATCGGACATCGCAGCACAGCTCCCGTCGACGACGCTGCACTCATTGCCCTGGCCGTAGCGCTCCCGGAGCCGCGCGTCCGCCATTCTAGCACCGTGTAAATGTTAACGCGGGCCCATATATATGTATATTCCATTTTCGGCACCAGCATGAACGATAGGACCACCCTAGCATGCCCCTCCCACCCCTCTCTATGTACTTCTGATGCCATCAGGCAGGCATGGCGTTGCTAAAATACCAGGAGTGCCCTTCTGAGGGCAGGCCTGCTCCTTGCCACGGCCGGTTGTGTAGCACGATAAAATATAATATACGCCATGTGCGAAGTGAAATGTCCCCACTGCTCCATTGGGCATTGCCATGGTCCTGGGCTGTTTCAGTATGTACAGAGCCTTTTCAGTCTGACCAGAGCACAAGTCTAGAGGGCTGGTCAGTTGCTGAATCCCCCGCCAGAGGGCAGGGCATGGTGGCAGTGGATGGCTTTGAACAACTTCCCTGCTTCAATTTCGCCACAGGAAGCTCAATCTAACATTAAATACCCATCGGGATCAATTAGCATCGACCCTGAGGGGTACTCTGATGCATTGGGTAAATAGTCCTGATTGTAATTAAGCCAATCATCCTTGCAGAACACCCCTCACTGCAGTGGAGCAAATCTGGTTTCGCTCTTTCTCGCCAGATGGCAGCACAATCCAGTCTGGAGATAATTCCCAAGCCAGCCGGACAAATTTGACGCCTTATAGCAGGCATAAAGTAGTTGCCCCATCATAAGTCTCTGCTTAAAGTGGCCCATGGTCGATCAGCCATGTAGGTTCTCCATGCGTGTGGGAAGAGAGGCCAACAAAGGACACGTGTTCCCCGTCGTACGGCTTGGACACCACATCCGTGGTGAAAAACATTGTACATAGCCTGGCACTGACCCCGGCAGCTCATTCTTCCCTGGCACAGGAGACACCGTGATCTATGCGGCACTTCTCCCAGGTTTTTTCGGTAGCCATTGCCACTCCTTAAGCACACTTGTAGCGTCTCTTGCACGCTGCCACTGTGTTGTATTAAGGACAGCAACTGATGCTGCACGGTCATCCTTAAGCACACTTACAGTGTCTCTTGCACACTGCCACTGTGTTTCATTAAGGACAGTGCCGGATGTCTTCTGAGACTCCGGGCCAGGGGCCAGGAGGGCAGCAGTCCATGGAGGACGGCCTCCTCACCACTCAGGAAGATCTGATCACCCCAGGTCAGCGGACGCCGGAGGCTCTGTCGGAGCTGGACCAGGACGATGAGGGTGGCTTCACGGTGGTGGACCACAACAAGAAGAAGGGAAGGAAGCGAGACATCTCCCCGACTCCATTGCTCCAAGATGCACAGCGAGTGCCTGAGACCCAGGGGACGGCGGAGGCTCCGGCCAGGAAGACACCGACTCATGTGGCTGTGGGTGCGACAGGAGGAGATGTTGGGTACGATGGTGAGGAGGTACGGATGATCTACAGAACGGCTGCCATCGAGACCGGGTACAAGAATCTGGACCGATCGGAATTGGCACGCCAGGTATGTGACGCCATTGGTGAACGTCACATTTTGTCTATATATCGTCAGCCACAAGAGTGGCAGGTAGTGTTTACCAGTTTAAAGGCATGTGATGAGTTTGTTGCTCAGAGGTCTATTACAGTAGACGAAGATTCTTATGTGATTCGTAGAGTTGCCGAGCGGTCACAGACAGGTACAACCAAGTGGGTGCGTCCGTACTCCATTGTGAGGCTCCACTGGTTGCCCCGTTTTGTTGAGGATGACTGCATCAAGAGTAGGTTGCTTGGCAATTTGAATGTTCAATATGTAGTAGCCGAAAAGGCAGTAACAGATGATAAAATAGAAGGTAATGTGAGAAAAGCCAAAGTATATGGGGATGTAGACAACTTGCCGTTCAAGACGGAGATAGTGTTTGAAGGGGCAAAATTCCCAGTACGTATAACAATTCCGGGTCGCCCAAAAGTTTGTTGGAAGTGTGGCCAGACAGGTCATGTAAAAAGTGAATGTACTTGGAGAAGGGGTGGAGGGGGTTTTTCTTCCCTGTTTAAAACAGCTGAGAACATCGGGATGATGGAGCAGGATGATGTGGAGGATGACCAGAAGCTAGCCGAGAAGACGTTGACCGGGACACAAGCTCCAACCCGGCCTCCCCCGCCATCCCCGAGGCTGACCGCACCGTGGATCGAGAAGGAGCGAACGTCGAAGCTGGCTTCTGCGGCTGCAGGTTCTGAAGGTTCGAGAGGCCCGGTGAAACAGGTTAAGCAAGTTGTAAATGGTGAAAAGGTTACAAGGGAAAAGAAGGGTCCAGAAGTAGAAGAAAGGGAGGAGAGCGTGGAAACAGAAGGGAAAGTAACTGGGGCAAAGGGATTCCTAAAGATGGGAGTCAACATGGTCAAAAATGTGGGGAAGGCTTTGGGAAAGGGGAATGGGGGTTCTGGGCATGGGGAGGGAGGGGGTTCAGGGGAAGGTAAAGGTGGAGGGGAAGGGGTGAGAGACTCGGTCGGGGAAAACCATCAGGGTGAGATGGAAGACGAGTCTTCAGGGAGGAAAAGGAAGAACGAGTTTTGTCATGTCCCGGTGGCGGCAATGCCGTCCCCAGCCACTCAAAGAAGAGCTCTGGCTAAGAAGGCCAAGGGACAACAGTCCACCTAATTGATGTCCAAGATGGGTTTTAGAGTAGCCACCCTAAATGCAAGAGGGCTGCGAAACCCCAACAAAGTTTCGCTGTTATCCTATTTCCTTTTACATCACTGTATAAATATACTTTTTTTACAGGAGACTCACCTTGTGTCAGACGAGGAGGCCAAGAGAATGGCCGACACCCTTGGTTCTCATGGTTTTTGGAGCCATGGGGATAACTCCAGTAGGGGGGTGGGTATACTTATAAAAAAGTCTCTAAATTTTGATCTGGGTACCTGGTACTCGGATGAAAACGGAAGAGTTATAGCAGTAAACATAAAAGTGGAAGGTGTTGCATTTAGCCTTATTAATATTTATGCCCCAAATGATGGGATGGATAGGAGGGCTCTATTAGCTTTTCTACCCAATTTCCTGAGGGGTAATAAAAACATAATATTAGGTGGTGACTTTTACTGCATTGAAAACCGCACCTTAGATAAGGTGGGGGGTAGCATTGATAATGGTCATAATGTCCAAGGTACTAAGGAATTAGGAGAATTGAAAAAAGATTTTCAATTGGAAGATGTTTTTCGCTCTAAATTTCCTCTTGGCCGAGAATACACTTGGAGTAATGATAATGGTATTTATTGCAGGTTGGATAGGTTTTACAGCAACTCTGACCTGTTACAATTTATTTCCAGAATAGCTACTCACCATTGTTCTTTTTCTGACCATAATATAGTTGTGATGGAAGTCCGGGACTTTGAGCGAAAGCTCACAGGGCCGGGCTTCTGGAAATGTAACACTTCCATATTGGATGATTCAGGTCTGGTTGCAGATATCAAAAAAGTGTGGAATTATCTATCAAAAATAGTTCATAAAGATCTGGACTGGTGGGAATTTTGCAAACAGTGTTTTAAGGATGTGATCATAAAACATTCGAAAATAATTGCTAAAAAGAAAAGGGAAGCTATTGATAAAACAGAGAAGGAGCTGAGTTTACTCAGAAAACTGGAACTGGATTATCCTGGTAGATTCTCCCAAGCAATTATGATAGAAGAAAGGTATTTGCAGAAACTTTTACAAGAGAAAGTAGATGGAGCCCGAGTGCGAGCCAAGTTGGATCATCTGGAATATGATGAGAAACCCTCTGCTTTCTTCTTGAGAAAAGAGGTGTCTAGAGGGAAAGACAAAGTCATAGAAAGTTTGATTGTTAATGATGTCCCTATTACAGGTCAGGATGAACTTCAGGATGCCTGTAGAGATTTCTACAAAGATCTTTTTTCATCTGAGCCTATAGATACAGATATTGTCGATGAATTTACTTCTAACCTACCTTTTCTAGCAGTGGAGGACAAGCTTTATTGCGAAGGCCCCCTTACAGCCGCCGAGTGTCTTGAGGCCCTGAAGGGTATGAAGGATGGCAAGACTCCAGGCATAGATGGTTTGCCTAAGGAGTTCTATGCTCATTTTTTCCCCCTTTTTGGTAAGGATTTTGTACAAATCATTAACAATGCCTTCGACCAAGGTTTATTATGTCCATCCCAGAGAAAAGGGGTTGTAACTTTGATCTGTAAAGACCCCAACAGAAAGGAACATCTTACCTGTTGGAGACCTATTACTCTTTTGACAGTTGATTATAAAATCATCTCTAAATCTATGACAAATAGACTTTCTAAAGTAATTTCTTCTGTGGTTGGACAGGAGCAGACCTGTGCTGTACCAGGAAGGTCTATAACAGATCATCTGCACCTTATTCGATCCCTTTTTGACTATGTCCAGATGAAGGATGTCCCATGTGGCATCCTGAGTCTGGACCAAGCCAAGGCGTTCGACCGAGTGTCGCACCAGTATATGTTTCTTTGCTTACAAAAGTATGGTTTTGGCCCAGATTTTATATCCTGGGTCAAATTACTATATAATGATATTGTTTCATCTATACAGGTGAATGGCTTCCTGTCTGAACCGTTTAAGGTGGACAGGTCAGTCCGACAGGGATGTGGTCTTTCCCCTTTGCTATATGTCCTATGTATTGAACCTCTAACCAGGATGCTTTGTTTATCCCCCCATATACAGGGAGCAAACGTCCCAGGGTTCGAGGGCGAACTAAAGGTTATCCAGTATGCGGATGACACCTCTATTATCATCCGGAACGAGGCTTCGGTACGAACCGTTCTGGACATTTCTAATAAATTCAGAAAAGCCTCTGGGGCTAAACTAAACGAGGAAAAATGTAAAGGAATGTGGTTTGGGAGGTGGGCTTCCAAACGTAACTATGTTTTTGGGATGAATTTTACTTATGATAGTCTAAAAATGTTGGGGGTTTATTTCTCCAGAAACGTAGAAGAATTGTCTAATATAAACTGGAACCCAATTACTGTCAAATTTGGAAATGTACTAGACTTTTGGCTATATAGGAAGACCTCTTTTAGAGGTAGAGCCCTTTTGGCCAACATTTTTGCCTGTTCTAAGCTGTGGTATGTCGGAAAGGTTCTACAGCTAGACAGGAAGCATCTGAAAATTTTTGATTCAAGAATGTATACTTTCATATGGAAAGGTCAAGATCGAGTAAGGAGAACGGTGATGGTCTCCGACCGAATGGAAGGAGGCCAAAAAGTTGTCCATATTCCGACTAAATTGAAGGCTTTTCGCATTATGCATGTTATTGATCTTCTTTACAAAGATGTCCAGAACTACTGGACCTATTTTGCTGTTTACTTCATCGGTTTCCATTTAAGGAAGTGGAAAGAGGAGCTGGGGAGGAATTCAATTCCTCACTGCGACTCTATTCCCCCCTTTTATAGGGAATGCCTAACAGACTTTAAGAGTTTCTGTGAGGACAATCCAGAGATAGATTTAAAGATAATGTCTTCCAAAAAGGTTTATTCTATATTGTTACCCGATGTACAAGAGAAGGCGCAAGTTTCTCTAAAACATGAAAATGCTCATTTAGATTTCCAGCTGGTATGGAAGAATACCTTCCACCCCTTTTTGTGCCCCCTTTTAAAGGACTTCAACTGGAGGGTGTGTCATAGTATTCTGCCAGTAAGGAGTCTTTTGCATAAGCAGAACGCTTTTACAACACCCACAGATAAATGTCCCCTCTGTAAAACTGGAGTAGAGGATATTTTTCATCTGTTTTTAATATGTCCCTTCACAAAGCCTGTTCTGGCAATCATAGAAAACATTATAAAGGACATGACAGGTTCTACTATTATCCTAGACAGGAATGCCCTTTTTTTCAACTTGCTCCCAAAAGAGTGTAGCAAGTTTATTCCCCTTTGTCTGTTAATTATATCCTTGTTTAAACATAATGTTTGGACTATTAGATGTAAAGTCGAAAAAGAGAGAAAAGTTTTCAATTCTAATAGTTTACTAGAGATGTTGTTAGCAGACCTGCAGTTTAGGTTTCAGGTCGATCTTAAAAGATTAAAAAGCCCCCAGTTTAAAAAGATCTGGCTCTGTAACGGAGCTCTGTGTACCCTCTCCAACGAAAGTTGGAGCTTCAACTACTGAATAAAAACCTGTATATACATAACCTGTACCATGTTTTTAGTTTACAGCAAGGGCCGGTTACCCGAAAGGGGCTGGAACCCGGAAACCAGTGAAATGATTGCCATGGGGAAGGGCAGTAGAGTGGCAGAGCTCCTCATTGCGAGGGCCTGAACCCAAAAATGATGAATGATTGTGAATAAAAAATAAATATGTTTGGGAAATGGGAAAGGAGGGGAGAAGAGGGACTAAGTCCCCAAAAAAAAAAAAAAAATGCGGCAGTTCTCCCAGGCCGAGGCCCCTCCATTGCACATCGGTTGGGTTGACGCTTGCGATCATCCCAAATGTGGATGACTCGGGTGCACAGCGTCCGCGCTATCCCCTGACGTCTAAACCAAAGTAAAAAGAAGCCATCTCTCGCTCTCGAACCCTGTTCCCCAGGCACGTCGATGCAGCATGCACAAATGTCCTCTCCCTGATTCCAAACTGCCGTGTTCGCCCGCCTCTGTAGACCTTGATATTTGTGCGATTTGAAATCTGCGAAATCCGGCACGGAGCTAAGGAATCGGACATCGCAGCACAGCTCCCGTCGACGACGCTGCGCTCATTGCCCTGGCCGTAGCGCTCCCGGAGCCGCGCGTCCGCCATTCTAGCACCGTGTAAATGTTAACGCGGGCCCATATATATGTATATTCCATTTTCGGCACCAGCATGAACGATAGGACGACCCTAGCATGCCCCTCCCACCCCTCTCTATGTACTTCTGATGCCATCAGGCAGGCATGGCGTTGCTAAAATACCAGGAGTGCCCTTCTGAGGGCAGGCCTGCTCCTTGCCACGGCCGGTTGTGTAGCACGATAAAATATAATATACGCCATGTGCGAAGTGAAATGTCCCCACTGCTCCATTGGGCATTGCCATGGTCCTGGGCTGTTTCAGTATGTACAGAGCCTTTTCAGTCTGACCAGAGCACAAGTCTAGAGGGCTGGTCAGTTGCTGAATCCCCCGCCAGAGGGCAGGGCATGGTGGCAGTGGATGGCTTTGAACAACTTCCCTGCTTCAATTTCGCCACAGGAAGCTCAATCTAACATTAAATACCCATCGGGATCAATTAGCATCGACCCTGAGGGGTACTCTGATGCATTGGGTAAATAGTCCTGATTGTAATTAAGCCAATCATCCTTGCAGAACACCCCTCACTGCATTGGAGCAAATCTGGTTCCGCTCTTTCTCGCCAGATGGCAGCACAATCCAGTCTGGAGATAATTCCCAAGCCAGCCGGACAAATTCGACGCCTTAAAGCAGGCATAAAGTAGTCGCCCCATCATAAGTCTCTGCTTAAAGTGGCCCACGGTCGATCAGCCATGTATGTCTCCATGCGTGTGGGAAGAGAGGCCGACAAAGGACACGCGTTCCCCGTCGTACGGCTTGGACACCACATCCGTGGTGAAAAACATTGTACATAGCCTGGCACTGACCCCGGCAGCTCATTCTTCCCTGGCACAGCAGACACCGTGATCTATGCGGCAGTTCTCCCAGGCCGAGGCCCCTCCATTGCACATCGGTTGGGTTGACGCTTGCGATCATCCCAAATGTGGATGACTCGGGTGCACAGCGTCCGCGCTATCCCCTGACGTCTAAACCAAAGTAAAAAGAAGCCATCTCTCGCTCTCGAACCCCGTTCCCCAGGCACGTCGATGCAGCATGCACACATGTCCTCTCCCTGATTCCAAACTGCTGTGTTCGCCCACCTCTGTAGACCTTGATATTTGTGCGATTTGAAATCTGCGAAATCCGGCACGGAGCTAAGGAATCGGACATCGCAGCACAGCTCCCGTCGACGACGCTGCGCTCATTGCCCTGGCCGTAGCGCTCCCGGAGCCGCGCGTCCGCCATTCTAGCACCGTGTTAATGTTAATGCGGGCCCATATATATGTATATTCCATTTTCGGCACCAGCATGAACGATAGGACCACCCTAGCATGCCCCTCCCACCCCTCTCTATGTACTTCTGATGCCATCAGGCAGGCATGGCGTTGCTAAAATACCAGGAGTGCCCTTCTGAGGGCAGGCCTGCTCCTTGCCACGGCCGGTTGTGTAGCACGATAAAATATAATATACGCCATGTGCGAAGTGAAATGTCCCCACTGCTCCATTGGGCATTGCCATGGTCCTGGGCTGTTTCAGTATGTACAGAGCCTTTTCAGTCTGACCAGAGCACAAGTCTAGAGGGCTGGTCAGTTGCTGAATCCCCCGCCAGAGGGCAGGGCATGGTGGCAGTGGATGGCTTTGAACAACTTCCCTGCTTCAATTTCGCCACAGGAAGCTCAATCTAACATTAAATACCCATCGGGATCAATTAGCATCGACCCTGAGGGGTACTCTGATGCATTGGGTAAATAGTCCTGATTGTAATTAAGCCAATCATCCTTGCAGAACACCCCTCACTGCAGTGGAGCAAATCTGGTTCCGCTCTTTCTCGCCAGATGGCAGCACAATCCAGTCTGGAGATAATTCCCAAGCCAGCCGGACAAATTCGACGCCTTAAAGCAGGCATAAAGTAGTCGCCCCATCATAAGTCTCTGCTTAAAGTGGCCCACGGTCGATCAGCCATGTAGGTTCTCCATGCGTGTGGGAAGAGAGGCCGACAAAGGACACGCGTTCCCCGTCGTACGGCTTGGACACCACATCCGTGGTGAAAAACATTGTACATAGCCTGGCACTGACCCCGGCAGACTCGGGTGCACAGCGTTGCAGGGCATGGTGGCAGTGGATGGCTTTGAACAACTTCCCTGCTTCAATTTCGCCACAGGAAGCTCAATCTAACATTAAATACCCATCGGGATCAATTAGCATCGACCCTGAGGGGTACTCTGATGCATTGGGTAAATAGTCCTGATTGTAATTAAGCCAATCATCCTTGCAGAACACCCCTCACTGCAGTGGAGCAAATCTGGTTCCGCTCTTTCTCGCCAGATGGCAGCACAATCCAGTCTGGAGATAATTCCCAAGCCAGCCGGACAAATTCGACGCCTTAAAGCAGGCATAAAGTAGTCGCCCCATCATAAGTCTCTGCTTAAAGTGGCCCACGGTCGATCAGCCATGTAGGTTCTTCATGCGTGTGGGAAGAGAGGCCGACAAAGGACACACGTTCCCCGTCGTACGGCTTGGACACCACATCCGTGGTGAAAAACATTGTACATAGCCTGGCACTGACCCCGGCAGCTCATTCTTCCCTGGCACAGCAGACACCGTGATCTATGCGGCAGTTCTCCCAGGCCGAGGCCCCTCCATTGCACATCAGTTGGGTTGACGCTTGCGATCATCCCAAATGTGGATGACTCGGGTGCACAGGGTCCGCGCTATCCCCTGACGTCTAAACCAAAGTAAAAAGAAGCCATCTCCCCAGCTAACAAAAAACGTTTTCCAAACGTTTCCAAACGTTTTGGAGGAAAACCTTTTAAATACAAACCTATAGAAAAGGCTTGCATCCAAACATTTTAAAAACGTTTGCAAACGTTTGGAAAACGTTTTTTGTTAGCTGGGTCTCGCTCTCGAACCCCATTCCCCAGGCACGTCGATGCAGCATGCACACATGTCCTCTCCCTGATTCCAAACTGCCGTGTTCGCCCGCCTCTGTAGACCTTGATATTTGTGCGATTTGAAATCTGCGAAATCCGGCACGGAGCTAAGGAATCGGACATCGCAGCACAGCTCCCGTCGACGACGCTGCACTCATTGCCCTGGCCGTAGCGCTCCCGGAGCCGCGCGTCCGCCATTCTAGCACCGTGTAAATGTTAACGCGGGCCCATATATATGTATATTCCATTTTCGGCACCAGCATGAACGATAGGACGACCCTAGCATGCCCCTCCCACCCCTCTCTATGTACTTCTGATGCCATCAGGCAGGCATGGCGTTGCTAAAATACCAGGAGTGCCCTTCTGAGGGCAGGCCTGCTCCTTGCCACGGCCGGTTGTGTAGCACGATAAAATATAATATACGCCATGTGCGAAGTGAAATGTCCCCACTGCTCCATTGGGCATTGCCATGGTCCTGGGCTGTTTCAGTATGTACAGAGCCTTTTCAGTCTGACCAGAGCACAAGTCTAGAGGGCTGGTCAGTTGCTGAATCCCCCGCCAGAGGGCAGGGCATGGTGGCAGTGGATGGCTTTGAACAACTTCCCTGCTTCAATTTCGCCACAGGAAGCTCAATCTAACATTAAATACCCATCGGGATCAATTAGCATCGACCCTGAGGGGTACTCTGATGCATTGGGTAAATAGTCCTGATTGTAATTAAGCCAATCATCCTTGCAGAACACCCCTCACTGCAGTGGAGCAAATCTGGTTCCGCTCTTTCTCGCCAGATGGCAGCACAATCCAGTCTGGAGATAATTCCATAGCCAGCCGGACAAATTCGACGCCTTATAGCAGGCATAAAGTAGTTGCCCCATCATAAGTCTCTGCTTAAAGTGGCCCATGGTCGATCAGCCATGTAGGTTCTCCATGCGTGTGGGAAGAGAGGCCGACAAAGGACACGTGTTCCCCGTCGTACGGCTTGGACACCACATCCGTGGTGAAAAACATTGTACATAGCCTGGCACTGACCCCGGCAGCTCATGCTTCCCTGGCACAGCAGACACCGTGATCTATGCGGCAGTTCTCCCAGGGCGAGGCCCCTCCATTGCACTAGGGTTGGGTTGACGCTTGCGATCATCCCAAATGTGGATGACTCGGGTGCACAGCGTCGGCGCTATCCCCTGACGTCTAAACCAAAGTAAAAAGAAGCCATCTCTCGCTCTCGAACCCTGTTCCCCAGGCACGTCGATAAAGCATGCACAAATGTCCTCTCCCTGATTCCAAACTGCCGTGTTCGCCCGCCTCTGTAGACCTTGATATTTGTGCGATTTGAAATCTGCGAAATCCGGCACGGAGCTAAGGAATCGGACATCGCAGCACAGCTCCCGTCGACGACGCTGCGCTCATTGCCCTGGCCGTAGCGCTCCCGGAGCCGCGCGTCCGCCATTCTAGCACCGTGTAAATGTTAACGCGGGCCCATATATATGTATATTCCATTTTCGGCACCAGCATGAACGATAGGACCACCCTAGCATGCCCCTCCCACCCCTCTCTATGTACTTCTGATGCCATCAGGCAGGCATGGCGTTGCTAAAATACCAGGAGTGCCCTTCTGAGGGCAGGCCTGCTCCTTGCCACGGCCGGTTGTGTAGCACGATAAAATATAATATACGCCATGTGCGAAGTGAAATGACCCCACTGCTCCATTGGGCATTGCCATGGTCCTGGGCTGTTTCAGTATGTACAGAGCCTTTTCAGTCTGACCAGAGCACAAGTCTAGAGGGCTGGTCAGTCGCTGAATACCCCGCCAGAGGGCAGGGCATGGTGGCAGTGGATGGCTTTGAACAACTTCCCTGCTTCAATTTCGCCACAGGAAGCTCAATCTAACATTAAATACCCATCGGGATCAATTAGCATCGACCCTGAGGGGTACTCTGATGCATTGGGTAAATAGTCCTGATTGTAATTAAGCCAATCATCCTTGCAGAACACCCCTCACTGCAGTGGAGCAAATCTGGTTCCGCTCTTTCTCGCCAGATGGCAGCACAATCCAGTCTGGAGATAATTCCCAAGCCAGCCGGACAAATTCGACGCCTTAAAGCAGGCATAAAGTAGTCGCCCCATCATAAGTCTCTGCTTAAAGTGGCCCACGGTCGATCAGCCATGTAGGTTCTCCATGCGTGTGGGAAGAGAGGCCGACAAAGGACACGCGTTCCCCGTCGTACGGCTTGGACACCACATCCGTGGTGAAAAACATTGTACATAGCCTGGCACTGACCCCGGCAGACACGGGTGCACAGCGTTGCAGGGCATGGTGGCAGTGGATGGCTTTGAACAACTTCCCTGCTTCAATTTCGCCACAGGAAGCTCAATCTAACATTAAATACCCATCGGGATCAATTAGCATCGACCCTGAGGGGTACTCTGATGCATTGGGTAAATAGTCCTGATTGTAATTAAGCCAATCATCCTTGCAGAACACCCCTCACTGCAGTGGAGCAAATCTGGTTCCGCTCTTTCTCGCCAGATGGCAGCACAATCCAGTCTGGAGATAATTCCCAAGCCAGCCGGACAAATTCGACGCCTTAAAGCAGGCATAAAGTAGTCGCCCCATCATAAGTCTCTGCTTAAAGTGGCCCACGGTCGATCAGCCATGTAGGTTCTTCATGCGTGTGGGAAGAGAGGCCGACAAAGGACACGCGTTCCCCGTCGTACGGCTTGGACACCACATCCGTGGTGAAAAACATTGTACATAGCCTGGCACTGACCCCGGCAGCTCATTCTTCCCTGGCACAGCAGACACCGTGATCTATGCGGCAGTTCTCCCAGGCCGAGGCCCCTCCATTGCACATCAGTTGGGTTGACGCTTGCGATCATCCCAAATGTGGATGACTCGGGTGCACAGCGTCCGCGCTATCCCCTGACGTCTAAACCAAAGTAAAAAGAAGCCATCTCCCCAGCTAACAAAAAACGTTTTCCAAACGTTTCCAAACGTTTTGGAGGAAAACCTTTTAAATACAAACCTATAGAAAAGGCTTGCATCCAAACATTTTAAAAACGTTTGCAAACGTTTGGAAAACGTTTTTTGTTAGCTGGGTCTCGCTCTCGAACCCCGTTCCCCAGGCACGTCGATGCAGCATGCACACATGTCCTCTCCCTGATTCCAAACTGCCGTGTTCGCCCGCCTCTGTAGACCTTGATATTTGTGCGATTTGAAATCTGCGAAATCCGGCACGGAGCTAAGGAATCGGACATCGCAGCACAGCTCCCGTCGACGACGCTGCACTCATTGCCCTGGCCGTAGCGCTCCCGGAGCCGCGCGTCCGCCATTCTAGCACCGTGTAAATGTTAACGCGGGCCCATATATATGTATATTCCATTTTCGGCACCAGCATGAACGATAGGACCACCCTAGCATGCCCCTCCCACCCCTCTCTATGTACTTCTGATGCCATCAGGCAGGCATGGCGTTGCTAAAATACCAGGAGTGCCCTTCTGAGGGCAGGCCTGCTCCTTGCCACGGCCGGTTGTGTAGCACGATAAAATATAATATACGCCATGTGCGAAGTGAAATGTCCCCACTGCTCCATTGGGCATTGCCATGGTCCTGGGCTGTTTCAGTATGTACAGAGCCTTTTCAGTCTGACCAGAGCACAAGTCTAGAGGGCTGGTCAGTTGCTGAATCCCCCGCCAGAGGGCAGGGCATGGTGGCAGTGGATGGCTTTGAACAACTTCCCTGCTTCAATTTCGCCACAGGAAGCTCAATCTAACATTAAATACCCATCGGGATCAATTAGCATCGACCCTGAGGGGTACTCTGATGCATTGGGTAAATAGTCCTGATTGTAATTAAGCCAATCATCCTTGCAGAACACCCCTCACTGCAGTGGAGCAAATCTGGTTCCGCTCTTTCTCGCCAGATGGCAGCACAATCCAGTCTGGAGATAATTCCATAGCCAGCCGGACAAATTCGACGCCTTATAGCAGGCATAAAGTAGTTGCCCCATCATAAGTCTCTGCTTAAAGTGGCCCATGGTCGATCAGCCATGTAGGTTCTCCATGCGTGTGGGAAGAGAGGCCGACAAAGGACACGTGTTCCCCGTCGTACGGCTTGGACACCACATCCGTGGTGAAAAACATTGTACATAGCCTGGCACTGACCCCGGCAGCTCATGCTTCCCTGGCACAGCAGACACCGTGATCTATGCGGCAGTTCTCCCAGGGCGAGGCCCCTCCATTGCACTAGGGTTGGGTTGACGCTTGCGATCATCCCAAATGTGGATGACTCGGGTGCACAGCGTCGGCGCTATCCCCTGACGTCTAAACCAAAGTAAAAAGAAGCCATCTCTCGCTCTCGAACCCTGTTCCCCAGGCACGTCGATAAAGCATGCACAAATGTCCTCTCCCTGATTCCAAACTGCCGTGTTCGCCCGCCTCTGTAGACCTTGATATTTGTGCGATTTGAAATCTGCGAAATCCGGCACGGAGCTAAGGAATCGGACATCGCAGCACAGCTCCCGTCGACGACGCTGCGCTCATTGCCCTGGCCGTAGCGCTCCCGGAGCCGCGCGTCCGCCATTCTAGCACCGTGTAAATGTTAACGCGGGCCCATATATATGTATATTCCATTTTCGGCACCAGCATGAACGATAGGACCACCCTAGCATGCCCCTCCCACCCCTCTCTATGTACTTCTGATGCCATCAGGCAGGCATGGCGTTGCTAAAATACCAGGAGTGCCCTTCTGAGGGCAGGCCTGCTCCTTGCCACGGCCGGTTGTGTAGCACGATAAAATATAATATACGCCATGTGCGAAGTGAAATGTCCCCACTGCTCCATTGGGCATTGCCATGGTCCTGGGCTGTTTCAGTATGTACAGAGCCTTTTCAGTCTGACCAGAGCACAAGTCTAGAGGGCTGGTCAGTTGCTGAATCCCCCGCCAGAGGGCAGGGCATGGTGGCAGTGGATGGCTTTGAACAACTTCCCTGCTTCAATTTCGCCACAGGAAGCTCAATCTAACATTAAATACCCATCGGGATCAATTAGCATCGACCCTGAGGGGTACTCTGATGCATTGGGTAAATAGTCCTGATTGTAATTAAGCCAATCATCCTTGCAGAACACCCCTCACTGCAGTGGAGCAAATCTGGTTCCGCTCTTTCTCGCCAGATGGCAGCACAATCCAGTCTGGAGATAATTCCATAGCCAGCCGGACAAATTCGACGCCTTATAGCAGGCATAAAGTAGTTGCCCCATCATAAGTCTCTGCTTAAAGTGGCCCATGGTCGATCAGCCATGTAGGTTCTCCATGCGTGTGGGAAGAGAGGCCGACAAAGGACACGTGTTCCCCGTCGTACGGCTTGGACACCACATCCGTGGTGAAAAACATTGTACATAGCCTGGCACTGACCCCGGCAGCTCATGCTTCCCTGGCACAGCAGACACCGTGATCTATGCGGCAGTTCTCCCAGGGCGAGGCCCCTCCATTGCACTAGGGTTGGGTTGACGCTTGCGATCATCCCAAATGTGGATGACTCGGGTGCACAGCGTCCGCGCTATCCCCTGACGTCTAAACCAAAGTAAAAAGAAGCCATCTCTCGCTCTCGAACCCTGTTCCCCAGGCACGTCGATAAAGCATGCACAAATGTCCTCTCCCTGATTCCAAACTGCCGTGTTCGCCCGCCTCTGTAGACCTTGATATTTGTGCGATTTGAAATCTGCGAAATCCGGCACGGAGCTAAGGAATCGGACATCGCAGCACAGCTCCCGTCGACGACGCTGCGCTCATTGCCCTGGCCGTAGCGCTCCCGGAGCCGCGCGTCCGCCATTCTAGCACCGTGTAAATGTTAACGCGGGCCCATATATATGTATATTCCATTTTCGGCACCAGCATGAACGATAGGACCACCCTAGCATGCCCCTCCCACCCCTCTCTATGTACTTCTGATGCCATCAGGCAGGCATGGCGTTGCTAAAATACCAGGAGTGCCCTTCTGAGGGCAGGCCTGCTCCTTGCCACGGCCGGTTGTGTAGCACGATAAAATATAATATACGCCATGTGCGAAGTGAAATGACCCCACTGCTCCATTGGGCATTGCCATGGTCCTGGGCTGTTTCAGTATGTACAGAGCCTTTTCAGTCTGACCAGAGCACAAGTCTAGAGGGCTGGTCAGTCGCTGAATCCCCCGCCAGAGGGCAGGGCATGGTGGCAGTGGATGGCTTTGAACAACTTCCCTGCTTCAATTTCGCCACAGGAAGCTCAATCTAACATTAAATACCCATCGGGATCAATTAGCATCGACCCTGAGGGGTACTCTGATGCATTGGGTAAATAGTCCTGATTGTAATTAAGCCAATCATCCTTGCAGAACACCCCTCACTGCAGTGGAGCAAATCTGGTTCCGCTCTTTCTCGCCAGATGGCAGCACAATCCAGTCTGGAGATAATTCCCAAGCCAGCCGGACAAATTCGACGCCTTAAAGCAGGCATAAAGTAGTCGCCCCATCATAAGTCTCTGCTTAAAGTGGCCCACGGTCGATCAGCCATGTAGGTTCTCCATGCGTGTGGGAAGAGAGGCCGACAAAGGACACGCGTTCCCCGTCGTACGGCTTGGACACCACATCCGTGGTGAAAAACATTGTACATAGCCTGGCACTGACCCCGGCAGACACGGGTGCACAGCGTTGCAGGGCATGGTGGCAGTGGATGGCTTTGAACAACTTCCCTGCTTCAATTTCGCCACAGGAAGCTCAATCTAACATTAAATACCCATCGGGATCAATTAGCATCGACCCTGAGGGGTACTCTGATGCATTGGGTAAATAGTCCTGATTGTAATTAAGCCAATCATCCTTGCAGAACACCCCTCACTGCAGTGGAGCAAATCTGGTTCCGCTCTTTCTCGCCAGATGGCAGCACAATCCAGTCTGGAGATAATTCCCAAGCCAGCCGGACAAATTCGACGCCTTAAAGCAGGCATAAAGTAGTCGCCCCATCATAAGTCTCTGCTTAAAGTGGCCCACGGTCGATCAGCCATGTAGGTTCTTCATGCGTGTGGGAAGAGAGGCCGACAAAGGACACGCGTTCCCCGTCGTACGGCTTGGACACCACATCCGTGGTGAAAAACATTGTACATAGCCTGGCACTGACCCCGGCAGCTCATTCTTCCCTGGCACAGCAGACACCGTGATCTATGCGGCAGTTCTCCCAGGCCGAGGCCCCTCCATTGCACATCAGTTGGGTTGACGCTTGCGATCATCCCAAATGTGGATGACTCGGGTGCACAGCGTCCGCGCTATCCCCTGACGTCTAAACCAAAGTAAAAAGAAGCCATCTCCCCAGCTAACAAAAAACGTTTTTAAAACGTTTCCAAACGTTTTGGAGGAAAACCTTTTAAATACAAACCTATAGAAAAGGCTTGCATCCAAACATTTTAAAAACGTTTGCAAACGTTTGGAAAACGTTTTTTGTTAGCTGGGTCTCGCTCTCGAACCCCGTTCCCCAGGCACGTCGATGCAGCATGCACACATGTCCTCTCCCTGATTCCAAACTGCCGTGTTCGCCCGCCTCTGTAGACCTTGATATTTGTGCGATTTGAAATCTGCGAAATCCGGCACGGAGCTAAGGAATCGGACATCGCAGCACAGCTCCCGTCGACGACGCTGCGCTCATTGCCCTGGCCGTAGCGCTCCCGGAGCCGCGCGTCCGCCATTCTAGCACCGTGTAAATGTTAACGCGGGCCCATATATATGTATATTCCATTTTCGGCACCAGCATGAACGATAGGACCACCCTAGCATGCCCCTCCCACCCCTCTCTATGTACTTCTGATGCCATCAGGCAGGCATGGCGTTGCTAAAATACCAGGAGTGCCCTTCTGAGGGCAGGCCTGCTCCTTGCCACGGCCGGTTGTGTAGCACGATAAAATATAATATACGCCATGTGCGAAGTGAAATGTCCCCACTGCTCCATTGGGCATTGCCATGGTCCTGGGCTGTTTCAGTATGTACAGAGCCTTTTCAGTCTGACCAGAGCACAAGTCTAGAGGGCTGGTCAGTTGCTGAATCCCCCGCCAGAGGGCAGGGCATGGTGGCAGTGGATGGCTTTGAACAACTTCCCTGCTTCAATTTCGCCACAGGAAGCTCAATCTAACATTAAATACCCATCGGGATCAATTAGCATCGACCCTGAGGGGTACTCTGATGCATTGGGTAAATAGTCCTGATTGTAATTAAGCCAATCATCCTTGCAGAACACCCCTCACTGCAGTGGAGCAAATCTGGTTCCGCTCTTTCTCGCCAGATGGCAGCACAATCCAGTCTGGAGATAATTCCATAGCCAGCCGGACAAATTCGACGCCTTATAGCAGGCATAAAGTAGTTGCCCCATCATAAGTCTCTGCTTAAAGTGGCCCATGGTCGATCAGCCATGTAGGTTCTCCATGCGTGTGGGAAGAGAGGCCGACAAAGGACACGTGTTCCCCGTCGTACGGCTTGGACACCACATCCGTGGTGAAAAACATTGTACATAGCCTGGCACTGACCCCGGCAGCTCATGCTTCCCTGGCACAGCAGACACCGTGATCTATGCGGCAGTTCTCCCAGGGCGAGGCCCCTCCATTGCACTAGGGTTGGGTTGACGCTTGCGATCATCCCAAATGTGGATGACTCGGGTGCACAGCGTCGGCGCTATCCCCTGACGTCTAAACCAAAGTAAAAAGAAGCCATCTCTCGCTCTCGAACCCTGTTCCCCAGGCACGTCGATAAAGCATGCACAAATGTCCTCTCCCTGATTCCAAACTGCCGTGTTCGCCCGCCTCTGTAGACCTTGATATTTGTGCGATTTGAAATCTGCGAAATCCGGCACGGAGCTAAGGAATCGGACATCGCAGCACAGCTCCCGTCGACGACGCTGCGCTCATTGCCCTGGCCGTAGCGCTCCCGGAGCCGCGCGTCCGCCATTCTAGCACCGTGTAAATGTTAACGCGGGCCCATATATATGTATATTCCATTTTCGGCACCAGCATGAACGATAGGACCACCCTAGCATGCCCCTCCCACCCCTCTCTATGTACTTCTGATGCCATCAGGCAGGCATGGCGTTGCTAAAATACCAGGAGTGCCCTTCTGAGGGCAGGCCTGCTCCTTGCCACGGCCGGTTGTGTAGCACGATAAAATATAATATACGCCATGTGCGAAGTGAAATGACCCCACTGCTCCATTGGGCATTGCCATGGTCCTGGGCTGTTTCAGTATGTACAGAGCCTTTTCAGTCTGACCAGAGCACAAGTCTAGAGGGCTGGTCAGTCGCTGAATCCCCCGCCAGAGGGCAGGGCATGGTGGCAGTGGATGGCTTTGAACAACTTCCCTGCTTCAATTTCGCCACAGGAAGCTCAATCTAACATTAAATACCCATCGGGATCAATTAGCATCGACCCTGAGGGGTACTCTGATGCATTGGGTAAATAGTCCTGATTGTAATTAAGCCAATCATCCTTGCAGAACACCCCTCACTGCAGTGGAGCAAATCTGGTTCCGCTCTTTCTCGCCAGATGGCAGCACAATCCAGTCTGGAGATAATTCCCAAGCCAGCCGGACAAATTCGACGCCTTAAAGCAGGCATAAAGTAGTCGCCCCATCATAAGTCTCTGCTTAAAGTGGCCCACGGTCGATCAGCCATGTAGGTTCTCCATGCGTGTGGGAAGAGAGGCCGACAAAGGACACGCGTTCCCCGTCGTACGGCTTGGACACCACATCCGTGGTGAAAAACATTGTACATAGCCTGGCACTGACCCCGGCAGACACGGGTGCACAGCGTTGCAGGGCATGGTGGCAGTGGATGGCTTTGAACAACTTCCCTGCTTCAATTTCGCCACAGGAAGCTCAATCTAACATTAAATACCCATCGGGATCAATTAGCATCGACCCTGAGGGGTACTCTGATGCATTGGGTAAATAGTCCTGATTGTAATTAAGCCAATCATCCTTGCAGAACACCCCTCACTGCAGTGGAGCAAATCTGGTTCCGCTCTTTCTCGCCAGATGGCAGCACAATCCAGTCTGGAGATAATTCCATAGCCAGCCGGACAAATTCGACGCCTTAAAGCAGGCATAAAGTAGTCGCCCCATCATAAGTCTCTGCTTAAAGTGGCCCACGGTCGATCAGCCATGTAGGTTCTTCATGCGTGTGGGAAGAGAGGCCGACAAAGGACACGCGTTCCCCGTCGTACGGCTTGGACACCACATCCGTGGTGAAAAACATTGTACATAGCCTGGCACTGACCCCGGCAGCTCATTCTTCCCTGGCACAGCAGACACCGTGATCTATGCGGCAGTTCTCCCAGGGCGAGGCCCCTCCATTGCACTAGGGTTGGGTTGACGCTTGCGATCATCCCAAATGTGGATGACTCGGGTGCACAGCGTCGGCGCTATCCCCTGACGTCTAAACCAAAGTAAAAAGAAGCCATCTCTCGCTCTCGAACCCTGTTCCCCAGGCACGTCGATAAAGCATGCACAAATGTCCTCTCCCTGATTCCAAACTGCCGTGTTCGCCCGCCTCTGTAGACCTTGATATTTGTGCGATTTGAAATCTGCGAAATCCGGCACGGAGCTAAGGAATCGGACATCGCAGCACAGCTCCCGTCGACGACGCTGCGCTCATTGCCCTGGCCGTAGCGCTCCCGGAGCCGCGCGTCCGCCATTCTAGCACCGTGTAAATGTTAACGCGGGCCCATATATATGTATATTCCATTTTCGGCACCAGCATGAACGATAGGACCACCCTAGCATGCCCCTCCCACCCCTCTCTATGTACTTCTGATGCCATCAGGCAGGCATGGCGTTGCTAAAATACCAGGAGTGCCCTTCTGAGGGCAGGCCTGCTCCTTGCCACGGCCGGTTGTGTAGCACGATAAAATATAATATACGCCATGTGCGAAGTGAAATGTCCCCACTGCTCCATTGGGCATTGCCATGGTCCTGGGCTGTTTCAGTATGTACAGAGCCTTTTCAGTCTGACCAGAGCACAAGTCTAGAGGGCTGGTCAGTTGCTGAATCCCCCGCCAGAGGGCAGGGCATGGTGGCAGTGGATGGCTTTGAACAACTTCCCTGCTTCAATTTCGCCACAGGAAGCTCAATCTAACATTAAATACCCATCGGGATCAATTAGCATCGACCCTGAGGGGTACTCTGATGCATTGGGTAAATAGTCCTGATTGTAATTAAGCCAATCATCCTTGCAGAACACCCCTCACTGCAGTGGAGCAAATCTGGTTCCGCTCTTTCTCGCCAGATGGCAGCACAATCCAGTCTGGAGATAATTCCATAGCCAGCCGGACAAATTCGACGCCTTATAGCAGGCATAAAGTAGTTGCCCCATCATAAGTCTCTGCTTAAAGTGGCCCATGGTCGATCAGCCATGTAGGTTCTCCATGCGTGTGGGAAGAGAGGCCGACAAAGGACACGTGTTCCCCGTCGTACGGCTTGGACACCACATCCGTGGTGAAAAACATTGTACATAGCCTGGCACTGACCCCGGCAGCTCATGCTTCCCTGGCACAGCAGACACCGTGATCTATGCGGCAGTTCTCCCAGGGCGAGGCCCCTCCATTGCACTAGGGTTGGGTTGACGCTTGCGATCATCCCAAATGTGGATGACTCGGGTGCACAGCGTCGGCGCTATCCCCTGACGTCTAAACCAAAGTAAAAAGAAGCCATCTCTCGCTCTCGAACCCTGTTCCCCAGGCACGTCGATAAAGCATGCACAAATGTCCTCTCCCTGATTCCAAACTGCCGTGTTCGCCCGCCTCTGTAGACCTTGATATTTGTGCGATTTGAAATCTGCGAAATCCGGCACGGAGCTAAGGAATCGGACATCGCAGCACAGCTCCCGTCGACGACGCTGCGCTCATTGCCCTGGCCGTAGCGCTCCCGGAGCCGCGCGTCCGCCATTCTAGCACCGTGTAAATGTTAACGCGGGCCCATATATATGTATATTCCATTTTCGGCACCAGCATGAACGATAGGACCACCCTAGCATGCCCCTCCCACCCCTCTCTATGTACTTCTGATGCCATCAGGCAGGCATGGCGTTGCTAAAATACCAGGAGTGCCCTTCTGAGGGCAGGCCTGCTCCTTGCCACGGCCGGTTGTGTAGCACGATAAAATATAATATACGCCATGTGCGAAGTGAAATGACCCCACTGCTCCATTGGGCATTGCCATGGTCCTGGGCTGTTTCAGTATGTACAGAGCCTTTTCAGTCTGACCAGAGCACAAGTCTAGAGGGCTGGTCAGTCGCTGAATCCCCCGCCAGAGGGCAGGGCATGGTGGCAGTGGATGGCTTTGAACAACTTCCCTGCTTCAATTTCGCCACAGGAAGCTCAATCTAACATTAAATACCCATCGGGATCAATTAGCATCGACCCTGAGGGGTACTCTGATGCATTGGGTAAATAGTCCTGATTGTAATTAAGCCAATCATCCTTGCAGAACACCCCTCACTGCAGTGGAGCAAATCTGGTTCCGCTCTTTCTCGCCAGATGGCAGCACAATCCAGTCTGGAGATAATTCCCAAGCCAGCCGGACAAATTCGACGCCTTAAAGCAGGCATAAAGTAGTCGCCCCATCATAAGTCTCTGCTTAAAGTGGCCCACGGTCGATCAGCCATGTAGGTTCTCCATGCGTGTGGGAAGAGAGGCCGACAAAGGACACGCGTTCCCCGTCGTACGGCTTGGACACCACATCCGTGGTGAAAAACATTGTACATAGCCTGGCACTGACCCCGGCAGACACGGGTGCACAGCGTTGCAGGGCATGGTGGCAGTGGATGGCTTTGAACAACTTCCCTGCTTCAATTTCGCCACAGGAAGCTCAATCTAACATTAAATACCCATCGGGATCAATTAGCATCGACCCTGAGGGGTACTCTGATGCATTGGGTAAATAGTCCTGATTGTAATTAAGCCAATCATCCTTGCAGAACACCCCTCACTGCAGTGGAGCAAATCTGGTTCCGCTCTTTCTCGCCAGATGGCAGCACAATCCAGTCTGGAGATAATTCCCAAGCCAGCCGGACAAATTCGACGCCTTAAAGCAGGCATAAAGTAGTCGCCCCATCATAAGTCTCTGCTTAAAGTGGCCCACGGTCGATCAGCCATGTAGGTTCTTCATGCGTGTGGGAAGAGAGGCCGACAAAGGACACGCGTTCCCCGTCGTACGGCTTGGACACCACATCCGTGGTGAAAAACATTGTACATAGCCTGGCACTGACCCCGGCAGCTCATTCTTCCCTGGCACAGCAGACACCGTGATCTATGCGGCAGTTCTCCCAGGCCGAGGCCCCTCCATTGCACATCAGTTGGGTTGACGCTTGCGATCATCCCAAATGTGGATGACTCGGGTGCACAGCGTCCGCGCTATCCCCTGACGTCTAAACCAAAGTAAAAAGAAGCCATCTCCCCAGCTAACAAAAAACGTTTTCCAAACGTTTCCAAACGTTTTGGAGGAAAACCTTTTAAATACAAACCTATAGAAAAGGCTTGCATCCAAACATTTTAAAAACGTTTGCAAACGTTTGGAAAACGTTTTTTGTTAGCTGGGTCTCGCTCTCGAACCCCGTTCCCCAGGCACGTCGATGCAGCATGCACACATGTCCTCTCCCTGATTCCAAACTGCCGTGTTCGCCCGCCTCTGTAGACCTTGATATTTGTGCGATTTGAAATCTGCGAAATCCGGCACGGAGCTAAGGAATCGGACATCGCAGCACAGCTCCCGTCGACGACGCTGCACTCATTGCCCTGGCCGTAGCGCTCCCGGAGCCGCGCGTCCGCCATTCTAGCACCGTGTAAATGTTAACGCGGGCCCATATATATGTATATTCCATTTTCGGCACCAGCATGAACGATAGGACCACCCTAGCATGCCCCTCCCACCCCTCTCTATGTACTTCTGATGCCATCAGGCAGGCATGGCGTTGCTAAAATACCAGGAGTGCCCTTCTGAGGGCAGGCCTGCTCCTTGCCACGGCCGGTTGTGTAGCACGATAAAATATAATATACGCCATGTGCGAAGTGAAATGTCCCCACTGCTCCATTGGGCATTGCCATGGTCCTGGGCTGTTTCAGTATGTACAGAGCCTTTTCAGTCTGACCAGAGCACAAGTCTAGAGGGCTGGTCAGTTGCTGAATCCCCCGCCAGAGGGCAGGGCATGGTGGCAGTGGATGGCTTTGAACAACTTCCCTGCTTCAATTTCGCCACAGGAAGCTCAATCTAACATTAAATACCCATCGGGATCAATTAGCATCGACCCTGAGGGGTACTCTGATGCATTGGGTAAATAGTCCTGATTGTAATTAAGCCAATCATCCTTGCAGAACACCCCTCACTGCAGTGGAGCAAATCTGGTTCCGCTCTTTCTCGCCAGATGGCAGCACAATCCAGTCTGGAGATAATTCCCAAGCCAGCCGGACAAATTCGACGCCTTAAAGCAGGCATAAAGTAGTCGCCCCATCATAAGTCTCTGCTTAAAGTGGCCCACGGTCGATCAGCCATGTAGGTTCTTCATGCGTGTGGGAAGAGAGGCCGACAAAGGACACGCGTTCCCCGTCGTACGGCTTGGACACCACATCCGTGGTGAAAAACATTGTACATAGCCTGGCACTGACCCCGGCAGCTCATTCTTCCCTGGCACAGCAGACACCGTGATCTATGCGGCAGTTCTCCCAGGCCGAGGCCCCTCCATTGCACATCAGTTGGGTTGACGCTTGCGATCATCCCAAATGTGGATGACTCGGGTGCACAGCGTCCGCGCTATCCCCTGACGTCTAAACCAAAGTAAAAAGAAGCCATCTCCCCAGCTAACAAAAAACGTTTTCCAAACGTTTCCAAACGTTTTGGAGGAAAACCTTTTAAATACAAACCTATAGAAAAGGCTTGCATCCAAACATTTTAAAAACGTTTGCAAACGTTTGGAAAACGTTTTTTGTTAGCTGGGTCTCGCTCTCGAACCCCGTTCCCCAGGCACGTCGATGCAGCATGCACACATGTCCTCTCCCTGATTCCAAACTGCCGTGTTCGCCCGCCTCTGTAGACCTTGATATTTGTGCGATTTGAAATCTGCGAAATCTACGCCATGTGCGAAGTGAAATGACCCCACTGCTCCATTGGGCATTGCCATGGTCCTGGGCTGTTTCAGTATGTACAGAGCCTTTTCAGTCTGACCAGAGCACAAGTCTAGAGGGCTGGTCAGTCGCTGAATCCCCCGCCAGAGGGCAGGGCATGGTGGCAGTGGATGGCTTTGAACAACTTCCCTGCTTCAATTTCGCCACAGGAAGCTCAATCTAACATTAAATACCCATCGGGATCAATTAGCATCGACCCTGAGGGGTACTCTGATGCATTGGGTAAATAGTCCTGATTGTAATTAAGCCAATCATCCTTGCAGAACACCCCTCACTGCAGTGGAGCAAATCTGGTTCCGCTCTTTCTCGCCAGATGGCAGCACAATCCAGTCTGGAGATAATTCCCAAGCCAGCCGGACAAATTCGACGCCTTAAAGCAGGCATAAAGTAGTCGCCCCATCATAAGTCTCTGCTTAAAGTGGCCCACGGTCGATCAGCCATGTAGGTTCTCCATGCGTGTGGGAAGAGAGGCCGACAAAGGACACGCGTTCCCCGTCGTACGGCTTGGACACCACATCCGTGGTGAAAAACATTGTACATAGCCTGGCACTGACCCCGGCAGACACGGGTGCACAGCGTTGCAGGGCATGGTGGCAGTGGATGGCTTTGAACAACTTCCCTGCTTCAATTTCGCCACAGGAAGCTCAATCTAACATTAAATACCCATCGGGATCAATTAGCATCGACCCTGAGGGGTACTCTGATGCATTGGGTAAATAGTCCTGATTGTAATTAAGCCAATCATCCTTGCAGAACACCCCTCACTGCAGTGGAGCAAATCTGGTTCCGCTCTTTCTCGCCAGATGGCAGCACAATCCAGTCTGGAGATAATTCCCAAGCCAGCCGGACAAATTCGACGCCTTAAAGCAGGCATAAAGTAGTCGCCCCATCATAAGTCTCTGCTTAAAGTGGCCCACGGTCGATCAGCCATGTAGGTTCTTCATGCGTGTGGGAAGAGAGGCCGACAAAGGACACGCGTTCCCCGTCGTACGGCTTGGACACCACATCCGTGGTGAAAAACATTGTACATAGCCTGGCACTGACCCCGGCAGCTCATTCTTCCCTGGCACAGCAGACACCGTGATCTATGCGGCAGTTCTCCCAGGCCGAGGCCCCTCCATTGCACATCAGTTGGGTTGACGCTTGCGATCATCCCAAATGTGGATGACTCGGGTGCACAGCGTCCGCGCTATCCCCTGACGTCTAAACCAAAGTAAAAAGAAGCCATCTCCCCAGCTAACAAAAAACGTTTTCCAAACGTTTCCAAACGTTTTGGAGGAAAACCTTTTAAATACAAACCTATAGAAAAGGCTTGCATCCAAACATTTTAAAAACGTTTGCAAACGTTTGGAAAACGTTTTTTGTTAGCTGGGTCTCGCTCTCGAACCCCGTTCCCCAGGCACGTCGATGCAGCATGCACACATGTCCTCTCCCTGATTCCAAACTGCCGTGTTCGCCCGCCTCTGTAGACCTTGATATTTGTGCGATTTGAAATCTGCGAAATCCGGCACGGAGCTAAGGAATCGGACATCGCAGCACAGCTCCCGTCGACGACGCTGCACTCATTGCCCTGGCCGTAGCGCTCCCGGAGCCGCGCGTCCGCCATTCTAGCACCGTGTAAATGTTAACGCGGGCCCATATATATGTATATTCCATTTTCGGCACCAGCATGAACGATAGGACCACCCTAGCATGCCCCTCCCACCCCTCTCTATGTACTTCTGATGCCATCAGGCAGGCATGGCGTTGCTAAAATACCAGGAGTGCCCTTCTGAGGGCAGGCCTGCTCCTTGCCACGGCCGGTTGTGTAGCACGATAAAATATAATATACGCCATGTGCGAAGTGAAATGTCCCCACTGCTCCATTGGGCATTGCCATGGTCCTGGGCTGTTTCAGTATGTACAGAGCCTTTTCAGTCTGACCAGAGCACAAGTCTAGAGGGCTGGTCAGTTGCTGAATCCCCCGCCAGAGGGCAGGGCATGGTGGCAGTGGATGGCTTTGAACAACTTCCCTGCTTCAATTTCGCCACAGGAAGCTCAATCTAACATTAAATACCCATCGGGATCAATTAGCATCGACCCTGAGGGGTACTCTGATGCATTGGGTAAATAGTCCTGATTGTAATTAAGCCAATCATCCTTGCAGAACACCCCTCACTGCAGTGGAGCAAATCTGGTTCCGCTCTTTCTCGCCAGATGGCAGCACAATCCAGTCTGGAGATAATTCCCAAGCCAGCCGGACAAATTCGACGCCTTAAAGCAGGCATAAAGTAGTCGCCCCATCATAAGTCTCTGCTTAAAGTGGCCCACGGTCGATCAGCCATGTAGGTTCTTCATGCGTGTGGGAAGAGAGGCCGACAAAGGACACGCGTTCCCCGTCGTACGGCTTGGACACCACATCCGTGGTGAAAAACATTGTACATAGCCTGGCACTGACCCCGGCAGCTCATTCTTCCCTGGCACAGCAGACACCGTGATCTATGCGGCAGTTCTCCCAGGCCGAGGCCCCTCCATTGCACATCAGTTGGGTTGACGCTTGCGATCATCCCAAATGTGGATGACTCGGGTGCACAGCGTCCGCGCTATCCCCTGACGTCTAAACCAAAGTAAAAAGAAGCCATCTCCCCAGCTAACAAAAAACGTTTTCCAAACGTTTCCAAACGTTTTGGAGGAAAACCTTTTAAATACAAACCTATAGAAAAGGCTTGCATCCAAACATTTTAAAAACGTTTGCAAACGTTTGGAAAACGTTTTTTGTTAGCTGGGTCTCGCTCTCGAACCCCGTTCCCCAGGCACGTCGATGCAGCATGCACACATGTCCTCTCCCTGATTCCAAACTGCCGTGTTCGCCCGCCTCTGTAGACCTTGATATTTGTGCGATTTGAAATCTGCGAAATCCGGCACGGAGCTAAGGAATCGGACATCGCAGCACAGCTCCCGTCGACGACGCTGCACTCATTGCCCTGGCCGTAGCGCTCCCGGAGCCGCGCGTCCGCCATTCTAGCACCGTGTAAATGTTAACGCGGGCCCATATATATGTATATTCCATTTTCGGCACCAGCATGAACGATAGGACCACCCTAGCATGCCCCTCCCACCCCTCTCTATGTACTTCTGATGCCATCAGGCAGGCATGGCGTTGCTAAAATACCAGGAGTGCCCTTCTGAGGGCAGGCCTGCTCCTTGCCACGGCCGGTTGTGTAGCACGATAAAATATAATATACGCCATGTGCGAAGTGAAATGTCCCCACTGCTCCATTGGGCATTGCCATGGTCCTGGGCTGTTTCAGTATGTACAGAGCCTTTTCAGTCTGACCAGAGCACAAGTCTAGAGGGCTGGTCAGTTGCTGAATCCCCCGCCAGAGGGCAGGGCATGGTGGCAGTGGATGGCTTTGAACAACTTCCCTGCTTCAATTTCGCCACAGGAAGCTCAATCTAACATTAAATACCCATCGGGATCAATTAGCATCGACCCTGAGGGGTACTCTGATGCATTGGGTAAATAGTCCTGATTGTAATTAAGCCAATCATCCTTGCAGAACACCCCTCACTGCAGTGGAGCAAATCTGGTTCCGCTCTTTCTCGCCAGATGGCAGCACAATCCAGTCTGGAGATAATTCCCAAGCCAGCCGGACAAATTCGACGCCTTAAAGCAGGCATAAAGTAGTCGCCCCATCATAAGTCTCTGCTTAAAGTGGCCCACGGTCGATCAGCCATGTAGGTTCTTCATGCGTGTGGGAAGAGAGGCCGACAAAGGACACGCGTTCCCCGTCGTACGGCTTGGACACCACATCCGTGGTGAAAAACATTGTACATAGCCTGGCACTGACCCCGGCAGCTCATTCTTCCCTGGCACAGCAGACACCGTGATCTATGCGGCAGTTCTCCCAGGCCGAGGCCCCTCCATTGCACATCAGTTGGGTTGACGCTTGCGATCATCCCAAATGTGGATGACTCGGGTGCACAGCGTCCGCGCTATCCCCTGACGTCTAAACCAAAGTAAAAAGAAGCCATCTCCCCAGCTAACAAAAAACGTTTTCCAAACGTTTCCAAACGTTTTGGAGGAAAACCTTTTAAATACAAACCTATAGAAAAGGCTTGCATCCAAACATTTTAAAAACGTTTGCAAACGTTTGGAAAACGTTTTTTGTTAGCTGGGTCTCGCTCTCGAACCCCGTTCCCCAGGCACGTCGATGCAGCATGCACACATGTCCTCTCCCTGATTCCAAACTGCCGTGTTCGCCCGCCTCTGTAGACCTTGATATTTGTGCGATTTGAAATCTGCGAAATCTACGCCATGTGCGAAGTGAAATGACCCCACTGCTCCATTGGGCATTGCCATGGTCCTGGGCTGTTTCAGTATGTACAGAGCCTTTTCAGTCTGACCAGAGCACAAGTCTAGAGGGCTGGTCAGTCGCTGAATCCCCCGCCAGAGGGCAGGGCATGGTGGCAGTGGATGGCTTTGAACAACTTCCCTGCTTCAATTTCGCCACAGGAAGCTCAATCTAACATTAAATACCCATCGGGATCAATTAGCATCGACCCTGAGGGGTACTCTGATGCATTGGGTAAATAGTCCTGATTGTAATTAAGCCAATCATCCTTGCAGAACACCCCTCACTGCAGTGGAGCAAATCTGGTTCCGCTCTTTCTCGCCAGATGGCAGCACAATCCAGTCTGGAGATAATTCCCAAGCCAGCCGGACAAATTCGACGCCTTAAAGCAGGCATAAAGTAGTCGCCCCATCATAAGTCTCTGCTTAAAGTGGCCCACGGTCGATCAGCCATGTAGGTTCTCCATGCGTGTGGGAAGAGAGGCCGACAAAGGACACGCGTTCCCCGTCGTACGGCTTGGACACCACATCCGTGGTGAAAAACATTGTACATAGCCTGGCACTGACCCCGGCAGACACGGGTGCACAGCGTTGCAGGGCATGGTGGCAGTGGATGGCTTTGAACAACTTCCCTGCTTCAATTTCGCCACAGGAAGCTCAATCTAACATTAAATACCCATCGGGATCAATTAGCATCGACCCTGAGGGGTACTCTGATGCATTGGGTAAATAGTCCTGATTGTAATTAAGCCAATCATCCTTGCAGAACACCCCTCACTGCAGTGGAGCAAATCTGGTTCCGCTCTTTCTCGCCAGATGGCAGCACAATCCAGTCTGGAGATAATTCCCAAGCCAGCCGGACAAATTCGACGCCTTAAAGCAGGCATAAAGTAGTCGCCCCATCATAAGTCTCTGCTTAAAGTGGCCCACGGTCGATCAGCCATGTAGGTTCTTCATGCGTGTGGGAAGAGAGGCCGACAAAGGACACGCGTTCCCCGTCGTACGGCTTGGACACCACATCCGTGGTGAAAAACATTGTACATAGCCTGGCACTGACCCCGGCAGCTCATTCTTCCCTGGCACAGCAGACACCGTGATCTATGCGGCAGTTCTCCCAGGCCGAGGCCCCTCCATTGCACATCAGTTGGGTTGACGCTTGCGATCATCCCAAATGTGGATGACTCGGGTGCACAGCGTCCGCGCTATCCCCTGACGTCTAAACCAAAGTAAAAAGAAGCCATCTCCCCAGCTAACAAAAAACGTTTTCCAAACGTTTCCAAACGTTTTGGAGGAAAACCTTTTAAATACAAACCTATAGAAAAGGCTTGCATCCAAACATTTTAAAAACGTTTGCAAACGTTTGGAAAACGTTTTTTGTTAGCTGGGTCTCGCTCTCGAACCCCGTTCCCCAGGCACGTCGATGCAGCATGCACACATGTCCTCTCCCTGATTCCAAACTGCCGTGTTCGCCCGCCTCTGTAGACCTTGATATTTGTGCGATTTGAAATCTGCGAAATCCGGCACGGAGCTAAGGAATCGGACATCGCAGCACAGCTCCCGTCGACGACGCTGCACTCATTGCCCTGGCCGTAGCGCTCCCGGAGCCGCGCGTCCGCCATTCTAGCACCGTGTAAATGTTAACGCGGGCCCATATATATGTATATTCCATTTTCGGCACCAGCATGAACGATAGGACCACCCTAGCATGCCCCTCCCACCCCTCTCTATGTACTTCTGATGCCATCAGGCAGGCATGGCGTTGCTAAAATACCAGGAGTGCCCTTCTGAGGGCAGGCCTGCTCCTTGCCACGGCCGGTTGTGTAGCACGATAAAATATAATATACGCCATGTGCGAAGTGAAATGTCCCCACTGCTCCATTGGGCATTGCCATGGTCCTGGGCTGTTTCAGTATGTACAGAGCCTTTTCAGTCTGACCAGAGCACAAGTCTAGAGGGCTGGTCAGTTGCTGAATCCCCCGCCAGAGGGCAGGGCATGGTGGCAGTGGATGGCTTTGAACAACTTCCCTGCTTCAATTTCGCCACAGGAAGCTCAATCTAACATTAAATACCCATCGGGATCAATTAGCATCGACCCTGAGGGGTACTCTGATGCATTGGGTAAATAGTCCTGATTGTAATTAAGCCAATCATCCTTGCAGAACACCCCTCACTGCAGTGGAGCAAATCTGGTTCCGCTCTTTCTCGCCAGATGGCAGCACAATCCAGTCTGGAGATAATTCCCAAGCCAGCCGGACAAATTCGACGCCTTAAAGCAGGCATAAAGTAGTCGCCCCATCATAAGTCTCTGCTTAAAGTGGCCCACGGTCGATCAGCCATGTAGGTTCTTCATGCGTGTGGGAAGAGAGGCCGACAAAGGACACGCGTTCCCCGTCGTACGGCTTGGACACCACATCCGTGGTGAAAAACATTGTACATAGCCTGGCACTGACCCCGGCAGCTCATTCTTCCCTGGCACAGCAGACACCGTGATCTATGCGGCAGTTCTCCCAGGCCGAGGCCCCTCCATTGCACATCAGTTGGGTTGACGCTTGCGATCATCCCAAATGTGGATGACTCGGGTGCACAGCGTCCGCGCTATCCCCTGACGTCTAAACCAAAGTAAAAAGAAGCCATCTCCCCAGCTAACAAAAAACGTTTTCCAAACGTTTCCAAACGTTTTGGAGGAAAACCTTTTAAATACAAACCTATAGAAAAGGCTTGCATCCAAACATTTTAAAAACGTTTGCAAACGTTTGGAAAACGTTTTTTGTTAGCTGGGTCTCGCTCTCGAACCCCGTTCCCCAGGCACGTCGATGCAGCATGCACACATGTCCTCTCCCTGATTCCAAACTGCCGTGTTCGCCCGCCTCTGTAGACCTTGATATTTGTGCGATTTGAAATCTGCGAAATCCAGCACGGAGCTAAGGAATCGGACATCGCAGCACAGCTCCCGTCGACGACGCTGCACTCATTGCCCTGGCCGTAGCGCTCCCGGAGCCGCGCGTCCGCCATTCTAGCACCGTGTAAATGTTAACGCGGGCCCATATATATGTATATTCCATTTTCGGCACCAGCATGAACGATAGGACCACCCTAGCATGCCCCTCCCACCCCTCTCTATGTACTTCTGATGCCATCAGGCAGGCATGGCGTTGCTAAAATACCAGGAGTGCCCTTCTGAGGGCAGGCCTGCTCCTTGCCACGGCCGGTTGTGTAGCACGATAAAATATAATATACGCCATGTGCGAAGTGAAATGTCCCCACTGCTCCATTGGGCATTGCCATGGTCCTGGGCTGTTTCAGTATGTACAGAGCCTTTTCAGTCTGACCAGAGCACAAGTCTAGAGGGCTGGTCAGTTGCTGAATCCCCCGCCAGAGGGCAGGGCATGGTGGCAGTGGATGGCTTTGAACAACTTCCCTGCTTCAATTTCGCCACAGGAAGCTCAATCTAACATTAAATACCCATCGGGATCAATTAGCATCGACCCTGAGGGGTACTCTGATGCATTGGGTAAATAGTCCTGATTGTAATTAAGCCAATCATCCTTGCAGAACACCCCTCACTGCAGTGGAGCAAATCTGGTTCCGCTCTTTCTCGCCAGATGGCAGCACAATCCAGTCTGGAGATAATTCCCAAGCCAGCCGGACAAATTCGACGCCTTAAAGCAGGCATAAAGTAGTCGCCCCATCATAAGTCTCTGCTTAAAGTGGCCCACGGTCGATCAGCCATGTAGGTTCTCCATGCGTGTGGGAAGAGAGGCCGACAAAGGACACGCGTTCCCCGTCGTACGGCTTGGACACCACATCCGTGGTGAAAAACATTGTACATAGCCTGGCACTGACCCCGGCAGACACGGGTGCACAGCGTTGCAGGGCATGGTGGCAGTGGATGGCTTTGAACAACTTCCCTGCTTCAATTTCGCCACAGGAAGCTCAATCTAACATTAAATACCCATCGGGATCAATTAGCATCGACCCTGAGGGGTACTCTGATGCATTGGGTAAATAGTCCTGATTGTAATTAAGCCAATCATCCTTGCAGAACACCCCTCACTGCAGTGGAGCAAATCTGGTTCCGCTCTTTCTCGCCAGATGGCAGCACAATCCAGTCTGGAGATAATTCCCAAGCCAGCCGGACAAATTCGACGCCTTAAAGCAGGCATAAAGTAGTCGCCCCATCATAAGTCTCTGCTTAAAGTGGCCCACGGTCGATCAGCCATGTAGGTTCTTCATGCGTGTGGGAAGAGAGGCCGACAAAGGACACGCGTTCCCCGTCGTACGGCTTGGACACCACATCCGTGGTGAAAAACATTGTACATAGCCTGGCACTGACCCCGGCAGCTCATTCTTCCCTGGCACAGCAGACACCGTGATCTATGCGGCAGTTCTCCCAGGCCGAGGCCCCTCCATTGCACATCAGTTGGGTTGACGCTTGCGATCATCCCAAATGTGGATGACTCGGGTGCACAGCGTCCGCGCTATCCCCTGACGTCTAAACCAAAGTAAAAAGAAGCCATCTCCCCAGCTAACAAAAAACGTTTTCCAAACGTTTCCAAACGTTTTGGAGGAAAACCTTTTAAATACAAACCTATAGAAAAGGCTTGCATCCAAACATTTTAAAAACGTTTGCAAACGTTTGGAAAACGTTTTTTGTTAGCTGGGTCTCGCTCTCGAACCCCGTTCCCCAGGCACGTCGATGCAGCATGCACACATGTCCTCTCCCTGATTCCAAACTGCCGTGTTCGCCCGCCTCTGTAGACCTTGATATTTGTGCGATTTGAAATCTGCGAAATCCGGCACGGAGCTAAGGAATCGGACATCGCAGCACAGCTCCCGTCGACGACGCTGCACTCATTGCCCTGGCCGTAGCGCTCCCGGAGCCGCGCGTCCGCCATTCTAGCACCGTGTAAATGTTAACGCGGGCCCATATATATGTATATTCCATTTTCGGCACCAGCATGAACGATAGGACCACCCTAGCATGCCCCTCCCACCCCTCTCTATGTACTTCTGATGCCATCAGGCAGGCATGGCGTTGCTAAAATACCAGGAGTGCCCTTCTGAGGGCAGGCCTGCTCCTTGCCACGGCCGGTTGTGTAGCACGATAAAATATAATATACGCCATGTGCGAAGTGAAATGTCCCCACTGCTCCATTGGGCATTGCCATGGTCCTGGGCTGTTTCAGTATGTACAGAGCCTTTTCAGTCTGACCAGAGCACAAGTCTAGAGGGCTGGTCAGTTGCTGAATCCCCCGCCAGAGGGCAGGGCATGGTGGCAGTGGATGGCTTTGAACAACTTCCCTGCTTCAATTTCGCCACAGGAAGCTCAATCTAACATTAAATACCCATCGGGATCAATTAGCATCGACCCTGAGGGGTACTCTGATGCATTGGGTAAATAGTCCTGATTGTAATTAAGCCAATCATCCTTGCAGAACACCCCTCACTGCAGTGGAGCAAATCTGGTTCCGCTCTTTCTCGCCAGATGGCAGCACAATCCAGTCTGGAGATAATTCCCAAGCCAGCCGGACAAATTCGACGCCTTAAAGCAGGCATAAAGTAGTCGCCCCATCATAAGTCTCTGCTTAAAGTGGCCCACGGTCGATCAGCCATGTAGGTTCTTCATGCGTGTGGGAAGAGAGGCCGACAAAGGACACGCGTTCCCCGTCGTACGGCTTGGACACCACATCCGTGGTGAAAAACATTGTACATAGCCTGGCACTGACCCCGGCAGCTCATTCTTCCCTGGCACAGCAGACACCGTGATCTATGCGGCAGTTCTCCCAGGCCGAGGCCCCTCCATTGCACATCAGTTGGGTTGACGCTTGCGATCATCCCAAATGTGGATGACTCGGGTGCACAGCGTCCGCGCTATCCCCTGACGTCTAAACCAAAGTAAAAAGAAGCCATCTCCCCAGCTAACAAAAAACGTTTTCCAAACGTTTCCAAACGTTTTGGAGGAAAACCTTTTAAATACAAACCTATAGAAAAGGCTTGCATCCAAACATTTTAAAAACGTTTGCAAACGTTTGGAAAACGTTTTTTGTTAGCTGGGTCTCGCTCTCGAACCCCGTTCCCCAGGCACGTCGATGCAGCATGCACACATGTCCTCTCCCTGATTCCAAACTGCCGTGTTCGCCCGCCTCTGTAGACCTTGATATTTGTGCGATTTGAAATCTGCGAAATCCAGCACGGAGCTAAGGAATCGGACATCGCAGCACAGCTCCCGTCGACGACGCTGCACTCATTGCCCTGGCCGTAGCGCTCCCGGAGCCGCGCGTCCGCCATTCTAGCACCGTGTAAATGTTAACGCGGGCCCATATATATGTATATTCCATTTTCGGCACCAGCATGAACGATAGGACCACCCTAGCATGCCCCTCCCACCCCTCTCTATGTACTTCTGATGCCATCAGGCAGGCATGGCGTTGCTAAAATACCAGGAGTGCCCTTCTGAGGGCAGGCCTGCTCCTTGCCACGGCCGGTTGTGTAGCACGATAAAATATAATATACGCCATGTGCGAAGTGAAATGTCCCCACTGCTCCATTGGGCATTGCCATGGTCCTGGGCTGTTTCAGTATGTACAGAGCCTTTTCAGTCTGACCAGAGCACAAGTCTAGAGGGCTGGTCAGTTGCTGAATCCCCCGCCAGAGGGCAGGGCATGGTGGCAGTGGATGGCTTTGAACAACTTCCCTGCTTCAATTTCGCCACAGGAAGCTCAATCTAACATTAAATACCCATCGGGATCAATTAGCATCGACCCTGAGGGGTACTCTGATGCATTGGGTAAATAGTCCTGATTGTAATTAAGCCAATCATCCTTGCAGAACACCCCTCACTGCAGTGGAGCAAATCTGGTTCCGCTCTTTCTCGCCAGATGGCAGCACAATCCAGTCTGGAGATAATTCCATAGCCAGCCGGACAAATTCGACGCCTTATAGCAGGCATAAAGTAGTTGCCCCATCATAAGTCTCTGCTTAAAGTGGCCCATGGTCGATCAGCCATGTAGGTTCTCCATGCGTGTGGGAAGAGAGGCCGACAAAGGACACGTGTTCCCCGTCGTACGGCTTGGACACCACATCCGTGGTGAAAAACATTGTATATAGCCTGGCACTGACCCCGGCAGCTCATGCTTCCCTGGCACAGCAGACACCGTGATCTATGCGGCAGTTCTCCCAGGGCGAGGCCCCTCCATTGCACATCGGTTGGGTTGACGCTTGCGATCATCCCAAATGTGGATGACTCGGGTGCACAGCGTCGGCGCTATCGCCTGACGTCTAAACCAAAGTAAAAAGAAGCCATCTCTCGCTCTCGAACCCTGTTCCCCAGGCACGTCGATGCAGCATGCACAAATGTCCTCTCCCTGATTCCAAACTGCCGTGTTCGCCCGCCTCTGTAGACCTTGATATTTGTGCGATTTGAAATCTGCGAAATCCGGCACGGAGCTAAGGAATCGGACATCGCAGCACAGCTCCCGTCGACGACGCTGCGCTCATTGCCCTGGCCGTAGCGCTCCCGGAGCCGCGCGTCCGCCATTCTAGCACCGTGTAAATGTTAACGCGGGCCCATATATATGTATATTCCATTTTCGGCACCAGCATGAACGATAGGACCACCCTAGCATGCCCCTCCCACCCCTCTCTATGTACTTCTGATGCCATCAGGCAGGCATGGCGTTGCTAAAATACCAGGAGTGCCCTTCTGAGGGCAGGCCTGCTCCTTGCCACGGCCGGTTGTGTAGCACGATAAAATATAATATACGCCATGTGCGAAGTGAAATGACCCCACTGCTCCATTGGGCATTGCCATGGTCCTGGGCTGTTTCAGTATGTACAGAGCCTTTTCAGTCTGACCAGAGCACAAGTCTAGAGGGCTGGTCAGTCGCTGAATCCCCCGCCAGAGGGCAGGGCATGGTGGCAGTGGATGGCTTTGAACAACTTCCCTGCTTCAATTTCGCCACAGGAAGCTCAATCTAACATTAAATACCCATCGGGATCAATTAGCATCGACCCTGAGGGGTACTCTGATGCATTGGGTAAATAGTCCTGATTGTAATTAAGCCAATCATCCTTGCAGAACACCCCTCACTGCAGTGGAGCAAATCTGGTTCCGCTCTTTCTCGCCAGATGGCAGCACAATCCAGTCTGGAGATAATTCCCAAGCCAGCCGGACAAATTCGACGCCTTAAAGCAGGCATAAAGTAGTCGCCCCATCATAAGTCTCTGCTTAAAGTGGCCCACGGTCGATCAGCCATGTAGGTTCTCCATGCGTGTGGGAAGAGAGGCCGACAAAGGACACGCGTTCCCCGTCGTACGGCTTGGACACCACATCCGTGGTGAAAAACATTGTACATAGCCTGGCACTGACCCCGGCAGACACGGGTGCACAGCGTTGCAGGGCATGGTGGCAGTGGATGGCTTTGAACAACTTCCCTGCTTCAATTTCGCCACAGGAAGCTCAATCTAACATTAAATACCCATCGGGATCAATTAGCATCGACCCTGAGGGGTACTCTGATGCATTGGGTAAATAGTCCTGATTGTAATTAAGCCAATCATCCTTGCAGAACACCCCTCACTGCAGTGGAGCAAATCTGGTTCCGCTCTTTCTCGCCAGATGGCAGCACAATCCAGTCTGGAGATAATTCCCAAGCCAGCCGGACAAATTCGACGCCTTAAAGCAGGCATAAAGTAGTCGCCCCATCATAAGTCTCTGCTTAAAGTGGCCCACGGTCGATCAGCCATGTAGGTTCTTCATGCGTGTGGGAAGAGAGGCCGACAAAGGACACGCGTTCCCCGTCGTACGGCTTGGACACCACATCCGTGGTGAAAAACATTGTACATAGCCTGGCACTGACCCCGGCAGCTCATTCTTCCCTGGCACAGCAGACACCGTGATCTATGCGGCAGTTCTCCCAGGCCGAGGCCCCTCCATTGCACATCAGTTGGGTTGACGCTTGCGATCATCCCAAATGTGGATGACTCGGGTGCACAGCGTCCGCGCTATCCCCTGACGTCTAAACCAAAGTAAAAAGAAGCCATCTCCCCAGCTAACAAAAAACGTTTTCCAAACGTTTCCAAACGTTTTGGAGGAAAACCTTTTAAATACAAACCTATAGAAAAGGCTTGCATCCAAACATTTTAAAAACGTTTGCAAACGTTTGGAAAACGTTTTTTGTTAGCTGGGTCTCGCTCTCGAACCCCGTTCCCCAGGCACGTCGATGCAGCATGCACACATGTCCTCTCCCTGATTCCAAACTGCCGTGTTCGCCCGCCTCTGTAGACCTTGATATTTGTGCGATTTGAAATCTGCGAAATCCAGCACGGAGCTAAGGAATCGGACATCGCAGCACAGCTCCCGTCGACGACGCTGCACTCATTGCCCTGGCCGTAGCGCTCCCGGAGCCGCGCGTCCGCCATTCTAGCACCGTGTAAATGTTAACGCGGGCCCATATATATGTATATTCCATTTTCGGCACCAGCATGAACGATAGGACCACCCTAGCATGCCCCTCCCACCCCTCTCTATGTACTTCTGATGCCATCAGGCAGGCATGGCGTTGCTAAAATACCAGGAGTGCCCTTCTGAGGGCAGGCCTGCTCCTTGCCACGGCCGGTTGTGTAGCACGATAAAATATAATATACGCCATGTGCGAAGTGAAATGTCCCCACTGCTCCATTGGGCATTGCCATGGTCCTGGGCTGTTTCAGTATGTACAGAGCCTTTTCAGTCTGACCAGAGCACAAGTCTAGAGGGCTGGTCAGTTGCTGAATCCCCCGCCAGAGGGCAGGGCATGGTGGCAGTGGATGGCTTTGAACAACTTCCCTGCTTCAATTTCGCCACAGGAAGCTCAATCTAACATTAAATACCCATCGGGATCAATTAGCATCGACCCTGAGGGGTACTCTGATGCATTGGGTAAATAGTCCTGATTGTAATTAAGCCAATCATCCTTGCAGAACACCCCTCACTGCAGTGGAGCAAATCTGGTTCCGCTCTTTCTCGCCAGATGGCAGCACAATCCAGTCTGGAGATAATTCCATAGCCAGCCGGACAAATTCGACGCCTTATAGCAGGCATAAAGTAGTTGCCCCATCATAAGTCTCTGCTTAAAGTGGCCCATGGTCGATCAGCCATGTAGGTTCTCCATGCGTGTGGGAAGAGAGGCCGACAAAGGACACGTGTTC
This sequence comes from Harmothoe impar, assembly GCA_947462335.1. NCBI lineage: Eukaryota > Metazoa > Annelida > Polychaeta > Phyllodocida > Polynoidae > Harmothoe > Harmothoe impar. Next base: position 28,183,682 of record OX381714.1, on the reverse strand, counting down.
CCCGTCGTACGGCTTGGACACCACATCCGTGGTGAAAAACATTGTATATAGCCTGGCACTGACCCCGGCAGCTCATGCTTCCCTGGCACAGCAGACACCGTGATCTATGCGGCAGTTCTCCCAGGGCGAGGCCCCTCCATTGCACATCGGTTGGGTTGACGCTTGCGATCATCCCAAATGTGGATGACTCGGGTGCACAGCGTCGGCGCTATCCCCTGACGTCTAAACCAAAGTAAAAAGAAGCCATCTCTCGCTCTCGAACCCTGTTCCCCAGGCACGTCGATGCAGCATGCACAAATGTCCTCTCCCTGATTCCAAACTGCCGTGTTCGCCCGCCTCTGTAGACCTTGATATTTGTGCGATTTGAAATCTGCGAAATCCGGCACGGAGCTAAGGAATCGGACATCGCAGCACAGCTCCCGTCGACGACGCTGCGCTCATTGCCCTGGCCGTAGCGCTCCCGGAGCCGCGCGTCCGCCATTCTAGCACCGTGTAAATGTTAACGCGGGCCCATATATATGTATATTCCATTTTCGGCACCAGCATGAACGATAGGACCACCCTAGCATGCCCCTCCCACCCCTCTCTATGTACTTCTGATGCCATCAGGCAGGCATGGCGTTGCTAAAATACCAGGAGTGCCCTTCTGAGGGCAGGCCTGCTCCTTGCCACGGCCGGTTGTGTAGCACGATAAAATATAATATACGCCATGTGCGAAGTGAAATGACCCCACTGCTCCATTGGGCATTGCCATGGTCCTGGGCTGTTTCAGTATGTACAGAGCCTTTTCAGTCTGACCAGAGCACAAGTCTAGAGGGCTGGTCAGTCGCTGAATCCCCCGCCAGAGGGCAGGGCATGGTGGCAGTGGATGGCTTTGAACAACTTCCCTGCTTCAATTTCGCCACAGGAAGCTCAATCTAACATTAAATACCCATCGGGATCAATTAGCATCGACCCTGAGGGGTACTCTGATGCATTGGGTAAATAGTCCTGATTGTAATTAAGCCAATCATCCTTGCAGAACACCCCTCACTGCAGTGGAGCAAATCTGGTTCCGCTCTTTCTCGCCAGATGGCAGCACAATCCAGTCTGGAGATAATTCCCAAGCCAGCCGGACAAATTCGACGCCTTAAAGCAGGCATAAAGTAGTCGCCCCATCATAAGTCTCTGCTTAAAGTGGCCCACGGTCGATCAGCCATGTAGGTTCTCCATGCGTGTGGGAAGAGAGGCCGACAAAGGACACGCGTTCCCCGTCGTACGGCTTGGACACCACATCCGTGGTGAAAAACATTGTACATAGCCTGGCACTGACCCCGGCAGACACGGGTGCACAGCGTTGCAGGGCATGGTGGCAGTGGATGGCTTTGAACAACTTCCCTGCTTCAATTTCGCCACAGGAAGCTCAATCTAACATTAAATACCCATCGGGATCAATTAGCATCGACCCTGAGGGGTACTCTGATGCATTGGGTAAATAGTCCTGATTGTAATTAAGCCAATCATCCTTGCAGAACACCCCTCACTGCAGTGGAGCAAATCTGGTTCCGCTCTTTCTCGCCAGATGGCAGCACAATCCAGTCTGGAGATAATTCCCAAGCCAGCCGGACAAATTCGACGCCTTAAAGCAGGCATAAAGTAGTCGCCCCATCATAAGTCTCTGCTTAAAGTGGCCCACGGTCGATCAGCCATGTAGGTTCTCCATGCGTGTGGGAAGAGAGGCCGACAAAGGACACGCGTTCCCCGTCGTACGGCTTGGACACCACATCCGTGGTGAAAAACATTGTACATAGCCTGGCACTGACCCCGGCAGCTCATTCTTCCCTGGCACAGCAGACACCGTGATCTATGCGGCAGTTCTCCCAGACCGAGGCCCCTCCATTGCACATCAGTTGGGTTGACGCTTGCGATCATCCCAAATGTGGATGACTCGGGTGCACAGCGTCCGCGCTATCCCCTGACGTCTAAACCAAAGTAAAAAGAAGCCATCTCTCGCTCTCGAACCCCGTTCCCCAGGCACGTCGATGCAGCATGCACACATGTCCTCTCCCTGATTCCAAACTGCCGTGTTCGCCCGCCTCTGTAGACCTTGATATTTGTGCGATTTGAAATCTGCGAAATCCGGCACGGAGCTAAGGAATCGGACATCGCAGCACAGCTCCCGTCGACGACGCTGCACTCATTGCCCTGGCCGTAGCGCTCCCGGAGCCGCGCGTCCGCCATTCTAGCACCGTGTAAATGTTAACGCGGGCCCATATATATGTATATTCCATTTTCGGCACCAGCATGAACGATAGGACCACCCTAGCATGCCCCTCCCACCCCTCTCTATGTACTTCTGATGCCATCAGGCAGGCATGGCGTTGCTAAAATACCAGGAGTGCCCTTCTGAGGGCAGGCCTGCTCCTTGCCACGGCCGGTTGTGTAGCACGATAAAATATAATATACGCCATGTGCGAAGTGAAATGTCCCCACTGCTCCATTGGGCATTGCCATGGTCCTGGGCTGTTTCAGTATGTACAGAGCCTTTTCAGTCTGACCAGAGCACAAGTCTAGAGGGCTGGTCAGTTGCTGAATCCCCCGCCAGAGGGCAGGGCATGGTGGCAGTGGATGGCTTTGAACAACTTCCCTGCTTCAATTTCGCCACAGGAAGCTCAATCTAACATTAAATACCCATCGGGATCAATTAGCATCGACCCTGAGGGGTACTCTGATGCATTGGGTAAATAGTCCTGATTGTAATTAAGCCAATCATCCTTGCAGAACACCCCTCACTGCAGTGGAGCAAATCTGGTTCCGCTCTTTCTCGCCAGATGGCAGCACAATCCAGTCTGGAGATAATTCCCAAGCCAGCCGGACAAATTCGACGCCTTATAGCAGGCATAAAGTAGTTGCCCCATCATAAGTCTCTGCTTAAAGTGGCCCATGGTCGATCAGCCATGTAGGTTCTCCATGCGTGTGGGAAGAGAGGCCAACAAAGGACACGTGTTCCCCGTCGTACGGCTTGGACACCACATCCGTGGTGAAAAACATTGTACATAGCCTGGCACTGACCCCGGCAGCTCATTCTTCCCTGGCACAGCAGACACCGTGATCTATGCGGCAGTTCTCCCAGGGCGAGGCCCCTCCATTGCACATCGGTTGGGTTGACGCTTGCGATCATCCCAAATGTGGATGACTCGGGTGCACAGCGTCGGCGCTATCCCCTGACGTCTAAACCAAAGTAAAAAGAAGCCATCTCTCGCTCTCGAACCCCGTTCCCCAGGCATGTCGATGCAGCATGCACACATGTCCTCTCCCTGATTCCAAACTGCCGTGTTCGCCCGCCTCTGTAGACCTTGATATTTGTGCGATTTGAAATCTGCGAAATCCGGCACGGAGCTAAGGAATCGGACATCGCAGCACAGCTCCCGTCGACGACGCTGCGCTCATTGCCCTGGCCGTAGCGCTCCCGGAGCCGCGCGTCCGCCATTCTAGCACCGTGTAAATGTTAACGCGGGCCCATATATATGTATATTCCATTTTCGGCACCAGCATGAACGATAGGACCACCCTAGCATGCCCCTCCCACCCCTCTCTATGTACTTCTGATGCCATCAGGCAGGCATGGCGTTGCTAAAATACCAGGAGTGCCCTTCTGAGGGCAGGCCTGCTCCTTGCCACGGCCGGTTGTGTAGCACGATAAAATATAATATACGCCATGTGCGAAGTGAAATGTCCCCACTGCTCCATTGGGCATTGCCATGGTCCTGGGCTGTTTCAGTATGTACAGAGCCTTTTCAGTCTGACCAGAGCACAAGTCTAGAGGGCTGGTCAGTTGCTGAATCCCCCGCCAGAGGGCAGGGCATGGTGGCAGTGGATGGCTTTGAACAACTTCCCTGCTTCAATTTCGCCACAGGAAGCTCAATCTAACATTAAATACCCATCGGGATCAATTAGCATCGACCCTGAGGGGTACTCTGATGCATTGGGTAAATAGTCCTGATTGTAATTAAGCCAATCATCCTTGCAGAACACCCCTCACTGCAGTGGAGCAAATCTGGTTCCGCTCTTTCTCGCCAGATGGCAGCACAATCCAGTCTGGAGATAATTCCATAGCCAGCCGGACAAATTCGACGCCTTATAGCAGGCATAAAGTAGTTGCCCCATCATAAGTCTCTGCTTAAAGTGGCCCATGGTCGATCAGCCATGTAGGTTCTCCATGCGTGTGGGAAGAGAGGCCGACAAAGGACACGTGTTCCCCGTCGTACGGCTTGGACACCACATCCGTGGTGAAAAACATTGTACATAGCCTGGCACTGACCCCGGCAGCTCATGCTTCCCTGGCACAGCAGACACCGTGATCTATGCGGCAGTTCTCCCAGGGCGAGGCCCCTCCATTGCACTAGGGTTGGGTTGACGCTTGCGATCATCCCAAATGTGGATGACTCGGGTGCACAGCGTCGGCGCTATCCCCTGACGTCTAAACCAAAGTAAAAAGAAGCCATCTCTCGCTCTCGAACCCTGTTCCCCAGGCACGTCGATGCAGCATGCACAAATGTCCTCTCCCTGATTCCAAACTGCCGTGTTCGCCCGCCTCTGTAGACCTTGATATTTGTGCGATTTGAAATCTGCGAAATCCGGCACGGAGCTAAGGAATCGGACATCGCAGCACAGCTCCCGTCGACGACGCTGCGCTCATTGCCCTGGCCGTAGCGCTCCCGGAGCCGCGCGTCCGCCATTCTAGCACCGTGTAAATGTTAACGCGGGCCCATATATATGTATATTCCATTTTCGGCACCAGCATGAACGATAGGACCACCCTAGCATGCCCCTCCCACCCCTCTCTATGTACTTCTGATGCCATCAGGCAGGCATGGCATTGCTAAAATACCAGGAGTGCCCTTCTGAGGGCAGGGCTGCTCCTTGCCACGGCCGGTTGTGTAGCACGATAAAATATAATATACGCCATGTGCGAAGTGAAATGACCCCACTGCTCCATTGGGCATTGCCATGGTCCTGGGCTGTTTCAGTATGTACAGAGCCTTTTCAGTCTGACCAGAGCACAAGTCTAGAGGGCTGGTCAGTTGCTGAATCCCCCGCCAGAGGGCAGGGCATGGTGGCAGTGGATGGCTTTGAACAACTTCCCTGCTTCAATTTCGCCACAGGAAGCTCAATCTAACATTAAATACCCATCGGGATCAATTAGCATCGACCCTGAGGGGTACTCTGATGCATTGGGTAAATAGTCCTGATTGTAATTAAGCCAATCATCCTTGCAGAACACCCCTCACTGCAGTGGAGCAAATCTGGTTCCGCTCTTTCTCGCCAGATGGCAGCACAATCCAGTCTGGAGATAATTCCATAGCCAGCCGGACAAATTCGACGCCTTATAGCAGGCATAAAGTAGTTGCCCCATCATAAGTCTCTGCTTAAAGTGGCCCATGGTCGATCAGCCATGTAGGTTCTCCATGCGTGTGGGAAGAGAGGCCGACAAAGGACACGTGTTCCCCGTCGTACGGCTTGGACACCACATCCGTGGTGAAAAACATTGTACATAGCGTGGCACTGACCCCGGCAGCTCATGCTTCCCTGGCACAGCAGACACCGTGATCTATGCGGCAGTTCTCCCAGGGCGAGGCCCCTCCATTGCACTAGGGTTGGGTTGACGCTTGCGATCATCCCAAATGTGGATGACTCGGGTGCACAGCGTCGGCGCTATCCCCTGACGTCTAAACCAAAGTAAAAAGAAGCCATCTCTCGCTCTCGAACCCTGTTCCCCAGGCACGTCGATGCAGCATGCACAAATGTCCTCTCCCTGATTCCAAACTGCCGTGTTCGCCCGCCTCTGTAGACCTTGATATTTGTGCGATTTGAAATCTGCGAAATCCGGCACGGAGCTAAGGAATCGGACATCGCAGCACAGCTCCCGTCGACGACGCTGCGCTCATTGCCCTGGCCGTAGCGCTCCCGGAGCCGCGCGTCCGCCATTCTAGCACCGTGTAAATGTTAACGCGGGCCCATATATATGTATATTCCATTTTCGGCACCAGCATGAACGATAGGACCACCCTAGCATGCCCCTCCCACCCCTCTCTATGTACTTCTGATGCCATCAGGCAGGCATGGCGTTGCTAAAATACCAGGAGTGCCCTTCTGAGGGCAGGCCTGCTCCTTGCCACGGCCGGTTGTGTAGCACGATAAAATATAATATACGCCATGTGCGAAGTGAAATGTCCCCACTGCTCCATTGGGCATTGCCATGGTCCTGGGCTGTTTCAGTATGTACAGAGCCTTTTCAGTCTGACCAGAGCACAAGTCTAGAGGGCTGGTCAGTTGCTGAATCCCCCGCCAGAGGGCAGGGCATGGTGGCAGTGGATGGCTTTGAACAACTTCCCTGCTTCAATTTCGCCACAGGAAGCTCAATCTAACATTAAATACCCATCGGGATCAATTAGCATCGACCCTGAGGGGTACTCTGATGCATTGGGTAAATAGTCCTGATTGTAATTAAGCCAATCATCCTTGCAGAACACCCCTCACTGCAGTGGAGCAAATCTGGTTCCGCTCTTTCTCGCCAGATGGCAGCACAATCCAGTCTGGAGATAATTCCATAGCCAGCCGGACAAATTCGACGCCTTATAGCAGGCATAAAGTAGTTGCCCCATCATAAGTCTCTGCTTAAAGTGGCCCATGGTCGATCAGCCATGTAGGTTCTCCATGCGTGTGGGAAGAGAGGCCGACAAAGGACACGTGTTCCCCGTCGTACGGCTTGGACACCACATCCGTGGTGAAAAACATTGTACATAGCGTGGCACTGACCCCGGCAGCTCATGCTTCCCTGGCACAGCAGACACCGTGATCTATGCGGCAGTTCTCCCAGGGCGAGGCCCCTCCATTGCACTAGGGTTGGGTTGACGCTTGCGATCATCCCAAATGTGGATGACTCGGGTGCACAGCGTCGGCGCTATCCCCTGACGTCTAAACCAAAGTAAAAAGAAGCCATCTCTCGCTCTCGAACCCTGTTCCCCAGGCACGTCGATGCAGCATGCACAAATGTCCTCTCCCTGATTCCAAACTGCCGTGTTCGCCCGCCTCTGTAGACCTTGATATTTGTGCGATTTGAAATCTGCGAAATCCGGCACGGAGCTAAGGAATCGGACATCGCAGCACAGCTCCCGTCGACGACGCTGCGCTCATTGCCCTGGCCGTAGCGCTCCCGGAGCCGCGCGTCCGCCATTCTAGCACCGTGTAAATGTTAACGCGGGCCCATATATATGTATATTCCATTTTCGGCACCAGCATGAACGATAGGACCACCCTAGCATGCCCCTCCCACCCCTCTCTATGTACTTCTGATGCCATCAGGCAGGCATGGCGTTGCTAAAATACCAGGAGTGCCCTTCTGAGGGCAGGCCTGCTCCTTGCCACGGCCGGTTGTGTAGCACGATAAAATATAATATACGCCATGTGCGAAGTGAAATGTCCCCACTGCTCCATTGGGCATTGCCATGGTCCTGGGCTGTTTCAGTATGTACAGAGCCTTTTCAGTCTGACCAGAGCACAAGTCTAGAGGGCTGGTCAGTTGCTGAATCCCCCGCCAGAGGGCAGGGCATGGTGGCAGTGGATGGCTTTGAACAACTTCCCTGCTTCAATTTCGCCACAGGAAGCTCAATCTAACATTAAATACCCATCGGGATCAATTAGCATCGACCCTGAGGGGTACTCTGATGCATTGGGTAAATAGTCCTGATTGTAATTAAGCCAATCATCCTTGCAGAACACCCCTCACTGCAGTGGAGCAAATCTGGTTCCGCTCTTTCTCGCCAGATGGCAGCACAATCCAGTCTGGAGATAATTCACAAGCCAGCCGGACAAATTCGACGCCTTAAAGCAGACATAAAGTAGTCGCCCCATCATAAGTCTCTGCTTAAAGTGGCCCACGGTCGATCAGCCATGTAGGTTCTCCATGCGTGTGGGAAGAGAGGCCGACAAAGGACACGCGTTCCCCGTCGTACGGCTTGGACACCACATCCGTGGTGAAAAACATTGTACATAGCCTGGCACTGACCCCGGCAGCTCATTCTTCCCTGGCACAGCAGACACCGTGATCTATGCGGCAGTTCTCCCAGGCCGAGGCCCCTCCATTGCACATCGGTTGGGTTGACGCTTGCGATCATCCCAAATGTGGATGACTCGGGTGCACAGCGTCGGCGCTATCCCCTGACGTCTAAACCATAGTAAAAAGAAGCCATCTCTCGCTCTCGAACCCCGTTCCCCAGGCATGTCGATGCAGCATGCACACATGTCCTCTCCCTGATTCCAAACTGCCGTGTTCGCCCGCCTCTGTAGACCTTGATATTTGTGCGATTTGAAATCTGCGAAATCCGGCACGGAGCTAAGGAATCGGACATCGCAGCACAGCTCCCGTCGACGACGCTGCGCTCATTGCCCTGGCCGTAGCGCTCCCGGAGCCGCGCGTCCGCCATTCTAGCACCGTGTAAATGTTAACGCGGGCCCATATATATGTATATTCCATTTTCGGCACCAGCATGAACGATAGGACCACCCTAGCATGCCCCTCCCACCCCTCTCTATGTACTTCTGATGCCATCAGGCAGGCATGGCGTTGCTAAAATACCAGGAGTGCCCTTCTGAGGGCAGGCCTGCTCCTTGCCACGGCCGGTTGTGTAGCACGATAAAATATAATATACGCCATGTGCGAAGTGAAATGTCCCCACTGCTCCATTGGGCATTGCCATGGTCCTGGGCTGTTTCAGTATGTACAGAGCCTTTTCAGTCTGACCAGAGCACAAGTCTAGAGGGCTGGTCAGTTGCTGAATCCCCCGCCAGAGGGCAGGGCATGGTGGCAGTGGATGGCTTTGAACAACTTCCCTGCTTCAATTTCGCCACAGGAAGCTCAATCTAACATTAAATACCCATCGGGATCAATTAGCATCGACCCTGAGGGGTACTCTGATGCATTGGGTAAATAGTCCTGATTGTAATTAAGCCAATCATCCTTGCAGAACACCCCTCACTGCAGTGGAGCAAATCTGGTTCCGCTCTTTCTCGCCAGATGGCAGCACAATCCAGTCTGGAGATAATTCCCAAGCCAGCCGGACAAATTCGACGCCTTATAGCAGGCATAAAGTAGTTGCCCCATCATAAGTCTCTGCTTAAAGTGGCCCATGGTCGATCAGCCATGTAGGTTCTCCATGCGTGTGGGAAGAGAGGCCAACAAAGGACACGTGTTCCCCGTCGTACGGCTTGGACACCACATCCGTGGTGAAAAACATTGTACATAGCCTGGCACTGACCCCGGCAGCTCATTCTTCCCTGGCACAGCAGACACCGTGATCTATGCGGCAGTTCTCCCAGGGCGAGGCCCCTCCATTGCACATCGGTTGGGTTGACGCTTGCGATCATCCCAAATGTGGATGACTCGGGTGCACAGCGTCGGCGCTATCCCCTGACGTCTAAACCAAAGTAAAAAGAAGCCATCTCTCGCTCTCGAACCCCGTTCCCCAGGCACGTCGATGCAGCATGCACACATGTCCTCTCCCTGATTCCAAACTGCCGTGTTCGCCCGCCTCTGTAGACCTTGATATTTGTGCGATTTGAAATCTGCGAAATCCGGCACGGAGCTAAGGAATCGGACATCGCAGCACAGCTCCCGTCGACGACGCTGCACTCATTGCCCTGGCCGTAGCGCTCCCGGAGCCGCGCGTCCGCCATTCTAGCACCGTGTAAATGTTAACGCGGGCCCATATATATGTATATTCCATTTTCGGCACCAGCATGAACGATAGGACCACCCTAGCATGCCCCTCCCACCCCTCTCTATGTACTTCTGATGCCATCAGGCAGGCATGGCGTTGCTAAAATACCAGGAGTGCCCTTCTGAGGGCAGGCCTGCTCCTTGCCACGGCCGGTTGTGTAGCACGATAAAATATAATATACGCCATGTGCGAAGTGAAATGTCCCCACTGCTCCATTGGGCATTGCCATGGTCCTGGGCTGTTTCAGTATGTACAGAGCCTTTTCAGTCTGACCAGAGCACAAGTCTAGAGGGCTGGTCAGTTGCTGAATCCCCCGCCAGAGGGCAGGGCATGGTGGCAGTGGATGGCTTTGAACAACTTCCCTGCTTCAATTTCGCCACAGGAAGCTCAATCTAACATTAAATACCCATCGGGATCAATTAGCATCGACCCTGAGGGGTACTCTGATGCATTGGGTAAATAGTCCTGATTGTAATTAAGCCAATCATCCTTGCAGAACACCCCTCACTGCAGTGGAGCAAATCTGGTTCCGCTCTTTCTCGCCAGATGGCAGCACAATCCAGTCTGGAGATAATTCCCAAGCCAGCCGGACAAATTCGACGCCTTATAGCAGGCATAAAGTAGTTGCCCCATCATAAGTCTCTGCTTAAAGTGGCCCATGGTCGATCAGCCATGTAGGTTCTCCATGCGTGTGGGAAGAGAGGCCAACAAAGGACACGTGTTCCCCGTCGTACGGCTTGGACACCACATCCGTGGTGAAAAACATTGTACATAGCCTGGCACTGACCCCGGCAGCTCATTCTTCCCTGGCACAGCAGACACCGTGATCTATGCGGCAGTTCTCCCAGGGCGAGGCCCCTCCATTGCACATCGGTTGGGTTGACGCTTGCGATCATCCCAAATGTGGATGACTCGGGTGCACAGCGTCGGCGCTATCCCCTGACGTCTAAACCAAAGTAAAAAGAAGCCATCTCTCGCTCTCGAACCCCGTTCCCCAGGCATGTCGATGCAGCATGCACACATGTCCTCTCCCTGATTCCAAACTGCCGTGTTCGCCCGCCTCTGTAGACCTTGATATTTGTGCGATTTGAAATCTGCGAAATCCGGCACGGAGCTAAGGAATCGGACATCGCAGCACAGCTCCCGTCGACGACGCTGCGCTCATTGCCCTGGCCGTAGCGCTCCCGGAGCCGCGCGTCCGCCATTCTAGCACCGTGTAAATGTTAACGCGGGCCCATATATATGTATATTCCATTTTCGGCACCAGCATGAACGATAGGACCACCCTAGCATGCCCCTCCCACCCCTCTCTATGTACTTCTGATGCCATCAGGCAGGCATGGCGTTGCTAAAATACCAGGAGTGCCCTTCTGAGGGCAGGCCTGCTCCTTGCCACGGCCGGTTGTGTAGCACGATAAAATATAATATACGCCATGTGCGAAGTGAAATGTCCCCACTGCTCCATTGGGCATTGCCATGGTCCTGGGCTGTTTCAGTATGTACAGAGCCTTTTCAGTCTGACCAGAGCACAAGTCTAGAGGGCTGGTCAGTTGCTGAATCCCCCGCCAGAGGGCAGGGCATGGTGGCAGTGGATGGCTTTGAACAACTTCCCTGCTTCAATTTCGCCACAGGAAGCTCAATCTAACATTAAATACCCATCGGGATCAATTAGCATCGACCCTGAGGGGTACTCTGATGCATTGGGTAAATAGTCCTGATTGTAATTAAGCCAATCATCCTTGCAGAACACCCCTCACTGCAGTGGAGCAAATCTGGTTCCGCTCTTTCTCGCCAGATGGCAGCACAATCCAGTCTGGAGATAATTCCATAGCCAGCCGGACAAATTCGACGCCTTATAGCAGGCATAAAGTAGTTGCCCCATCATAAGTCTCTGCTTAAAGTGGCCCATGGTCGATCAGCCATGTAGGTTCTCCATGCGTGTGGGAAGAGAGGCCGACAAAGGACACGTGTTCCCCGTCGTACGGCTTGGACACCACATCCGTGGTGAAAAACATTGTACATAGCCTGGCACTGACCCCGGCAGCTCATGCTTCCCTGGCACAGCAGACACCGTGATCTATGCGGCAGTTCTCCCAGGGCGAGGCCCCTCCATTGCACTAGGGTTGGGTTGACGCTTGCGATCATCCCAAATGTGGATGACTCGGGTGCACAGCGTCGGCGCTATCCCCTGACGTCTAAACCAAAGTAAAAAGAAGCCATCTCTCGCTCTCGAACCCTGTTCCCCAGGCACGTCGATGCAGCATGCACAAATGTCCTCTCCCTGATTCCAAACTGCCGTGTTCGCCCGCCTCTGTAGACCTTGATATTTGTGCGATTTGAAATCTGCGAAATCCGGCACGGAGCTAAGGAATCGGACATCGCAGCACAGCTCCCGTCGACGACGCTGCGCTCTTTGCCCTGGCCGTAGCGCTCCCGGAGCCGCGCGTCCGCCATTCTAGCACCGTGTAAATGTTAACGCGGGCCCATATATATGTATATTCCATTTTCGGCACCAGCATGAACGATAGGACCACCCTAGCATGCCCCTCCCACCCCTCTCTATGTACTTCTGATGCCATCAGGCAGGCATGGCATTGCTAAAATACCAGGAGTGCCCTTCTGAGGGCAGGGCTGCTCCTTGCCACGGCCGGTTGTGTAGCACGATAAAATATAATATACGCCATGTGCGAAGTGAAATGACCCCACTGCTCCATTGGGCATTGCCATGGTCCTGGGCTGTTTCAGTATGTACAGAGCCTTTTCAGTCTGACCAGAGCACAAGTCTAGAGGGCTGGTCAGTTGCTGAATCCCCCGCCAGAGGGCAGGGCATGGTGGCAGTGGATGGCTTTGAACAACTTCCCTGCTTCAATTTCGCCACAGGAAGCTCAATCTAACATTAAATACCCATCGGGATCAATTAGCATCGACCCTGAGGGGTACTCTGATGCATTGGGTAAATAGTCCTGATTGTAATTAAGCCAATCATCCTTGCAGAACACCCCTCACTGCAGTGGAGCAAATCTGGTTCCGCTCTTTCTCGCCAGATGGCAGCACAATCCAGTCTGGAGATAATTCCATAGCCAGCCGGACAAATTCGACGCCTTATAGCAGGCATAAAGTAGTTGCCCCATCATAAGTCTCTGCTTAAAGTGGCCCATGGTCGATCAGCCATGTAGGTTCTCCATGCGTGTGGGAAGAGAGGCCGACAAAGGACACGTGTTCCCCGTCGTACGGCTTGGACACCACATCCGTGGTGAAAAACATTGTACATAGCGTGGCACTGACCCCGGCAGCTCATGCTTCCCTGGCACAGCAGACACCGTGATCTATGCGGCAGTTCTCCCAGGGCGAGGCCCCTCCATTGCACTAGGGTTGGGTTGACGCTTGCGATCATCCCAAATGTGGATGACTCGGGTGCACAGCGTCGGCGCTATCCCCTGACGTCTAAACCAAAGTAAAAAGAAGCCATCTCTCGCTCTCGAACCCTGTTCCCCAGGCACGTCGATGCAGCATGCACAAATGTCCTCTCCCTGATTCCAAACTGCCGTGTTCGCCCGCCTCTGTAGACCTTGATATTTGTGCGATTTGAAATCTGCGAAATCCGGCACGGAGCTAAGGAATCGGACATCGCAGCACAGCTCCCGTCGACGACGCTGCGCTCATTGCCCTGGCCGTAGCGCTCCCGGAGCCGCGCGTCCGCCATTCTAGCACCGTGTAAATGTTAACGCGGGCCCATATATATGTATATTCCATTTTCGGCACCAGCATGAACGATAGGACCACCCTAGCATGCCCCTCCCACCCCTCTCTATGTACTTCTGATGCCATCAGGCAGGCATGGCGTTGCTAAAATACCAGGAGTGCCCTTCTGAGGGCAGGCCTGCTCCTTGCCACGGCCGGTTGTGTAGCACGATAAAATATAATATACGCCATGTGCGAAGTGAAATGTCCCCACTGCTCCATTGGGCATTGCCATGGTCCTGGGCTGTTTCAGTATGTACAGAGCCTTTTCAGTCTGACCAGAGCACAAGTCTAGAGGGCTGGTCAGTTGCTGAATCCCCCGCCAGAGGGCAGGGCATGGTGGCAGTGGATGGCTTTGAACAACTTCCCTGCTTCAATTTCGCCACAGGAAGCTCAATCTAACATTAAATACCCATCGGGATCAATTAGCATCGACCCTGAGGGGTACTCTGATGCATTGGGTAAATAGTCCTGATTGTAATTAAGCCAATCATCCTTGCAGAACACCCCTCACTGCAGTGGAGCAAATCTGGTTCCGCTCTTTCTCGCCAGATGGCAGCACAATCCAGTCTGGAGATAATTCACAAGCCAGCCGGACAAATTCGACGCCTTAAAGCAGACATAAAGTAGTCGCCCCATCATAAGTCTCTGCTTAAAGTGGCCCACGGTCGATCAGCCATGTAGGTTCTCCATGCGTGTGGGAAGAGAGGCCGACAAAGGACACGCGTTCCCCGTCGTACGGCTTGGACACCACATCCGTGGTGAAAAACATTGTACATAGCCTGGCACTGACCCCGGCAGCTCATTCTTCCCTGGCACAGCAGACACCGTGATCTATGCGGCAGTTCTCCCAGGCCGAGGCCCCTCCATTGCACATCGGTTGGGTTGACGCTTGCGATCATCCCAAATGTGGATGACTCGGGTGCACAGCGTCGGCGCTATCCCCTGACGTCTAAACCATAGTAAAAAGAAGCCATCTCTCGCTCTCGAACCCCGTTCCCCAGGCATGTCGATGCAGCATGCACACATGTCCTCTCCCTGATTCCAAACTGCCGTGTTCGCCCGCCTCTGTAGACCTTGATATTTGTGCGATTTGAAATCTGCGAAATCCGGCACGGAGCTAAGGAATCGGACATCGCAGCACAGCTCCCGTCGACGACGCTGCGCTCATTGCCCTGGCCGTAGCGCTCCCGGAGCCGCGCGTCCGCCATTCTAGCACCGTGTAAATGTTAACGCGGGCCCATATATATGTATATTCCATTTTCGGCACCAGCATGAACGATAGGACCACCCTAGCATGCCCCTCCCACCCCTCTCTATGTACTTCTGATGCCATCAGGCAGGCATGGCATTGCTAAAATACCAGGAGTGCCCTTCTGAGGGCAGGGCTGCTCCTTGCCACGGCCGGTTGTGTAGCACGATAAAATATAATATACGCCATGTGCGAAGTGAAATGACCCCACTGCTCCATTGGGCATTGCCATGGTCCTGGGCTGTTTCAGTATGTACAGAGCCTTTTCAGTCTGACCAGAGCACAAGTCTAGAGGGCTGGTCAGTTGCTGAATCCCCCGCCAGAGGGCAGGGCATGGTGGCAGTGGATGGCTTTGAACAACTTCCCTGCTTCAATTTCGCCACAGGAAGCTCAATCTAACATTAAATACCCATCGGGATCAATTAGCATCGACCCTGAGGGGTACTCTGATGCATTGGGTAAATAGTCCTGATTGTAATTAAGCCAATCATCCTTGCAGAACACCCCTCACTGCAGTGGAGCAAATCTGGTTCCGCTCTTTCTCGCCAGATGGCAGCACAATCCAGTCTGGAGATAATTCCATAGCCAGCCGGACAAATTCGACGCCTTATAGCAGGCATAAAGTAGTTGCCCCATCATAAGTCTCTGCTTAAAGTGGCCCATGGTCGATCAGCCATGTAGGTTCTCCATGCGTGTGGGAAGAGAGGCCGACAAAGGACACGTGTTCCCCGTCGTACGGCTTGGACACCACATCCGTGGTGAAAAACATTGTACATAGCGTGGCACTGACCCCGGCAGCTCATGCTTCCCTGGCACAGCAGACACCGTGATCTATGCGGCAGTTCTCCCAGGGCGAGGCCCCTCCATTGCACTAGGGTTGGGTTGACGCTTGCGATCATCCCAAATGTGGATGACTCGGGTGCACAGCGTCGGCGCTATCCCCTGACGTCTAAACCAAAGTAAAAAGAAGCCATCTCTCGCTCTCGAACCCTGTTCCCCAGGCACGTCGATGCAGCATGCACAAATGTCCTCTCCCTGATTCCAAACTGCCGTGTTCGCCCGCCTCTGTAGACCTTGATATTTGTGCGATTTGAAATCTGCGAAATCCGGCACGGAGCTAAGGAATCGGACATCGCAGCACAGCTCCCGTCGACGACGCTGCGCTCATTGCCCTGGCCGTAGCGCTCCCGGAGCCGCGCGTCCGCCATTCTAGCACCGTGTAAATGTTAACGCGGGCCCATATATATGTATATTCCATTTTCGGCACCAGCATGAACGATAGGACCACCCTAGCATGCCCCTCCCACCCCTCTCTATGTACTTCTGATGCCATCAGGCAGGCATGGCGTTGCTAAAATACCAGGAGTGCCCTTCTGAGGGCAGGCCTGCTCCTTGCCACGGCCGGTTGTGTAGCACGATAAAATATAATATACGCCATGTGCGAAGTGAAATGTCCCCACTGCTCCATTGGGCATTGCCATGGTCCTGGGCTGTTTCAGTATGTACAGAGCCTTTTCAGTCTGACCAGAGCACAAGTCTAGAGGGCTGGTCAGTTGCTGAATCCCCCGCCAGAGGGCAGGGCATGGTGGCAGTGGATGGCTTTGAACAACTTCCCTGCTTCAATTTCGCCACAGGAAGCTCAATCTAACATTAAATACCCATCGGGATCAATTAGCATCGACCCTGAGGGGTACTCTGATGCATTGGGTAAATAGTCCTGATTGTAATTAAGCCAATCATCCTTGCAGAACACCCCTCACTGCAGTGGAGCAAATCTGGTTCCGCTCTTTCTCGCCAGATGGCAGCACAATCCAGTCTGGAGATAATTCACAAGCCAGCCGGACAAATTCGACGCCTTAAAGCAGACATAAAGTAGTCGCCCCATCATAAGTCTCTGCTTAAAGTGGCCCACGGTCGATCAGCCATGTAGGTTCTCCATGCGTGTGGGAAGAGAGGCCGACAAAGGACACGCGTTCCCCGTCGTACGGCTTGGACACCACATCCGTGGTGAAAAACATTGTACATAGCCTGGCACTGACCCCGGCAGCTCATTCTTCCCTGGCACAGCAGACACCGTGATCTATGCGGCAGTTCTCCCAGGGCGAGGCCCCTCCATTGCACATCGGTTGGGTTGACGCTTGCGATCATCCCAAATGTGGATGACTCGGGTGCACAGCGTCGGCGCTATCCCCTGACGTCTAAACCATAGTAAAAAGAAGCCATCTCTCGCTCTCGAACCCCGTTCCCCAGGCATGTCGATGCAGCATGCACACATGTCCTCTCCCTGATTCCAAACTGCCGTGTTCGCCCGCCTCTGTAGACCTTGATATTTGTGCGATTTGAAATCTGCGAAATCCGGCACGGAGCTAAGGAATCGGACATCGCAGCACAGCTCCCGTCGACGACGCTGCGCTCATTGCCCTGGCCGTAGCGCTCCCGGAGCCGCGCGTCCGCCATTCTAGCACCGTGTAAATGTTAACGCGGGCCCATATATATGTATATTCCATTTTCGGCACCAGCATGAACGATAGGACCACCCTAGCATGCCCCTCCCACCCCTCTCTATGTACTTCTGATGCCATCAGGCAGGCATGGCGTTGCTAAAATACCAGGAGTGCCCTTCTGAGGGCAGGCCTGCTCCTTGCCACGGCCGGTTGTGTAGCACGATAAAATATAATATACGCCATGTGCGAAGTGAAATGTCCCCACTGCTCCATTGGGCATTGCCATGGTCCTGGGCTGTTTCAGTATGTACAGAGCCTTTTCAGTCTGACCAGAGCACAAGTCTAGAGGGCTGGTCAGTTGCTGAATCCCCCGCCAGAGGGCAGGGCATGGTGGCAGTGGATGGCTTTGAACAACTTCCCTGCTTCAATTTCGCCACAGGAAGCTCAATCTAACATTAAATACCCATCGGGATCAATTAGCATCGACCCTGAGGGGTACTCTGATGCATTGGGTAAATAGTCCTGATTGTAATTAAGCCAATCATCCTTGCAGAACACCCCTCACTGCAGTGGAGCAAATCTGGTTCCGCTCTTTCTCGCCAGATGGCAGCACAATCCAGTCTGGAGATAATTCACAAGCCAGCCGGACAAATTCGACGCCTTAAAGCAGACATAAAGTAGTCGCCCCATCATAAGTCTCTGCTTAAAGTGGCCCACGGTCGATCAGCCATGTAGGTTCTCCATGCGTGTGGGAAGAGAGGCCGACAAAGGACACGCGTTCCCCGTCGTACGGCTTGGACACCACATCCGTGGTGAAAAACATTGTACATAGCCTGGCACTGACCCCGGCAGCTCATTCTTCCCTGGCACAGCAGACACCGTGATCTATGCGGCAGTTCTCCCAGGCCGAGGCCCCTCCATTGCACATCGGTTGGGTTGACGCTTGCGATCATCCCAAATGTGGATGACTCGGGTGCACAGCGTCGGCGCTATCCCCTGACGTCTAAACCAAAGTAAAAAGAAGCCATCTCTCGCTCTCGAACCCCGTTCCCCAGGCACGTCGATGCAGCATGCACACATGTCCTCTCCCTGATTCCAAACTGCCGTGTTCGCACGCCTCTGTAGACCTTGATATTTGTGCGCTTTTGAAATCTGCGAAATCCGGCACGGAGCTAAGGAATCGGACATCGCAGCACAGCTCCCGTCGACGACGCTGCACTCATTGCCCTGGCCGTAGCGCTCCCGGAGCCGCGCGTCCGCCATTCTAGCACCGTGTAAATGTTAACGCGGGCCCATATATATGTATATTCCATTTTCGGCACCAGCATGAACGATAGGACCACCCTAGCATGCCCCTCCCACCCCTCTCTATGTACTTCTGATGCCATCAGGCAGGCATGGCGTTGCTAAAATACCAGGAGTGCCCTTCTGAGGGCAGGCCTGCTCCTTGCCACGGCCGGTTGTGTAGCACGATAAAATATAATATACGCCATGTGCGAAGTGAAATGTCCCCACTGCTCCATTGGGCATTGCCATGGTCCTGGGCTGTTTCAGTATGTACAGAGCCTTTTCAGTCTGACCAGAGCACAAGTCTAGAGGGCTGGTCAGTTGCTGAATCCCCCGCCAGAGGGCAGGGCATGGTGGCAGTGGATGGCTTTGAACAACTTCCCTGCTTCAATTTCGCCACAGGAAGCTCAATCTAACATTAAATACCCATCGGGATCAATTAGCATCGACCCTGAGGGGTACTCTGATGCATTGGGTAAATAGTCCTGATTGTAATTAAGCCAATCATCCTTGCAGAACACCCCTCACTGCAGTGGAGCAAATCTGGTTCCGCTCTTTCTCGCCAGATGGCAGCACAATCCAGTCTGGAGATAATTCACAAGCCAGCCGGACAAATTCGACGCCTTAAAGCAGACATAAAGTAGTCGCCCCATCATAAGTCTCTGCTTAAAGTGGCCCACGGTCGATCAGCCATGTAGGTTCTCCATGCGTGTGGGAAGAGAGGCCGACAAAGGACACGCGTTCCCCGTCGTACGGCTTGGACACCACATCCGTGGTGAAAAACATTGTACATAGCCTGGCACTGACCCCGGCAGCTCATTCTTCCCTGGCACAGCAGACACCGTGATCTATGCGGCAGTTCTCCCAGGCCGAGGCCCCTCCATTGCACATCGGTTGGGTTGACGCTTGCGATCATCCCAAATGTGGATGACTCGGGTGCACAGCGTCGGCGCTATCCCCTGACGTCTAAACCAAAGTAAAAAGAAGCCATCTCTCGCTCTCGAACCCCGTTCCCCAGGCACGTCGATGCAGCATGCACACATGTCCTCTCCCTGATTCCAAACTGCCGTGTTCGCCCGCCTCTGTAGACCTTGATATTTGTGCGCTTTTGAAATCTGCGAAATCCGGCACGGAGCTAAGGAATCGGACATCGCAGCACAGCTCCCGTCGACGACGCTGCGCTCATTGCCCTGGCCGTAGCGCTCCCGGAGCCGCGCGTCCGCCATTCTAGCACCGTGTAAATGTTAACGCGGGCCCATATATATGTATATTCCATTTTCGGCACCAGCATGAACGATAGGACCACCCTAGCATGCCCCTCCCACCCCTCTCTATGTACTTCTGATGCCATCAGGCAGGCATGGCGTTGCTAAAATACCAGGAGTGCCCTTCTGAGGGCAGGCCTGCTCCTTGCCACGGCCGGTTGTGTAGCACGATAAAATATAATATACGCCATGTGCGAAGTGAAATGTCCCCACTGCTCCATTGGGCATTGCCATGGTCCTGGGCTGTTTCAGTATGTACAGAGCCTTTTCAGTCTGACCAGAGCACAAGTCTAGAGGGCTGGTCAGTTGCTGAATCCCCCGCCAGAGGGCAGGGCATGGTGGCAGTGGATGGCTTTGAACAACTTCCCTGCTTCAATTTCGCCACAGGAAGCTCAATCTAACATTAAATACCCATCGGGATCAATTAGCATCGACCCTGAGGGGTACTCTGATGCATTGGGTAAATAGTCCTGATTGTAATTAAGCCAATCATCCTTGCAGAACACCCCTCACTGCAGTGGAGCAAATCTGGTTCCGCTCTTTCTCGCCAGATGGCAGCACAATCCAGTCTGGAGATAATTCCCAAGCCAGCCGGACAAATTCGACGCCTTAAAGCAGACATAAAGTAGTCGCCCCATCATAAGTCTCTGCTTAAAGTGGCCCATGGTCGATCAGCCATGTAGGTTCTCCATGCGTGTGGGAAGAGAGGCCGACAAAGGACACGCGTTCCCCGTCGTACGGCTTGGACACCACATCCGTGGTGAAAAACATTGTACATAGCCTGGCACTGACCCCGGCAGCTCATTCTTCCCTGGCACAGCAGACACCGTGATCTATGCGGCAGTTCTCCCAGGCCGAGGCCCCTCCATTGCACATCGGTTGGGTTGACGCTTGCGATCATCCCAAATGTGGATGACTCGGGTGCACAGCGTCGGCGCTATCCCCTGACGTCTAAACCAAAGTAAAAAGAAGCCATCTCTCGCTCTCGAACCCCGTTCCCCAGGCACGTCGATGCAGCATGCACACATGTCCTCTCCCTGATTCCAAACTGCCGTGTTCGCCCGCCTCTGTAGACCTTGATATTTGTGCGCTTTTGAAATCTGCGAAATCCGGCACGGAGCTAAGGAATCGGACATCGCAGCACAGCTCCCGTCGACGACGCTGCACTCATTGCCCTGGCCGTAGCGCTCCCGGAGCCGCGCGTCCGCCATTCTAGCACCGTGTAAATGTTAACGCGGGCCCATATATATGTATATTCCATTTTCGGCACCAGCATGAACGATAGGACCACCCTAGCATGCCCCTCCCACCCCTCTCTATGTACTTCTGATGCCATCAGGCAGGCATGGCGTTGCTAAAATACCAGGAGTGCCCTTCTGAGGGCAGGCCTGCTCCTTGCCACGGCCGGTTGTGTAGCACGATAAAATATAATATACGCCATGTGCGAAGTGAAATGTCCCCACTGCTCCATTGGGCATTGCCATGGTCCTGGGCTGTTTCAGTATGTACAGAGCCTTTTCAGTCTGACCAGAGCACAAGTCTAGAGGGCTGGTCAGTTGCTGAATCCCCCGCCAGAGGGCAGGGCATGGTGGCAGTGGATGGCTTTGAACAACTTCCCTGCTTCAATTTCGCCACAGGAAGCTCAATCTAACATTAAATACCCATCGGGATCAATTAGCATCGACCCTGAGGGGTACTCTGATGCATTGGGTAAATAGTCCTGATTGTAATTAAGCCAATCATCCTTGCAGAACACCCCTCACTGCAGTGGAGCAAATCTGGTTCCGCTCTTTCTCGCCAGATGGCAGCACAATCCAGTCTGGAGATAATTCCCAAGCCAGCCGGACAAATTCGACGCCTTAAAGCAGGCATAAAGTAGTCGCCCCATCATAATTCTCTGCTTAAAGTGGCCCACGGTCGATCAGCCATGTAGGTTCTCCATGCGTGTGGGAAGAGAGGCCGACAAAGGACACGCGTTCCCCGTCGTACGGCTTGGACACACCATCCGTGGTGAAAAACATTGTACATAGCCTGGCACTGACCCCGGCAGCTCATTCTTCCCTGGCACAGCAGACACCGTGATCTATGCGGCAGTTCTCCCAGGCCGAGGCCCCTCCATTGCACATCGGTTGGGTTGACGCTTGCGATCATCCCAAATGTGGATGACTCGGGTGCACAGCGTCGGCGCTATCCCCTGACGTCTAAACCATAGTAAAAAGAAGCCATCTCTCGCTCTCGAACCCCGTTCCCCAGGCATGTCGATGCAGCATGCACACATGTCCTCTCCCTGATTCCAAACTGCCGTGTTCGCCCGCCTCTGTAGACCTTGATATTTGTGCGATTTGAAATCTGCGAAATCCGGCACGGAGCTACGGAATCGGACATCGCAGCACAGCTCCCGTCGACGACGCTGCGCTCATTGCCCTGGCCGTAGCGCTCCCGGAGCCGCGCGTCCGCCATTCTAGCACCGTGTAAATGTTAACGCGGGCCCATATATATGTATATTCCATTTTCGGCACCAGCATGAACGATAGGACCACCCTAGCATGCCCCTCCCACCCCTCTCTATGTACTTCTGATGCCATCAGGCAGGCATGGCGTTGCTAAAATACCAGGAGTGCCCTTCTGAGGGCAGGCCTGCTCCTTGCCACGGCCGGTTGTGTAGCACGATAAAATATAATATACGCCATGTGCGAAGTGAAATGTCCCCACTGCTCCATTGGGCATTGCCATGGTCCTGGGCTGTTTCAGTATGTACAGAGCCTTTTCAGTCTGACCAGAGCACAAGTCTAGAGGGCTGGTCAGTTGCTGAATCCCCCGCCAGAGGGCAGGGCATGGTGGCAGTGGATGGCTTTGAACAACTTCCCTGCTTCAATTTCGCCACAGGAAGCTCAATCTAACATTAAATACCCATCGGGATCAATTAGCATCGACCCTGAGGGGTACTCTGATGCATTGGGTAAATAGTCCTGATTGTAATTAAGCCAATCATCCTTGCAGAACACCCCACACTGCAGTGGAGCAAATCTGGTTCCGCTCTTTCTCGCCAGATGGCAGCACAATCCAGTCTGGAGATAATTCACAAGCCAGCCGGACAAATTCGACGCCTTAAAGCAGACATAAAGTAGTCGCCCCATCATAAGTCTCTGCTTAAAGTGGCCCACGGTCGATCAGCCATGTAGGTTCTCCATGCGTGTGGGAAGAGAGGCCGACAAAGGACACGCGTTCCCCGTCGTACGGCTTGGACACCACATCCGTGGTGAAAAACATTGTACATAGCCTGGCACTGACCCCGGCAGCTCATTCTTCCCTGGCACAGCAGACACCGTGATCTATGCGGCAGTTCTCCCAGGCCGAGGCCCCTCCATTGCACATCGGTTGGGTTGACGCTTGCGATCATCCCAAATGTGGATGACTCGGGTGCACAGCGTCGGCGCTATCCCCTGACGTCTAAACCAAAGTAAAAAGAAGCCATCTCTCGCTCTCGAACCCCGTTCCCCAGGCACGTCGATGCAGCATGCACACATGTCCTCTCCCTGATTCCAAACTGCCGTGTTCGCCCGCCTCTGTAGACCTTGATATTTGTGCGCTTTTGAAATCTGCGAAATCCGGCACGGAGCTAAGGAATCGGACATCGCAGCACAGCTCCCGTCGACGACGCTGCACTCATTGCCCTGGCCGTAGCGCTCCCGGAGCCGCGCGTCCGCCATTCTAGCACCGTGTAAATGTTAACGCGGGCCCATATATATGTATATTCCATTTTCGGCACCAGCATGAACGATAGGACCACCCTAGCATGCCCCTCCCACCCCTCTCTATGTACTTCTGATGCCATCAGGCAGGCATGGCGTTGCTAAAATACCAGGAGTGCCCTTCTGAGGGCAGGCCTGCTCCTTGCCACGGCCGGTTGTGTAGCACGATAAAATATAATATACGCCATGTGCGAAGTGAAATGTCCCCACTGCTCCATTGGGCATTGCCATGGTCCTGGGCTGTTTCAGTATGTACAGAGCCTTTTCAGTCTGACCAGAGCACAAGTCTAGAGGGCTGGTCAGTTGCTGAATCCCCCGCCAGAGGGCAGGGCATGGTGGCAGTGGATGGCTTTGAACAACTTCCCTGCTTCAATTTCGCCACAGGAAGCTCAATCTAACATTAAATACCCATCGGGATCAATTAGCATCGACCCTGAGGGGTACTCTGATGCATTGGGTAAATAGTCCTGATTGTAATTAAGCCAATCATCCTTGCAGAACACCCCTCACTGCAGTGGAGCAAATCTGGTTCCGCTCTTTCTCGCCAGATGGCAGCACAATCCAGTCTGGAGATAATTCACAAGCCAGCCGGACAAATTCGACGCCTTAAAGCAGACATAAAGTAGTCGCCCCATCATAAGTCTCTGCTTAAAGTGGCCCACGGTCGATCAGCCATGTAGGTTCTCCATGCGTGTGGGAAGAGAGGCCGACAAAGGACACGCGTTCCCCGTCGTACGGCTTGGACACCACATCCGTGGTGAAAAACATTGTACATAGCCTGGCACTGACCCCGGCAGCTCATTCTTCCCTGGCACAGCAGACACCGTGATCTATGCGGCAGTTCTCCCAGGCCGAGGCCCCTCCATTGCACATCGGTTGGGTTGACGCTTGCGATCATCCCAAATGTGGATGACTCGGGTGCACAGCGTCGGCGCTATCCCCTGACGTCTAAACCAAAGTAAAAAGAAGCCATCTCTCGCTCTCGAACCCCGTTCCCCAGGCACGTCGATGCAGCATGCACACATGTCCTCTCCCTGATTCCAAACTGCCGTGTTCGCCCGCCTCTGTAGACCTTGATATTTGTGCGCTTTTGAAATCTGCGAAATCCGGCACGGAGCTAAGGAATCGGACATCGCAGCACAGCTCCCGTCGACGACGCTGCACTCATTGCCCTGGCCGTAGCGCTCCCGGAGCCGCGCGTCCGCCATTCTAGCACCGTGTAAATGTTAACGCGGGCCCATATATATGTATATTCCATTTTCGGCACCAGCATGAACGATAGGACCACCCTAGCATGCCCCTCCCACCCCTCTCTATGTACTTCTGATGCCATCAGGCAGGCATGGCGTTGCTAAAATACCAGGAGTGCCCTTCTGAGGGCAGGCCTGCTCCTTGCCACGGCCGGTTGTGTAGCACGATAAAATATAATATACGCCATGTGCGAAGTGAAATGTCCCCACTGCTCCATTGGGCATTGCCATGGTCCTGGGCTGTTTCAGTATGTACAGAGCCTTTTCAGTCTGACCAGAGCACAAGTCTAGAGGGCTGGTCAGTTGCTGAATCCCCCGCCAGAGGGCAGGGCATGGTGGCAGTGGATGGCTTTGAACAACTTCCCTGCTTCAATTTCGCCACAGGAAGCTAATCTAACATTAAATACCCATCGGGATCAATTAGCATCGACCCTGAGGGGTACTCTGATGCATTGGGTAAATAGTCCTGATTGTAATTAAGCCAATCATCCTTGCAGAACACCCCTCACTGCAGTGGAGCAAATCTGGTTCCGCTCTTTCTCGCCAGATGGCAGCACAATCCAGTCTGGAGATAATTCACAAGCCAGCCGGACAAATTCGACGCCTTAAAGCAGACATAAAGTAGTCGCCCCATCATAAGTCTCTGCTTAAAGTGGCCCACGGTCGATCAGCCATGTAGGTTTTCCATGCGTGTGGGAAGAGAGGCCGACAAAGGACACGCGTTCCCCGTCGTACGGCTTGGACACCATATCCGTGGTGAAAAACATTGTACATAGCCTGGCACTGACCCCGGCAGCTCATTCTTCCCTGGCACAGCAGACACCGTGATCTATGCGGCAGTTCTCCCAGGCCGAGGCCCCTCCATTGCACTAGGGTTGGGTTGACGCTTGCGATCATCCCAAATGTGGATGACTCGGGTGCACAGCGTCCGCGCTATCCCCTGACGTCTAAACCAAAGTAAAAAGAAGCCATCTCTCGCTCTCGAACCCCGTTCCCCAGGCACGTCGATGCAGCATGCACACATGTCCTCTCCCTGATTCCAAACTGCCGTGTTCGCCCGCCTCTGTAGACCTTGATATTTGTGCGATTTGAAATCTGCGAAATCCGGCACGGAGCTAAGCAATCAGACATCGCAGCACAGCTCCCGTCGACGACGCTGCACTCATTGCCCTGGCCGTAGCGCTCCCGGAGCCGCACGTCCGCCATTCTAGCACCGTGTAAATGTTAACGCGGGCCCATATATATGTATATTCCATTTTCGGCACCAGCATGAACGATAGGACCACCCTAGCATGCCCCTCCCACCCCTCTCTATGTACTTCTGATGCCATCAGGCAGGCATGGCGTTGCTAAAATACCAGGAGTGCCCTTCTGAGGGCAGGCCTGCTCCTTGCCACGGCCGGTTGTGTAGCACGATAAAATATAATATACGCCATGTGCGAAGTGAAATGTCCCCACTGCTCCATTGGGCATTGCCATGGTCCTGGGCTGTTTCAGTATGTACAGAGCCTTTTCAGTCTGACCAGAGCACAAGTCTAGAGGGCTGGTCAGTTGCTGAATCCCCCGCCAGAGGGCAGGGCATGGTGGTAGTGGATGGCTTTGAACAACTTCCCTGCTTCAATTTCGCCACAGGAAGCTCAATCTAACATTAAATACCCATCGGGATCAATTAGCATCGACCCTGAGGGGTACTCTGATGCATTGGGTAAATAGTCCTGATTGTAATTAAGCCAATCATCCTTGCAGAACACCCCTCCCTGCAGTGGAGCAAATCTGGTTCCGCTCTTTCTCGCCAGATGGCAGCACAATCCAGTCTGGAGATAATTCCCAAGCCAGCCGGACAAATTCGACGCCTTAAAGCAGGCATAAAGTAGTCGCCCCATCATAAGTCTCTGCTTAAAGTGGCCCATGGTCGATCAGCCATGTAGGTTCTCCATGCGTGTGGGAAGAGAGGCCGACAAAGGACACAGGTTCCCCGTCGTACGGCTTGGACACCACATCCGTGGTGAAAAACATTGTGTACACATAGCCTGGCACTGACCCCGGCAGCTCATGCTTCCCTGGCACAGCAGACACCGTGATCTATGCGGCAGTTCTCCCAGGCCGAGGCCCCTCCATTGCACATCGGTTGGGTTGACGCTTGCGATCATCCCAAATGTGGATGACTCGGGTGCACAGCGTCCGCGCTATCCCCTGACGTCTAAACCAAAGTAAAAAGAAGCCATCTCTCGCTCTCGAACCCCGTTCCCCAGGCATGTCGATGCAGCATGCACACATGTCCTCTCCCTGATTCCAAACTGCCGTGTTCGCCCGCCTCTGTAGACCTTGATATTTGTGCGATTTGAAATCTGCGAAATCCGGCACGGAGCTAAGGAATCGGACATCGCAGCACAGCTCCCGTCGACGACACTGCACTCATTGCCCTGGCCGTAGCGCTCCCGGAGCCGCGCGTCCGCCATTCTAGCACCGTGTAAATGATAACGCTGGCCCATATATATGTATATTCCATTTTCGGCACCAGCATGAACGATAGGACCACCCTAGCATGCCCCTCCCACCCCTCTCTATGTACTTCTGATGCCATCAGGCAGGCATGGCGTTGCTAAAATACCAGGAGTGCCCTTCTGAGGGCAGGCCTGCTCCTTGCCACGGCCGGTTGTGTAGCACGATAAAATATAATATACGCCATGTGCGAAGTGAAATGTCCCCACTGCTCCATTGGGCATTGCCATGGTCCTGGGCTGTTTCAGTATGTACAGAGCCTTTTCAGTCTGACCAGAGCACAAGTCTAGAGGGCTGGTCAGTTGCTGAATCCCCCGCCAGAGGGCAGGGCATGGTGGTAATGTATGGCTTTGAACAACTTCCCTGCTTCAATTTCGCCACAGGAAGCTCAATCTAACATTAAATACCCATCGGGATCAATTAGCATCGACCCTGAGGGGTACTCTGATGCATTGGGTAAATAGTCCTGATTGTAATTAAGCCAATCATCCTTGCAGAACACCCCTCCCTGCAGTGGAGCAAATCTGGTTCCGCTCTTTCTCGCCAGATGGCAGCACAATTCAGTCTGGAGATAATTCCCAAGCCAGCCGGACAAATTCGACGCCTTAAAGCAGGCATAAAGTAGTTGCCCCATCATAAGTCTCTGCTTAAAGTGGCCCACGGTCGATCAGCCATGTAGGTTTTCCATGCGTGTGGGAAGAGAGGCCGACAAAGGACACGCGTTCCCCGTCGTACGGCTTGGACACCATATCCGTGGTGAAAAACATTGTACATAGCCTGGCACTGACCCCGGCAGCTCATGCTTCCCTGGCACAGCAGACACCGTGATCTATGCGGCAGTTCTCCCAGGGCGAGGCCCCTCGATTGCACTAGGGTTGGGTTGACGCTTGCGATCATCCCAAATGTGGATGACTCGGGTGCACAGCGTCCGCGCTATCCCCTGACGTCTAAACCAAAGTAAAAAGAAGCCATCTCTCGCTCTCGAACCCCGTTCCCCAGGCACGTCGATGCAGCATGCACACATGTCCTCTCCCTGATTCCAAACTGCTGTGTTCGCCCGCCTCTGTAGACCTTGATATTTGTGCGATTTGAAATCTGCGAAATCCGGCACGGAGCTAAGGAATCGGACATCGCAGCACAGCTCCCGTCGACGACGCTGCGCTCATTGCCCTGGCCGTAGCGCTCCCGGAGCCGCGCGTCCGCCATTCTAGCACCGTGTAAATGTTAACGCGGGCCCATATATATGTATATTCCATTTTCGGCACCAGCATGAACGATAGGACCACCCTAGCATGCCCCTCCCACCCCTCTCTATGTACTTCTGATGCCATCAGGCAGGCATGGCGTTGCTAAAATACCAGGAGTGCCCTTCTGAGGGCAGGCCTGCTCCTTGCCACGGCCGGTTGTGTAGCACTATAAAATATAATATACGCCATGTGCGAAGTGAAATGTCCCCACTGCTCCATTGGGCATTGCCATGGTCCTGGGCTGTTTCAGTATGTACAGAGCCTTTTCAGTCTGACCAGAGCACAAGTCTAGAGGGCTGGTCAGTTGCTGAATCCCCCGCCAGAGGGCAGGGCATGGTGGCAGTGGATGGCTTTGAACAACTTCCCTGCTTCAATTTCGCCACAGGAAGCTCAATCTAACATTAAATACCCATCGGGATCAATTAGCATCGACCCTGAGGGGTACTCTGATGCATTGGGTAAATAGTCCTGATTGTAATTAAGCCAATCATCCTTGCAGAACACCCCTCACTGCAGTGGAGCAAATCTGGTTCCGCTCTTTCTCGCCAGATGGCAGCACAATCCAGTCTGGAGATAATTCCCAAGCCAGCCGGACAAATTCGACGCCTTAAAGCAGGCATAAAGTAGTCGCCCCATCATAATTCTCTGCTTAAAGTGGCCCACGGTCGATCAGCCATGTAGGTTCTCCATGCGTGTGGGAAGAGAGGCCGACAAAGGACACGCGTTCCCCGTCGTACGGCTTGGACACACCATCCGTGGTGAAAAACATTGTACATAGCCTGGCACTGACCCCGGCAGCTCATTCTTCCCTGGCACAGCAGACACCGTGATCTATGCGGCAGTTCTCCCAGGCCTAGGCCCCTCCATTGCACATCGGTTGGGTTGACGCTTGCGATCATCCCAAATGTGGATGACTCGGGTGCACAGCGTCCGCGCTATCCCCTGACGTCTAAACCAAAGTAAAAAGAAGCCATCTCTCGCTCTCGAACCCCGTTCCCCAGGCACGTCGATGCAGCATGCACAAATGTCCTCTCCCTGATTCCTAACTGCCGTGTTCGCCCGCCTCTGTAGACCTTGATATTTGTGCGCTTTTGAAATCTGCGAAATCCGGCACGGAGCTAAGGAATCGGACATCGCAGCACAGCTCCCGTCGACGACGCTGCACTCATTGCCCTGGCCGTAGCGCTCCCGGAGCCGCGCGTCCGCCATTCTAGCACCGTGTAAATGTTAACGCGGGCCCATATATATGTATATTCCATTTTCGGCACCAGCATGAACGATAGGACCACCCTAGCATGCCCCTCCCACCCCTCTCTATGTACTTCTGATGCCATCAGGCAGGCATGGCGTTGCTAAAATACCAGGAGTGCCCTTCTGAGGGCAGGCCTGCTCCTTGCCACGGCCGGTTGTGTAGCACGATAAAATATAATATACGCCATGTGCGAAGTGAAATGTCCCCACTGCTCCATTGGGCATTGCCATGGTCCTGGGCTGTTTCAGTATGTACAGAGCCTTTTCAGTCTGACCAGAGCACAAGTCTAGAGAGCTGGTCAGTTGCTGAATCCCCCGCCAGAGGGCAGGGCATGGTGGCAGTGGATGGCTTTGAACAACTTCCCTGCTTCAATTTCGCCACAGGAAGCTCAATCTAACATTAAATACCCATCGGGATCAATTAGCATCGACCCTGAGGGGTACTCTGATGCATTGGGTAAATAGTCCTGATTGTAATTAAGCCAATCATCCTTGCAGAACACCCCTCACTGCAGTGGAGCAAATCTGGTTCCGCTCTTTCTCGCCAGATGGCAGCACAATCCAGTCTGGAGATAATTCCCAAGCCAGCCGGACAAATTCGACGCCTTAAAGCAGGCATAAAGTAGTCGCCCCATCATAATTCTCTGCTTAAAGTGGCCCACGGTCGATCAGCCATGTAGGTTCTCCATGCGTGTGGGAAGAGAGGCCGACAAAGGACACGCGTTCCCCGTCGTACGGCTTGGACACACCATCCGTGGTGAAAAACATTGTACATAGCCTGGCACTGACCCCGGCAGCTCATTCTTCCCTGGCACAGCAGACACCGTGATCTATGCGGCAGTTCTCCCAGGCCGAGGCCCCTCCATTGCACATCGGTTGGGTTGACGCTTGCGATCATCCCAAATGTGGATGACTCGGGTGCACAGCGTCCGCACTATCCCCTGACGTCTAAACCAAAGTAAAAAGAAGCCATCTCTCGCTCTCGAACCCCGTTCCCCAGGCACGTCGATGCAGCATGCACACATGTCCTCTCCCTGATTCCAAACTGCCGTGTTCGCCCGCCTCTGTAGACCTTGATATTTGTGCGATTTGAAATCTGCGAAATCCGGCACGGAGCTAAGGAATCGGACATCGCAGCACAGCTCCCGTCGACGACGCTGCGCTCATTGCCCTGGCCGTAGCGCTCCCGGAGCCGCGCGTCCGCCATTCTAGCACCGTGTAAATGTTAACGCGGGCCCATATATATGTATATTCCATTTTCGGCACCAGCATGAACGATAGGACCACCCTAGCATGCCCCTCCCACCCCTCTCTATGTACTTCTGATGCCATCAGGCAGGCATGGCGTTGCTAAAATACCAGGAGTGCCCTTCTGAGGGCAGGCCTGCTCCTTGCCACGGCCGGTTGTGTAGCACGATAAAATATAATATACGCCATGTGCGAAGTGAAATGTCCCCACTGCTCCATTGGGCATTGCCATGGTCCTGGGCTGTTTCAGTATGTACAGAGCCTTTTCAGTCTGACCAGAGCACAAGTCTAGAGGGCTGGTCAGTTGCTGAATCCCCCGCCAGAGGGCAGGGCATGGTGGCAGTGGATGGCTTTGAACAACTTCCCTGCTTCAATTTCGCCACAGGAAGCTCAATCTAACATTAAATACCCATCGGGATCAATTAGCATCGACCCTGAGGGGTACTCTGATGCATTGGGTAAATAGTCCTGATTGTAATTAAGCCAATCATCCTTGCAGAACACCCCTCACTGCAGTGGAGCAAATCTGGTTCCGCTCTTTCTCGCCAGATGGCAGCACAATCCAGTCTGGAGATAATTCCCAAGCCAGCCGGACAAATTCGACGCCTTAAAGCAGGCATAAAGTAGTCGCCCCATCATAATTCTCTGCTTAAAGTGGCCCACGGTCGATCAGCCATGTAGGTTCTCCATGCGTGTGGGAAGAGAGGCCGACAAAGGACACGCGTTCCCCGTCGTACGGCTTGGACACACCATCCGTGGTGAAAAACATTGTACATAGCCTGGCACTGACCCCGGCAGCTCATTCTTCCCTGGCACAGCAGACACCGTGATCTATGCGGCAGTTCTCCCAGGCCGAGGCCCCTCCATTGCACATCGGTTGGGTTGACGCTTGCGATCATCCCAAATGTGGATGACTCGGGTGCACAGCGTCCGCACTATCCCCTGACGTCTAAACCAAAGTAAAAAGAAGCCATCTCTCGCTCTCGAACCCCGTTCCCCAGGCACGTCGATGCAGCATGCACACATGTCCTCTCCCTGATTCCAAACTGCCGTGTTCGCCCGCCTCTGTAGACCTTGATATTTGTGCGATTTGAAATCTGCGAAATCCGGCACGGAGCTAAGGAATCGGACATCGCAGCACAGCTCCCGTCGACGACGCTGCGCTCATTGCCCTGGCCGTAGCGCTCCCGGAGCCGCGCGTCCGCCATTCTAGCACCGTGTAAATGTTAACGCGGGCCCATATATATGTATATTCCATTTTCGGCACCAGCATGAACGATAGGACCACCCTAGCATGCCCCTCCCACCCCTCTCTATGTACTTCTGATGCCATCAGGCAGGCATGGCGTTGCTAAAATACCAGGAGTGCCCTTCTGAGGGCAGGCCTGCTCCTTGCCACGGCCGGTTGTGTAGCACGATAAAATATAATATACGCCATGTGCGAAGTGAAATGTCCCCACTGCTCCATTGGGCATTGCCATGGTCCTGGGCTGTTTCAGTATGTACAGAGCCTTTTCAGTCTGACCAGAGCACAAGTCTAGAGGGCTGGTCAGTTGCTGAATCCCCCGCCAGAGGGCAGGGCATGGTGGCAGTGGATGGCTTTGAACAACTTCCCTGCTTCAATTTCGCCACAGGAAGCTCAATCTAACATTAAATACCCATCGGGATCAATTAGCATCGACCCTGAGGGGTACTCTGATGCATTGGGTAAATAGTCCTGATTGTAATTAAGCCAATCATCCTTGCAGAACACCCCTCACTGCAGTGGAGCAAATCTGGTTCCGCTCTTTCCCGCCAGATGGCAGCACAATCCAGTCTGGAGATAATTCACAAGCCAGCCGGACAAATTCGACGCCTTAAAGCAGGCATAAAGTAGTCGCCCCATCATAAGTCTCTGCTTAAAGTGGCCCACGGTCGATCAGCCATGTAGGTTCTCCATGCGTGTGGGAAGAGAGGCCAACAAAGGACACGCGTTCCCCGTCGTACGGCTTGGACACCATATCTGTGGTGAAAAACATTGTACATAGCCTGGCACTGACCCCGGCAGCTCATTCTTCCCTGGCACAGCAGACACCGTGATCTATGCGGCAGTTCTCCCAGGCCGAGGCCCCTCCATTGCACATCGGTTGGGTTGACGCTTGCGATCATCCCAAATGTGGATGACTCGGGTGCACAGCGTCCGCGCTATCCCCTGACGTCTAAACCAAAGTAAAAAGAAGCCATCTCTCGCTCTCGAACCCCGTTCCCCAGGCACGTCGATGCAGCATGCACAAATGTCCTCTCCCTGATTCCTAACTGCCGTGTTCGCCCGCCTCGGTAGACCTTGATATTTGTGCGCTTTTGAAATCTGCGAAATCCGGCACGGAGCTAAGGAATCGGACATCGCAGCACAGCTCCCGTCGACGACGCTGCACTCATTGCCCTGGCCGTAGCGCTCCCGGAGCCGCGCGTCCGCCATTCTAGCACCGTGTAAATGTTAACGCGGGCCCATATATATGTATATTCCATTTTCGGCACCAGCATGAACGATAGGACCACCCTAGCATGCCCCTCCCACCCCTCTCTATGTACTTCTGATGCCATCAGGCAGGCATGGCGTTGCTAAAATACCAGGAGTGCCCTTCTGAGGGCAGGCCTGCTCCTTGCCACGGCCGGTTGTGTAGCACGATAAAATATAATATACGCCATGTGCGAAGTGAAATGTCCCCACTGCTCCATTGGGCATTGCCATGGTCCTGGGCTGTTTCAGTATGTACAGAGCCTTTTCAGTCTGACCAGAGCACAAGTCTAGAGGGCTGGTCAGTTGCTGAATCCCCCGCCAGAGGGCAGGGCATGGTGGCAGTGGATGGCTTTGAACAACTTCCCTGCTTCAATTTCGCCACAGGAAGCTCAATCTAACATTAAATACCCATCGGGATCAATTAGCATCGACCCTGAGGGGTACTCTGATGCATTGGGTAAATAGTCCTGATTGTAATTAAGCCAATCATCCTTGCAGAACACCCCTCACTGCAGTGGAGCAAATCTGGTTCCGCTCTTTCTCGCCAGATGGCAGCACAATCCAGTCTGGAGATAATTCCCAAGCCAGCCGGACAAATTCGACGCCTTAAAGCAGGCATAAAGTAGTCGCCCCATCATAAGTCTCTGCTTAAAGTGGCCCACGGTCGATCAGCCATGTAGGTTCTCCATGCGTGTGGGAAGAGAGGCCGACAAAGGACACGCGTTCCCCGTCGTACGGCTTGGACACACCATCCGTGGTGAAAAACATTGTACATAGCCTGGCACTGACCCCGGCAGCTCATTCTTCCCTGGCACAGCAGACACCGTGATCTATGCGGCAGTTCTCCCAGGCCGAGGCCCCTCCATTGCACATCGGTTGGGTTGACGCTTGCGATCATCCCAAATGTGGATGACTCGGGTGCACAGCGTCCGCGCTATCCCCTGACGTCTAAACCAAAGTAAAAAGAAGCCATCTCTCGCTCTCGAACCCCGTTCCCCAGGCACGTCGATGCAGCATGCACACATGTCCTCTCCCTGATTCCAAACTGCCGTGTTCGCCCGCCTCTGTAGACCTTGATATTTGTGCGATTTGAAATCTGCGAAATCCGGCACGGAGCTAAGGAATCGGACATCGCAGCACAGCTCCCGTCGACGACGCTGCACTCATTGCCCTGGCCGTAGCGCTCCCGGAGCCGCGCGTCCGCCATTCTAGCACCGTGTAAATGTTAACGCGGGCCCATATATATGTATATTCCATTTTCGGCACCAGCATGAACGATAGGACCACCCTAGCATGCCCCTCCCACCCCTCTCTATGTACTTCTGATGCCATCAGGCAGGCATGGCGTTGCTAAAATACCAGGAGTGCCCTTCTGAGGGCAGGCCTGCTCCTTGCCACGGCCGGTTGTGTAGCACGATAAAATATAATATACGCCATGTGCGAAGTGAAATGTCCCCACTGCTCCATTGGGCATTGCCATGGTCCTGGGCTGTTTCAGTATGTACAGAGCCTTTTCAGTCTGACCAGAGCACAAGTCTAGAGGGCTGGTCAGTTGCTGAATCCCCCGCCAGAGGGCAGGGCATGGTGGCAGTGGATGGCTTTGAACAACTTCCCTGCTTCAATTTCGCCACAGGAAGCTCAATCTAACATTAAATACCCATCGGGATCAATTAGCATCGACCCTGAGGGGTACTCTGATGCATTGGGTAAATAGTCCTGATTGTAATTAAGCCAATCATCCTTGCAGAACACCCCTCACTGCAGTGGAGCAAATCTGGTTCCGCTCTTTCTCGCCAGATGGCAGCACAATCCAGTCTGGAGATAATTCCCAAGCCAGCCGGTCAAATTCGACGCCTTAAAGCAGGCATAAAGTAGTCGCCCCATCATAATTCTCTGCTTAAAGTGGCCCACGGTCGATCAGCCATGTAGGTTCTCCATGCGTGTGGGAAGAGAGGCCGACAAAGGACACGCGTTCCCCGTCGTACGGCTTGGACACACCATCCGTGGTGAAAAACATTGTACATAGCCTGGCACTGACCCCGGCAGCTCATTCTTCCCTGGCACAGCAGACACCGTGATCTATGCGGCAGTTCTCCCAGGCCGAGGCCCCTCCATTGCACATCGGTTGGGTTGACGCTTGCGATCATCCCAAATGTGGATGACTCGGGTGCACAGCGTCCGCACTATCCCCTGACGTCTAAACCAAAGTAAAAAGAAGCCATCTCTCGCTCTCGAACCCCGTTCCCCAGGCACGTCGATGCAGCATGCACACATGTCCTCTCCCTGATTCCAAACTGCCGTGTTCGCCCGCCTCTGTAGACCTTGATATTTGTGCGATTTGAAATCTGCGAAATCCGGCACGGAGCTAAGGAATCGGACATCGCAGCACAGCTCCCGTCGACGACGCTGCGCTCATTGCCCTGGCCGTAGCGCTCCCGGAGCCGCGCGTCCGCCATTCTAGCACCGTGTAAATGTTAACGCGGGCCCATATATATGTATATTCCATTTTCGGCACCAGCATGAACGATAGGACCACCCTAGCATGCCCCTCCCACCCCTCTCTATGTACTTCTGATGCCATCAGGCAGGCATGGCGTTGCTAAAATACCAGGAGTGCCCTTCTGAGGGCAGGCCTGCTCCTTGCCACGGCCGGTTGTGTAGCACGATAAAATATAATATACGCCATGTGCGAAGTGAAATGTCCCCACTGCTCCATTGGGCATTGCCATGGTCCTGGGCTGTTTCAGTATGTACAGAGCCTTTTCAGTCTGACCAGAGCACAAGTCTAGAGGGCTGGTCAGTTGCTGAATCCCCCGCCAGAGGGCAGGGCATGGTGGCAGTGGATGGCTTTGAACAACTTCCCTGCTTCAATTTCGCCACAGGAAGCTCAATCTAACATTAAATACCCATCGGGTCAATTAGCATCGACCCTGAGGGGTACTCTGATGCATTGGGTAAATAGTCATGATGGTTGATGCTTGCGATCATCCCAAATGTGGATGACTTGGGTGCACAGCGTCCGCGCTATCCCCAGACGTCTAAACCAAAGTAAAAAGAAGCCATCTCTCGCTCTCGAACCCGGTTCCCCAGGCACGTCGATGCAGCATGCACAAATGTCCTCTCCCTGATTCCAAACTGCCGTGTTCGCCCGCCTCTGTAGACCTTGATATTTGTGCGATTTGAAATCTGCGAAATCCGGCACGGAGCTAAGGAATTGGACATCGCAGCACAGCTCCCGTCGACGACGCTGCGCTCATTGCCCTGGCCGTAGCGCTCCCGGAGCCGCGCGTCCGCCATTCTAGCACCGTGTAAATGTTAACGCGGGCCCATATATATGTATATTCCATTTTCGGCACCAGCATGAACGATAGGACCACCCTAGCATGCCCCTCCCACCCCTCTCTATGTACTTCTGATGCCATCAGGCAGGCATGGCGTTGCTAAAATACCAGGAGTGCCCTTCTGAGGGCAGGCCTGCTCCTTGCCACGGCCGGTTGTGTAGCACGATAAAATATAATATACGCCATGTGCGAAGTGAAATGTCCCCACTGCTCCATTGGGCATTGCCATGGTCCTGGGCTGTTTCAGTATGTACAGAGCCTTTTCAGTCTGACCAGAGCACAAGTCTAGAGGGCTGGTCAGTTGCTGAATCCCCCGCCAGAGGGCAGGGCATGGTGGCAGTGGATGGCTTTGAACAACTTCCCTGCTTCAATTTCGCCACAGGAAGCTCAATCTAACATTAAATACCCATCGGGTCAATTAGCATCGACCCTGAGGGGTACTCTGATGCATTGGGTAAATAGTCATGATGGTTGACGCTTGCGATCATCCCAAAGGTTGATGACTCGGGTGCACAGCGTCCGCGCTATCCCCTGACGTCTAAACCAAAGTAAAAAGAAGCCATCTCTCGCTCTCGAACCCCGTTCCCCAGGCACGTCGATGCAGCATGCACAAATGTCCTCTCCCTGATTCCAAACTGCCGTGTTCGCCCGCCTCTGTAGACCTTGATATTTGTGCGATTTGAAATCTGCGAAATCCGGCACGGAGCTAAGGAATCGGACATCGCAGCACAGCTCCCGTCGACGACGCTGCGCTCATTGCCCTGGCCGTAGCGCTCCCGGAGCCGCGCGTCCGCCATTCTAGCACCGTGTAAATGTTAATGCGGGCCCATATATATGTATATTCCATTTTCGGCACCAGCATGAACGATAGGACCACCCTAGCATGCCCCTCCCACCCCTCTCTATGTACTTCTGATGCCATCAGGCAGGCATGGCGTTGCTAAAATACCAGGAGTACCCTTTTGAGGGCAGGCCTGCTCCTTGCCACGGCCGGTTGTGTAGCACGATAAAATATAATATACGCCATGTGCGAAGTGAAATGTCCCCACTGCTCCATTGGGCATTGCCATGGTCCTGGGCTGTTTCAGTATGTACAGAGCCTTTTCAGTCTGACCAGAGCACAAGTCTAGAGGGCTGGTCAGTTGCTGAATCCCCCGCCAGAGGGCAGGGCATGGTGGCAGTGGATGGCTTTGAACAACTTCCCTGCTTCAATTTCGCCACAGGAAGCTCAATCTAACATTAAATACCCATCGGGATCAATTAGCATCGACCCTGAGGGGTACTCTGATGCATTGGGTAAATAGTCCTGATTGTAATTAAGCCAATCATCCTTGCAGAACACCCCTCCCTGCAGTGGAGCAAATCTGGTTCCGCTCTTTCTCGCCAGATGGCAGCACAATCCAGTCTGGAGATAATTCCCAAGCCAGCCGGACAAATTCGACGCCTTAAAGCAGGCATAAAGTAGTTGCCCCATCATAAGTCTCTGCTTAAAGTGGCCCACGGTCGATCAGCCATGTAGGTTCTCCATGCGTGTGGGAAGAGAGGCCGACAAAGGACACGCATTCCCCGTCGTACGGCTTGGACACCACATCCGTGGTGAAAAACATTGTACATAGCATGGCACTGACCCCGGCAGCTCATTCTTCCCTGGCACAGCAGACACCGTGATCTATGCGGCAGTTCTCCCAGGGCGAGGCCCCTCCATTGCACATCGGTTGGGTTGACGCTTGCGATCATCCCAAATGTGGATGACTCGGGTGCACAGCGTCCGCGCTATCCCCTGACGTCTAAACCAAAGTAAAAAGAAGCCATCTCTCGCTCTCGAACCCCGTTCCCCAGGCATGTCGATGCAGCATGCACACATGTCCTCTCCCTGATTCCAAACTGCCGTGTTCGCCCGCCTCTGTAGACCTTGATATTTGTGCGATTTGAAATCTGCGAAATCCGGCACGGAGCTAAGGAATCGGACATCGCAGCACAGCTCCCCTCGACGACACTGCACTCATTGCCCTGGCCGTAGCGCTCCCGGAGCCGCGCGTCCGCCATTCTAGCACCGTGTAAATGATAACGCGGGCCCATATATGTGTATATTCCATTTTCGGCACCAGCATGAACGATAGGACCACCCTAGCATGCCCCTCCCACCCCTCTCTATGTACTTCTGATGCCATCAGGCAGGCATGGCGTTGCTAAAATACCAGGAGTGCCCTTCTGAGGGCAGGCCTGCTCCTTGCCACGGCCGGTTGTGTAGCATGATAAAATATAATATACGCCATGTGCGAAGTGAAATGTCCCCACTGCTCCATTGGGCATTGCCATGGTCCTGGGCTGTTTCAGTATGTACAGAGCCTTTTCAGTCTGACCAGAGCACAAGTCTAGAGGGCTGGTCAGTTGCTGAATCCCCCGCCAGAGGGCAGGGCATGGTGGCAGTGGATGGCTTTGAATAACTTCCCTGCTTCAATTTCGCCACGGGAAGCTCAATCTGACATTAAATACCCATCGGGTCAATTAGCATCGACCCTGAGGGGTACTCTGATGTATTGGGTAAATAGTCCTGATTGTAATTAAGCCAATCATCCTTGCAGAACACCCCTCACTGCAGTGGAGCAAATCTGGTTCCGCTCTTTCTCGCCAGATGGCAGCACAATTCAGTCTGGAGATAATTCCCAAGCCAGCCGGACAAATTCGACGCCTTAAAGCAGGCATAAAGTAGTTGCCCCATCATAAGTCTCTGCTTAAAGTGGCCCATGGTCGATCAGCCATGTAGGTTCTCCATGCGTGTGGGAAGAGAGGCCGACAAAGGACACGTGTTCCCCGTCGTACGGCTTGGACACCACATCCGTGGTGAAAAACATTGTACATAGCCTGGCACTGACCCCGGCAGCTCATGCTTCCCTGGCACAGCAGACACCGTGATCTATGCGGCAGTTCTCCCAGGCCGAGGCCCCTCCATTGCACATCGGTTGGGTTGACGCTTGCGATCATCCCAAATGTGGATGACTCGGGTGCACAGCATCCGCGCTATCCCCTGACGTCTAAACCAAAGTAAAAAGAAGCCATCTCTCGCTCTCGAACCCCGTTCCCCAGGCACGTCGATGCAGCATGCACACATGTCCTCTCCCTGATTCCAAACTGCCGTGTTCGCCCGCCTCTGTAGACCTTGATATTTGTGCGATTTGAAATCTGCGAAATCCGGCACGGAGCTAAGGAATCGGACATCGCAGCACAGCTCCCGTCGACGACGCTGCACTCATTGCCCTGGCCGTAGCGCTCCCGGAGCCGCGCGTCCGCCATTCTAGCACCGTGTAAATGTTAACGCGGGCCCATATATATACATGTATATTCCATTTTCGGCACCAGCATGAACGATAGGACCACCCTAGCATGCCCCTCCCACCCCTCTCTATGTACTTCTGATGCCATCAGGCAGGCATGGCGTTGCTAAAATACCAGGAGTGCCCTTCTGAGGGCAGGCCTGCTCCTTGCCACGGCCGGTTGTGTAGCACGATAAAATATAATATACGCCATGTGCGAAGTGAAATGTCCCCACTGCTCCATTGGGCATTGCCATGGTCCTGGGCTGTTTCAGTATGTACAGAGCCTTTTCAGTCTGACCAGAGCACAAGTCTAGAGGGCTGGTCAGTTGCTGAATCCCCCGCCAGAGGGCAGGGCATGGTGGCAGTGGATGGCTTTGAATAACTTCCCTGCTTCAATTTCGCCACAGGAAGCTCAATCTAACATTAAATACCCATCGGGTCAATTAGCATCGACCCTGAGGGGTACTCTGATGCATTGGGTAAATAGTCATGATGGTTGATGCTTGCGATCATCCCAAATGTGGATGACTTGGGTGCACAGCGTCCGCGCTATCCCTGACGTCTAAACCAAAGTAAAAAGAAGCCATCTCTCGCTCTCGAACCCCGTTCCCCAGGCACGTCGATGCAGCATGCACAAATGTCCTCTCCCTGATTCCAAACTGCCGTGTTCGCCCGCCTCTGTAGACCTTGATATTTGTGCGATTTGAAATCTGCGAAATCCGGCACGGAGCTAAGGAATCGGACATCGCAGCACAGCTCCCGTCGACGACGCTGCGCTCATTGCCCTGGCCGTAGCGCTCCCGGAGCCGCGCGTCCGCCACTCTAGCACCGTGTAAATGTTAACGCGGGCCCATATTTAACCAATAACGTATGGCTAACAGGGTCATGAGAGGGTGTATCGTAGGATATCGGGCAAGAGGCGCGTAGCGCCGAGTGCCCGATATCCATACGATACACCCCGAGTGCCCTGTTAGCCATACATTATTAGGTTTATTATACGATTATTCCATTCAAATGTCTTTAATTACCTTATATATGTCCTAATTTCGCCATTTTGAAGGATATATAGGTAGACTAGATCGAGCAAGGTGGGCGCCATGTTGATTTTGACATCCCACCAACCTGCTCGCTGATTGGTGGAGTTAAAACAGGACAGCCAATGAGAGGACGCAATACAAAAAGGCTTTGGCGCCTAGCCGGGAGCGGGAGACTTGAATCTATCCAGCGTTTCCCTCCCAACGTACCATGGCCAGATTTGCCTGGCGGCCAGAGCGCGCGCCTCACACACCAAAGGTCCCTGGATCGAATCTGGGTAAAGACGTATCGTTTTTAAAGTGCGCTTTCTAGGGCCAAAAATTGGCCCTAGAATTTTTTTAACGACTAGGTAAATAAAGTCCAACTACTAGCTTTATAGTAAAAAAAAAATTATAAAAAAAAATTGATTTTAGGAGAAATTACATCAAAAAGAGTGTTTTCTTCCATAACTCGCTAAATAATGCCCCTACAGGGCTGAAAGTCCGTCTATAGACTCCTCCTTTCACCCCCCACATATACCAGCGTCCCGACGGCGTAGCACGTAGAGCATCCGTCTTCAAGTCTTGGGGTAGCGTGTTCGAATCACCATGTAACCTCGGATTTTATGGGGGACGAAATTTCGGAATGACTCCCGTCAACCGGAAGAGTGCCGATATCCACCGGAAGAGTGCCGATATCACTAGATATCAGCACGGGGATATCACCTAAAAAGCACGATGAGTCGTTCAATCGTATAATAAATATATATATTCCATTTTCGGCACCAGCATGAACGATAGGACCACCCTAGCATGCCCCTCCCACCCCTCTCTATGTACTTCTGATGCCATCAGGCAGGCATGGCGTTGCTAAAATACCAGGAGTGCCCTTCTGAGGGCAGGCCTGCTCCTTGCCACGGCCGGTTGTGTAGCACGATAAAATATAATATACGCCATGTGCGAAGTGAAATGTCCCCACTGCTCCATTGGGCATTGCCATGGTCCTGGGCTGTTTCAGTATGTACAGAGCCTTTTCAGTCTGACCAGAGCACAAGTCTAGAGGGCTGGTCAGTTGCTGAATCCCCCGCCAGAGGGCAGGGCATGGTGGCAGTGGATGGCTTTGAACAACTTCCCTGCTTCAATTTCGCCACAGGAAGCTCAATCTAACATTAAATACCCATCGGGATCAATTAGCATCGACCCTGAGGGGTACTCTGATGCATTGGGTAAATAGTCCTGATTGTAATTAAGCCAATCATCCTTGCAGAACACCCCTCACTGCAGTGGAGCAAATCTGGTTCCGCTCTTTCTCGCCAGATGGCAGCACAATCCAGTCTGGAGATAATTCCCAAGCCAGCCGGACAAATTCGACGCCTTAAAGCAGGCATAAAGTAGTTGCCCCATCATAATTCTCTGCTTAAAGTGGCCCACGGTCGATCAGCCATGTAGGTTCTCCATGCGTGTGGGAAGAGAGGCCGACAAAGGACACACTTTCCCCGTCGTACGGCTTGGACACACCATCCGTGGTGAAAAACATTGTACATAGCCTGGCACTGACCCCGGCAGCTCATTCTTCCCTGGCACAGCAGACACCGTGATCTATGCGGTAGTTCTCCCAGGCCGAGGCCCCTCCATTGCACATCGGTTGGGTTGACGCTTGCGATCATCCCAAATGTGGATGACTCGGGTGCACAGCGTCCGCA
Source organism: Harmothoe impar (assembly GCA_947462335.1). Classification (NCBI taxonomy): domain Eukaryota; kingdom Metazoa; phylum Annelida; class Polychaeta; order Phyllodocida; family Polynoidae; genus Harmothoe; species Harmothoe impar. Next base: position 28,140,811 of record OX381714.1, on the reverse strand, counting down.
CTATCCCCTGACGTCTAAACCAAAGTAAAAAGAAGCCATCTCTCGCTCTCGAACCCCGTTCCCCAGGCACGTCGATGCAGCATGCACACATGTCCTCTCCCTGATTCCAAACTGCCGTGTTCGCCCGCCTCTGTAGACCTTGATATTTGTGCGATTTGAAATCTGCGAAATCCGGCACGGAGCTAAGGAATCGGACATCGCAGCACAGCTCCCGTCGACGACGCTGCGCTCATTGCCCTGGCCGTAGCGCTCCCGGAGCCGCGCGTCCGCCATTCTAGCACCGTGTAAATGTTAACGCGGGCCCATATATATGTATATTCCATTTTCGGCACCAGCATGAACGATAGGACCACCCTAGCATGCCCCTCCCACCCCTCTCTATGTACTTCTGATGCCATCAGGCAGGCATGGCGTTGCTAAAATACCAGGAGTGCCCTTCTGAGGGCAGGCCTGCTCCTTGCCACGGCCGGTTGTGTAGCACGATAAAATATAATATACGCCATGTGCGAAGTGAAATGTCCCCACTGCTCCATTGGGCATTGCCATGGTCCTGGGCTGTTTCAGTATGTACAGAGCCTTTTCAGTCTGACCAGAGCACAAGTCTAGAGGGCTGGTCAGTTGCTGAATCCCCCGCCAGAGGGCAGGGCATGGTGGCAGTGGATGGCTTTGAACAACTTCCCTGCTTCAATTTCGCCACAGGAAGCTCAATCTAACATTAAATACCCATCGGGATCAATTAGCATCGACCCTGAGGGGTACTCTGATGCATTGGGTAAATAGTCCTGATTGTAATTAAGCCAATCATCCTTGCAGAACACCCCTCACTGCAGTGGAGCAAATCTGGTTCCGCTCTTTCTCGCCAGATGGCAGCACAATCCAGTCTGGAGATAATTCACAAGCCAGCCGGACAAATTCGACGCCTTAAAGCAGGCATAAAGTAGTTGCCCCATCATAATTCTCTGCTTAAAGTGGCCCACGGTCGATCAGCCATGTAGGTTCTCCATGCGTGTGGGAAGAGAGGCTGACAAAGGACACGCGTTCCCCGTCGTACGGCTTGGACACACCATCCGTGGTGAAAAACATTGTACATAGCCTGGCACTGACCCCGGCAGCTCATTCTTCCCTGGCACAGCAGACACCGTGATCTATGCGGTAGTTCTCCCAGGCCGAGGCCCCTCCATTGCACATCGGTTGGGTTGACGCTTGCGATCATCCCAAATGTGGATGACTCGGGTGCACAGCGTCCGCACTATCCCCTGACGTCTAAACCAAAGTAAAAAGAAGCCATCTCTCGCTCTCGAACCCCGTTCCCCAGGCACGTCGATGCAGCATGCACACATGTCCTCTCCCTGATTCCAAACTGCCGTGTTCGCCCGCCTCTGTAGACCTTGATATTTGTGCGATTTGAAATCTGCGAAATCCGGCACGGAGCTAAGGAATCGGACATCGCAGCACAGCTCCCGTCGACGACGCTGCGCTCATTGCCCTGGCCGTAGCGCTCCCGGAGCCGCGCGTCCGCCATTCTAGCACCGTGTAAATGTTAACGCGGGCCCATATATATGTATATTCCATTTTCGGCACCAGCATGAACGATAGGACCACCCTAGCATGCCCCTCCCACCCCTCTCTATGTACTTCTGATGCCATCAGGCAGGCATGGCGTTGCTAAAATACCAGGAGTGCCCTTCTGAGGGCAGGCCTGCTCCTTGCCACGGCCGGTTGTGTAGCACGATAAAATATAATATACGCCATGTGCGAAGTGAAATGTCCCCACTGCTCCATTGGGCATTGCCATGGTCCTGGGCTGTTTCAGTATGTACAGAGCCTTTTCAGTCTGACCAGAGCACAAGTCTAGAGGGCTGGTCAGTTGCTGAATCCCCCGCCAGAGGGCAGGGCATGGTGGCAGTGGATGGCTTTGAACAACTTCCCTGCTTCAATTTCGCCACAGGAAGCTCAATCTAACATTAAATACCCATCGGGATCAATTAGCATCGACCCTGAGGGGTACTCTGATGCATTGGGTAAATAGTCCTGATTGTAATTAAGCCAATCATCCTTGCAGAACACCCCTCCCTGCAGTGGAGCAAATCTGGTTCCGCTCTTTCTCGCCAGATGGCAGCACAATTCAGTCTGGAGATAATTCCCAAGCCAGCCGGACAAATTCGACGCCTTAAAGCAGGCATAAAGTAGTTGCCCCATCATAAGTCTCTGCTTAAAGTGGCCCATGGTCGATCAGCCATGTAGGTTCTTCATGCGTGTGGGAAGAGAGGCCGACAAAGGACACGGGTTCCCCGTCGTACGGCTTGGACACACCATCCGTGGTGAAAAACATTGTACATAGCCTGGCACTGACCCCGGCAGCTCATTCTTCCCTGGCACAGCAGACACCGTGATCTATGCGGCAGTTCTCCCAGGCCGAGGCCCCTCCATTGCACATCGGTTGGGTTGACGCTTGCGATCATCCCAAATGTGGATGACTCGGGTGCACAGCGTCCGCACTATCCCCTGACGTCTAAACCAAAGTAAAAAGAAGCCATCTCTCGCTCTCGAACCCCGTTCCCCAGGCACGTCGATGCAGCATGCACACATGTCCTCTCCCTGATTCCAAACTGCCGTGTTCGCCCGCCTCTGTAGACCTTGATATTTGTGCGATTTGAAATCTGCGAAATCCGGCACGGAGCTAAGGAATCGGACATCGCAGCACAGCTCCCGTCGACGACGCTGCGCTCATTGCCCTGGCCGTAGCGCTCCCGGAGCCGCGCGTCCGCCATTCTAGCACCGTGTAAATGTTAACGCGGGCCCATATATATGTATATTCCATTTTCGGCACCAGCATGAACGATAGGACCACCCTAGCATGCCCCTCCCACCCCTCTCTATGTACTTCTGATGCCATCAGGCAGGCATGGCGTTGCTAAAATACCAGGAGTGCCCTTCTGAGGGCAGGCCTGCTCCTTGCCACGGCCGGTTGTGTAGCACGATAAAATATAATATACGCCATGTGCGAAGTGAAATGTCCCCACTGCTCCATTGGGCATTGCCATGGTCCTGGGCTGTTTCAGTATGTACAGAGCCTTTTCAGTCTGACCAGAGCACAAGTCTAGAGGGCTGGTCAGTTGCTGAATCCCCCGCCAGAGGGCAGGGCATGGTGGCAGTGGATGGCTTTGAACAACTTCCCTGCTTCAATTTCGCCACAGGAAGCTCAATCTAACATTAAATACCCATCGGGATCAATTAGCATCGACCCTGAGGGGTACTCTGATGCATTGGGTAAATAGTCCTGATTGTAATTAAGCCAATCATCCTTGCAGAACACCCCTCCCTGCAGTGGAGCAAATCTGGTTCCGCTCTTTCTCGCCAGATGGCAGCACAATTCAGTCTGGAGATAATTCCCAAGCCAGCCGGACAAATTCGACGCCTTAAAGCAGGCATAAAGTAGTTGCCCCATCATAAGTCTCTGCTTAAAGTGGCCCATGGTCGATCAGCCATGTAGGTTCTTCATGCGTGTGGGAAGAGAGGCCGACAAAGGACACGGGTTCCCCGTCGTACGGCTTGGACACCACATCCGTGGTGAAAAACATTGTGTACACATAGCCTGGCACTGACCCCGGCAGCTCATGCTTCCCTGGCACAGCAGACACCGTGATCTATGCGGCAGTTCTCCCAGGCCGAGGCCCCTCCATTGCACTAGGGTTGGGTTGACGCTTGCGATCATCCCAAATGTGGATGACTCGGGTGCACAGCGTCCGCGCTATCCCCTGACGTCTAAACCAAAGTAAAAAGAAGCCATCTCTCGCTCTCGAACCCCGTTCCCCAGGCACGTCGATGCAGCATGCACAAATGTCCTCTCCCTGATTCCAAACTGCCGTGTTCGCCCGCCTCTGTAGACCTTGATATTTGTGCGATTTGAAATCTGCGAAATCCGGCACGGAGCTAAGGAATCGGACATCGCAGCACAGCTCCCGTCGACGACGCTGCGCTCATTGCCCTGGCCGTAGCGCTCCCGGAGCCGCGCGTCCGCCATTCTAGCACCGTGTAAATGTTAACGCGGGCCCATATATATGTATATTCCATTTTCGGCACCAGCATGAACGATAGGACCACCCTAGCATGCCCCTCCCACCCCTCTCTATGTACTTCTGATGCCATCAGGCAGGCATGGCGTTGCTAAAATACCAGGAGTGCCCTTCTGAGGGCAGGCCTGCTCCTTGCCACGGCCGGTTGTGTAGCACGATAAAATATAATATACGCCATGTGCGAAGTGAAATGTCCCCACTGCTCCATTGGGCATTGCCATGGTCCTGGGCTGTTTCAGTATGTACAGAGCCTTTTCAGTCTGACCAGAGCACAAGTCTAGAGGGCTGGTCAGTTGCTGAATCCCCCGCCAGAGGGCAGGGCATGGTGGCAGTGGATGGCTTTGAACAACTTCCCTGCTTCAATTTCGCCACAGGAAGCTCAATCTAACATTAAATACCCATCGGGATCAATTAGCATCGACCCTGAGGGGTACTCTGATGCATTGGGTAAATAGTCCTGATTGTAATTAAGCCAATCATCCTTGCAGAACACCCCTCCCTGCAGTGGAGCAAATCTGGTTCCGCTCTTTCTCGCCAGATGGCAGCACAATCCAGTCTGGAGATAATTCCCAAGCCAGCCGGACAAATTAGACGCCTTAAAGCAGGCATAAAGTAGTTGCCCCATCATAAGTCTCTGCTTAAAGTGGCCCACGGTCGATCAGCCATGTAGGTTCTTCATGCGTGTGGGAAGAGAGGCCGACAAAGGACACGCATTCCCCGTCGTACGGCTTGGACACCACATCCGTGGTGAAAAACATTGTACATAGCATGGCACTGACCCCGGCAGCTCATGCTTCCCTGGCACAGCAGACACCGTGATCTATGCGGCAGTTCTCCCAGGCCGAGGCCCCTCCATTGCACATCGGTTGGGTTGACGCTTGCGATCATCCCAAATGTGGATGACTCGGGTGCACAGCGTCCGCGCTATCCCCTGACGTCTAAACCAAAGTAAAAAGAAGCCATCTCTCGCTCTCGAACCCCGTTCCCCAGGCACGTCGATAAAGCATGCACACATGTCCTCTCCCTGATTCCAAACTGCCGTGTTCGCCCGCCTCTGTAGACCTTGATATTTGTGCGATTTGAAATCTGCGAAATCCGGCACGGAGCTAAGGAATCGGACATCGCAGCACAGCTCCCGTCGACGACGCTGCGCTCATTGCCCTGGCCGTAGCGCTCCCGGAGCCGCGCGTCCGCCATTCTAGCACCGTGTAAATGTTAACGCGGGCCCATATATATGTATATTCCATTTTCGGCACCAGCATGAACGATAGGACCACCCTAGCATGCCCCTCCCACCCCTCTCTATGTACTTCTGATGCCATCAGGCAGGCATGGCGTTGCTAAAATACCAGGAGTGCCCTTCTGAGGGCAGGCCTGCTCCTTGCCACGGCCGGTTGTGTAGCACGATAAAATATAATATACGCCATGTGCGAAGTGAAATGTCCCCACTGCTCCATTGGGCATTGCCATGGTCCTGGGCTGTTTCAGTATGTACAGAGCCTTTTCAGTCTGACCAGAGCACAAGTCTAGAGGGCTGGTCAGTTGCTGAATCCCCCGCCAGAGGGCAGGGCATGGTGGCAGTGGATGGCTTCGAACAACTTCCCTGCTTCAATTTCGCCACAGGAAGCTCAATCTAACATTAAATACCCATCGGGATCAATTAGCATTGACCCTGAGGGGTACTCTGATGCATTGGGTAAATAGTCCTGATTGTAATTAAGCCAATCATCCTTGCAGAACACCCCTCACTGCAGTGGAGCAAATCTGGTTCCGCTCTTTCTCGCCAGATGGCAGCACAATTCAGTCTGAAGATAATTCCCAAGCCAGCCGGACAAATTCGACGCCTTAAAGCAGGCATAAAGTAGTTGCCCCATCATAAGTCTCTGCTTAAAGTGGCCCATGGTCGATCAGCCATGTAGGTTCTCCATGCGTGTGGGAAGAGAGGCCGACAAAGGACACGCGTTCCCCGTCGTACGGCTTGGACACCACATCCGTGGTGAAAAACATTGTACATAGCCTGGCACTGACCCCGGCAGCTCATGCTTCCCTGGCACAGCAGACACCGTGATCTATGCGGCAGTTCTCCCAGGCCGAGGCCCCTCCATTGCACATCGGTTGGGTTGACGCTTGCGATCATCCCAAATGTGGATGACTCGGGTGCACAGCGTCCGCGCTATCCCCTGACGTCTAAACCAAAGTAAAAAGAAGCCATCTCTCGCTCTCGAACCTCGTTCCCCAGGCACGTCGATGCAGCATGCACAAATGTCCTCTCCCTGATTCCAAACTGCCGTGTTCGCCCGCCTCTGTAGACCTTGATATTTGTGCGATTTGAAATCTGCGAAATCCGGCACGGAGCTAAGGAATCGGACATCGCAGCACAGCTCCCGTCGACGACGCTGCGCTCATTGCCCTGGCCGTAGCGCTCCCGGAGCCGCGCGTCCGCCATTCTAGCACCGTGTAAATGTTAACGCGGGCCCATATAATTATATGTATATTCCATTTTCGGCACCAGCATGAACGATAGGACCACCCTAGCATGCCCCTCCCACCCCTCTCTATGTACTTCTGATGCCATCAGGCAGGCATGGCGTTGCTAAAATACCAGGAGTGCCCTTCTGAGGGCAGGCCTGCTCCTTGCCACGGCCGGTTGTGTAGCACGATAAAATATAATATACGCCATGTGCGAAGTGAAATGTCCCCACTGCTCCATTGGGCATTGCCATGGTCCTGGGCTGTTTCAGTATGTACAGAGCCTTTAAAGTCTGACCAGAGCACAAGTCTAGAGGGCTGGTCAGTTGCTGAATCCCCCGCCAGAGGGCAGGGCATGGTGGCAGTGGATGGCTTTGAACAACTTCCCTGCTTCAATTTCGCCACAGGAAGCTCAATCTAACATTAAATACCCATCGGGATCAATTAGCATCGACCCTGAGGGGTACTCTGATGCATTGGGTAAATAGTCCTGATTGTAATTAAGCCAATCATCCTTGCAGAACACCCCTCACTGCAGTGGAGCAAATCTGGTTCCGCTCTTTCTCGCCAGATGGCAGCATAATCCAGTCTGGAGTTAATTCCCAAGCCAGCCGGACAAATTCGACGCCTTAAAGCAGGCATAAATTAGTCGCCCCATCATAAGTCTCTGCTTAAAGTGGCCCACGGTCGATCAGCCATGCAGGTTCTCCATGCGTGTGGGAAGAGAGGCCGACAAAGGACACGCGTTCCCCGTCGTACGGCTTGGACACCACATCGGTGGTGAAAAACATTGTACATAGCCTGGCACTGACCCCGGCAGCTCATGCTTCCCTGGCACAGCAGACACCGTGATCTATGCGGCAGTTCTCCCAGGCTGAGGCCCCTCCATTGCACATCGGTTGGGTTGACGCTTGCGATCATCCCAAATGTGGATGACTAGGGTGCACAGCGTCCACGCTATCCCCTGACGTCTAAACCAAAGTAAAAAGAAGCCATCTCTCGCTCTCGAACCTCGTTCCCCAGGCACGTCGATGCAGCATGCACAAATGTCCTCTCCCTGATTCCAAACTGCCGTGTTCGCCCGCCTCTGTAGACCTTGATATTTGTGCGATTTGAAATCTGCGAAATCCGGCACGGAGCTAAGGAATCGGACATCGCAGCACAGCTCCCGTCGACGACGCTGCGCTCATTGCCCTGGCCGTAGCGCTCCCGGAGCCGCGTGTCCGCCATTCTAGCACCGTGTAAATGTTAACGCGGGCCCATATATATGTATATTCCATTTTCGGCACCAGCATGAACGATAGGACCACCCTAGCATGCCCCTCCCACCCCTCTCTATGTACTTCTGATGCCATCAGGCAGGCATGGCGTTGCTAAAATACCAGGAGTGCCCTTCTGAGGGCAGGCCTGCTCCTTGCCACGGCCGGTTGTGTAGCACGATAAAATATAATATACGCCATGTGCGAAGTGAAATGTCCCCACTGCTCCATTGGGCATTGCCATGGTCCTGGGCTGTTTCAGTATGTACAGAGCCTTTTCAGTCTGACCAGAGCACAAGTCTAGAGGGCTGGTCAGTTGTTGAATCCCCCGCCAGAGGGCAGGGCATGGTGGTAGTGGATGGCTTTGAACAACTTCCCTGCTTCAATTTCGCCACAGGAAGCTCAATCTAACATTAAATACCCATCGGGATCAATTAGCATCGACCCTGAGGGGTACTCTGATGCATTGGGTAAATAGTCCTGATTGTAATTAAGCCAATCATCCTTGCAGAACACCCCTCCCTGCAGTGGAGCAAATCTGGTTCCGCTCTTTCTCGCCAGATGGCAGCACAATCCAGTCTGGAGATAATTCACAAGCCAGCCGGACAAATTAGACGCCTTAAAGCAGGCATAAAGTAGTTGCCCCATCATAAGTCTCTGCTTAAAGTGGCCCACGGTCGATCAGCCATGTAGGTTCTTCATGCGTGTGGGAAGAGAGGCCGACAAAGGACACGCATTCCCCGTCGTACGGCTTGGACACCACATCCGTGGTGAAAAACATTGTACATAGCATGGCACTGACCCTTTCTTCCCTGGCACAGCAGACACCGTGATCTATGCGGCAGTTCTCCCAGGGCGAGGCCCCTCCATTGCACTAGGGTTGGGTTGACGCTTGCGATCATCCCAAATGTGGATGACTCGGGTGCACAGCGTCCGCGCTATCCCCTGACGTCTAAACCAAAGTAAAAAGAAGCCATCTCTCGCTCTCGAACCCCGTTCCCCAGGCACGTCGATGCAGCATGCACACATGTCCTCTCCCTGATTCCAAACTGCCGTGTTCCCCCGCCTCTGTAGACCTTGATATTTGTGCGATTTGAAATCTGCGAAATCCGGCACGGAGCTAAGGAATCAGACATCGCAGCACAGCTCCCGTCGACGACGCTGCACTCATTGCCCTGGCCGTAGCGCTCCCGGAGCCGCACGTCCGCCATTCTAGCACCGTGTAAATGTTAACGCGGGCCCATATATATGTATATTCCATTTTCGGCACCAGCATGAACGATAGGACCACCCTAGCATGCCCCTCCCACCCCTCTCTATGTACTTCTGATGCCATCAGGCAGGCATGGCGTTGCTAAAATACCAGGAGTGCCCTTCTGAGGGCAGGCCTGCTCCTTGCCACGGCCGGTTGTGTAGCACGATAAAATATAATTTACGCCATGTGCGAAGTGAAATGTCCCCACTGCTCCATTGGGCATTGCCATGGTCCTGGGCTGTTTCAGTATGTACAGAGCCTTTTCAGTCTGACCAGAGCACAAGTCTAGAGGGCTGGTCAGTTGTTGAATCCCCCGCCAGAGGGCAGGGCATGGTGGTAGTGGATGGCTTTGAACAACTTCCCTGCTTCAATTTCGCCACAGGAAGCTCAATCTAACATTAAATACCCATCGGGATCAATTAGCATCGACCCTGAGGGGTACTCTGATGCATTGGGTAAATAGTCCTGATTGTAATTAAGCCAATCATCCTTGCAGAACACCCCTCCCTGCAGTGGAGCAAATCTGGTTCCGCTCTTTCTCGCCAGATGGCAGCACAATTCAGTCTGGAGATAATTCCCAAGCCAGCCGGACAAATTCGACGCCTTATAGCAGGCATAAAGTAGTTGCCCCATCATAAGTCTCTGCTTAAAGTGGCCCATGGTCGATCAGCCATGTAGGTTCTCCATGCGTGTGGGAAGAGAGGCCGACAAAGGACACGGGTTCCCCGTCGTACGGCTTGGACACCACATCCGTGGTGAAAAACATTGTGTACACATAGCCTGGCACTGACCCCGGCAGCTCATGCTTCCCTGGCACAGCAGACACCGTGATCTATGCGGCAGTTCTCCCAGGCCGAGGCCCCTCCATTGCACATCGGTTGGGTTGACGCTTGCGATCATCCCAAATGTGGATGACTCGGGTGCACAGCGTCCGCGCTATCCCCTGACGTCTAAACCAAAGTAAAAAGAAGCCATCTCTCGCTCTCGAACCCCGTTCCCCAGGCACGTCGATGCAGCATGCACAAATGTCCTCTCCCTGATTCCAAACTGCCGTGTTCGCCCGCCTCTGTAGACCTTGATATTTGTGCGATTTGAAATCTGCGAAATCCGGCACGGAGCTAAGGAATCGGACATCGCAGCACAGCTCCCGTCGACGACGCTGCGCTCATTGCCCTGGCCGTAGCGCTCCCGGAGCCGCGCGTCCGCCATTCTAGCACCGTGTAAATGTTAACGCGGGCCCATATATATGTATATTCCATTTTCGGCACCAGCATGAACGATAGGACCACCCTAGCATGCCCCTCCCACCCCTCTCTATGTACTTCTGATGCCATCAGGCAGGCATGGCGTTGCTAAAATACCAGGAGTGCCCTTCTGAGGGCAGGCCTGCTCCTTGCCACGGCCGGTTGTGTAGCACGATAAAATATAATATACGCCATGTGCGAAGTGAAATGTCCCCACTGCTCCATTGGGCATTGCCATGGTCCTGGGCTGTTTCAGTATGTACAGAGCCTTTTCAGTCTGACCAGAGCACAAGTCTAGAGGGCTGGTCAGTTGCTGAATCCCCCGCCAGAGGGCAGGGCATGGTGGCAGTGGATGGCTTTGAACAACTTCCCTGCTTCAATTTCGCCACAGGAAGCTCAATCTAACATTAAATACTCATCGGGATCAATTAGCATCGACCCTGAGGGGTACTCTGATGCATTGGGTAAATAGTCCTGATTGTAATTAAGCCAATCATCCTTGCAGAACACCCCTCCCTGCAGTGGAGCAAATCTGGTTCCGCTCTTTCTCGCCAGATGGCAGCACAATCCAGTCTGGAGATAATTCCCAAGCCAGCCGGACAAATTCGACGCCTTAAAGCAGGCATAAAGTAGTTGCCCCATCATAAGTCTCTGCTTAAAGTGGCCCACGGTCGATCAGCCATGTAGGTTCTCCATGCGTGTGGGAAGAGAGGCCGACAAAGGACACGCATTCCCCGTCGTACGGCTTGGACACCACATCCGTGGTGAAAAACATTGTACATAGCATGGCACTGACCCTTTCTTCCCTGGCACAGCAGACACCGTGATCTATGCGGCAGTTCTCCCAGGGCGAGGCCCCTCCATTGCACTAGGGTTGGGTTGACGCTTGCGATCATCCCAAATGTGGATGACTCGGGTGCACAGCGTCCGCGCTATCCCCTGACGTCTAAACCAAAGTAAAAAGAAGCCATCTCTCGCTCTCGAACCCCGTTCCCCAGGCACGTCGATGCAGCATGCACACATGTCCTCTCCCTGATTCCAAACTGCCGTGTTCCCCCGCCTCTGTAGACCTTGATATTTGTGCGATTTGAAATCTGCGAAATCCGGCACGGAGCTAAGGAATCAGACATCGCAGCACAGCTCCCGTCGACGACGCTGCACTCATTGCCCTGGCCGTAGCGCTCCCGGAGCCGCACGTCCGCCATTCTAGCACCGTGTAAATGTTAACGCGGGCCCATATATATGTATATTCCATTTTCGGCACCAGCATGAACGATAGGACCACCCTAGCATGCCCCTCCCACCCCTCTCTATGTACTTCTGATGCCATCAGGCAGGCATGGCGTTGCTAAAATACCAGGAGTGCCCTTCTGAGGGCAGGCCTGCTCCTTGCCACGGCCGGTTGTGTAGCACGATAAAATATAATATACGCCATGTGCGAAGTGAAATGTCCCCACTGCTCCATTGGGCATTGCCATGGTCCTGGGCTGTTTCAGTATGTACAGAGCCTTTTCAGTCTGACCAGAGCACAAGTCTAGAGGGCTGGTCAGTTGCTGAATCCCCCGCCAGAGGGCAGGGCATGGTGGTAGTGGATGGCTTTGAACAACTTCCCTGCTTCAATTTCGCCACAGGAAGCTCAATCTAACATTAAATACCCATCGGGATCAATTAGCATCGACCCTGAGGGGTACTCTGATGCATTGGGTAAATAGTCCTGATTGTAATTAAGCCAATCATCCTTGCAGAACACCCCTCCCTGCAGTGGAGCAAATCTGGTTCTGCTCTTTCTCGCCAGATGGCAGCACAATTCAGTCTGGAGATAATTCCCAAGCCAGCCGGACAAATTCGACACCTTAAAGCAGGCATAAAGTAGTTGCCCCATCATAAGTCTCTGCTTAAAGTGGCCCATGGTCGATCAGCCATGTAGGTTCTCCATGCGTGTGGGAAGAGAGGCCGACAAAGGACACGGGTTCCCCGTCGTACGGCTTGGACACCACATCCGTGGTGAAAAACATTGTGTACACATAGCCTGGCACTGACCCCGGCAGCTCATGCTTCCCTGGCACAGCAGACACCGTGATCTATGCGGCAGTTCTCCCAGGCCGAGGCCCCTCCATTGCACTAGGGTTGGGTTGACGCTTGCGATCATCCCAAATGTGGATGACTCGGGTGCACAGCGTCCGCGCTATCCCCTGACGTCTAAACCAAAGTAAAAAGAAGCCATCTCTCGCTCTCGAACCCCGTTCCCCAGGCACGTCGATGCAGCATGCACAAATGTCCTCTCCCTGATTCCAAACTGCCGTGTTCGCCCGCCTCTGTAGACCTTGATATTTGTGCGATTTGAAATCTGCGAAATCCGGCACGGAGCTAAGGAATCGGACATCGCAGCACAGCTCCCGTCGACGACGCTGCGCTCATTGCCCTGGCCGTAGCGCTCCCGGAGCCGCGCGTCCGCCATTCTAGCACCGTGTAAATGTTAACGCGGGCCCATATAATTATATGTATATTCCATTTTCGGCACCAGCATGAACGATAGGACCACCCTAGCATGCCCCTCCCACCCCTCTCTATGTACTTCTGATGCCATCAGGCAGGCATGGCGTTGCCAAAATACCAGGAGTGCCCTTCTGAGGGCAGGCCTGCTCCTTGCCACGGCCGGTTGTGTAGCACGATAAAATATAATATACGCCATGTGCGAAGTGAAATGTCCCCACTGCTCCATTGGGCATTGCCATGGTCCTGGGCTGTTTCAGTATGTACAGAGCCTTTTCAGTCTGACCATAGCACAAGTCTAGAGGGCTGGTCAGTTGCTGAATCCCCCACCAGAGGGCAGGGCATGGTGGCAGTGGATGGCTTTGAACAACTTCCCTGCTTCAATTTCGCCACAGGAAGCTCAATCTAACATTAAATACCCATCGGGATCAATTAGCATCGACCCTGAGGGGTACTCTGATGCATTGGGTAAATAGTCCTGATTGTAATTAAGCCAATCATCCTTGCAGAACACCCCTCACTGCAGTGGAGCAAATCTGGTTCTGCTCTTTCTCGCCAGATGGCAGCACAATTCAGTCTGGAGATAATTCCCAAGCCAGCCGGACAAATTCGACGCCTTAAAGCAGGCATAAAGTAGTTGCCCAATCATAAGTCTCTGCTTAAAGTGGCCCATGGTCGATCAGCCATGTAGGTTCTCCATGCGTGTGGGAAGAGAGGCCGACAAAGGACACGCGTTCCCAGTCGTACGGCTTGGACACCATATCCGTGGTGAAAAACATTGTACATAGCCTGGCACTGACCCCGGCAGCTCATGCTTCCCTGGCACAGCAGACACCGTGATCTATGCGGCAGTTCTCCCAGAGATAGGAGAAGAAGAGGATACCAATCCCATAAATACAACAAAGAAACAGTGGAAAAAAAAAATCAAGACGAAAGTGAAAGAGGAGCAAGAACGGAAAATGAAAGAAAGCGGAAAGGACAAAAGCAAATACCAACACCTACTAGCTAACACAGAAGATAACAACAAGGGAGCAGCAAATTACCTGACCACCCAAACAAGAATCAATACCAGCAACACATTTAAGGCTAGGACGAGAATGATGGAAATAAAAGGAAACTTCAGAAATATGTTCCATGATAAAATATGCAGGGGGTGTGGCCAAAAAGAAGAAACACAGGAACATATACTACAAGAATGCGAAGGACTACATACCAACGAAGACACAAAAATAACACCAAAACAACTCTACACAGAGGACAAAGAAGAAATAAAAACAACAGCAAAAAAAAATTAAAAGGATAACGAAGACCATCAAACAGTGGAAAGAACAACAACTGAAATAAAAACCTAAAAAACAAAAAAACAAAAACAAAGAAGCAGTACTGAAAATACTACTTCGAAGCGTAGCCCGTCACGACACCACGTGACTGAGCTCCCTGACCAATCAGGGAAGACGCCGAGGAAAGGAAAGGGCGAGGCCCCTCCATTGCACTAGGGTTGGGTTGACGCTTGCGATCATCCCAAATGTGGATGACTCGGGTGCACAGCGTCCGCGCTATCCCCTGACGTCTAAACCAAAGTAAAAAGAAGCCATCTCTCGCTCTCGAACCCCGTTCCCCAGGCATGTCGATGCAGCATGCACACATGTCCTCTCCCTGATTCCAAACTGCCGTGTTCGCCCGCCTCTGTAGACCTTGATATTTGTGCGATTTGAAATCTGCGAAATCCGGCACGGAGCTAAGGAATCAGACATCGCAGCACAGCTCCCGTCGACGACACTGCACTCATTGCCCTGGCCGTAGCGCTCCCGGAGCCGCGCGTCCGCCATTCTAGCACCGTGTAAATGATAACGCGGGCCCATATATATGTATATTCCATTTTCGGCACCAGCATGAACGATAGGACCACCCTAGCATGCCCCTCCCACCCCTCTCTATGTACTTCTGATGCCATCAGGCAGGCATGGCGTTGCTAAAATACCAGGAGTGCCCTTCTGAGGGCAGGCCTGCTCTTTGCCACGGCCGGTTGTGTAGCACGATAAAATATAATATACGCCATGTGCGAAGTGAAATGTCCCCACTGCTCCATTGGGCATTGCCATGGTCCTGGGCTGTTTCAGTATGTACAGAGCCTTTTCAGTCTGACCAGAGCACAAGTCTAGAGGGCTGGTCAGTTGCTGAATCCCCCGCCAGAGGGCAGGGCATGGTGGTAGTGGATGGCTTTGAACAACTTCCCTGCTTCAATTTCGCCACAGGAAGCTCAATCTAACATTAAATACCCATCGGGATCAATTAGCATCGACCCTGAGGGGTACTCTGATGCATTGGGTAAATAGTCCTGATTGTAATTAAGCCAATCATCCTTGCAGAACACCCCTCCCTGCAGTGGAGCAAATCTGGTTCCGCTCTTTCTCGCCAGATGGCAGCACAATTCAGTCTGGAGATAATTCCCAAGCCAGCCGGACAAATTCGACGCCTTAAAGCAGGCATAAAGTAGTTGCCCCATCATAAGTCTCTGCTTAAAGTGGCCCATGGTCGATCAGCCATGTAGGTTCTTCATGCGTGTGGGAAGAGAGGCCGACAAAGGACACGCGTTCCCCGTCGTACGGCTTGGACACCACATCCGTGGTGAAAAACATTGTGTACACATAGCCTGGCACTGACCCCGGCAGCTCATGCTTCCCTGGCACAGCAGACACCGTGATCTATGCGGCAGTTCTCCCAGGCCGAGGCCCCTCCATTGCACATCGGTTGGGTTGACGCTTGCGATCATCCCAAATGTGGATGACTCGGGTGCACAGCGTCCGCGCTATCCCCTGACGTCTAAACCAAAGTAAAAAGAAGCCATCTCTCGCTCTCGAACCCCGTTCCCCAGGCACGTCGATGCAGCATGCACAAATGTCCTCTCCCTGATTCCAAACTGCCGTGTTCGCCCGCCTCTGTAGACCTTGATATTTGTGCGATTTGAAATCTGCGAAATCCGGCACGGAGCTAAGGAATCGGACATCGCAGCACAGCTCCCGTCGACGACGCTGCGCTCATTGCCCTGGCCGTAGCGCTCCCGGAGCCGCGCGTCCGCCATTCTAGCACCGTGTAAATGTTAACGCGGGCCCATATAATTATATGTATATTCCATTTTCGGCACCAGCATGAACGATAGGACCACCCTAGCATGCCCCTCCCACCCCTCTCTATGTACTTCTGATGCCATCAGGCAGGCATGGCGTTGCTAAAATACCAGGAGTGCCCTTCTGAGGGCAGGCCTGCTCCTTGCCACGGCCGGTTGTGTAGCACGATAAAATATAATATACGCCATGTGCGAAGTGAAATGTCCCCACTGCTCCATTGGGCATTGCCATGGTCCTGGGCTGTTTCAGTATGTACAGAGCCTTTTCAGTCTGACCAGAGCACAAGTCTAGAGGGCTGGTCAGTTGCTGAATCCCCCGCCAGAGGGCAGGGCATGGTGGCAGTGGATGGCTTTGAACAACTTCCCTGCTTCAATTTCGCCACAGGAAGCTCAATCTAACATTAAATACCCATCGGGATCAATTAGCATCGACCCTGAGGGGTACTCTGATGCATTGGGTAAATAGTCCTGATTGTAATTAAGCCAATCATCCTTGCATAACACCCCTCACTGCAGTGGAGCAAATCTGGTTCTGCTCTTTCTCGCCAGATGGCAGCACAATTCAGTCTGGAGATAATTCCCAAGCCAGCCGGACAAATTCGACGCCTTAAAGCAGGCATAAAGTAGTTGCCCAATCATAAGTCTCTGCTTAAAGTGGCCCATGGTCGATCAGCCATGTAGGTTTTCCATGCGTGTGGGAAGAGAGGCCGACAAAGGACACGCGTTCCCCGTCGTACGGCTTGGACACCATATCCGTGGTGAAAAACATTGTACATAGCCTGGCACTGACCCCGGCAGCTCATGCTTCCCTGGCACAGCAGACACCGTGATCTATGCGGCAGTTCTCCCAGGGTGAGGCCCCTCCATTGCACTAGGGTTGGGTTGACGCTTGCGATCATCCCAAATGTGGATGACTCGGGTGCACAGCGTCCGCGCTATCCCCTGACGTCTAAACCAAAGTAAAAAGAAGCCATCTCTCGCTCTCGAACCCCGTTCCCAAGGCACGTCGATGCAGCATGCACACATGTCCTCTCCCTGATTCCAAACTGCCGTGTTCGCCCGCCTCTGTAGACCTTGATATTTGTGCGATTTGAAATCTGCGAAATCCGGCACAGAGCTAAGGAATCGGACATCGCAGCACAGCTCCCGTCGACGACGCTGCGCTCATTGCCCTGGCCGTAGCGCTCCCGGAGCCGCGCGTCCGCCATTCTAGCACCGTGTAAATGTTAACGCGGGCCCATATATATGTATATTCCATTTTCGGCACCAGCATGAACGATAGGACCACCCTAGCATGCCCCTCCCACCCCTCTCTATGTACTTCTGATGCCATCAGGCAGGCATGGCGTTGCTAAAATACCAGGAGTGCCCTTCTGAGGGCAGGCCTGCTCCTTGCTACGGCCGGTTGTGTAGCACGATAAAATATAATATACGCCATGTGCGAAGTGAAATGTCCCCACTGCTCCATTGGGCATTGCCATGGTCCTGGGCTGTTTCAGTATGTACAGAGCCTTTTCAGTCTGACCAGAGCACAAGTCTAGAGGGCTGGTCAGTTGCTGAATCCCCCGCCAGAGGGCAGGGCATGGTGGCAGTGGATGGCTTTGAACAACTTCCCTGCTTCAATTTCGCCACAGGAAGCTCAATCTAACATTAAATACCCATCGGGATCAATTAGCATCGACCCTGAGGGGTACTCTGATGCATTGGGTAAATAGTCCTGATTGTAATTAAGCCAATCATCCTTGCAGAACACCCCTCCCTGCAGTGGAGCAAATCTGGTTCCGCTCTTTCTCGCCAGATGGCAGCACAATCCAGTCTGGAGATAATTCCCAAGCCAGCCGGACAAATTCGACGCCTTAAAGCAGGCATAAAGTAGTCGCCCCATCATAAGTCTCTGCTTAAAGTGGCCCACGGTCGATAAGCCATGTAGGTTCTCCATGCGTGTGGGAAGAGAGGCCGACAAAGGACACGCATTCCCCGTCGTACGGCTTGGACACCACATCCGTGGTGAAACACATTGTACATAGCCTGGCACTGACCCCGGCAGCTCATTCTTCCCTGGCACAGCAGACACCGTGATCTATGCGGCAGTTCTCCCAGGCCGAGGCCCCTCCATTGCACTAGGGTTGGGTTGACGCTTGCGATCATCCCAAATGTGGATGACTCGGGTGCACAGCGTCCGCGCTATCCCCTGACGTCTAAACCAAAGTAAAAAGAAGCCATCTCTCGCTCTCGAACCCCGTTCCCCAGGCACGTCGATGCAGCATGCACACATGTCCTCTCCCTGATTCCAAACTGCCGTGTTCGCCCGCCTCTTTAGACCTTGATATTTGTGCGATTTGAAATCTGCGAAATCCGGCACGGAGCTAAGGAATCGGACATCGCAGCACAGCTCCCGTCGACGACGCTGCACTCATTGCCCTGGCCGTAGCGCTCCCGGAGCCGCGCGTCCGCCATTCTAGCACCGTGTAAATGTTAACGCGGGCCCATATATATGTATATTCCATTTTCGGCACCAGCATGAACGATAGGACCACCCTAGCATGCCCCTCCCACCCCTCTCTATGTACTTCTGATGCCATCAGGCAGGCATGGCGTTGCTAAAATACCAGGAGTGCCCTTCTGAGGGCAGGCCTGCTCCTTGCCACGGCCGGTTGTGTAGCACGATAAAATATAATATACGCCATGTGCGAAGTGAAATGTCCCCACTGCTCCATTGGGCATTGCCATGGTCCTGGGCTGTTTCAGTATGTACAGAGCCTTTTCAGTCTGACCAGAGCACAAGTCTAGAGGGCTGGTCAGTTGCTGAATCCCCCGCCAGAGGGCAGGGCATGGTGGCAGTGGATGGCTTTGAACAACTTCCCTGCTTCAATTTCGCCACAGGAAGCTCAATCTAACATTAAATACCCATCGGGTCAATTAGCATCGACCCTGAGGGGTACTCTGATGCATTGGGTAAATAGTCATGATGGTTGATGCATGCGATCATCCCAAATGTGGATGACTTGGGTGCACAGCGTCCGCGCTATCCCCTGACGTCTAAACCAAAGTAAAAAGAAGCCATCTCTCGCTCTCGAACCCCGTTCCCCAGGCACGTCGATGCAGCATGCACACATGTCCTCTCCCTGATTCCAAACTGCCGTGTTCGCCCGCCTCTGTAGACCTTGATATTTGTGCGATTTGAAATCTGCGAAATCCGGCACGGAGCTAAGGAATCGGACATCGCAGCACAGCTCCCGTCGACGACGCTGCGCTCATTGCCCTGGCCGTAGCGCTCCCGGAGCCGCGCGTCCGCCATTCTAGCACCGTGTAAATGTTAACGCGGGCCCATATATATGTATATTCCATTTTCGGCACCAGCATGAACGATAGGACCACCCTAGCATGCCCCTCCCACCCCTCTCTATGTACTTCTGATGCCATCAGGCAGGCATGGCGTTGCTAAAATACCAGGAGTGCCCTTCTGAGGGCAGGCCTGCTCCTTGCCACGGCCGGTTGTGTAGCACGATAAAATATAATATACGCCATGTGCGAAGTGAAATGTCCCCACTGCTCCATTGGGCATTGCCATGGTCCTGGGCTGTTTCAGTATGTACAGAGCCTTTTCAGTCTGACCAGAGCACAAGTCTAGAGGGCTGGTCAGTTGCTGAATCCCCCGCCAGAGGGCAGGGCATGGTGGCAGTGGATGGCTTTGAACAACTTCCCTGCTTCAATTTCGCCACAGGAAGCTCAATCTAACATTAAATACCCATCGGGATCAATTAGCATCGACCCTGAGGGGTACTCTGATGCATTGGGTAAATAGTCCTGATTGTAATTAAGCCAATCATCCTTGCAGAACACCCCTCCCTGCAGTGGAGCAAATCTGGTTCCGCTCTTTCTCGCCAGATGGCAGCACAATCCAGTCTGGAGATAATTCCCAAGCCAGCCGGACAAATTCGACGCCTTAAAGCAGGCATAAAGTAGTCGCCCCATCATAAGTCTCTGCTTAAAGTGGCCCATGGTCGATCAGCCATGTAGGTTCTCCATGCGTGTGGGAAGAGAGGCCGACAAAGGACACGCGTTCCCCGTCGTACGGCTTGGACACCACATCCGTGGTGAAAAACATTGTACATAGCCTGGCACTGACCCCGGCAGCTCATTCTTCCCTGGCACAGCAGACACCGTGATCTATGCGGCAGTTCTCCCAGGCCGAGGCCCCTCCATTGCACTAGGGTTGGGTTGACGCTTGCGATCATCCCAAATGTGGATGACTCGGGTGCACAGCGTCCGCGCTATCCCCTGACGTCTAAACCAAAGTAAAAAGAAGCCATCTCTCGCTCTCGAACCCCGTTCCCCAGGCACGTCGATGCAGCATGCACACATGTCCTCTCCCTGATTCCAAACTGCCGTGTTCGCCCGCCTCTGTAGACCTTGATATTTGTGCGATTTGAAATCTGCGAAATCCGGCACGGAGCTAAGGAATCGGACATCGCAGCACAGCTCCCGTCGACGACGCTGCACTCATTGCCCTGGCCGTAGCGCTCCCGGAGCCACGCGTCCGCCATTCTAGCACCGTGTAAATGTTAACGCGGGCCCATATATATGTATATTCCATTTTCGGCACCAGCATGAACGATAGGACCACCCTAGCATGCCCCTCCCACCCCTCTCTATGTACTTCTGATGCCATCAGGCAGGCATGGCGTTGCTAAAATACCAGGAGTGCCCTTCTGAGGGCAGGCCTGCTCCTTGCTACGGCTGGTTGTGTAGCACGATAAAATATAATATACGCCATGTGCGAAGTGAAATGTCCCCACTGCTCCATTGGGCATTGCCATGGTCCTGGGCTGTTTCAGTATGTACAGAGCCTTTTCAGTCTGACCAGAGCACAAGTCTAGAGGGCTGGTCAGTTGCTGAATCCCCCGCCAGAGGGCAGGGCATGGTGGCAGTGGATGGCTTTGAACAACTTCCCTGCTTCAATTTCGCCACAGGAAGCTCAATCTAACATTAAATACCCATCGGGATCAATTAGCATCGACCCTGAGGGGTACTCTGATGCATTGGGTAAATAGTCCTGATTGTAATTAAGCCAATCATCCTTGCAGAACACCCCTCCCTGCAGTGGAGCAAATCTGGTTCCGCTCTTTCTCGCCAGATGGCAGCACAATCCAGTCTGGAGATAATTCCCAAGCCAGCCGGACAAATTCGACGCCTTAAAGCAGGCATAAAGTAGTCGCCCCATCATAAGTCTCTGCTTAAAGTGGCCCACGGTCGATAAGCCATGTAGGTTCTCCATGCGTGTGGGAAGAGAGGCCGACAAAGGACACGCGTTCCCCGTCGTACGGCTTGGACACCACATCCGTGGTGAAACACATTGTACATAGCCTGGCACTGACCCCGGCAGCTCATTCTTCCCTGGCACAGCAGACACCGTGATCTATGCGGCAGTTCTCCCAGGCCGAGGCCCCTCCATTGCACATCGGTTGGGTTGACGCTTGCGATCATCCCAAATGTGGATGACTCGGGTGCACAGCGTCCGCGCTATCCCCTGACGTCTAAACCAAAGTAAAAAGAAGCCATCTCTCGCTCTCGAACCCCGTTCCCCAGGCACGTCGATGCAGCATGCACACATGTCCTCTCCCTGATTCCAAACTGCCGTGTTCGCCCGCCTCTTTAGACCTTGATATTTGTGCGATTTGAAATCTGCGAAATCCGGCACGGAGCTAAGGAATCGGACATCGCAGCACAGCTCCCGTCGACGACGCTGCACTCATTGCCCTGGCCGTAGCGCTCCCGGAGCCGCGCGTCCGCCATTCTAGCACCGTGTAAATGTTAACGCGGGCCCATATATATGTATATTCCATTTTCGGCACCAGCATGAACGATAGGACCACCCTAGCATGCCCCTCCCACCCCTCTCTATGTACTTCTGATGCCATCAGGCAGGCATGGCGTTGCTAAAATACCAGGAGTGCCCTTCTGAGGGCAGGCCTGCTCCTTGCTACGGCCGGTTGTGTAGCACGATAAAATATAATATACGCCATGTGCGAAGTGAAATGTCCCCACTGCTCCATTGGGCATTGCCATGGTCCTGGGCTGTTTCAGTATGTACAGAGCCTTTTCAGTCTGACCAGAGCACAAGTCTAGAGGGCTGGTCAGTTGCTGAATCCCCCGCCAGAGGGCAGGGCATGGTGGCAGTGGATGGCTTTGAACAACTTCCCTGCTTCAATTTCGCCACAGGAAGCTCAATCTAACATTAAATACCCATCGGGATCAATTAGCATCGACCCTGAGGGGTACTCTGATGCATTGGGTAAATAGTCCTGATTGTAATTAAGCCAATCATCCTTGCAGAACACCCCTCCCTGCAGTGGAGCAAATCTGGTTCCGCTCTTTCTCGCCAGATGGCAGCACAATCCAGTCTGGAGATAATTCCCAAGCCAGCCGGACAAATTCGACGCCTTAAAGCAGGCATAAAGTAGTCGCCCCATCATAAGTCTCTGCTTAAAGTGGCCCACGGTCGATAAGCCATGTAGGTTCTCCATGCGTGTGGGAAGAGAGGCCGACAAAGGACACGCGTTCCCCGTCGTACGGCTTGGACACCACATCCGTGGTGAAACACATTGTACATAGCCTGGCACTGACCCCGGCAGCTCATTCTTCCCTGGCACAGCAGACACCGTGATCTATGCGGCAGTTCTCCCAGGCCGAGGCCCCTCCATTGCACATCGGTTGGGTTGACGCTTGCGATCATCCCAAATGTGGATGACTCGGGTGCACAGCGTCCGCGCTATCCCCTGACGTCTAAACCAAAGTAAAAAGAAGCCATCTCTCGCTCTCGAACCCCGTTCCCCAGGCACGTCGATGCAGCATGCACACATGTCCTCTCCCTGATTCCAAACTGCCGTGTTCGCCCGCCTCTTTAGACCTTGATATTTGTGCGATTTGAAATCTGCGAAATCCGGCACGGAGCTAAGGAATCGGACATCGCAGCACAGCTCCCGTCGACGACGCTGCACTCATTGCCCTGGCCGTAGCGCTCCCGGAGCCGCGCGTCCGCCATTCTAGCACCGTGTAAATGTTAACGCGGGCCCATATATATGTATATTCCATTTTCGGCACCAGCATGAACGATAGGACCACCCTAGCATGCCCCTCCCACCCCTCTCTATGTACTTCTGATGCCATCAGGCAGGCATGGCGTTGCTAAAATACCAGGAGTGCCCTTCTGAGGGCAGGCCTGCTCCTTGCCACGGCCGGTTGTGTAGCACGATAAAATATAATATACGCCATGTGCGAAGTGAAATGTCCCCACTGCTCCATTGGGCATTGCCATGGTCCTGGGCTGTTTCAGTATGTACAGAGCCTTTTCAGTCTGACCAGAGCACAAGTCTAGAGGGCTGGTCAGTTGCTGAATCCCCCGCCAGAGGGCAGGGCATGGTGGCAGTGGATGGCTTTGAACAACTTCCCTGCTTCAATTTCGCCACAGGAAGCTCAATCTAACATTAAATACCCATCGGGATCAATTAGCATCGACCCTGAGGGGTACTCTGATGCATTGGGTAAATAGTCCTGATTGTAATTAAGCCAATCATCCTTGCAGAACACCCCTCCCTGCAGTGGAGCAAATCTGGTTCCGCTCTTTCTCGCCAGATGGCAGCACAATCCAGTCTGGAGATAATTCCCAAGCCAGCCGGACAAATTCGACGCCTTAAAGCAGGCATAAAGTAGTCGCCCCATCATAAGTCTCTGCTTAAAGTGGCCCACGGTCGATAAGCCATGTAGGTTCTCCATGCGTGTGGGAAGAGAGGCCGACAAAGGACACGCGTTCCCCGTCGTACGGCTTGGACACCACATCCGTGGTGAAACACATTGTACATAGCCTGGCACTGACCCCGGCAGCTCATTCTTCCCTGGCACAGCAGACACCGTGATCTATGCGGCAGTTCTCCCAGGCCGAGGCCCCTCCATTGCACATCGGTTGGGTTGACGCTTGCGATCATCCCAAATGTGGATGACTCGGGTGCACAGCGTCCGCGCTATCCCCTGACGTCTAAACCAAAGTAAAAAGAAGCCATCTCTCGCTCTCGAACCCCGTTCCCCAGGCACGTCGATGCAGCATGCACACATGTCCTCTCCCTGATTCCAAACTGCCGTGTTCGCCCGCCTCTTTAGACCTTGATATTTGTGCGATTTGAAATCTGCGAAATCCGGCACGGAGCTAAGGAATCGGACATCGCAGCACAGCTCCCGTCGACGACGCTGCACTCATTGCCCTGGCCGTAGCGCTCCCGGAGCCGCGCGTCCGCCATTCTAGCACCGTGTAAATGTTAACGCGGGCCCATATATATGTATATTCCATTTTCGGCACCAGCATGAACGATAGGACCACCCTAGCATGCCCCTCCCACCCCTCTCTATGTACTTCTGATGCCATCAGGCAGGCATGGCGTTGCTAAAATACCAGGAGTGCCCTTCTGAGGGCAGGCCTGCTCCTTGCCACGGCCGGTTGTGTAGCACGATAAAATATAATATACGCCATGTGCGAAGTGAAATGTCCCCACTGCTCCATTGGGCATTGCCATGGTCCTGGGCTGTTTCAGTATGTACAGAGCCTTTTCAGTCTGACCAGAGCACAAGTCTAGAGGGCTGGTCAGTTGCTGAATCCCCCGCCAGAGGGCAGGGCATGGTGGCAGTGGATGGCTTTGAACAACTTCCCTGCTTCAATTTCGCCACAGGAAGCTCAATCTAACATTAAATACCCATCGGGATCAATTAGCATCGACCCTGAGGGGTACTCTGATGCATTGGGTAAATAGTCCTGATTGTAATTAAGCCAATCATCCTTGCAGAACACCCCTCCCTGCAGTGGAGCAAATCTGGTTCCGCTCTTTCTCGCCAGATGGCAGCACAATCCAGTCTGGAGATAATTCCCAAGCCAGCCGGACAAATTCGACGCCTTAAAGCAGGCATAAAGTAGTCGCCCCATCATAAGTCTCTGCTTAAAGTGGCCCACGGTCGATAAGCCATGTAGGTTCTCCATGCGTGTGGGAAGAGAGGCCGACAAAGGACACGCGTTCCCCGTCGTACGGCTTGGACACCACATCCGTGGTGAAACACATTGTACATAGCCTGGCACTGACCCCGGCAGCTCATTCTTCCCTGGCACAGCAGACACCGTGATCTATGCGGCAGTTCTCCCAGGCCGAGGCCCCTCCATTGCACATCGGTTGGGTTGACGCTTGCGATCATCCCAAATGTGGATGACTCGGGTGCACAGCGTCCGCGCTATCCCCTGACGTCTAAACCAAAGTAAAAAGAAGCCATCTCTCGCTCTCGAACCCCGTTCCCCAGGCACGTCGATGCAGCATGCACACATGTCCTCTCCCTGATTCCAAACTGCCGTGTTCGCCCGCCTCTTTAGACCTTGATATTTGTGCGATTTGAAATCTGCGAAATCCGGCACGGAGCTAAGGAATCGGACATCGCAGCACAGCTCCCGTCGACGACGCTGCACTCATTGCCCTGGCCGTAGCGCTCCCGGAGCCGCGCGTCCGCCATTCTAGCACCGTGTAAATGTTAACGCGGGCCCATATATATGTATATTCCATTTTCGGCACCAGCATGAACGATAGGACCACCCTAGCATGCCCCTCCCACCCCTCTCTATGTACTTCTGATGCCATCAGGCAGGCATGGCGTTGCTAAAATACCAGGAGTGCCCTTCTGAGGGCAGGCCTGCTCCTTGCCACGGCCGGTTGTGTAGCACGATAAAATATAATATACGCCATGTGCGAAGTGAAATGTCCCCACTGCTCCATTGGGCATTGCCATGGTCCTGGGCTGTTTCAGTATGTACAGAGCCTTTTCAGTCTGACCAGAGCACAAGTCTAGAGGGCTGGTCAGTTGCTGAATCCCCCGCCAGAGGGCAGGGCATGGTGGCAGTGGATGGCTTTGAACAACTTCCCTGCTTCAATTTCGCCACAGGAAGCTCAATCTAACATTAAATACCCATCGGGATCAATTAGCATCGACCCTGAGGGGTACTCTGATGCATTGGGTAAATAGTCCTGATTGTAATTAAGCCAATTATCCTTGCAGAACACCCCTCCCTGCAGTGGAGCAAATCTGGTTCCGCTCTTTCTCGCCAGATGGCAGCACAATCCAGTCTGGAGATAATTCCCAAGCCAGCCGGACAAATTCGACGCCTTAAAGCAGGCATAAAGTAGTCGCCCCATCATAAGTCTCTGCTTAAAGTGGCCCACGGTCAATAAGCCATGTAGGTTCTCCATGCGTGTGGGAAGAGAGGCAGACAAAGGACACGCGTTCCCCGTCGTACGGCTTGGACACCACATCCGTGGTGAAACACATTGTACATAGCCTGGCACTGACCCCGGCAGCTCATTCTTCCCTGGCACAGCAGACACCGTGATCTATGCGGCAGTTCTCCCAGGCCGAGGCCCCTCCATTGCACATCGGTTGGGTTGACGCTTGCGATCATCCCAAATGTGGATGACTCGGGTGCACAGCGTCCGCGCTATCCCCTGACGTCTAAACCAAAGTAAAAAGAAGCCATCTCTCGCTCTCGAACCCCGTTCCCCAGGCACGTCGATGCAGCATGCACACATGTCCTCTCCCTGATTCCAAACTGCCGTGTTCGCCCGCCTCTTTAGACCTTGATATTTGTGCGATTTGAAATCTGCGAAATCCGGCACGGAGCTAAGGAATCGGACATCGCAGCACAGCTCCCGTCGACGACGCTGCACTCATTGCCCTGGCCGTAGCGCTCCCGGAGCCGCGCGTCCGCCATTCTAGCACCGTGTAAATGTTAACGCGGGCCCATATATATGTATATTCCATTTTCGGCACCAGCATGAACGATAGGACCACCCTAGCATGCCCCTCCCACCCCTCTCTATGTACTTCTGATGCCATCAGGCAGGCATGGCGTTGCTAAAATACCAGGAGTGCCCTTCTGAGGGCAGGCCTGCTCCTTGCCACGGCCGGTTGTGTAGCACGATAAAATATAATATACGCCATGTGCGAAGTGAAATGTCCCCACTGCTCCATTGGGCATTGCCATGGTCCTGGGCTGTTTCAGTATGTACAGAGCCTTTTCAGTCTGACCAGAGCACAAGTCTAGAGGGCTGGTCAGTTGCTGAATCCCCCGCCAGAGGGCAGGGCATGGTGGCAGTGGATGGCTTTGAACAACTTCCCTGCTTCAATTTCGCCACAGGAAGCTCAATCTAACATTAAATACCCATCGGGATCAATTAGCATCGACCCTGAGGGGTACTCTGATGCATTGGGTAAATAGTCCTGATTGTAATTAAGCCAATCATCCTTGCAGAACACCCCTCCCTGCAGTGGAGCAAATCTGGTTCCCCTCTTTCTCGCCAGATGGCAGCACAATCCAGTCTGGAGATAATTCCCAAGCCAGCCGGACAAATTCGACGCCTTAAAGCAGGCATAAAGTAGTCGCCCCATCATAAGTCTCTGCTTAAAGTGGCCCACGGTCGATAAGCCATGTAGGTTCTCCATGCGTGTGGGAAGAGAGGCCGACAAAGGACACGCGTTCCCCGTCGTACGGCTTGGACACCACATCCGTGGTGAAAAACATTGTACATAGCCTGGCACTGACCCCGGCAGCTCATTCTTCCCTGGCACAGCAGACACCGTGATCTATGCGGCAGTTCTCCCAGGCCGAGGCCCCTCCATTGCACATTGGTTGGGTTGACGCTTGCGATCATCCCAAATGTGGATGACTCGGGTGCACAGCGTCCGCGCTATCCCCTGACGTCTAAACCAAAGTAAAAAGAAGCCATCTCTCGCTCTCGAACCCCGTTCCCCAGGCACGTCGATGCAGCATGCACACATGTCCTCTCCCTGATTCCAAACTGCCGTGTTCGCCCGCCTCTGTAGACCTTGATATTTGTGCGATTTGAAATCTGCGAAATCCGGCACGGAGCTAAGGAATCGGACATCGCAGCACAGCTCCCGTCGACGACGCTGCACTCATTGCCCTGGCCGTAGCGCTCCCGGAGCCGCGCGTCCGCCATTCTAGCACCGTGTAAATGTTAACGCGGGCCCATATATATGTATATTCCATTTTCGGCACCAGCATGAACGATAGGACCACCCTAGCATGCCCCTCCCACCCCTCTCTATGTACTTCTGATGCCATCAGGCAGGCATGGCGTTGCTAAAATACCAGGAGTGCCCTTCTGAGGGCAGGCCTGCTCCTTGCCACGGCCGGTTGTGTAGCACGATAAAATATAATATACGCCATGTGCGAAGTGAAATGTCCCCACTGCTCCATTGGGCATTGCCATGGTCCTGGGCTGTTTCAGTATGTACAGAGCCTTTTCAGTCTGACCAGAGCACAAGTCTAGAGGGCTGGTCAGTTGCTGAATCCCCCGCCAGAGGGCAGGGCATGGTGGCAGTGGATGGCTTTGAACAACTTCCCTGCTTCAATTTCGCCACAGGAAGCTCAATCTAACATTAAATACCCATCGGGATCAATTTGCATCGACCCTGAGGGGTACTCTGATGCATTGGGTAAATAGTCCTGATTGTAATTAAGCCAATCATCCTTGCAGAACACCCCTCCCTGCAGTGGAGCAAATCTGGTTCCGCTCTTTCTCGCCAGATGGCAGCACAATCCAGTCTGGAGATAATTCCCAAGCCAGCCGGACAAATTCGACGCCTTAAAGCAGGCATAAAGTAGTCGCCCCATCATAAGTCTCTGCTTAAAGTGGCCCACGGTCGATAAGCCATGTAGGTTTTCCATGCGTGTGGGAAGAGAGGCCGACAAAGGACACGCGTTCCCCGTCGTACGGCTTGGACACCACATCCGTGGTGAAACACATTGTACATAGCCTGGCACTGACCCCGGCAGCTCATTCTTCCCTGGCACAGCAGACACCGTGATCTATGCGGCAGTTCTCCCAGGCCGAGGCCCCTCCATTGCACATCGGTTGGGTTGACGCTTGCGATCATCCCAAATGTGGATGACTCGGGTGCACAGCGTCCGCGCTATCCCCTGACGTCTAAACCAAAGTAAAAAGAAGCCATCTCTCGCTCTCGAACCCCGTTCCCCAGGCACGTCGATGCAGCATGCACACATGTCCTCTCCCTGATTCCAAACTGCCGTGTTCGCCCGCCTCTTTAGACCTTGATATTTGTGCGATTTGAAATCTGCGAAATCCGGCACGGAGCTAAGGAATCGGACATCGCAGCACAGCTCCCGTCGACGACGCTGCACTCATTGCCCTGGCCGTAGCGCTCCCGGAGCCGCGCGTCCGCCATTCTAGCACCGTGTAAATGTTAACGCGGGCCCATATATATGTACATTCCATTTTCGGCACCAGCATGAACGATAGGACCACCCTAGCATGCCCCTCCCACCCCTCTCTATGTACTTCTGATGCCATCAGGCAGGCATGGCGTTGCTAAAATACCAGGAGTGCCCTTCTGAGGGCAGGCCTGCTCCTTGCCACGGCCGGTTGTGTAGCACGATAAAATATAATATACGCCATGTGCGAAGTGAAATGTCCCCACTGCTCCATTGGGCATTGCCATGGTCCTGGGCTGTTTCAGTATGTACAGAGCCTTTTCAGTCTGACCAGAGCACAAGTCTAGAGGGCTGGTCAGTTGCTGAATACCCCGCCAGAGGGCAGGGCATGGTGGCAGTGGATGGCTTTGAACAACTTCCCTGCTTCAATTTCGCCACTGGAAGCTCAATCTAACATTAAATACCCATCGGGATCAATTAGCATCGACCCTGAGGGGTACTCTGATGCATTGGGTAAATAGTCCTGATTGTAATTAAGCCAATCATCCTTGCAGAACACCCCTCCCTGCAGTGGAGCAAATCTGGTTCCGCTCTTTCTCGCCAGATGGCAGCACAATCCAGTCTGGAGATAATTCCCAAGCCAGCCGGACAAATTCGACGCCTTAAAGCAGGCATAAAGTAGTCGCCCCATCATAAGTCTCTGCTTAAAGTGGCCCATGGTCGATCAGCCATGTAGGTTCTCCATGCGTGTGGGAAGAGAGGCCGACAAAGGACACGCGTTCCCCGTCGTGCGGCTTGGACACCACATCCGTGGTGAAAAACAATGTACATAGCCTGGCACTGACCCCGGCAGCTCATGCTTACCTGGCACAGCAGACACCGTGATCTATGCGGCAGTTCTCCCAGGGCGAGGCCCCTCCATTGCACTACGGTTGGGTTGACGCTTGCGATCATCCCAAATGTTGATGACTCGGGTGCACAGCGTCCGTGCTATCCCCTGACGTCTAAACCAAAGTAAAAAGAAGCCATCTCTCGCTCTCGAACCCCGTTCCCCAGGCACGTCGATGCAGCATGCACAAATGTCCTCTCCCTGATTCCAAACTGCCGTGTTCGCCCGCCTCTGTAGACCTTGATATTTGTGCGATTTGAAATCTGCGAAATCCGGCACGGAGCTAAGGAATCGGACATCGCAGCACAGCTCCCGCGACCACGCTGCACTCATTGCCCTGGCCGTAGCGCTCCCGGAGCCGCGCGTCCGCCATTCTAGCACCGTGTAAATGTTAACGCGGGCCCATATATATGTATATTCCATTTTCGGCACCAGCATGAACGATAGGACCACCCTAGCATGCCCCTCCCAACCCTCTCTATGTACTTCTGATGCCATCAGGCAGGCATGGCGTTGCTAAAATACCAGGAGTGCCCTTCTGAGGGCAGGCCTGCTCCTTGCCACGGCCGGTTGTGTAGCACGATAAAATATAATATACGCCATGTGCGAAGTGAAATGTCCCCACTGCTCCATTGGGCATTGCCATGGTCCTGGGCTGTTTCAGTATGTACAGAGCCTTTTCAGTCTGACCAGAGCACAAGTCTAGAGGGCTGGTCAGTTGCTGAATCCCCCGCCAGAGGGCAGGGCATGGTGGCAGTGGATGGCTTTGAACAACTTCCCTGCTTCAATTTCGCCACAGGAAGCTCAATCTAACATTAAATACCCATCGGGATCAATTAGCATCGACCCTGAGGGGTACTCTGATGCATTGGGTAAATAGTCCTGATTGTAATTAAGCCAATCATCCTTGCAGAACACCCCTCCCTGCAGTGGAGCAAATCTGGTTCCGCTCTTTCTCGCCAGATGGCAGCACAATCCAGTCTGGAGATAATTCCCAAGCCAGCCGGACAAATTCGACGCCTTAAAGCAGGCATAAAGTAGTCGCCCCATCATAA
Source organism: Harmothoe impar (assembly GCA_947462335.1). Taxonomy (NCBI): domain Eukaryota; kingdom Metazoa; phylum Annelida; class Polychaeta; order Phyllodocida; family Polynoidae; genus Harmothoe; species Harmothoe impar. The sequence continues at coordinate 28,109,668 of OX381714.1, read as the reverse complement.
GTCTCTGCTTAAAGTGGCCCACGGTCGATCAGCCATGTAGGTTCTCCATGCGTGTGGGAAGAGAGGCCGACAAAGGACACGCGTTCCCCGTCGTACGGCTTGGACACCACATCCGTGGTGAAAAACATTGTACATAGCCTGGCACTGCCCCCGGCAGCTCATTCTTCCCTGGCACAGCAGACACCGTGATCTATGCGGCGGTTCCCCCTGTCTGTCAGTAAGTATCTGCCCCTGTCCTGAGTCCATTCCTCTTGGGAGCCAACTCTGCGGAGTTCCCATTTGCGGTGGATAAGGACCGTCCCGAGGCTATACCTCTAGGGAGTAAACTGTTCGCAGGTCCCTTTTGCGGTAGCTAGGGGCACTGTCGTAGCAACATGGACGACAGCCTCATCACCCCTGGCCAGGGGACCCCACCCGACGACCGGGGCAGCAACGAGAGCCCGGAGGGGCTGACGCAGCAGGTGGAGGCCCACCTCCCGCCAGGTGGCGCTGAGCTCTTGGCTACCTCTCCCACGACGGGAGGGGAGACCACCCAGCCGCCAGGTGGCGCAGTGGGTGGGCAGGGTGTCTCCACGACCGGAGATGACCTGTCCCAGCAGCTGGAGGACATCTCCCAGGATGCGTGGAACACGGTTGGCCCAGACGGCAAACAACGTGATGCTGGCCGTCGGCAGCAGCAGCAGCAGCAGCAGCAGCAGCAGCAGCAGCAGCAGAGGGGGCAAGAACCGAGTCAGCACCGTAGGAAGGTAACACAGCAGCATAGGCAGGGGGTCCAGAGTTATTACAAATCAGCCGCTCCCGTTTTCGACCACTCCGACATGCTGGGTCAGGCTGTTTACACCAGGGCAGAAATTATGCTTTGTTTATCTGAAAATACTTCCATGGCTTTAGTAGATGCAGTGGTACGCCAGAGGGCCTCGTGGGAGATAACCTTCAAGACGCAGAAGGGGTGTGAAGATTTCATCGATTTGGGTTTTGTAAGAGTTAAAGATGCTCTGTGCCAGGTGAGACGAGTGGCAGAGCTGGATGATGAGGGGGAGTGGCGCTGGGTGAAACCCTTCATCTGGCTGCGATTGCATTGGCTTCCCAATGTCTTCCCCGTCGGAAAAATTGTCATTATGTTGGGCCGGGACATCAGGGTCATTGAGGTTGAGAAGGAGAAGGTCACTCAGGTGGAAACACTGAAAACCGGCATCAAGAAGGTAAAGGTGGAGTTGATGGATGGGGCGGAAATACCTCACACCGCCAGCGTCTGGTATAAGGGGAAGAAGGTAACCGCGTTAGTGACGGCCCCGGGAACAGATCCAATTTGTTTAAGATGTAAGCAGTCTGGGCACGTGCGGAGGGACTGTAAGAATCGGCCATATGCCAAGAGCTTTGCGGCTAGACTAAAAGGTGATGGGGATGGTGCAAGGGATGTGGGTTGGGAGGTGACTGAGGAGGCTGAGGTAGAAGCGGCCCCCCAGAAACTTCCCAGTTCACCTGGCCCCCCCGCCAGACATCACGGAGGTCCGGCGAAAGGTCCGGTTTTGGGTGCCGGTAGGCCGAATGTTTCTGTTGAAAGTAAAAAGTTACAGTCGGCCGCTGAGGGCTCGAAACATCAGGGGTCTGGTCGGTCTAACAAGGTGGTAGAGGAGAAGGCGAAGCAAGTGCGGGGTCCAACTGTTGGTCTTACTATATCAGACTTCATACAAAGTGCCTTAAAAAAAACAGCTAACAAAGTGGACAAAGTGATCAAACATACTTCTGACTTTTCCAATTTTACAGTGCCGAGAGATGCAGTCGCTGGGGAGGCCGTGGCGGATGGCTTGGACCTGAGGGATCGAGGCTCGGGGGCCAACCGTCCATCGCGGCCGGACACTCCCGGTCGAAAGCATTGCCATGCGGCTGTGATGCCGTCACCTACGCGTTCGCGTAGTCCTATCGTGAAGAAGGTTAAAACGAGTGGGGACCACCACTCTTGGTAAGAAACCATGGGTATCACAACACTTTACGTAAGGGTGGTTGTCTCAGTCATAATGGCTCTGACAATAGCATCACTAAATATTAACGGTTTCCTGTCTGGGGACCAGCAGAATTTATGTGCAGAATTCATGAGGTTGAATAGATATGATGTTCTTTTTCTTCAAGAGACACACTTTACTGATACAAAACAAGTTAAAGAAATAGAGAAATTATTTAAAGCCAAAATTTATTTCAGTTTCGGTCAAAACAATAGTTGTGGTGTTGGAATAATAATAAGAGAAGATAGTGACATTGAATACATCTCCCATAGATATGACACCCAAGGGAGAATTGTATCTGTTGATGTGGTTTTGGGGGAGAAAGAGTTTCGCCTGATCTCCTTGTATGCCCCAAACAGAACCAAGGAAAGAAGATCTTTCTTGGAAAAGGAAGTAAAATCTTTTCTAGGAGGTAAAAGAGACGTCATCATGGGTGGTGATTTCAACTTCGTGGAGGATGTGGTGCTAGATAAAGCAGGTGGTAATCCTGCACAAGGTGCCACAGGTAAATATGAAATGCTGGACCTGAGTAAGACTTATGATTTGACAGATGTTTTCAGACAACTGAAGCCAACCATCAAGGAGTTTTCCTATTATGATTCACAACACAATGTCTATACTAGGCTTGATCGTTTTTACATTTCTCAATCCTTAGTTCCACACATTGTGGGGACTGACTATATACCTGTTTCATTTTCTGATCACTCCTGTATAACACTAAAAGGATGTTTTCAGAACCTTGCAGAGGCCAAAGGCAGAGGGTACTGGAAGTGCAATGTCTCAGTTCTAGAAGATGTTGTTTTCCAGAAAGCTCTTACCAGACTGTGGGAGAATGAGTTGAAATATGATGATTTGTATGATGGTGATTGGTGGGAGGGCTGCAAGGTGAAGTTCAAAGAACTCATCATTGAGCACTCCAAGCGCCTTTCTGCCGGTCACCGGAAACAATTGAATAGATTACAGACTTCTCTCCGCAACGTTCATGCAAAAGAAAGAGATAACCCTGGCATGTATAAACTAAATATTCAGATGTTAGAACAAAATATAAATGACCTTTTGCAGAGGAGTGCAGAAGGCAGCAGGGTAAGATCGAGGGTTCAATATTATGAAGAAAATGAGAACCCTTCTGGTATATATGTAAGAGTAGAACAGATCAGAGCCCGAGACAAATTCATACAGGTGTTGGAAGACAAGGATGGGGAGGTCTCAGATGTAAATGGTATAAAGAGAGTCTGCCATGATTTCTATAAAGATCTGTATTCCAGAGAAGACATAGATGTGGAGCAGGCCAGACCTTTTCTGGACTCCGTTCCTAAACTGCCTGATGAATGTGTTAATTTATGTGAAGGTTTCATTACTTATGATGAGTATTGGGAAGCTATAAAAGGCATGGCGAATAATAAGAGCCCTGGCCTGGACGGTTTGCCAAAAGAGTTTTACATGAAATTTTTCCCCCCTTTTTGGGACTTGCTTTGTAGAGATGGTGAACTGGTGTTATGTTCTGGGAGAACTCCCAGAGTCCCAACGACTGGGCATAATAACTTTGATCTGCAAAGATAAGAACAGGAAAAAGAATCTGAAGGCCTGGAGACCTATAAGTTTGTTAAATGTTGACTACAAGATTGTATCTAAGGCATTATGTAACAGGTTGAAGCGGGTAATAGGGGAGGTCATATCCCCTGACCAGACGTGTGGAGTCCCCGGTAGATCCATCATCGATAACTGTCATTTGTATCGTAATGTTGTTGATTATGTAGACAGCAGGAACATGGAGTGCGCCTTCTTATCACTTGATCAGGAGAAGGCGTTCGACAGAGTTTCACACGACTATATGTTTTCTCTATTGGAAGCTTATGGTTTTGGTCCATACTTTATTGGTTGGATCAAGCTGCTATATAATAATGCCAAAAGCAAAGTCCTAGTTAACGGTTTCCAGACTGAGTCTTTTGACGTAGAGAGGTCTGTGAGACAAGGTTGCTCCCTATCACCATTATTGTATGTTTTATGCATCGAGCCTTTTGCTATTGCATTAAGGGCGGATCCTCAGGTAATAGGACTGCAGTGCCCGGGTTCGACCGACACGGTGAAGGTCGTGCAGTACGCAGACGACACTACTGTAGTCATCACTACGGAAGATTCGGTGGCCAGAGTCATGATGGTCTCGGAACGTTACTCGAGGGCTTCAGGTAGCAAAATCAACCGAGAAAAGTGTAAAGGTTTGTTTCTTGGTCGGTGGAAGTATAGAGCGCTGACCGAAATGGTTGGAGTCTCTTTCTCTGCCGAACCTTTGAGACTACTAGGTGTTCACTTAGCATCCCTTCTGGAAACAGAGTTGTTTAACCGTAAACAAGGTGTAGTGTATAACAGGCATAAAGCCAATTGGACTGTAATAATAGACAAACTAGAGAGTGTGCTCAAATTATGGAGTACAAAGAGTTTAAGCTATCATGGCAAAGTCAAAGTTATCTCTCTGATTGGTCTCAGTAAGTTATGGTATGTGGGACAGGTTCTGAACCTCCCACCTGTTTTTTTGAAGTCTGTTGAGAAATGTGTGTACTCTTTCTTTTGGGGAGGAGGGGTAGAATACATCAAGAGAAAGACTCTCATTGCTCCTTTGCTTGAGGGGGGAATGGGATTTGTAGATGTTGAATGTAAGCTAAAAGCTTTCAATGTAGCTCATATTTACAAGTTACTTTCAGAGGACTTTAATCACAAGTGGAAATGCTTTGCATTTGTGTGGTTAAAATACCCTCTTCGTTATCATTTGGGTAACAGGGCAGTTATGCCCCCTATCTACACCCCATTGTTCTATAGGAAATGTATGACTGCTTTTAACGAGTACAATTCCCATGTTACAGAGGGGCCAACAGAGAACAGTGTCCCTCCTGTTCGTGTGGTCTATTCGGTTCTGCTTGAACAAAAGATGGAGAAGGCTTCCATACAGGCAAAACGCCCATTAGTACCTTTCAAAGATGTGTGGAAAAATGTCAATAATAAATATCTTCCTACAGAACTGAAGACCGTTGCATATAGAACAGCACACGAGATTCTGCCAACCAGTTTACTCTGGTTCGTGAGATACGGTGGCCGAGGCAGGAGGTCCTGCGTCTTCTGCCCGAACGATGAAGATGTCAACCATATTTTGTTCTGTTGCCCCGTCATTTCTCCTTTGTGGAAAATAGTCAATGAAATCTTCACAAGTACATTGAATGTAAATGTAGTTCTAGATAGCAATGCTATTGTTTTCTCATTACTCCCAACTGTGAAAGGAAGGAAACTAGATATATGCCTCTTTATAGTCAACGTAGTCAAAAGGGCCATATGGCACAAAAGATGCCAGAAGGCATTAGATGATGTAGATGTAACAGCCCAAACCATATGGAGTAGTATAGACATGTATTTCAATTACAAGTACAAGGTAGACAAAATTAGGCTTAGAACCGCAAAGTTTGAGGCCTTTTGGTTTTGGTTCAACAAATATAACAGAATAGAAGTAGATAGATTTCTCTAATTGTTAGTGTCCCTATAAGGGGACATAGTCTCGTGTTTTTTTTTACATTTGTAATAAAAGTCTTGTATATTTTAATGTACCCTGTTTTTCAATTACAGCAAAGGGCCGGTTCCCCGGAAGGGGGCTGGAACCCGGAAACCAATGAAAAGATACGGGAAGGGCAGTAGAGTGGCAGAAGTCCTCATTGAGAGGCTCTGAACCCAATGAAATGATGAAATGATGAAAATGATGTTATATGTTGAAAATAAAGTTATCCTGGGAAAAGTGGGAAAGGAAGGGAAAAAAAAAAAAAAAAAAAGTTCTCCCAGGGCGAGGCCCCTCCATTGCACTACGGTTGGGTTGACGCTTGCGATCATCCCAAATGTTGATGACTCGGGTGCACAGCGTCCGTGCTATCCCCTGACGTCTAAACCAAAGTAAAAAGAAGCCATCTCTCGCTCTCGAACCCCGTTCCCCAGGCACGTCGATGCAGCATGCACAAATGTCCTCTCCCTGATTCCAAACTGCCGTGTTCGCCCGCCTCTGTAGACCTTGATATTTGTGCGATTTGAAATCTGCGAAATCCGGCACGGAGCTAAGGAATCGGACATCGCAGCACAGCTCCCTTCGACGACGCTGCGCTCATTGCCCTGGCCGTAGCGCTCCCGGAGCCGCGCGTCCGCCATTCTAGCACCGTGTAAATGTTAACGCGGGCCCATATATATGTATATTCCATTTTCGGCACCAGCATGAACGATAGGACCACCCTAGCATGCCCCTCCCACCCCTCTCTATGTACTTCTGATGCCATCAGGCAGGCATGGCGTTGCTAAAATACCAGGAGTGCCCTTCTGAGGGCAGGCCTGCTCCTTGCCACGGCCGGTTGTGTAGCACGATAAAATATAATATACGCCATGTGCGAAGTGAAATGTCCCCACTGCTCCATTGGGCATTGCCATGGTCCTGGGCTGTTTCAGTATGTACAGAGCCTTTTCAGTCTGACCAGAGCACAAGTCTAGAGGGCTGGTCAGTTGCTGAATCCCCCGCCAGAGGGCAGGGCATGGTGGCAGTGGATGGCTTTGAACAACTTCCCTGCTTCAATTTCGCCACAGGAAGCTCAATCTAACATTAAATACCCATCGGGATCAATTAGCATCGACCCTGAGGGGTACTCTGATGCATTGGGTGAATAGTCCTGATTGTAATTAAGCCAATCATCCTTGCAGAACACCCCTCACTGCAGTGGAGCAAATCTGGTTCCGCTCTTTCTCGCCAGATGGCAGCACAATCCAGTCTGGAGATAATTCCCAAGCCAGCCGGACAAATTCGACGCCTTAAAGCAGGCATAAAGTAGTCGCCCCATCATAAGTCTCTGCTTAAAGTGGCCCATGGTCGATCAGCCATGCAGGTTCTCCATGCGTGTGGGAAGAGAGGCCGACAAAGGACACGCGTTCCCCGTCGTACGGCTTGGACACCACATCCGTGGTGAAAAACATTGTACATAGCCTGGCACTGACCCCGGCAGCTCATTCTTCCCTGGCACAGGAGACACCGTGATCTATGCGGCACTTCTCCCAGGTTTTTTCGGTAGCCAGACATCTCCCCGACTCCATCGCTCCAAGATGCACAGTGAGTGCCTGAGACCCAGGGGAGGGCGGAGGCTCCGGCCAGGAAGACACCGACTCATGTGGCTGTGGGTGCGACAGGAGGAGATGTTGGGTTCGATGGTGAGGAGGTACGGATGATCTACAGAACGGCTGCCATCGAGACCGGGTACAAGAATCTGGACCGATCGGAATTGGCACGCCAGGTATGTGACGCCATTGGTGAACGTCACATTTTGTCTATATATCGTCAGCCACAAGAGTGGCAGGTAGTGTTTACCAGTTTAAAGGCATGTGATGAGTTTGTTGCTCAGAGGTCTATTACAGTAGACGAAGATTCTTATGTGATTCGAAGAGTTGCCGAGCGGTCACAGACAGGTACAACCAAGTGGGTGCGTCCGTACTCCATTGTGAGGCTCCACTGGTTGCCCCGTTTTGTTGAGGATGGCTGCATCAAGAGTAGGTTGCTTGGCAATTTGAATGTTCAATATGTAGTAGCCGAAAAGGCAGTAACAGATGATAAAATAGAAGGTAATGTGAGAAAAGCCAAAGTATATGGGGATGTAGACAACTTGCCGTTCAAGACGGAGATAGTGTTTGAAGGGGCAAAATTCCCAGTACGTATAACAATTCCGGGTCGCCCAAAAGTTTGTTGGAAGTGTGGCCAGACAGGTCATGTAAAAAGTGAATGTACTTGGAGAAGGGGTGGAGGGGGTTTTTCTTCCCTGTTTAAAACAGCTGAGAACATCGGGATGATGGAGCAGGATGATGTGGAGGATGACCAGAAGCTAGCCGAGAAGACGTTGACCGAGACACAAGCTCCAACCCGGCCTCCCCCGCCATCCCCGAGGCTGACCGCACCGTGGATCGAGAAGGAGCGAACGTCGAAGCTGGCGTCTGCGGCTGCAGGTTCTGAAGGTTCGAGAGGCCCGGTGAAACAGGTTAAGCAAGTTGTAAATGGTGAAAAGGTTACAAGGGAAAAGAAGGGTCCAGAAGTAGAAGAAAGGGAGGAGAGCGTGGAAATAGAAGGGAAAGTAACTGGGGCAAAGGGATTCCTAAAGATGGGAGTCAACATGGTCAAAAATGTGGGGAAGGCTTTGGGAAAGGGGAATGGGGGTTCTGGGCATGGGGAGGGAGGGGGTTCAGGGGAAGGTAAAGGTGGAGAGGAAGGGGTGAGAGACTCGGTCGGGGAAAACCATCAGGGTGAGATGGAAGACGAGTCTTCAGGAAGGAAAAGGAAGAACGAGTTTTGTCATGTCCCGGTGGCGGCAATGCCGTCCCCAGCCACTCAAAGAAGAGCTCTGGCTAAGAAGGCCAAGGGACAACAGTCCACCTAATTGATGTCCAAGATGGGTTTTAGAGTAGCCACCCTAAATGCAAGAGGGCTGCGAAACCCCAACAAAGTTTCGCTGTTATCCTATTTCCTTTTACATCACTGTATAAATATACTTTTTTTACAGGAGACTCACCTTGTGTCAGACGAGGAGGCCAAGAGAATGGCCGACACCCTTGGTTCTCATGGTTTTTGGAGCCATGGGGATAACTCCAGTAGGGGGGTGGGTATACTTATAAAAAAGTCTCTAAATTTTGATCTGGGTACCTGGTACTCGGATGAAAACGGAAGAGTTATAGCAGTAAACATAAAAGTGGAAGGTGTTGCATTTAGCCTTATTAATATTTATGCCCCAAATGATGGGATGGATAGGAGGGCTCTATTTGCTTTTCTGCCCAATTTCCTGAGGGGTAATAAAAACATAATATTAGGTGGTGACTTTAACTGCATTGAAAACCGCACCTTAGATAAGGTGGGGGGTAGCATTGATAATGGTCATAATGTCCAAGGTACTAAGGAATTAGGAGAATTGAAAAAAGATTTTCAATTGGAAGATGTTTTTCGCTCTAAATTTCCTCTTGGCCGAGAATACACTTGGAGTAATGATAATGGTATTTATTGCAGGTTGGATAGGTTTTACAGCAACTCTGACCTGTTACAATTTATTTCCAGAATAGCTACTCACCATTGTTCTTTTTCTGACCATAATATAGTTGTGATGGAAGTCCGGGACTTTGAGCGAAAGCTCACAGGGCCGGGCTTCTGGAAATGTAACACTTCCATATTGGATGATTCAGGTCTGGTTGCAGATATCAAAAAAGTGTGGAATTATCTATCAAAAATAGTTCATAAAGATCTGGACTGGTGGGAATTTTGCAAACAGTGTTTTAAGGATGTGATCATAAAACATTCGAAAATAATTGCTAAAAAGAAAAGGGAAGCTATTGATAAAACAGAGAAGGAGCTGAGTTTACTCAGAAAACTGGAACTGGATTATCCTGGTAGATTCTCCCAAGCAATTATGATAGAAGAAAGGTATTTGCAGAAACTTTTACAAGAGAAAGTAGATGGAGCCCGAGTGCGAGCCAAGTTGGATCATCTGGAATATGATGAGAAACCCTCTGCTTTCTTCTTGAGAAAAGAGGTGTCTAGAGGGAAAGACAAAGTCATAGAAAGTTTGATTGTTAATGATGTCCCTATTACAGGTCAGGATGAAATTCAGGATGCCTGTAGAGATTTCTACAAAGATCTTTTTTCATCTGAGCCTATAAATACAGATAGTGTCGATGAATTCACTTCTAACCTACCTTTTCTAGCAGTGGAGGACAAGCTTTATTGCGAAGGCCCCCTTACAGCCGCCGAGTGTCTTGAGGCCCTGAAGGGTATGAAGGATGGCAAGACTCCAGGCATAGATGGTTTGCCTAAGGAGTTCTATGCTCATTTTTTCCCCCTTTTTGGTAAGGATTTTGTACAAATCATTAACAATGCCTTCGACCAAGGTTTATTATGTCCATCCCAGAGAAAAGGGGTTGTAACTTTGATCTGTAAAGACCCCAACAGAAAGGAACATCTTACCTGTTGGAGACCTATTACTCTTTTGACAGTTGATTATAAAATCATCTCTCAATCTATGACAAATAGACTTTCTAAAGTAATTTCTTCTGTGGTTGGACAGGAGCAGACCTGTGCTGTACCAGGAAGGTCTATAACAGATCATCTGCACCTTATTCGATCCCTTTTTGACTATGTCCAGATGAAGGATGTCCCATGTGGCATCCTGAGTCTGGACCAAGCCAAGGCGTTCGACCGAGTGTCGCACCAGTATATGTTTCTTTGCTTAAAAAAGTATGGTTTTGGCCCAGATTTTATATCCTGGGTCAAATTACTATATAATGATATTGTTTCATCTATACAGGTGAATGGCTTCCTGTCTGAACCGTTTAAGGTGGACAGGTCAGTCCGACAGGGATGTGGTCTTTCCCCTTTGCTATATGTTCTATGTATTGAACCTCTAACCAGGATGCTTTGTTTATCCCCCCATATACAGGGAGCAAACGTCCCAGGGTTCGAGGGCGAACTAGAGGTTATCCAGTATGCGGATGACACCTCTATTATCATCCGGAACGAGGCTTCGGTACGGACCGTTCTGGACATTTCTAATAAATTCAGAAAAGCCTCTGGAAAAATGTAAAGGAATGTGGTTTGGGAGGTGGGCTTCCAAACGTAATTATGTCTTTGGGATGAATTTTACTTATGATAGTCTAAAAATGTTGGGGGTTTATTTCTCCAGAAACGTAGAAGAATTGTCTAATATAAACTGGAACCCAATTACTGTCAAATTTGGAAATGTACTAGACTTTTGGCTATATAGGAAGACCTCTTTTAGAGGTAGAGCCCTTTTGGCCAACATTTTTGCCTGTTCTAAGCTGTGGTATGTCGGAAAGGTTCTACAGCTAGACAGGAAGCATCTGAAATTTTTTGATTCAAGAATGTATACTTTCATATGGAAAGGTCAAGATCGAGTAAGGAGAACGGTGATGGTCTCCGACCTAATGGAAGGAGGCCAAAAAGTTGTCCATATTCCGACTAAATTGAAGGCTTTTCGCATTATGCATGTTATTGATCTTCTTTACAAAGATGTCCAGAACTACTGGACCTATTTTGCTGTTTACTTCATCGGTTTCCATTTAAGGAAGTGGAAAGAGGAGCTGGGGAGGAATTCAATTCCTCACTGCGACTCTATTCCCCCCTTTTATAGGGAATGCCTAACAGACTTTAAGAGTTTCTGTGAGGACAATCCAGAGATAGATTTAAAGATAATGTCTTCCAAAAAGGTTTATTCTATATTGTTACCCGATGTACAAGAGAAGGCGCAAGTTTCTCTAAAACATGAAAATGCTCATTTAGATTTCCAGCTGGTATGGAAGAATACCTTCCATCCCTTTTTGTGCCCCCTTTTAAAGGACTTCAACTGGAGGGTGTGTCATAGTATTCTGCCAGTAAGGAGTCTTTTGCATAAGCAGAACGTTTTTACAACACCCACAGATAAATGTCCCCTCTGTAAAACTGGAGTAGAGGATAGTTTTCATCTGTTTTTAATATGTCCCTTCACAAAGCCTGTTCTGGCAATCATAGAAAACATTATAAAGGACATGACAGGTTCTACTATTATCCTAGACAGGAATGCCTTTTTTTTCAACTTGCTCCCAAAAGAGTGTAGCAAGTTTATTCCCCTTTGTCTGTTAATTATATCTTTGTTTAAACATAATGTTTGGACTATTAGATGTAAAGTTGAAAAAGAGAGAAAAGTTTTCAATTCTAATAGTTTACTAGAGATGTTGTTAGCAGACCTGAAGTTTAGGTTTCAGGTCGATCTTAAAAGATTAAAAAGCCCCCAGTTTAAAAAGATGTGGCTCTGTAACGGAGCTCTGTGTACCCTCTCCAACGAAAGTTGGAGCTTCAACTACTGAATAAAAACCTGTATATACATAACCTGTACCATGTTTTTAGTTTACAGCAAGGGCCGGTTACCCGAAAGGGGCTGGAACCCGGAAACCAGTGAAATGATTGCCATGGGGAAGGGCAGTAGAGTGGCAGAGCTCCTCATTGCGAGGGCCTGAACCCGATAATGATGAATGATTGTAAATAAAAAATAAATATGTTTGGGAAATGGGAAAGGAGGGGAAAAGAGGGACTAAGTCCCCAAAAAAAAAAAAAAAGTAAAATGTGGCAGTTCTCCCAGGGCGAGGCCCCTCCATTGCACTACGGTTGGGTTGACGCTTGCGATCATCCCAAATGTGGATGACTCGGGTGCACAGCGTCCGCGCTATCCCCTGACGTCTAAACCAAAGTAAAAAGAAGCCATCTCTCGCTCTCGAACCCCGTTCCCCAGGCACGTCGATGCAGCATGCACAAATGTCCTCTCCCTGATTCCAAACTGCCGTGTTCGCCCGCCTCTGTAGACCTTGATATTTGTGCGATTTGAAATCTGCGAAATCCGGCACGGAGCTAAGGAATCGGACATTGCAGCACAGCTCCCGTCAACGACGCTGCGCTCATTGCCCTGGCCGTAGCGCTCCCGGAGCCGCGCGTCCGCCATTCTAGCACCGTGTAAATGTTAATGCGGGCCCATATATATGTATATTCCATTTTCGGCACCAGCATGAACGATAGGACCACCCTAGCATGCCCCTCCCACCCCTCTCTATGTACTTCTGATGCCATCAGGCAGGCATGGCGTTGCTAAAATACCAGGAGTGCCCTTCTGAGGGCAGGCCTGCTCCTTGCCACGGCCGGTTGTGTAGCACGATAAAATATAATATACGCCATGTGCGAAGTGAAATGTCCCCACTGCTCCATTGGGCATTGCCATGGTCCTGGGCTGTTTCAGTATGTACAGAGCCTTTTCAGTCTGACCAGAGCACAAGTCTAGAGGGCTGGTCAGTTGCTGAATCCCCCGCCAGAGGGCAGAGCATGGTGGCAGTGGATGGCTTTGAACAACTTCCCTGCTTCAATTTCGCCACAGGAAGCTCAATCTAACATTAAATACCCATCGGGATCAATTAGCATCGACCCTGAGGGGTACTCTGATGCATTGGGTAAATAGTCCTGATTGTAATTAAGCCAATCATCCTTGCAGAACACCCCTCACTGCAGTGGAGCAAATCTGGTTCCGCTCTTTCTCGCCAGATGGCAGCACAATCCAGTCTGGAGATAATTCCCAAGCCAGCCGGACAAATTCGACGCCTTAAAGCAGGCATAAAGTAGTCGCCCCATCATAAGTCTCTGCTTAAAGTGGCCCACGGTCGATCAGCCATGTAGGTTCTCCATGCGTGTGGGAAGAGAGGCCGACAAAGGACACGCGTTCCCCGTCGTACGGCTTGGACACCACATCCGTGGTGAAAAACATTGTACATAGCCTGGCACTGACCCCGGCAGCTCATGCTTCCCTGGCACAGCAGACACCGTGATCTATGCGGCAGTTCTCCCAGGGCGAGGCCCCTCCATTGCACTACGGTTGGGTTGACGCTTGTGATCATCCCAAATGTGGATGACTCGGGTGCACAGCGTCCGCGCTATCCCCTGACGTCTAAACCAAAGTAAAAAGAAGCCATCTCTCGCTCTCGAACCCCGTTCCCCAGGCACGTCGATGCAGCATGCACAAATGTCCTCTCCCTGATTCCAAACTGCCGTGTTCGCCCGCCTCTGTAGACCTTGATATTTGTGCGATTTGAAATCTGCGAAATCCGGCACGGAGCTAAGGAATCGGACATTGCAGCACAGCTCCCGTCAACGACGCTGCGCTCATTGCCCTGGCCGTAGCGCTCCCGGAGCCGCGCGTCCGCCATTCTAGCACCGTGTAAATGATAACGCGGGCCCATATATATGTATATTCCATTTTCGGCACCAGCATGAACGATAGGACCACCCTAGCATGCCCCTCCCACCCCTCTCTATGTACTTCTGATGCCATCAGGCAGGCATGGCGTTGCTAAAATACCAGGAGTGCCCTTCTGAGGGCAGGCCTGCTCCTTGCCACGGCCGGTTGTGTAGCACGATAAAATATAATATACGCCATGTGCGAAGTGAAATGTCCCCACTGCTCCATTGGGCATTGCCATGGTCCTGGGCTGTTTCAGTATGTACAGAGCCTTTTCAGTCTGACCAGAGCACAAGTCTAGAGGGCTGGTCAGTTGCTGAATCCCCCGCCAGAGGGCAGGGCATGGTGGCAGTGGATGGCTTTGAACAACTTCCCTGCTTCAATTTCGCCACAGGAATCTCAATCTAACATTAAATACCCATCGGGATCAATTAGCATCGACCCTGAGGGGTACTCTGATGCATTGGGTAAATAGTCCTGATTGTAATTAAGCCAATCATCCTTGCAGAACACCCCTCACTGCAGTGGAGCAAATCTGGTTCCGCTCTTTCTCGCCAGATGGCAGCATAATCTAGTCTGGAGATAATTCCCAAGCCAGCCGGACAAATTCGACGCCTTAAAGCAGGCATAAAGTAGTCGCCCCATCATAAGTCTCTGCTTAAAGTGGCCCACGGTCGATCAGCCATGTAGGTTCTCCATGTGTGTGGGAAGAGAGGCCGACAAAGGACACGCGTTCCCCGTTGTACAGCTTGGACACCACATCCGTGGTGAAAAACATTGTACATAGCCTGGCACTGACCCCGGCAGCTCATTCTTCCCTGGCACAGCAGACGACGTGATCTATGCGGCAGTTCTCCCAGGGCGAGGCCCCTCCGTTGCACTACGGTTGTGCGAAGTGAAATGTCCCCACTGCTCCATTGGGCATTGCCATGGTCCTGGGCTGTTTCAGTATGTACAGAGCCTTTTCAGTCTGACCAGAGCACAAGTCTAGAGGGCTGGTCAGTTGCTGAATCCCCCGCCAGAGGGCAGGGCATGGTGGCAGTGGACGGCTTTGAACAACTTCCCTGCTTCAATTTCGCCACAGGAAGCTCAATCTAACATTAAATACCCATCGGGATCAATTAGCATCGACCCTGAGGGGTACTCTGATGCATTGGGTAAATAGTCCTGATTGTAATTAAGCCAATCATCCTTGCAGAACACCCCTCACTGCAGTGGAGCAAATCTGGTTCCGCCCTTTCTCACCAGATTGGAGCACAATCCAGTCTGGAGATAATTCCCAAGCCAGCCGGACAAATTCGACGCCTTAAAGCAGGCATAAAGTAGTCGCCCCATCATAAGTCTCTGCTTAAAGTGGCCCACGGTCGATCAGCCATGTAGGTTCTCCATGCGTGTGGGAAGAGAGGCCGACAAAGGACACGCTTTCCCTGTCGTACGGCTTGGACACCACATCCGTGGTGAAAAACATTGTACATAGCCTGGCACTGACCCCGGCAGCTCATGCTTCCCTGGCACAGCAGACACCGTGATCTATGCGGCAGTTCTCCCAGGGCGAGGCCCCTCCATTGCACTACGGTTGGGTTGACGCTTGCGATCATCCCAAATGTGGATGACTCGGGTGCACAGCGTCCGCGCTATCCCCTGACATCTAAACCAAAGTAAAAAGAAGCCATCTCTCGCTCTCGAACCCCGTTCCCCAGGCACGTCGATGCAGCATGCACAAATGTCCTCTCCCTGATTCCAAACTGCCGTGTTCGCCCGCCTCTGTAGACCTTGATATTTGTGCGATTTGAAATCTGCGAAATCCGGCACGGAGCTAAGGAATCGGACATCGCAGCACAGCTCCAGTCGACGACGCTGCGCTCATTGCCCTGGCCGTAGCGCTCCCGGAGCCGCGCGTCCGCCATTCTAGCACCGTGTAAATGTTAACGCGGGCCCATATATATGTATATTCCATTTTCGGCACCAGCATGAACGATAGGACCACCCTAGCATGCCCCTCCCACCCCTCTCTATGTACTTCTGATGCCATCAGGCAGGCATGGCGTTGCTAAAATACCAGGAGTGCCCTTCTGAGGGCAGGCCTGCTCCTTGCCACGGCCGGTTGTGTAGCACGATAAAATATAATATACGCCATGTGCGAAGTGAAATGTCCCCACTGCTCCATTGGGCATTGCCATGGTCCTGGGCTGTTTCAGTATGTACAGAGCCTTTTCAGTCTGACCAGAGCACAAGTCTAGAGGGCTGGTCAGTTGCTGAATCCCCTGCCAGAGGGCAGGGCATGGTGGCAGTGGATGGCTTTGAACAACTTCCCTGCTTCAATTCCGCCACAGGAATCTCAATCTAACATTAAATACCCATCGGGATCAATTAGCATCGACCCTGAGGGGTACTCTGATGCATTGGGTAAATAGTCCTGATTGTAATTAAGCCAATCATCCTTGCAGAACACCCCTCACTGCAGTGGAGCAAATCTGGTTCCGCTCTTTCTCGCCAGATGGCAGCATAATCTAGTCTGGAGATAATTCCCAAGCCAGCCGGACAAATTCGACGCCTTAAAGCAGGCATAAAGTAGTCGCCCCATCATAAGTCTCTGCTTAAAGTGGCCCACGGTCGATCAGCCATGTAGGTTCTCCATGTGTGTGGGAAGAGAGGCCGACAAAGGACACGCGTTCCCCGTTGTACAGCTTGGACACCACATCCGTGGTGAAAAACATTGTACATAGCCTGGCACTGACCCCGGCAGCTCATTCTTCCCTGGCACAGCAGACGACGTGATCTATGCGGCAGTTCTCCCAGGGCGAGGCCCCTCCGTTGCACTACGGTTGTGCGAAGTGAAATGTCCCCACTGCTCCATTGGGCATTGCCATGGTCCTGGGCTGTTTCAGTATGTACAGAGCCTTTTCAGTCTGACCAGAGCACAAGTCTAGAGGGCTGGTCAGTTGCTGAATCCCCCGCCAGAGGGCAGGGCATGGTGGCAGTGGACGGCTTTGAACAACTTCCCTGCTTCAATTTCGCCACAGGAAGCTCAATCTAACATTAAATACCCATCGGGATCAATTAGCATCGACCCTGAGGGGTACTCTGATGCATTGGGTAAATAGTCCTGATTGTAATTAAGCCAATCATCCTTGCAGAACACCCCTCACTGCAGTGGAGCAAATCTGGTTCCGCCCTTTCTCACCAGATTGGAGCACAATCCAGTCTGGAGATAATTCCCAAGCCAGCCGGACAAATTCGACGCCTTAAAGCAGGCATAAAGTAGTCGCCCCATCATAAGTCTCTGCTTAAAGTGGCCCACGGTCGATCAGCCATGTAGGTTCTCCATGCGTGTGGGAAGAGAGGCCGACAAAGGACACGCGTTCCCTGTCGTACGGCTTGGACACCACATCCGTGGTGAAAAACATTGTACATAGCCTGGCACTGACCCCGGCAGCTCATGCTTCCCTGGCACAGCAGACACCGTGATCTATGCGGCAGTTCTCCCAGGGCGAGGCCCCTCCATTGCACTACGGTTGGGTGGACGCTTGCGATCATCCCAAATGTGGATGACTCGGGTGCACAGCGTCCGCGCTATCCCCTGACATCTAAACCAAAGTAAAAAGAAGCCATCTCTCGCTCTCGAACCCCGTTCCCCAGGCACGTCGATGCAGCATGCACAAATGTCCTCTCCCTGATTCCAAACTGCCGTGTTCGCCCGCCTCTGTAGACCTTGATATTTGTGCGATTTGAAATCTGCGAAATCCGGCACGGAGCTAAGGAATCGGACATCGCAGCACAGCTCCAGTCGACGACGCTGCGCTCATTGCCCTGGCCGTAGCGCTCCCGGAGCCGCGCGTCCGCCATTCTAGCACCGTGTAAATGTTAACGCGGGCCCATATATGTATATTCCATTTTCGGCACCAGCATGAACGATAGGACCACCCTAGCATGCCCCTCCCACCCCTCTCTATGTACTTCTGATGCCATCAGGCAGGCATGGCCTTGCTAAAATACCAGGAGTGCCCTTCTGAGGGCAGGCCTGCTCCTTGCCACGGCCGGTTGTGTAGCACGATAAAATATAATATACGCCATGTGCGAAGTGAAATGTCCCCACTGCTCCATTGGGCATTGCCATGGTCCTGGGCTGTTTCAGTATGTACAGAGCCTTTTCAGTCTGACCAGAGCACAAGTCTAGAGGGCTGGTCAGTTGCTGAATCCCCCGCCAGAGGGCAGGGCATGGTGGCAGTGGATGGCTTTGAACAACTTCCCTGCTTCAATTCCGCCACAGGAAGCTCAATCTCACATTAAATACCCATCGGGATCAATTAGCATCGACCCTGAGGGGTACTCTGATGCATTGGGTAAATAGTCCTGATTGTAATTAAGCCAATCATCCTTGCAGAACACCCCTCACTGCAGTGGAGCAAATCTGGTTCCGCTCTTTCTCGCCAGATGGCAGCACAATCCAGTCTGGAGATAATTCCCAAGCCAGCCGGACAAATTCGACGCCTTAAAGCAGGCATAAAGTAGTCGCCCCATCATAAGTCTCTGCTTAAAGTGGCCCACGGTCGATCAGCCATGTAGGTTCTCCATGCGTGTGGGAAGAGAGGCCGACAAAGGACACGCGTTCCCCGTCGTACGGCTTGGACACCACATCCGTGGTGAAAAACATTGTACATAGCCTGGCACTGACCCCGGCAGCTCATGCTTCCCTGGCACAGCAGACACCGTGATCTATGCGGCAGTTCTCCCAGGGCGAGGCCCCTCCATTGCACTACGGTTGGGTTGACGCTTGTGATCATCCCAAATGTGGATGACTCGGGTGCACAGCGTCCGCGCTATCCCCTGACGTCTAAACCAAAGTAAAAAGAAGCCATCTCTCGCTCTCGAACCCCGTTCCCCAGGCACGTCCATGCAGCATGCACAAATGTCCTCTCCCTGATTCCAAACTGCCGTGTTCGCCCGCCTCTGTAGACCTTGATATTTGTGCGATTTGAAATCTGCGAAATCCGGCACGGAGCTAAGGAATCGGACATCGCAGCACAGCTCCCGTCGACGACGCTGCGCTCATTGCCCTGGCCGTAGCGCTCCCGGAGCCGCGCGTCCGCCATTCTAGCACCGTGTAAATGATAACGCGGGCCCATATATATGTATATTCCATTTTCGGCACCAGCATGAACGATAGGACCACCCTAGCATGCCCCTCCCACCCCTCTCTATGTACTTCTGATGCCATCAGGCAGGCATGGCCTTGCTAAAATACCAGGAGTGCCCTTCTGAGGGCAGGCCTGCTCCTTGCCACAGCCAGTTGTGTAGCACGATAAAATATAATATACGCCATGTGCGAAGTGAAATGTCCCCACTGCTCCATTGGGCATTGCCATGGTCCTGGGCTGTTTCAGTATGTACAGAGCCTTTTCAGTCTGACCAGAGCACAAGTCTAGAGGGCTGGTCAGTGGCTGAATCCCCCGCCAGAGGGCAGGGCATGGTGGCAGTGGATGGCTTTGAACAACTTCCCTGCTTCAATTCCGCCACAGGAATCTCAATCTAACATTAAATACCCATCGGGATCAATTAGCATCGACCCTGAGGGGTACTCTGATGCATTGGGTAAATAGTCCTGATTGTAATTAAGCCAATCATCCTTGCAGAACACCCCTCACTGCAGTGGAGCAAATCTGGTTCCGCTCTTTCTCGCCAGATGGCAGCATAATCTAGTCTGGAGATAATTCCCAAGCCAGCCGGACAAATTCGACGCCTTAAAGCAGGCATAAAGTAGTCGCCCCATCATAAGTCTCTGCTTAAAGTGGCCCACGGTCGATCAGCCATGTAGGTTCTCCATGTGTGTGGGAAGAGAGGCCGACAAAGGACACGCGTTCCCCGTTGTACAGCTTGGACACCACATCCGTGGTGAAAAACATTGTACATAGCCTGGCACTGACCCCGGCAGCTCATTCTTCCCTGGCACAGCAGACGACGTGATCTATGCGGCAGTTCTCCCAGGGCGAGGCCCCTCCGTTGCACTACGGTTGTGCGAAGTGAAATGTCCCCACTGCTCCATTGGGCATTGCCATGGTCCTGGGCTGTTTCAGTATGTACAGAGCCTTTTCAGTCTGACCAGAGCACAAGTCTAGAGGGCTGGTCAGTTGCTGAATCCCCCGCCAGAGGGCAGGGCATGGTGGCAGTGGACGGCTTTGAACAACTTCCCTGCTTCAATTTCGCCACAGGAAGCTCAATCTAACATTAAATACCCATCGGGATCAATTAGCATCGACCCTGAGGGGTACTCTGATGCATTGGGTAAATAGTCCTGATTGTAATTAAGCCAATCATCCTTGCAGAACACCCCTCACTGCAGTGGAGCAAATCTGGTTCCGCCCTTTCTCACCAGATTGGAGCACAATCCAGTCTGGAGATAATTCCCAAGCCAGCCGGACAAATTCGACGCCTTAAAGCAGGCATAAAGTAGTCGCCCCATCATAAGTCTCTGCTTAAAGTGGCCCACGGTCGATCAGCCATGTAGGTTCTCCATGCGTGTGGGAAGAGAGGCCGACAAAGGACACGCGTTCCCTGTCGTACGGCTTGGACACCACATCCGTGGTGAAAAACATTGTACATAGCCTGGCACTGACCCCGGCAGCTCATGCTTCCCTGGCACAGCAGACACCGTGATCTATGCGGCAGTTCTCCCAGGGCGAGGCCCCTCCATTGCACTACGGTTGGGTTGACGCTTGCGATCATCCCAAATGTGGATGACTCGGGTGCACAGCGTCCGCGCTATCCCCTGACATCTTAACCAAAGTAAAAAGAAGCCATCTCTCGCTCTCGAACCCCGTTCCCCAGGCACGTCGATGCAGCATGCACAAATGTCCTCTCCCTGATTCCAAACTGCCGTGTTCGCCCGCCTCTGTAGACCTTGATATTTGTGCGATTTGAAATCTGCGAAATCCGGCACGGAGCTAAGGAATCGGACATCGCAGCACAGCTCCAGTCGACGACGCTGCGCTCATTGCCCTGGCCGTAGCGCTCCCGGAGCCGCGCGTCCGCCATTCTAGCACCGTGTAAATGTTAACGCGGGCCCATATATGTATATTCCATTTTCGGCACTAGCATGAACGATAGGACCACCCTAGCATGCCCCTCCCACCCCTCTCTATGTACTTCTGATGCCATCAGGCAGGCATGGCCTTGCTAAAATACCAGGAGTGCCCTTCTGAGGGCAGGCCTGCTCCTTGCCACGGCCGGTTGTGTAGCACGATAAAATATAATATACGCCATGTGCGAAGTGAAATGTCCCCACTGCTCCATTGGGCATTGCCATGGTCCTGGGCTGTTTCAGTATGTACAGAGCCTTTTCAGTCTGACCAGAGCACAAGTCTAGAGGGCTGGTCAGTTGCTGAATCCCCCGCCAGAGGGCAGGGCATGGTGGCAGTGGATGGCTTTGAACAACTTCCCTGCTTCAATTCCGCCACAGGAAGCTCAATCTCACATTAAATACCCATCGGGATCAATTAGCATCGACCCTGAGGGGTACTCTGATGCATTGGGTAAATAGTCCTGATTGTAATTAAGCCAATCATCCTTGCAGAACACCCCTCACTGCAGTGGAGCAAATCTGGTTCCGCTCTTTCTCGCCAGATGGCAGCACAATCTAGTCTGGAGATAATTCCCAAGCCAGCCGGACAAATTTGACGCCTTAAAGCAGGCATAAAGTAGTCGCCCCATCATAAGTCTCTGCTTAAAGTGGCCCACGGTCGATCAGCC
Organism: Harmothoe impar; assembly: GCA_947462335.1. NCBI lineage: Eukaryota > Metazoa > Annelida > Polychaeta > Phyllodocida > Polynoidae > Harmothoe > Harmothoe impar. The sequence continues at coordinate 28,088,112 of OX381714.1, read as the reverse complement.
ATGTAGGTTCTCCATGCGTGTGGGAAGAGAGGCCGACAAAGGACACGCCTTCCTCGTCGTACGGCTTGGACACCACATCTGTGGTGAAAACATTGTACATAGCCTAGCACTGACCTCGGCAGCTCATGCTTCCCTGGCACAGCAGACACCGTGATCTACAACTGATCTATGCGGCAGTTCTCCCAGGGCGAGGCCCCTCCGTTGCAGTACGGTTGGGTTGACGCTTGCGATCATCCCAAATGTGGATCGCCGCCGCCACCCCCCTACCCCCTAGAGTGCCCCCCTCCCCCCCTCCCCCAGAGTGCCCCCCTCCCCCCACCCACCCCCCTCCCCAGAGTGCCCCCCTATGCATCCATGCACCCCCTCCCCCCCTCCCCCACCCCTCCCCCCTATCAATAATGGAAGTCTCTGATTGGTTGATCTATAGGTCATGTAACCAAAGGGATGTGGCCTATTTTCCAAATAAGGAATGCTTCCGGTCATGTGACCAAAATAAGGCGTGGTCTATTATGCAAATGAGAGGGTCGCGTGATCCAATGGTGGTCTCTCATTGGCTGGTACAGGTCACGTGACCAAAATGGGTTGTGGTTTATTATGCAAATGAGGGGGGGGGTATGGTCTATTATGCAAATAAGGGGGTCAATTCCGGTCAAATGGAGGCCTCTGATTGGCTGGTACACCGGAAGTGACCCATTTTGCAAATGAGGGGGTCACTTCCGGTCAAATGGAGGCCTCTGATTGGCTGGTAGACCGGAAGTGACCCATTTGAATTTCCCGCCAAAATGGTGGCCTCTGATTGGCTGATTTTGAATTTCCCGCCAAAAGGGAGCTCTCTGATTGGCTGCATGTCCAGTGAGTAAAACCTAGTACTGTCTATAGTCCCGTTCTGATACAAACAATACTACTGTCCTACATACATAGTATTTTTCCTCTGGTTGACTTCCCATGCTTTACACTCTAGGGATTAGTGTGATTTGCTCAAGTCAGGTGGCAGCACTTGGCCTTAACCCTCTCACCGCCAGCAGGCCGCTATAGCGGCTAGAGCACCAAATTCAATGAGCTGAACAAGAAAATATTACTCAAAATTGATGAAAATATTTTCTAAAAAATCCTAGTTGAAACACCCCATGTTTGATATCATATTAAGGCTTATAACATCCTCTTTCACATCCTACATTCCATTTGTGTTTATAAAGAATTTTCAAGCAGTAACTATGCCAAAAACACAATTTCATTTTCATTTTTTGGCAAAACTACAGAGAAATCTGGCGGTGGGAGGGTTTAAGTAAAGTACAATGTTGCTCTGTAATAAGATCATGGTTAGACATAAAGATATACCCAATATACGGGAGGCAAGGCTCTATACAGAAGAAAATATCGTGCAGGGTGAAATCGGTTAACATGTGACTCTTGTGAGTAGGGTAAACCGCCCCTTATAAGCATGTAGCAATCAGCCCCAAATGCTACTTCTCATCATTATTAATATAGCTTAAACGTTCTTATCAAATTCCTATTTTGAAGATATTGCAATTTCACCTGGTAATTTAATAAGCTTGTATTACATGTTACCATAATGACATTAAATGTACAACATCTAACTCAATGCAATCTATTGACTATGATACTTCCTATGGTATGTTTACTGTGATGTCATGTTATTTATAACTGTGTAATAAACGATACTTTGTCTCTTTATGATATTGGTAGAGTATCAATTAAAGAACAAAGTCGACACAGTTCGGATCAAGTGTTACAGGTTGCAAATCGGGTTTATTCAGAAAACCTAGACAAGCAGTATCTATGTGTGCGAACTCCCTATAGAGTTCGGAACGGGTCAGTAGGCTAATCAGCCGTAATGATCACGGGGTCTCTTCACCAGCGTGGCTCAGAGTAACCGACGAGTACCGTCAGATGCCGGGTATATATAGGCAGCCAGCCTGCGCGCGCACACGCAGACCGGAAGCCTATAGCGACCTCTGTCCATACCCCAAGCCCGGGGTAGGTGCTGCCACCTACCGTCGGACTGAAGGGTTCGGACTGAGCTCGCAACACAGCATCCAACAGCACTCGTCATATAACATACCCGTATAACCCTAGCCCCTACACTACCCCCTACCAGATAATAACCGGGAGGTAAAAATTAATTAAGGTTAAAGTCCGAAAACACTTCGGACTGGCATTATCTTATAAATACCACCTTAGGGGTTTATTAAAGTTATACCTTACAAACAATATGACGTATACTGTTGAACACAAAAAGGTATTAATTACACACATTTCTACATATATAGACCGTAATGACAATTACGCCCCATTCCCTAGGATAGATGGAGTTAATCTATACATATAGTATACAAACACTTGAAAAAGTACAATATCACAGTAAAAAAAATTCGTCCCTTCAGGACCCCGAGCTAATTACACTCGTAATGAATAATACTTATAAGTGATAAACAATATCACTTCTTTTAAGGTTTTAAAGACATATTAAAGTATTATTACAAAAAGACATCATACGTGGTTTTGTAGCGAAGATCCGGATCCTCTGTTGATGGTGTTGCATTCCGCCCGGCTTTCAGAACCTACTTCGTTCAGCTCTTACTCACCGGAACAAGAAAGTTCATAGCTCATGCTCGGGAGCTTTTTAGGTGATAAATAGAAAAAAATAGTCCTGCCTCCAGGCGATCTTCGGACTTATAATTAGGAGCACTCGGTCCTGATATCCAGAGTTTATATAAAAAAAACATCGTGTATCGGATCCATGTTGGTAAAGTGCTCCAGTCCCGAGTTCAGCTTCCCCTCCGGATCTCCTTGTCCTCCTCCGTCAGTACCACCTGGCAGACTGGATCCTTGCGTAGCCAGCCTGCCGCGTTCCTCTGTCCGGACACTCCTAAACCCTTTCTAAGGGTGTTTTGCTTGTAGGGGTGGTATACTTAGAATACCCCCCCTTTCTCCTAATCGGCTCCTAGAATAGGATAATCCTATCCGGAGTCCGACTCGTCTTTGGAACCGGGTTTAGCCGGCTCCTCTTCCTCCTCAGAGTCCGACGCAGCTTCCGCCAGAGTCAGCTCCTGGAGCCAGAGCTCGATTTGAGCCCGAGTTCCATCCCACTCGTGCATTTCATGCGTGAAGCAGTCTCGGAACCGACGACGTTCGTGGTCCAGTTTTTCCTCGGCGTTCTTAACTGCCAACTTTTGCTTCTTCCTTTCGGTTTTAGCAGCACATCGTTCAGTTCGAGCGTTTTCACGCTCTTCCTGTACGGACTCCGCAGCCGCTGCCTTCTGGGTAGCGACCTCCCTCTGATGGAGATGATGCACCGTGTTCAAGGACAACATCGCCACCTCCTGACTCAGGCCAGCAAGCAACCGATGAAAGTTGTCTTGCCATTGACCGAAGGCCTCCTGTCCGGCTTCATAGGAAGTGAAGTCGGCGGGAGGGAACGAAGGAGGGCTCTTCAGTCGCAAGACTAGACGCCCCTCCTCTGCGGTCTCGGGTGGGAGATCCGGGGTCTGAGTTGGCTTCGGCGTTTTCTTTGCTGGAGCCTTCGTCCTACCGGTCTGGGTTAGAGTCTGCGACTCCTCACCCGGAACCATGTCATTTTCGGGGAACTCCTCTGCGAAGGACCCCATCGTGCTGGAGTTCGGATCCTCCGGAACAGACCGAGGTGGCCTGCCCTGGGGACCCGTCTTCCAGTCAGTCGTATGAGAAGTGAATGCCGGCCCTTTATAGCCCGGATCCGCCTTCTCCATAACGGATTTCCTTTCATCCGTTTTGGCCTTTTTAGGGTCGGCCTGCTCCGAAGACCCACTAGGTCTCTTCGGAGCGCGCCGCACCTTTCGCGTACTGGTACGTTTCTGGTACTCCTCGAATTCATCGAAGAGCTCACCTTCCGGAACCCGGATGTAGTTGCCGTCCGGGTTTACCTTGTAAAAGACCCGGACCTTTCCTCTCTCGTTGGTGCCAAAATCCACCTCGAGATTCTCATTTCGGCCTACTACCCCGAAATGGGAGTAGACTTCCTGATGGGCTGTCTGGATGCGTTCCGCCGCGATCTCCAGAGCCAAGCCGTGCTGCTTAGCAAGATGCCTGATGATATCGGCTCTAGTGTAGAACCAGCCACCATTCGGACAACCCTTGCTCTGCTTTGTACCCACACTCAAGCAGTCATACCGCATGTAATGACGCAAATGATAGCGGGTAATATGCCTTGCGTACCGAACCTTGCTAGGCCAAGTTCGGGGCGTTTCCAGTGTCTCGTCGATGTTCAGACAAGGCTCAAAGGGGCACTTGCTAAATGGATGCCATCTAGCCATAGCCCATGCCAACTTAGCTTTCTGGAAAGGCGAATGGTATTTAGTACTACCATTTCGGACCTTGTCCAGGAGCTCAAAGTGGTACAACTGTACCGACTTATCAAGTGGATCAGTCTTAATCCACTCCTCGTCATCGGAGAGACCGTCAGGACCCACCTCCTCCGGATGGTGTGAGAACCGCTTGTCCTTGACGCAGTCGTTCACACACATGGGTTTAAAGTACTTAAACCCACTTGCAGCATTGGCTCGGAGTGCAGTCCGGACCAGAACCTGAAGTTCGTCGTCCGGGATTGTATTTTCATCCAATCCCTTCAGAACCGCTTCTACCTCCTCGTCGGATCGACCCGCCTTCAGAGAGGTTACCTTGATGGTCTCTCGTAGGTATTGGTGCCTACGATTGGCCTTTTCCATGCGACTAGTGTCTGCAGACCTAGCCGCGGCCGTGTTCTGTTGGATCATTTCATCCTCCAGAGTAGCATCCAGAATGGACTCTTTGGTCTTCTGTTCCATACTCCGAGCCAGCTTCATTGCTGGCGTCAGATGTCTCTTCTTCTCCCGCCGGTTATGCACGGTGTGGTACTCCGCTGCAGTTTGCAGGTCGTACTCCAAGGCCGCGATAAGTTCGGGACGTCCCTCGGTCTCAGCAACTAAGCGAGCTGTCTCTGACTTTTTGCTGAGATCGTCCATGGCCGCAGTTAAGCGATCTGGGAACCAAGCCGGGAACCTGGCAGACAACTCGTCCAGCCCCCGGAAGGTTCGCATTTGGATCAGATCGAAGGATCTGACCTCTGTTGCGCTCATCTGATCGATGATAGCACCTCGGAGCAGGGATGGGACGTCGGCGTCCTCCTTCTCCCATGCGTCATGCTGGTGTGGAGCGAGGATTTGCACCCCCGATCCAGTTGGACCACCACCTGCAGCCTGGTCCAGCTTTCCGGCTTCCTCCGAAATATCCATGGTATTGGATGGTTCCAGAGCAGGCTCGGTAGGCTGTTGAGGAGTATCCACTCGGACGGGTACCTCTTTTGGAGGAGGTAACTCCACCCAAACGGGTACCTCCTTTCTTGGCTCCAGGGGAGTCGGGAGGTTGAATGTGATGCTAGACAGCACATCCTGCACTACCTGGACCGTATTGGCTGCGGATGATGTATCCATAGTTTCCTCGGTCCTCGGTGCCTTGGGAGGAACTGCCGTTTTTGGACGGCCTCCCCCATGTCCCTTAGTACCAGCCATCGCAGCGGCTGTAGCAGCTACTGCTGAGCTGTTGTCCAGCCCTCGCGAGAAGGACAACACGTCAATGGCTGGGGTCGGAGTAGCTGTGGTTACAACTGCCTTCCCACTACCTTTCCCCTTGCCAGGGATCGGTAGGTTGGACTTACTGGGGCCCGGAGTCTTGACAGCTTTAGTGCTGTCGGACGTCGGCCCCTTTCCCGGCTGGTCCTTAGCACCAGGCTTCGGATCAGCTTTCTTTTGACCCTTAGGCACCTTCGTAGTAGGAGCCTTGGGGTCAACCGTCTTCGGATCCTTGGAGGCCGCTGCAGTGGCAGCCTTAGAACCCGGCTTCTTCGTACTCGCAGTACTTTCCTTCTTCGGATCGGGCTTTTTAGGCTCGTCCTTTCCCGGAGGCTTCTTCCCAACACCAGTGTGTTTGATAGCCTTGGTACTAGCCTTAGTATCGGCCGACTTGGACCGATCTCGGGTAGCACCCTTCCCACCGCGCGTCCTCGGACGTGAAGTGTCGGAATCACTCCCACTCCCCATAGACAGTTTGCGAGCAACCGTCTTCTGGAGGTTTGGTGATATACTGAGACTGCACATCCGGGAGGGACGTACAGTCGTCTCGGAAGGATCCGCCGCTACCTGGGTGTAGGCGAGTCCTTGCAGCACTCCGGAGTCCTCGCTGCCGTCAGGCGACGGGGACTTTCGGATCGGGGACACGACCGGATCTACACGGAGTTCCGCTAGTGTCTGGCTCAACTCATCACCACTAGGGCTCTGAGCATCCATTGCCTCCTCGGTGGCGGATGCCACCTCGGAGTGTCCGGTGAGTTCGGATTGACGGAGCTGTTGCTCGGCCATCCTCACTACTGCACAGTGTCTTTCGACGGGAGTTTGACGGGGAAACCACTAGTTCCCCGTCTCCCTCTTTGTCTCAGACGCACCAGGAAAGAGTACTCACTGCTTACAACTCTTTTACTGACTTTTCTCCTCTTCTAGCCGTCCAAAACACCAACTTCCCCGCTGCCGACCAACACCGCTATTGACCGGGGCGAGCCCAAAATCAATATGGCGTTCCCTCGCTTTTGTTTTTAAAACAAAGCGCATGCGCAGCGTCTTGCGTGATTGGACGCGATCCCGTTACCCTGTGTGACCCAATTACTGTTTAATCAGGTCACGACCTTTCCCGCCCGCAGCTCGGGCTCGAGGGATCACACTGCTACGTAGGCGGCTCACAAAAGTCAAAATATACTTCGAATAAAGAGCTCATCAGGAGTATTAGTGGATATTTATGGGAAATCGAAGATTACCCCACCGGATTATCCGTCCACCACCCTCGGGGAGCACTCTTACATTCTTTTCCTCTTGACTCTGAGCGCCCCTGTTGGTAACATACATATAACATATAGGACAACACAGGACAACACACTCGTTGTGTAAACAAGCTAGGTTACAGCCCCTCTAGCCACCAGCCTTGGGCTTCGCCGAACGGGTTTCCCGTCCACCTCTCGTAACCTGGCCGAAGGACACTCGTTCTTAACTAAAACTCCAGCCTTGATTTTAGTTTTCCGTGCCCTTCTTCCTTCGCCTGCCGAGACTTTCTTTTTCACGGTCTTCCGGAGCTTCTTTCGTACCACTCTCTTAGGGGTATCCGCTGACACCCCTTCCAAAGGTACAAATTTAGCCTCCGAAGTTCCCTTTTCCACCTCCGTTTCCGGGGTGAGCTCCCTTCCAGCCCAAGCACGCAACCGAGCCACATGGCTCGTCCGGATGCGTCCTGCTTCGGACTGAATCAACACAGTCGTTTGACTGATACATTTAACCACGGTGTGTGGTCCATCCCAGTTATTCGCCAGCTTGACGTTGCAGAGCGGTTCGTGTAGGCGGATCACTCTATCCCCCACTACGAATCGTCGCAACTTCAATCCGGTGTCGTAACCCACCTTCTGCCAATTCGCAGCTTTGAGCAAATGAGCCCTAACTGTTTCGTAGGCAAATTTGAACCTCTCTCGTAGAGATTCTACAAACAGCACCGTACATGGTGCTTCCGGACTGATCCCTACCACCCCGAATACTAAATCCGCCGGCATGATCAAGTCCTCTCCGAACACCAAGAGGTTCGGTGTGCAATTTGTCGAAGTGTGGACCGTATTGTTATACGCATGCACCACAAATTCGCACTGATCATCCCAATCATCCATATGGGAGTTCACTAATGGCTTCAAAACCTGGATCAAGGTCCGATTGAACCGCTCCACCTGCCCGTCGGACTGTGGTCGGTACGGATTGGTCCGAGTTTTGCATATAGCCAACTGATGGCACATAGCTGCCCATAGTTTGGACTCAAATTCTCTCCCTTGATCGCTATGTAACATCAAGGGAGCCCCCAGATGGAGGATCCACCCCTTCACTAATGCTTCCGCACAAGTAGCAGCGGTATGATCCTCGAGTGGGTACACTCGGGTGTATTTTGTATAGTAGTCCGAGACCACCATCATACACGTATTACCTTTTGGAGTGGGTTTAACTCCACTGATAATGTCCACAGCTATTCGAGCAAATCTCACTCCGAATAGCTCTTGTTGCAGTGGCAATTTTCCTAGTCCAGGACCAGGTTTGCCTAAACAACAGGCCGGACAGGTCTCGATCCACCTTAAAAGGTCGCCTGACATGCCGGGCCAGTAGTATCTCCGACTCAGCCTTTCCAACGAGCGTTTCTTTCCGAAATGCCCACTAGTGGAATGGCCGTGGCAGTAGTACAGGATGTCTTTCCTCATAGCAGCAGGGATTACCATTTGTAACACCCTCCGCTTTCCGGGACAAGTCTTCCACCTGCACAACAACGAGTCTCGGACCTCCAGTTCGTGGAACTGAGCCAAGAAACGTCGCATTTCACGGTTTTCCAGTGATATTTCGGGTCTCACTGGACAGACCCCAGTAGGGACAAGCTCCCTCAGTCGTGCTATGGTAGGATCGGCCATCTGGTACGTCCTTATAGTGTCGGTGGACCAATCCAACAGGTTTTGCAACAACCCATCATAAGGCAAACGCACACTCGCTACCACAGCATTGTGAGCACCACAATCCCCACACTCCGGACGCACACAACGGCGTACCGGACGTCTACTCAGACAGTCAGCATTAATATGCTTCGTGCCCGCTCGGTGCTGGATATGAGAGTTTTCCAGTCCGAACTCGCTGAGGTGATTCAACCACCGACCAATCATTTTCTCGGCATCCTTAAAATTAAGGAGCCACCTCAAGGCCGAATGATCGGTACGGAGTGTGAAATTCCCTCCATATAAGAAGTGCCGAAACTTCTTCGTGTACACCACTACTGCGAGCAGCTCTCGCTTGGTAGTACAATAATTTCTCTGTGCCTTGTTCATACTGTTACTAGCGAACGCCAGCGGGACCTCTACTCCGTCCTGGATTTGGGACAATGCGGCCCCGATGCTCTCATTGCTCGCATCAGTGTCAAGGATGAAATGCCCCTTCTCCGTAGGGTATCTCAGCACCGGGGTGGTTCGGAACAACGCCTTAATCTCTTTGAAGGCTTCATTCTGTTCCATCCCCCATGGGAAGGGTTCTTTTTTTCTCCCCGGAGTCCAATGGCTCAACCGTTGTAATGGCTGAGACACCCTAGAGAATCCGGGGATGAAGTCCCTGTAATAGGAACAGAACCCTAAAAAGGATCTGATATCCTTTGGTCCTTTTGGAACTTCCCAAGTCTCCACAGTCTCCAATTTAGCCGGATCAGCCTGCACACCCTCGGTGGAGATGATCCGGCCCAAATAGACCATGGACTTCCGAAAAAGTTCACATTTCTTCGGCTTTAATGTCAAGCCATTGGACCGAATTCGCTCCAAAACCTCTCCGAGGTTCAACGCACACTCTTCAAAAGTCTTGCCAAAGACAATGACATCATCCAAGTATACCAAGCATTTGCGCCACAACAGATCACTCAGAAGAGTTTCCATCATAGCCTCAAAAGTGGCCGGGGCGTTGCACAACCCGAAGGGCATCAGCTCAAACTGATACAGTCCAATGTGACTTGTAAAAGCCGTTTTCTCTTTATCCTCCTCCTTCATCCCGATCTGCCAATATCCGGACTGCAAATCAAGGGTGCAGAACCATTGGTTCCCACCCAAAGAGTCCAGAGTCTCATCAATCCGGGGGAGAGGATATGCATTTTTCTTGGTTACCCCATTCAGGCGCCTATAGTCGATACAAAATCGGATAGACCCGTCCTTCTTAGTAACCATCTGGACCGGGCTGTACCAGGGGCTAGTGCTAGGCACGATCACCTTCTGTTCCAACATGGTCTTCACTTGTTCCTCTACCACCGCCTTCTTACCCAAAGGCAAGCGTCGGTAAGGCATCTTGAAAGGCTGTGCATCACCCGTATTGATAGAATGCAACACTTTGTCGGTTCGGCCCAAAGGCTCCCCCTCCACCTGCCATGCATCCTGATACTTCACTACCAGCCTCCTTAGGGAGTCGAGATCCCTCCGATCCGTCAAATCCGTTTCGGAGATCATTTTCTCAAGTCCCTCACTCAGAGCGGTCGGAGAAGGGTCACCCTTCATGCTCACCTGTCCAGCAGGCATCACTGCCTCACTGGTGAACACCTTCCCCAGTATTGTATCTTTCTTTAGATACTTCGGTTCCAACCCGGGGTTAGAAACCGGCACTACGGTCCAAGCACCATCACCCACGAGGGTGTCCATGCCCGTCAAACCGATACTACCCAACATGGCCACATCCGGCTCCACAACTGCCTCTTCCTCTCTCCTAAGCCCCTTGCTTCGGACCAGCACGTCACACGTCTGTCCGGGAGGAATCTTTACAGTTTGGACCACCGTTGCCACTGTCGACACTTGTCGGAGCACACATTGCTCTACCGCACGGTACGGGTGCTCTATCAGGAGTACCCCTGTACCCGGATTCAGGACTGCGTCATACAACGCCGAAAAATCCAATCCGAGTATACCATCGTCTGCAATATCCGCAATGGTGGGAGAAGCCACATACTCCTTCCCCCCAATTCGGAGCGGTATGAACGCGCGCCCATACGTCTGCATACTTGACCCATCGGCCGAACAGGCGTTTACCCTCGTTTTGAAGTTATCACGACTATCCGGCATAAGAGCATAGAAGTTAGAGGAGATAAAGGAGTGGCTAGCTCCCGTATCTACTAAAAATTCGCCCGCTCTACCGGCCACAGTAACAGACACATACCACCGCCTCCCCCCCAGCGGAGACGGGTTTACAGTAAAGCGTTTAAAATCCTTCGGAGCAGCCAAATCAAGGCCATGTTTCTTCAAATGGTCGAAACATGGATGATCCGGGGAAAGCTGGGTACTCCCTACCCACACGGTGTCTGTGACAGCCGCAACTTCCTCGTTCCTATCCGTAATGGGCCTCCCTGCCTCATTGCCGGGCAACTGTTGGACCGGAATGTTAACCAGGCCGGCATCCGAGCCCCTCAAGCTCGAAGCCACCCCTGATTCCCTTCCTGCCTTCGGAATTTCACTAGGCTCTACCTCTCTGGTATGTTGGCGTACATCATATACAGGGGTCGTCCGCTCGCCTTCTCGGACCACCCCCTCTAGTTTCCCTCCTTTCCGGGAACTTTCGGAGTTGGAGCCGTACACTCCGCAGCAAAGTGACCGATCTCCAGGCACCTATAGCACTTGGCGGTCCGCCGATTGATCTTCCTCTGGTTAGGCTGTGTAGCCCCCTGAATGGAAGTCGTCATCTTCTCAAACAGCGATGTGAAAAACGCTGCGTCCATTATCGGAGCTTTTGGGTCCGATGATTCCTTCTTCGGAGGAGGGTTTCCACCCCCTTCCGGCTTCCTATTCTTCCACGGCGTTTTAGAGGAATTCCCATTCCTCTTAAACTGAGCTGCAGAAGCTATCGCTCCCTCTTCCTCACTGCCCGAACCATCAGACTGCTCCGGAGAACACTCTATAATGGCCGAGGCCCGGGTGGGCACCCGGTCCCCTAACAGTGACTTCTTGAGAGCATGTATGTCGATGGCCTTAAAAAGGTCATCTAATGACGTATCTGCTCTCCACGTATCATACACCACATGTTGTATTTCTGGATCCCTCAGTCCAGCAACAAACTGAGAGAACAATTCCTTAGAGAATAAGGCATCATGGATTCCTGAAGCTTGATGTACCTTCTTCAGGAGTCTCATCAGTGCAAGTCCGAAAACCCTCGGGGCCTCGTTCTTGCCTTGCACTCGCTTCTTAAAAGCGACCATCGGGTCAATCCGAGCGGATAGTTCCGATCTCTACCAGTTGTTTGAAAGTGCCGCGGGGTCCGCATTCATCTTTCCACTGCTCCACGGCCATCAGGCCATCCCCCAAGCGCAATCCCTTACAGACGTACGGAATTGCATCCTGTTGATCCCACCCACTGAGGTTGATGTCCTCAACGGTGGCTCCCAACCAATCTTCCCAAGAGTTCTTCTGCCAGTAGGGAAAAGGCTCGCTAGCAATGCGTCTAGCAGCGTTGGATGACCCCCTAATTTTAGAGGTTATCGCCAGGCATTTAGAAATGGAAGCCGAGGCGTCCTTTTCCGTACCCACGTTGTGCAATCCGATCCCAGCTATTGCTGGGTTTGTATCGTACAACTCTTGCAATTCTGTACTCAGAATTGTTCTCCTCGGAGCCCTCCTCGGACTCTTTGCGCCCGGAGTCGTCCCCGGAGTAGCGCCTCTGGTAGGCAAGCTATTCTGTCTCTCCAGATAGGTCTGGTAGGTACCATACGACACCAAATCCTTAGTGGGGTCCACACCTTGACTGAACCACCAATTTTTCTCCTGGTCAGTCATATACTGACACTGCTGGGCCAGAGCAAGCAATCGCTGATGCGCCGCCTTCTCTTTTTCCAGTTCCTTGGCCTGTCTCTCAGCCTCCTCATCTTGCTGTGCCTCCGCCAATTTAGCTTTCGCAGTTTCACCGGCCGCTCGGAGCCCTTCTTGTCGAGCTCTCAAAACCGCCGCCTCCTGCTCCGCTAATTCCTCAGCGAGGGCTGCATTTTCCTTCATGCGTTCTTGTTGCTGCTCAAGAGCAGCCTGCTGTTTGCGATACACATCTCGCCTCTCCAATTCCAAGTTCTTCTGTTCATGGAACAGTATGTTTGCTTGGCATTCTCGCCATTGCGACAAACTCGAGGGAGTTAAGTCGGTCTTGGCCGCCTTATCTTGTTCGGCTGCTTTCTTCAAGCGTTCCGAATCCAGTTGCTGCTCATCCAGTTTCAACTGAGAACGTGGACTCCGCACCAACTCCGATAACGACCTTCCCCTGCCCGCCGTGTTTACACATGTCGGAGCCGAAAAGACCTGCTTCGGAATCGGACGGATACCACTGATACCCACCCTAGGTGAGTAATCACTCGCCCTACCTCTACCTCTTGCCCGGCCAACCTGTAGTGGTCGTCCTGGCGTTGAAGTAGACAAGGCACCTTCTACAGTCATCCCACGTCCCATAGGAAGATTTGGGGTGTCCGTAAAACTCATGTAACGAGGACCTTTCGGACTGTCATTATCAGCGGAAGCGTACGAGGTACTGCTATCCTGTATACTCTCCCTAGTCTCTGACAAAAACTGCTCCAAAGCACTTCTTTTTGCCTTCAGAATGTCACATTCTGACACTAGACTTCGGCGAACCTCCCGTAAGTCTTCAGTGTCCCGAACAAGTTCTGATCGGGTCCCTTCTGCTTCATGGATGACGGCATCTCGGGCCGCACAAATCTGATTCAGCTCAGTGTTTGCCTGGGCAAAGTCGGAACGGAGTCCCTGTAGATCAGCCTGTTTCTGATCGAACTCCACGCGAACCCTGCTAAGGGATTGCACCAGCTTTTCGTTCTCCTCCAACAAAGTTGAAAGCCTTGCGTCTTTCTCCTTGATTTTGGAAGCTCTATGTGTGACTGCACCCTCTAATGCAATCAGACTGCTTTTCCATTCATTCGACTGTTTCTGAATGGTCAACAACTCCATTTGGGCCATTTGCACACGTTCCTGTATTCTGGCCTCTCTCATGTCGTCGAAACGACGTTCCTCCAAGATGGTAGCCCTCCGTGGATTCGGAGCGGCTGATCTTGACCCACCAATGTTGAACATTGACAGGCTCATTTCTTCTAATGAGCGATTCATTATTTCGGGACCTTTGTATCCCAAAAATGCGCTTGTTCCGGATGGAACATTCGCACTCCTGCGGGTATCTGCCTCATTGACGGCATCTAACCCCTCCGGTGATAAGGCTGGCGCCTCATCGGGAGACCTCGCTGCTCCGTCCAGAGCAGGAGGTCTGCGCTACTGCACAGGCTAACCTGCGTTTCACTCAGAACTGGTCACGGCACCAGTGTAATAAACGATACTTTGTCTCTTTATGATATTGGTAGAGTATCAATTAAAGAACAAAGTCGACACAGTTCGGATCAAGTGTTACAGGTTGCAAATCGGGTTTATTCAGAAAACCTAGACAAGCAGTATCTATGTGTGCGAACTCCCTATAGAGTTCGGAACGGGTCAGTAGGCTAATCAGCCGTAATGATCACGGGGTCTCTTCACCAGCGTGGCTCAGAGTAACCGACGAGTACCGTCAGATGCCGGGTATATATAGGCAGCCAGCCTGCGCGCGCACACGCAGACCGGAAGCCTATAGCGACCTCTGTCCATACCCCAAGCCCGGGGTAGGTGCTGCCACCTACCGTCGGACTGAAGGGTTCGGACTGAGCTCGCAACACAGCATCCAACAGCACTCGTCATATAACATACCCGTATAACCCTAGCCCCTACAACTGTATTGCGAATAACACAGGGAACGCACGTGGAATATTACAAAATATTTGATGCTCAATAAATAACTAAAACACTCTGCTTTATTTAGATATGATTAATTTATTCTGAGCCTCAGGTTTGTAAGTTAGGCCAAGGACATATTTGGAAATCTGGGAATTGGAACGGTACATTGGTTGCTGTTTGTTTTCACATCCTCCTTCTCCCTTTCACCATGTAGCCACTATTTTTGTTTTGTGTATTTTCATGTCTTTCTCATTTCCTCTTTCTTCTTCCTCCCCATCACAATTTCATATTTTTTCATGGTCATACCTACATTACATATTGCCTATAATACCACTTTTTCCTTGGCGTTCTTCTCGTGATTCACCCCATGCACTTGCACTATCCTGCCACCATGGCCAGAAAATGTATACATATATTATACATGTAGTAGTACACGACGCCCCCCCCCCACCCCACCCTCCAACTTATGGGACTCCCTCCCCACTGTGTCCACCCCTTTTTAGACCAGGACGTCATGCCTGAGAGTACACACAGTCGTGTTTGGTATGGGGGGATACACACGGATGGGGCAACCTAAATGTATTCACTCCACCTGCAGTCCCATACATGTGTGACATTTAGGTAAGACCAGTAAAGATCTTAAGGGGCAACTCCTAACCAAGTGTATGGCTGGCTACAAGGGAACACCCCACCCCTTCTAAATAAAGTTACCCCCCTCCCCTTAACTCCACACCCATCCCCACCCACCCCGTGACTCAATACTCTGCACCTACCTATACCTATTTTTACCCCCCCCCCCCGCCCGCCGACCTGAAAATCCTAAGGAACAACTCTAAACTATACAGCTGACCTGGAGGGAACGCCTTGCCGCTCTCTCCCCCCTCCCCTACCCCATGCTATTACAGCCCCCCTCCATTGCCTCCCCCTGCCCTCCCTCCCCCGTCCCTACCTGTTTGGGCTGTGTGAGGGCAGGTAAGGTAGATTGTGGGCCGTGGGTGTACACCTCCTCCATACCTCCACGGTGCTCGGTGTGCTGCACGGGTGACTGCCTCCAGTGAGGACAGCAGCCGTCTACCTCCCTCCTGCTCTACCTCTCACCTGACGCAGACAGTCCACCTCCTGTACCCCTCCCTTACACACCCACAGGAGCAGCCCTGCCATTACAAGCACATCATTAATACTATTGGTATATACTATTCAAGTGCTACTACTACTACGGCTACAAAACTGGCGCCAACTGGGCACATGGATGTAGGTGTTTTCAGGATTACCAAGTGATCTTCTGGACCACATATCAAGAGGAAGAAGGAGTTTGTAATTGTGGTAAGGGCATTGGCAGCTCGGGGAGAACGAGGTGCACTCATATACACAGCATATAGCAGGACTTCTATGTAGGAGCTTTGTTCGGATCAAGATCAGGTGAATGGGGTGTATATGATACACATATACAGCGTGTACTCAATTCTGTGGACAGGAATAGTTAAATATCAGGACTATTAAAGTCTTTGCTAGATACTTGGAGTTAAGCCTGCCAAGAAGTGTCTTCCCATTGGACAATAGCATAAGGACAACTACCTAGTGAAGGTATACTCCTAGGCTACATGTGTTTGGTCTTTCTTGAAGGATCTGCCTTTAGCCACCTAGCACAAGATCACTTTGGACACTGATTACGTTTGTGAAGGTGCAATTCTGTGGTCAACTCAAATTTAGGTAAGCATTGCTCAGGGCAAATCCTGGACTGAATCTAAAATAAACATGGCCCGCGCTGGCATGAGTCAGGCCCTGTTATTGTTGGGACTTGTCCTTCTGTGTTTAATCAATTTCACAAACCAAAGCCTTGCGAGAAATGCCGAGATGCTGGAAGAAGGGCCAGCATCTAGTTTACACAGACGACCATTTATACGTCACAAACGGCAAGCACCGATCATCACCGAAAGACAACAGCTTTTTAACGAAATCAAAGGGTATCAAAAGCTAGACATGGTCTTTGCTTTGGAGAGATCAGCAACTTGGCATGACTTTAGGAGAAACTTTGAATTAGAACAGAAGAAATTTGTGAGGGACATGATTAGGAATTTCTTGTTGGTGAATGAAACAACCACCAGGATCGCTCTCATCACATATGGCGCTGATGTCATGCTGATTTTTGATGGCATTAACCAGCAGAAGACACTGACCAAATGTGACATCATCGGTTCTGACTTTCTCTGGAATCAAGTGAAATATGTCGATGGCCCATCAGCCCAAGGCGTCAACATATCTGGGGTTTTCAAAATGGCCAGCGACATACTCACCAGAGGGCGTGCTGAGCGTCCGGGGGCACGTTCATCCCTTATTTTACTGACTTCTGCTAATTATCAGCCCTTCGAGGTTGCTAGCCTTCCCGCAATGCAACACCGGAACTGGTTTGATGCCTATGGAGTTGGGGTGGAGGACTCTGTGGATAAGAATCGTCTAACAGAAGTAACAAGGAACTCACATACAGCAGTCGTTGGGTCAATTCGGGAATGGCGTAACACCATGAGGTCTGCCATGGAAACGTCACATGCTATTGGTAAGTACTAAGTCTTATATACATCAGAAAATGATGCATTTATGACATCATAGGTTTGGATGTGACGTTGCCATCGGTCTAAATATGAACATCTATCAATATGGCCCATGCTGGCTTGGGCCAGACCCTGTTATTGGTGGGACTTGACCTTATGTGTTTAATTTATTTCACAAACCAAGGCCTTGCAAGGAATGCAGGGACACTGTAAGAAGGGTCAGCTTCTAGTTTACACATGGGCCCTTTGATACGTCACAAACGGCAAGCAATGGTCTTTAAAGATAGAGCAGAGCAACGCAGCTGTAACGTTTTTTTCCAAATTATATCGGAGGAAAAGAGAAGGTCATAGGTAAGGAGCCAGGGTGGGTTTTTATAGAAGAGCGTTTTATGTCTAGGTGCCAACCTATTAGGTGCCAGGCACGATGTGGTATGGCATCCGGTACAGACTTATTACTGTTCGGAATTAGCCTCTAATTTTCTTGGTGCATTTAGCCAATGTCGTGATGTCTGTATTTAATACAATGCATCTCTATCGGAGGTCCCAAAGTTGGTTCCCATGCTATGTTTGTTGAATGGTTTATATGAATTATTCTTGTCTATAATATTATGCATTGTGTATAAAGGGGTCTATTATAAATCCCCTACTAATATAGGCGTGACACGACGGACGATGGACAGCCACGCATTGAGGGGATTACTGCCTACATAGGGCTATTATAAGACATGTGTAGCCTTTGTTTCAGACCCGTTGTATGGTGTTACATGTATAAGGATTTGTTTGATGATATTTCAAGTACATGTGTATATTTACAGTCTAAAAATAGCGATGTTCTAGTTAGTGACATGACCACGTTAATTAGGCCAGTCATGCATCATTAATCAACATAAACATCCTTGGCTTCACCAAGATCCTGCAGAGAACATCTCAAATGAAAATGATTTAACATTGTGAATCTTAAATGAAATCCTGTAGGCGTGCACGATTTATGTTAGGGAGTGCTCATTTTTTAACAACAGAAAATTCAACCTGTTTTGAGGGTAAAAGCCCGCGCGTTACTATGCTACAAAGGGGCGCGAACACGCACAATTTCCAGCCTGCCGGGGGGGGGGGGGTGGGGGGTAAAAAATGTCGACCCCTCTAGGGGGGGGGGGATGAAAAAATTTTGCACGCTCGGCGCAAAATCTCACCACCCCCTTCCCCCCTGTTGTTAAAAAATGAGCACTCCCTAAGACAAAGGACTTCACACCTTGGTTATTTTCACTTACATTCAGTTACTCGGAGGGTATCTATTACATACATGGCGAGTGCAATTATGACAGGACATATAGTATCATATAGGCCGCTGTACTGATTATTGTACTGTGATAGGTCATAAAAGTCTATTTCAGGATCCCTAAGACCTCCATGCTTCATTTACCTTTACATATACGTTTATGCCTGTTGGTTTATATATATATATATATATATATATATATATATATATATATATATATATATATATATATATATATATATATATAAATATATATATACATATATATATATATATATATATATATACATATATATATATATATATATATATATATATATATATATATATATATATATATATATATATATATATAATGAAGACGCATAACAGCCATTCTTGATAAATGTGCGTTGTTTTATTATCTACACTAATTTTATCATCTTGGAAATTACTCATTTTCAGTGCCAAGAAATATGGCCACTGCAGTAGCTATGGACACACATACATCTATTTCCTCAACCATAACACTCAATGTCAACTTGGGTATATGACCGATGAGTCATGATTGAATAAGTGGATTAAATCCCGGGATCATACCCATGGATCATCAATTGCTTATCATTCTTCCCTTTCAGCAGTCATTTGTCCCAGTAATGTGACATTTAGAAGTACATGTATTTGCTCCCTCACACTTTATATATGCACGGATTGTATGGTATTGTACTATTACACTTATTAAATGATATCATAACGAACTTACTATTATATTTTACTGGTTCGACATAGACACCCAGTGTACCCCGGTATCTTCTGTTGGGCTATTTATTAGTCATCTTAGCAGCCTCTCTGAAAGGTGAATTGTGAATATAGTACACCAAAAATTAAATTTGAATGATAGAACGCATATTAACAATGATATGTTATTTGATTCTAGGTCTTGGCATTTATACTGACACGACAGGTAAATTTGATAGTTTTGATAACCCTGTGTATAGCTAGGCATGTCTTTTATTTCCTCTTCAGAACCAATTTCAAGCTTATAGGATAGAGACTCTGTTTGCTATGTGCAGACCTTTATCAAATTAACCCTTTCAAATTTCAACTGCAAAAATGTAATAAGCTTTAGATTACAGCTGAAAGTGATAGAATTCCACACCTTGACTATATCATTACAACTTGGTGTCTTTCTCTCTGAACACAATTCTCAGCAAACAGTAACCCTTTCATATTTTAACTCACAATGTGTGTCTGACCTGCCATACACACATATAACGTATACTGCATTGACAACATGTATATATATGTCATTTTCAATGACCAATAATATTATAGGTTTATCCGTACGTTTTGGCCAATGCTATTGCCAACTTTTCTGGATCAATCAACCTCCTTTTTGTAGCCCTGCAGTCGCATTGTATATAAGTATATGCTTGTGCTTTAAAAACATTTAGGCCAGTAAACATTGCGATATACACAACATGATGTAACCGACTGCTGAATCTGCCTCCCACAAATCCCAATAATTCAGTTTAAAATCCTGTGGTTGCCGTCACATGCAGTCTTGTCAGAATTCTCTGAGAGAATAGTACAGTCCGTTATAGTATATGTATATACACATGTAAGGAAATTCAGCGTAG
This sequence comes from Harmothoe impar, assembly GCA_947462335.1. NCBI lineage: Eukaryota > Metazoa > Annelida > Polychaeta > Phyllodocida > Polynoidae > Harmothoe > Harmothoe impar. Next base: position 28,068,315 of record OX381714.1, on the reverse strand, counting down.
ACACCGTTAGTCATAATTTGGATTTAGTCTATATATTAGGCTATGCTGTTTGTGTAAGGTCAAGAATAAGGGGTAGCAGGACGTGCGCTAACCCGTATACTGGATAACATTGGCATTAGTGCTTCTTCTACCTGTACTCTCGTTCCCAAATCCTTCCGAAGGAAGGCTCTGGTAACTACCAAATGCCCGGGGGGGGCACTCAATTTTTTTTGGACACGGGTGTGCGGCTGGCCCTTTGACAACCCTTACCCTTGGTGAGGGGGATTTTGGTCAGAAGTGACCCTTGCTGAGGGGGATTTTGGTCAAAAGTGACCCTTGCTGAGGGGGATTTTGGACAAAAGTGCCTAGGTTTTAGCAATTTTCCACGAGCAGTCGGCCTTGGTGTTCGAACTTTGGTCAAAAGTGACCCTTGTTGCAATCAATGTTGGCAAGACGTGACCCTTTTTGGGGGGATTTTGTTGAAATCTCCGAAAAGTGACCCTTGGTGAGGGGGATTTTGGTGAAAATTGACCCTTGGTGAGGGGGATTTTGGTGAAAAGCAGACCCTTTGTGAGGGGGATTTTGCTCAAAAAGTGCCCTTCCCAGCCGCACACCTGTGTATACAAAATATATGAAGTGCCCCCCCCGGGACCAAATGTTGGGATTTTGCTGGGTCTGGGCAACCCCTGCTGGTAGCTTGGAACCAGCGAACAGGAACAGGAAATGGAACCAGAAAGGCTGATGGTAAAACTACCTAAAACTAACATCATACATTCTGGTTCCTGCCCACTGGTTCCAGCCTACCAGCAGGGGTTGCCCAGACCCAGCAAAATCCAAAGTTCAAGGTCATTTGGCTGTTCCCAGAGCCTTCCTTCGGAAGGATTTGGAAACGAGAGTAGTTCTACCTGCAGCCTTGCGAAACGCTTGCTGCCCGTCCGGTAATAGTCGGAGATGAGCGAGGAACGGCACTGTGGGCCTTTATGGATGAGGTGCATGGGGGTTTAATTCTGAGCGTTGACCCACTCGAGATGTGAAGTCAAACATCCAACGTGTTGACACAGCAACTTTATATTTACCTATCCATACCTTCTCCAGGCATATCCAGCAGAGGGTATGCAATAAAGGGCGTTAATATTATCAAGAAACAACTTAATGTGCTATTTCTTAACTCCTGTAAATCAGAGCCATGTAATTGGAAGGAATTGACACGTTGTACTAAAACAATAACTGTATATAACTTTCCCATTAACAATGGATTTTGGAGTCATAGAACTGAAGCCATGGCTTTAGCTACAGCGAAAGGCTAAGTTGACATGTGCAGTGAATTGCGATTAACCTAGACTGCGTGTCTTTGGATTAGGGGTTAGGTATGACTCAAGTGCATGGATCCACAGCCTTCCTAGACTGATGTAATATATACACCTGGAAGGTAGAGGGCAGGGGGCACTGAGTCTTTGAGGGTAGGTACCGAAAGCAAACCTAGAGCCCACTGATCGGATCCCATCACATAGCATTCCCATAACACTCCCTTTGTGATGAACAATCCCTCCTTTTCCTCAGGTGTGAGCTGACATTTACCTTCCACTTCCAGGCCATCTGGGTTTCGCACGACCCCCTTCTTTTAGAGCCCATTGGGCAGTGAGACCCCCCCCCCCTTATTATTACATTACATGTGTAATAAACGATACTTTGTGTCTCTATGATATTGGTAGAGTATCAATTAAAGAACAAAGTCAACACAGTTCGGATCAAGTGTTTACAGGTTGCGAATCAATAGGTTTATTCAAGAACCTAGACAGGCAATATCTATGTGTGCGAACTCCCTATAGAGTTCGGAACGGGTCAGTAGGCGAATCAGCCGCAATGATCACGGGGTCTCCTCACCAGCGTGGCTCAGAGTAACCGACGAGTCCCATCGGATGCTGGGTATATATAGGCAGCCAGCCTGCGCGCGCACACGCAGACCGGAAGCCTATAGCGACCTCTGTCCATACCCCAAGTCTGAGGCAGGTGTCGCCACCTGCCGTCAGACTGAAGGGTTCGGACGGAGCTCGCAACACAGCATCCAACAGAACCCGTCATATAATAACCCGTATAACCCCAGCCCCTACACATGCATTGAATACCTATTACAGCTTCCGAGGTCTATTTTCCAATGGGTGCCCAAAACAGGGTTAAGCCCCTCTGGGGTTATACATTTCTAACTTCAAGTCTGAACATGCGAAACGCCTCGGATCAACAATTAACACACACACACACAGGGGTAAGACAAAGGAGTACACACCTTGGTTTAAATATACCCTCACATAGGCCCTGACCGAGGTTTGAATAACTGTACACTCAGTTTCTGCTCTGAATCCTTTAAACTATCCATAGACTTTTGTAAATAATTGACTATAATAACAACGGAAGAAAATAATGTTGGACACAATTTGATGCGCTAAGTGTCTGAAGAGCTGGCCTAATTAGAGTGCTGGGAAGTGAAATGATTATTACATGATGCTTAGAATGTGCCACTACCTCTCATCTGCATTCTGAAGGATCGAGCTTTCATAGATATCTTAGCGAAATAGTTATTTTCTACAGAAGAATAAGGCAAAGTGAGTTACACTGATCTATTCTAATGTTAAACACCCTAATGCTATAGCATAGATGCACTAATAGGATTAAATGGGCTAAATTACATATACAGATGCCTGTGTAGGCAACAAGGGACCAACTGAAAATAGTGCCTTGAAAGTATCTCACTCAATCTCAAAAAGAATATCTCCCATATTCCTAGGCACATCTCCCATAGTTTTAAGATGCTACTCCTAAACCGTCTAACAACGTCTAATGCTGAAAACTACGATGAATAGTCATAAACATAAATTGGTTCGGTTATAGTTGTATTATCAGTTTAATAACAGAAAAAGAAGGAAAGAAAGTGGAGTTCGGGGGCAGATAGCTGGATATATTACTTTTGTCAAGGCACCTTTTTCAGTTAGTCCTAGCGTGCTTTCTATATACCAGTAGAGTATATTGAAGCAGGATTTGTGGTTGAGATTCGTGTGTCTATAGCCTAAAACTATCAACGACAGGAGCCATAAAGACCCTATTCTACACAGAGAGAAGTAAAGGCGTCGCCATGACTCTTTTACCATAGTCAACTGTAGTTGACCCTGATAGCATGCTCTGAAAATTAATTTCAATTAATTTACATTTTAAATTGACATAATATGCGTTTTGCAAAAGTGGGTTTCACCAGGTTTGGAAATGGGCAAACTTGGCAAAGAAATCCCTGGGTTTCCAATAGGCTTAGCATGGGTGGCCAGATGGGGCCCAGGTGGGCTGAGCCCATGACTTGAACTTTTGAAGGCCAACACACTTCAAATCAGGGCAAACCCATATGGGCCCCACTTGGTAGCCCTGGTCAAAACAAAGCTGGCCCCAGATGGGCAGCCTATCTGGGCCCCACATGGCAGCCCACCTGTGACCCACCTGTGGCCCTTTAGGATGTGTTGGCTGGGTACGTTGACTCTAATAATAGTTGCATATGAAACCACCTGACTGGGCAAGCAACACTAGTTTGGTACCAGTGACCACCACAAGCCAGAGCCACAATCAATACTTCAGACATGTATTACAAGCCACACAATTCTGATTCTTTATAAAGGTTTCCACTGTTTATGAGTAGTGTGGTTAAGGGATGTCATTGGGAAAGCTTTTCCACTGAACTTATCTGTATTAAATGTGATGATAAACCATACGATACATTCAAAGAAATCCAAAAGTATAAAGCTTAGTCCCCATGTGTGTGGGCAAGGAAAATAAGCATAAGGCTGGGCACTAACTGTCTGAGATATAATGTATGGCACTGCTTACTAGTACTACATATCAACCTATGATATTGGCATCTAATTTGATGTATGTGGCCAATGGTCTGCAAAGTGTAGTGTGAGGCAGGTATAACTTAGCCCTCTCACACAAGTAGAAGTGGTGGACATGAAAACATGTCTTGTTATTAACCTCTCTTGGACAATAACCTCACCTACTCACTTATCTGGCCTGGCCACCAATTATATACACCTATTGCCCAAATCTACCCTTACATAAGTACACAATCCACACTGAAAAAGTAAACCTGTCTCCAGACTCGTCAAAGTGACTGTCATAAAATAAACGCGTCAAAAGTTGTCTAACCGATCAGGTTACTATCCCACAAATAGAATCTGGAGCTGGCAAATGTCGGGTTTTGGGCTGGCACATGCCAAGTGGGTCTTCTATCTCCAGCTAGAAGACCCGCTTCCTTGTCACTTTATAGACAAGTTTTTGACTCGTTTATTTTATGACCGTCACTTTGAAGAGTCTGGAGACAAGTTTATTTTTTGAGTTCATCTCAGATGCCACTCATATATACATGTATTGATATTGACTCCTCCTCTTTTGATGGGTTAACTGCTATTGGCTCTTCAGGAACGGAGAGTCAAACTCATTTGACACTCCTCTATGTAAGTGTCACATGGGGGACAAACTGCGACTCTGGCTGTCAGAGTTGTGGCGACGCCTTTACTTTTCTCTGTGTACGATTTAGTGTACGATTTAGTGACTGGGACTAAGATATGTATAGCAACCTCCATTTCTGAGCAGGCCTATTAATACAGCATTTCCATGGAAAGTGGGACAATGCAGGCCCCGGCCTTTAAGAGTTAAAGGACAATTACCCGAAATAACCCCAGTCTAGGCCCTTGGCTATTACAGTCCCATGTTGCTTTCTGTCCCTTGTATTTCTAAGGCCTTGTGAATGCTGGGAGATAAACAAAGTTATACCTCGAGAAATGCCTCAAAAACTTCCTGAAATATGATCCTTTTCTGAACAGGCGACCCAAAGGGTGAAAAAGGTGTTTCTTTAGCCATTTATGGTCCGCAGCTACTTTTATGCAGTAATATGCCCTTTATCGTCATGTTGCATGGACTGCATTCATGCATCATCCCAACCATACATAATTAATACACTCCTATAGGGTCAGCGTGATGCATGAATGCAGCTCTGGTAAGTCTACTCACCGAGGCCATAATTATTTATTACTATGCCGCCCATAAAGCATTAGCTATGTCCACGGCAAGAAATAGTAAAACAGAAATGAATAAGGAAGTGCATGGAAGTCTTACTGAATGTTGGTATTCAATCTGCGCAACTGCCACTGTATTTTGTATATGCATCACATGAAGCATGTCGCTGTCACGACTTAATAGTTTCCCCTCGCTGTGCTGAGTATGATGTATGAAGGGTCACTTGTAAATACAGTGCAAATATTCCATGGTGACTGCAAGAAGGAAGTTTTGAATTTGGAAATTTTACCATTTTAAACACCTTAAGTTGCTTAAATATTCCATGACAAGGCGTCTATTCAGGTTGGTTAATATGTATTAGACCATATTCACAGTGCTTATTATTATATACACAGAGACTGTACCATTCAGGCAAAGCTGAATAGACCTACTAATGATCTGTGGGAAAGTGGGAAATAGTGCCCAGTTTATTGACTAACTAGATTGAACATTGTTTCTATTGAATGGTGTGGAACTAGGGTTGTAATCATTCCACTGGTTTAGGAAAGTGGAAAATAGTACACAGATTATAGACAAGGATTGTAATATTTTATCAATGACTAAAGCCCATCATCCACCAAGCTCTGTCGGCCGACTTGGTGGCCGCACAGAGAGAAGTAAAAGAGTCACTACAACTCTGACAGCCAGAGTTGCAGATTGTCTCCCAAGCGACACCTGTAGAGGAGAGTCGAATGAGTTTGACTCTCCATTCCTGAAGAGTCAACCACAGTTGACCCATCAAAGGGGGGGGGGAGTCAGAATTGACACTTGAATACATAAGGGCATGCAGATGGATTGTGTAATTATGTCAGGCTAGGCTGGGGGCAATAGGTGTATACAATTAGTGGACAGGCCAGGTGAGGCCTGTGAGAGAAGTGAGTAGGTGAAGTTATTGCCCAAGAGAGGTCAATAACAAGACATGTTGTCATGTCCACCACTTCCCCTTATGTGAGAGGGCCAGGTTATATCTGTCTCACACTACACTCTGCAGACCATTGGCCACAAACATCAAATTAGATGCCAATATCATAGGTCTATGTGTAGTTTAAGCAGTGCCATACATTATATCTCAGACAGTTAGTGTCTAGCCTTATGTTTATTTCCCTTACCCACATATATGGTGGCTAAGCTCTATACCGTTGATGTTCTTGGAATGTATTGTAAAGTTTATCATCATATTTGATTCAGGTAAATTGATTGGAAAAGATTTTACATTGACATTACTTAACTACATTATTTAGACAAATAAAGACATAGTGTACTATTCTATAAAGGACCAAAACTGTTTGGCATTTACCAAATGTCTGAAGTATTGATAGTGGCTCTAGCCTGTGGTTGCCACTGGTACCAAACTAGTGCAGGTTGCCCCATCATGTGGTTTCATATATACAACTACTATCAGAGTCAACACATTTTTTAGTTGGCTCTTCATGGAGAGTCAAACTATGTATGACTCTGCTGTGGGCAGAGTCTACTGCACTTGACTCTGCACAGAAGGTAAAGTCAAGTTGTACAACGTCCAAGGGGTATGACTTGAGTGGCTGTGACACCTCCACCAGAGTCATCATGACTCTGCTACAAGCGTCAACTAGAGTTGAATATGGTAAAAGAGTCACGGCGACTCCTTTACTTCTCTCTGTGCGATTAGAGCTCCGACCTGACTAATTGTGACCAAATCGGAGCTCTAATAGACCACCTAGTTGGCCGACAGAGATTGGTGGACGATGGGCTTAAGGTTATATGTTTCACCCACACATGTAGCGCTTTCCCTTAAAAAAATTTAAATCAACTACTAAAATATTTTGAGATGAAGTCATCTATCTGTTCTTCGTTTAGGATAGGCATTGAAGGAAACTTCATATAGCTGTTTCCGAATCCTAGTTCTGTTTGGTGGGGATTTTGCCAGGTCACAACAATCACTGCCCCATATCATGGGCTGCCTCTGCTGTTCTTCCCAGAGATAATCAGAAGAATGCGCTCAACTTACTCATCCAATACATGAATTCAACCCTAAGACCAAATTGAAACGACCATGGTTAAACACATCGACGGAATTATTAAGGTGTGACACCTATCTATATTTATTGAAAAAGGGCTTTCAGGCTTTGATTACTATAGCCTAGATATCACAGGAAAACAGTCAGCCTTATTTTAAAGAAAGGTCAAAATTCGAATGCATTTATAAGGTTATTTTGCCATGTCTGAGACAACTCCCAGATCTATGCATGCCTATATATTAATGTTGCATGTATATATAATATTTCATAGTTACTGTATGCCCAATATGGTGATTACTATACGGACATTAACCTGAAGTGCTTTCGGTATGGGTTCTCCTATACCTGTCTCCCCTGAAAGTTCAATACCCTTATGGTAACTGTACACAGGAAAGTGGACACTTGCCTGCTTGTCTTACAACCTTCTGCAATAACCAAGTGAAAGTGACATGTGTGCCATGGAAATAGTTTTGTTAACATTCCTTTCCTTAGAATGTTGGATCCATCAAAATATTCACAGCAATTTAAGATGATTCCATAATTGCGGTATGATTTAGAATTACAAGCAACTATATGGTAGTCTCACAGCCTAGGATAACAATCATGCCATTTGCCAACTGGCTCCTTCCAATGATAACTAACTAATATAGGGAGGATCTAACTTGGATGTACATTCCATACATCAGTCACATGATGGCATCATGTCCTATGTTCTATCTGCACACAGAGTCTAGAATTAGGTGTGTGAACTGTGATTCATCTGTTCCTGTATACCACCATGAGCTCCCTCCCCCATATCAAACCTCCTTCACATTGCCTTCCAGAAAACCATCTCCCCCCTCCCTTGAACTCTCTCTATATGAGTATGTTACATGTTAAGGTGTATTCTGAGGGACCCTGTGGTCGTCCCTACTAAGGCAATGAGTCAGCAGGTAGGTAGGACACCGCCCAGTGCCATCAGCCTCTATATGACTATGTAAATATTATTCCTTACACCCCATAGTCATCTACGCTTTAAACACTCCCTTTCTTGGCTGTAAAATTCGCTGTAAATCTCTATGAACTATACAATGTCATATAGGGAGATATGTTATTCCTGTTACTGTATTTCACTGCAATTTTCCCAATATGCTATGCAAATGTAGGAGCCCTTAGAACAGTGGCATACCATTCTCGATTACTGTGTAGGGTTATGGCTGTGTCTCACGACCTTGGGCCAATGTTTTTGTCTCTGATCGGGTGCCAGCTCTGACCGGGTGCCAGCTCTGACCGGGTGCCAGCTCTGACCGACCTGAATAAAATCGGGTTATTTAGGGCAGATATAGATAGAATTTGTCTGAAAAGGTTAATGGATGTTATAACGCTCTAAACTAGTCATTAGTTGTCCATTTTTATCATCATCTGACCTAAATAACCCGTTTTTATTCAGGCCGGTCAGAGCTGGCACCCGGTCAGAGCTGGCACCCGGCCAGAGCTGGCACCCAGTCAGAGACAAAAACATTGGCCCAAGGTCGTGAGACACAGCCTTATACTCTCAGCAAGATCTATCTAGAAACGATTGCCTTTGTTAGATGGATGGTGTGAGGGTGGGTACGAGAGTTGATGATATACAAAGTAGGTTTAGCTGTTGAGATAAACTGTGGGACCGTTATACTTATAGCCTGGAACAGCTTATGAAAAGGTCTCTCCCTTTTCGTCTGCATTTAACTTAAACATAGACTAAGTCAGAGTAGGGCAGCAGACAAGTAATAGATAGACAATGGTTATGAAAAGGTATGTAGAATTAACCACAGCTTTCTGGTGGGGGCCAGACGAGGGCGAAGCCCAAGTCGCCCTACCAGCAAGCTGTGGTTAATCTACATACCTGTTCATAACCATTGTCTATCTGTTTTAAACCAGGGTATGCAGTATAACCAAGGTGCGAACTCTATTGTTCTCCCTTACCACCGTGGTTTAATACAGCGATACACTTTCTGATAAGACTATTTATGTTCCAGATTACACTAGTAAACATTGTTATCTATTATGTACACCTGCACCAGAATATCTTAGCTTATGATATTCCACTTTAAAGATCTTGACACAAACTGTAATTAATCATCAAGTCCCCCTAGATACCCCTTTCCATCTGAAATAAATCCAAAATTCATGTCTTACTGTTTACTGGCTTTTTTTTTGGGGGGGGGGGGGGGATCAATATGCCTTGGAAAGCATAATTATTGTTTTTCAATATCATATTACAGTGCCTGTTGGCATTCTTGTCTGAAAGGCGTCTAACAAGTTTTCAATTGGGATTGACGGTCAATCAATCTATGTACATTGATTTATCAAATAAGCCTTCCCCGGGGACTGTGAAGGAGTAGAAAGAAAAAAACATGAAATGACTTAAATATCCGCTATATTTTAATTTGATGGATCCTTAATCATATATAACCCCGAACCTGAAATACTATATGCCGACATATGTAATTATATTAAAAAGACTTTCGTAACACGGAATATGTCGTGAACATAATCAAGATCATCAAGAAGACGCCTCTATATGCATAATTTCTCAAAATTCAATCGTAATTCCCTAAATCTAAGATGGTCTCCAGGTTCACGGGTCCCACCTGTTGGGACTAATAGACTGGTGGTCGGCACGCTGGGAAAAATTCCTAAGGGCATGGAGCAGTAGAGCTAGGCAACAGGATTTTTTTTAATCTCTGGAACGTGCTGAATCCGAATATCAATGTTGCCCAGCTTGAATTTTGGGTCTCTTATGTTTAATCTTCAAATGAAAAAAAAAGTAAGAAAAAGACCAAAAACTGAAATAAAATGTTAAAAAAATAATTAAGTGCCATATAATGACTCAAACTCATGGGATATACAATGCGTAGTGTCACCTTAACAATTATGTATGATATGGTTAAAGGTCAAGGTCAACCAAGTTGAAAAGGAGAGGCTGTTTCTGATAGCACTTTGTATTTGATATTCAATACTCCATACCCATTTTCTAAAGCACTAATGGAGATGAAACACATTTATATACTATATGCATGTAGTATTGACATATATTTGTCCTAGGAAATTCATCAGTATGACTGATTAGGAAGGCCATTTAGCTAGCAAATTGCAATGGGACACTGTAAATCACTGTATAGGATAGTAAAGACAGGAAAGTTAATGATCTTCATCTTTAATTTGCTTTTATGCCACACCTAATCATGCTTTCTGGATGAAAATTGTTACCATAAGATTAACAAATTTATGCGCTTACATCATACATTGTTCTAATGTATAGTTCAGTGTAGCTGAAAGTCACAAGCATAGAAAGTTTCAATGCTTAATAAATTAAGTCAGCTATGTCCTCTAAATCTCGCTGATACATAAGACTTAATCAAGTGATTCAAGTATTACTGCTTATTCAGGCACAGGTCTTCCAAATCTTTCCTACATCCACACATTATTGTACATTGTAACCCAGCCTTTCTGCACTTGCAAAGCTTTGTTCTGCAATTTGTTTTACAGGAGCAGACTATGACTTCCATACACGCTTTTGGGATTGGGCTTAATGACATCAGGATTGGTTCCAGTCTTCCATTTCTCTTGGTCCAACCCATTGCAGTTGGATCAGGAATGTCTGGTTCTGCAGAATCGGCTTGCTTCGATATCATGGTCTAATGGTGGACCCTCATGATGTGGAAATGCAGTGCATCCTTGGTTGGTGGTAGTGCCTCAGCTTTCTTTGATTTTGAAAACATAATAATTATGGCGTACCTTATCAACATCTGCTCATGAGCTCTGTACATCTTGCATACAAATTCATCTGCCTTCTTTTCTTTCTCTGCAGTCAGGTCTCCTTCTCCTAAATATAAGTTGGTGATGAGATTGAAAGACTTTCCAGGTAGATCTTTTCGTTTGGCTTGATATGTACGATGTGGTATCACAGCCTGTAAGCGCATGGTATCCCAGCAGTCCATCTAGTGAATCTACCGGCAATGTCTTTGCTACATCCTGAATGGGTATGTGTTTTCTGTTCTTTGCAGTGCCATATAACATCCATATATTTGAGAACATGGCACTGCCAACATGACTAAGGAGGAGTAGGAGAACATCTGTATCATTAGAGTGAACAACCACAGTTTCGTACTCACGATTGATTGCATGCACAACAATCCTGGTATCGGCTTCTTCATGTGTTCCTCTGAGACTGGCTATGTCCATTGCAGGATCTGATGACCTTACATCAGTAGCGAGGGTGAATCCTCCAGAAACTACGATCACTTTTTGTTGTGACACATTCTTAAGGATCTCATTTGAGATGTCAATGTCAGTGAGTAATATGTCAGTGAAGACTTATTGCCAGTGCGAAGGTCACCATTCAGCTCAATCCACTGGCCCACCTGTTACATAATGCCAGCTCTCTGATGGTATAAAAACAATCAGTCTGTAGGACCTGACTGCATGATCCCTGTAGAGCTAGGTTGCTGGTCATATCAATTGTATGCTGTAAGGTCTTGCAGCCTTACATTAAACAATGAATATCCTTTTACCATAATACCTATCATTAGATTGAATGCACAAAATGGTTGGTAGACTTACCAAAGTCCTTATTGCTCTCTGGGGTAGGATTCTGTCTACACTCCATGAATGATGACATGGGGCTAGCAGTTCCAGTCACTCTCCAATCATAGTGTGGATCAAGTTCTTGCATAATAGTTGAACTGTGCTTGGGGCCAGTTTCCTTCATGTAGGAAAGGTCATAGAATGGACCAAAGTATATGTATACTAGCAGTTGACATTGCAACTGCTGCTGTTGTCCCACAATGACTCTACAGGCAGGTCTTCTGGGAAGTCTCAGCATGGTACAGATTGGCCCTGTAGAATATAGAAATTATAACAGGAATCTCCTTGATTTCTGACCTTTGACCTTTGACCTTTGATTCAGATATTACCTGTAATAAGCACCATTAGTGAAGAACACAAATGGAAAGATGAGATATAAATTATCCACTCCGATTCACAAGATATCTCCCACCATTCTTGTTCTTCAACTTGACCTTGACCTTCATACTAAGATTACCATATCATCAATTATTGCTGAGGAGACACTCAGCTATGAATATCCCAAGAGTTTGAGTCATCATATGGCTTTTTGTTATTTATTTTAGATTTTATTTCAATTTTTGGTATTTTTCTTACTTTTTTTTTTTCATTTGAAGATTAAACATAGAAGACCTAAAATTCAAGCTGGGCAACATTGATATTCAGATTCAGCACGTTCCAGAGGTGAAAGAAAATCATGTTGCCTAGCTCTACTGCTTCATGCCCTTAGAAATGATTTCTAGAGGACTTTTGAGGCTTGGCCCACCAGTCTATAACTACCAAATACGTCAATGCTCATCTGAATTTCAACATGGCGGATCCTTGAGCAAACATTCCTATCGGTAGTAGCGGTGGTGGGCTGAGCTAAAAAACTGTCACGGTTATTTAAAAAAAGGTGATATTTGTCCGTCAAATAGTCGCCTACAGAACTGTATTAGGGACGTGTATGTAGGGAGTGGGGAGCGGTCTGAAAGGAGGAAATGAAAGAGAACAAATCGCTAAGATATTGGAAATGAACGGGGCTGTGATCCCCGTATAAGAAGATTTGCTTTGCTATCAATGTTGGGCAAATTGGAAGCATGGGTGAATAGTTTGATATTTGGAGCATCGATGGGAGGTGTGCAGAGGAGTGGGCTGTGAGGGGTAATGATCTGTATAACTTGTATGGCAAAAATGGTGCATGAGACTGGTGTATTAATTAATCTAAAGGTATTGGCCTAGGTTAACTTATTAACGTGCAAATGTTGTGTTTCTAGCTCCATGGTCATTAAGCATACTATGCTTAATTCCAACTTGGCTAAGTTTATGTATCCACCCTTTTTTCATGGTTAAATGGCCATAGTTTTTCCTGTAAGTGTTCTTTTCTTAAACTTTCAGGCCCATCTGTTAACTTTAACTATAACCCTGTACCATATGCTTTTTCGAGGGGAGGGGTTGCTAAAATCATTATAAAATGAGAAAGTTAGATTTGCATCATGCCATTTTGCCCTTGCCCACTTTCAGTTTTGTGCATAGACCGTACAGAAAGTCAAATAACACCATATTCCTGCATGGGACGTTCCTTTTAAACACATTTAATGGCTACTGGGGATCGGCTCCATCACTGTAATGTAATTTATTTTCATCTTTGGTAAATTTCTAGATATAATATTAATTTTCCAAATATAAAATCAAGCAATTTCTTCATTTCTACTACACACTACATATTGTCAGTTAGGGCATAGAAATAGTTCCCATTTAGTAGTAATATGTGCATGTCTAGATGCACAACATATAGTGGCAACACCCTGTGTTTGATAAAATTTCCCTCTAGAAAGGTGATATTTTGTCCACCTTAGTTTCACTTTACTCATGTCATGGTTGGAACCTGATTTGTTATGTAACCTGTGTTGACACCCACTACCATAATTCAAATTACAGTAACTCTACATTGCAGCAGGTGCATTTAGTCCATTTCTAGTTTATTGAATTGTGCAGAACTTGTGGCTTAATGAGGCCTGTATTAGAATCAGACACCTACTGTACAATGGCATTACAGTAATTCACTCAAGGGTATAACTGTATTACCATAGTTTTTCCTAAGGTATTATCCCTTCAGATCTATGGGCTATTTGGGATGAATTGTACAGTGTGAATCCAGAAATCCATATAGGTGAGGGCATAATTGGCCCTCTTCTATAGTATGGGGGTAGACCCATAAATTTGACATGACAACATTTTCTTCAAATCTACATGCAAAATGAGGCCTAGTGACATGAGGCTTAAAAAGAGTGACAGGGGACATGGACATTTCTTTAAGTCAACAAAGGACATAGGGATTATTAAGTGACATAGACATGCAACATGACAATTTATTAAATCTAGATCTGCCATATTGGTTTACCATAACTTGAATTACGGTAGTAGGTGTCCTGTATAGACATTGCAGACAGGTCAGCCAGTGCATGCAGGTGGTCAAGGCAGGATCCAGACTGGCTGAGATGGGCCAGGGGAACCCTGCTGGGTATCACTGATAAGATACACAGATAAAAAGCCTGGACTGGCCATCCCCAACCATGTGGTTCAGCTGTCAACCATTGGGGAAATGGGAGTGGTCAAACCAGACAGCTGCCAATCACCAGGGCTGTAGCTGTTAAAACAACACTTCATTGAACATTTCTGAATACATTAACATTGGCACGTTCCTTTATGGGTTAATAGACACATTTGTTCTGCTCTCTAAGATTTACTGCTACTTGCTCACTTGTTCTAATTGCCCTGAAACATAATTACTGGTAAGTTCTGGTCATAATTCCGATGGCACTATTATGGTCCTTTATGTAATTATCTGTTTTAAATGTTTAAAGGTTGAATATAATGACTGATAATTTTGAGGAAGACTGTAAGGTTTGAAAAGGGAAAACCAGCTGATTTACAGAGCTCATGTACAAAATATATAAGTCAACTAGATTAACATATTGAGCATTTCCAAAGAGGGAGTAAGGGGGTATCTGAGTGGAGGGTTGCCTGTGTTGCCAGGAAGTCAGAGGAGGTAATGGCTGACTACGTCTATAATTATGTTCAGTGACAAACTCTAAACCTGAGGAAACCCAATGACACCTTGCATGGCCGGGTGACCCATGAACTTGCAATGCACAAAACAGAAGGAGGAATCGCATCCAATGGCAAAGTCTAAGGTGATGCTCAATGGTGGGAATATTCTCCTTGAGAAGTCCTCAGTCTTTTGATCCTAATATATCAACATATTGGACGGCTGGGGGCTTTGGGTAAACCCCACAAATTGGCTGCTGCTCAATTGTTGCCCTGATGACGGTGAGGACAGCAGCCCTCCCCCTCAGCCCCTACGCCCCTGTGTGTGTCCGCTAACCTCACCGTGCACTTTCCTGTTGGCAAGGTGTCACTTATAGTTATGGCGGGTCCCCAACTTCCTTCATACCACAGCCATTCCCTCTCAGTACATCTACTGCAGACCCATGCGGCAAGAAATAGCGACCTTTATTAAAACACGCAGTTGTGCTTCCACGTGCGCATCATCTTCAGCGGCGGATCCAGGCGGCTGCAGAAGAGTCAATAGCGACCTGAGCTGTTTTCCAGGTGACCTGGCGACTTGTGGACAAATTTGGCTATAGCGTGATAGCATATATACTCTACAAAAGTGACTTTATGACTTGATCCCTTAATTCACGTGACTTTCCGACGTTAGGGGGAGAATCCTCCGCACCCCCATCCATGCAGGGGTGGGGGTTATCCTTTGGTCCGGACCCCCCTCTTGGATTTATAAAAGATTTTTCGATCTCATATCAGGAGATTCAGCAGAGAATTCAACAACGAATTATCTTCCCAACAGTTTACAATAAACAGCAACGCGTCTAATGTCACATTCGTGATCTTGCCAGTCGAACCCGTTTCTGTTTTGTTTTTTTCAATCACCTATGTTTGTGTTGAGTATATTTTACTAGCTGGAAAACCTTCATAGGATACAGTGAGTACAATTCTGAACTTCTCAGTCCTTCTAGAATACACTGATTTAGCTCCTTTTTTATAAGATTCTATAAAATAAATCAATTGATAGTGCATTAGAACCTTAATCTAAACAGGAAAGTCCTATAATACACCAGGGTACTTCAAGGTGTGCCAAAACAGACAGGTGGGCGGGATGTCCTTTATTACAGTGAAACACGTGTACAGGCCCTATTCACCTGCCACGGGACCCCAACCAGAGATCACAGTCAATGTGTTTCCGGGCACCTTTAAGCTGGTTAGAGGTATAACAGGAAATACTAATGCTATCCTATGTATCCTCACCTTTTTGTTATATTTTATAGACACTTACACAAGTACAGTACCAAAATCACAATTTTCACACCCCTGATGCGGATTATAGGCTTCTCCCAAAGTCGGGGTGTGGGTTATACCCGCAATGCGGGTTATACGCGGGAATTTACAGTAGTTCCCTGGAGTGTTTTTTTCAAACTAAGTAATGTTATTTTTGTGGGGTTATTGATGATAGATAACAAAAGGTGTGTATGTGTGGGGGGGTGTTGTGAAAATAGTCCAGAAAAGGTGAGGTCATTTGTGAATTGTATTCCCATATGTAAAAATAACAATGATAGAGTGGCCATGAGTGCACCAGCCACGCTGGTGAGGTTATTTTTATAGAGACTCACAGCTCACTCATAACACACTCCTACAGAAGCAAAACATACCCTAATGGACCAGACCCAGCACAAAGCACCCATTTCGGACTTTAAATGACAACAATATTCAATCTAGAAGCGGAGATATGGCGAAAACCATTTTCGTGACCTTTGACCTTGATAAGTAGGTCAAGGTGAAATAAACTTTTTTTATGCATTTCTCATGTCAGGGGTCATATACAGAGTTGTTTTCAGTGGTTATTGGGTGAATCTAAGTGAGTTATACTTTTTATCATTTTTACAGAATTTTTGGCTAAATTTCAATATTTTTTTTAGAAATCGTCAATTTTTGGTACTTTCGCACACTTTCTGACAACTAAGACGTTGATTTTTGGATTCGGCACGATTTTTTGGGTTGGAAAAGCCTCTCAAACCTTTTGGTACCCTTCATACAGAAAATGGCCTATAGCTCCTGGACCATACAATGTAACACAGTAATTACATGAAGTGCGTTTAGTGACTACTGGTACTATTTATCTTGTATTGATATGAGGTGACAGGTTCATGGCTTAGAAGGGGTGGGATAGACATGCCAGGTTTGTCTCTCACTGGTGTGGATAAACGGGGGTTAATACAGAGGTTGCAAGAACAAGCAGGACGATGTCAGGATAGAAACGCAGATATGAGACAACGGTAACATAACACCCCCTGTTAATGATAACTGTGTAATAGGCATGCCCCACATACAGAGACATGCCCCCCCCCCTCGACTTCTTCACGTAGACATCAGTCTGTGCTTGCTGTGGACCGTAGACTGCCTTGGGAGTAGGAGAGGATGGGGACAGCTATACTGATAAGGTTATAATATCATCACACAGTTAGCTTGTTCACATGCATACACTGACAAAATCTGACATTAAGCACCACACAGTACTTAGTAAAACCCCTTCCACAATAAAAATGAAATGGTAATAAGAAATGGGAAGGGAATCAAAAAACGTGTACTTATTAAGCTGGTTAGTAATTTATCTAGTTCTGCTGTCTAAATGTAGGTGTTTAGTACTTTATAACGTCTTACTATAAAACTATGACTTCTGGAAATGTATTTATCAGCAATGTCTATATAATGAGACTCCACAACAAAAATGATTGAACTAACTTGTAAGCAGCGCACGCTTAGACTACTTAGGAAAAACTATTTAAAGTAAAGATAACATCCCAATACTTTCTGACCTACATATAAAGTGATGTATTGAAGAATGGTCCACGAAGTCGCCAAACCAGTAGAGACGTGTCATTATCAGATATCAGCTATCTCATGTTCAATGTGTGGGGCTGGTTCGGAAGATATCAGAATCTCCCCCAAAGTGGAAGATGTGGAATCCACGCACCATATTTTGTTAAAACACACAAACACAAACCTGTAGTTACCACCTAGGTTAGAGTGGGTACCTCTCACCTGTGGGGAGGTAAACCTACAGGTGTATGGCAGGTGTGTGAAGGCTCCCAGGGCGTAGTCCTCTCATCTGCAGCTAACAACTCACCACCCCCGCCCCCAATGACCAACTTCTTTCTCAACACCAGGCGGACACTTTATTCTTCACATCCATGGCACATGAAAAGGTGACCTCCAAAAAGGAATTTTTCAATTGGAAACGGTCCATGCATGAAGGCACGTTTAGTTTAACATTGAATAATGTTATACTTTTTATCCGCCATACACTTATCCCTGTGGCCCCGGCCTGTACACTTACTCACCATACAGGCTGCTACTTCTTTCTGGACCCCTGTCATCTTTGAAAAAGGAAGTTGCTACTACATCTGCCTCACCTAAGTATATACTCTGCCCATGATCAGCGTTATAATTAAACTTTGAGTTATATTTCACAACTTATGACTTTCATATAGCCATTGGGGGTTTCCAACAAGTATATTCATGTTTAAATGGATACAAGTTGAATTCTTTCAGAATTTAGGTTCAAACTCTCATCCAACAGCTTACAGGGAGAAGTCCCCCTGTCCCTGCTGCATGCCAGAGGGGGTGTCCTATACCAGTTTTAAAGCAGTAACATAAAACAGTAACAATGGGGAACCTGAGGGCTAGTTTTCGGAGATCCGTCCCCTCCTCCAGCTACACGCCTTTCTGCATTTTTTTCCTGTGCGATGCCTTGTATATCTTCCATAGATTCAGTGTATACGCTTAGAAATAATGTTAATATGCATGATAGTGGGTAGTATATAATGTGAATGTTAATCACCAGATCATTCAAGCTGAAATTATATCTCTAGATCATAGATGGCTTCCTGTGAGAACCCTTCTCAAACAACAAATTCTTTCCAAATCAAAAGAACTCGGTGACAGCCTGTATAACATCATTAAGATGCCATAAAACCATACTAACTGGTAGAATTGCGAATATGATACGTGACATAGTGTAGTATCAAATGCATATCACTTAAAGTAGACCTGACATAAAGTTATGTCTTCTCTCTGATATAAGAGGCTGGTATTCAATAGTAAGTCGATATAACTTGGCATACGGGATATCCTAGATGATAACATGCCACAGAGTATGCATCTTAACCAGCCTATCGTCCTTTAATACCATCTATGTGTCGGTCTTACTTTATGGCAAGATAGAGGATATGGAAGGAGTCCAGGGAAGACTGTCTTTTGCCAATGGCTGCTTTGTCAACCGTGGTCACCTGTGCCAACAGTATGACAAAGACCTTGTGTATGGGCAAACACAGGAGAAATACATAATATGGTGTACAAGTTGTGCTGTATATGTAGGGAATGGCACGTCATCTGCAGTGTTTAGCAGTGCATAACATAGTGTATGCCTGTGTATGCGTGTGTCTATGGGGTAGGGTGGCCGTGGGAAGGCCTCTGAGATTTAGACAGAATATATTGTCGCACCAGATGCTAGCCTTTACCCCCAATACCCCTCCCTGCCTCTCACGACTTCTCCCTTGGTATGCTTAACCATGAGATATTGTGGAACGTTTGCGACTTTAGCGTAATCCAGGGTCCAGAGGATTTCTGATAGCCCCCCTAATTCCACTTGAAGCAATTCAGATGATAATGTAAGGCGAGGACCAAGATGTAGACCATTCAGGACTGCCCCCCCCCCCCCCGCCCACCCAGTTGTATACAAGTGTGCAGCATTACGGGTTTGTCATAGGAGTATAAAAGGGCTCGTATGTACAACCTACATATATATGTTTTATGTATGGTTTAGGTAGTTGCCCTATTTCCCTCTGTATCTTAATGTGCCACTGCTCTTGCATGACAAGCCCCATCCACCCAGCCTCTGTTTGGAGACGGTGCAATATCAGGGAGATACATAAAGTTATGGTCAAAACAAAGCCTGTGCTTGATGATTGCCTCATGTGATTCCCAAACCCAAGGAGGGTCTATCATAAACATAAATCTCTTGTGGTTAAGAATATCAGGCTGCGTTTTCTGAAGAACCTGTTGTATTTTGAGCACAGAATTCACATGCTGAATCAATTGCGACCAGATTATACAGAACACTAGCTTTGTGGTTGAAATTTATTTTTTAATGTACCATGGTAGCCCGATCTTATGAAATAGCCTCTGTTCTGTGGAGGTAGGACCCTTTATGTGTTGTGAATAGATGTAGTGTTTTCTTCTGTGATAAGTGAGGTTCAGGTTGGAATAGGATCCCAATTACCTCACCTATAGCTGGGTGGGTCTGTGCAGAGTCTACCAGGCGTGGAGAATGCCCTTTTTAATACCAGTGCCGCATGCTATGATCTTGAATTGACAAAGGAAGTAATTCCTGCAGGAAGAGGTGATGAACGTGGATATTAACCACATGCTTGCGCTTGATATGTTGGCCTGGTTCATAAACCGAAGATTGGAATATCTGTCCTCATTCAGCAATACATTCATAGAAATCTGGAATAACAATACTTCCTCCTTTGCTAGCTCTGTCATCCCTACAGATCCTACTTTAAAAAATGGCTCTGCTAACAGTCTGCCCGCCATACCTCATACACTATATATAATGCCGCCTGCTGCCGGTCGCCATCAGACTGGTGAATGCAGCCACCCCATTCAGGGCAGGAGGTGGTGATACATCTGATATAGAACACATAGCACTCACACAGGATATCCTGATGGTCCGGACGGAAATCCTAAATCACCTTAACTATGCCCAATCTTATTAAGCTAATGCAGGCTGACTGATGGCTTCCTCCAGTCATGGGTGTCATGTAAACAACTGAATACCATCAGTTGTCATGTTTCCTCTCCTCTGATAGACATGTACTCTATGGGCTGATCAGTTGGTCTGACTGCAATGCTATTATTATTGGTCTATGGCTGTAGGGGTACCTATATCAATGTATGAACACTGATGTTAGCCTGAAACACACTTTCATATTCTTGGCCAAAGGCTTAAAGACCCTAAATATTCCACATTGGTAATGAATTAAAGTATGATCAATATGATCATGGACCGATGGCATAATAATAACATTTGAGGATGATAATGGTCAGTGACTTATTCTATTCATATTATACCATCTTGTTGGCAGTAAAACAGGCTTATTGCTACTTAAACATGTCGTGATGATATTCTGTTATGGATATTTTATACGATCATAAAATATTCCCAAGGTCTGGGGTCAAGGTTCAAGACTATAATGTCTTTCAGATTGTGTTATTCACATGTCTACATGATATATCATGATATATCATGTCATGATATATCATGTCATGTCTACATTTAATTTTTTTTTTAATCAGTCCAGTAATTCTAAAAATCAAAATCACAGATTGGTTGACTAGACTTTCCTTCAAGGTTTGAACTTGAGATAAATTATTGAATGTGTATACAGATGAAAAGCAATAGGGCCTGTGCCTTCAAGTGACACCCTTATGAAGGGGCATATGTTACTTGGCATTCCAAGATATGTTAGTGCTATTCTTATATCTGTATTTATATCATATGTAAGTGTGTTTTTACAGCCTATGGACCATTTGTATTACGTTTGAATCTGAAATAAAGATTTGAATTGAATCTACAAGACGCTGGCATAGTGAACTAACAAGATGCTAGCGAAGGGACATTCTGTACAGATCTAGAGGTTGTTAAAATACCCCCACTGTGTGCTTTAAGAAAGCTCCAAGCTGGGAGGGTCAGGGACTGTTTCACATGGCTGCGTGCTATGTGTCAGTACCTTTCAGTGGGCTTAATGCTTCCCCAAATCTGGATCAGAAACCAACCATTATGACAGACTTATCTTTCCTAATCTACCAATAAAAGCTTAAAGCAAAGTTCCAATGAGAATAAAATAAGGATACCTCCTTTCATAGACCATAGAGGATCATGATGTCTGTCTTCGTATACTTGTAAAAACCAACGGAAACTTGCAAACTAATTATGCACTAATAAATGTACTCTTATATTAATTGGTAAAACCTTAAATTTAAAGCATCTATCCATCATAATTTTTTGTTTTGCTAATTTGACAAGTATTCACTTTTTAACCTTTCAGCTCGACCTTTCAACCTTTCACCTCCATACTTTTGGTTATAATCTCACTTTGATCCATCCCTGAGAGTTACATAAAGGAATGCATTAACCCTGGCTTCCTTTCTCCTGTTGCAGCTGATGTCGGTCCTCAATGGGAGCGTTACTCAGGGATTGCCTGTCGGTGCCCCCAGGGCAGTTCGTGTTACTGCGACATTAAGACGGGATACACCCGCTGCTCCTGTCCCGGCGGCTACCTGGATGAGCAACTCAACTGTGTCCGTGAGTAACTCACCACTTTACATTTGATAGAGAGTCAGGTACCTCAGCCAAAGTCTGCATTAACATGTGTAGGGTATATTATAATAAGTTATGGCTAACTCAACTTATCCTTTGGTCAGCTCAGGGGTCATTCATACAAGTATATGCCACGCCCGAGAGGCTGGTTAGTGTGTGTGACAAATTGTAAAGAGCGGGGATGGGGTATGGCATTCTCAGAAGGAGGGACAGAGCTCAAATCACGGTCTAGTGGAATCACATGAAAGCATGCTGATATGTGATGCAATCAGAGGCGTAGGAAGCAAATCTTCATTGGGGGGGGGGGGCAAGGGGGGTCCCCTCCAACCAAGTTAAAGTATAGGTTTTTATGCATGATGTATAAAATATATGCTTATATTAGATTGTATGGAAAAGTAGTATTTGTGTCCCCTTTAGGTCTGATTTGGGGGCCTGGCCCCCTCTGCCCCCACTTTTCCCTATGAGGGAGAGTTACGGATTGAAAATTGGGTGTATTATATTACAGGTCTTGACAAATTTTGGGGGGCCCAAACATATTCAGGCCCCCCCTCCTTAGTGATTGGGGGGCCCGGGCCCCCCTGGCCCCCCCTTTTCCTACGCGACTGCTGCAACAAGTTAACATGTTACAAATGTGTTATAGTATGGGGGGTGCAGAGGGGTCCCCCCTTCAGGTCGGAAAGTCGCTTAAATTAAGAGGTCCAGGTCGAAAAGTCGCTTTTTTGGACCCTTTAATCTATTAGCAATTTTGTTCAAAAGTCGCCAGGTCGCTTATATCATTGCCTTTGGTCGAAAGTCGCCTCGAAAACGGCCCAAGTCGCCAGGTCGCTTTTGACCCATCTGCAGGCACAGTATGGACATGTGTCTATTTACTTTGCAGGTCCTTGTCAGACCAACATCTGTCCGAGTCCTGAGTACAACTGCCGGTCTACATTTGGCGGCATCCACTATGAGTGTGGCTGTAACCCGTTTGCCGGATGTGACGTGAGACGCGTCAAAGACTGTCCTACTGACGCTTGTCAGAATGGTGGCACGTGCTTTGACGGAGAGAACCAGTATGCCTGTGTGTGTCCACCCGGCTTTAATGGAGTACATTGTGAGATCAATGAGAACGAGTGCCGAGACAATTGCCCCGGACAGACCTGTCAAGATGGGGTGAGCAAATGAAAAAAAAAATTCACTTTTTAAAAAATAATTAGCACTAAAATAGATTCATTTTACATATCAATATTTCAAGGTCATCTCTCAAAAATGTGTATATATTTTTGGTAACTTAAGTATAGCATTGTAGGTTCACTTGGGTCAATAACCTAGTGTCCTGTTTAGGGCAGTAATGTGTCGATTTTTATCCCATATCATTAGTATACAATCTACTTCATGTGACCATGTCCGTCGATTTTTAAAGGGGCCGTGTCGCCGTGTAGCCCGTGTCGATTTTTACCCATGTAGAGGCACATATATATTCTCAATGTCTGATCATTTCATTGGGTTATATATTATCTGAAAAGTAAGTGATTCTTGAGGGATTTATGACTTAAAAAGTAAGTTGAGAAGCAAAGTACATAACAATGAGAAGCAAATTATATAACAATGATTCCAGATATATGTCCTATGATAATCCTCACATGTATGTGTCTATTATCTAGGTTAATACCTACACATGTGGGGGTGGAAATCGACCCATAATACCCCAGCCACAATTCCCACCGAGCACCACCACACCAAGCATCATTGAAACGACAATACTGCCGTGGTGGCTGACACCGGGCCCCGCTGTGAGGACAAACCCACCCGCAGTTCAGAGAGAGAGTAGTACAGTCTTCTCTAAAGGCTCCACAGACAGTAAGTATAGTGAAATATCGTATCTTAAAACAAAACGGTTACATCAAATCAGTAGTAATACCCATCTGAATCAATCTGGCATTTTGATATTCCCAGGCCTAGTCAAAATAACCCGCAAAGCCTCGCGGTAGGATAGATTCACCATGAGTCGGACACATACCCTGAGACGGACACTGGTATTTATAATAATTCTTGTATGGTAAGACTTGTATTGGTGATCTGGTAAAATGACGCTAAAACCTTACCACCATTCACGTATAAATAGATCAGCATGTTTGGATACACACACTTTCAAGTGTCCTTCTTTAGGTATGTCTATCTGTCCGACTCTAGTCTAGGTGAATCTACCCTGCGTTGCATTGTCCACTAGCCTAAATAGTCGAGGAATACGCTGTGTAGTTTTCTGATAACAGCCTAACTGATTGTTACTGCTCCTGTTGCAGGTCCTGTAGAGGTGTCGTTCCTGCAGACCCTGTCTGCCGACCACCGTTTGATGCTGACCGTAATTCCACCTGCTGCCCTCGGCCTTATCGTTCTCATCATAGGTTAGACAAAACAACAGATAATACCCTTTCCTTCTATCATTTTGTTAACGGAATTTATATAGTAAATACTAATACTTGCAATGCAATTGCCTCTTTGTATAGACATTTCACGGAAAATAAATATCATGGTAGAGAGAACTTGGGATGTTTGGAATAATCTAAAGTATTTGGATAATACCCGTCAATGTAGTTGAACAGTTATATAAATCAATCTGCACGGTTACAATCGTGTGAAAAAGGACAATTGATTGCTGACATAGTTATGCATGTTGTATAATCTGCATTTGTTCCAGGTATTGGGACTTTGATTTACGTCATGCGCAAGAAGGATAGAGGTAGTAAGGGTGACCTGTCAGTGGTCACAGAGAATACATCAGTCGCATCCCACAATCCTTCACTCGTCACCTTCGACAGTAAATGTTACAAGGATGAGGGGTGAGAAAACTATCCTATTACCAGATATAAATGGATACAGTTGTACCATGTTATTATCCCAGTAAATTGTACCTATCATCACAGTAAAAGCGAACAACGTTGAAAAAGTTCTCTGCCTTACTTTCAAGATAAAATTATGAAAATATCTCATCGCAATGATGTTAGAGACTATACTCTTGTTTTCGTATTGTATCATAATGGCATTTAAAACTAGGACATGCCGTGAGTATGTAAGTCTAATGAATGAATGTTATATTTCATAATGTAATTGGTGTCATTTCATGCAATTGGTGAATATGATATACCTCTGGAGGGAGTAGATGGTTTGATACTCCTAATTCAGAGAGATATCAAATTCTTTCTCTAAATACCCTATATCTAAACGAACAAGACAAAAGATCCAAGTGCAAATGAATTGGAGACCTAAAAAGTATTCATCTTAAAGCTACTGTATACCTTCCACAGGACACCGGGACCACCTAAGATGTCTAAGGCTGCAGAGGCAGAGGAATCCAAGAGAGTTAGTTATGGAGAGTTTGATGACATGGTTTATGGTAATGAGGTAAGTGACTTGCTTTTGGTGTAAATAGTTTGTTTCGTATAATAGATCAACCCCCAGTGCAATATGCCAAGCTAACTCCGATTGGCTGCATTATTATTGAAGTAGTACTTAGTTCTATTATTTTCTTATTATTATGTTAATCAGACCATTATATAAATATGCAATATGTAGTATGTCCCTTTCCCAATGTACCTTGGCAAAATCTCTTACTTTCAGAGGGTTGGTCTTCCTGTGCTATCCATCCTCTTCCTGCTCTATTGTGGATCTCTTTTAAAAACTGTCAGAACATAATTAACACACACTGGATATGCCACCTCGATAGTTTGACTATGTAGTTAATGTCACATAATTCCACATATTTAACATATGGTAAAATACTTTTCATTTCAGGCTCTGCAAAATGGTATGGAGGAATGGTACTCTTATATCCTCGACCTCTACCACCATCAGGGCCTAAGTCGCATCCTCATCGTGCGTCTGGATGGCGAGAAGTGGGTCTTGTCACCCGGCTCCAAACTCTACATGGATGAAATTCAAACCCTCTTCAATCTAATGTCAAAGAAAGTCACTGCAGGCTCTTTCAAGGTGCAAGGTCGCGAGTTTGGGATTGTTGGAAATAATGATTTCGTCATCATGGCCCATACATTCCGGAATTCAAAGCGCTCCCAAGAAATTCTTTGCGCGACAAAAACCCGCCAGTTTGTGATTATCGGCACATCAGAGTTCTCTGTAGATAATGGTCGATGCAAAGAAAAGGTGTTGGAGTTAAGAGACCACATTAAGGTGCAAGGGTTGTGATCATGTTGTGATGATGTTCTTTCACAGAATGGTGCTTGTGTACCGATGCCACATTACATTACTATATAGAATGAAAAGTTAACACTTTTTGAGCTTTCTAAATTACACAATGTAAAGCTGAAATGGACTGTTTACACTTACAGATTATTAAAATCGATTCCAGTTATAAGAGTTATTACTATGCTAAGGTTATTCACAAGCTGTATATAAAAGAAAATGCTGATAAATGCTGACATAATTAAGCTGGCACATATGTATACTAAACAGCTAGATTTACTTTGTCAAGACTGCATTTACACCTTATAAGTATGATTACAGCCCACTGCTTGTGGTGTATGTGTGTGGACAAACAAGTGTAACTGGGAATGGTTGTGATGGCTCTCGCAAGATGACTTAATGAAGTATGTAATGGTGCTTTTATAACATGCCACATACACAAACACTATTATAACTTACAAGACTTAATACAATCCAATAGAATATATTTAATATAATTAAATATTTAATATACAACTATTCATGAGGAGAGAACGCATGAAATGCCGTACACCTTTTGACTAACAATACTGCATCTAATGCACTAACCGGAATATGTGTGTTATGTAAGGAGAGAGGATGTATGATATTGGTGTGACGTGTATGATATTGGACAGACATGAAGGGTGATGTAGGACTGTATGATTTACTAAATAATGGTGTATATATATTATAAGGCGCAGATCTATGATCTATATGATCCGCGAGATCCAGCACTGAAGGAAAAATGTGATGGGAATTATGTTTCCTCTATGAAAAGTATAGAATTACCTAGTTTAAGATGTTAGACAACACAGAATGATATTATATGTCTTGTGTATTAGTATTCTCATTGACATGTATGCATATGTTGAATGAGATAAGCCATAATGACTAGGTGTATTATAATAATAATATTTTAGTCGCTTTGTCTGGGTTAACAATATCATTTAAAACATGCTTAATATACCCAGAGGGTTACCAGATTTTAAGACGGCTATAACAATACTCGAGTACTCGTGTACTTGCAATGTATGTTGATATAACTGAATAGTAACACCAATCACACTATTCCTATAGAGAATGCTACAACTTGCTGCCATATTTAGTTATGTATCTGCATATTATGGGGCCATGGTAAAAATGGTTATGGTCACAGTGGACCCCATCAAGAATCAGTATGGAATGATATTTTTCATGAGCTCATTGTATATAAGTAAAGAATTAATAAGAATTAGAGATGGTTTTATCTGGTAAATAATTAAAAACAAAATTAATGATCATAAATTTTCTATTTCTATATCAATACGAATACATCTTTATTTTACATAGCTGCTCACATGCACGCATCTATTCAAAACTAATAACACAATGTGCACAACCGTCAGAACTGCAAATGAAAACTTGACTTTATGTACATGAAAATAATATTCTTTATATGCCAGGATGGTGTTTCTCCACAAATATGCAGAGGTCCGCAAATTTGTAGAGGTCCGTAAATACACTCTCCATATATTTATGGAGCTCCGCAAATATAGGCCTATATGTCTTTCTGGTACTTAAGCATACAAATACGGACCTCCGTATATACTTGCGAACATCCGTATATACTTGTGGAGCTCCATAAATATATTTGCGGACGTCCGCAAATTTGCGGATGTCCGCAAATATGTGGAGAAACAGAATTCTGCAGCAAAGGTAATATGTGATCAATAGAAGGGGGCGAGATGTGTAACCTACATCTACCATGTCAATTTAAAATCAGACAGAAAATGAACATACTTAACATATATATATGCTACTGTGATGTATATATATTTACACTGTTAACAATTCCATTTAAGTAATGTACTTATTGTCATAAAAAGATAAACAAATGATATATGCAGGACCTAATCTAATCTTGTTGTGTGAGCAATCAATACACAGAATGTACTACAGTGTATAGTAATAAATTATATTTTGAAAAAAAGTCCAAGGACATTTTGTCTTATTGATCTACTGATTTGAGACACCTGTGACACATTTTGCTGAATATAAACGCTATATAATCATAGTTATTGAGGATTGAAATATGCATGGGTTAGTCCTGTCACCTAGTCACATTTATTCGATGTCTGAGTGCCCATAGGTTCCTGTATAGTTAAGGAAATAGAAATATTTTGGATAAATTCTTTTTTTTTTTCATTTCAACCGTGACCCCTTAATCTTTTCTTTTAAAATGTTCACAAAGAACTCCTCTACATACCTGCAAAGTTTAGAATAGAAATCAGCAGTGGGAGATTACTCATCATAAATTATGTGAAAATATGGGGATAATGCATGTTTTGTGTGGATGGCAAAACCATAAAAGTTAGTACTGTGACATATATGGATTTTTCTTTCATTAGGCTATATAGTTTGGAAATATACCAAGGTAATATAATCTAGAGTTTCAATATGAGTGACGGTGACAGACCATATCCGACCTTCCTAACATGTCCACGTGTATCTATTAGACTTCAACAATAAATGGTAAATGTGATATGGGCATGGTTGAAGGGTTGTTTGGTCGCGAATGCACTGCGCGACACACCGAACAGGACGTTTCCTGGGAAGGGCTTCAGTAACCTTTTATTTCTGGGGCATGGTGGTACAAGTGAACAGCTCAAAGACAATGTAGTTTGGACTAAGGGGACATTCAGTTCCAATCGCAGACACAACAGGATGGCCCTACTGTGCAGCACAGCTGCTCAGTGATATTTCAGGAACACGTCGGCGTCTGAAGATACCTTTCAAAGGCACCAGAATACCACCAGACTCGTTCCTCTCACACATCCAGCGTACTATCTAGATTGTCGCAGATAAAAATAAATTTGGATTGAAAAGTGACAATTTCAGTGTAAAGGTGCTGAGTAGTCAAATACTGTCATGCGGATATAACATTAGCACACTAGCATCACTATTGATGGCCGTTATCAACCGTGTTATACTAATTAACCATTACAGGGTCCCGTTTCTCCACAAATTTGCGGAGCTCCACAAATATATACGGATGTCCGCAAATATATACGGATGTCCGCAAATATATACGGAGGTCCGTATTTGTATGCTTAAGTACCAAAAAGGCATAATTTGCGGAGCTCCATAAATATATTTGCGGATGTCCGCAAAATTGCGGACGTCCGCAGATTTGTGGAGAAACACCATCCAGGTGTCTATAAGAAATGCGGTTTACGGTATCATTTATAGTTCATGCATGCAGTAGGCACAACCTAATACTGCTCATTACTGCCCTCTAGCGGGTTTGATGGCATCAACATTCAGGACTACCTTGTGTGTTCTCTAGACCTCAGGTTTTCCATTAGTACCTGTGGCAAAAAGTCCGCAAACGGTTAACGGTAGCCCAGAAAACCGCCCATATAATGTACTGGAAAAACTTTCAAGACAAGACCAACATTCAAGGTGGGTATTAGGTGCATGACACTAATTTTATTTTTCTACTGGACTTGATAAAGGTCCCTTTATCACTTGTCACATAGCTAAGAGTGTTCAGTTTAGTCGTCCTATCAATCACACATAATAATGTGACCCATCTAGGGAAAAGACCCCTTCAGGCGGGATTTTTAGTACTGGCTTTGGCCACCAGGGGGCACCAGAATGGCTAAAGAGTGCATAATTCAAGTAAAAATGCTTTAGGGCCATTTTTTTGTGTAGAATACAATAAACTTATTAGGATTATTGTATCTTTACTCAAAACATTCCATATTTGGAATGCAAAAAGAACGTTTTTTATGGAAAATTAGCACATAAGACACTTTCTGGTTGCCATGGAAACCATTCCATAACACAAAATGGGAGATAATTGTGCTTATTTCTTAGTAAGCACATCTGTTACTCAAAACTGAAAACAGACTGTAAAAATTCCTTCTAGAACCAAATTTAGACTTAAAAATCCCCTTTCATTTGGTTATTTTTCAATAAAACCGATTTTTAATGATTACCAGCCCCTTCGGGGGCCGGGATTATGGGTGGGGGGATACCGTGATAGTCTACAGGCCAATCCTGTGTCTATATAGGCCTATCCCGTGCTAGTCTATAGGCCTATCCCGTGATAGTCTATAGGACTATCCCATGACTACAGCGCGGGAACTGGACATTGCTGCGTCCCACTGCCCCAGATGGCCCTGGTTACATCACCATGGTGACGTGTGTCCCTTACGACTGGATCCCGCACCTCACTCTCCAAGCATATTGTCTCGGAGGGGCCTGATTCGGAACTTTAAGTGGACCTATCTCGATATTGATAAAAGGTTATAATATTATTTTCAAAATGAGGGATTACATGAATATATACTGTATTATTCCGTTGTATTTGGTCCCCCTTTTTCTATTATGAACTTATAATAATGCTATTTTAAATGCCAAAGCAATGGCGGATTTGAGGGGAATTTTTGGCCTCTTGTTGTCAAGCAATCAGTGCCGAGGTTATGTTTGAACATTGGTGTGGAATGCTATTTCTTTTCTCAAAGGCCTTAAGTGGTAATATTGGTGTAATGAGATGATGTAAAAGTGAATTTCAGACCCTCAAAATATTATTTACATTAAATGTAGGGCTAAAATCGAGTTAACTTTGAAAAAAGTACATATTATTAGGTAGCCTCTTTTGGTTTATCTGTTCCCGTCGAGTGTCACAGAGCTGATTCAATGGAATGGGTAGGCCTACCAGCGGCCAAATAATGCCGTTTTATATATAGGGTAATCACAATTATAATGGGATGCAATGTGTTTAGAGCTTATTTACCATTTTCAGTTGGGGGAGGCCTGGGAGAATTGGGACAAAGGAGAACTGGGACACTGTGTATTCTGCCCATAACCAATAACTTAAATGCA
This sequence comes from Harmothoe impar, assembly GCA_947462335.1. Lineage (NCBI taxonomy): Eukaryota > Metazoa > Annelida > Polychaeta > Phyllodocida > Polynoidae > Harmothoe > Harmothoe impar. Next base: position 28,037,157 of record OX381714.1, on the reverse strand, counting down.
TAACCACCGATGCTATTTTTTGGGCTAATAATATTTAAGTTTTTTATGCTAAAAAATATTTCTGTGATGTTATTATACTTAGACCTATAACAGATTATAACATTTTTAGGAAAAAAAGTTTTTTTTTCAGGTCTCGGACGATTCAATTAACATAGTGTTACCTTTTGATGAGAAAATATTTTTGTGTTGTATTATGTTGCATTGATAGATGGCAAAATGACCAGCTACTTACAAAAACACAGTTAAGCATATTTTGAACTGTATTAACATTTTGCTTAAAAATCTCAACCTGGGGAGAACTGGGACACTCATTGCAGGGAGAACTGGGACACTCTTGGCTATTGGGGAGAACTGGGACACTCCAGGTGAAGATTTATTGCGCTTTAATTTTTTTTTTCTCAGACCTATGACTGAAGCTAATATGTTACATATGATCATATTGAACTTAAAGCAAAGCAAAATGATGTTTCATTGGTTAATAATCACACTATTTACACTGTCCCAGTTCTCCTTGGTGTGTCCCAGTTCTCCCCAGGTAGTGTCCCAGTTCTCCTCGAAGTGTCCCAGTTCTCCCTGGAATTTCTCAAAATTTCAAAAGGCCCCAGACGGGAATCATGGCAGGCTAGGATAAATCTAAATAGTCCAAATGAAAGATTTATTAGTAGCCTTTCTTCATGAAACAAAGGCATTTGGTTATTGTTGGCATTATAGAAATCACAAGCAAACATGTTACGATTTAATTTAGTGTCCCAATTCTCCCAGGGCTCCCCTATTGATAATTTATGAACTAATCTTTGAGAAGTGATTCCCACAAAACTACTGGGAACTTCTTAGAACATGATATCTCATTTTAAAGGTTATGACATCAACTTAAAATATGAATTCCTCCCCGGATGGGTGTTTTCCCCAGCCTGGTCACCATTGTTTGACTCATTTTACTCATCCATTCTGTCAGTTCAGATATATAAAGGCTCTTTTATTTGGCTACAACCATCAGACCTTTTGCTCTTTGCTTCTCCGCCATTCTTCTACCAGCGCCTCCTCTGGCTGTCCGATCAGAACGTCCAATGGGAAGCACTTGTCATCTGGCACCTGGTCGTCTCCAACAGCCACACTGACGTCACCGTGTGGGCAGGCGCTCAGCGCCATGAGCAGATCCATCTCTGCGAGCAGCTCGATGTGGTCGCCGACCTGTGCCGGGCTGCCCCTCAGGAAGTACTCGTGGGTGTCCAGCGTGAAGCCGCTCACCATGAAGATGTTGAACACGTCATGGACATCTGCCTCCCGGAGCCCCCACGGCGTGACGGCCTCTACCAGGTTCTGGTGACAGGACCGCGAGCTGCTCGTGCTGCCAATGAGCTGCTTGGTGTAGGGGTCACAGCGCGTGCCGATCACGTCATGCACAGAGCCGCCGTCAGGGTCTATGCCGTAATCTGACAGCGAGTCTGCCGTCACGGTGGCCAGAGGGCGGAGGTGGGGGAAGGTGGACCACAGGCGGTCGTAGGTGCTCAGGTGAGAGCCATGGATCTGCCGGGTTTTGCCAGTGAATAATCGCTCAGAAGTGTTATTGAGGTTCCATATGTTCAAGTCTCCAACCTGAAAAGGGCATTGCAATGCTCGGGTGAATACCGGCGTGAATGCCACAAAGGTATGGGAAAACTGCATATATGATAAAGCCAGTTCTAAAATAAGAAAAACGAAGAAAAATCTGATTTTCAAAAGTTATGCATAGTCACAAACTATGCTCATCGCGGGCCAATATTTTTACCTGAAATACTGTACTGTTTTGATAATCCAGCACCCCAACTTCATCCTTTATCTTGTATGTCCATACTAACCTGTGAGCCATAGGCGACAACGAATCGGACTACTTGACCAGCTTTAACTTCCCATGCCAATCCCTCACGTTTCGGCACAATTAACTTTCGGACTTGGTTCTCCAAAGCACTCGCAGACAGACGGCCATACAAGTCGCGGTTAACCTAATCGATGTAAGGAAATACATGTTATAATCTTGAAATCAGGTCAATAAACTTTATATAAGTATTACAGGAAGGTAAAAGATGTAACATTCAATTGATTTGATACCTCCGTGATAGACATCTAAAAGTCTATAGGATGGACATTCAGGTATACACTCCTCAATGAAGTCAAGATAATGTGTCTTCACCAATTGTTGTGGGACAAATAACTAAAGGTAACCTTCCTCACCTTAACCGCCTCTGGTAGTTTATAACCTCGTGCCAAAGCCTTTAGAGGGTGAAACGATCTCTTCTGCTGCGCTGCCATCTCAAATCTAGGACCAGCACATAATATTTATTTACACAGCAGAGAGTGAGAGAGCAATGAAACTGGATATATGGAAAAGGGATCCTCATGTCCTCCCAACTTCTTATTCACTCCTCCTCCAAGCTATTCTTCCCTCCCACCCCCACCCCCCCCCCCCCCATGGCCACACGTTATTAGATGATTCTCTACATGAAGCTGGTATAGTCTTCTGAGAGGCTAGGTTCACCTCAAATCAGCCATATTCCTCAAGTCGGCAACCTCCATGGAAGACGGAATTATCATGAAATGGATCAAATCTAGTATGTTCCATGTTGATTTATAGGAAGTAATATGCTTTTTAACCCCTTATCACATTCTATATTTCTCATACTGTAACATAAAGGATCGTTTCATGACAAATAGAGTCTCAAAAACCTGATGTGATTTTCATTGTTCAAGATATCTACACTCCTAGGTATAGCAGGCATCTATCTCAACCATCTCTTACATCAGCCTGTTATATAACCTACACTGGCCTCCTGCACCTCTCCCTTTCTAAGGGAGTGATCATTTATCATCAACAGGGGGGGTGGTGGGTTTGGGGGGGGGGGCAAAAAAATTTGGACCCCTTGACCGGGGGGGGAAGAATTTGGACCCCTCTTGGGGGGGGGGGGCAAAAAAATTTAACCTGTTTTGCGCCAAAAAGCCAGCGCGTTACTATGCTTCAAAGGGCTCGCGCCACACACACACACACGCACACCCAACCTCTGGTCAGGCTTATTGCCCCTGCCTGTCCTCCTCCTTTGCGCGACCTGGCTATCCAGGAAAATGCAGGTAGTAGTACTACTACTACAGGCAATCACAAACTCCCTCCTTGTATAGTGTTAGTATCCTGTGGATATTATTGGCTGTAAAGCAGGGTCATGACGATGTGCTACTGGGAGTGTTCCCAGGGACCATATGGGGATCCAAGGGAGTGCTCATCTTTTGACAACAGGGTGGGGTAGGGGGTGAGGGTGGTGGATTGGGGGAGGGGTATAAAAATTTAGACCCCTTGACCCGGGGGGGTCAAAACAATTCCATCTGTCTTGAGCAAAAAAAAACCAGCTCGTTACTATGCTACAAAGGGCAGGGAATGCCACCAGGGGGCTGCCGGGGGGGGGGGGGGGTGGAATTTCGACCCGTCTAAGGGAGGGTGGAAAAAATTGTGCACACTCCGCGTGAAATCTCACCCCCCCCCCCCCCCCGGTTGTTAAAAAAAGGGCACTCCCTAAACAAATCTACATACTGGCCCTACTGACTGCACCCAGCACAGGGCAATGCGCTTGCATGATTGTGTGATTGGTTGGGCAATTCTGGGGTCGTTATACTAGTAGGTTACTAGTTGGCGGGAGGAGCATAACACAACCTTTGGGCGGATCCTGCTATATGGTAATCATAGCATAGGGCACAAGATGGCTGCACTCTGACGGGGACAGACCCCCTTTAATTGGTCATCTCATGGGCGCTGTACCCTAATCCCTCCTGCCTGGTTACTGGGGCTGTAATGACCTCTCACCCAGGTGAGCCTTCCCAGTTCACCTTTGCAGCCAATCATCTCACACTCCTCCATGCCAACCGGCATGGTTCATTACAGTGGCGTAGGAAAAGGGGGGGCCAGGGCCCCCCCAATCACAGAGAAGGGGGGGCCCGAATATTATATTTGGGCCCCCCCCAAAAAAAAACTTGCCAAGACCCTATCATGTGATACATACATTCCCCAAATTGTACCTCTCACACATAGAAAAAAAGTGGGGGCAGAATTAAAGGGGGCTCAAAACTACTTGTTTACACGATTCCAATACAAGCGTGCATGTATACACACCATCGTACCTTAAATCTGATATTTAAAGCTGGCTGGGGTGGGCCCCCTGGGCCCCCCCCCCCCCCCAATGAAGATTTGCTTCCTACGCCTCTGCATTGGGGGGGGGGGGGGGGTTCCAACTGCAAAGACTCCATCTCCCGGGGAACAGGGGAACTACAACATTGAGCTGCTAACTGCTGACTACTAGTCTCCAACCCAGCATGTCTGATAAAATACCATAATACTTCAATACTATTACATGTGACAACTAACCAATGATACATCCATATCAAAAAGACTTTCCAGCTTGTGCCTGCTGCATATTAGAGGCATGCACTGTTTGAGAATAGAGAAATCTAGGCTAGTTGTCCTGACATTGGCTGTTCATGAAGCCAAAGATTAGACAGTTACTGAGACTTTTGAAGGGTAGGTCCACTAATGCTAAAAAAGGAAATAAATAGAAAAATCTAGAGTGTGATCCTCATCACAAAAGACTCAGGGATTTATTTTTCCATTGGATATAAACCTACCCAAAGCCCCACCCCAAGTGTCAATTGTGTATCCACAGATGGCAAACTGGTCTGACAAAAAGCGTCTCAACCACCCAGAATTCAGATCTCCCATAGGTTTAACACTAAATGCCGAAATTGACGAAATGTCCACACTAGTACTGTTCATGTTTGTCCACACATTGGAAAATGAGAGGTTTTTTGGGAAGGTATACTTTGCCCATTGTTTTTGGGGGGAAGCACTAGATGGAAATGAATGGTATTTACATCATTGCCTTGAGACAGAAAACACTGGAATTTTGTGCCAATGAGAAATATTCTTGGATAGGCCTAATATTTCTACCCAAAAATAATCAAAGACTTTTTTTAAATTTTTGTATCAAAAGTGTCTCACAGAGCCATCTCGCATAAGACTCTGGGAGCATTAGCTCCCTGAGTCAATGATATGCCCTGTATAAACTTGCATATGGAGCTCTGAGGGAGCTTCAGTGCTTGTGGTTGAAAAGAATCTTTTAGATTGTCTCTTATTAGCACTCTGCCTCATTGAAGCCTACAGTAACTAGTTCTACAAACTGCCATAGATGGCACCACTGTATTGGGATTTCACTACTCCATATCCATTTGGCTCCTGAACTAAACCAAAGTATGCACAACTTTCACACCAGGGTGCGAGGCATATCCGCCCCCCCCCCCCCCTAGTTCATTAGTCACTCCCCCAGAGGGGTGTCAGGCTATAGGTCGAATTACATATATATGGTTCTGCTACTACCGTTTTATAGTGATCTAAAGCTATCACCATATGAATAAATCTTACATGTATGTGCCTATATTTCCCCATTCTATGATACACCTGGCTAGTCCAGTGGTTTGTTTGCCCAACGCAGCTCCCCTATAGATAGAAATAATCAGTATAATAACTCGACCTATATTGATTGTTTCTATTTGTATGGCAGCTGCGGTGGACAAACGAACCACTGGACTATGACATCTAGGTAGTGTAACTCTAAATCAGCCAGTTACGCAGTACATGTATTATGAGGTACACATGATCACATACATTTACTACGATATATGGTATATTGAAACCTGGGGATAATTATAACCCAGATACAATTAAAAATATACTTTCAGGTAATGGCCCTATCATGGTGAGGTAACTTAAATTAGAATCATGTGTAGTCTTTGTTGGCCCACACTGTGACGTTGCAGACCCTTATAATTATGTAACTCGACCTATACCTGTGGTTTTATAGGTGAGTTCGGTATCAGGTTTTTATTGACCGGATCTACCAGCCTGCCTACTCCCCCAGGCCACCCCTGGTGGCCTGGGGGAGTAGGCAGGCTGGTAGATCCGGTCAATAAAAACCTGATACCGAACTCACCTAAAGCCACACAACTGTCTGGGCCATGTATGTGACCCATAGATCCCCAAACATACTGGCACAATTCTAAAGCTGAGTCATATGTATTTCTGGGGAAGATCAGCTAAATCTATACAGTCTGAACTATTCCTATCCCATAATGGTCGCTAGTTCATAGTTCACATTTCCAATCGCTAAAACTCCGTTTCCCCACCTGACCCCCCCCCCCCCCCATAGCATACTGGATATGGAATGACCCATTCCAGTGTGATATGGTAACTGGTATCCCGACATTTGGAACATTAGCTGTACTGGAAGGCGTTTCTCGTTTATGGAGCTGACTTACGGACCTCCACAAGAGAATTTTAGACTACATAAGAAAAATTATGGACTATGAACTTTGCAAAATGGGCTGTAGAAAAGCATTACAAAGATGGTATAAACTATGCTATGGGTACCATACAGACTGGGTCTTACTTCTTCATGCAAGAACTATGCTTTCTTTAGTCTAGATTGAGAGATATTGAAGAAATAACAAAAAGTTATGGCTTATGGAAAAAGTATAATGGTTTATGGAAAAAGTTACGGACTCCATATGTACCTACCAGAGACGCCCCTGTAATAATCTAACGACCTGCTATTCAACCTGGTAGGTTACCTTACGCTCAAGTCCTGTAGTCAGTACTGGTAGGAGTGCAGCCTTCCTGTCAGTCCAGTTGTTATGACATGAACCCAAGCAGTAGTGACCTCGTCAGTCACACACGATACACCAGTATCTGGATCATATCCTCACTGTAGGAACAGTACATAGTTAGCTGATCACCTATGGTGGGTGGTTGTGTTTGTAAGCAAAACTACAGGGGGTGATTGCACAGTATATATAGGGAGTTAAACATTGTAGGCCTAAAGTTATGTGTTGGTGGCTATGGCCATGTATTATATAGTGCACTAATGGTTTTGGGGTATAGTGGTCTGTAAGAGCAGGAAATAAGGATGTTATGATATGGATGACTAGGCTAACTACATTGGCCTCCATAATAAGTACTAGGGTAACTACAAATACATGACTAGGCTAAATAACCTTCTGGTGAAGGGGATAGATGAACCTATGATGATATAAAATGACCACTCAGTGCCTGTTGAGGACCCTTCCCAGTGGGCACAGCACCACCTACTAAACGCTTATATAGTAGCCACCTCCATGCAGTGGCTGCACTGGTTACCAGCTGGCTAATGTTGTGGCTAATGCAATGCCTTGAAGCACTAATTAGCTGTGTTTTGCAGTACTGCAAAATTAACCCTTATTAGTAGCTGCTTGTGCAGTGGTTATGAGTCACTGCAAGTATGCTCCTATTAAAGACTTTGAGTACAGCACTTTCTAGATAAATAATTTGGGGGCTGATGCAACACCTTGAAGCACTAAATAATAATAAATTTTGTATGTGGTTGCTACCCATTCATATATTTTTATTGTTCAAATGGGCCCTAAGGGTCAGTTTTTGAGTGTTTTAATTGATGTTAATAGGTACATTGCGTGGCGTCGTTTAGGCTAGCAGGAGTACAGAGTTATGTAGGAAGTACCAATTATATGGATGACAAGCCCCATGCCATACACTTTTAGGTAGTATATAGTTTTTGTGGGGCAAAAATCTGTGTATACTTAAGAATCTCCATTGAAAAAAACGTATGATTATGCAAAATGTCACTCGGGAGGACATTTTCCCCTTAAAATACCATAGAAGACTTAGGGTTTCCCTAAGGTAAATACTATTTTTATATTTATCCCTCACTGCCTTGCTTATATGTTTGGTAGGTGTGATTCAACCCTTTGACTGAACACTTCTATTTGTCAATGTTCAACCAGCAGACAATTACAATCATCACAACCACGACGACACATATGACTCCACAAAGGGGAAAAATCTCAGGTCCACTGTGCGACCTCCACTGCCCCTACCCTGACATCCTCAGCCCATTGCAGCACCTCCTGCCCATACCCTGGCATCCCCTGTCCATACCCTGACATCTCAAATCCATGGCACGACCTCCCCTATCCATATCTTGACACTCCCAGTCCATTGCACGACCTCCCATGTCTATATCCTGACACCCTCGGTCCATTGCATGACCTCCCCTGTCCATACCCTGACATACCCACCCTGACAAACAAATATGTACAATATAAGGTTGATATGTAGGTTGATGATCACGTACATAAGTGTACAGAGGATCATGTTGGGTGATGATCATGTACATAAGTGAACAAAAGGATCACGTAGGCAGAGGATCATATATACATACATGTAGTACACAGAGGAAAGTCGTAATGACATGGGAGCTGATTGCTGACCCCTGACTCCAGAGCAGTGCATAGGGTTATGTAGGGTTACGATCACGCACATACCTCAATTCCACTGCTCACATATTGCTTAATATAAATTGATCTAGAACAGATATCAAGATGGGGATTTTTTTATAACATGACTGACATATTTTTCTTTCCGATGGTAGGTCTGCCATTTCTGTAGACCTAATATTACTGTGTGAAATGACATGTAGACTTTAAGGTGTCACTCGCCCGGACATAATTCGCCCGGACATATCGCCCGGACATAATAGACCTTTCCCCCCACTATTGCAGACTATGTCACTGAAACAAATATTCTTTACACTGAGCAGTTAGGTATATGTAGAGGGGAAATAACTGGCATAGTGAGCATAATTAAATATATTCATGATAGACAGACACAAGAATAATGCAATTTGGGTGTCTGGTCGACGAAATTGCCTGTTTTGAAAGAAAAACACTTATGGCCCCCTCAAGAAAAAAATTACAGAGGAATTCCAATATTTTTTTCGCTATACATAACCTACCACCTAACTCTAATTTTTAATCACAAAAATGAACCCATATGCATCATTGGTAAAAATTGGGGAGGGGATTGTTGCCGAAAATTCGCCCGGACATGCCATTTTACAAAATTTAAATTCCCTGAAAAATACAGAAAAAATAGTCCAACTTGTACAATTTCTTATCTAGATTTATCGTAATAACTCAAAGCTTGAATAAAAAATATGGATTCACACACATCCAGTGCCATTTTCTGAAAATATCATAAAAAATGTTAATTCTATTGACTTTAATACATATTTTTAGTCATTTTCGGCCTATTTTTGGCCCCCAGCACTAAAAATGTGGATATTTGACCACGAAAACCCATATGTAACATCAAGAACTCATCCATCCCTAAGTCATAAGACAAAAAAAAATCGTAAAAAAATGAATATCCTAAGAATGGTTGGGTGGGGAAGTGTAAAAATCCCATATGCACAGTTTCTATGATTTATGACCAGCTACTTTTAGGAGCTGCTATACACCTGTTACTATGTACTGCAAATTAAGCCCTTATTTAGCTGTGTCATGCAACAACTAGTCATCCCTTAATATGCAGATACTAGGAAGCACGGTATTAGCATCCCTTAATCATCAGTGCATCTGCAGCCCTGCATGTGCAATTACTAATAGGAGCTGCTATGCACCATTTACTAGCTACTGCAAATGCAGCCCTTAAAAATGAGTGCCATACAACAACTAGTAATCGCTTAAAATGCAGATACTAGGAAGCCCTGCATTAGCAGCCTTTAATCATCAGTGCATCTGCAGCCCTGCATTTGCAGCTATTAATAAGAGCTGCTATGCACCTGCTACTAGATACTGCAAATGCAGCCCTTATTAAACTGTATCATGCAATGACTTTTCAGCCCTTAATATTCAAAATCTGTTAAGCCCTACATTTTCTGCCCTACATAATAGCTTATTAATCACTGACTATACAACCCTAACTTAACTCATTTTCTTCATGAACTTTGACTGGCTAGTAACAGTTGCCCGAAAAGCTATTTATTGCTGCACTGCAATTAGCCACCAAAGCAACGGCTAGTAGCTGGTGCAGACTAGGGTGTGCCCACTGGGTTATGGGATGTACATTAGTCATATTGGTATGAAGATATAACATAGTGCATGTAAAGCATAACAGAAGAAGAGCCAGCTACACAATTGAGAAGGAATTAACCCATAACAAGGAACATGTTGCGTGGACTAGGCTAACTATAAAGGATTAGGCTGACTCAAAATACAAGGTTGTACAAAAAGAAGCCTATAATATACCATTTGCAGGGATTGCCATGCACCCAGAGGTCTTACTCCACTGTTGGTACTATACTGCATTTCACCTCATACTAGTTAAATCAGATTACATGGTTGGTATACACTTGTTTGACAGTCCAACCTATTTACCCACCTGTAAGACAGGCATAACAGGGGCCCTTGATGGGGGGGTCCCCATGTCGCATGTTGGTTTTAAGAAATGGCCATGTCGCATGTCTATGTCCCTAAAAAATGCTCATGTCCCATGTCGATTTTAAGAACTGTCCATGTCCCATGTCACTATGATTTTAAGCCTCATGTCACATGTCACTAGGCCTCATGTCGCATGTCGAATTTAAGAAATGTCCATGTCGCCATGTCGAATTTAGGGGTCTAGGGCCATATAACAACTCCCCACTCCAATTTATGGTACCCAATCGACATAATAAGATGCATGCCTACTCTCACTGAGCCCAGTCAGAGAAAAAAAGGAACAAAATGTATATAAGGTTTCAGGCTGATTTCTCGATTATTGCATTGATTTAATGAGGCTAGCAGTCACCTACATGACCACATATACCTAAATTAAGATTCTACCAACTATCATGTAAGAATATCAAGTATTTACACCACAAATAGACAGAATCTGTTAGCATTGCTTACTCACCGTCGGCCATCATTGATTAGCCAACTATACATTTCAGGCCCAGTGTTCCTACTCCACAAATTGCACATGACAGCTGGGAGTGGTTCCCATGTCATATCAGGGCCCTTCACTGATCACTATATACTCCGTCTCCAGACCTCTGGCACCACATCACCAGGTACATTATAGTCACAAGCTTAAACTGAGTAGCACGCTTAAATGCTAGGAGTATATGACTATGTATACAAGGTATGACAGAGCTAGACGTCCATCATCTTTCAACCCTAGATGGCCCTACTTACCATGTGTTTGGCCCGTTTGGCAATAGACAGGTGGCACCATCTGAAGTCTAAAGGTGATGGTGGACTAAGCAGTTTACATATTACTAACTAGATGGCGCTACCCTCTATGAGTTTAGGCGCAAGACCCGTTCGGCAGGAGGCTACCGCACGCTTATATCATATTATGTAATGAAGTCCGTGCCAGGTCAGGTCACACTGGGTAAGGCCACGTGACTGGCCGCCATATTGTTTCCTCAGAGATGCCCGCGCTTTTGGCAAGCCTATGGAAGGCCGATGCAGACAAAAATGTTTAGAAAAATAGTTATTAGGGAGGGTTCATTATTTATGGCCGGGGGGGGAGGGGGGGGGGGTGAGCATTAGAGGGGGGGGGGCAATTTTTTTGGGGGTATTCAAAGGGGGGGGCTTTTTTTTTTACCCTATTCTTGGGGGGGGGGGCCTTTTTTTGGGGGGTATTCCGAAAAATGTCGCGAATTTAGTACTTTGAAATGTCGCAAATTTTGGTAACAGCCTGTGTTATATTTTACCAAATTATGTCAATATTTTCAAAATTTTCTAAAATTTTCCTCAAACTCCCAGCAAATTTCTCACTGCATCACTTTTGACACTCAGAATAGCCAACCGTTTTGTCAGTCTTCAAAAAGGTGCCGGCCTCATGTAAGCACTGAGGGTATGGGAGCTTCCAATTTATAAGCACTGGGGCCCTTAAACTCAACAGTATGTAAGTCGAGTGTCTGAGGTCTGACTATTATCACTCACCAGCAAGTATCATGAGACGTTTACACTAAAACACCTTACGAATGGATGTATTTGTTGCAAGGTCGTAAATTGAAGGTAAAAAAGTGCCCAGGATTAAATGCATACAATTAGTAGACACCAACAACGTTTTTGTAATTAAGTTGAAAACGATCCAGGGTGAGGGGGGGGTGCTTTTTTTTCAACCTATTCCGAGGGGGGGGACCTTTTTTTTTCAACCTATTCCGAGGGGGGGGCCAATTATTTTTGACGTATTCGATTTGCCAAACGCTCACCCCCCCTCTACCATAAATAATGAACCCTCCCTTATTTAGTATTTAAATCTCGCAGAAAAAGAAAAATATCTGAGGGTTCGCGCGGAAGAGGATTTGCGAGATGAATTTCTTATAAGTCAATTTTTATTTTTGGGGGGTATTTTGGGGGTTTTGGGGAATTTTTCCTGAATTCAGGGGTAATTTTATTGAAATGCATGATATTCAACAGTCATAAAAATCAATTAAAATTGAAAAATGTTAGATAATGGTCATGCATGACAACAAAGAAATACCTAAAGAACTGAGAAATAACATAGCTAAAAGATCGGATCAACAAAATAATGAAAAAAGATAATAATTCAAAATTAAGAAATTTCCAGGGTCCCTTTTGCCCCGCCCCAAAAACCCTTCTGCCCAGGGACTTTTAGCCCATGACCTTCGTAAGTCAAAATATGTTATGCTATCCCACTATGCTATTAATGATACTAGCACAATATTAATTATTTTCATGAGTGGTATACTTCTATGCTTTGTTATGAGAAAATAAATGTGACCCCGGCCAGAGGTGTGCGGGCCCATACGAGAGCCTGGTGACCCCAGTGAGGGGTGTGCGGGCCCATATGAGGGACTGATGACCCCAGAGAGGGGTGTGCAAGCCCATATGAGGGCCAGTTGACCCCAGTCGGGGGTGTGCGGGCCCATACGAGGGCCTGGTGACCCCAGAGAGGGTTGTGCAAGCCCATACGAGAGCCTGGTGACCCCAGTGAGGGATTTGCGAGCCCATACGAGGGCCTGGTGACCCCAGAGAGGGTTGTGCAGGCCTATACGAGGACCTGGTGTCCCCAGAAAGGGTGTGCAAGCCCATAGGAGGACCTGGTGACCCTAGTGAGGGATTTGCTAGCCCATACGAGGGACTGTTGACCCCAGAGAGGGGTGTGCAAGCCCATACGAGAGCCTGGTGACCCCAGTGAGGGATTTGCAAGCCCATTCGAGGGCCTGGTGACCTCAGAGAGGGTTGTGCGGGCCTATACGAGGACCTGCTGAGCCCAGACAGGGGTGTGCGAGCCCATACGAGGACCTGGTGACCCAAGAAAGGGTGTGCAAGCCCATACGAGGACCTGGTGACCCCAGTGAGGGATTTGCTAGCCAATACAAGGGACTGATGACCCCAGAGAGGTGTGTGCAAGCCCATACGAGAGCCTGGTGACCCCAGTGAGGGATTTGCGAGCCCATACGAGGGATTGATGACCCCAGAGAGGGCTGTGCGAGCCCATATGAGGGCCTAGTGACCCCAGTGAGGGATTTGCGAGCCCATACGACGGACTGATGACCCCAGAGAGGGGTGTGCAAGCCCATACGAGAGCCTGGTGACCCCAGTGAGGGATTTGCGAGCCCATACGAGGGCCTGGTGACCCCAGAGAGGGTTGTGCAGGCCTATACGAGGACCTGGTGTCCCCAGAAAGGGTGTGCAAGCCCATAGGAGGACCTGGTGACCCTAGTGAGGGATTTGCTAGCCCATACGAGGGACTGTTGACCCCAGAGAGGTGTGTGCAAGCCCATACGAGAGCCTGGTGACCCCAGTGAGGGATTAGCGAGCCCATACGAGGGACTAATGACCCCAGAGAGGGGTGTGCGAGCCCATATGAGGGCCTGGTGACTTAATCAATTGCTGCATGAGTTCATGGGAGGGCCTGGTGACCCGAGAGAGGGGTGTGCGAGCCTATACGAGGGCCTGTTGACCCCAGCGAGGGCTGTACGAGCCTATACGAGAGCCTGGTGACCCCAGCGAGGGCAGTACAAGCCCATCCGAGCGGTGAGGTACTTGATGTACATGTGGACGTTAAACAAATCAATCAATCACCCCAGGGAGGGGTGTAGGAGCCAAGATGGAGAACTGGAGACCCGAGGGAGGGCTGTGTGAGCCCATATCAGGGGCAACGAGGGGTGTCTGAACCCAGACATGGTGAAGGGGTGAATCAGCCCGTACATCCATTGAGGGTAGTGCGAGGCCAAACGAGGGGTCAGATAGCTAACTATGTTTTCAATTTTCGTCCCATCCTAAAGAGGGTTATAGAAAAAAAAAATTCAGATAGCTAACTATTCCATGGGGAGGCCAAATGAGGGGTCAAATAGCTAAAACAAGGATAGGCAAGGCCAGACGAGAGGTCATTGATCCCTCAATTCAGTCACCAGGCCCTTGTATGGGCTTGCACACGCCTCACTTGGGTCATCAGGCCCTTGTAATTGTATGGGCTTGCACACCCCTTGGTAGGGTTATGAGGCCCTTGTATGGGCTCGCACACCCCTCTCTGGGGTCACCAGTCCCTTGTATGGACTCGCACACCCCTTGCTCGGGTCATCAGGCCCTTGTATGGGCTTGCACACCCCTTGGCACAGTTATGAGGCCCTTGTATTGGCTTGCTCACCCCTCACTGGGGTCACCAGGTCCACGTATGGGCTTGCACATCCCTCTCTGGGGTCACCTGGCCCTCATATGGGCCCGTACACCCCTCCCTGGGGTCACCTGGCCCTCCTATGGGCTTGCACATTCTTTTCTGGGGTCACCAGGTCCTCGTATGGGCTCGCACACCCCTGTCTGGGGTCACTAGGTCCTTGTATGGGCTCGCACATCCCTTGCTAGGGTCACCAGGCCCTTGTATGGGCTTGCTCACCCCTCACTGGGGTCACCAGGTCCACGTATGGGCTTGCACATCCCTCTCTGGGGTCACCTGGCCCTCATATGGGCCCGTACACCCCTCACTGGGGTCACCTGGCCCTCCTATGGGCTTGCACACCCCTCGCTCGGGTCACCAGGCCCTCGTATGGGCTCACACAACCCTTGCTCGGGTCATCAGGCCCTTGTATGGGCTTGCACACCCCTTGGCACAGTTATGAGGCCCTTGTATGGGCTTGCACACCCCTCACTGGGGTCATCAGGCCCTCGTATGGGCTTGCACACCCCTTGCTAGGGTCATCAGACCCTCGTATGGGCCCGCACAACCCTCTCTGGGGTCACCAGGCCCTAGTATGGGCCCGCACAACCCTCTCTGGGGTCATCAGGCCCTTGTATGGGCTTGCACACCCCTTGCTTGGGTCACCAGGCCCTTGTATAGGCTCACATAACCCTCTCCTGGGTCACCAGGCCCTCGTATGGGCCCGCACACCCCTCTCTGGAGTCACCAGTCCCTTGTATGGACTCGCACACCCCTTGCTCGGGTCATCAGGCCCTTGTATGGGCTTGCACACCCCTTGGCACAGTTATGAGGCCCTTGTATGGGCTTGCACACCCCTCACTGGGGTTATCAGGCCCTCGTATGGGCCCGCACAAACCTCTCTGGGGTCACCAGGCCCTCGTATGGACCTGCACATCCCTCTCTGGGGTCACCAGGCTCTCTTATGGGCTTGCACACCCCTTTCTTGGGTCACCAGGTCCTCGTATGGGCTTGCACACCCCTGCCTGGGGTCACCAGGCCCTCGTATAGGCTCACACATCCCTCTCTGGGGTCACCTGGCCCTCATATGGGCCCGTACACCCCTCACTGGGGTCAGCAGGTCCTCGTATGGGCTTGCACACCATTTTCTGGGGTCACCAGGCCCTTGTATGGGCTTGCACACCCCTTGGCACAGTTATGAGGCCCTTGTATGGGCTTGCACACCCCTCACTGGGGTTATCAGGCCCTCGTATGGGCCCGCACAAACCTCTCTGGGGTCACCAGGCCCTCGTATGGACCTGCACATCCCTCTCTGGGGTCACCAGGCTCTCTTATGGGCTTGCACACCCCTTTCTTGGGTCACCAGGTCCTCGTATGGGCTTGCTCACCCCTGCCTGGGGTCACCAGGCCCTCGTATAGGCTCACACATCCCTCTCTGGGGTCACCTGGCCCTCATATGGGCCCGTACACCCCTCACTGGGGTCAGCAGGTCCTCGTATGGGCTTGCACACCATTTTCTGGGGTCACCAGGTCCTCGTATGGGCTCGCACAACCCTCTCCTGGGTCACCAGGCCCTCGTATGGGCCCGTTCACCCCTCTCTGGGGTCACCAGGCTCTCGTATGGGCCGGCATAACCCTCTCTGGGGTCACCAGGTCCTCGTATGGGCTCGCACAACCCTCTCTGGGGTCACCAGGTCCTCGTATGGGCTCGCACAACCGTCTCCTGGGTCACCAGGCCTTCGTATGGGCTCACACAACCCTCTCCTGGGTCACCAGGCCCTTGTATGGGCCCCCACAACCCTCTCTGGGGTCACCAGGCTCTCGTATGGGCCCGCATAACCCTCTCTGGGGTCACCAGGCCCTCGTATGGGCCCGCACCACTCTCTGGGGTCACCAGGTCCTCGTATGGGCTCGCACATCCCTCTCTGGGGTCACCTGGCCCTCATATGGGCCCGAACAGCCATCACTGGGTGTAGTGTTTGACCAGCGTGGCAAAGTAGCGGCCCGCCCTCTGTACTTCAATGACGGAACTATGGAGTAGAACTCTCCAACATGGACGGTAATAAAGACACTTCCTCGTGACCAATATGGGCGGCTAGACCGCGTACGTTATGACTCCCGAGTTGCTTTCTTCATACACCACATTCTGGCGACGATTAATGGGATAAAAGCACCCATGAGGAGGAACTTAAGTGTGTGTGGAGAATGGAATTCGAAGAGGACAGTGATGACAGATCAGGTTGGTGCCGTGATGCTTGATGGACCTATCTGTCGGAGATCTGTGTGACTTTCTCGATGCTGTCAGTTCAGTGAAGTTCAGTCCACGCTGGATTGGAAATGTCAGTGGTCGTCCTGTTAAATCAGGGGACGTCCTGTAAAATCAGGGGACGTCCTGTTAAATCAGGGGGCGTCCTGTTAAATCAGGTGAAGTTGTGTTCAATCAGGTGACGTCTTGTTAAATCAGGAGACGTCGTGTTAAATCAGGTGACGTCTTGTTAGATCAGGAGACGTCTTGTTAAATCAGGAGACGTCTTGTTAAATCAGGTGACGTCTTGTTAAATCAGGAGACGTCTTGACTCTTGTTCAATCAGTGTGAGTCAACGTTAAATCAGGACTCTGTTAAATCAGTGGGAGTCAATGTTAAATTAGGACTCATGACATACCCAGTATGTGTCTGGGGACGCACCCGGCATACTCGGTTCAACAGTCCGGGGAGGACCCGGCATACTCGGTTCAACAGTCCGGGAAGGACCCGTTATACACGGTTCAACTGTCTGGGGAGGACCCAGTGTACCGAGCTCAACTGTCTGGGAGGACCCAGTGTATGCCCACCCAGCTGAACTGTCCGAGGAGGACCCAGCAACACCAATGTTATCATTGGGGAAGTCGAAGGACCCTACCCCATAGGAAAAGGCACTTGCTGTTTATTTAAGATGGATGAGAGACATTGATGTAAAGGACTTTGGTTATTCTGACAATTACAAGTGAAAGGAGAAGAACAATCCTAAAGTGGAAATGACTCCTTATTTTGTTTGGCCTTGTTGAAGGGTGTGCTTTATGTTTCAGATTATATGTTTAAATCAAAGGACTGAAGGAAAACAATTGACATTGCAAAGAGACTTTATTTGGATGTGTTTGATATGCATCACTATTTACTCAAAGACTCAAGTTTACCGTATCTACTGTTCATACTTAATTGTCTATTTCATTGCAGCATTGTATACGGTGATCCTTCTTATTATTTAAACAAGGGGAGAGATGTAGTGTTTGACCAGCGCGGCAAAGTAGCGGCCCGCCCTCTGTACTTCAATGTAATTTCTTAAAATCAAGATGGGACATGGAAATTAGTGACATGAGGAAAAACTTTAGTGACATGACATGGGTAGGCCTATTTCTTAAATCGACATGGAACATGACAGGTCTTAGCTGCAACATGTGACATGAGAATTTTAAGTTACATGACATGACCAGTTTGACATGAGACATGGGGGCCCCCCATCTAGACCCACTTTGTAGGGGTAAGAATGGAGGTAGAGAGCCCCACTAGGGCACACAACAAATAGAGACTATATAGCAATTAGCAAATGGCACAATTTATGCCGCACTGGCCTCCCATACCTAGTGGCACCTCAGGTTACGGGAGAGGCGGGGGCCACAAACTAGGTCGCTTCCATAGTATGGGGCTACAACCAGGCGCCTATGGCAAGCCTAATGGGTAAACTTCTCTTAGACTCAGTTTATGGGCCTTTAACCCGACTTAAGGGCCCTTAACTCGGGTTTAGAGACCTTAACTCAGGTTAAGGCCCCTTAACTCGAGTTTAGAGACCTTAATCCCGGAATAAGGCCCAAAACCCAGGATAAGGGGCCTTAACCTGGGTTAAGGTACTCTAAACCCGAGTTAAGGGCCTTATTCCTGGTTTTAGTCCCTTATACCAGGATTAACTAGAGAAAGGATGGGTTGTAGAAAGGATGGGTATAGGTACTACTTAATCCTGGTATATGGTACAAAGGATGGGTAATGTATCAATACCCATCCTTTGGTGAGAAAGGGTGAGTCTAGGGGCCCATATACCAGGATTAACTCCCTTAAACCAGGTTTTATTAACAAAGTATGGGTATATCTACCACTACCCACCCTTACTGGAGAAAGGGTGTGTTTCACTTTTCCCATCCTTTCTCTTACCCACCCTTTGGTCACATAGTATGGGTTTCAGTCTGAAACCAGGATTAACTCCCTTAAACCAGGTTTAAGTAACTTAGTGTGGGTTTATGGGTACATCTACCACTACCCACCCTTACTGGAGAAAGGAGGGGTTTATGGCAAGCCTAATGGGTAAACTTCCCTTAAACCCAGTTTATGGGCCCTTAACTCGGGTTAAGGGCCCTAAACCCAGGTTTAGACACCTTAACCCAAGTTAAGGCCCCTTATCCCGAGTTTGGAGACCTTAATCCCGGTTTAAGGACCTTAACCCAGGTTAAGGGACCTGAGCCTTAATTAAGGTACACTAAACCTGGGATATAGGCCTTATTCCTGGTCTTAGTCCCTTATACCAGGATTATCCTACCCATCCCTACCTCTCCCTACTTATATAACTTCAACCTCCAATCCCTCCCCTACCTATCCTCCAGCCTTATGGGTACTGCGGACGGGCATATGGCAGTGAGGATGGGTATATGGCAGTGAGGATAGGTATATGGCAGTGAGGACAGATATATGGCAGTGAAGACCGGTATAGGACAGTGAGGACAGATATATGACAGTGAGGACGGATGTAGGGCAGTGGGGATGGATATATGGCAGTGAGGACGGGTATAGGGCAGTGAGGACGGGTATAGGGCAGTGAGGATGGGTATAGGGCAGTGAGGATGGGTATAGGGCAGTGAGGACGGGTATAGGGCAGTGAGGATGGGTATAGGGCAGTGAGGATGGGTATAGGGCAGTGGGGACGGATATAGGGCAGTGAGGACGGATATAGGGCAGTGGGGACGGGTAAAGGGCAGTGAGGACGGGTATAGGGCAGTGAGGACGGGTAAAGGGCAGTGAGGACGGGTATAGGGCAGTGAGGATGGGTATAGGTTAGGACGGGTATAGGGTACTAAGTACGGGTATAGGGTACTAAGTACGGGTATAAGGTACTAAGGACGGGTATAGGGAACTAAGGACGTACCCACATTCTGCTCCCTTAGTGTGGGTTACAAACCCACACTAAGTGTGGGTTATTACCCACCCTTTGGGCACATAGTGTTGGTTGGTGATACCCACCCTTTGCTCCCTTAGTGTGGGTTACAAACCCACACTAAGTGTGGGTTATTATTACCCATCCTTTGGCCACATAGTGTGGGTTGGTGATACCCACCCTTTGCTCCCTTAGTGTGGGTTACAAACCCACACTAAGTGTGGGTTATTTACCATCCGTTAGGCACATAGTGTGGGTTGGTGATACCCACCCTTTGCTCCCTTAGTGTGGGTTATACCACAGACCCACACTAAGTGTGGGTTATTACCCATCCGTTGGGCAAGTTGTGTGGGTTGGTGGTATCCATCCTTTGTTCCCTTAGTGTGGGTTACAAACCCACACTTAGTGTGGGTACAAACCCACACTAAGTGTGGGTTATTACCCATCCTTTGGACACATAGTGTGGGTTGGTGATACCCCTGTTTTGTTGTGAGAAAGGAGGGGTTTAGTACAGATACCAGGTATTTGGTGTACCTAGGGTGGGTATAACTGTGAAAACCCACGCTAAGGAGAGAAAGGGTGGGTTAGGGTACATAGCAGGGGTTATATAGGAGATAGGATTGATATAGCTCAAACCCATCCTTGGTCAACATATCATGGGTTAAGGACTTAAACCAGGATTTTGGTCCTTAAACTAGAGTTATGTCCGTTAAACCCAGTTTAACTCCACAAAGGATGGGTAAACTTCCCTGAGACTCAGTTTATGGCCTTTAACCCGACTTAAGGGCCCTTAACTCGAGTTAAGGGCCCTTAAACTGGGATTAAGGCCTTATACCTGGATTAACTGCTCCAAACCCAGGATAAGGCCCATATACCCAGTTTAAGGTCTCTAAACTCGAGTTAAGGGACCTTAAGTCGGGTTAAGGGCCATAAACTGAGTTTAAGGGAAGTTTACCCATTAGGCTTGCCATAGGCGCCTCAGTAGCCCCCCCCCCCCTGCGCGACCCGCCATTGTGACCCAGTGACCCTTTGAGTATATTTGTGTCCCTGCGCGCAGGCTACTCCTTCCCATCTCGTCTTCGAGTTTAGGCGCAAGAGGCTACTGGACATCGGACCTGGCGGCTCCAGCTATACATAAGGGGCCATCCATAAATGACGTCACACTGGAGGGGGTGGGTGGGTGTTGGTCTAAGTGTGACAAAGTGTGACAGGGGGGTGGGTGGGTGTCAATTCCAGTGTGACGTCACATTTTTGAAAAATACAAATAATGGTATTTTCAAAACCTTCAGACTACCTTTTTTAACAAAAAAACAAACACCCCTCACACAACCCAGGTAAAACAAAAACAATAGATCAGTGTGTTTATTCAAGATTGCATGCACATACTCTTCAAAGTCGGAAATTCCCCAGGATGCAATGTATTCAACAGGGTCAAAGCCGAATAGTTCCCCACAGCAGGGAATTATCAGGTACGATCATGCCCCCATGATAATTTAGAAACCATCTAAACGGAAAGACCAGTGCCATGCCTTTTTTTTTACCTGTCAGCACTATCAGGAATCCTTGGATTGAGGGTCATAAGAATCATAAAATGCTTGGGTGCTATGAATACTCATGCGAACCTGTCATTTTAGCTAATTGCAATTGCAATTCAGTCTAGCATCTTCCAGATCGAGAGTGAATAAATTTTATCCTCTTGTAAACTGATCAAATAGTGGCTGCTGGCTGAAGATCGCCGGTCTTTCGTCAGCTCGACGCTGACTGCATTTGAAAGGGTTTGAAATAGGACTTGAGCTAGTATAATAAAATCCATCACTACCCATTTCGAGGGACTTTGACTCATATACTTTATCCCATTTGAATAACAATTCAACTGTAATAACCCTTTTGTTCATCTATGCGGGTTAAGATTTATATTCGACAGTCGTGATTTTGCATTGCTTAATCATAATTCATGTGGGTGTCTGCACATTTGTGACACAATTTTCTAGGGGGTGTTGGCTGTTGTGTGACAAAGTGTGACAGGGGGGTGGGTGGGTCTTGAAAATGCCTCAAATTAGTGTGACGTCATTTATGGACGGCCCCTAAGTACATAAGTATATGTCATATACTATGCAAACGGCTAGAACCAAGATTGTATCCTTCAGGATCCATTATAACTACAATAAACAACAACCCTAATGATACAGTCCTTAGCCGTACATCCATTATGTATTGCTGATTGTGGTTATAATGGATCTTGAAAGATATAATCTTGATTATAACCTGTCAAATAGTATATATACTTAGAGCCGCCAGGTCCGATGGCCAACAGCGTATTGCAGTGTAGGCCACACCAAAGTTGGTCAATGGATTTCACTTTTCAAAAAATGGTGCGAGTGAGCAAAAATACAATTTAAGGATTTTTTTTTGTCAATGGATTATGTAGATGGAAAACTAAAGCCTCCGACAAAAGTTCTTTGTGAACCCATAACATGATACGTACAAATGAATTAATTAGTTGATCAAGGGGAATCAATAGAAAAACTAAGTAGGAAAAAATTAGAAATTCTCAATTTTTCAAAAAATGAGGCGAGCGAAATCCATTGACAATTTTTATTCAGAAAAGAAAGAAATTTCCATTTCCAAAAAAAAGGTATGCCGAATCCATGGACCAAATTAGTTTTAGGGTCTCGCCTTAAAACGCAATTCGGGGTTATTTCTATTCCTCCCCCTATGGCCACCTCATTTTGATAATTTGGAATATGGGCTTAGCCTTATACAGTAAATATTTTAGGGGCAAAAATTCATAACATTTAGCTTGTTTAGGCCTTTTCTTACTTGATTTTTGAGATAAAGCTGTTTATGTATAACTGCCCCAAGATATAGATGATCATCAACCCCAGCTATGTCTATAAAATCATCCAAGCTAACCTTGTCTATCGTACCAAACTGATAACTATAGAACTTGGTACATATGCGGTTACTATAGCAATAATGACAAAGTTGTTTTATAACTATAATTTATTTCTCATAATCATTAATTCTTCCTTTATTAATATATGATATGTACAGATTTTTGTGATTACATATTTCCCCCTTTAAGCAAGTATGATGCAAGAACTACAAATTGATGGCACATGCAAAAGCAATTATTTTTCTCAGGCCAAATACTAAATAAAGTTGGTTTGCAAAAGAATTTTACATGAGAATTCTTTCTAAAACATGTTTGCCCACTGACTGTACATGCTGTTTAGTCTGCTTTGTGACACTACATACCATGATTCCCACCATTCTGCAGGACTGACGGTTATATTTTGCCATAGGTACCAAGAGATAAAAGCAGGAGTGAAAAATAAAGACAAAAATAATTCGAGAAATATTACATTTCCGAAAATAAGGTGCGCAAAATCTGTATACCAACTTTTTTTAGGCTGTTACCTATACCCTATGATATGAACACTGCAGGCAAACCTCAGTACAAAAGCAGGAAAAATGTCAATGTATATTACATCAATACTCTAATCGAACCGTGTATCAATGTAGAATTGTTAACACTTTGGTCATATCAACACACAATGTTATATATAGGTCAGAGATGCAACAAGGGATGAACCTGCGTAGTCACTAGACGCTGCCCATTCTATGCGTAATCTTAAATCGCCACTTCTGGCGTAATCTTATTCCAGAAAAAGAAGAAAAAAGAGAGAAAGAAAAAGGGGGTGCGGGGGCAGGGCCCCCCAATATATACAGCAATGTTACAAACGTACAGTGGCGCCATCTAGAGGATAGGTATTACCTGGAAACTGATTAAGATTACGCCAGAAGTGGCGATTGAAGATTACGCACAGAATGGCATCGTCGAGTGACTATGCTGGTTCGTCCTCACATGCGTCAGAGATGGCAAGTCGGAAGAGATTTCTTAAATCATTTTCCTCAGTTGCATACAATACATTGACACTTTGCCTAAATGTAGATCGATCACTTAATAGTTTACGCACACTTCAAATTGTGCGAATACAAAAGTCACGACTTTGCGTTCTTACAGGGTGGTCAAGAGTACTGGTATTTCCTGTGACCCGTGTAATTTCTTCAATTTGATTGATTTCTAATCTTCGACTGCAATTAATCATCCCTCGAACATAGCTCAGTTTAGAACTGTGGTAGCACAAATCTACGCTGCAGCTAGTCAATCTTGTCTCTTGATCATTACCCACTCTCCATAATACTGATCTTTTATATAAACTCATCCTTACATATATCATACACTGGTTAAGAAAACAGTTGACAGGTCCTACATTAACCAGTTTCCCTGATCCTCCTGTGAATTCGATCACCCTCACCCAACCCATATGGAATTATTAACGGATTCTGGAGAGGTCAGATGGCACACACACACAGATGTCCCAATGTCACCAACTACTCCCGGGTAAAACACTGGGATTTTATATTGTATAAAGAAATGTCACACTTTAGGGCATTATGTACCTCAATCTAGCGAAGGCAAATATTTATAACTAGCAAATCTGTGTGACATTTGTCATCTTTATCAAATAATGGCTGAATGGAAAATACATGTATCAAATTTCTCCCGGAGAGTGTAAAGAGGAAGACCTCAAATACCGACAGAAGGCCTTTACAATGCTTTGCCTGTGTAGCCGCTATACAATAACGTGCTGCTAAAGGCATATTCTAGGGTTACTCTAAATACTGGTAATGGCATTCATTGGTCCACATGATTTCTTCATTTCTAGATCTACATAAGGTTTGAGTAATGAGTAAACAGTTCAGCGAATTTCGGATGCATAGATATTGTTAGTTAAATCCTAGAAATGAGTCTATGTTGAATTTCGAATACCATCTCAGTTATAGCTGCAGACGCTAGATATCTAATAACAATTTGTGCAAATCTAACTAGTGTTTTCATAACAATAATTACTGGATTATCCCTAATGGCCTACAGAGACATCTTCACCTTTAGCGGTATGTCAGTAACAGGAAGAGGAATTCCCCTTAAGGAAAGTCACAAGGTAACAGAACAGGGTAACAAGGGGTGTGACCGGGTTGTTGGTACAGTCCAAATCTGGCCAAATCTGCAGTTCAGACGAATCGACTAGTCACTTACTAAACAAGTGAAAGCTATGTCAACACGATATAGTGTTTCTACATAGGAACAGGAGACACTACTTAGTATATCGACGTATCATGTTATACAGAGATGAAGGTAACAATTAGTGAAGAAAAAAGAAATGCTCATATAAAGGCCTCTGTATAGAGGTCCTTTCATACATAGGTCTGTGGATCATAAACCGAGGAAAATCTGTTTTTTGCAATAGTGGAGACAAAGATGCGCTAGAGTGAAGTTTGGAATAGTGGTTTACCCTACATGTATTTACAATAGCACTTATGATGCATCGTTATATCAGTGTTTAGCAGTACTCCTTACCATTATATACATGTGTGTTGAGAATACCCACAGCAGAATTATTTTCAGCTGGTAAAAGTTTTTGTACAAATTTCACAGCAAATAGATGTGGGTAAGGGTATCTGAGAGTGTATTGATACATAGCTATCAATTAAGTATATATCACAAATGGTCTCGCTATATAAAAAAAAAGAGAGCCTCCAAGTGTGAGCTTATAAATAAATGCCCCTGTAAACAATTGGCTACACCCCTTACTTGACGATACGTCCCACCGTGCCATTCACAAGTGTCTGGCATACAACGAAGCGACCGATGTAGTATTATGCAGACATTTACCCAGGAAAATGGGAGGCTGTATATACTTAGACTTGTTAATTACACGCTGGGACCTCCCTGTAATGAAAATGGTCATACGTATTTGTACTTTCAAAATATGACATTTTCAGTACAGCATTATTTTTTCTGTGGTATAAGTTCTTGTTGACGGTTTCAGCGTTACAGACCCTTTTGTGCCTAACAGGCCCTGAGACGGTCGACACGTTTTGAATACAATAGTTCTTTATATATATCATAAAGAAGCTTGGAGTCCTGGGAAAAAGGTTAAGGGTTTTCATCCGTGGATACTGTCCGCACCAATGCTGATGGTTATGCAGGCGCTATGCGCTACCTGTTATAGCTCTGGTTGAGCCTTGACTTAGCTCCCTGACCGCTCACTGTTTGAGTGCTTGCTGCTGTTCCAGTGCCTCCAAGACCTCGTCTGGGAGGCGGATGTGAGCCACCGTGTTGGTTCCCCGGATGAGATCAGCGGCCCGTTCGGCAATCATGATGGTGGGCGCGCTGGTGGCTCCCGATGTGATGGTCGGCATGATGGAGGCATCCACTACACGCAGGCCTTTCACACCATGCACCCTGAAACAATGTCAACAGTTTTAGATGGAAATTAAATCTATCATATCTTGTATTTTGAGCTAACTGATATCAATGGAGCCTATTTTCTACTTATCTACTGAGAGCCAGTATTGGTAGTTTGTATTTGATTACTTTGTAGTTATATGCCTGAGTTAATGACTATGGCTTTATCAGACGCAGCGATAGTGATCTAATCTGTCAATTGATTGATTGAATGATTGATTGAGTATTCCTTTATTTTGACTGCCAAACAGTGGGGTCAGGCCCCGTTTATAATGATCAGCACTTAAACTGTAGCATATTGTAGATGGTATATCAATATGTTACAAATATTTGCCTTAAAGGTATGCAGGTGGAAATGGCGTGAGTATGGAGGTACCTAGGGTTATTAGGGAGGGAGAGCTCTTTACATTGAACATGGTATACCAGAAGGTGAGACTTACTTGAGATCAGCGTCGACGACTGTGGTTGGGTCGCTGGGGTGCCCCATCTTACAGGTAGAGGTGATGTGGTGGGAGGTGAGGGTCCGTCTCCGGGCCAGGTCCTCCAGAGCGTCCCGGTCATTAGGGTCTACGTCCACACCCGCCAGGCGGGCACGCATGGTGGCAAACTGTGCTGACTGGCCGAGTTTGAAGATGGTTGACAAGCCTGTGAATTAAAGTATAAACCATATGTTATAATCTATGGATATGAGCATGGATATATACAGTGCCATATCTATGTTATGAAAAATGTAACAGTTGTTACAATGCTTAGCCTGTTAGTCAAAAGTGCTTAATGCCTTCCTAGGACACTTATACAACTATTTTAATGGACAATTCTTGCCTTCAACACTAGTGGCTAAACTACTACTGCAGTGACTACAGGAATCAGATCCTTCCATACCTTCCATCTGTGTGAGAACATCGTCCTCATGGCTGAAGAAGTTGGGGTCGATGGCTGGTTTGGCGCCGGCCCGCGGGCTCCGTAGCCGCACGGTGCCCTTAGACTTCGGGTGCAGCACGTAGGACGACAGCAGCACACCAGGCTTGTCCTGCTCCGTGTCCGTCATCTGGGCCTACAACACCAGGTGATCCAAAACTCATCTTTGAGTCAAGTGAACTGACCAACCAGTGTACGTACGATTGATGTGGTCAAGAATCATTATTTAACCTAGCGACATCTAGCTCTGGATTTTAGGGAATATATCTGTTTTCCTAAGTTTACAGGTTTTGGTTATAATATATTGCACTATTTATACATACGATACTATTTATGGATAATATTAGCGCTACGGTTCTGCTAATTATATGGGGGTAGATGCCTAAATTCGACATGGCGACATGGCCATTTCTTAAAATCGACATGCGACATGGAGCTTAGTGACATGAGGGAAAATTTTAGTGACATGACATAGAGTATTTCTTAAAATCGACATGGGACATGGCAGGTTCTTAGGGGCGACATGGGACATGGGAATTTTAAGCGACATGACATGGCCATTTCTTAAATTCGACATGCGACATAGGGGGCCCCCCATCTAGACCCCCAATTATGCTGGTAAGGTCCCTCTATGTAACCCCTCTCTGTACAACGGAAATATACACAGCGCATGGGTGTATGCTTGGAAAACCATCACTCAGTTGATACATAATATATGGTTATCAATCAAACAGAATATTACAGACTATTGACATTACAAAACAGAACGAAGAATGCAATTGCAATAGCCGATAGACATAATTATTGACCCTGCAATAGTTATATCAAAAGTTTAATTGTTAAGAATCGGAACATGTTTATTGAATCATAGGGACAGACTGTCACCTAGACACTCTAAAACTAAATATGAATTGTTTTAATCGACCCATTCGTCATATGCTTCTGCTTGAAACTTGTACACAAGACTCACCCCTTCATCCAGGTTCCATGTCTTCCGTAGTAACCCAGCGGCTAACGAGGACGCCATTTGTATCTGGAGGTCCGGTGCCATGGAAGAGGCCGATGCGAGGGGGGACCGTATGAAACCCAGCGCTGCCTGCGCTATGGGGATGCCAAGGTAACCTGCACACGCCGACAACATGTTAAACTGGGGGGTACTAGTATCTAAAGTCCGAACAAATTTGTAATGGTTATCGCAAATTGAAGAACATAATTATCTTGTATAGTATCTTATGCTTGAACTATAAAATAATTTTATTACTGTAGTATATCAAATAGTCCATGTCCAACATAGTCTTTTTAATATTTAGGACGCGTCAGAACTCCATTCATTCTAGAGATATCTCGAGTAAAACCCGCATCTCACTTTAAATAAGCACTTCGAAGAACGTATAGCCCGAACCTGGAGTCTCATTTTGACTACTTTTATACTACTGTAGTGTATTATTTTCATAAACCCTTGTATAACCCACACACCCCATCCTTCCTTCACATTACTCATGAACCCATGTATAACCCACACACCCCATCCTTCCTTCACATTACTCATAAACCCTTGTATAACCCACACACCCCATCCTTCCTTCACATTACATAAACCCTTGTATAACCCACACACCCCATCCTTCCTTCAAATTACTCATAAACCCTTGTATAACCCACACACCCCATCCTTCCTTCACATTACTCATGAACCCATGTATAACCCACACACCCCATCCTTCCTTCACATTACATAAACCCTTGTATAACCCACACACCCTATCCTTCCTTCACATTACTCATAAACCCTTGTATAACCCACACACCCCATCCTTCCTTCACATTACTCATAAACGTATAACCCACACATCCCATCCTTCCTTCACATTACATAAACCCTTGTATAACCCACACACCCTATCCTTCCTTCACATTACTCATAAACCCTTGTATAACCCACACACCCCATCCTTCCTTCACATTACTCATAAACGTATAACCCACACACCCCATCCTTCCTTCACATTACTCATAAACGTATAACCCACACACCCCATCCTTCCTTCACATTACTCGTTTGATCCCTGTAACCAAAAACCCAAATCAGCTGGTTTGGTTTTGCTCACCTCCCTTGAAGAACATGTACTGTTGGTAGTCCTGTGTGACCTGGTTGGACTGGGTGTAGGTGTTGTCCACGTTGATACTGACGGGTTTGTCTATCTTGTACTCCACCACACACATGGGGTGGTCCTGCATGTTCTCCCCCACCGGCAAGTCGGCCACCACCGGGATCTGTATGGATCAAACACTCACATGAGGCTGGCAAGTCTACAATATAGACAGCCCGAATCATGGGCTCTCGGATATTATTTTGGAAAGTTTCTCATTTTAATCTATAACCATAATTCCTGTATAAAGTAGGAAATAATGTGTAATAGCACTGTAGCAGTGCTAGAGCATAGTCCCGGGAGTGAGAAAATACGGCCTACTATTTACAATGTCATGAGTTCTCTGACATTGTATGGAGAGTAAAGGTTGGAGTTGATTTTGCATGTGCATCAAATATGGCATATTATGCAAAAGCCCCCACCCCTCACCATAATTAAAATAGCCTTCCTTCACCACTGGTAGAGGTTGAATGCTAGAGTTCAGTCTGTGTATACCAGGTGGCTCCATTATACATCATGGTCACCACACCTTTCTGCCTGATACACCACAGCTTTTGGTGTCGTCCATCTGTCCAATGTCATCAACACCTATTCTACACGGCCATGTGTATAGGAATCATTCTCTGATCATTAACTTGATATACTTACATTGAATTTCTCCAGTTCCTCGGCGGGTCCGATGCCAGACAACATGAGTATCTTGGGTGACTCAATGGCGCCGGCACAGATGATGATCTCCTTCTGGGCCCTGACGAGCCGCGGCTGCTCCTTGTGTGTCACGTCCATGCTGGTGGCCTCCCGGTTAGCAAAGTTCACCTGGGCAAAGGGGAAGATGAGTTCCAGGAATCACTTTAATCAAGTCTGAAATCTCCAATATGTGATTTTCTCAGAGCATATCCATTTATTTGAACAAGAATGAAACAATGACAACTTTGCACAAATTTTCATTTAATATGTATCATTAGATCCCCGGATTAGATCCTAATCACCACGATATAGATTAACTCTTTAAATTGACTGCTTGCTTAGTTAAAGTGATATACTTTTGTTTTTAACAATTTGTTGAGAATTTGGCATTACTTATTTCCAAGGACAGTTCTGACTGCAGCATTGCAGCGTTTTGTGACCAGGTATAGCAGAGTACTGTGTTGCAGTGCCTTACCCGTTGGACCTGAGCACCGATAGCTACATCCAGGTTGGGGCGCTCCATGGCTGGCCGCAGGTAGCCGTGGGCCGTGCTCCACCGCATCCCGTCATGCAGGTTACCCTGACCATTACCAAAACCTGCAGAAAACCACAGGATTATATATTCCCCTTACTTTCGATTACTGCCTGCTGTTCCCTTTAAAGAATATTAAGGCCCTCGAAACGTCTCCCAGTTGAATCAGGTTTCTTAGGACAAAGAACTTCGAACAAACACACAAGCACCTAATCTAATTACCAATATCCACAAAGATAGGTTAATCTAATGGTTGGGTCAATTTTCTATATTTTCCATGGAAATTCCTACAAAAATAGGAAAGTGGTATGTCTGCATTATCCTAGGGGCTCCTGCTTCAGTGAGCCCTTTGGAGGTACAAGGGGCCTGGTTCAGGAGGCCCATAGGAGGCCTGCTATCATATAATGAATCAGGCCCTGTCCCCAGCTTACAACATTAAACTCAACCCACATGAAATTAACTTTGATTAGGCAAATTAACTTAGATTAGACAAATTAACTACCGTAAATTCTCGCGCATAAGCCACACCCTGACTTTGGGCCTATCATATAAGCCAGACTGGTGGTTTGACTCGTGTACTAGCTGCAGCTTCTATGCGAGAATTTACAGTACTAGACAAATTGGCGGCTGTACCTATGTTATTAGGCCCGTTGAGGTCAATAAGCGGGTATCCGAGTTCTTTCGCTCCCTGGAGGAACATGTTGATGAGTGGTGTCATGGTCAGGTCACTGACCTTCATTGGGCCCCCACGACCATGGTAACCTGAAAATGTACAAACAAAGGTATAATAAAGTATTGTTTTTTTTCTCTTTTTGATTTAGTTCTTTGCATCAATTCTTGAATGAGTTCATAGAAAGATGAGTCACTCTCGTTTGTCAATTGCATGAAATCACACTTGTCATCATCAGGACAGACAAAAAAAAAGGTCAATCAATTTCGCACACCTTAAGTAGGCCAGACCAAAGAAAAGGATGGTCTACAGAGTTTGCTCAAATTATTTTCGGAAATTTGAGTAAATTGCTGATCTACACCCCTCATCAATTTGACTGCAGTCTAGTCACCTCCACCATCCACAGTTTTTCAGACAAACCTAGATATGTATAGTCAAAAAGAGGCTGGGGAGTTTTGGCATGTCCGTTAAGACCTAGCGGGACCTCCAGCACAAAAAAAAAAATCTCCAGAAAAAAAAAAATCTCCAGAAAAAAAAAAATTGTCGCTCTCACTCCACTTTTCCATGGAAAACGTCCGATGGCAAGAAAATTCTTCCTCCTTCTTTTCCGAAATTAAAATCTATTGACCAACTCTCATGTGTTACCCACCCCCTCCCCCCCCCACCCAATACTAAACTACACTCACCATTGGTATAACCCTGATAGTATAATATATAAATCACAAATTGTAAGTCAATGCGACCAAGCCAGCATGAAAAGTAGGGCCTAAGCCTTACCAAGCAAACCAAATTAGCAGTTCACAAAGTGAAATTGTAAATATAAATATCCAGATTAGTTGACTCCATACGGATACAATGATGTGTGTACCTGTATACATACTGAATAGACCTGCAGACCCCCATGTGTGTACAATACACAGGACACAGTTGGCACGTGGGAGGGGTAAATGTGCTAAAGATAGACATAGAGCCCTCAACTATAACTTCCATTCATCAGGAAAAAACCAACTTCACAAAGTCTTTGCTGTCATCATCCTACATAGGGCCTACCTATTTTCACAAAGTCTTTGTTGGCATCATTCTATATACCTGTCTTCACAAAGTCTTTGTTGGCATCATTCTATATACCTGTCTTCACAAAGTCTTTGTTGGCATCATTCTATATACCTGTCTTCACAAAGTCTTTGTTGGCATCATTCTATATACCTGTCTTCACAAAGGCTTTGTTGGCATTATCCTACATACCTGTCTTCACAAAGTCTTTATTAGCGTTATCTTCTGCCTTCATGAAGTAGGGTAGCACGTCGGCATAGCTCCACCCGGGGCATCCCCCCGCCGCCCAGTCATCGTAATCGTAACGCGACCCACGTGTGTAGACCATGAAGTTGATGGAGCTAGAGCCGCCAAGACCACGCCCCCGCGGGATGGATATTTTCTGTACACAGGAACAAAGATATATTCTGTTGAACCTCCCCAAGACACCACTTTACAAAATGAAAATTCATTAAATCATAGTCTACTAGAAAGGGACATTAAATGATCATATAGAGTGGGACCTCATTAAACCATATCATATAACCAGGAATATAACCTGAGGCAACAGCATAAAAAGTTTGTCAACAGATTTTAATATTGAAAAAAGGGTACAAGCAAATACCAAGCAAGCGAACTTCTTTTTCTTTTTAAAGTAATTTTTAATCAGGAGAAAACAGGATAGGCTCCTTTTTGTTATGGCGGTGCCTATTCCTGGCTCCTGATGGCCGTTTTTTTTCTTGTTTTGTTCAGATTTTCTTTGTTAATGGAAAAGTGGAGTACATAATGATTTAATGAGTGAGTGAACTGAGTCATTCCTGATTGAGAAGCTGCTGTATATAAAGTGCCCCACCTGGTCCTTGAGGTCCTGCCCGCTGCCTTTCTGCGGCTCACTCTTGTAGTTCCAGCTGAAGGAGGTGCCCTGCAGTGCGGCTGACGACACGGGCATGTGGACGTTGGGGTTCTTAGCGTCATCCCCGCCCGCCTCCAGCAGCAGCACCCGCGTGTTGGGGTCCTCCGTCAGACGACTCGCCAACACATTGCCTGCCGCTCCAGCACCAACTGGGGGCAATCAAAATGGTTTATTTGAAAGGCTGATACAAATGTAAATTTAGTTCCAATTTCGTTTCCAAAAGAAGGTGATATAGTTGTCAACTCTTTTTCATTCAACTACTTTTGGTTCCAATAGACCTTCCTCATGGGTCTTTTATTGCAAAGTACTGTTGCATTTTTAGTTTAAATGGGCAATGAAGAATACTCACTATCTATTGAACTGAGACCAATACAATGTATGGCTACAATGTTTTCTTTTTTAGATAGATATCTTTTGTTGGCAATCATTGTTTAACACTAAACCTTATTATGGTCTTGATCAGGAATTTCACACCTAAACAGATGCAGACAATGTCAGCTAGAGTCAGCTTCATGAATTTCAAACCTAAAATATCAAATCCTGCTGTCCTCACCGATAACATAGTCATAGGTGTCCTTAATTTGGTCCACGACTCGTGACGTCCCCACCCGCTCCTTCAAGGCCTGACTTACAAACTTCTTCAACATGGTGACGGCGCTGCCCTCGTGTGGCGCGACCACGAACTACGAGCCAACCCGCAACGAAATCTGGAGCTATGGTTTCTGTATATATCTGAAATGCAAAAGATATCTGTATTTATTTGATGAAAACTCATTCATAGTTAAATATATATACACTTACAGATTGAGACTGTTCAGAGTACAGCTATGAGATTGTTCAGAGTACAGCTATGTTCGTCTTTCCTGGTGGCGGCCTGTAGATCTACATCCACAGTATGGGAGCATGGATTATATATGTGTAGTTTACATCACGATACACATAGAATGAGTGGCTTTAGCACTGTACATATAAAAAGACAATCCATTCTTGGGAATTTATGGTTATCACACTGTTATTCTTGAACAGAAAATTAAGCGATGAATATATGGTGTAAAGCTCATGTGGACAAGATGATAAGTCATAACGCAATTTCCGAACGTCATTGTTGGTCTAGGAACGTCTTTGTTGGTCTAGGAGATACGTCTCACTCTAAAGATTGTTTTCTTCTAAGCAAACTCTCTTTCTTCAAGTACCCTTTATACTCCCCTCCAGTTTATGAACTAAATTTTCAATATCTCCTCTCGTTCTCTAACTACTAGTAACTACATGTGTAGTACCCTTATTCAAAAAGTATGTGTATCAAAATCACCTGCTATCTTTGATTTAAAAAAAGTCTAATTGTCTAACCCTGGTTGCATGTCCATGTCTATCACCTGTGGCCTACACTATAAGCCATCTAATATAGATGTTAGATCTAAGGAGGTTATGACCGACATATACTGAGAGTGGACACTCTACAAACAGAACCCCACAGTTAACATGATAGGTTACAACCTACATACTGGGTATACATTGGTGTGGACTCCGCACCACCTTTGTACAGGGATGACCACCTTCCCCATACGCATACTTATAAAGTTTGATCAATTGTTATTAATGCATAGTCTCTTCCCTTATCTTACTGAAAGGTACACTTTCTAATATTGGTGAGGATAGAAGAGAATCCAACAACTCCAATTTGCCCTAATGTGTATAGTTTTTAACTTGTATCCACTGTGAAATAGCAGTTGATGCCGAGGTGTGTGGGTAAAGAGAAAGACAGCATAATACGACAAGTGAAGGTCATGTGCACCGAAATGTCAATGCCCCTATATAGGACGCTACCACCATTAATACATCATCACTGCTACCCGGTACCATGGCTACCATCATATGTACTTTATCTCGCTGCTACCATCTAGGAAAGAGAGACAAGAGCATAGCGAAGGGGGAGAGACATATTATATCTACCGTAGAAGGAGAAAGAGTAAGGGAGAGGTAGAGGGAAGGACAGAGAGCGACAAACACATGCACATAGACAGAGGGAATGAGGGAGAGAGAATGATGGATCGAGGGAGTGAGACAGAGGACAGAGGAAACAAGACATAGAGGACAGAGGGAATGAGACAGAGAGGGCAGAGAGGACAAAGAATGAGACAGAGAGGACAAGGAATGAGACAGAGGACAGAGGGACAGGGACAGAGAGGACAGCGGGAGTGAGTGAGAGAGAAGGACAGAGGAAAGGAGACGGAGAGGGCAGAGGGAATGAGACAGGATAGAGAATGAGACAGACACAGATAGCAGGACAGAGGTACCGTAGTGTGACAGATGGCAGAGGGAATGAGACAGAGAGGAGGACCGAGGGAATGAGGCAGAGAGGAGGACAGAGGTAGTGAGACAGAAAGGACAGAGGGAATGAGGCAGAGGACGGAGGGAGTGAGACAGAGATTATAGAGGAGGCAACTAGGCAGATAGAGAACTGCGCAGAAAGGAGAGGCGGGCATAAAAATGGCACTACCTTCAGAACTCATCCCAGCAGTAGTACCAGCTTTCATCAATATCTATCTATATTTATATATACATATTCCATTAATAGCATACACAACATAGACCCCTAGTCCCGCCCCTGGCACTGTATACTATGCACTCCCCATACCCTTATACCCCCAGCCCCTACCAACTCAACACACGTCCAATGGCTACATGGAACACTATATATGATGCAGATGTTTACACCCCTTAACACTACGTGATGGCAATGGAGAGACGACACAAACAATAGACAAGCCAACATGTACAATGTATATAATATACAGGCCTACAGTCACATGTATATATTATTAGCACGCACAGAACCATTCACATCTAGTTATAGTTTCCTCTGTTCAGCGAAACCACTATGGTATAAATAGAAGGTTTCTATATGTACCGAACTTTAAATGCATAATGCTTCTCTGAATCAGGTGAACTTTCAGTGAATATTTGAAGAGCTATAGACACATAGAGGGTATTCTTTTTTGCTATTCTATTGTTATCATTAGCTATTCTATTGTTATCATTAGCTTATTTTTGAAAATGCAAATTTAAACCCAAATGAAAAAGGCGTCTACGGATTTTGCTTGCCTTATGTTTTCAAGAATTGAGTTTTCCTTCTTTAATCTTCTTAATTCTTTTGATCCACACAAACAAAATTCATGTCACTGTGGGTTTGCTGGGATATTGTATCAGAGCACAAGTAAGAACTATTTATTTGTAATGTTGCTCACTCTACATTTCTAAGCACAAAATCTATATAGCCTACAACAAAAAAGGTGAAAACTTTAAATCAACTTGGTGTGGCCTTGTGTCTGCCGCACACATACTTTCCTATCGTCACTTTTTATGTTGTGTAAAGATAATTAATTTGACAATAATATTATGTTAAAAATGATGTTAAAACAACGGCAATTGATTTTTTTTCTATTTGTGAAAATAGGCTGAATCTAGAGTTCTATTAATAATAGAACTCTAGATTCAGCCTATAGTATTATACTATACGATTCAATTTAATAAACGATGATACAAGTTACAATATACTTTCGAACTGCATACGAATCTATCAGAAGTCCATCTGCCATGTACAACGCAGTTGCTACTATTTACTCAGGAAATCTGTTAAAAAGTGTTCCTTTCCTGAAATACCTCATAGAAATGTAACTACTAAACACTTCCAGACCCTCCAGTGGTGGGGGGTGGGGGATGGCTTAAATAAAAACACCGATGAATAGAGAAAGAAGTCCAGCTGGATAAACAGGTCCCGAGTTCCTGACAAGGAGGCCTACCGTATTCGACCTAATAAGCGCCCTCCCCCTAATAAGCGCCCCCCCCCCTTTTTTTAGGCATTTTTAGACTAGAACAAATGGTCAAATTTTGCGGTTTCGGGGACATTTAAACTCTCAAGTACTAAAAACGTCATAAAAATAATTTTATAAGCGCCCTGGGCGCTTATTACGTCGAATACGGTATAAGTGTTTGACATGTAGACTGCAGCTCCATGGAGGCAGTAGCAGTGGCAGATAGGAGAACTAAATTGTAGATACCTGATAGCGATATTGGTGTCAGTGCAGGAGACTTGCGTAAGCCTCACTCCATACATCACTACAAGGGGAAGTGAGAAAATGAAGTAGACAAAAAAAAAAAAAGCTCCCTAGTTAAGAGCCCCTTCTCCCTGAGGAGACAGCTGCCATGAAGGTCCCCTACTCCCCCATACAGACAGCTGTCATGATTATTACAGGGTTCCCACTATTTTTCAGTCACAGTTTTAACTGACATTTAAAGGAAAGAAAATTCCAAGAATCCACGTATAACTCCTATTTTGCATATAACCATCTCAATTCTTTTTTTGAAATCTAAAAAAATCTGTAAATTTTGCTGAAAATATTTTTTCAACTGACTTTTAACTGACATTTTCTCAAAATCTGGAAATTAACTGACAAAATATGACATGATGGTCTCTGACTCCCTCATGCAGACAACGGTCATGAAGGTCCCCTACTCTCTCATGCAGACAGCTGCCATGAAGGTCTCTGACTCCCTCATGCAGACAGCCACCATGAAGGTCTCTGACTCCCCCATACAGACAGCTGCCATGAAGGTCCTCACTCCCTCATGCAGACAACTGCCATGAAGGTCTCTGACTCCCTCATGCACAGAGCTGACATGAAGGTCTCTGACTCCCTTATGCAGACAGCTACCATGAAGGTCCCCTACTCCCTCATGCAGACAGCTACCATAAAGGTCTCTGACTCCCCCATACAGACAGCTGCCATGAAGGTCCCCTACTCCCTCGTGCAGACAGCTACCATGAAGGTCTCTGACTCCCTCATGCAGACAGCCACCATGAAGGTTTCCATCTTCCAACCTCTTTATAAAGCTGAGTGTGCTTTCTAGTCTAGCGGGTCACCACAGATGTTGATAAACCACAGAGGTGTGCTGTCTAGACCACATGTCTAGCCAATCAGTTAGTCTCCGACTGCACCAGGCACCTGAGTCAAATGGTTGGAGGTGGCTGGGGAACTGGGTGAGCAAAACAGCTCACCTAGTTCCCCACGACTCACCTCAGAGGACTCTGTGGTAAAAAAGGTGAACAGGACAGTAAACAAGTCCTATCGACAGATACAAATAGATCCCCTTGCTGACAATTGTTGTTGGACGCTCTGTGTATGCAGAAGGTGGAACACCACCTATCTATCCTCATGTGTTCATTACCCGTTTTTCGAGCGTTATCTCTGTTCATCACTGAAGTACAAAACCTGGCATAATCGAGATGTATAAAAATATAGATATGCTAAGCCTTCTTTTTAATTAGACCTTACAAAATGTATTGAAAATTTGTAAATTCATTATATAATGGTTACATGGCACTTTTATACATAATAGCCAAATGTTTGAAGTCTGCTGTGTAACCATTATAGCACAACGGTCCACGGGGAAGAGGTGATTAACAATAACAAAAACTATCTGACATGAAATGTTACACTTTAGTGGCAATCCAACAAAGAAAGACATTATAATTACTGTCACTATTTATGAGATGAAGCAATTTTAAATTGCCGGTCAACTATGCTGGTCAAATTTGTCAGCCGGTCAAACCCGACACGATTTGAGACGCACTGCTTTCATGAGACAGAGCCATATCTGAGAAATTCCATCACTGTTTGAAAGTTGGGGTCATGGCCGGCCAATTGTAATTCGGACAATATTCGGAGCAGTCTATTAGATTTATGCCCGGTCCCTGCACTCTCCATGGTAAATGTACACAATTTGCGTTCCCAAAAACGTAGGAATAGGGTATTTTTTCTCCCAATCTCCTTGGAGTTGAGAAAACGGGGTACGTACTTCATGTCTCCTACTATATAACTGTGCAGCTTCTAAATTGTTCAATCGTTTTTTTTACAATGGTTGGGCACACTTATAAAGTCTTGTATTAGGACTAGCGAAATACTTTGTATGTTTCTGGTAACATGTTGAAAAGGCCCAAGGGTTAGGTTAGGTTGAACACAACTTTTAAAGAGGGGAGGGAGAATCGAATCTAATAATTTGGCTAACATTTTATCATAATATATTAGCATTTTAACAAATCTGCCCCGTTTTATCGATTTTTTTTCTAGGTAGGGTTGAGTTACCTGAAACACACCATTGATTTTAATAACATTGCTCCAGCATTGACAGTTTTTAATAGCAGATGCGTAATGGGGTTTTAATTCAGCTCCTGAACCATGCATTAAATTTCATTGTCAGATCCATGAGTACACATGCACTGGTGTGTCGGCCATTCTGCCTACAAGTACTAGAGCACCAACATGCACCAGCAGAGCTGAGTCTGTAGCTACCTGTGTAACACTATATCTAGTCTCTCCTGTTTATACAAACTGGGTCAAACGAGGCCACTGTACATTTTCTTCTTCTTTTATCTTTTTCTGTTTTATCTTTACAGTGTGGTGTGTGCTTCGGCCGGCTGCAATAGTATCACGAGCAAAGATCCGAAACATTATCCTGCCTGATATAAATGTGATCTTGGTATATGTACCTCAGTATCCCTCTCACTTTAATTCTTATAGTTCTGTCGCACCTCAAACCCTCTCCCTTTAACTATCCCTTCCTGCCTTTCTCATCCTTTTCCCTTTTCTCACCTCTTGTTCTCTTCTTTAGGTTTAACTTTTTCAGCTTTTGGAGTCCTGGCATACATTAACAGGTAGGCCAATTACGTCGCCCCCCAACTTCCATCACCAGCTTCCATCCTCCCTGCCTGCCTACATCCTTGTCTCCCTCCCCTGACTGCCTCCATCCCTGCCTCTTCCCATTGCCTCCCCCACTTCCCTACTCCCCTGACTATCTCCATCCCTGCCTCCCCCCCCCCCCCCCACTTCACCCTTGTCCCTCCTCCCCTGACTGCCTTGATCCCTGCCTCCTCGCATTGCCTCTCCCCACTTCCCTACTCCCCTGACTGCCTCCATCCCTGCCTCCTCGCATTGCCTCTCCCCACTTCCCTCCTCCCCTGACTGCCTCCATCCATGTCTCCTCCCATTCCCCTCCCTCATGTCCCTCCTCCCCTGACTGCCTCCATCCCTGCCTCTTCCCTTTGCCTTCCCCCACTTCCCTCCATCCATGCCTCTTCCCATTGCTTTCCCTCCTCCCCTGACTGCCTCCTTCCATTACCTTCCCCCACCTCCCTCCTCCCCTGACTGCCTTAATCCATTCCTCTTCCCATTGCCTTTCCCCACTTCCCCCCTCCTGACTGCCTCCATCCTTGCCTCCCCCCCCCCCCCACTACTTTCCCCCACTCCCCTGACTGCCTCGATCCCTGCCTCCTCGCATTGCCTCTCCCCACTTCCCTCCTCCCTGACTGCCTCCATCCATTCCTCTTCCCATTGCCTTTCCCCACTTCCCCCCTCCTGACTGCCTCCATCCCTGCCTCCCCCCCCCCCCCACTACTTTCCCCCAATTCCCTCCTGGATCCCCTGACTGCCTTTCCCCACCCCCCCCCCCCTGCCCCCACCGCCTTCCCCTACATCCCTCCTCCCCTGACTGCCGCCATCCCTACCTCCTCCCACTGCCTTCCGCCTACGCCTTTTCTCCCATACATCCCCACCTATCTATCCACCCCTGACTTCCTGCCTACCATTATATACTTTGCCCCCCCCCCCCCCTGCACCTAATAACACAGTCATAATGCCTGTAGACCAGCCGTCGGCACCAAGCCAAATGTTGGCAATGTATAAAACAACCGGGAACTTTGCCGACTCTGCACTGCATGATAAATTACATTCCAAGGGATCAATGACCAATCCCAAAAGGTAATCTGTCCAACGCGTTTCTACTCCTTGGGGAGCATAGTCCTTAAGTGCGTAGTTTGTTGTGCTTTAAATAAATATCATCATTGATTTATTCTGACTGGGAACTGCATGGACCATACTGATAAGCATTTGAAACGTTGTTGATTCGGTGTGTTTCTGAACACTGACAATGTATTCAAAGGATTGCGCGTTGATGCTTTATATATATATATATATATATATATATATATATATATATATATATATATATATATATATATATATATATATATATATTATATATATTATATATATATATAAATATATATATATATATATATATATATATATATATGCATAGAGCCAATCCATCACCCAAATAATTAACCCCGGCAATTAACCTGTAAATCTACATTTACAATATTTAGTTGATGTGGTGGGGTAGTGGGGACTGAATTTCCGAATATCATGACCCAAGGGGCATTTCATTCTAAAAGTCGGGAAACGTTTTTCTATACTTTATTCAATGGTGTAGAATCTGAAAATGACACTCGCAACATTGAATTTTCGGGGGTCTAGTCATGAGTTCAAATACAAAATGGCTGCCACTTTAGCAGGCAAGCTACCATGCTTTTGGAAATACTTTGCTGGTTGAGAATCTATTCACATGAGGGCCGTTGATAAGATAGGCCCCCTTTTACCGTTAACCCTTCCACCCACTACATTTCCCAAGGAAGTTAGCATAAAACAACCTATATTTGCTATCAGCTAGCTTCCTACATTTTAATGAGAGAATAGTGATATCCAAATGACAAGTGGAATAACGAAGAAAATTAAATAAAAATAATTCCCCAACTTGACACATCGTACCATACTACCCCCCCCCCCCTCCACAAACACTCTAATACTATGCCGACAAACACTATAAAAATGGCATGACTGCGGTGGTGAAGGCCTTTTCATTGGCTATCATAAGCTTTAAATATGGAGTCAATCGGACCAGCGGTTGCGTTTTGGAAATTTCGGGCAGGAGGTGAATTTCCTTCCCACTTCTGATTGGATAAGAATACGTTAAATTCTATCTCATGAACCGTTACCCCTAGAGACCTGGGAGTGGGTGCAATTCAAAGCTTGTTGCAAGGGCTACTTGCCTGATGTAGACAGGTGTATTTTATATACAAAACTTTGTGCATTGGTATTGTGGGCAGCCATTTTGCTTTTAGGCCCGTTTCCATGGAAACGTCCATTTTTCAGCTACGCGAGTGGTCAAGTCCTGATCAGCACTTCCATATTACCTTAGAAACACCACTCGCAAAGTTTTAGAATGATTTGCCCCTTGGGTCATTATGACTGACATATCTCATGAAATATTCCAGACTAGGGGGCTAAGCAATTTGTATACATAGGAAAGGGTGTGGGGTAGATGGTAGTCCCAATCCGTACAGGGTGCAACAGGGGGGGGGGGAAGTTTGGTCAGAATTTTGTGTATGTACTGGTAATTAAAGGACGCCCCCTTAGGGAGCATTCATTATTTATGCCAGGGGGGGCTGTGCAAATGAGGGGTGGGTCTTTTTGTTTTAGGGGTATTCGGAAGGGGGGTATTTTTTTCCAACCTATTCTTAGAGGTTTGTGTAAAGAATGTGATGAAGTCTGTGACTTGTAGAACATATATGTCTTTACTGTAATCTTAGATGATACAAATACAACATGTAGATAGATCTTATCATGTCCTCCACGTCGCCCATGAGGTCCTCACACGAAGTGATGATGTCACAGATGCACGTACACAACAGTATGGGTCTTTCTTTTTCAACCTAGGCCTATTCTCAGGGTGGGAGGGGAGGGGTCATTTTTTTTAAGGCAGTGCTACACATAACAGCGCATGGACCTATCCTGAGTCAGGATGATGGAACCTGACACCAGAGCGTCTGTGGTGACCAGGACACTGAGAAAAGGAGGTCCAGGAGCCCAGTGTAGGTTATATGAGAGGGTGGTGTAAGAGATGTTAAGATAACAATTCAATTCAATTCAATTCAAACTTTTTTATTTTAACTGCAACAGACAGGAACTATGTTCCTGTATTTTGTCTACTACAGCAGAGCGGAGATATTCATTTCTCGACATTGTGGAGTTCATAGTATTTAAATGCATCTATTAAGGATGCTAGTGTAGCTCGTAATTTGGTCCTTAATACATATTAACATTTTAAAGGTGTGTTACATCATGTCTATCATACTGTTTAAAGTTAGTAAACATCATAATATTTCATGAGAACTTTGAACTTTCCTGGACTGGAGTAGGGGGGGAGGTACCAGTGTTGCTCGGGCCAGGAGCTGTTTGCTATCATACGTAATACAGACTAATGCGCTATCTTCATCATTTAATAGCATCCTTGAACACAAGGAGAGAGGAAGAATTTCTCTGTGCAACTGTTAGAGAATTCCATTTATGGGACACCCTATATGTAACACTATGTTGGGCAGTGGTAGACTTGTACCATTTAACCTTGGCCAGTATGGCATCATGTCTCCTGGTTCGAATGACCCTGTTATCATGGTTTGCTGGGTTTTGCATGTGATGGAAAGATGCAATGGCAAGTGCCCTGTCTCTTCTTACCTCTAATGAGGTCAGCCCTGCTCGTTCTCTGAGGATCTCAATATCTGTATCTTTATCAAGATAGTAGCAGACCTTTGTCATTCTATCAATAGAGCTCTGTAACTTAATTAAACCTTGCTTATTGCCTGCACCATAGATTAGCTGACCATAGTCTACAACAGGCATAACCATTGTTGTCAATGTATCTAAGGCTGCCTCTAGAGTTAGTCTAGTCCTAAGTCTTGTTAACAAGTATGACTTATAGGAGAGGCTTTTGTTCTCCCTCTCTTCCAGTGGCGGAAGGCTTTTGTTCTCCCTCTCTTTCCTCTCCTCCCTCTCTCGGAACTCTTCAAACTGTATCTTGGTGGAGAGGTTTGCCGCCTCAAGATCCTCTATTCGCCTTCTAAGCTTCTTGTTCTCAGACTCCTGATCCACGAGGCGTTGCTCCAGTGAGGAGACTCTCCCACTCAAAGTCTCTACCCCTCCTGAGGCTCTAAGGGCAGTACTTGCGGCCAAACCTAGGGTCTCATTGATTGCCTGTAGTTTGAGCCAAATCTTCTCCTCGGACTCCTTGATGGTCTTAGAGTGGTTCTTGCTTGGAGAGGCTCCACCACCACCACCACCTCCTCCGTTGCCGGCACCTCGGCCATTTTGGATCGTGAGTATAGCCTGCTCTAGCTGTCGAATCTCCTCCTGGTCCTTGTCACGCTGTTGTTCCTCCTGGGTGGGCATGATGCAGGGATATGAATGCACAATACCTTTATGGAGCTATTGTGTGAAGATGACGCCCAAGTCTTGTGATTAATCCAATATTTTAAGGAAAATTGACGGAACTTGCTCAGTACACAATCTCAGCCAGTCATGACGTCACACACACGCCGTCATAGTCTGTACTGAAGGGAAATTCATGACACGTG
The DNA here is from genome assembly GCA_947462335.1 of Harmothoe impar. Classification (NCBI taxonomy): domain Eukaryota; kingdom Metazoa; phylum Annelida; class Polychaeta; order Phyllodocida; family Polynoidae; genus Harmothoe; species Harmothoe impar. The sequence goes on along the minus strand of OX381714.1, from coordinate 27,992,942 downwards.
TCGTGAATTGGGGTCGTAGAGACAGCACAACTCTGCTAAATGTCATACCCATTGGCACTTTGAATGATTCACTAAATTTCTTTTCCCACAACAACTGATACTGTATTGTCGCATTTTAATGCTTATTAATTTCAATATGGTACCTGTTTACCCCCAGAGCCCAATCAAGAGAGGTGCCTTACATTATGAGGTGTATATTTGATTTTATTTGATTTGTCAAACTGGTACAGACAGCATCTTGGGTAAAGAAACGCTGGTTTCCGTCGTTCACCAGTTGGGCTGAACAGGTACATAATGCCCTGTGGTTGATAATATGTCAAATGTATGATACATGCTACAACTGGCCTTCGAGGATCGTACCTATACAGGATTTCTTGGAATAACAACTAATACTACACAGATAAGATAACTCTACTGTATAAAATGAAATGAGATGAAATGGAATGGTTCAGAACATTTTAAGAAGACATGTGCATGCGTACAAATATAGGTATCAATATCTGGAATAAAAATTTTCTACTCTACAGTACAGATACATGGCTTTTTATGACTTAGCCTAACCTTTGTCTACAGCTTATCTACTATCTATCTCATGTTTAAGCAGTTGCTATTTTAAAGTATGTCTATAGTCTATCCTATGTCTACACAGTGTCTACCATTAAAGTACAGATACGTGGTGGCTCATAACTATAATAAACAATAATGAACAATAGCAGGTGTATGAAACAACAAAAGGATAAAGTGTATAGTTTGGTAGACTGAGCTGCTCCTTAGTAAGCACCAAGCGAGCACTTCAGTCCTGTAGGATGAGAGGGAATTGACCATTCAGGTAACCTTTTAGTCTGGCTTTAAAACAGTCCTTTTCTTCTGTGTTCCTCAGGTGAGGGGGGAGTGCGTTCCAGGTGTCTATGGATTTATAAGAAGGATTCTTGGAATGTCTCGTCAGCCTTGGATTTAGCTGTTTTATCAGTGGGCCATCAGCGGCTCTAGTGTTCCTGTTTAAAATTAGGTCAATTCCATCTCGTTTGACTAATCTATAACATAAATTGCCTTGCAAGTATTTTAGCCGGACATCAACCTTGGTTATTTTAACTCGAGAGTGAATCACATCAACATGGACCTCTCTAGGTACATATATCTTCAAACAAATGCAAATTGCAATATTCTGTAGTACTTGTAATGAGTTGAACTCAAGTTGTGTTAGCCCTGACAGGATAATTAGACTAGAATCAATTTGTGGCAGGATCAATGATTTCAGTACTGTGATAGAGGCATTCTGGGTGAGTAGTGGTCGTAATTGTCTCAGGAGCCAAATCTTAGAGTTCATTGCTATATTGGTCTCTACTAGTTGCTCTTGGAAAGTGAGTGTCTTGTCCAGAATTATGCCAAGATATTTATATGATTGAACATTCTCTAGGGCAGTACATTCTAACTTTATTTCAGGACAGTGATAGTTGGTCCTTTCAGAGAAGTACAGAGTCTTAGTTTTACTTACATTTATGGTGAGACAGTTAAAGTCACACCATGCTTTTATCAGTGACATATCAGATTGTAGTGTATGGCCAACAACGCATGGGTCTTGGTGACTGAATGTTATGACTGTATTGTCAGATACAGTGTGACTTTAGATTGGGTTTGAACATAGTGTATGTCATTTACAAATAAGATGAATAGCAGCGGACCCAGTATGGATCCCTGCGGTACACCAAACTTAGTGTCTTGCCATTCAGAGAATTTATCATTGACAAAGGTTCTTTGTTGTCTCTTTCCTAAGTAATTCTTAAACCAGTGTATTACAGACTCGTGAAGGCCAAAGTTTGCTATCTTTTGTACTAATTTGGGGTGGTTGATGGTGTCAAATGCTTTTTTGAAGTCTATGAATATAGCACCAAGTGAGTTTTCTGAGTTTAAGGCCGAGTTTATGTCGTGAACGACTTTAAACACAGTGTCATGAGTACATCTGCCCTTTCTGATAATATTCTTAAGCGTGTCAATGTGTTTAATTATCTGGGTGTGATTATTGATAGTGATCTAAACTTTGTGGCTCAATGTAAAAAGGTTAAGTCCATGTCTTATTCGAGATTTTATCAGTTATGCAATATTAAATGTGATATTGATGAAAGCCTGTGCCTACAAATATACAAATCAATGATACTTCCTGTCCTCGATTATTGTGATTTTATTGTTGAGAGCTCACCGCTAACATCATTTAGAAGTCTACAAATCGTGCAGAATAAATGTCTACGTTTAAGCCTAGGAATTAAAGATCCGAGAGATATCTCTACGGACTTGTTACACACCAGGTGTGCTATAGATAAACTGTTTGTCAGGAGAGATTTACACCTATTAGCACTTATGTACAAAAGGACTAGGAAAGCGGACAACATTATTGCCCCCACTAGGTTGCTGCGCAACAACGCAAAAATTAAGCCAAAGGTCAGCAGGCCAATTCTTGAATCGTATAGGGCCAGCCCTCTTTATAGGGGCATGCTGTCCTGGAATAAACTTACGCCCGACACCCAAAGATGTGATACCCTAGCTGCCTTTAAGAGCAAACTATAAACTTTGTGATCCTATACTTAAATCGAGTTAAATCTTCGGTCAATGTGAATGCCTGTTATGATACTCAGTGTATGTAGTACTTTACCACGGATAATTGAATATTGAATACTGTTTTTCATGCATGTTTACCGCTCGTGGAAACCATTTCTTGTGTAACTCTATACTCTTAGTGAGAGGTCCGTTATATTCCTTATCACCTGTGATTCTGACTGTCAAATTATTGATGTTCTGACTGTACTTTGAAAAGCATCTCTGTCATGATACTTATGGTCAATAAACTTGTTAAACTTCAAAAAACTTCAAACTTCTGAACCCATTCTGTGAATCTGCCAGAAGGTTGTTTTCCTCAATGTGGCCTACAATTTGGTAGTGTACTAGCCGCTCCATTATTTTGCCTGGTATGGGCAAGAGTGAGATAGGTCTCAAGTCGCCAATTGATTTAGGTTTTACTATTTTAGGGATAGGTACTATTAGAGCTTTTTTCTAGGCTGTGGGAAAGACCCCAGTAGCCAATGAGAGGTTCAAAAGGTGGCAGAGATGTACATTTAAGGCCAGCAACCCATCCTTTAGGAGCCGGGAGGAGAGGGCAAGCCCTGATGATTTGTATATGTTTATTTTGTGAATTTCCTTATCTAGTTTGTCTTGTCTAATGTTAGAGAATCGCATTTGCTCCCCCTGATGAATGGGAGAATGGGGGGGGGGCAGGTAGTTTGGGTCAGCCGTGATTTTCTGAGCTAGGTTGGCTCCCACATTGGCAAAAAAGGAATTTATTTTGTTGGGAAGTTCATTATCAGGTATGGTGACACCGTCATCATTTTGCAACTTCAACTTTACATTTCTTGCCTTCTTGGGGGCTAGACTGTTAATTAATTTCCAGAGTTTGGTAGGATCATCCTTACACTCCTCTATTTTATTTGAGTAATATTTTCCCTTAGCCTTTAGATTTTCTGTTAGAGATATTTCTAAGCGAATTACCAGCAGCTTTGTCCTCAGTTTTTTTTGTTTTCCTGGCCAGTTTGAGGGCTTCATCCCTTTCTTGAAAGACTTCTAGAAGTTCGCGGTTTATCCAAGGATCTTTTTCTTTTTTGAATTTGAATATACGCTCAGGACAGTGACCATTACCAATAGTTTTTAATTTATCATACATTATATCCCATGCCTTTGAAGGGTCTAGGGTCCTATAAAACTCATCCCAGTTTTCTCTAATTAGCTCTCGCTGATATGCAACTTTTGAATAGTTCTTATATACTCTACCAGTGAATTCTACGTTAACCTTTTTAGGTTTGGGCTTTCTCCTCTCTACATAGATTGGAACATGGTCAGAGATATTTATGTCAAGAACCCCCGAAGCCATAATGGTGTTTGAATTTGTGAAAATGAGATCAATGACTCTGTCCGTGTACAATGGTTTAGTGGGATCTGGGGGTGACAGAAACGTGGGACATGCATGGACAATTCTAAAATCTACATGCGACATGGGCCCCTAGCTCTGACCCCTATGGGGCTGGATGGCTAAATTCGACACGGGGACATGGCCATTTCTTAAAATCGACATGCAACATGGAGCTTAGTGACATGCGACATGAGGTTTGAAAAGATAGTGACAGGGGACATGAGCAATTCTTAAAATTGACATGGGACATGGGGATTATTAAGCAACCTTGACATGCGACTTGGCCGTTTCTTAAAATCGACATGTGACATGGGGACCCCCCCCCCATATCTATACTCCCACCCCTAGCTCTGACCCCCCCCCCCTCCTCCACAATTGCAGGGCCCCTATAGGCAGAGCCTATTGTAGTATAAGCTAGTAGGCATATAGTTGATTGCCTATCCGGATACCTATAGGTAGTCTAGTTTATCTAAAATTAATTCTAGCTATTATACATCCAACATATCCTAGCCCCGGGATCATACTCATAGCAGAGCCATTTTATTTCAAATAGGCCTACCATAGCTAGGCCAGTCTACCAATAGACCATAGGCCTATAGGGGTCATAGGCCTAATAAAGATATTCTCTACCTATATATGTCCTATGCCTACATTTGGCAGTCGATCAGCCTACCCCCTACTAGTACTACCCACACAGGCGGGTAGATAATAATAGCCAAGCCCATAGTGTAGCCTCACCATGGCATAGGCAGGGATGAGAAAAGATAAAATAAACAACCAAATGTAGGCTACAAAATCGCATTCAGCTCGTATGTCAGTGGTCCATATAGGGTACACAAGGTTGCTAAATGTGTCTACTCATAAATACCGGGATGTGTGTTCTCAACCTATGCAGCTGAAATTGCAAAGAAGTGGTGAAGCCTTTCACACCTACCTCCACAAGGCCTCTGAGCAGGACATCTGGCAGCAGCGTTTGTTGCTGTTTGGAGGTGCTGGCTGTAGGGACATGCGCAGCTACACAGAATTAACATATATTATATGGCCTCCCTGTTAATGTATGCCAACTCCTCCAAAAGGTTAAACTTAGACTAGGGACAACGTAGGCAGGTCCTATCTGGGTATTTGTCTTCGCTAATGATAATGAAAAAAAGGGGGGGGGGTCCGAAAAGCAGAAAATAAAATACAGGACTTTTGGGTTTGGGAATTTAAAGGCCAAAAGAGGGGGCGTGATAAGCCTATAGGTCCCTATAGGCAATGTAGGCCTACTGAGGATATCGAAATCATTTACATTAAAAAGTAAAGGAATAGGCCTATAGGTGACTGTGTCCCCCCCCCCTCCCCAGGGATGTTCAACAAAGATGAACATCACACGTAACCCAGGGCTCTAATAACCAAAGTCCCAGCCAAAGTCCCAGAGTCCCAGCCAAAATCCCAGCCAAAGTCCTAGCCAAAATCCCAACCAAAGTCCCAGCAAAAGTTCCAGCAAAAGTCCCAACAAAAGTCCCAACCAAAGTCCCAGCCAAAGTCCCAGCCAAGGTCCCATCCAAAGTCCCATCCCCCAACTCCCAGTGCTTGGCCATCATCAATAGATAGATGGATATCACAGCACATAGCAGCAAACCCATGGAATATGTCTCATTTGGCCTTTACAGATCACCTGGTCCCCATACCTCTTCAAAAGCGTCTCATATTTTGATCTCACCCTCCCTTTAACACTATTAAAGCTCTATGGATGTCTGTGTGAACGTGACTCTTTTAAAGGGTGGATTCAAGGTCATTCTGCTATTCTTTAGCATTAGTTCACAGAGAGGTGTAGTTTGATATCAAATTGACTCTTTTTCTCCCATCTTTTTCACTAGGACAGATTATTTTTTTCAAATCTTTGGATGAAGGGGTAGACAGACATAGGTTGTAAGTTAGTTGCAGTGCTATTCTTTATTCAAATTATGCAACAGGAAATTTATAGGCCTACAGTTGCATCAAAGTTTGAATGCAAACCTACTAATTTTGCGTCAGAACCGTCTCCCTAAGACCCAGGGTCCCCTGGGTCAATTAGGCCTAGGCCTAGACCCTATGCCGATGTCATTGTCACCCACCCACTCCTTTGTCCCTGTTTTAACAGCAGTTGTAGGCCTAATGACGTTACAACAGTCGTCATCATCATCATCATCATCATCATCGGGCCAAGTCGGGGGTGGGGGGCACTCAATGTTATTTTGACAGGGGTATCCTTGGTGAGGGGGATTTCGGTCAAAAGTGACCCTTACCGGGTACTGAGGGGGATTTTAGACAAAAGTGCTTAGGTTTTAGCAATTTCCCCCCAGGAATTGGTAAGGAGGAATTTGGTAGAAAATGGTCCCAGTGGTGACGAATTTTGGCGAAAACGCCCAAATTATTGAGCATTTTGTTGAAATTGCGAAAAGTGACCCTTGGTGAGGGGGATTTTGGTGAAAATAGACCCTTGGTGTACCTTGGTGATGGGGATTTTGCTCAAAAAGTAGGCCTACCCTTCCCAGCCGCACACTATAGGCCCTCAAAAGCGACCTGGCGTCCTAAAGCAATAATATAAGCGACCTGGCGACTTTTGGATAACATTTACTATTAAAGGGTCCAAAAAAGCGACTTTTCGACCTGGACCCCTTAATTTCGGCGACTTTCCGATATCATGGGGGGGGGGGACCCCTCTGCACCCCCTATAGTCACAGTGTCTACAAAATATAGGCCTACCACTAAGTGCCCCCTATAGGCCTATCGACAGGTGACATGAGGCTTAGGTAGTTGTACCGTTCCGGTCTTGTTTACGAAGATCGCTATTGTCGTAAAAGTATCGCTAACCGGATGTCCGCAATAAACGCATGCGCACAACTCTCTTACAGACCACGTTGCCTCATCGTGACAAGTTCTTTACTGTAGATGTTTTGTTAGTTAGAATTATACTTTAACAAGACAACACATGGTGTCAGGAAGTGAATCTAAGAAGTGGAAACCAACAGAGAATCTGAATAGGTTTGAAACTTTGATGAACTTTGGAGGGAAGTAAGTGAATTTACTCTAATAATTTCTACAGTACCTGTTTGAAGCAAGACAAGATGGAGGTCTATGGCAAGCTGCCAGAGCCAATGTCATTCCTGGGTAATATTGACAGTAACTGGAAAGCCTTCAAGCAGAGATTTGAACTGCACATGAGTGCCAATGGTCATGATGAACTACCCACAAATAGAAGGGTGGCAATGTTGTTGTCGATAGCAGGTCAGGAGGCTATTGACATTTATAATACTTTTGAGTTTCCTGAGCCTGAGCCCCCTGCTATCCCAGCTGCTGTAGCAGATCCTCCCGCCGAGGGGGAAGGAGATGGTGGTGCCGGAGAAGCTGGTGCAGAAAAAATCATCCCACAGAATCTGCAATATGAGGTTGTGATGGCTGCATTTGACAATTACTGTGCCCCAAAATCAAATGAGACCTATGAAAGATACATGCTTAGGGCTAGATTGCAGAAAGAGGGGGAGAGTTGTGATTCATTTGTCACGGATCTCCGTCTCAAAGCCAAGTCATGTAACTATGGAGACCTGAAAGACAGCATTATTAGAGATCAGATAGTGTATGGAGTCAGGGATCCTAGTGTCAGAGGCAGAATGCTTAGAGAAGGACAGTTGACGCTTCAGCGAGCCATAGAAATATGCAAGGCTAGCGAGGTGTCCCGCAAGCATATGTCAGTATTCGCAGACGGAGGACTCGCCAACGCAGTCCATGCTGTGAGTAGGGGTCACAACAGTAACAAGCACAAACACAACAACAGCAGGCAACAACATGATGGAAAACACGATCATAAGAATAAGAAGTGCACGTACTGCGGTACCAGCCATCCGCCGAAGAAGTGTCCAGCATACGGGAAGACATGTGACAGGTGTCAAAAGCCAAATCACAGCTCCACAGTGTGTAAGACTGATATGTCAGGATCGAGCGGAGATAGGCGTAGTACCGGTAGAAGGAACGTCCACGTTGTAGACGAGGGGTCCGATTCTTCAGACGAAGATCAGCTGTTTGTGGGAACAGTCGATAAGTTCATCAGTGATGTAGATGGTGGTGGCAAGAATTGGATCATACCCATCAGCGCTAATGAACACTCAGTGCCTTTTAAGATAGACACTGGAGCTCAAATGAACTTGATTCCCATGGAACACTACTCCAAGATGCAGGATCGCCCTAAGCTTGTGAAAAGCAAGATACAGCTTAAGGCATACAACGGGACAACAGTCGAGAACAAGGGAACGTGCATGGTGAAACTGAGCTACAAAGGAAATAAGCTCAATACTACATTCCTTGTCGTTGACAACGACCTACAGCCAGTCATAGGACTAGAGACCAGTGAAGACCTAGGACTTGTAAAACGGGTCCAGACTGTAAGTGGTCCAGTATTTGGCGCTGATATAGCCAAGATTGTACAGGACCAGTACAAGGATGTCTTCACCCGAATCGGGTGCCTACCAATCAAACACAAGATTCGCCTGAAGGAAGGAGCAGTGCCTACAATAGACGCAACCAGGCGAGTGGTAGGACCCATAAGAAAGGACTTGAAAAAAGAACTCAAGAGAATGATAGCTCTGGACGTCATCAAGAAGGTCGATGAACCAACCGAGTGGGTTAGCAGTCCAGTCGTAACCAGAAAGAAGACTGGAGATATCCGGGTGTGTCTAGACCATCGTAACCTGAATGAGAACATTATGAAGGAGCACTACCCTATACCAGTCAAGTCGGAGCTTACCTGCGAAATGGCAAACGCAAAGTATTTCTCGAAGATGGACGCTAAATCAGCTTTCTGGCAGATCGCACTGGATGAAGATAGCCAGAAGCTGTGTACGTTCAACACCCCATTTGGTAGGTTCTCATACAAAAGACTACCCTATGGGATTACTTCAGCCTCAGAAGTGTTCCACAAAGCAGTCACGCAGCTGTTTGATGACCTAGAGGGCGTCAGCGTTTATATCTGAGACCTCATCGTGTGGGGTACCACCGTGGAGGAACACGACCAAAGACTACTCCGTGTTCTCGATAGAGCTCGACAACACAACCTAAGGCTGAATCGAGATAAGTGTGAGTTCAGAGTGCAGAAAATCACCTACCTAGGAGAGATACTCTCCAGCAAAGGAGTGCAGCCTGACCCCGAGAAGGTCAGAGCCATCACGGACATGCCGACACCCACCTGTAAGAATGACATATAGAGATTCCTCGGCATGGTAAACTATCTGGGCAAGTTCATTCCTCACCTGTCCAGTAGGACCAAGTCAATGCGCAGTCTCCTAGAGGAGAAGAACACCTGGAGCTGGGGACACGAGCATCAGCGTGAGTTCAAAGAGTTGAAAGAGCTCTTAGTGAACGCGCCAGTCCTGAAGCATTATGACTTGGACCGTGATACGAAGGTGGCAACTGATGCTTCAAAGAAGGGAATTGGAGCAGTCCTACTTCAGTCGCACATGGAAGAATGGCATCCTGTGGCGTATGCGTCAAGATCCCTGACCGCCACAGAGCAACGATATGCCGCAATCGAGAAAGAGGCATTGGGGCTAGTGTTTGGCTGCCAGAAGTTTGAAGAGTATGTCTATGGCAAGCACATAACACTAGTGACTGATCATAAGCCCCTGATATCAATAAGGAAGAAGCCCCTTGCTGATGCCTCACCGAGAATCCAGAGACTGATGCTTAAGCTGCTCAGGTATGACTTTGACCTGGTATGGGTTCCAGGGAAGCTGATGCACATACCAGATACCTTATCACGTGCATACCTGATTGACACTCAAGTTGATTCACTGGAAGCAGAAGTAGCCGAGCATACAGAAGGTGTGATCAGGAATCTTCCAGTGAGTGACAAGATGTGGGCACAGTTGGTCTTAGAGACTCAGAAAGACACCAACATGTGCAAACTGCTGCAGCACGTCCGAGACGGATGGGAAACTGCATCCAAGAAAGACCCGTACTTTACATTCCGAGAAGAAATCACTGAGGTGAACGGAGTGATCATGAAAGGAGAGCGCATCATAGTCCCGCTGGCGATGCGCCCCGAGATGCTCAAGCTAGTTCATGAGGGACACTTGGGTATCGTAAAATGCAAAAGGAGGGCACGTGAAGTTCTATTCTGGCCCACCATGAACACTGACATTGAAAAAGAAGTTGGACAATGCTCTGTATGTCAAAAATACAGGTATCAACAGCAAAAAGAGCCAATCATCGAACATGAGAAGCCAACGGAGCCATGGCGAAAAGTAGGAACCGACCTCTTTCATCTGAATGGTCAAGACTACCTACTTGTGATCGACTACCACAGCAACTACCCTGAAATTGCTCTTGACTATGTCTCATGAAAATGATGCAGGTCTGGGGCACAGATGGAGAAATTATTTTCTTTGCAATGGAACCTAATTCTTTTACTTAGATATATTATAGGTGTTTGAGTATCATACTGTGGAGTTAATTTTCATTAAATATTTACCTGGTTGCCATGGCAACAATCCAAACATGGGATGTGGTGATTAGTGGCGTCTATATGACATGCTAGTGCAAATTCCTTTAGTGCACCTAATTAAAAAAAGTCACACAATGGTTTGTCTATTTCTATTGCAAAATGAGGGTACATCTATATTCTTTCATATAATATAAAAGGTCTAGCTTAACCTTGCTACTGTTTGAACATAAGGGGATGGGAATTCCCCTTTTGTGATATTTTGCATTTTTTTCTTTTATAAAACTTTGCAGTTTCACTGTATGCAACCAGTTTGATCTATATTGATTATTCCTTGGTTAAGTAATAGCAGAGACCTCTCCCTATATGTAGGTATCTTACATGATCCCGCCAGAGAAGCATAATTTCTTATTTAAGTCATATTTAAGTCATCATTTCACCTTGTCATATAGACGCCATCATGTCATATAGACGCCATCAAGACACATAGAAGCCACTCTCCAACTCCCCTTGGGGGTGGTAAGACTATGAAATTTGACATATAACTAGTATTTTACTGCAAACATAGGATGCATGAGTGGAAAAATATCAAAGGTTATGCAAATCAAAGATGTAGACCTTTATATGCCACCTTGTCATATAGACACCATCATGTCATATAGACGCCATCATGTCATATAGACGCCATTGTGTCATATAGACACCTTTCCACACCAATGCTGTATTTCTCTTGACTATAACACTGTTCAGGATCATGATATTTCACATGTGGAAAACATCATCATGGGTCAATATAATTCATGATTTCAAAATGGCCAAATATGAGAAGGGGCAGAAATATAGTGCTGATATGTTTCTGTGTCATATAGACGCCATTGTGTCATATAGACACCTTTTACACCCTAATACAGATATTTCCCTTCATTATAACACTGTGATGATCATAATATTTCACATGTGGTATACGTTTTAGTAGGGTCATATGATTTATGACTTAGAAATGATTAAATACAATAAGGGTATGAAATATAGTCCTGAAAAGTTACTGTGTCATATAGACGCCATTGTGTCATATAGACGCCTTTTCCACCCTAATAGTGCATTTCTCTGGGCTATAGTACTGTCAGGATCATTATATTTCACATGTGCGTAATATTTTAATAGGCTTATATGATGCATGACTTGGAATTGATTAGATGCCAAAAGGCAGGGAAATATGGCCCTAAAAGGTAACTGTGTCATATAGACGCCATCTGTGTCATATAGACGCGAAGGGGTCCCAGACCTGCATCATTTTGGTGAGACACAGTCTCTTCTAGTGAACACTAAAGCAGAGACCGTGGTAGCCCACATGAAATCCGTCTTTGCCAGGCACGGCCTCCCAGAGATCGTTATATCCGACAACGCTAGACAATATGACTGTCAAGAGTTCAAGGATATGGCTGAGAAATATGGATTCAAACATATAACATCAAGCCCCAGATATCCTCAGTCGAATGGCTTAGCCGAAAAAGGAGTCCAAATCGTCAAAAGACTACTTAAAAAGTCAATGGAGGAAGGAGAAGACCCATATCTCGCTCTTCTCAACTACAGGGCCACACCACTAGATGGTGGCCTATCCCCAGCAGAACTGTGTATGTCGCGCAAGCTTCGTACCAGATTGGGCTGTCCCAGGAAAGATCCTGATCCAACGTCTGTCCGCGTGAGGCAGAATCAGGCCCAGAGGTACAATCAGCATGCCGCACCACTGCCACCACTGATAGAAGGAGATACAGTGAGGGTGTGGAACGGTCAGCACTGGGCACCTAAGGCCCAGGTCATACAGAAAGCTGGACCACCTAGGTCATATACCATTGAGACCGAAGAGGGACAGCTACTCCGACGTAACAGGAGACATCTGCTGAAAGCACAGGAGACCGCCAAACATCGCATGGTCCCTGAGCAGGTACCAGAGCCGCCTGCTGTGGTACCAGATATACCTGACAGGCCACCATCACCAGCGCCTGTCGTACAACCGGTGCCTGTGACACAGACACCACCAACGCCCAAGCGTACCAGATCCGGCAGGATGGTTAAACCACCATCCAGATTCACTGACTAAACATTGCTATAACCTCAACTTTAACTTTCAGAGACAGTTGTCTTCGGTTCATTGACTGCAAAAATGACTTTCATTGCATTATGTCATGTTTGAATATGTGTAACGCTTTAAAGAGATAACTTCCTTTCAGGACAAAGAGACTATACTAAGACATTGAGAGCTATGATCAAAAAGACATTTGTCTACATTTATGTACTAGTTATGTTTTACTAGTCTAACATGTATATCACTGCCAAAGAGCATTAATCAAGATAATTTCATTACAGAGACTTTGAAAGAACTTTCAACAACGAACTGTTCATATATAGAACACTTTGAGTTACAGGTCCAACATATGTGACTTTATTACAAGTAGCATCTATTGTTCAACATTGTACTTTCTACCATAAAAAGGGGGATGTACCGTTCCGGTCTTGTTTACGAAGATCGCTATTGTCGTAAAAGTATCGCTAACCGGATGTCCGCAATAAACGCATGCGCACAACTCTCTTACAGACCACGTTGCCTCATCGTGACAAGTTCTTTACTGTAGATGTTTTGTTAGTTAGAATTATACTTTAACAAGACAACACAGTAGTGACAAATGACAGGAGAAAATTCAGAAATAAAAAGATAGTGACAAGAGACATGGGCATTTCTTAAAATCGACAGGCGACATGGGGACCCCCCGTCTAGACCCCCCCTGCTACACCCGGGGCAAATTCGGTGTCCTTTGCATTATTCTAGCAAAGAATAGGATATTCGCCCTTGATGTTCTTTGAAGAGAAAAAAGGGGGTGTTTATAGGTTGAAAAGGTCTGCGTTTTGAGAAAAAAGGGGGTGTTTTCAGGGGCCAAAATGTCAGCGTTTTTATCCTAAAAGAGGGGTATTTTACACCCAAAAGTCAGTGATAAGGGGATATATTTCAAATCCCATAACATGGATGGTGTTGTTTAGGCATAAGAGTCCGGGATTAGAGTGCAGGGACCGGGGCTACACCAGCCCCCTCCAGTCACCTTATCAGATGTTCCTGCCATTCTACTACCGTACCGTCGCGATTAAGCGCCGGGGCGCTCTTCAATTTGGCGGGGCTCTTATACAGGCGCTTATAGGCCTATACAAGACAGGCGCTTATTCAAGGTCACGATTTTTAATAGTGCTTAAGAAGCATTTGGAAGCCCCTATACCCCGGCGCTTTTTCTAGACCGGCGCTTATTCAAGACCAGGCGCTTTATCGCGACAGTACGGTATTTCTAGCTGCATCGTCTGTGAATAGGTTCTTTTGCATGTAGGCTACCTATGTCAAAATTATAGCCTACCCTTGGCCTCTGTGACTTGTTACGCGTCCTCCTATAGGAGCTAGAGCTTCGTTCCCGTTGTCTTATCTGGCTTGAAGCTCTTCCTACAACTAGAGTTGACCTCTTTCTGTAAACTGTGTTTTGCTGCGCCTGTCCCCATCGCTATCCGGACGGTGCTGCTGCCTTGTGATTAGGGCACGAACTACAACGCCATCAGACGCAGGTCCCGCGTCACGTAGACCACGCGTTGTGACGCCCCCTGGTCACAGAAAATCTTGCCACAGAAAACGTCACGAGTCACGCCCCCTGGCATCACACACAGCAATCTAGTTTCATGGGGCTAAAGGTCACGAGGAAGCAATTATTATTCGTCTATGTTTCTATATAGCATAATGCACAAAATTAGCCACACACAAAATTTGTTGACCATAGTCTTAGCCCTAGTCTGATTAAACAATCCCTCACACACGATGTTTCAGCCTCAATAAACGGGTTGACCATGAAAATCTCAAAAAGTCACTTTTATCCACAGGTAGTCCCATTTTGCCCTGTTTTGGGCCTAAAATCGACCTCTGGCCACATCAGTTTTTGCATGCCTCAGAAATTCCCCAACCCTTTACATAGCATAAAACTACATGTGCTATTCTATAGCCTACAAAGGGTATTTGGGAACACCTGTGAATTTTTTTCACAATTTTAGCCATTTTTGTTTCATCTGAAATATAACCCAATCAGCACCCAGAACACCCTTCAATGCAGACCAGAAAACCATATGACTCGGTAGATGACGCCATTTGCTTCCACGTGACCTAAAAAGATCTAGACTAACTACCCAGCTAACAAAAAACGTTTTCGGAACGTTTTAAAACGTTTGTATATGGTTTGTAAGAACACGTTTGTTTCCAAATGTTTTGAAACGTTTTTAAAACGTTTGGAAACAAACATTTTGGGACAAACCTTATCTATCGATTTTGTAGGGTTTGTTGGTATCTACAAAGGGTATTTCTGACCACAGTTCTTCACAGTACTAGAAATTGAATAAATCTATACCAATTTTAAATTCTTAGCACATATAGGAAGTAGTTATACTTGATATTGAAAAAAACTATAATTGTCAAAGGATTCGAACTTGCATGGATAGGACTCATGTGCCAGTGACTAGACGACTCAGCCACAGCACCTGACATACTCTGTGAATCTGTATACATGTATCATGCCTATCCTAGAGGTTCCATGCACTCCGAATAATTGGCATGATGCCGCAATGCAGCCCTATCAACTTACGTAACAAGGGACCTTTAGCAACCAAGTAAAAGCTCATTAACCTGACGTAGCTCATTTAACGCAGACGTGTCCTATCATTTCAACACTGCTACGTCTGCGTTTTATAAACTTTTACCCCTTACCCCCTTACCCCCCATACTCATACCTCCCCATACCTGTACCCCCGCGGCCTTACCCTTACCCCCCATACCCATACCTCCCCATACCTGTTCCCCCCCTCGGACCAAAATAATAGGGTAGGTCGGGTCACCAGAACACAACTTTTTATTTATTTGGCCTAAAGGTTCCTATTATATAAATCATTTTAATATGTATCATGATAGGTATATATTAAGGCTAATAGGTCCACTTATCACTAGCCTCGTTAGCTCATCAAGGAGAGCCTGGGACTCCCAATCTATAGGTCATGGGTTCGGTCCTAGGCCTGGCTTTTAAGTGGTCATCCAAAATCGTCTGCAAAAGTTTGTAAACAAACCTTTTGCAAACTTTTTGCAAACGTTTTTTTTTCAAACCTTTTGCAAACGTTTATGAAAACGTTTTATTGTGTCAACGTTTTAACGTTTTATAACGTTTTATAAACGTTTTTCCAAAACGTTTGCAAACCACCTGCAAACGTTTTCCGACCGTTAGGAAAACGTTTTTTTGTTAGCTGGGTAAGCTATTGGATTCTAGAAAATGTGATTTTGCTAAAGAAAAAAATAAGCCCCAAAGTTAGGCTATAGGAAAATTTAGGAATCTGAAAACCCACAGGGTCCAAATTTGAAAAAAAGGGTTTCGTAGCCTATTTCATTTTATATGAGATTCTTTTTTCATGTCACTAATTATAAGCCCCGATGTCACATGTCGATTTTAAGAAATGCCCATGTCACTTAGCCTAACCCTTTAAGTTAGATCGCTAGGGGAGACCTGGGAGAATTGGGACAAAGGAGAACCGTCCCGTAGGGACGATTGTGTGCCAATAAATTAATAATAATAATAATAACTGGGACACTGTGTATTCTGCCCATGACCAATGACTTAAATGCATAACCACCGATGCTATTTTTTGGGCTAATAATTTTCAAGTTTTTTATGATAAAAAAATGACTGTGATGTTATTATACTAAGGGCTAGGCAGATTATAACATTTTTAGGGGAAAAGGTTTTTTTTCAGGTCTCGGACGATTAACTTTACATTTTGATGAGAAAATATTTTAGTTTTGTATTGATAGATGGCAAAATGACCAGCTACTTACAAAAACACAGTGAAGCATATTTTGTACTGTATCAACATTTTGCTTAAAAATCTCAACCTGGGGAGAATAGGGACACTCATTGCAGGGAGAACTGGGACACTCTTGACTATCGGGGAGAACTGGGGCACTCCGGGTGACGATTTATTGTGCTTTAATTATTTTTCTCTCAGACCTATGACCGAAGCTAATATGTTACATATGATCATATTGAACATAAGGGAAAGCAAAATGATGTTTCATTGGTTAATAATCACACTATTTACACTGTCCCAGTTCTCCCTGGTGTGTCCCAGTTCTCCCCAGGTAGTGTCCCAGTTCTTCTCGAAGTGTCCCAGTTCTCCTCGAAGTGTCCCAGTTCTCCCTGGAATTTCTCAAAATTTCAAAAGGCCCTAGACGGGAATCATGGCAGGCTAGGATGAATCTAAATAGTCCAAAGTAAAGGTTTATTGGTAGCCCTTCTTCATGAAACAAAGGCATTTGGTTATTGTTGGCATTGTAGAAATCACAAGCAAACATGTTATGATTTTAATTTAGTGTCCCAATTCTCCCAGGGCTCCCCTACCCTTTGATTTCTTCAAATTCTTAAATCTATCAGAATAGGCTAATATTGCATAGCCAGATACATATAATACATTCCCTAAACTGTATAAAAAAATAGATCATTTCAAGCAAAATTGTGCATTTTGTAATACTTTGAATGTTCGATATATTGGTAATTGATAATATTTCTTCTTTTTAAACATTAGTTCATACATTGGAGGTATTTACTATTAAGAAGACTATAGATGTTATGATATTGCTCAAAATGATATGGACTAACAAGTTAGTACGACTATTGATCGACAGGGGGTGGTACCAGCTCTCCCGCCAGTGACGCCGTGACGTCACTGCGGGCTGCCACTCGGTCAATCATGGACATTTAGAAAATGGCCCTCCCCCTCGGAATAGGTTGAAAAAAAAGCGCCTCCCCCCCCTCACCCTCAATCTTTTTCAACTTAATTACAAAAACGATGTTGGTGTCTACTAATTGTATGCATTTAATCCTGGGCACTTTTTTACCTACAATTTACTACCTTGCAACAAATACATCCATTTGTAAGGTGTTTTAGTGTAAACGTCTCATGATACTCGCTGGTGAGTGATAATAGTCAAACCTCAGACACTTGACTTACATACTGTTGAGTTTAAGGGCCCCAGTGCTTATAAATTGGAAGCTCCCATACCCTCTGTGCTTACATGAGGCCGGCACTTTTTTGAAGACTGACAAAACAGTGGGCTTTTCTGAGTGTCAAAAGTTATGCAGTGAGAAATTTGCTGGGAGTTTGAGGAAAATTTTAGAAAATTTTGAAAATATTGACATAATTTGGTAAAAAATAACACAGGCTGTTACCAAAATTTGCGACATTTCAATGTACTAAATTTGCGACATTTTTAGGAATACCCCTAAGAAAAAGGCCCCCCCTAAGAATAGGGTAAAAAAAAATGCCCCCCCCTTTGAATACCCCTCAAAAAATTTGCCCCCCCCCAAATGCTCACCCCCCCCCCCGGCCATAAATAATGAACCCTCCCTTAGCAAAATGTCATGATCTGAACTATTTTCTGAGAGAGTTAAAAAAAATTCTGCTAATATTGAATACTATTTTTAGGCAATAAGGTTACAAATTATGACAATTTATTCTCACTCTTTCCCTAAACATCATATTTTTACCAAGAATGCCATGGCGTACAACTGTAAAATTATTTTCCCAGTAAAGGGGAACATATAGGCGGTTCACATGTGATGTTTTACATTTCTGCGCATAATGGTTGATATTTTTTTTAAAAGGAAGTTTTCAAACTTTTTTCTCATTTTCAGAAAAAATTAAAATACTTAATTTTTCAAAATTCTGTATTTAAAAAAGTAGTTCGGGTCCCCCTATTTTTATTTGCATTTTCCGATTCTGTATGATCCAAATTGCGAGGTTCTGTTAACTTTCAGTGACTTTGGTCCAAGGGTAGTGACCCACCTTATTATATAAAGGATGCATGTCACTAAAAGATGACATTTGTCGTCAGGGTGCACCAATATGGGGGTAGACCCCTAAATTCGACACAGCGACATGGTCATTGTAAAGAATGTGATGAAGTCTGTGACTTGTAGAACATATATGTCTTTACTGTAATCTTAGATGATACAAATACAACATGTAAATAGATCTTATCATGTCCTCGACGTCACCCATGCGGTCCTCACCCGAAGTGATGACGTCGCAGATGCGCGTACACATCAGTCATTTCTTAAAATCGACATGTGACATGGAGCTTATAATTAGTGACATGAGGAAAAAAATAAGTGACATGACATAGGGTACTTCTTAAAATCGACATGGGACAGGAGAGGCTGTTAAAGGCGACATGGGACATGGGGATTTAAGGGACAGGGGACCCTCCCATCTATACCCCCACCAATGCAGCCCCGGTGAGTAACCTGCTGGTGCTGCATTGGTGCATCATGCCGACCCTTTGGGAGTGTCTCGACCCCATAGGGTTGGCATGATGCTTGAATGCAGCCCTGGTGAGTTACTTGCCAGGGCTCCATTCAAGCATCATGGCAACCAAGGCATGATGCATTAGTGCACTATCCTGTCCTTAACTGGCCATGTCCCATGTCGATTTTAAGAAATGTCGCCATGTCGATTTTAGGGGTCTAAACCCATATAGTGCTGCAGCAGGGCAGACCGTAGTAGGTGAACACCCATCACCAAAATATACTAGGGAACACCCTATATCACTGGAAAGCTCTAGTTTTGGAGATTATGGCGGATGTAAAAAAAAAGATTGGGACCCAGCATGCAAGGATACATTGGGCCAACGTTGTACAACGTCGGCAGGTCGCAAGTAATATTATAACGTTGTGCCAACGTTGGTCTGCCAACGTTGGTACAACGTTGGTAAATTCATGTTGTACCAACGTTGGGAATACACCCAGTGTTCTGCCAACATTGATACAACATCAGATAGTTTATGTCATGCCAACGTTGGCCCAACACTGTATATGTAACCACCACCAGAGGTCATTGAAGCTTGTAGGAAAAGATTTTAAATGGCAAATCCTTCATCTTTCCTCATAATTGGCTATTAAACTAGGCCCCATGTGGGTTATAATTGGATCTTCAATGCAGGTAAATTCCATTTATAAGATTTATGTGGATAATTACCAGAATTATTAAGATTTAATAAAATGCTGGTCATATTGCAATGAGGACACCCTTTTGTTGGTAATTGTTAGTACATAAATTGTAATCAATGGAATGCCCTTGTATCACCTCTTAGCCCTTAAAGCTGAGATTAAAGTGAAATGCAAATAAGAAATGGCTGTCATTGAAATGATGAGACGTAACAGCCATGCCATTATAAATTGGTATGTATTACCAATGTAGCCTAATGAGGAAATAGTTCTTTGTTGAGGAAAGTATCATTATTTAAATGTTGGATGACATTTGATATCCAAAGTTGGATTGACGTCATAATCAGACGTCAAATTTTAGACCCTGGAGTGGTTGGGTAAACGTTGGTGCAACGTCAAAATTTGACGTTGGCATAATGTTGGCCCAACGTTTTGCCAACGCCGACGTTGGCGACGTTGGCATTA
Organism: Harmothoe impar; assembly: GCA_947462335.1. Lineage (NCBI taxonomy): Eukaryota > Metazoa > Annelida > Polychaeta > Phyllodocida > Polynoidae > Harmothoe > Harmothoe impar. The sequence continues at coordinate 27,973,006 of OX381714.1, read as the reverse complement.
AGTATAAATGGACGGCCAAAAAGCACTTGGGACAACGATAATGTACAACGTCATGCCAACATTGGCTGACGTCATGCCAACGTTGGCCCAACGTATCTTTGTGGGCTGGGGAGGGTTTTTGTCAAGGTCATTGACTTAACCAAAGAACGCCGTATTGCACCCCCCCCCACCCCCGTGAAATAACCCATGGCCATATTTCATGGCCCTGTGACGTCATCAAAACGGCGGTTTGTTTACATTTGAACGGCGTAGAAATATGCTAATTTAGCCCTTTGGGGTCGTCCATAAATGGTGTCACGCCCTAAGGGGGGAGGGGGGGTCAGAAATTTTTGACAAAGCGTGACAAGGGGGGGAGGGGGGGTTGGCATGTGCATGATGTCACGTTTTGAAAAAAAAAACTACACTTTAATGTCTGCAACATGTGAAGTTCACTGATTTTCCATACCATCACGATAATGTGCTGGAGTGTTCTTCAGTTTGGCTGTGGTGATACCCTCAGGCCCTCTTTCAAGAGAGGTGATTATTCAAGGTCCTGTCTTGGCACTTACTAAAAATTTGGCGACTCTCAAACTTACAGTGCTTATACAACATCAGCGCTCTATTAATAGCAGCCGCATGAACGTGATGGTATGGTATAAGCCACACCTCAGTGGTCTAATGATGACTACCAAGTTATTATTGACCTATACTTATAAGTACCTCTCATATAAGCTGCAGCCCGATTTTGAGCAAATCCTATAAGCCACAGATGGCTTATTCACAAGGTTTAATGATACATGGAACAAAAATGTAACAATTAAGAATGTAGGTGATTCTTTTTGGGGGGGGGGCATTTCTCAAAATACGATTGTAGGGGTTGAGATCATTTGCGGTTAATTGGTTGGAGGGGGTTGGGAAAATTGTGGTTTCTGGGAAAATCCACCAAGCCCCCCCCCCAAGGCTAGTTATTAATAGAGAGTTTAAGATTGTGCAACGTGTACGGGTACTGCTACGTCAAGGGCTACAAGTTAAGGTTGGAGTACACATACAAGTAATGTAGTTAAGAATACAGACTCCTAAATGAGCCTACCAATACTGATCATGACCACCCTTGACCAGGTCACGATGCAGGTGAGAATGCCCTAACAATTCAGGTAATTCTTTAGGGGTTATATTCATCCCAGAACCAATAAACACCTCCAGAAGGTACTTATATATATACCAAGCAGCATATAAGACCATTCAAGTTACCTACATTATGGTCAACTTATCTTCATCATAAGTTACCCTAGACGTACGTGTAGATGGGGGTCTACACGTCCAAAACGTCAAGGCTAGAAGTTACAAAGGCCTACTTCTAGATGGGAATACCCCCTACATGACCTGTGACGTTACACGGTGCCGTTGCCGTACACGTAGTGATCTTAAACTCTCTAATGACTCTGCCCTTGTTTGTTGATATCAAGTATAGACTCATTTTTGTTTATTTCCTCTTGGGACCAGGTACCTGTTTTCATCCACGATGGAAGCTGCTTGCGTGACGTCACGCCTGGAGGGGGGGTCAAGCAAAACGTGACAAAGCGTGACATGGGGGGGAGGGGGGGTCAAAAAAGGCCAAAAAAGCGTGACATCATTTATGGACGGCCCCTTTTAGGCTCCCCCCTACAATAATTTCGGTATTTTGAATCGAAAAAGATAGAAAATAAACACAAAGGTACACTCATTTCAGTCTGTTGACTGGGTTTTTTCACTTGTTGACCGTTGGGCCACACTTTGGGGTCAATGTATAGGCCCTATATAGGTTGATTAGATTTACAAAAAAGATTTCACCTTGAAGTAGGTCAAGGTCACCAAAAGTAGGTCAAATCAGCTAAAAATGAAGGTTTAAACACTTCATTCAGGGTTGTCCCAAAGCGACAATTTTGGGTCTAGAGTGCTGGAAATTGGTATGTGGGGGCACAGTGACATAGGGAATAGACACCCCGGATGTCATAAGAAAATTCAAAATTTCTCCTGAGATATCCTAGGGTCAATGCCAAACTATATAGAGGTCATGATCGAAATTATGATGTTCACATGATGCTGACATAGCTTAGGGACAATATTGATTTTGAATTTGTGAGAAATATCAAATATTACCATGGGAACAGCCAGCAGTTAACCAAGGTCAAATATCATGATAAAGTACCACGAAACGACTGGTGGGTTCGAGGATATAATTGGACTTACGTAGAGAGAGGCGGGAAGGAGTACCGGATGCGGCCGGATAACGGTCAGACGCGCATGCGCGAGTTGGGCTTCCGCCTTGTTCGGTTATTAGTAGCCATTGTGATCTGAAGCCAGCACGAGAGCAGTCACCAGCGAGAGAATTTTGGTTTACGTCTGAATTAAGGCGAATTACCGGCTGGAAAAGAGTGACAAGGTGTGGCAAAGGGTTAGTGACGTTCGGAAAAGGTTTATTGTGGAATACTATTCAGATAACGTCCGTTATAGGCATATTGTGACATCGTCAGGCGAGTTACCGGCATCGAGGGAGTCGCCATCTTGTGAGTACATGTGGAACGAGAAGTGTAAACAACTCAGGAAGGGCATGCCGGTTTGTGAACAGTGTAAAGCGCATTTTGATGGCCGCTCGAATCCAAGAAGTAAAATTTGCAGGCCATGTGGAGGGTTGTCGTCTAAAGACAACCATGACCATTATGCAGAGAATGCCGGAGCGCAATTTAATGGTGGTGCGGCTAAAGGGGAAGGTGGAGACTCAGTACCAGGACTGGATAAAACGGGAGAGGACTTGTGTGGTGGATCTGGGACCACTCACGGAAGTCGATATGGATTACCAGATAGAACTTCTTCAGAGGGAGCTGGGGGCCATGGTGGTAGCTCAACGGACTACCAGACAGGAGGTATTCTTTGCCGCACATCACCCCTAGCTGAGTATGGGGTGGATGATGATGATGAGAAGTACAGGAGGTCAACGAATGCTGTGCTTGAGTCCTTGAAAAATGAGGTAGAAAGGGAGCGGTGCAGATTATTGGACAGTAAGGAGGGACTGGAGGTGGCTCGATTGAGGGCAGAATTGGCTGAAATGAGACGTCAAGCCATCATCTCAGATATGAGGAAAGTGAAACTAGAAGATAAGGCTGATGAGTGTGACGCAGAAGTATTAGTACAGTCGTCGAGGAGGGACAATATGATCCTTAAAGCAGTTGAGAATGATGCTCGTCGTCAGCAACGTGTAAAATTGGCTCAGGGTACTGAGGGGAGTCAGGGTCAAAAGAAAAAGAGTCAAGGTGAGGAGGAGAGTCAAGACGACACCGTAGAGGATGATGAAGAAGGTGTGTCGTCGGTGGAAGAAGTTGACGACAAGGTGAAAACGGGGAAAACCAAGAAGGGGAAGAAAGAGACAAAGAAGGAGGGTGTGAAGAAAAAGACCAAGAAAAAGAAACTCAAGAAACCTAAGAGGAAGGTGAAGGAGGAAGAGTCGTCAGGAGAGAGTTCAAGTAGCAGCTCTGATAGTGAGAGTGAGTTTGATTTCAGTTTGAAGAGGTTGGTGCCAAATGGTCAAAAGAGAAAATCACTCAATTATAAAGAGGTCCTGTACTACTCTTTGAAGGATGTAGAAAAGTTATTGGAAAAGGGGGAGGAAGTAGGGCCATACGTTAGTCATTTAAGGTTTATGGCCGGCAAAGATGTCAATGCTTATAAGTATGAAAACATCATGAAATATGACTCTTGCGTACGAAAGAAAGCAGCTGATGATGGGCTTAAGGCGTTTGGTGAGAGGGATACTGATGATGTACATGAGAACTTGGGTAGCGATGCGGTGATGAGTAGATCAGACAGGGGGAGGGGGAGGGGGGGGGGAGGGGGAGGGGGGGGGGGGAGGGGTAGGGGACGAGGTAATTTTGACATGGGGTCCCAGGTATGTTATAGGTGGAATGATGGTGTGTGTATGTGGAGTGACAGGTGCTTCCGCAGGCATGTGTGTGTGGAATGTGGGGCTAGAGATCATGTGGGGGTGAGATGCCCAGGGGGAAGGGGAAGGGGGGGGGTGGGGGGACGGGGGGGCAAGGGGGGATGGGACCTAGATAGGGTGAGCAGCTGGTGCGTGTGGAACTGTGTGTGTGTATGGTGGTATGTGTTTATTGGTTATACAGTCTGAGATTATGTATGAAGGCTTATACAAGTTGTGTATTAGCACTGAAATTTATGAATTGTCTAGAATACTGTGTAAAATCTAAATCGAACTTGAATGATGTATTGGAGACTACTATGGGTATACTGGAGGTGTGTTATCCAGCATTGTGTAATGATGTATTAGAATATGATATGCTTTTTCAGTTGTACGTCAGTATTTTTACACGCTATGTTTACCCTAGTTGTGAAATGTTGGAAGAGAAAGTAAGAGAAATGGAAACCGAAAATGTACCGGTATTATCAATCAGGGACTTGATTAGCATGTACGGTATGGAGGATTGTGACGGGGTACATGAATTTGTGTGTAAATGGGGTAGTTTCAAATTGTGTTACGGTAGTTGTGAACATTGGATTAATAAGGTACGGATTTTGTTAAAACCTTGTGAAATGTTGAAGGAATGTGTAACAAAGCATAGATGGGACCCGAATATGGGCTTCATATGGGAAAGTACGCTATTAGGTTGTAGAATTGCTAATGATGAGATTAACACTAGCTATGATATGCGTAATTATTTGTCTATGTCAAAGGAAAAAGCCATGAAATGTATGGATAAGATTGTGAATGATGAATTGGCTGAGGGCATTGTTAGTATTGTAGTGGATAAACCAAAGTGTATTCATGCTTTGGGGGCTGTGCCTAAGGATGAAGGGTCGAATATAAGATGTATTACTGATGCTAGTAGGCCGAAGGGTAGATCAATTAATAATTATATGGATGATGTGATTGATAAGTTTAATTATATTGCGTTAAAAAATGTGGCGAAGGAATTAACTGAGGATTGTTATATGATGGTATTGGATGTTCAAGGAGCTTATCGTTCGATCCCTGTGTGTGGGGAGCAAAGAACCTTACAAGGCTTTAGATGGTGTATTGAAGGGGAGTCTAAGAGTCTGGTTAACAATAGTTTGGCGTTTGGTTTGAAGTCGGCGCCTTTCTTATTCAATCAATATACTGAGTTTATTGTAAGATGTATGAGATTCATTGGTTATAATCGGACTTTTGGGTATTTGGATGATTTCATAATTTTAGAAGAATCTAATGAACGTTGTTGGAAAGCTTTGTATGCATTGAAGAGTTTGTTGAGAAGATTTGGGTTTTATATTAATTATAAAAAGTTAATAACGCCCAGACAAAGGATTAGATATTTGGGTATTGAATTGGATTCTACGGACATGAAGTTGTATTTACCGGTAGATAAGTTGAGTAAGTTAAGCGCTATGGTAAAGTCTTATCAAGATGTGTGCAAATGTACAAAGAGAGAATTGCAGTGTTTAGTTGGTAATCTGTCACATTGCAGTACAATAATCCGGGGGGGACGAACTTTTTCAAGAAGGGCAATTGATTTGATTAATACGGTAGAGAAGCAGCAGGATATAATTGTGTTCGATGAGATGTTTAAAGAGGATTTAAAATGGTGGAGAGCGTTTGCTGTGATGTTTAATGGTTGTGCTTCAATTATTAAGTTGGACTTTGATAATTCTGTGACTGTGTATGCTGATGCGTCAACTTCTGGATTCGGGGGGAGTTGTAATGATGATTGGTTCTTTGGTGTGTGGGAAGAGGAATTAATTGAGAATTTTGATTTTGAAGAACATAAAGAATCAGGTCCAATGTCATTATTGAATAGCTCGGCAGAGAGAGAGTTGTGGCCTATACTGGTATCTGCTAAGAGATGGGGTATGTGTTGGAAAGGAAAAGCGATTCATGTTTTCACTGATAATACTGCTGTGGAGACCATGTTAAAGACGGGTAGATCTAGAAATAAATTGTGTATGGATTAGTTAAGGGAAATATTTTGGTGTGCGTTTGTGTTTAATTTCGAATTGTTTCCTCACAGGACTAGTAGTGAGGAGAATATATTTTGTGATGGTCTGTCCCGTGTTTTGGATCATAAGTACCGGTCAATAGTGATGAAGTATGCTAAAGAGAGGACTTATTGTTGTTTAAGTCCTGGAAGTGTGATGAGATGTAAATGATTTAATTTATTTTTTTGTTTGTTTTTGTTTAGAGGATGAACTCTGGACTGAGGTTCTGCGCCTTGAAGGATTGTATTATGCTGATAGTTCTAGGAAGACAAAGAGTGTGCAATTGCGACGTTATGATAAATTTTGTTTGGATTTTGATTGTGTACCGTATCCATTAAATTCGAGTAACATGCGGAAATATATAGCACACTTAAGTAAGGATTTATGTTATTCGTCTATTCAGCAATATATATCTGCTGTGTTGGTTTATTCAAGGATGTTAGGTTGGCCAGATGAAAATAGAGAGACTCTAGGTCTAGTTTGGATTCTGGGAGGGGTGAAGCGTGCAAAAGGGGACTTTGTGGAATCATCAACGTGTTTATTTCCTCAGGATTTATTGTTAATTAAAAGTATATTAGTTCTGTCGGTTATGGAGGATTTGGTGTTTTGGGTAGCTTGTTTAATAATGTTTAGAACTTTGTTAAGAGGTTCCAATGTGTTTGTATCAGAAATGTGTTTGTTGTTTGAAGACGTGAAGTGGTATCAATGGGGAGTGGTGTTTTGTATTAAGAAGACAAAAACTATCCAGTATAAACAGAAGGTTTTGGAAATACCGGTAGCAGCAGTGTGCGGTCATGGTTTATGTTTATTGAAATGGTTACGTTTGATGATGTTATATAATGGTTCTAGTGAAGGTCGACCGTTGTTGGGTTGGACTGTGAAAGGTAAATATGTGGCTGCGACTTATGTTTGGTTTGTGGGTAAATTAAAACATGTTTGTAAGAAACTAGGTTTGCCTGGAAAGTTTGGCACGCATAGTTTCAGGCATGGGGGAGCCACGACTTTGTCTATGATTGGGGTTAGTTTGCCGGAGATTTCTAAGAGAGGGGATTGGAGAAGCTTATGTGTATTAAGATATTTAAATAGACCTCTGTTGAACTTAGTGGAAGAAGAGAGGAGGTGGTGTGTTAAGTTACTGGAATTTGAATTATAATGTGGTTGTTTGTTTGGTGGTTGGCAGGTCGATTTGGCCTTGCTAAGCCCAAATAGTGAGTCTGTGTTTGTTCAAGTTAGATCTATCGTAGTAGATTGTAATTATGTACCACGAAACGACTGGTGGGTTCGAGGATATAATTGGACTTACGTAGAGAGAGGCGGGAAGGAGTACCGGATGCGGCCGGATAACGGTCAGACGCGCATGCGCGAGTTGGGCTTCCGCCTTGTTCGGTTATTAGTAGCCATTGTGATCTGAAGCCAGCACGAGAGCAGTCACCAGCAAGAGAATTTTTTTTTTCTGTATTTTTATATTCTATAATTTCATGTTATTGTTATAATAAATAGGCTGTGTTTGTTCAAGTTAGATCTATCGTAGTAGATTGTAATTATACCAGATCAAATAAGAAAAATTCCTTGCATCGGACAGTTCCCATATAATAGAAACAGCATATGTTTCTTGTGTTTATAGTAAATTGTATCTTATTTGTCTTTATCCATAATTATTATCTGTCCTTGATATATTACTGAGATTGTATGATTATTATTCAGTCATTTAATTGTCACAACACCACACACTTCAGTTCTGTATGTGAATGGTAATGAAGGCTTCCCAATCACCTGTGTAGGCTTCTCAATATAACAAATAGAAACCAAATAATCTCAAATTCAAGACTTAAATGTTACTGGCAACTTTAGGCCTATATAGGCCTACTCAAGGAGCTTGGTTCAATTTTTATGCTGGCAATCATTGATAATATTGATGTAATTCAACTTACTCACACCCGGCTTGTTGTTAAATAATGAGCACTCCCAGTCCCAAATGACTGGACAGGAGGGGTACATACATCCAGTGGTAGTCATAGGTGGAAGGTGGAAGGTGGAAGGTGGAGGGGAGTGGGGGGGGGGGGTAAGGAGGGAGGGGTATGGCCCCTTGCCTTGGTACGGTATGGTGAACAAGCAGGTCACAGGAGGACAGTTCCCACCTGGCTGCTGGAGGGGTAAGTCCACACTACACGATCCTCCTGCTGTATATTTACCTATATATACCTCAACATTCTCCTATATGTACACATATCGGCATATTACAGGTATATAATGTATAGGTATTGATCACAGGTGTGTGCAGGTATCATGTTGTCATCACCTGTATGTTACTAGGAGAGAGTGGTTGAAGAAAGGTAGAGATACAGTTATAAACACGACTATTGCTAGGAGACAGTTCCAGTCAGCATGCTTGCTTGCTGCCTGCACTAAACCTTGGAACGAAATGTCTTTCCTTTGTATTTTACACATGCAAGCCTATAACTACATCCCATTTGTGTTCATATATGATCGGTGCATAAACACTATACAGGGTGTAATGTCAGCATTGATCCCAGGGAGGTTTGGGCAGGGGACGGGGGAGAGATTGTTATTATTAATGCACCTCTACCATGTGTGGGTGAGAGGGGTATGATAATTTATATAGTGTAGGTTTACCAGCAGTCCTGGAGAGTACAGTAGGCCCTAGTTAGTGTCCCTAATATGATATGACCACCCCTCATAAATCATATATCTAAAGGGTGTTGTTATTTTCTTGTCACTTGGTGCAAAGTCCTTTAGCACATGTACAAAAATGTAGCATACAAAACTCATTGGAAATACTTAAACGTGTTGTCAAAAGCTGTGAGATTTTTCCATTGAAGGTAGGTTCAACGATTTTTTGGTTCTTTCGGGTGTTTTTCCCCTGATTCTTCTATGTATCCATAGTATTCCCCCAAAATGTCTAATCATAATTCAAGATAGTCACTAGAGTTTTTGCTCACTCAAAAGATGTCTGCCCAGGTGAGAAAAAAATCAATTCAAGCCAAATTCAGAGGACTGCTATGAGAAAACTCTCAGGGTTACAGGTGCATGTGTTACAGAGGTACTACTTATAGGCCTAGTAGAGATTAGAAAAAAGGATCCAACCATACCCTTTGTGTTATGTCTTGGTGCGCAGAGGCTCGGAAATAGCATAAAAACAGTGGAAAGTAACAAGACTTTAAATCGAAAATGTGCATCTATCATATAGCCTACAGGGGCATGTGGAGATAGATGCTTGGAGTTTCTTGTATTTGAAAAAGCCAGCGTTTATAACTATACACACTGACACGCCAGCAGACACCCTGGCTCTGCACATGCATCGAGACACGTTGTGTCGTGATCAGGCGTTGCCCTCTTGGGCTCCCTTGGGACAGTATATCAGTAATCACTCAGTGAGCCAGATGCACGACATGGCACAGGGTGAACGTGTAGTTGTGTCATGTGTTTCAATAGCATGCACATCATGACAAGGGAAATGGACGATTTGAACCAGGTTCCTGGACATTAAGGCCCCCCAAGTATACCTTTCATCTCAGCTAGGTTTTAAGGTTACAGCTGGTAATGTTATTGCATCTATATTTTAGACAAATGCCAACGCCCATTTTCCCCCATGCATCTTCTATTTTAAAACCGACTATACTTCAACCTATTAAATTTTATGTTAAGGCATATGCAAGGTATGTAGGCCTACTTTAAGAATATGTGAGATATGTAATTTCAAGGCACCTGTTTCAGCGCGTTCCTTCTTGCAGAATGGAGCGTTGTGCATGAGCGGCGGGTGAAGAGATGATGGAGAGAGAGGGTAGAGTGAATATGAAGTCAGCAAGATTAATGACAGTGCAACATAGTGGTTTTATGGTGCAGCCAGTATGGCTTACCTTAACATATGTAGTACATATACACACATAGGCTGGGATGAAAAAGACAAGGAAGCCAATCGGCAACTTCAGACTTTAATTTTACGGCCCGGTAAGAATCAAATATTGACCCATGTGTGCAGGGGGGTGCAGGATTTTGAGAAAATTGGGCGGGGGGTATTGGTTTTTTTTAAATCCCCAAAAAATATTTACCCGGGTAACCTCGGGTCCCTCCGCTCCCCCTAAATCCGCGCTTATTGTGCCGCGGAACCTCTTGACAACCCTTAATTGTACCCTTTGGGTTTCAGTGAAAAGTGACCGTTGGTGAGGGGGTCAAAAGTACCTACATGTATGTTTAAACAAATCTTCCTGTGGAGTAACCTATGGCAAGAGGGAATTTAGGGTCATGTGACCCATGTTGCGCAGTATTTAGGTGAGAACTCTAAGAAAGAGACCCTTTTGAATTGGGGAGGGGGGTTTTGATGGAAAGTGACCCTTGGTGAGGTGGATTTTGGTGAAAAGCGGACCCTTTCCCAGCCGCACACCCATGGATGTGTAAAAGATAGGCCTATATACTAAGCAGAGGATGCTAGTATTTGCTACAGAGATCTAGGGATATAACATTGGTGTATTGTGGAAAATATATAAGGCAAGGATATGGAATTTACACAACTATTTAACACTTGTTATTGAGCTAGTATGTGGGAAAGGTTGCCTGTATTATAAGTCTACGGTTTTATCCTTTTGTTATGGTCTTTCGATAGCAATTATAAGAAATAGTTTATTTATAGCGCAGTGTATACAAGGTAGATGGGAAGCAGGTCACATGACCCTGCATGTATATACATTTTTTGTATGGAGCCTGTATGTAGATAGGGAGCTAGCATATAGCCTATAATTATAGTCGTCAGGAAGTATGGATATAGATATGAGCAGACTCCGTTATAATCAAATATATATATATATATATATATATATATATATATATATATATATATATATATATATATATATATATATATATATAATATGTATTGCCTACTTACATAAAAGCCTGTCAATATTACATCTATAATTAGCATCTATACTAGCCCAATTATTAAATTCAGCGTGTATACATAAAATGGACATAACGATAGTGATACGTCTAAAGGCAAAATGTCAGATATATGATTGTATAGTCTAGCAGCATCAATCTATTATCATGATCATGTCTATTACGAGATGGATACAGAACAAGAAATTACTGAATCAATGTTTTGCTTTGTAAGCATGAAAGCGTAACTGTATGCGGGGTTGGGGAAGCAATCCTTTATTGTCCTATTCCATATGACCTAGTCCTCGTTAGAAACATGCCAAGTCATATCTGACTACAATATACAGCCCAAAGGTAGATTTATGAATACCTTCGCCTCATACAAATATAAATACATGTATGTCAACATCTTTCGAGGCTCTGACTGTCACCTCTGAAGTATGTTATTGTCTTATCATGTAATTGATAATCTTCCAATCAAAAATCATAATCGTTGTGAAAATATCAGATAGCTGTGGGCATAGATGTAAATGCATGGTATGGCTGTTCGTTGGAGAAACACACTTCCTCTTTCATAATCTGTTTTGGGATGAATGGCTTTCTAGGGCAGCACGATTCCTGATGCTCAAGTGACAAAGAGAACAAAAAAGGCCAAAATATTTTATAATGGTTAGGCCAACAAATCAACATGTGTTTTAATTATGTATAACTACAATATATGTGTATGGTATCTGTTCGGATAGCATAATATATTTGGAGCGGCGGCAAATGGTAGTTCCTCAGGTGTATCATAGAGGGCGCCCCAAGCTGGCCCCACCTCCTACTACTTCCGCCCACTTCCCGCTTCTTCAGTCTTTTGGAAGTAGCCGTTGGGATAGGTCAATTTTTTCTTTGTGCGTCAATTATCAGTCAATATGCCCAAGTTTTGTGAAGGCTGTAAAGAAGAGTTTGACGGACGCAGGTCAGATTGCCCCTATTGCAAAGATGACCGGGAATACCGAGAACAAAGAGAAAGGAGAAAAAGTGAACTGGATGACCGAGGAAAGGAGGAAGAAAAGGGGACTCCGCCGGCGGCTACAGGTGGTGCTCCAGGGAGCTCAGGGGGTGCTTCAGGAGGCTCCAAGCCTAAGACACCCAAGAGTACCACCAGGACTGATTTGGATCAATCCCTACACGAACTGGAGGATTTATCATCAGTCTTAGAGGAGTTTAATAAGCTTTCTCTGGACTTGAACTCTAGGATGTCCAAAATGGAGGGCATGATGGTCAAGCTGATGGCTCGTACGCCCGAAAAACAAGATGGCGCCCACCCTGGACGGCGTCCCTTCAACTTCAGGACACCACACCCTGGTGCCCAGCCCGAGGTACCTCCTAGGGTACCTGAAGTGGAGGAAGCAGGAGAGGAGGGAATCGACCCGGCCATCATGGACGGGGCGGAAATCGACGCAGAAATCGACAACCTGGGAGGCAGATCCACACATAGTCTGAGTAAGTTTGATCTGCGCAGATTCTTACCAGTTGCTGAGAGAAGGCGCCCATTGCAGGTGGATAACTCTGAGAAACTTATTTATCTGTTGACCAGGCTGATGGAGGACTTATCCGTGAGGGGATACAACATCACAGGCCTCCTCCAGCACATTTCGTACATCTCTTGGATGGCATCGACAGGGATATATGCCACCGAGGCCCTGGTCGAATACGATTATGAAATGCGTGATAGGGCCAGGGAGTTTGGCTGCAGAGCCTTTGTTGGTGGTGACACTCACTTATCCAATATGTATTTGGGTACCAGTGGTACTAAGGCCCACAGGTACCAATCCAGCAAGGGCCCCAACACTCGAGGCCGCAATCAGGGGTACAACCAGGGATCAGGGTCAAGCCGACGTCAGCCTTTAACAGGGTGGAGGAGGATCGCATCCGAGAGAGGTATCTGTTTTGATCACGCCCAAGGACATAGGTGTGATGGGTGTAGATATAGACACAGTTGCACTTGTGGATCTAGTGATCACGGAATGCTGAATTGCCCTCATTATCGACGGGCCGGTGACAGGAACGGCGATCAGGGCGGCTCAGCATGACTCCACAGACCAAACATAGACGTAAGCCGGATTACAGACTGTGAAATTGATCCGTATACGTGTATTGTTGACGGGATTAGCCCTTGTGTACGGGAAAATGACTTGTTTGTCACACCAGTGACAGCGCGTGATAACTTTGTTGATTTTGATGGGAGCCGCCATGTTTTACGAGGCTCGGTGCGCGATTCTGAATTCTGTGTACTTGACGACAAAAAATGTTCTGGTAATTCTAGTAATTCGCCTGTAAAATCAAACAGTACAAAATGTGATGGGAATATTGTCGCCAGTAAACCTGCCGACATTATTTCACAGGAAGGTTGCAGTTATGATATTTCTGCCGAAAAAGTCACGGTAAATAATGAATTTGTGGGAATCGCGTCGAGCCGGGCTGACGAGCCGCGCGATTCAGGTTCTGTGGTACATGGTGAAATTAATTATGGCGAAAATGTGGAAGTCTATCCGGGAGCTCTGTACAACGGGTGGTGCGAAGAGAATTTTGTCGCCAAGCAGGCTGGCGACATTATTTCTCGGGAAGAATTGGCGAGAATGGGAGCTGACAATAATTGGGCGAGTAAATGCAATAAATTGGGAATCGCGCCGATCCGTCTACTCGAAAACCAAGATGGCGGCGCTCGGGTGGAAATTTCGTGTATCCACGATTCGTTATGGGAAAGTTTGCCGGAATTTGTAAGTATTTCTACGGAATTTACGGTATTGAACAATTGTGTGGATAGATACAAATGTACCCGGCCTGTGGCCGCAGTAGAGGTGGTTCCAGGGGGCTGGCTGCCGGTCTGGCAGGCATGTTTGGGTGGTACCTGTCACTGTATGTACATTGTAGAAGGAGTGGAGTGTCAACTAAGACCCTGCAGATTCGCAGCAAAGGTGTTAGACTTCAAGGGAAGAGTGTGTACCAATGATATGAAAGTATTGACAGGTGTGTACCGTGGTTTCCGTATAGTTGACCATGGCTGTGTGTGTAAATATTCTTGTACAAATTATCAATCATTGTTGGGGTCCAAGTTCAAGGGGGACATGGGTAGAAAAATCAAACAGGAACTAGTGGAAGGGAAAGTTCGTATGGTCAATAAAAGACCCAGGTGTGTTCACGCTATGGGGGGGGTAGAGAAGTCTGATGGGTCTCTCAGACCTATAACAGACTGCTCCATGCCAGATGGAGAAAGCATCAATAATTTCATGGGGGAGACGTGTGAGAAATTTCACTATAAATCTCTTGATGATGTTGTTGAGTTGATTACAATTGACAGTGCTTGTGCAGTTACGGATATTGACAGCGCGTATCGCTCGGTAACTGTTCTCCCCTCCCACAGAAAATTTCAGGGATTCTGCTGGGACCTGGGGAAGGGTAACAGGTATTTTGAAGACTTGCGCTTGTGCTTTGGGTTGGCTTGTGCCCCATATCTGTTTACTTTGTTATCCGACTTTGTTGTTAAAGTAGGTAGCTTAGGACCATTTGTCAATTGTGTCAACTACTTAGATGACTTCCTTGTGACTGACAGTACTATTCAAGGATGTCAGCAGGCCCAGGACGAGTTAGGGGTCACGTTGGAGGGCCTAGGTTTCAAGGTTTCTCAAAAGAAACTAGTCCCCCCCGCCACATCTGTCAAATACCTCGGTATTATAGTTAATACCGTGGATATGACCCTGTCCATTGGTCAGGACAAATTGGACAGGGTATCTAAGGAGGTAGCTGAACTGCAAGGTGTCATCAAATGCAAACGCAAGCGTTTGGAACAACTTGCAGGGCTGTTGGCTCACTGTGCGACAGTAGTAAAGGGTGGCCGTACGTACACGCGGCGCATTTACGACCTACTTAAATGCACAGAAGGTCAGGTAGAAGTAGAGTTAGATGAACTAGTCAAGCTAGACTTGAGCTGGTGGGCTCACTTTATGGTGTATTTCAATGGTAAGGCCCGGGTCTTAAATAGTGTGAGTCCAAGTTTTGAGGTATTCACTGATGCTTCTTCTAAAGTAGGCTTCGGTGCCCATTGGGCCCATGGGTACACTTGGGGTTTGTGGGATGGTCTTGGCCATAGATGTGACCATGAATATCATCCCCCCCAAGAAGCCTATGACGACCATATAAACGAAAAAGAGTTATGGCCGGTCTTGGTTAGCCTATCTAAATGGGGAAGTAACTGGCGTAACTCAACAGTCCAAGTTACAACTGACAATACCCAGGTACTTGGTGTTCTCCGCACGGGGAAAAGTAGCAATGCCACAGCAATGGCGTGGGCTCGTGAATTATTCTGGTCCTGCTGTTTCTATAACATCAATATTCGCTGTAACTGGATCCCGGGAGTCGACAACGTGGTGGCTGACTCGTTGTCCCGACTCAACAATCCAGATTGTGTAACTATTTGTTCAGCTACATTACCTAACTTCACCGAATGTTGTTGTAGGATTGTCAGGTCTGATCCGCGACTGGGAAATCCTGAGGGAGAACGCGGCCGCTGATAACTCACGCAGGGCTTATAAATCACGGTGGAACCGATTCAGGACTTTCTGCAAGGATCACTATTTATGCCCCTTACCAGCTACTGTGACAACCATGTGTTTATATGTAACACACTTGGCTAAGACACTGAATTATTCTACTATCAAGAACTATGTTTCTTCAGTCTGGTTACTTCATGACATTCAAGGAGTAGCACATATAGACCCGAACTGTTATTTGTTTAAGGAGACATTGGCCGGCGCAAAAAGGTCATTAGGTTGTCAGGTTCGCCAGGTAGATCCGTTATCTCCAGAGGATTTACTTCTGATTTACCGTACCTTGGATTTGTCAGTTGGGTCGGACCTAATGCTCTGGTGTGCCATAACTTTATGCTATAGATGTCTGCTGAGAGCAGGTCATGTGACCACTTCACCCCATACCCTCAAGGTCAAAGACTTATTATTCAGGGGTCATGACATGGACGTTTTCATTACCAGTTCCAAGACAATCCAGTTTAAGGAGCGTGTTCTCCTCATCCCAGTATTGAACTCAGGGAACTCGCCATTGTGCCCGGTGGGTCACATCAAATCCTACTTGGATGGCACGGGGTTATCTAAGGAGGACCCTTTATTTCCATATTCATACCGTGCTTTCTGCACTGAACTCCAGTCTAAGTGTAAGCGAGCAGGTCTCACCGGGGATTATGCTACGCATAGTTTAAGGAGGGGGGCGGCTACTTATTTAGCCTCCTTTCTGCCTCTTCATGAGGTCAAACGTTATGGAGATTGGAAGTCTCTTGCTGTATTATATTACATATCTGATAATTATAAATGTCGTAGACTCAAGGACGTACTAGTATCTGACCATTGGGGTTCCTGGTAAATTGGCAAAAGTGTTGTTGTTTGGGCTTTGGCCTTTATCTTGTCAATCTGTATGTCAGGAATTTAGGCAAAAGTGTATCTATGTCTTTGTCATCCATGTCTATGTCTTCTCATTATAAGCGCTCAGGAATATGTGTATGGTATCTGTTCGGATAGCATAATATATTTGGAGCGGCGGCAAATGGTAGTTCCTCAGGTGTATCATAGAGGGCGCCCCAAGCTGGCCCCACCTCCTACTACTTCCGCCCACTTCCCGCTTCTTCAGTCTTTTGGAAGTAGCCGTTGGGATAGGTCAATTTTTTCTTTTGTTATAATAAAGAGGCCTTTATCTTGTCAATCTGTATGTCAGGAATTTAGGCAAAAGTGTATCTATGTCTTTGTCATCCATGTCTATGTCTTCTCATTATAAGCGCTCAGGAATATATATATATATATATATATATATATATATATGTATATGTATGTATATATATATATATATATATATATGTATGTATATATATATATATATATATATATATATATATGTATATATATATATATATATATATATATATATGTATATATATATATATATATATATATATATATATATATATATATATATATGTGTGTGTGTGTGTGTGTGTGTGTGTGTGTGTGTGTGTGTGTATACATGTATCCATGTTTTGGTTCTACCTGGCTCTCCTCTCTACACAGAAAAGCTAAATACTCCGGCCCTTAGTCTCTAGTGGCTATCCCAGGTTAGTCATAGGGACATTGGTGAGGCATGACCCAGTGCCACTCAAGAATGACTGAGGCAAAACAACATAATGACTATTGTCTTACTCAAAAGGACTTAAAATGGAAAGACTAAGGTGGGTTGGTCAATACTGACCAACCTGACAATATTAACTAACCTAGGTTGGAAGTATAAGGAGCCAAAAAAATACTAACTTGGTTAGGTACTATAGTGGCTAAGAGATTGGTCGCATAGCGAGCCAAAGAATATCAGTGTGTTTCTTGCTATCTGACCCCCTGTTTCAGTCTCTGTCTCATTCATTCACTGTCCAGGCTGTGTGAGGCATCCCTATAAGCTGTATGTCACCTGTATGTAGATCATTGTCTTAGCACCCTGGAGGAGGTATACCCTGGGGGTCACGTGACAGTTAATGTAGCAGTGTGTGGGACTATTGTGTTACATTGTATGTGTCTCGGCATGTTGGATTAAAAAGTGTCATTTCAAGTGCTTGAATACGACATTGCATGTGTTACTTTCCGTTCTCACTCACTATCACTCTCTAGTCTCTATAGCTAAATGGGCAATCTATGGAATCTAACTACAGCCTAGAGTATCAAACATCACTTTGAGGCATCCCTTGTTAAAGTCCATTTCACCCATGCAACAGGCAACCAGATCCAGGGCTGGAGAATCCTTGTGACCCCCATCCCCACACCTTCATAATAATAATATCTCAATCTACCGCGAGCTCGTAGCTCAATACTTTTCGTTATTTGTTTTTTTAGTGGATCCTCCCCCCCCCCCTCCTCCACCACGTTCAAATTCTTGGGCCCGCCCCTGACTATAATTATACCGCGACCCAAAGAAATGAGTGACACATGACACTTGACAGTGTCATGAGAGGTATTCAGCAAATCCCACCTTGGTTAAATTCCAACCTATGCATATATGCCTTTCTGCCTGCACCCTGGAAACTAGCGATATTGTAAAACCTTTCCTGCTAGAGAAAATCCCAATGTAGGCCTACACCGTATGAAAAACATTTCAGAGAGAAAAACAGAGTCATGTTTAAAAGAAAATAATTTTTGAAATACATTACTTTAGTGACGACAGGGATCCGGTGAATAGCTCTCACGGGACGGCTCTCACGTGATCATCTGGACAAAGAGGTACAACCCTGCCTATCCTAAAGGCACCTTTTATCTTCACCTGACGGTGGTCGATTTAGGTCAACTCTCACTATGGATGGGCGGACGGGGGAGGGGGAGGGGGGGTCAGTAGAAGTACATGTGTATTAAGAAATGACTGAAGAATTAATGTCCAAATTGGTGTCCATGAAATTGACTCACCCTATACCCAAGTCACCAAATGTATGTCATAGTCTGATATGCTGTGTGTATATTAGACTAGTAATAATTATTGTGAATCAGAATTACTAGCAGCATAATGGATTAAACATGCAAACCCAGCTCACACAGTTAACAATAACATATGTACCGTATTCGACGTAATAAGCGCCCTGGGCGCTTAAAATATTATTTTAAGGGGAAAAATCAGCCTCAAATAATCATTCTAATAAGCGCCCCCCATGACTGTTGTATACAGGCCTCAGTGGCCTCTACAAGCCTTCTACACACCCCTATCACTTCACACTTAGCTTGGCCTTAACACCTGCACAGGTGTGAAGTGCTCCATGTTACATACAGGTTTGAAAATCAGTAACAAAATCGGAGGAACACATTAAAAATCTGGGAAAAAATCTGAAAGGGGGGGGCGCTTGTTAGGGGGAGGGCGCTTATTACGTCGAATACGGTACAGTATATATTATTTATGCATTATGTTCCAATCACTTTTTTTTAAATAGTTTTATTGACAACATTTCACATAAAGCAATGCGATCTTCCAACGAAGTCAGGAATAGAAAGGGACGGTACATTTAAATTGGTATAAATGCATCAGGAATAGTGGTTAACGATTAAACAATATCTAGTTGATTATATTATGTTTAGAGTCCTTGGTCATTGATCTTAGATTCAATCAATTACAATTTTATAATGTTTGGGCTTGCAGCAGCTGTCCATGTGGTATTATTGTCCATAGGTAATAGCACTCATTGGGAATGAAATGAAAGGAGCTATCTGTTGAGTGAGAATAAATTACTTAAACTTGATTTTTGCAATTTTGGCTTTAAAAATATGTCCAGAGTCACTTTTTTGTACGTGTGATGGGACTTGGTCCCACAAGGTCATTCCTTTATACAACGGTCCTTTCTTATACATCTCACGTTTGGGACGTTCAACCTTCAGTTTGACTTTCTTATCTAATAAAGGGTTATAATTCACTGTGACAGGAAATGAAAGCTGACTTTCAACTTGTATCGATTTGGTAAGACACATCCCTATGTGCACGAGAAGCTTAGACCAGGCGGGTGGGGGTGAGGGCTAAGGTTGGGTAGAGGTGAGGAGGCCGGGGTGAAAGTGTATGGTGAAGTTCTGCCGATGACCTGCTGTCTCTCAGTGCTTATTAGCATATATATGATTACCACGTGATCTCCAGGAACGCTATATATCACGAGACCTGCCTTAAGTACCCTGGATAATGTGGTCAACCTGGAGGAGGTGGGGAAAGAAAGGGGTGGGGGCTGCAAACGTTTGTGGTTGTGTACGTCGTGTTCATGGAAAGAGGACCAAAACCAAGGTGTGCTTACCTCAGTTATGAATAAAATGAACATTTTTGGGGCAAGTCCTGAAAAAAATGTGACTACTGACCATGCCCCTACATGTGAATCAGTGGCAGATTTAGAACTGTCTTTTCTCAAAAAAATGGAAAGTGTAGCCACCAGCCTGAGGAATATTACCACTACTCTAGACACCAATACGAGGGTTACTTCAAAGAACACCGAGGATCTTGGTAAGCTGATAAACTCTGTACGATCTCAGAAAGATACGATCAAGGCTCTTGAAGCCAGGATCAAGGTACTGGAGGAGAAGCAAATCCTGGATGACCTTGAGAAAATACTCTTTGAGCTGTCGAGAGATCAGGCCATTTGCAATACAAAGGTGAATGCCATTACTGCCCATACAGAGCAAATAGATAGGAACGCTAGGAGATGCTTCATGATATTCAGAGGCTTAAAGGAAGACCTACACCCAAACCCAAGAACGGCTATTGTATCTATACTATCAGATATAGGGACAGGTCTAACCAACCAGGACATCGTGAATGCCCACAGACTTGGTCCCAAGCCGAAGAGGGGAGCAAAATTCCACCGCCCTATAAAAGTACAGTTTACACAGCCGAACGCTAAGGGTACCATATACACCAATATAAGTAAACTGGGAGGGCTTGAACAGTGGAGGGGAGTACAGGTAGCAGACGACTACACCGATCTGGAAGCGAGCCAACAAAGAGACCTCAGGGTGGTGTCGGCGCGGGCCAAAGCACTTGAGTACAGAGTTAAGCTTAAGGGGCGGTCAGTAGAGGTGAATGGGCAATCATATACCCACCGTGACATGGATAACCTACCAGAGGAAATCCAACCGGCAAGTGCTAAAACATTACAATTGGCATGTGGATACGTCTTCCAATCCCATCACAGTTTCCTTAGCAATATGTACTGTTCATATTTTAAGTATAACGGGGTATGGTACCATTCAGCCGAGCAGGCGTACATGCATCAAATGGCGCTCCTATGTGGTGCCAAAAATATTGCTGAAAAAGTGATGCTTGCCGCTGATGGGTACGCTGCTAAGGAAGCCACCAAGCCCATTGTCAAGACAGCGGAATGGGTGCAGAACCAAGAAACTGTACTATATAACGTACAGAAGGCTAAATTCTCCCTACATCCGCTCAAGCAACAGCTCTTCAACACTCATGATGAACCACTGACTGAGGCAGGCCCTGATCTTGTATTTGCATCTGGTTTGGCTATCACTGAGGGTGAAAAGAATGGAGCTGCGGATCGTCCCGGCAGGAATAGGTGTGGGGAAATTCTTATGCAGATACGTGGCGAGCTGAGAGGTGACCCCCCCCCCCTCCACTTACAATGCCAGACCTGGAAGACGACATAATTACCCCAGCACCAGCCGCCCTCCCACCACCACCAACACCAACACCTGAAGCCTCGCCGACTAGACCTGCCCCAGTAAACGCGCACACGCCACAGAGGCCTGATCAACTGCCACCACTACCTCAACGCACCTAGACTCACATGTTCTGAAAACATGCACGAGGTACTGGTAATCTCCGACAGCAGGGGGAAAGGATTAGAGGAGAAGGTAAATAAATGCCTAACAGCCAAAGGATATGAAGGGATTATTCATGTCAGTGTCAAACCAAAAGGAGGATTAACTTGTAATAATACAATACAAGTGATTGATGATCTACTACGTGCACGTACGTACGAGTTTGTGACTATAATGGTTGGTGTATGTGACTTATCGAACATCAAGTGGATTAATGATAAAGAGTCACTCATCACCCCGATCTACCAAGAAACAGGAAACCTAGTTGAGGTACTCACTGACAAGATGGAGGTGATTATTAACTACGTTAAGAATCTCAACCAACCAATGTCCATGGCTAAACTGGTGGGTCTGAATTATGCTATGTACAATAGTCAGCACGCCCCCTCTGTATATGACTCTACCCTGCACGACTACCTAGATGAACAGTTAGTAATCAACACGGCCGTGCCCTTATTGAACGAGATCATAACCAAATTCAACTATGAATTAGGTTTTCCGGGCCCCAAAATAAATGAGTCTGTACATGATATAAAGAGAGGAAAGGTGGTGCACAAATATAAGAAGATTCCCGACGGAATCCACCCAGACTCATACAGTAAAACGGAGTGGAGCAAGATCATTGCGACTAACGCAATATCATGTTATAAAATAATGAACAATATATAAGACATATACTTGGTGTGAGGACTATGGTACCGGGCACAAAGACGCGGGTACCAGAATAGCCCTCATACTTGGTACTCCATATCCTTACATAAGACCCTTATTATGCTGGTGGACTGTTGTTATGTAGGAGGCGCAATAACTACCTGGACTGGACTATAATTATATTGACCCAGTGACACAGTGCTTGTTGTAATCAGTTATAATGTATTACATACAGCTCGTTTCTGATTATCATATGAGTATTACATACAATTATAATATAGATACACTAATATTCGAGCAATGTGTCTGTCTGTGAATTGTTTACATGTTTATGGCATTTTCTTTCCATTATGTATTATGTCAACAACTTGGATGGGGGCTGGTCTCACTCTAGGTCTGACACAGTTAGGCACAAAGACGCGGGCTGGGCCGGACCTGGGTGAGACTGCGCTCGCGTCCAAATCAAAAGTTAGCTTTCTGTCTCCCATGTTAAAGCTATGGGGAGGCGCGTCCCCGCGTCATATTTGGGCGCTGGTACATATAGGAGCTTTCTATTGACTTTTTAACAACTCCTGAGATATCCAGTATAGGATCAATACTAACCATTTACCCCGATATATTGTGGTCCAAGAGACTGCGACAAATACATGGGCACATATATACGGGCATTGTAATAACTACTAATTATATATATGTTCACTGTTTCCCCAAAACAGAATGTATTTTTCATAATATGTATCATAAAAGGTGGTGTCCCGCACCCCCCTGCTTATCTCATGTCCTTATCTCATGGCAATGAGATTATCACTAGATTAATGGGCAGCACTAGATGCATTAGTCCCATCATGTGGAAATTATTTATAGGTGGATGGTGGAGTGAGTGGTCCCAGCCTGCAGAGGGTCAGGGGATGGAGTGGTCCTTTTTCTGTGTATATCATGTCTTATGACTTAGGCCTTAAAGGGGTAAAGGGTTTACATTTTTGTCATTTAAATGTTCGCAGTATATTTAATGACATAGGTACTTTGAAGGACTATTTAATTGAGTCTGACATTGATTGTGCCACATTCTCTGAGACTTGGTTGGATGAGAGTGTGACAGATAATCATGTACATATAGAAGGTTATTCGCTGCAGAGGCTTGACAGGCAGATACCTGATCTTGGCGACATTAATCACGGTGGTCTACTAACATATACCAAAGATGGCTTGACTTCAAGTAATGAGCTGTTTGTATATAATGTTAGCAATAAGGACATTGAAATTATGTGGAATGTGGTCTCGAGAGCCAATATGAGAAGACTGGTAATTGCAAATGTATATATTCCTCCAAAGGGTAATGTAATAAACGCATTGGAAATTATAAAAAATTCCTTTAATAATATTGACTCTGATAAATACAGTGAAATTTTTCTTATGGGGGACTTTAACATAGATTTTCTCAGAGGTAATCCTGATCAAGATAAATTAAATAATGTTGCAGCGGGACTGGGTATACGTCAGCTAATTAGGGATATAACCAGATATAACCCCAATAGAGAAGGCAATGATGCTATCATTGATCTTATACTAACAAACTCAGAACACATTGGGGCATCAGGTGTTAAATCCATAGGAGGTATTAGTGATCACGAGTTGATTTTTGTTACCAGGAAACATATCCCTACTGTGAAAATCCCATTAAGCTTTACAGGCAGAAGTTATAGACTATATAATGAAATAACATTTATTAGGGATCTCACTAATCTTGACTGGAACAATTTTTGGATATGTGACAACCCACATGATGCCTGGGAAATTTTCATAGCAGCCATACACTATCTTTTAGACATTAATTGTAAAGTAAAAACATTTAATTTTAAGCAGACTAAAAAACCCTGGTTAGATGCAAACCTTATTTCTCTTATTAAAGACAAGAATGAAGCAATAAAGAAATTTAAGAAAACTAAATCACAGGATGATAACAATATTAAACATTATTTGCAAAATTTGTCGAAGCAGCAAAATAAATTAGCAGAAGAAGCCTACCATAAAAAGCAAGTTGATGATAACATAAACAACCCCAAGGAATATTGGAAATCTTTAAACAATATTATCAAGCCTAAACCTAGTTCCATATCATTTAATCTGGTTCACCATGATACCTCACTTCCTGTTAACCCTGATGATGCTGCTGACTATATAAATGAGTATTTCACAAATATAGGGCCTAATCTGGCACGTAATCTTAATGAACCATGGACGTTCCACCCACCGGTTTATGAACCATCTTTTGTGTTTCATGAGGTAGATATAGCCACTGTGATAAAACTACTGAAAAAGATTAAGCCAAACAAACCTTCAGGTATCCCACTGATAAAAACTTCAGTACTGAAGGCTGCTATGCTGGGTTTACCCAACCATATTACTTTTATTTTTAACCTAGTGATAAGATGTGCCACTTTTCCAGACTCCTGGAAGAAGGCCACTGTGACTCCCTTACCAAAGGGGGGTGATGCCACTGATGTGAATAACCTTCGCCCCATTTCAATCCTGCCATTGCCTTCTAAAATTATAGAAAAAATATTACACAAACAAATACTAGCCCATTTGACAGAAAGCAATATTTTATCTGAAAATCAAGATGGTTTTAGGCCTGGGCGTTCAACCTTGAATAGTCTTATTAAATTTACTGATCATATTTATAGGGAGTCAAATACAGACAAAGGAACTACAGCCATCTTTCTAGATTTCAGGAAAGCATTTGATACCATAAACCACTTACTCTTAATAAACAAATTAGGAAAAATAGGATTTAGACCTTCTGCTAGAAATTTAATAGAAAATTACTTGACAAATAGAACACAGTCGACAAAGGCAAATGGCAGGATGTCTCTTTCATTACCGATCCCATGTGGGGTACCCCAGGGGTCCGTTTTGGGGTCATTGCTTTTTATCATATATATTAATGACCTTGGTTTCCCATTAAAACAATTGAGCTGTCAACATTATGCAGATGACACTGTATTATATTATTCAAACAATAATTTATCTTTAAATGTGGAAGAAACTATTAATTCTGATTTAAAGGTAGTAAATACATGGTGTAAAGCTAATAAACTTTCTCTAAATTCCAAGAAAACCAAGGTCATGCATATAGGTACGGAGGCTAATATTAAGACAATGCCCAAGGTTACATTGAAGTTAGACGATGCAGTTCTGACTAAGACCCATACATACAGATATTTAGGTATCACTCTAGACAGCAATCTGAATTTCAAGGCACATACAAAGGGTCTCTGTAGAAATGTTAATCACAAGGTCAGGCTTCTAAGGCGGGTAAGAAGAAAATTATCTGAAAAATCAAGTGCAAAGGTGCTAACCTGTATGATTTTACCAACCATTGATTATGGTGATACACTCTACTGTGTAACTAATTTAAACATCTTAGAAAATTTACAGTATGCTTTTAACAGGGGGCTAAAAACTACTTATAATAATGAAGAATTTCATGTTGAGCCCTGTCTGAAGAAGTGTAATGTGAATAAGCTAGATGAAAGACGAACTATGCACCTGAATACTGCAGCCTTTGATATGTCCTTGAAGCCTGACAACATTGATAACAGAGATATAAGAACCCGTGCTCACGATGAACGGCTTATAAAGATTATAAGACCCATAAACCCCTTTTATAGGAAAAGTTATGAGTTTAGGGTCTCTTCCCTTTGGAACTCTTTTAAACAAGAAACTAGGGCCTATAAGGAAAAGGACAAGTTCCAAAGGTGGAACAAGAAAAGGTATAAGGACATACTCCATCCCCCTGAAAACTGATATTGTGTCGGGTTTATATTGATTGTATTGGTTCCACTCACTCCCACATACACATCCATTCTATTAGTATATAATTGTAATATATTGTCTCCACGAGCTCTCTTAATAGGACATAACATCGTCCTCATTGGAATAACATCACCAATTATTGGAAAAACATCACCAATATTTATATATATATATATGTAGTACACTAGGTACATTGGCAATTAGACCAGCCAAGGCTTAATAACATCAGCCAAGGGTCAGCTGCATACTGACATGCAAGTGTCTAGGTATGTAACGATACCCCTTTTGTCCTGGTATCCCGATGCTTCCAGCTAAAGTAATTTTTCTTAAGTGAAACAAGTTAATATAAAAAGGCTCATAAACATCTTGAGTCCTCAAAGGATGGAAGCAGAGAACAAAGGATAATGAACTCTCAACTAATATCTTTGTATTATATTACTTTATATAGAAATATTTACATGAAGACATTTAACCAACCCATAAGGAATTTGATTGTATATATCTCATGATTACCATCTCTGATTTATATACACACTGGCTGCAGTGCACAAACAGGACCTGGTCCTATGTAATGCAGGTTAAATAAAGGAATTACAAACAAACAAACACAGGCTGTTCCTGTTAGAATTGTCAGGAATGTCACAGCTTGATATATAAACCTGAAAAGAATAACACTGTATCCCCATCTACTGGAGCTACTGAACTTGAAGACTTCTAGCTACACTGAAAAAATTATTATGGAAATACACTTTCACATTTAGGAGAACCTTGAGAATTATCTCTTGGAAATGCTAGATACTGAAAAAAGGGTTTTGACACAGTCACCACAAAACAAATCTGTGTAGGGCATAGACATGTCTTTTGTGTTTACTTCTATGGTACAATAGTTGCAATGAAACCTCCAGGATCAAGAGGACTACATTCATGCAGGGCATAAAGCACATTTAAGGCAGTATGCTGCCATTAGAAGGTTAACTACACTGTAAAAAGTTACTGTATTTAAACAGCACAATGTGCCGTACATTTACAGCACTTTTTGCTGTAGTCGATATTACAGCACTATTTGCCGTATAATTACAGCATCATGTAATGTAAATTGGGTCTACAGCAATGTTGCTGTACATTTACAGTACATTCTGCTGTAGATTCTGCCACCCAACCCTTTCCCGGGTCAAATAAAGCCTCACCAACTCTCAAGACAATGTAGAATAAGAATGGATGAGAGAGACTGAATGCAGTTATCATATAGTGTATTGATATTTGCATAAGTGTGTTGAATAATACAAAAACCAGCAAAAGTATAGAATAGATACCACATTGGTGGGAAAATTTAAATCCTTAAATGCCTGGACTGGGAAAAAAGCTGTTTCACAAATGGTTCAGCTGTATTGAAGCAGGTTTAAACCATTGCGTTGTGTAATGTGCATTATCCTAGCTCAAATTGAACTAATGCAGGAAAAATACTCTCCATGCATGCATATCAATTGATATAAATGATGATATCAATAATATGAAACTGCTGATTACCTACAGTAGAAGTTGCTGTAACATTACAGCACCCAGTCGCTGTATTCTTTTTGTACAGCAAAATCTACTGGAACAAAAGTTGCCAGCAACTTTTGTTGTAGGTGTACAGTACTTACTTCTTACAGTGTATTCTAGAGTTGTGAATTTGACAACCCTAACTTGTCACTTGGAATCGACCACCGCCTAGGCTAACATTGTCAATCGGATCAGCCTAGTGTGGTTTTTTGGTATGGTAACATGGAACGTCCTTATAGATAGCCAACTTTTAACTCATTTATTTCATGATACTAACTTAAAATACCCTAGAGTCAACTTACAAGACGACTATTTGACAACCTTAAATACATTGATTTTATCAGTGTATAGGTCACATGCATTCAGCCTTTCCGAAATGGCCTAGATGTGTAAGGAACTCATTATGCCCATGTACGACCCTTGAATGAACACTATAAACATGCTGTGATAGTCAGCATGTGATGTAGAGAGGCAAGACATGCCTGTGGGGTACTTACCCCACTCACCGTCATAGATCCCACACTGCACAAAGTTTTATCACCTCTTGACAAATGTTACAGCTCTGGAACCACTTTTGTACTCTAGCTGTATTCATATCAACATTTGTTTTACATTTCGTGCATGCTATTATGTTGGGTGCTTTAAAAGATATAAAATGCTTCTGTAGCCACAATTTATATATCTTGTGTACCAGTTTAAGGATACGTACTGTCTTAATAGTGCACAGAGAATAATGTGAGCCTCACTCTGTTTCCAAAGTCAGGCATGTCGCCAAAATGGAGAATTCAGCATTGCCTGATTCTCTCAAAAGACTGTCCTCTGCAGGAAGATTACCGCCTTTAGCGTCACATTCAACGTGTGCCTAACGCCCTAGAGAGAAATAATATAACTTGAAAAAGGTTAGATATAAAACAGTTTTCATGAATCATCCATCCAGCACAAGATAATAGAAAATACCTCCCAGTGGGCAATGTATCTGTAAAAACCTATATAATACTCCAAACTATACAAAACACTGTGTCCATTATCATTATGCATATAAGGTTGGTGATGCACGTTAAGTTGTTTTTTTGCTAACACGGCAGTTTCAATTGCATGTTTCTCCACCTCCATTTCTCTCACGCCCCCTCCCCCTTATCCTCTCTCAACCATGAGGCAATTAATATATATAATTATACATATGTCAGATTTGGGGACAGGTACACTGCGGCTAGGAGTACCTTCTCACATAGTCAGCTGTTAACACCCGGCGTTGTGCTGGTGTAACGCTCTGATTCACCTCCAGCTACTGTACTCAACATGCACATGGCATGCAGGGTGGGGCCTGTAAGGTGCAAGGCCATAGTCTTACTGCCCCTCCAGCAAGGGTCCGAGTGGACAGAGGCATGCTACACTGGACCTTATATAGCACCAGTAGGGGCGACATATTATTAATGCGTTTAATGAACATGTTGCACCATGTTTTGGTTGGATTCCCTATTCAGATTGGACTAATAGGTACCCCTGATTACAATGCAGTAGGTGTCATGCTATAGGCATCCATTCCTCCCTCCCTCCCTCCCTCCCTCCCTCCTTCCCTCCCTCCCTCCCTCTCTCCCACCCTCCCTTGTTGTGTGAGGGGTAGAGAAGCATGACGGTGAATAGGCCGGACCTGCAATAATTGTAGGCAAAGGGAAAAACTCCTAAAGTATGACTTAGGAAGCTATATCTGACCTATGTAACATAAGTTTGCATTTTCACGACTTTATAATTTGTCAATGCCAAAATGGCAATAAGACGTGCCATACGGCCCACTCTAAGCAGGCACATACAGACACAACGGTGTGACGTGGGGTCAGGGACGGGGATTATTAAAGGATGAGGGGGGGGGGCTCTAGTAGCAAACACACTGTGGCCCGGGTCGGGGCCAGACTGTGTTTGCAAGTATGGCCCGGAGTGGGCTAACCGACGGGCTCCCGTCGGTTTAGGGCACTGGGCTTTGGTCTGGCCCTGTACAGGCTGCCCATGTTGGGCGCAGATCGGGTTTTGGACGGGCTGCCCACTTTGGGTTCAGATCAGCTTTTAGACGGGCTGAAAGCGGGTTGAGATCGGTTTTTGAACGAGCTGAGAGCGGGTTGAGATCGGTTTTTGGACGGGTTGAAAGCGGGCTCAGATCGGTTTTTGGACAGGCTCCGCCTGATAATTATGGGTTTTTAGAATCTATTCAATCATTTCCCAATGATTTCTTGTATTTGTTGAACCAGATATCCTAGGTCCTGCTGATCAACCCAAGGCATAAGCATATTCTTCCTACCCAATAATAGAAGTATTAAGCAGGCCTATTATCATCAGGTTAGAGCCACATGCAGCATAGACAAATGTCTAGGGTGTACATTGGCCTTCAGGTCCATAGTTCATACCCACATGGACTTCTTCTTCTAACTTTTCACTCCGGTCCCGAAGGGACCGGCAGGCGTATATCGCCGCTAAGGCTACGCCGAACCCACATGGAGCATATGAGACTGTGTTAAGCACATTGTAATGCCACAGAAATAGTGTCTACACTTGATAGCTGATTGGAGAACCTCCTTTTCATCATTCAAATATATAGTCTATCTTATTTCCAAACGGTGAGAACATCTATTTATTGTTTCTTATTCTACATCACTCTAACCTTTTCTTGTGTTATTGTATAATGTCAATTTCATCTGGCTTTGTTGGAAAACTCTATATATTGTATAGTAGTGACATCTGGTGTCAATCACCAGAACTACTAGACCAGTTGCCCTGTCCAAACCCAACCTCAGCCCTCATCGGCCCGAAGTGGGCTAACCGATGGGCACCCGTTGGTTTAGGGCCCTGGGCTTTGGTGTGGCCCCAAGTGGGCTGCCCGAATTGGGCTCAGATCGGGTTTTGGACGGGCTTCCTGTCATATACTCAACATGAACCCAAAGCGGGCAGCCCACTTTGAAACTGATCTGAGCCCAAATCGGGCAGCCCGCTTTGAAACTGATCTGAGCCCAAAATGGGCAGCCCAATCGGGGCCACACTTCAGGCCAGCCATCTGCCCAACATGAAACCCAGCTCAGTTTTGCCCGACTTCAAATAGCCAATCCGAGCTAAACCCAAATTGGCCCCGTGCGGGCTTGCTACTAGGGGGCTTAGACAGACAGGTTGAAGGATCAATTGTGACCGTTAAAAAGGACCATCGCGAAAGAAGAAAGGAATGATTTTAAAATTGTCTACACGCTACCCGCCTCACACTGCCACTTGATCATGATACGGCTGTATGTTATCACTGACGATTCACTCACTGAATGATGGGCAGGATCCTGAACGTATAGTGCCTTGGGTTTTAATATTTAGACATAGTTTGTTGAAATCCTTGATTTTTATTCAAAGAGAAAATAAAAGAATTAATTTCAGTTTTCAGGTCCAAAAGTTTCAGTGATTAAGACAGAATCTATTGATAGATGCAAGTGACATAACAGGGGGCGTTTCACTGATACAAAAACTTTGCTTGTCGAGTTGAGGGTAAGGGTTGGGAAAGGTGAGGTTATTACCTCACGTTATTTTCAATGTGATAATTATGCAGCCCGAGTTTATGTAATTTTCAGCAGTACACGTTCTCTGCTTGAATGAGGGACACACATCTTTTAAGACCCCCAGGCCCCAGACCCCAGACCCCCAGCCCTTGATCTTTACCCGATCTTTATTCATCCATGAATTCTTCCTCGCTATGACCGTGGTATTGTTAAGTTTTATCTTGTTTAACCATGTTCCCTTCATGTACACCCTGCAGGTGCTGGTGTACAACTCATTTACACCACTACAAGTCATGGCGGCCTCCTTGGTGTCCTGGTCTCGTGTCTTATCGGGAATCTGCTTCCTCGTCTCGGCAAGTCATGGTAAGTCTTATGACACCTTAATCCACTGGATTTACCCCCGACATATTGCAACAAAATATGTCAAACATTGCCCGTAGATCCTTTAGAGTGAGCCAGGCAGTGCTTAATGGGAGTTATTTTAGGCGACATGCCTGACTCGGGTGAAAGGGTCAGGCATGTCTCTGTGTATCATTTGACGTGTGTTGTGTGTCTTGGTGGCCATCTATAATATAGGTTCAGTTATAGAGCGTTCATTAAAGGGACTCGCTACTTGTGCATATAACTCAGGATTATGTTAGTGTGATTCATCATCTAATAGAAAATCAAAAGAAATTGCCATGTCACGGTACTAACTTTTATGATACGGCCATTTGAGCAAAGGAGTACCTTAACTATAGAAATGAATATGAAAACAGCATTTTCACATTATCTGTCATGGATAATCCACTTCTTCTATTGATATTGCAACCAAACCTAGGGAATGTATAATGGACATCTATACAAACATTTTAGGACCAATAAAACGGGGGGTCACGGATGAAATGAGAAAGGCATGAATTTTGGAAAAATATTTCTTTTGCCTTAACTATAGGATCCTATGGGTGTCCTAGCAGTGAATATATGTGAACAATGGAGGTATACCGTCAAAATAGCAAATACAAATAGTTGATTTAGGGAAAGTGGTGTATGTAGGAATATGAATACAGCTTAAAGAATACTTTTCATGAGCTTTGATTTTTGCCACCAAGTGGCTTCAGTATAGGAACTAGCAATTCCCTTTAAGGGCCATAACCCATTACCCGATTTGGTGGCATTATCGGCCGATACATCCACAATATTATACTACAAAGTACTGCATTGGGTCTGTTTGTTGAGGGTGTATTGGCCGATAATGCCTCCAAATCGGCTAGTAGGTTATGGCCCGCCTTATTAACAATTGGCGGGGGGGGGTTGAAATCTGGCGTGGAGGCCTGACCGCAGGCGCCGACAATTTTGCCCTCCCCCCTTTTAACTATAGTAACGCACTGGCTTTTTTTTTTGCTGATAAGGTGCATATTCTTTTACGCATCCCCTAAGGAAGGGTCATAACTTTTTAAGCCCATCCCCTTGAAATCCTTTACGGCCCACCAAACCCACCATCCCTTGTAATTAATAAATGAACAGTCCCTTGCATACAAAACATCATTTTCCTATAAAACCAGTAAGTCACGATGTTATTCACCCTAACCTTCGAGACTAGCTCTTAAAAAGATTGAAAAGAAGTCACATATTATATATCTAAGTCAACGGTGAACTAGGCTGCATCAGTCAAGCATACCTATATATATATATATGAAGAACATTTTTCAGGACAACCTAACAAAAATATGTATCAGACCCAGAAACGACATTTTGCGTTGTGTCACACCCTTTTTGTTGTTGTTGTAATATTTATTGGCTGATGAATCTCTAATATACAGTAGGTTTTTCATTTAAGAGCCGAGAGGAGGCTACCTTTCAGAGATAATCCGGATAGAGTTCTATTTTACATACACACATGAGATTCAAGAGATGGGTAGCACAGTTTTCCACTTGCTAATGTCACTAAGCCATATAGGGCAGATTATACATTTCTACGCCTTGAAGGCATTTACAAATGCCTCATTAAGCCTATATCGACAGATGTTATTTTTCCTTCAGTGTAGACCCTACCAAATCTATTTTATATAGTCTGTGCACAAGTGTTCTATACCTGCTTTGATTCCCAATTTCTTTTAATAAACTGCATTTTATTCACTATCCATTTGAAGGACAATGGTCACGTAAGTTATTTTTTTATGTTTTAGAAGTGCATATTTCACACCCTCCAATTACATTCCACATTATTTCAACATGTGTTTTAGATTGAAAAGATTCAAGTACCTCATATACCGCTTGGGATAGAATTACATGTTATTCTTACCCAATATACAAACTATACCTGAATGTTGAGGTATATAGATCAACGGAGCACGGTGTCTTCTCAAGGAAGTTGGTCATACAGGACCATTTTATGGAAAATAATTTTAATTCCCTCGGATCATTATGTTTGAAGGAACATGGTGGTATAAACAGATTAATTTGTTTAATGTGTATAAAGTAAATCGCTCCCTCTATTTGCACAAGCTTTGATGGGAATACTATCCCAAGATCATTAGCACTGTCATCAGTAGTATAATCAAATATGACGGCCTCCTTTGCACAGTATACTATGGGGTTACCCTCTGAAATACCATCACCTTTAAATGTTGACGGGAGGGGCTGGAAAATATGCAGCAATTCTATAAAAAAGGGTGGGTTCAGGATCCCATGCCTCCTCCTGGATCCGTCTACTGGAAGTCTATCACCAGAAAGGTCGATTTTTATTTAGGAAAGCACCTTCACAACCTCTGTAGTCAGAATCGCCATGTTCACCACCGCCTGTACAACAACCTCACCTTATAGCTTTGGGTACACGCGTCAATATGCCCCAATACTAGGTTCACACATGCGTTATTCTAGCCAGAGTTGCTCCCCAGTGGGCACAAAGTTCAGGTCAACGTTGAATCAACATTGGATCAACATTGAACCAACATTGACAACCATCCTTCAACATTGATTCAATGTTCTGTGCCCACTGGGTCTGAGACTGACCTCTGAATTCACCCTTAGCCTGCTTTTTCTTTTTATCTTAGATACCACACTTTAATCTAAAGCAGCACTTTTTGCCATGCCAACGTTAACGGGTGTCTCTTATAGGACCCTTTTAGTGCCAGTGCAAAGACAGCATCAGATCTTTGGCTGGCATTGCTGGCAACGTGATGCTGCATAGGAAATAGTGTACACAGGAAAAAGAACATCTCCAATGGTACTAGGTATGTCAAGTCAATAGCGGACAGAGTTTTTCCTCCTGAGTTCGGCGCTGGAACACGATGAGCCAGACATCTATTTAAGGGTCTTTACGGTGAATAGTTGTCACAGAATTGGACCCTGGAATTGGACGCCTTGATGCTTTGCCCCAGGGAGCAAGGCCAAGTTTCCAAATTATAGCACTCACCAGAGTGGGTAACGGTCTGAACAAGAAACCACACACGTGCTCGTCTTAAGGAACTGTCGTTGAAATAATCAAAGTTACCGATACAATCCACAATGTAAATCGGCAATGGAGGAAATATTATGTCAATTTGAACCATGCATGTTAGAAAGCCTAACCTTCCCTATACTCACCTTATGCCCCCCCCCCACCCACCCACCCACCCACCCAAAAAAAGTTCCTAAACAAATCCGACTGCCCTACCCTATATCTTTTGGCCATGTTACATGAACACAGCTTATTTTTTGGTCGGCCTATGTAGAGTATGTTTAACCAGTCCGTTCACGTACTGGACTGACTCAGATAGACACATCCTCTGTAATTTACTCCTGTAATTCTCACCACGGAACAGCCATGACAAGGATACACATGTGCTGGGGAATCTCAATTAGTCTCCTACTCACTGCCTCTGTTAGCATTTCTAGGACGATAAATTGACTTCTGTATCTGTCTGTCTGTCCATTGGCTGACATACTTCCCATTCTTCACTCTTCATCCCCCTGAATCTTCCCCTCTTCTTATCCTGACTTTTATTCTTTCTTCTCACAATGCCTCATTCATGTCTGCCCCTTATCCAATATCACTGCGTCCTCTCCTCTTATCCCTGCCCCTGCGTTCCATTTCCCCCTTCTTTCCCTATGTATATGTCAGGCGCAGAATAGGAACCAGCCCAATTCCGGAATTGCCCAGGTACAATTCCGGAACTGCGCAGGGCAATTCTGGAATTGCGCAATTCCGGAATTGCATCCTACTTACACTGGGCAGTTTAAGAATTCCTAGCTAATCTACACATATAACACTAGATACATTTTTCAATGTTGTTTGGGAATGCTGTGCCACACCTTGAATGGGGACCTTCTACTGAATGTTCTCACACCTCCAAGGCGCAAATTCCGATATTGCGCGTGACATATATACCTTCATCCTGGCTCCATCCATCCCTACCTCCTTACAAACCCTACCCACTCCCATCCCCCGTTCATGTCCACTCCATCCTTTGGTTGGCTCTCCATCCCCTATACAAATCTCTTCCATCCTCTATATCCTTGCTAACATCTTCCCCTACATTGAACGATGTATACCCCATACCACTATCATTACACCGATAAAGCAGGTATTTGACACATAATAGTGTAGGAATGGCTGTGGGTTCCCCCTGCCCCTACTGTGAATGCTAATCACACCATGTAGATCACAGTAGAACTCAGCTACAGAACCGAAAGTAAAGAGAACAAGTATACATCATAGCTACCTCTCAACGGGAATGTCGTCTGCTGCACGAATATTCTAGGGAGTCTCCCATAAATCAGATTGATGGGCCTTTGTGTAAGGTCTGAGGCACCCACATACCACCCTCCTACCCAACCCAACCTCCATACCCTAGTTCCTGGGTCTAGTAAAATACTGATACAGTAGGGTAAGGTTAAAAAACGTGTGTTTCAGATGGTTACATAGACTAAAGATCCAGGGTAGTTAGGTCGGATTCAACTATACCCAGAGAGGCGGCGGAAGATAAGGTTGGGGGCCCCAGCTGCCAAAGCCTGATGGATGTTGCATGGTTGGCAGGAGGTACAGAAATCAGTGGAATCATAGGGGTTTGAATCATATAATATGATTCAAAGAAAACTTTGAAATTTTACATTCAAATTGATGTGTTATGATGGAGATTTTAGGAAATCGGTGAATTCTAGGGTATATACTTTGAGTCTAGAACGTTCTTGTTTCCCAAAAGGTTGGGGGGCCCAAACATACTTGTGCCCCCTAAC
Source organism: Harmothoe impar (assembly GCA_947462335.1). Taxonomy (NCBI): domain Eukaryota; kingdom Metazoa; phylum Annelida; class Polychaeta; order Phyllodocida; family Polynoidae; genus Harmothoe; species Harmothoe impar. Next base: position 27,937,017 of record OX381714.1, on the reverse strand, counting down.
TTTGAAGTTAGGGGATCTAGCCACATAAGTAGCCTACCCTGGGATTGATTCACATTCACGAACTGCAGCTCATTGACCATTAGATTGACTCAGAAATGCTGAAGATGCTATGCGTTTAATAAGGAATTTAGAATTAAATAAACACTTCTAAGGTCGGTCCTGCTTTGCTAGATAGGGTTATGCAACCAGAAACAGATACCAGCAACCAGAAACTTTTTGGCCTATTAAAGCTCATGAGGTAGCACTATCATAACCCGGAGTAACTATTGGTGACCTGATGGTTAAAATACCTCACAGGCACCACTACGTTCACAGCCACCTGTAATGTTTTATAGATAACGGATATAAATACGTTAGTATATATAACGGATTGACAATTTAAATATCGTTAAGAGTTCCTCTCGTAATTCGCAGCATATTTCCTTCCAATTTATTTCGAACTTAACGAAGAAATACGTCAGAGAGGCCATCAACTTAAAAGTATGAGAGTTGAGTACCAGACCTAACCCACCTTGTCCACTTTTAAAGTAGAATGTAGATCTATGCATGAATGCCCTCTATACGGGTGTATATCAGATTATGTAGAAGCCGCTTTTTCATGGAAAAAAGGCACTAGACCCATTCATGCTCAGAGGAAGCATAAAGGAAAAAGGTCAAAATACGACAAGTGGCTCCAGCTAGTACACACAGGAAGTAGAAACAGGAAACATGTCAAAAAGAACATTTTAAAAATAAAATGTAAGAGGCCAATATTGTCCATTGTGCCAAACAAAGAGGGTCAAAACAACATGATATAGTCAGTGGGCGTAGAAGGTGGGAAAGAATTAACCTTTACACTATTGCAAGTTCTTTACACTATTGCAGTAATGCGTAATAGGGGCCGATTTTTGTCCGATTTTGAACATTCTGTACTTTTCTCAAAAATAGGTTTACACCTACAATTTTCGCTATATTGTCTCTGGGGAACCAAAAACCATTTGCCTCCGCCTTGAATCTGAGAGAAAATTACTTTGATTTTACCCCCAATTTAATGGATTTTCATGGTAAAAATCGTAATGAATGTCATGATTTTTGTAATGAAAATTCACTTTAGGCAGTTTTTCATGCCAAAAAATATGGTACCGACAATTTTTTATATATTTTGGTGTAATATTGCCAAAAATATTGGTTGCCATAGCAACAGATACCCTAAAAATGACCATTCTTGGTAGCTGTGGTTGCCATGGTAACCAACTAAAACATAATATACATCATGAGAATTCCACATGAAAAATCTAAAAGTACTCAAACCTTTCTATGATATAAAATTTATTTTGTCAAATTCGGAAAAGGGAATCCTGATATATAGCCGTTTGAAGTTTGGTTAAAGATTCATTTTCAAATGTATGATTGCAATCCCTCCAAACAGAACTTAGGAATTGAACGTTCGCAACGTCATTGTGACCTACCTGGATTCTACCCAGTTGCGAACGTTCAATTCCCAAGTTCTGATGGTAATAAGGACATGTTCACAGTTCTTGGGAATATCTCGTGCCTTTCTTGTGTCATTGTGACCTACTCGGATTCTACCCAGTTGCGAACGTTCAATTCCCAAGTTCTGTTTGATATAAGTAATGTGGAATTCCACAGAATATGACACAGTCAAAAGCTGTTCACATATTCTCGTGCCAGATACGTGCACAATTCTCGCAGGATCCCGAGTTGTGACTCAAGAATCGCACGAGTTCTGCCCGAGATCTTGTTTGCAGGGATTTTACTACTCTTATATCTCCCTCATTAAAATAGATACAGGAAAATAGGGTCCTGTCCTTTTTATGAACAACCTTAGCTCAAATCATCACTCCTTCCGTTCTAGATGGAAAATTTACATGATTAATACAGTTTTGGAAAGATCATCTCATCCCCTATAAGGTGAAATTCTATCCAATAACATTCTGGTAGAGGAAATAGACAAATGCCAATGCCCATTGATACCGTCTCTGTTGTATTTCACAAGTGGGGCTGGGGCAGTATCCCATGAAGCCGCAGGCTGAGTGGGATGCGCCCAAGCCCCCACGAGTGAAATACATCAGAGTGGTATCAATGTAGTTGGCATTTGTGTTTATTTTTTATTTGAAGCCATTTAATGAAGGAAAAAATTAGTTTTTCTTAGCCCATTGACTACAACCACATTGTATTCAACGGGGGGGGGGGCATTGAATACCGCTTTCCAGTGCTTAAGCATAGGAGATCTTGTGTTTCAAAAAAATAAGAGTTAAGGTCGCATAGTGATTTTATGTGCATGAATGCAGCGATGGTGAGGCCTACTGGCCAGGACTGCATTCACGCCCTATGACACTTAAGTGGGTAGCATGTTTAATCAGTATGTATGTAGGGTTAAGGCATATATCTGTGAGGATCCCATGCTGTGAGGACCCCATGCTGGTGGTAGATTGGCGTGGCTATTACCGGGTCCTGAATGCCTGTCACCACCTTCGGTGGCTTTAAAAGTTATCGTATCGTATCGTATCTGGTGGTAGGGGTGCTGATATGTGCATACTTTGTCAGTCTCACCATAAGGATATGGAATAACGTTACTAGGCCAGAAAAGGTTATTGAACCCAATATTGAAACCAAGGTAACATTCAACAGTATAGCTGTGTCCTGTGAGCTGTGTCAATCGATGAACAGCAAGCCATACTAAATATAGTCTTGTCTGTACCTGGGGTATAGAAAGGTATGTTGGTGTGGAAAAAGACAGGGCATGTCAACACTAAAAAATCATGTTAGCACACTGGAATGCAAATAAGCAACATGTGGGAGGGATAAACAATGCCATCACTCTGGGTTTTAAACCGCACACATATATCAGTTCATGGCTAGGTTTTTCCCTCATCTTTGTGTCTATATTTCTGTTTAAAATGTAAGTCAACAATTGTACACATCGCCGTGCTGGGCACGATCCAGAGCAACTAGCGGCCTAGATATACATGGAATACCATTAAAAAGAATTTAAAACTCAAGAAGATAAGAAAAGTGATCTAAAGGCTCCAAATAGATTCGGAATAAAACACCAAATAGTGGCGCAGACAGACTAAGAAGAGTCATGCCTTTATACACCCACCTGGTCAGGCTGGTTTGGGGGACTAACTCTCAAGTGTTGGTTTGGATTTTTTTAAAGTAAATTGATAGGAGTGTGTGAGTGTAGGGAGGGAGAGGAATGTACATGTGGTCTAACTCTTATTTGGTTTTCTAGTTAGCATGATGTATAAAACCAAAATAAGGAACTTAATAACCAACTATTATGCAGAACTGGTCTATACATATATGTGGGGAATGGGGGGGGGGGGCATTGCACTCCGCTTAAATGGATTCCTGATTCCAACATAGGTCCATCTCCCTCTTTGGTATGTTCTGCATAGAAGTATTTTATTCACGTCAACCCCTCATGCTACGTTATATGAAAACTGCAATAAACAAGGAGGAGAGGTGATACATAGACTTTTATTAAATGCCTTTGCTAACAATTAGTGTCCATGTAAAAAAAACTATACTTCAGTAAAACATGCAAGATCTCTCGGTCTTTGCTTCACCTCAACAATGCATTCTCCTTCCTTTGCCATGACTGCAAAAGCGAAAAACGACAATAGATGAATAATAATCTTAGCATTGGTGATCACTCTAATCAACTGACCATTGCTTACTATTTATAGTTTCAGGTTTGGATATTGGAGGCGATCCTGTCGGCAGGCCGATCCGTGATCTCCGTCCTAATGCCACCACCATCGTCAACCAGGAGCCAATAGGAATAGGGGGGCTGGTCACCAAGCTGGAGGCTTACATGCTGTAAGTTTATATCATTGTGGATATTGGTATAGTAATGCTAGATGTACACTAACTTGGTTTATTTGTACGGCTTACCCGATTTTCTCGTCTGATCGGATCTATTCTCACAAATCGGACCCAAACAAATGTAAATATAAACAAACCCTGAAGCATAAGCTGGGACTCCACTACCCGATTTTCTCATCTGATCGTACCTATAAGTATTCTCACAAATCGGACCCAAACAAAATGTAAATATCAACACACCTGAAGCATAGGGTTATTTAATTTTTACATTTGTTTTGTGTCCGATTTGTGAGAATGAGTCCGATCTGACCAGAAAATCGGGTAGTGGAGTCCCAGCTAAAAGTTCATCATATTTACTTCTGCTTGGATCCGATTTGTGAGAATAGGTCCGATCAGATGAGAAAATCGGGTAGTGGAGTCCCAGCTTTTGAGACGCACCATTTAGGGTATATTAGTTTCGATCTACCTAATCTAATGTAATAGCTGACACGGGAATGTTTTTTGCATGTGAATAAATCTAGTTTGCTACTCTTTCTTTATACCACTATATATATATAATTCAGCTAGAAACGGAATGATGTGCACTTCTCAGAGCATGTGCAAGTACACTGCAAAAAAGGTGTTTAGATCCTAAACACAATCATAAACACATTCCTGCCCCTGTGAGGCCCCTATCCCTCAAAAGGCCCCTATCCCTCAAAATTGGTCTGTTTGAGGGATAGGGACCAGGTGAAGTCCCTATATGCCAAACAGCCCCTATCCCTCAAATCGGTTTGAGACATAGGGCCCATGTGAGGTCCCAAAGCCACAAATATTGTTCCATGTCCCTATCCCTCAAAATGGTCTGAAAACAATTTGAAACATAGGGTCTATGTGAAGTCCCTAAGGCTCAAAATGTGGCTTTTCAAGCCTTCTTCATTGTGTTATTAGGGCGGGCTGATTCTCTACATCCAGCGGGAAGTTGAGGATTCAGGGGGAGGGGAATGTCGCAGTTTAGGTTAAAATAAGGGTTGGATCCCAGTAAACAAAAAACGTCATACAACATCCGGCCTTCCAGATTATCATTCTCCCTATATGACAACCAGTTGTCATAGGGTCCATTGGTCACCCAAGTGTATTTAGTGTAGGCATTTGGAGTATCCAAACTGTCCACACTCAGAGAGCCCAAACTTGGCTGTGGTGAGCAGCTAAGCATACGGGCAACTCTGAGTGTATACTTTGGATGGTATGTATACACTAAGATGAGGAGATGGGGCCTGGTTTTAATTAGTGGGATGACCCCTCCTGTTTATGTTACAGGTCAGACACTGGAGAGGGGGAGTGGTCAGAGGGGAGGGGGTTGTGGTCAGGGGGTGTGATGCATTGGGGGCTTCAATGGATATGGCCACAGTCTAACAAGTCTCTAGAATTAAGACAGTTGAGAAAAGTGTAGTTGAGAAAAAAGCTGTTTTTGTCTTTAGGGGCCATCCATTAATTACGTACGCATAATTTAGGCCAAAATTGACCCCCCCCCATCCCCCCTGTTGCACCAAGTACGCAATGGGATACCCCCCCCCCCTATGCGTACATACTCTAGGCTCGCGCTAGGGTCCGTTTTTTTTTCGCCAGATTGGCAAAAAACGGCCGTTTTTCTTTCGCCAATTCCCATGAGAATTCTCCAGATATTTGGTGATGTATGTACATAGTGAAGAATTGAGTCAAGATCAGTGGAATTTATGTAGCCCTAAATATCATGAATTTTCGCCAGCTATGAAATTTCTGGCGAAAATTGGGTGCATTTTTCACATAAATTTTCGCCATATTCAATTTCTTTTCGCCCCTGACGAATTGGCGAATGGCTAGGCCAAATAAAAAAAAAGTTTTGTTTTCGGTCACCCGACCGGGTCTAGCAAAACAGTGCCGGGTCCCCCTATTTTCTATTTATTCCAAGAAGAATTTGCTATTTTCCAGTTTTTACGGTTTGTAAATCGGACAATTATTAAGGATTTTGCAGGGAAAACTCTAAACCCAGGCCCTAAAAAGGTGATAAGCAAAAACAAAAAAAAAACAAAAAAAAACAAAAAACCGACCGGCCGGGTCTCCTTTGCCAGACCATGTTACCGGAAACCAACCTTTTTTTTATTTTGGCCCTAGCGCGAGCCTAGATACTCAAATCTCTTGGACCCCCCCCCCCCCACATTGCCAGCCTCAGAAGTAAGAAGTGCATTTGAGTAAAAACTACGGTACTAAGTAGAGGGGCTGTCAAGATTGCTAGGGCCAAAAAAAAAGAAGTTTGTTTCAGGTCACCCGACCGACCCTATCTAAACAGGGTCGACCCTACGTTTTTTATGCAATTTTGAAGAAATTTTTATATTTCTAGACTTTTTGGGGTCAATTTTAGGTTTACAAAATTTTGGAAAAAAAATTCTGTTTGGGTATTTGTGCCCAAAAATACCCATTTTAGTCCAAAAACGATCAGGAAAACGACCCTTAGGCGTACACAATGCGTATGCTAAAATGACCCCAGACCCCCCCCCACCCCCCCTGTACGCATCTGTACGCATTTGGCTTGACCCCCCCACCCCCTCTTGATGTGTAAGTAATTAATTATTCAAATTCTAGGACTTGAGCAAGTCTAGCTCACATATAGACCCCAGAAGGCCCCCTTTATTTATTGTGAGGCCTACTTCTTTGCTGCAGAAGCAAGAAATAGTTATATAAATTATTACAAAGGTTTTTGATGGATAGGGCTTTTGATACTTAGGGATTGTTTGTAGGATAGGGGCCTGACATGTCCCTATCCCTCAAATGGCCCCTATCCTACAAATATTTGTGAGATAGGGGCTGTTTAAATGTGGTCCCTATGTCTCAACATTTTGTGGGATAGGGACTTTTTGCTATATAGGGACCTGAGGTGGGCCCTAAGTCCCAAACGGCCCCTATCTTACAAATATTTGAGGGATAGGGGCCTTTTGAGGGATAGGGGCCTCACAGCTGTGTTTGTCCACACAATATGTTCCTAAACATGTTTAGACCAACAATGTGTTTAGCTCAGTGCTTAGACATTTATGTGTTTAAAGCAATGTGTTTAGGACAATGAAGTGTTTAGAATACAAGAATTTAACATATTATTGTATTTATCTGTCAAGTTCTTTTAGGATAAAAGTGGTGTGCCTAGAGATGTGTATATTATTATGTTTAGATATCTATATTTAGATAAATAAATAATTTTATTTCCACATAGTGTCTTGAGGAGACTTCTAGCAGCCCCCCCCCCCTTAGGGCAATATGCGCATCATTATTTCACATAGGCCTCTATTTTGATATAGACACAGCCTTGAGTCAATACAACAGACCTGCAGGGAAGATAATGCTTTATCCATTCTTAAAGTTCTTAAAAGAGGTGTCTATGTAGCAGATGTATCTTTATTGCATCGTAATCATAGTGATATAGGATCCAACCCTTAAATCATGCAATATATATTATTATCCTTTTGTATCCCATGCAATTTAAATTAATTAACTCAGATCTAAGCACCTTTAGATCCACAATAACATTAAAGTGGTTGTAGAAACTACAGCCAACCACAGAGCTGCCATCTGGTATGTGTTTGATATACTATGATCTAAACACTACATGTTTACATCCTAAACACCAACTTTTCATACTGTTTAAATACTAAATATCTAAACATATTCAATATAACTGTTTACCGTAAAACCTCGCGTATAAGCCTAACTCGCGTATAAGCCGCACCCCGAGTTTGTGCCGATGCTATAAGCCGCACCGCCGATCTGACTATGGTGACATTTAGTACTGTACCATAGCAACAAAAACTCGTGTATAAGCCACACCCTGACCCTGGGCCGATGCTATAAGCCGCACCGCCGATCTGACTCGCATACTAGCCGCGGCTTATACGCGAGGTTTTACGGTAGGTGTTTAGAATGAAAGTGTTTAATTCCTAAACAGAAGGATTCAAAGACACAAATCTAGTTATATGTTTAGACTTTAAACATGTTTAGACCTAAACATGTTTAAAACCTAAGCACCTTTTTTTGCAGTGTAGTAGAGTGAATATGGCAATCGGATGAAGGCTATCAATCCCAAATTGTAGGTCCACCAGTGGATTGTACCATCTGACTACACTGTAAAACGGTGGTTGCCATTTTTGAAGACGCACAGTAGATTCTACTGTGGCTGCACAGTTTATTGTAGGTAGACAGTAAAATCTACTGTAGATCTACAGTAGATTCTGATGTGTACCTACACTATTTACAGTGTATGTTAGTGATCCATCAACCCTGAATTTGCTTGGATATATTTTAACACAACTTTTTTTTCAACTCACCAGGTATCTTTAAGACCTACAAGAGGGTAATGTCTAGACCCTATTAGCATGTTTTGATCTAGCAAGGTATCTCCTATATAGGCCTACACATGAATGTCAGAATATTGTTTATTAGTACCAAGGCTATCGATAGATGCCATCATGAAAATAGGGTGGTATTTTCTCTTAACATCCACCCCACATCCCACTCTCCAGTACCACATATCTACCTATGCTAACCACAGCTACTACCCTCCTATACCAACCCTCCCTTCTGCCAACAAACCAACACCAAACTGACACAGATTTACAGCGACAACAAGAAAGTTAGAGGGTGAGTCATCCATGAAATAACACTAATAAAACATCAGGGCAGTTATTCCATGCTAAGAGGTATCATGAATAAAAAGAGAACCTTACACATGTAAAACATCATACAGCATTGGTATGTACTGGCGTCAACATTAGTGCCATACGTAGAGATTTACACATAGGGGTGACAAAAAATGTTTCTCGAAGCGAAAGGAGCAACCGCTATATTACCATATACTATGCTAAAACTTGTTTATATGGTAGAATCCTTTACTATTTCACTCACAATACAGGGAAGGGTTTTATCGTACGTTATGATATTAAAATGTATATTTCTTACTTCACAACTGTGTTGATTCTGTGAAAGATCGAGAAGGATAATTGCCTTACCTTTTCTATTTAAACGCTTTAGACTGTTTTTGTTCATTAAAGTTAAACATGATATTATGAGCACTAATTGTCTGTCAAAAACCTCTACATGTAACATTTTAAATGCAGACCGATCCTCCACTGCTGCTCTTCAGTCTATTTCTTTTTTCACACAATATATATCTTCGGTGATCTTAATTTTATCTAATCTTGTATTTTTATTTTTGCTAGAAATATCAATGACTGTATACGGTTACAAGTATGGCGGCCGGCCACACTGTCACCGACATCAGTCCGGGGTGGGGTGACAGGCGGGACGACAAGCTCCTCTGTCACCCCCAGCTACCCCGTTACTGCGTCCTACTGGACACTGGTAGGCCAAACCATAAAGGTAAGCATTAACAAGATACGATGTCTGGGGCAATTCTTACTTCCCTATGAGGCGAACAAAGGAAACCTTGACTTATTTTGACAATTATACAAAAGCTTATACCTGACATTGGCAGTATAGACATAATTTAGGTTTAAGACAAATCCATGTTGTCCTGGTCTGCATACAAAGCAAACTTATCATGAAATAATCATTGTCCTGCATGATATATCTTTACAGTGTGTACGTGGGGAATCATCCAACAGGACATTTGTTTACGACATTCCCACAGACCAGTATATACGGGTAGAGAGGACTGATGTTATAGGGTTTAGTGTACGTCAAAATAACCCAATACCATACACCGTAGACCACACCTGTCTCGCCTGGAGACATTCATTGACATTAGAGAGAGCGTTGGATCCGGAGGTCCTGATGACAAATCTAGTTTATAGCTTTGTACCCATAACAGAATGTAGGACCTACTCCCTAAAGACCAAGATAAAACCCAGCGGTAAGTATCTTTTTAAGATCTCTAAATGACGAAGAGACATTTTTTCACCAGAATAAAAAAGTTTACAAATGAAACTATTTGAACCGAACCATAGGGGCCGTCTATAAAGTATTTTTCTGGAACCCCCGGCCCCCTTGTCACGCTTTTCTTCATACCTCTATCATGGGGACCAAGACTCCGCCCCTCCCGCCACCCCCTCATGTGTGACATACTTTATCGACGGCCCCATGTATTGATTCAACCAACTCGAACGTTTTGTTATTGCTTAATATGGATGTAATGCGGTAATGGATGTATTGCAATAAAGTGACGCAGTACTTATAACTATGACTTTTAAAGAGCTGTATGACATTCTGGCTCCCTTTACCTAACAAATGAATACTATATGTAGTTATTCGATTTATCAGCCAATAAATATACAATATGATTACCGTAAAACCTCACGTATAAGCCATGGTTAGTACGCGAGTCAGATCGTAGGTGGGGCTTATAGCATCGACCCAGGGTCAGGGTGCGGCTTATACGCGAGTCTTTGCTACTATGGTACAGAACTAAATGTCACCATAATGAGATCTCTGATGCGGCTTATAGGGTCGGCCCAGAGTCGGGGTGTGGCTTATACGCGAGTTAGGCTTATACACAATGTTTTACAGTATAATATTTCCTTTCCTACAGAATGTAAAAAGATTTTACCAATCAGCATCCTCCAGAACATCACATTCATCTCAACGGGCGCGTGAGTTGTTTACTTACTAATCCATCGAATATCAATAGCTAATGTATAAATAACCGGGAATTACTAAGTAGCTGAGAACAATAAATGACTCAAAAAAGAAGAAAAATATTGGAGAAAGGGTAAGATAGATGAGCCGTATTCTGGGTTTCAAGCAGTTAGAACACACAAGTTAAAAAATACTTAATAGCCGCTGCATACTTAAGCATCTGTGGCATTGAGTTTTGAGTTTGAGTTGAGTTTTTCAACATGTCAACTTAGGACAACAATTTATACAAAAGTACTAAAACTTCAGCTGTTTAGCACACAAAACACAAACAAATAGTCCAGGTAGCGAAGTGAGCATACAAAATTGTGACAGGAGGACAGGACGAAAAAGGCGAGACTTCATCATACTAACAACTTCAAATCAATTACTATTTCTTATTTCTTATTTGCTGGGAAAACAGGAATGAGAATCATACAGTTACAATCAATACAAACAGAAGCCTAAAGACAGATCCTTTACTTTTTACTTTTTACTTTGTGGTACATGGAATCACGTCGCCACAGAATACAAGCATCAAGCCGAATAAACAAATAAGCCAATAATTACGCAACATACAACTTCGAGTTACTTACTCTTTAGTGCAGTCATTATTTATCCCTGAGTTTGCGCATGAATAGTGAATGAGACACCACATTTTGGAGTTCAGCAGGGAGTTTATTCCATAACTGGCTCCCTCTGTACAACGGGCTCTTCGCATACAGATTGTCTTTTGGTCTTTGTAGTTTAATTTTACGCTTAACATTACTCCACAACGCCCGTATATCTTCAATCAAGTGTTCTGAGTCACAAGTATATTTATACATTAAACTTAGTAGGTGCTCCTTGCGCCTATCAATTAATTTCTCACAGCTGCAGACTCTATGTAACTCCACCCTACTTATCTCCCTGGGATCCCAAATACCCAGACTAGTACATAGACAGTGGTTTTGCAAAGTTTGAAACTCACCAACAATGCCTTCTGGGGCACACTCCAACACAAAGTCGCAGTAGTCAAGTACTGGCAGAACCATCTGTTTATATAGAGTCAGGGACAAGTCGTTATCCATTACTTTCTTAGTCCTCCTCATATGCCTTAGTTTATTTCTAACCGAGGAGTGAACTTTGTTACAAAGTGGAGTGAAGGTACAGTGCTCATCAATCAAAAATCCAAGATAATTAAATACCTTTACATTTGAGAGAGTCTTTCCCTTCAAGACCAGTGGATATCCATTATAATTTACACCATCTCCTTCAGGGTGACACCACAATACATGTGATTTATCCGAATTGATTGTCAACCTATATGCATCACACCATGATGAGATCCGTGATAAATCATCCTGAAGCAGTAACATCGCAATTTCAGGATCCTTATTTGCCACACATATAGCTAAATCGTCGGCATACATATAGTGATCACTGTTTTGCAGATTAGTTACTATCTCATTTATGTATATATTGAACAGTAGGGGCCCCAAGACAGAGCCTTGAGGCACTCAACAATTGATATCACATTCACTCGACACTTGACCATTAACAACTGCACACTGTTTCCTCCCAGTTAGGTAACTTTTAAACCACGTCACAGTTTCATCAGAACAACCCAGCCTGAACAATTCATTCAGAAGTATTGAGTGGTTTACAGTGTCAAACGCCTTCCTCAGATCGAGGAAGACGATCATCACTGTCTCACCCCTATTCCTCGCCTCATATATCGACTGAATCAACCTAAAACATGCATCAGATGTGGACCTTTCTGGCATAAAACCAAATTGATGTGAGTCAATTATACTATATCACAGCAAATAGGACATCAGCTGATGGTGAACAGCTTTTTCAATTACCTTTGATAATAAACTTAATTGACTAACAGGGCGCCAGTTTGTTACCTTAGATCAGTCACCACCTTTAGGCAGTGGTGTCACACTAGCCGTCTTTAAATGACTAGGAAACGCATTTTGAGTAATAGATGCATTCACCAAGCGACTCAAAGTATCAGGCTTCGAGAGAAAAAAGTCCTTCACCACATTCGTTCTTACATTCTTTATGCAGGAGGACTTGTTGGTCTTCACCTTCTTTGCCAAACTATTAGCTCTAGTAACATCAATATTCGTTAAAACAAAGGGGGGTCTATCAATTACTAGTGCAGTACGGTCATCCAGTGCATCAGGTAGGTCAAAGGCCTTGGCCAACACTCTGCCTATACTGTTATAGTAGGTGTTAACAAAGTCAGCAGTGGCCTCCCTATTCACCGGTGTACCATCATTATCTACCAGGGAAATAGTTTCATCCCTCTTAGGCCCCTTCCATATCTTATTTATTTCCTCCCAGAAACGCCGGGGGTCATCACGATATCTATCCAATTTCGCTTTGATTTCCCTTCTTAGATTTCTATTCAGCAGAAGGCCCACCCATTTTTAGCAATCCTAGCAATTATTTGGGTGCCAGGCCTCCCTTGAATGCTGATTTACCAGCCACTGACTGGTCTCTAAATTCAACAAGAAAGAGTCAGAAAATTTGTCTATAACTATGTTGCACTTCCTTGACACCAATTTCAACTGATAAGAACACAAATGTCGCATCAGAATACTGGTATTCTATATGAATATAAAAAATACACTGTTCAATCGGAATCTTTTAGATGACACTGTTATGTCAGCCCCTCCACCACACTACAACGTTATTCAATAGCCCTATACATGTTGTTGCTACAGGACTAGTGATGACGAGTGTTGGCAGCTGGACACGCTGCCCACCCTGGGTACCAGTACTGCACCCACCATCATCTACCTCAGGTACCGCACCCTCACCTTCCCCGACTGTAACACCGGCTCTGTAGAGATCAGGGAAGGTAAGGCGCTTCTACTTAAAACTCATTATGCTTGCTTTTTACACCTCCACCTCGTCTCCTTATGCCAAGAACTTGGCAGACAGACAGTGGGGTACTATTTTGATGTACAAAGAAATGCAACACTAAGTGAGGTTAGGTTTCTGGTGCCTGGGCATGTATTACAGCGAGTATTATGTTATTAAATGACCTGGCGTATATTCCCTCCCCTCAGGTCGGTCGTCCACTGCCTCCCTGATACAGCAGGACTGTCAGATGCCCAATGGCCTCACTGCCGAGATCCGTCCCATCACCACCGGTTCTGTCTACATCCGGTTTAAGCGGAAGGCCGGGGTTGGCGGCCAGGTGACCTTTACCATACAACACTCAACTGAGAGGGGTAAGTGACTATTTATCCTTTTCTTCTCATTTTTTGTCTCTATTTTGTTCATGCTCTTGTTGTTCTTTTTCTCGTATTTGTTCGTCGTGGCATATTTTGTATCTCGTTCCTATTAAACTTTTCTCTTATCCTTTTCTTCTTCTCCTTCCTATTCATTATCTCATTCCAGCTTCATATTGTAATTTTAGTCCTTTCCTAATCCTTCTTGCTCTTGGAATCGTTGTCCTTCTTTCATCCATAATAAAATAGAATCGGTCGCTGATTATCGTCTTTTGCCTCTTTGCAGTGATTGAGTCCACCTGCAGGGAAATTGTAGTCACAGAGACTCAAGTATTTATTGGATCACCAAATTACCCACACCATTATCCACCGTAAGTGCTCATGATAATAATTTATATGCATTTCACAACCTATATGAAATGATATCTACTGCGGTCCTTAAAAGACAAGTAGACTGCATAGTGATAGCCCAATTATTGACCAACTGGCCAACATAAGCAGTTCATTTAAGCATGGTGTAGCACTAAAAGTACCACATTATATGAGCGGAATGAAAATGGAGACTTGGGTATGAAGTATTGGTGTTTAATTGGTACATTGGTATTGCACAATAGTTGACCACCTGGGGGTTACTGACTGGACACCTGGGATTACATGACCTTATATCCTGGTCTTCCCTGGTTTCCCAGAATTCCTTCCACTGTTCTGATTGGTTAGAAGTAAATGCTGTAAATGTATTGGTTAACTGAATACTGTAAATCTACTGGATATTAGTAATTGACCAATGAGTGACCTGCCCCCTGGTGTGAGGGGGTGCAGTGGTGGTGGGCACCCGTCCCCTATCCACCAGGTGGGCAGTCAATTGTTAGTGACACTTTGTTGTTCTTTGTTTGTGGTCCTGGTCCATGGTTTGTGCAGGTGGGTATTAGTGCTATACTTCCTGACTGCAGTCAGCTTTAACACAGCTGCGCTGCTACTTACATGAAAAGCTTGTGTTTGTCTTTGTATGGGGGCTAAACAGTGGTAAGCTAAAATGAGGGTAGACATCATGGAACCAACATATAATTTGAATTATGCATGATATCTAAATCTAATCAACATCTGTGTGTAATTATGTATACATATTTATGATATATATTTGATATAAGATATGCTTATTATTACCATAATCATAATCATTACATGATATTGCATAATATTGCGTAATATGCGTAATCTACTAAGTAAGAGGGGTTCTGTAGTGTGACAAAGGTGTTGCTTCAATAAAACCGGATTTCTCATGTAACATTTTCTGATTTATGCTTAACATAGTTAAATGTCTCCCTTTTGCAAGTCATTATAATTTCCGTTGCAGAAACTCCAATATCTGTTGGCGGTTGCGAGTACACGATGGAGAGAGCCGTATCCGGGTGGAGCTTGGTGCTGGAGTGGACCTTCAGCCTCCTGTGGGGTGTCAACGCACAGAGAGATACAACTCCTGTGTGGACCGCAACTGTAAGGACTTCATAGAGGTCAGGGATGGTGAGTGGAATAGCTACAGGCACGGCAGTTATACATTGTAAAAAGTGATGAGGCTAATGCTCAAACGACTAGTAATCTACACCTCAAGTTATAATGATAACTGGACCATAATGTGCTCTTGTGCTCCTCTTCTTTAAGTATTTAGTATCCCCCCAGTAGGCCGTAATATTTTATTGTTACCATGAACTTTCCAATGGTAAATATTGATTTCCACATATAGAATTAAAACCCTATCCCACCAATTGATAAAATGTTGCATAGAAAATTCTACTTGTTTTCGAAAATTCCAATCGTTTTCTCCACTTTACTTTGTATTTTTAAAGGCTGAAACGTATGAAATGGCATTCGCCCTTTTCAATCCTCTTATAATTTAATCATGAGGCATTGTCTATTTAGTCTATGAAACAGATTTTCCAACCCATACCTTTCATTAATCTTGCCAGGTACTGAGCGGACGTCCCCACTGATGACAAAATGGTGTGACCACACGGGTGACGATCTTATCGAGACCAGCTCTGGCCAAACCATGTCAGTGTACTTCATATCTGACCCTTCAGTGCAGGGACAAGGCTTCCAGATCAAGACTTACTCTGTTCACCCAGGTCAGTATCCTTGGTGTCTACTCCTCTATTAGCTATAGGCATTCGTTTTTTTGTGTATGCTACATATATATCATGTGCTTTTGTAATATACAGCTGACTATTACACTACAATGACAAAAACAGCCGAAATTCGTTGTCTGTGATATTACATCATTGTCCTCTTTGCCCAATGATATGATTATTTTCTTCAAAATCGAATTTACTATTTCAGAAACTATCCAATGCTCGCACTACACTGCTCTGTATGTGCCTGACGTTATCCAGTCTCCATACTACCCCTACCAATACCCTCTGTAAGTACTGCATTACAGGTAATATACTAGCAATATACCTGTTAGAACAGCCTCACACCATTGATATCCGTTATAACCTTTAAATTACAACATAAGTATTTCCATTAATAAAATAAATAATAAGATAAACAAATACACTATAATTGTCTGAACAAATTGGTCTTGAACCACTCAAGTAATTTTAGAGAAGATTATAGTTATAATTGCTGTGTTACCTCAGTGACCGTGACGACTGCTGGTCGGTAAGGGCTAACGATAAGAACCTGCGTCTGCTGATCACAGTCAAAGACTCCCACACCGAGGACGATCTGATCTGCTCCAAGGACTGGGTAGAAGTCAGGGATGGTGAGTAAATTTAAGATTGGACAGAAAAGGCAAACATTCAGAAGCCGTTTACCCGGTACATAGAAATATTTCAACATTTTGATTCCTATGGATAATGATATCCAACATAAGGAAAGTCTGCTATACCATATTAGAACTCACATATCTTCTATTCAAAAGGCTTACGATATGTATATATTCGTAGTCCTAAATGAGCATACATTTGGGAACTCCCATTTCTTAGATACATATTATGAAGCGTCTGAATCATTAGTTATTCCTGAAGCTTTCCAGTAAACACGTATTCATAAAGCGTTTGACAAATAGACTGTCCTTCACGTGCATGGGGTTGGCACACTCTCACTGGCATGATACGGCAATACTGTTCCAGCGTGTTATCAGCAGATGCGGCATTGGTGCATCATTACGAGAAGTGTACATGGAGCCTTGAAAAAAAGTTAAAAAAGGTGTCACGTACCCTCTGTTTTCCCACAGGTCCGGGTAGGTCGGCCCCCCTCCTGCGGCGATGGTGCGGCCGGACGATCCCGTCTCCCATCCTGACCTCAGGGCCCTTCCTCTTTGTGCGCTTTGTCTCCAACAGCATGGGCCGCTACCCTGGGTTTGCCATCTCCTATGTGCAGCTAGCAAGTGGTTAGTATCCTTACTACTTGTAGCTATAAGAACCCCGATAAGAACACGCACGAAACGAAGAAGAGGCAGTAACATAGTGTAGAAGTTTGTATCAAATGTATCCATCCGTAAATTACTGCTTTGAACACCACAATAAGTGGCAGGATATGCTGTTTTCTAATCGTTATTTAGATGAAGAGTATTGCTTCTAATATACCGTTAAAAGTAACTGAACTTAGTAATTGTGATATGCTTGTTGTGTTTCAGATGCATGTTCTACGTACTATGCGTACCCCCACAGGGAGTACCTGCAACCAGACTTCGGTCAGACTGCCACAGGGTAGGGCTGCATGTTGTCACATTTATACATAATATGTGAATATATAATATTGCACAACGTGTTAAGATAGGCACGTGGGTAACCATAATTTCTAGTCGAATTATGCAATATTTTCCAAAAGAAGAGAAAATGTAATCAATGACAATTATGTCATTCTACAGGCTGTCATACTAAAAGAAAAGCGTGTAACGTTCCCCGTACATCAATGCCCTCAGGGTGATGTAGCCACACACATGCCATGTTCTAGTACAGCCTAGCTTCTTCAACATTATTAGCTCCTATTGAGTATGTAGTATTTAAGATAATGGTATCTCACTCCCTCCCTGTCTGTCGGTCTCTGGCCCAGTCTCTGTCTCCCTATCCGTCTCTCCTACTCTTCTCCGTCTTTGTCTCCTTCTCCTTATCCGTGTCCCTCTTATCTTAATTTCTTGTAATCATATTGTTAGGTCTTGGACTAATGCTCTTACAGGTACGACATCCGCTGTTGGGTACTCCGCACAGAACTGGGTAATATGAGGGTCCAGTGGGACAGCAAGGGAACCGCAACCGACGTCACAATGTGTGGAAATACTTACATAGAGATCCATGATGGTAAGAATCATATCAGGTGGCATTTAGTGAAATCTCGTCCTCAGGAACAACCATACAAGAACATACAAGGAGCACATGATGGCCCTAGACCCCTAAATTCGATATGGCGACATGGCCATTTCTTAAAATCGACATGGGACATGGCCACACTGGTGACATGGGACATGGAGCATTTCTTAAGTCTGTCATGCGACATTAGCCTTAGTGACATGTCACGGATGTGCATAGCAACCTCAGAAGCCCTAAAATACACTAATCTCACAATAAGATTCCTAAAATTTTCTCAAATGACAAGGTCAAACCCCCTCAAAACACATCACTTTAGGTGTAAATTCCAAATATTTCATAAGATGTAGGTTCTTACCTGTTTCAAACCACTCTTTCATAGGATAATTCCTAAATTTTCCGGAGGCCTGCAGCCTCAAAGAACCCCTTAGTGACACTAGCGACATGGGTTTTCATTAGCGACATGGGACATGGGCATTTATTAAATATTATAAGTAAGATTTAAATGTGATCCCCATGTATCCTCCCTCTGCTGGTCAATATCCTCTCCAGCGCTCAGATGTTGTGAAAAGTGTATGCTCCCATAATTAAGGCTGTGTCTCACGACCTTGAGCCAATGTTTTTGTCTCTGACCGGGTGCCAGCTCTGACCGGGTGCCAGCTCTGACTGGGTGCCAGCTCTGACTGGCCTGTATAATAACGGGTTATTTAGGGCAGATGATGATATAAATGGGCAAATAATTACTAGTTTAAAGAGTTATAACATCCATTAACCTTTTCAGCCAAATTCTATCGTCATCTGCCCTAAATAACCCGTTTTTATTCAGGCCAGTCAGAGCTGGCACCCGGTCAGAGCTGGCACCCGGTCAGAGCTGGCACCCGGTCAGAGATGAAAACATTGGCCCAAGGTCGTGAGACACAGCCTTAAGTTGACCGGGGGTGCACCCTTTGTGATACAATTATAAAATATGGGCCATTTGTAACAGAGTTCCAACTAGATCATCTCTTATCATCATGGAGATTAACAATACCATCTTATTAATTTTTTTACGGATTTCTCACTTGGGTGATTAATCTTATTTATTCTACATGTAATACATCTGGTGTGTGCTGGCGTAATAATCATAACAGTGGTTAGGAAATGATAGTTAGTCTAGTAAAAGTTATAGATTTCCTTCAACAATATCAATTGTGTAGTGAACTGTAACCTCTTCCCCTACACCAGGAGACACGCTGGACTCCCCCAAGCGGGGTCAGTACTGTGACAACAACCCCATCCCACCCCAGGGAGTGATGAGCACTGGTAGCGCCCTCTACATCCGATGGGTCTCAGATGTCAATACACGACCAGCTAACTTCCGCCTCGTCTACATGTCATTATCTTCTAGTAGGTACTTCAATGTTTAAAAAGACGGTGTTGTTCATGGTGATCCTTTACAACTGGCAAGTATTTGGAATCTCAGGCCTTGGAGAGGGTATGTGGTGACATTTTGCAGACAGGCACAGATGGTTCGACTTTTTTTTTTCGCCGCCCCCTCCTTCAAACCCACCACCCCTCTGCAAAATTAATGACCACTCCCTTAGACCCTAGATTCAAAATATGGCCAACCCTAGCATTTTCCCCAAATTTTACAAAATCTAGATTTTACAAAATGTTAGTTAGGAAGAACAAGCTCATAATTACTTCAGTGGCCTAAATAATTATTTGATAATAGATGTCATATCATTTTCAAAGGGGGTGGTGAAATATACCTAGCTATAGCCTGAAGATTATTATATTACATTTGGTTTTTGCAATGCTGCCTATTAGTGATTAGAATAGTTTAACATAGCGATGGTCCTTTTGTCCCCTAGCTCACTGCCCGTTGGTGTTCTCGGCTGCGGATCAGCCTGTGTATCTGTCCAACCCACTGCCGGGGATGACTACCACCTACTACCCCAACTACTTCCGTACCACCGCCAAACCCGCACTCAACAGGCCACAGCCCGTGGAGCCATGTAAAACATGCAAATACGGACCGTAAGTTAAATTCTTTCAAAAACTTTGGGAATACCTAGTAATTTTCAGGACATCCAGAGCAGATATAGCCGAGTCGGTGGACACTTTATTTTGAGAGAGACATGGGTCTGCCTTTTCTTAAAATCAAGAGGGAGGGGGTATTCTGAAATCATGAAATTGAATGTTATCCGTCAGGCCAGAATCTCGTATATTCGATCACATTGCTGCTTCTGGTAACCATCTATCTATCTAACTATATCTATCTATCTATCTATCTATCTATCTATCTATCTATCTATCTATCTATCTATCTCTATCTATCTATCTATTTATTTATATATTTATCTATGCGTTACTGTATTACCAGTAACCAGCAGACCTGTTGGACAGTTGAGACGGAGCGGCCAAATGGCAGGAACTTGGTCAGCGTCAGGTTTGTGGAGCTTCAGGAACGGGACGAGAGGGGGCACTGCAAGTACGACTTCCTGGAGCTGCGTGACGGTACGGCATTTACATCATTATAGCAGAAGTGTCCAAAAATATTCCGTATTTTGTGGAGAAAATAAAAGTAATAAATAAAATACCCTCTTTTACCAAAAATGGTAATGTTCCAGACGTCCGCATTTAAATATGGACGTCCGCATTATACAGAAGTTGATGATCAGAAACAGTTAATGCCAATTCCGTATAATACAGATGTTCGTACTTTGTGGAGGAACAGCATCCTATTAATTCAACCTGATGGATAAATGGATGTGCTGCATGCTTCAAATAAAAAGAATCACATCATTATACATCCATCGGGGTTCTAAAGTATGGCTTTGCAAATAGAATACTAATTGGTATGAGTAGGTTAAATTAGTGTGAAAGGTTTTGCCAGAACAGAAAATTCGCCCCCTCCTTGATCCAACAGCCTCCCACCTGTTCCATCTTCCATAGTCAGCATCGTATGGCATGTGTTTCTACCCGTCTACCTTTACTATCAGGCACGAACTACCTAATAAAAATGCATCTCAGTTAGGGCTCAGGGGGGCAGGGCAGGATCCCGGTCCCCGCACTTTCAAGTCTTCTAGACACCATCCTCGTTAGAGAAAACACAGATAATGGGTCATATTTTCATAACTGCACATGTCAGCGTTTTTCGAAAATAAGGGGTGTTTTTTTCTTACACAATCAGCGTTTTTCAGAAAAAAGGGGTATTTTTTTCAAGTGGAGTTTGGGGTAAAATGATAACCTTTTTACACAACATTACCTATAGTAAGTTAACCATAAAGATCAGGTGGTATCTCTTTGGTATTAATGTGTGCATGTTTATATAGTTATATTTGTTATTGATAATCAGGTGAAAGAAATCTGCGTTTTTGTATAATAAGGGGTACTTTTGGGGCCCCCAAAATCAGCAATTTTATGATAAAAAGGGGTACTTTTTACTCAAAAATACGTGGAAATGGGGTATATTTGAGATCCATTAACGAGGATGGTGTCACGTTTGCACTGGGAGTGTGGGGACCGGGGGCAGGATCCAGAGTGTGCGGAACCCACCCATAGTAGGAAAAGACCACTTTTTCTAATGAAATTCTGATCTGGTCCGACTCTGCGACACACCATTCTCCGCTAGTTTGTTGGTGACCAAATCCCTATCCTCCTCAGTTCAAATCCCTAGATCCGCTCCTACCCCCCGAAACCCCTATCGCAATTCACCCGTTTCATATAGATAATCATGTTTTTGTCTTGGTGCCCAGGTCCGTCCGGGGACGACCCTCTGCTGGCCATGATGTGCGGTAACATGGAGCCCACCAACTTTACCACCACCAGTCGGTGGTTGTTTGTCCGCTTCCAGTCCGACTCAGACATAGAACTCAGAGGCTTCCGTCTGGAGGTCAAGTCTCTGTATGATGGTAGGTACACCTTCACTATGGAGGCATATGGCCTTTTCAATGCGGAACACAATATAAATGAAATCTAGGAATAAAAGACACTCCATACCGGTACTCATTTTTTCAGTTGAGTAAAATTAGGTATTCAATTCCATTCAATGCAAGCACACAAGTACACTAGCAAGATGAACACTACTTATATTCGACATAGTGACAACGTGTTAGTGATATGGGACACCGGTATTTCTTGCACAGTGGTGCAGCAATGTGATGTATCGACCCTTGGTCACCATCATGCATACAGCTTAGGCGAGCGCATATGGTCGGCATGATGCATGAATGCCATGCATGTTTCTCTAGTTAAAGGTAGATTTTGTTTGCAATATTAGTATATTTGTCTAGCTTTGTCAATGTATCTGACCCTACATGTAATGACTATAGCGACAATAATTAATGTGACAATTATGAAATATGCAATACTCATTCATATTACAGTCTCAAATAATGGACTCCCATTTCTTCTTTTATCAGATGAATGTAATGTAGTAGCTGCACAGAACTATGGCAACATCCTTCGGTCTCCTTATCCCGACTCTTACCCACCGTGAGTATCATGTGTTTTACACTCTCACAGCTAACGTTTAGGAGGGTAAGGTAGAGTGTAGGATACTGTGGAGTTCTACCATTGTTTTAGTACTGCCCCTGTGAGATGTCTAGTGAACTATGTTGAATATTTGACGACGCGCGAAAATATGTTACCGCCTAACCAGCGTCCACTTTACTTCCGTTTATCAATAAATATGACGTCCCTCTTCATGGCGTCCGTTCTACAGGCAAAATGGAGTCAGATATTTTCTCAGTCTAGATCCAAGCTGACCATGCCCAGTCAGCATTGGTTACTGGGGCCCATACAGGTCTAAAGGTGGGCCGTTAGGTGGGAACCACGTCCCTTAGTCCATATGGGACCCACCACATTTTTGTCCTGGGCTATCTGCTGGGACCAAGATGGGCTTGCCCAGATTTTGATTAAGCTTATCCACATGGGCTTAGGGCGGGGCCCATGTTGGCTTTTTTTCTTTGGGGGGGGGGGGGGGGGAGGGGGAGGGGGGGTCATATAGGGATGTAATCTCTATTGTAGTTTTTTGCTATCATTTGATATCCCGATGTTATAGCCCGTGTTCCAACTAAGTTGGTTCCTCCTGGTAGGAATCTCTTACTCTACCATTTAGAGGGTAGAGAAATGCATCCTTTAGCCGACTTACTTTTGGGCTGGACTTTTCTTAACATGTGTGATGCAGCTAGCAGGCAGGCAGCCTGTGTGTGAGAGCTCAGTCAGTGACAGGATTATATGTTGTTATTACATTCAGGTAACAGGTGTTTGTATCAGGGTGCTGGTTGTTTCCATGTTCATGTTCAGAATGGGGTTAATAAAGCATGGCATTCCAAGAATCTATTATGAAATCTGTTATATTTCCAACCATTCTGGAATTATTGAGAAACCATAAATTGTTGTAATCCAATTATAAAAAGGTCTGTGGAACATTAATGTGGGATCACTTTCAACGAGGACATCTAGTGGTTTGTTCAAGAACATGACTTGCCCACTTGACCCAGGTCCAGCCCAGATGAATCCCATCCATGAGAGCGAATGGGATTTGAAAAAAAGCCATGAAAGTTAAGTTGATGGCCTGAGCCCAGAAAATTAGATGGCGGGCTAACCCAAATGGGACCCATCTTACAGTACATTCAAAGCCCATATAACGCCCACTTTTCCTTAAGCCCACTTTGCCCAAGTCCATCCCAAGTGAAACCCATCTTGATATAACAACATCGCCACTTTACTTAAAAACTTTAATATCACTTCTAACAGACA
Source organism: Harmothoe impar (assembly GCA_947462335.1). Classification (NCBI taxonomy): domain Eukaryota; kingdom Metazoa; phylum Annelida; class Polychaeta; order Phyllodocida; family Polynoidae; genus Harmothoe; species Harmothoe impar. The sequence goes on along the minus strand of OX381714.1, from coordinate 27,913,268 downwards.
CAAATTAAAGTATTCCAAATGTAGTTAAATGATTATATTTGAAGTTTGGTCTGTGGGCTGAGCCCAGCTGGGGCCCGCCTAGTAGCCCAGGTTTACTCCCATAGAAATCCCAAGGAAGTCTAGCCCACATTAACTAGATCCAGCCCGGGCAAAACCCACTTTGATACAAAGCCATGAAAGTACTTTAACTTATAATTTCTAAGAACAACCAAAGATGAGTATGTACAACATATTTTAGGAAAAAATTGTTGGTGGGCTTGGCCCATCTGGAATCTTACTGGTAGCCCTGGACAAAAATGAGGAAAACCCAGATATGGGCAAACCCAGCAGGCCCAAGTAAAACACAAATGGGCCCCAGGGACCAATGTTATCTGGGCACCGACGTTTACAAACTATTTTCTGTTTCAGGTTATGCGCATGATTACTTGTGTCTCAATATAATGTGCATCAGTTAAATGGTGTTTCAATAATCTCACTTTGATTTAATTAGTACCACTACCATTCTATTTGTCCTATTGTGTTTTGAGATATAAATACTTGAAACATGGTGCTCTTTTTTGAGGGCCTCCAGAAGTGATGACACATGCAGTTGCATCATGTCAAATCTCCAGTATGGAAGTAATCAACAAAAACACTCAAGCAACCAGACTGTGATTGGTCTTAGACCTGGGTGAATCTGATTAACTTCAGAACTTGGAATATACTTTCGGGAGAAGAGCTATTTATTAGCCATATTCTTTGAACCCTCAATGGTCAAGGCTATTGAAGTTTGTATCCCAACTAGGGTGATGGAAATTGACCTCCAACAATAATTAACTGAAACCCCTAAATATGTACTTCTCTTCTGAATTGGATATATAATTATGTTACCAAGGGTCTAAATGTAAGATAATGTAATAAAACACATATCTACAGCTTTGTTTGAGAAACCCCAACCATGGGCCACCATCTGAGATGCTACCACCTGTATAAAATCTGAAGCACTAATGTGTGCATCATGTGTTAATCACTATATTTTTGACTAATCAGTCAATGATAATTTTCCTATTGAACTGGGATTCCTCTATAGAAATATTGCTCACAGGGATTTAATACTTTCACACATGACTCATAACATTACCATGCTTATCCTTATGCTTGACGTGGTCACCATAACAGTTTTAACCATCTTTAAAACACAGACAAACATGTGCTAAAATGCCCCAGAATGCACGATTTCAGGCCTTATTCTTCAACATCATTGCTTAGGTCATCTCCTTTGCTACAATACTCCGTTCTGTGTTTGCCATCTAGGGGACTCAGACCCATTTATGTTATGAACTTGACATAAGAATGTATGAAATTCATTCAGTTGTATACTCAATTTCATTGAATTTCCATGGGGGATACCCTTTCTTCTGCACGTCCTTCCGACGCTTGTCCATCCTCAGCTACAACCAGTCCTGTATTAGCTCCATGGTGTTCAGATCTGTTACACCATTTTATTATTATATAATTTCATTCATTTCTACCTTCTTTGTCTCGTTTATGCAGGAACACACACAGGTGTTGGACAATTAAATCTCCATCCAATCAGCAACCCATCAAAATTACCGCAATACTGAGTAATCTCGACACTGATGATGTCATAGAATTCTATGATGGTAAGTAGGACTTTATTAACCTTCTGCATGGCTTAGGGTAAATGTGGGTAATATCGCGCCCCTAGTGACGATATTACCCAAATATTCTAAATTTTGGTAATCTGCTGCCATTAAAAAACTTTTTTTTGTGATTCTTCAAAAGAAATATTTATAATAAAAGAAAAACGAGACAAAAATGTATACCAAGAGCAACCCCCTGTAGCTTAAGCAGGGACCTAAAAGTGACTAAATGTTTGGGTTATATCGTTGTACTTGTTGTTATATCGCTCACAGCATTGTGTTATATCGCTCACAGCATTGATATACAGTGTATTTTATCCTTTGGCTATATCCGCATTACTGTTTTCACACCTAAAAGCGTGAAAACAGGGTGCTTTACCCCACATGCTGTCACACCTGCATGGTGAGGGACAGCATTCCCAAAATGATACATGTTATAGATGAGATATATGGCTACCCTGTAAGACTGGTCTACTTATATCATTATGATTTATTATATATTTTTTTATTTTATGAAAAGTGAGCGATATAACAACATGCCTGAGCGATATTAGCTCTATGGGAATTAGTATAGAAAATGCAGATATAGAAAGATTAAGAAATTTTGATTTTTAAATGTTTTTGTTCATATCTAGCTCATAACATACATATATGGACCAGAAACACGAAATACATTGAACTGATATGACATATACTGTGGCTAACAACTAAAAAAAAATTCAAGAAAATATTGAAAAATGTGCCTTTTAGGGGGGGTGCGCGATATTACCACATGAGCGATATTACCCACATGACCTTTGTGCACATTACTCTGTACTCGTATGGTCCTTGTGCACGTAACTTCTCACCTGATATGGGTTTCTCCACATGATATGGGTGTCCGTAAGACAGAAAAAGGGTCCGTCCATATGATATAAATGTATATTATACTGTATATATACACATTTATATCATACAGACCCTTTTTCTGTCATACGGACCCTCCCTATTATGTGGAGCGCTGAATGTCGCCCCGCTCCTGATAATACTTAAAGGTAGAAGCCAGGGTCTATGCATACGGCACCTGGTGGCAAAAAAATGAAACTACCTATAATCATGATAAAAGCATATTTCTATCTTGTATGATTATGTCCAATCTCACCTTTACTAACCCTTAATATGCCATATCATAGTGTTCTACACAACTTATCACTGCTTTTCATTGTTGCTAAAAGATGTGCGCTACTCTATTATAAGCGTTTGGACCAACTAGAAAATATTTGAATAATTGCCAAACTGTATCCATTCATCAATGAATCACTATTATTTTGATAGTAAAATGTATCACATGATCTTATGTACAGATGGCTATGGTTTTGGTTAAAAATTGTTGGCAATTTTATTTTCTGTGTTGCAAAATGCAGAAAAAATAGCATTTTCTAGATTTATGTTTTTCTCCTAAATTGGTCATGGCTCTTCAGTTTCACCTATGACAACTAATTTCTTTGGATGGATTGTGCTACTAATGATCTCTTCTAAACATCTGAGAAGTTTGGTTGAGATATTATTGGTCAATTTTTCAAAAAGTTAAAAAATATTGAAAAAATAGGGATTTTCCATAGCCGGCTATTGTTAAGGATGTCCTTTCTTCAATTGCCAATATATCAAAATCTAGCACTATGAAGTATTGATTTTTTTGCTTTTATTATATCATTATGTATCAATCTAATAAAGTCCCAAGTGATTAAGAGAAATTGTTGGTAGATCAAATTTGACCGAACCCTGGCTTCTACCTTTAAGCCCAGACACAGGTCTATACGTGAGACCTTGCGATCTTTTGAATGTTTTCTTCTGGTACATTTCACTGCATTTCGCTACGTTTCACTACATTTCGCGCCATTGTTGCTTTGAGGATCGCTAGGAGCAGGGCAAACCTCAAGGCGACACTGCCATGAAATGTAGCGATATGTATAGCGTAATCCCGGGAGCGTAATGCAATGAAATGCAGCAACATGTAGCGAAACGTGGAAGAACAAAGTATTAAAAAGAACGCCACTTTCCACAGGTATGGGTATCGACCCCTAAAATCGACATGGCGACATGGCTATTTCTTAAAATCGACATGGCGACATGGCTATTTAATAAAATCGACATGGGACATGGCCATTTAAGTGACATGTGACATGGCCATTTCTTAAAATCGACATGTGACATGGGGCTTAGTGACATGAATAAAAAAATTCTCATTTAGTGTAAAGCATGCTACCCAACTCTTTCTCCAAATTCCGTCCTTGTGGGTAGTCAAATTTAAAATATTTCCTGGGGCCTACGGCCCCAAGAGCCCAATTGTATCAATTACGGTGCCCCTACATTTTCCCCTTAGTGACACTAGTGACATGGCTTTTTCCTTAGTGACATGTGACATAGCCATTTCTTAAAATCGACATGCGACATGGGGATCCCCCACCCCCATCTACCCCCCCCCCCCCCCCCCCCCACACAGGTACCTGTGTCACCCTAGCGGAGCCCGAGCTTAGGAGCGACACTGTCGTGAAATGCAGTGAAATGCAGCTAGATTAAGTGAAATGCATCAGAAAAAAATCATTAAAAAGATCGCCACTCCATTTAGTATGTTATGGGCAGTTGAGCGGTGCAGTGTTTCCGTGCGATTATTTACTGTGACAGTTACTTTTTTTCTTAGGCTTAGGATTTAATAGGCGGGATAGGGTTAGGGTTAGGGTTGGGGTTGGGGTTGGGGTTGGGGTTGGGGTTGGGGTTGGGATTGGGATTGGGGTTGGGGTTGGGGTTAGGATTAGGTTTCCCCCTATGACACCGATCTATCATAGGGTCCATTGGTTGGGGGGGGGGGGATGGCGACCTCTAAGTTCAACTTCAGGTACTAAAGTTAAGACATATAAGATCATCTTATAGATAGTCTTATTATTAAGATAACGCGCTAAACGTTTGTCTTCTCATCTGGGAGAGCTATCCCGTGCGTGCATTTGAATACAATGCTGAATCTTGAACGTAATATTTTCACATGCATGATGTTGTTTACCTTGAATTGTTAACTTCTTCAGAATAATACTATCTGACTGTCTGATTCTCTAATCAGGTCCTACCAGTGAGTCTGCACTGCTACAGAAGTTTGACTTCCACACTAAGACGGGTGCTGAGGTGATTAGTACAGCCAGTGCCCTGACGGTCGTAGTACGCACGGGGCCACAGACCAACAGTAGGGGGCGCTTCGACCTCAGGTACTCATGGATCTATGCAGGTCAGTTGTGTTAATATTAGGAGATTTAAATTAAATTTCTCATCATGGATTCCCCATTCGACTTTTTCAAGATGGGCTATTAGGTTTGTACTTTCTGCAGAAATTATATTTCTGAAATGAATATGCTAATGATTAACATAATTATGTTAAAACCGGATGACGAGGTGATCTTGATATATTGAACATGATAGTAAAAGGTAGGTAAATTGATGGTGAAGGGAACCTGACTGATTATCTCATAATGGGATTCTGCTTAGCAGCACTGTTTGCAGCCTTAGGAACTCAAAGTTCTTTTAAGTGTCCACTCATCCATAAAGTTTAAAAGGAACATAAATTAAATAACATATTGCCTTTATACATGCTATTCTAAGCAGCAAGTCCATGTATGATAATGAACCATTATGATGTTTGAAATTGATACCCGAGTATAGTTCTCATCAGAGTGATTCTGTTGAATACTAGGATCCTTGGTCTTACGTAATAACGTATAGTCTCCTAAATTATATGGCTAGTAAGAGCTAATCCATATCAGCCTCATGTGTCTTTACTCCTCTCTTAAAACAGGATCCAGTGAGTTATTATAGTTTGTAACCTTTGTATACACGGGACATAATCCAGGGTAGCCTGAATTGTTGTGGCTTTGAGCGTCTTGCGCCTTACTTTTAGCGCTATTGTATGCAACAAGGGATTAACTGATCAAGGTGCCTTGACAAAAAGCATATCTCCCTTAGTCTCATAAAGCATATCTCCCATAGTCTTGGGCATATCTCCCAGAGTCTTAAAACGCTACCCCTTAACTTTCTGAGACACATCTAAGCATATCTCCCGTAGTCTTAGGGATAGCGTAGTTTTAAAATGCTACCTCGTAACTTTCTGAGACCCCTCTGATGCTCTACGATGAAATATGGTGAATAGTCTTAAACATAAATTTGTTCCATTACAGTTGTGTTATTAGTTTAACGAAGAAAGGGAAAGGAACATAATGGGGGTTGGGGCAGAGCAACTACTATCCCTTTTATTGGGAGAGATTTCATCATGCCATCTAGAGGGATAGAGCAGTAAGACTACTTGAGATATGCTGTTTGAGACTACTTGAGATATGCTGTGTGTCATGGCACCTTTTTCAGTGAGTCCCAGCGTGCCTGTTATAGTTTAAGCTCCATTTGTTCAGCATGACTGTACAACTGTGCATATTTGCCTACTTCCAAGGTTTAGTAGGCTGTGTCTCACGAAGTTGGGCCAATGTTTTTGTCTCTGTCCGGGTGCCGTCTCTGACCAGATGCCGTCTCTGTCCAAGTGCCATCTCTGACCGGACGTCACTTTGGGAGTTCAGCTACCTTCTACCAACAGCAGGAGGCTAATTATAATCATAACAACTGCCATATAAGTTTTTACAAATCCTTATATATAAAAGTATAGGTTAGAAAATAAAATGAAACTTTTTCTGACATCAGGTCAGAGACGGCACCCGGTCAGAGACGGTGCACTCAGAAAAGTGAGCGTCACTGTCCCTGAAAGCACTCTCACCTGAAAGTCAGGCACTTCTGGCGACAGTGACGCTCACTTTTCTGAGGGTGCAGAGACAAAAACATTGGCCCAAGTTCATGAGAGACAGCCAGTAAGCTTACCTAGCCTGGCTGCGCTCTTACTAAGGCCTTTGCTATTTAGGCCTATATCCTTAAGGCGCTGATGCAGAGAAGCAATGACAAATGTGACAAATGTGGGGAAGCAGCCAAGGCACCCCTCCAGATGTCAAACCATGGGGAAATATCTAAAGAAAGAATGAGGAAATGAGAACCATTTTGATGCCGATTTTTCAATTCCATCTCATCTGTTGATTATAAATACAGTTTACCATAAAGAAGTTATGATAAGTTCCACTATTTGAATGATTTCAAAGGCAATCATTCTGCATACGCTCCATTATGTATATCTGCATCCACATTCAGATTCAGATTTATTATAAATGTGTATCAAACAATCATTTACTTTGGTTTCAGGAATGTGCAACTACCTCCCCATAAGTGAGACAGCCACATACCTCACAACAAGGAACTATGGCACTAAGGACTATACAAGGTAAGTAAGGTTATTCGTTTATAACATGTTCTATGAAATAGTAGTACATGTACTTATAATCAAAACCTGGAATGCAGCCAACCATGTAGGAATATTACTACAGCATTCTTTTTGAAAGGTCAAGCAATTTTCCATCTCCGAAATCGATACCCATTCATGTTAACTATATACATCATTTATTTCTAAATTGAAAATCAGACGGGAGGGGACATAAAATAGGATATAGAGTTCAACCTTACTCTCTTACACCTGTGTTAATGACCTGTGTTAATGTTACCTTGACTCGGTTTCAGTAATGACTACGGCTGCTGGGTGCTTACTGTCCTCGACCCCCAGCACACTGTAGAGCTGTATGCAGAAGTCTTCCACCTTGAACAAGATTCTAGGTGTTCTGCAGACTACCTAGAGATTTATGATGGTAGGGAATCATCTTAGCACGTCTTAATCAGCCAAATTGCCAGTACATATATAAGCTAGCATAGTACAAACAAAGAAGACTAAACTAAAATATAACAGGGGAAGAGCAATGTCAACGTTTCTCAGTTCATTAATACACATTTCTCTGAATATTGACATTCCCCCAATTAGCCAAGCTTAAACAACCATGATCGCTTCTAAGACTACAGTGTTTTGTAAATTTTGTTCACCATTTTCTTCATGGGAAAACATTTTGATGATATTTGACAAATTCTTTTTTTTTGCAGGACCTAAAAAGACAGACGAGAAGCTGCTACACCGATGGTGTGGTCAGCTCAGTGGTCAGTTGATAGGTCGGTCATCGGGGCGAAGTCTTTACGTGGTCTTTACGAGTAACAACAAAGACCAATACCCAGGGTTTAAACTCAAGGTCATGAGTAAGGTCACTGACAGTTCAATGACTGGTAAGTGTAATTTCGGATTTTTACTCTCCTTTTTGAAAAAAAAAGAAAAAAGAGGAGATTTGAAAACAATAATTGTCAATGGATTTTGTTTGCCTCAGCAAAAAGCAATGAAGAATAATGATTTGCTCTTTGGCAATAGGCAATGGTGGGGAAGTATTGTCAGAGTGTACTGCATTTCTTTAAAAATGTTGTTTACTCCACTTTTATCCCGCATATGATATTAAATATTGTTAAGGAGTTGCCAAGAGATAACATTATCGTCTCACCACTGATCAGTTAGTATAATGGTCCATAATGATCCCATCAATTTCCCAGAATAAATAGTATACTAGTATCTAGTGTTACATTATGTCTTTGCCTTTTAACCTTAGCCTCGGAACCTCAGGGTAAGCTGTCAGGACTTTTTCCATCAAGTTCATTAAAACACATGTCTCTAATTAGACACACATTAATAATCATCATTCCAGGTGTTCACCAAATAGATGTATGGGTGTTACATTCACAAATGACACTGGGAACATTCACAAATGATATCAAAGATTTGTCGGAACTCTCCCATGCACCCTTGCCAGTTTTTTGGCAGGTTTTTATGTAACTTTATAGAAAGGAGGGTGGGCGGCTCATCGTTTCAATGAATCACCCCACATCCCTCAAGGACCCAAAGAGTTCCACCCTTCCAGCTTGTTGGTTGGAGAATTATTAGGGATTCTAGACAGAAAAAAAACATGAAATAATGATTCAATGTCTTTTTGAATAAATGTTACAAATTTCCACCATTGTAAGGCCAAAAAAAAAAAAAGTTGTGTTCAGGTAACATGGCTGAAAAAAAATAGAGTAGGTAGGTCGATTTTTTTTTTTTTACCAAATATTTTTAAGGATTTTTGGACAAAATTCCCCCTATTTTCATATAATTTTCGGAAAAAAGAAAATTTCAGTAAAAAAAAGTTTTTTTGGTAGAAAAAACACAAAAATGTCTTCCAAAAATAAAAAAAAATTAAAAAAAATAAAAAAATTGGGTAGGGCCAAAAAAATAGGGTCGCTAGGGATATCTGAACACAACTTATTTTTTTTGGCCTAATGAAACGGCCCAGTTCCACCATTTAATTAGTCTATTCAAGTGCTACCTTTCGGACTACGCCCCCCACATCATGATGTCATTTCTGAATGTTCCCTGGGGGACAGAGGTACTAATGATCGTTCAGAGTATTTTAATTAACAATGATATAGACCTCAATGTTATCTTGATAGTTTATCTAACCCATTTGCACACTGTGTGTTGATGGTTAAAAATGAATAGAAACGTATTTTATACTGTTTCTGGTTAAACTCCCAGTGTCCAATGCTCCTAATACTGGACCTGGCAGGGGTTATTTAAAAACTAATCTCTTGGGTCCGACTGGAATAACACATATTCTAAACCACATTTTGACGCTAATTGATGTCTAACACCTTTAACAATTATATATATATATATACATATATATATATACTATATATATATATATATATATATATATATATATATATATATATATATATATATATATATATATAATAAATAAATATAAATGCAATCATACATCAGATGGAGGATGTGTTAGCATGGGTTTTTATGTGTGCACATCTTTTATTCACGTTTGTGACCACCATTTTCCTACATTTCTTCTAAAATCCTCTTCTTTTTTGGGGGATAAGCTTCCAGAAAAGAGTATTTTGTTTTGAATGTGCAGTTCTTGCTCCTCTATGAGTTTTAGCTACCACATACTTATTAATATCATAACATGTGCATCTTATTCTCTACTTTCAGGAGGTAATTCTGCACTCCTCAATGACAGAATTGTCATCCTTGTCCCTGTTATCTGCCTGGTGGTTATTGTTCTCATCATCGTCATCATCGTTGTCGTGTGTTGGGGCAGAAAGCGTTCAATAGCCGCCCAGTCAGCTACGCCCGCTCCTGTTGTTGTTTACACCAACCAACCACCAGCCTACACAGGACCGACTGCAGAGAATGGTGCTGTTGGAAGAGCTCCACCTGATGAACACAAGGTTGCTCTTCCAGATGATTTTGAAACAGAGTCTTTACCACCACCGACACCGCGAGTGACGGCAGATACTTCAACACTTTTGTAGAGTGGGATCAATAAAGGTGTGTTAAAGAAAATGCACTATAGGAAAAATGTGAAAATGGCTATCTCAATGGCCGGCTCAGTGGCAATGTAGATACACAAATTCCAGAAGAATGGAAAATTATTTCATTTTCATACTTATGACTGATATTTTAGAAACTGTGATCTAAAGATAATTTACCCAGTGATTATTACCTATTACAACTTAAGCTTTTTTACATTAAAGTCTGATGTAGTATTTGTAATATCATCCTTAAGTAACTGATACTTAATCCTCAGACGAATCCCAAGAGGTGCTCACGTGATGATCCTTTATATTCTAAGTTCTGTTAAAGATGGTATTTTTATTTATATAGATGGGTATTATCTCAGAGTAGCTATAAACTAGATCCAGCAAGGATCTCAATCTTAGAAGAGCATTCTGTGACATTCGTTGACAGTAAATCTTTTAGTATTTCCTCTTATATGTGCAATAATGATAGGGTCTGGAAAAAAAACTAATCCAACCTGGTAAATGTCTGACATTGACAAGCCACGCCACTTACTACAGTAAGTGTCCATATTATTAGTTGAAGGCACAGCTGATGGCTCAGTCTCATGAGTTTGTAACATTTCAAACGTCTTTGACCGGTGCCGTCTTTGACCGGTGCCGTCTTTGACCGGTGCCGTCTTTGACCGGTGCCGTCTTTGACCGGTGCCGTCTTTGACCGGTGCCGTCTTTGACCGGTGCCGTCTTTGACCGGGTATGTGATTAAAATGAAGAAAAAAGTAGTGTATAGTAAAGAAATGGGTAAATTTTTTGTGTAATATGTTATAATACATCATTTCGAGGCATTATTTAAAATTGATATATTTCATATATTTATGTTACTGGCTCAGTCTCATGAGTTTGTAACAGTTGAAACGTCTTTGACAGGCGTCGTCTTTGACCAGTGACGTCTTTGACCGGCTGAAGAAAAAAGCCCAAAAGGAACCCTTAATATGTGCATTAAAATTATTTTTTTTAAATGGGTAAAACAACCATAGACTGTTTATTACATGAAGAAGTTTAAGCTTAAATTTCTTTACTATATACTACTTTTTTCTTCATTTTAATCACATACCCGGTCAAAGACGGCACCGGTCAAAGACGGCACCGGTCAAAGACGGCACCAGTCAAAGACGTTTGAAATGTTACAAACTCATGAGACTGAGCCTGATGAGTATTTGCCAGGCTAGAAGTAGATAAAAAGGGTGGTCCTGGTAATAATACCAGTAGGCAACCCAGATTGGCCTCCTATGTTAATAGTCTACATTGAAGATATTATTTGTCACAGACAGAGGAAATAACATGTCAATGTAGTGAGAGTATGATGATGATAATGATGATGAAGGTCTAACCCACCACTCTATAGCATAACATTGGGGATAAAAATATAACTGTCTCATAACCATGACCATCCAACCCAGTGCTTTGTTATGCTTCTATAGATATTATGCAGAGGACCACAATAAATGTAAACGTTGAGTAGATTCAATGCACAAGATGGGTAATGTTAGACTTACTCAAGTCAGGTTGGGTCCGTCTACTCAGACCTCTTTGTCTTACCCCCACTCCTCCTCTCGACCACTGTTCCATAGACAGGGAAAGTAGGCGGCCTAGGGTTATAACCTATTTTTCTGTTTGCTTGATTATACAACTCAATACCTGTGGAGTTACGTAAAATGAAAAAAAAACATGGAAAATCCGTAACCTTATTGAGACATGTAGGATATATATGTAGGAATCAAATGCTTTCTGTCCTTAAATGTTGCCATAGAGTCATATAGTATGTAGCGGCGCTGGTTCGTCAACTTGTAAGATAACACTACACATGTGGATATAATGTAAACAGTGCATTGACAGTGACAGGCCTAGGGATTAACTTAATAAGAGCTTGGTTGACGAAAACACCAATTGTTGCGGAGTAACTAGCAGAGGGTCACTGTTGTATGTTGCCTATATTTCAGTAGTATGTCCTTTGTTGTCACATGTATGATCTTTTTTCATAATCCGAGTAATATATACATATTCTAAGAGAGAGAAACTGACAAGGAAAATGAACTTAAGCCAGGTGTCAAAGACACTTGGCCCAAACTGACCACTCACCACTGACTATATATTAGCCACTGCATGAGGTGCTACTCCAATGACTATCATATGACTATCAAACATTTACTATCTTTACCCATGTTAAATTTGATCATCCACCATGTCCATCAAGAATAGTGCTTCATGGTAGTCTACGTTATTTGTCTACCTGATAGCTAAACGTTTTGTGTTAACAAGACTGCAGCAGTGGAGGTTGGCTTACTATATTGCCTTCCTATTTCCAACTTGAAGCTAAATATAGATCTTTTCTAGAAACTGCCACTGATGGGGGACGTACAGTGCTCTTTGTAATTGAATCCTACTAAAACCAGGACTTTCTGTACGTAAGCAATCCTTTCCAAGTAAGAGAAAATACATAAAATGTGTTTGTTAAAAATAAACAATCACTACAACAATATTGTTGTACTTAAATAATGCTATCTTTAATTCCTTCATCTCTTTGACAATATTTCTGTGGTCTTGTATTATGATTGTTTCTGTATCAACATGAAGAGGAACCTCAAGACTACATACGCCTAGAAGTTAGTCAGGTCATATAGTGTTTTTTTCCCCTAAATTATTTAAAAAGAAATGGCTGGTTGATCACTTTACGTTAATCTACTATGAGTATCACATCAGAATTGTGTTTCCTTAATGACTAATATAACTGAGTTTTAGAAAATCACCATGTAAATAAAATACATTATAAATTCAATAATATTGTATCTTTGCAAACTGAACACAACAATTACAATGGGGAATAACCTCATCTTGAACAGATCAAGTGCTGTCAGTGTACAATATGAACATGTGTATTAGGAATATAACCTATCATTTGAAACATGAATATTATATATATATATATATATATATATATATATATATATATATATATATATATATATATATATATATATATATATATATATATATATAATACAGATACAGATTTATCTATCAAACAGATACTCTACAAACAAAGTCATCACATTTTCTTCATAATATTTGAAATAGTAGTAACTCCCTATAGAAGGGAATCATGAGACTTTAAAACTTTAGAATTCAATTTCATATTAGTTGTAAACAACGATAGGTCAATATCACAAGCAAGCAGCTAACATGCTAGTTAACTCCTTCTTGCAGATCACAATACATGTACTAATGACTTCTCTGTATGTATAGCCAGCTGTCAGTATGCTTTGGCTGTGGGGCATTTTTTAGCCCATTGGCATGAACCAGTGACTATGTACATCACATTATACTCCAAACCCTGAACCCTCACATGTGTTAATAGGGCACCACATCATTTCACATGCTTCCCTTATATACTTTACATTCAGGTTAACATCATTTAGAATATGGGACCAACATTTCTCTTTGTATCCGAGGTAGGTAATTAAACATAAGACCAGTTTACCCATATGAGGATGTCTCTGGCTGATGTCGGAAACAACTACGTGAGTTGAATTGGTCCAACATCCTAATCAATGTTGGGCGTTATTCTAACATTGCCCTGAAGGCCGTTTTGGGTTAATATTAACACAATGAGGAATGCAGATCTCAGTCAATATAAGATGTATCTTTAAAGCACCATGTTTACTTTTACATCCACTAACATAGTAACAATGATAACGTACACTAAGCCCAAGGTACAGCATAGACTGGTACAAAGCATAATGGAGATTTGGTAGGCCTTTTTTGATTATACATGTACCATTATAATGAGATTCATTAAAGATCAAGGATGAGACTTGTTGAATTGGATTAGCAACCATAAGAATAAGCAGCCATACAAACGACATACCACATGAAATAGTAATTTTCCGCAGATGCGCAAACATTTCTCACGCCACTCCCCTTCCTTACAAGGTCATTTGCAAGCACCCTTTCATGTATAGTAATGTTATAAATGTGGGGGCACAAATTAGCAGTACAAGAAGCAAGGCATTGTAATATTGCATGGCCGATGTTAGGCCAAAGGAAGGGCCAATTTTATAATAGCACAATTGATTCGCAAGATGTTTGAGACATTTGAGTATCAGAAAGAAAAACGGATTCCTACAAAAGGCAAATGTGAATGCTACTGTCCTCCCACATGGTCTTGCTTTAGGGTTACTCAAGTGCACTAGTTGTGAGGCACATATTGCATGAGTGGACCAAGGCACGGGGATTTTACTTTTAATACCAAGGGATATAAATGGTATACATATTTATGGTTTATGTCATATTACTACCGTTGTACGAATCGTTACATACATGTAATATGGTTACAGACATATAGACATAGCCTCTGTCATTCAGTATCTCAATCTTTCTATAAAGAATGTGGATTTCACACGTTATGCCCCACTACCTAAAATTGAATTGTACGGGTCTAACCAATGTTCCATTGGTAAGTCTCCTGATGGACTGTTACTTAGTTCACAATTCTCCCTCATGGGGGAAGTCTACCTCACCTGCCAAGTTACATTTACCTCCGCCAGTGCCACGCAGGACTACCTACAGGGTGCCTGATCCTGAGCCTATTATTAATCTTTTGTATTTCTGTGTGTAATCCCACCTCTCCATTAAGTAGTTTTACCTTTCATCCAGTACCTTCATACTATATGTTATGTTCCAGATATCATCTAAATATGATACTACCCCTAGTTAATCTATTGAATAACTTTATACTCACACCACTTCATATAGTAGCACTTAAGTCCCAAATAGAACTCAAACTTGTAGTCATTCAAGTTTAAAGTCATAAATCAGGGTGAATAAAAGCCACCCCAACCATGCCCCCACCAAGCCCATTGTTACAAGCACAAGCCCACCCCTATAAGTGATGACATGAGTCTCTCAAAACTCTCTCTGTTGATATCATTGTTTTGATGACTGCAGTGATGCCACTCGACGCTCTTCTAATTTGCGCACAATGGGTTCACAGCTGAAGACAAAGGAGCAGAGCGTCATTAGCATAGCGCACACGGAAAAGGAAGCGATGCAGTTACCCGTCACATCCCGTAAGTAACCTGCAATAAAGATGGAAAGAATTATGTGATAGGGTACAATTACTGGCATATCAAACATGTAGGTACACCCTAAACCAAGGCATAAACTTGGTGACAGTCCAGGACACATACAGTAGTAGTTCATTAAGGTAATCTTAGCCCAAAGCTAATCATGTTTAATTTTAATCATGAATGTTGAAACCATATCAGTTGAAACATCTTTCTACAAGGCTATACACCAGTATCTAATCTACAAATGTTTTCTCTGTAAGGGGATAACTTACCTAGCATTATGGGCATGGGCATGTTGATAAACCCCATCACCATGAGGGTCATTCCAAAACCCTTCGGAGTCTTCTCGAGGCCGATAAAGTCAATCAGCACAACAAGGAACAGAGCGGCATAGAATCCACCCATTATTCCTACTATACTGACATACACTATAAGTGCTGGGAAGGCTGAGAGATGTGGGGCTACAAAAGATGAGAGCCCAGTAATGAGAATAGTGATGGCCATTATCTTGTGTCGCTTTATGTAGCCAAGGTCTGCAAACCATCCACCCACCACCCGGCTGAATAGATCGCAGAATCCTCCAATGGAGATAAGGAGAGCAGCACGCTGACGATCATACCCAAGGTCCTCCGCCATCGCGGGGATGAACATATATAGGTTAACAAATCCAGTATTCCCCAAGCCAACCCCGACAATGTACATCAGAAAGAGGCGGTTTCTGAAAAGTGGCCAGTCAAAGAGGGACTCCTTCTTGGAAATACTACCCTTTTTGATACAGCAAACACAGAAGGACACTTTAAGTACATCCAGAAAACTGACATTCTTTCTTTGTGTCCCTTCATCAACCTCTACTTGGGTGGCACCCTCTGTGGGGGGCTGTTGCTGCATGCAGGCAGCATCCTGTAAATCTGAGGGGTAGGGTATGAAGCACAGAGACCCAGTACTTGTGTACTTTGGGTTCGAGTACTGGTCTGTGCCATTCTGCAATGCGCTATCAGCACTATGCTTGTTCCCTGTAGCTAAATCCTCCTGACAATGCACTAAAACTCCATTACTGGGATTTTCGTTGGAGTTCAACATGGGCTCTGACTCCTGAGTTGCATTCATCCCATTGCAGCTACCACCATGACTGACTTCGATCTGAGGAATCCCATTTTCTACAATTTCACTGAGAATTGTTTGTGACTCTGGCAGTCCCTGCCTCACTGCTGACTCGGATTTTCCTGATTCTGTCCTCGTATAAAAGGATAATGGCCTGAACAGCATGGCTCCGGCCACTACATGCAGTATGATGGCTGAGTAGATGAAGAGAGCACCCCTCCATGTGTACTCGTCAATGAGTTTACGTAGCAGCAGGGGGATGAGCAGCTGACCGATACTTCCCCCAGCGACAGCTATACCACTGGCCAGAGAGCGCCGAGCCCGGAAGTACTGGCCAATGACCACGTTGGATGGCCCAAAGACAAAACCATAACCGATTCCTAGGGAATACAGAAAGAAATCATATCAAATGTTTTTCTTTTTTTCCATGTAGTTACATGGTTTTCCACTGGTGGACAAATATAATAAAGATAGGCAAACGGTAACAAAATTAGTCACAGTAGGCCTATATTAAGAAATGAGACACAAGACGTAAGGTCTTATGATAAGTATATTAAACATGGATAGATGACTATTTTTTAGCGAAATCACCATCGAAAATGAAAATACAAACGTACTGTTGACGAGCGCTAACAGAATTATATACTAACCTGTCAGAATTCCAAATGAAAAGATGACCATGGTCATACTAGCAGCAAAGCTGGTGACAAAGGCGGCGAGCGACATGAAGACACCTCCCGTCACCACCACCACACGGTTTGTGTAACGCTCCCCAAGAGCCGTACCAATCGGAGCTGCAAGTTAACCGGACAATACTTGCACGTTTTTATAGAGGTTTTAAGGCCTGTTACATCAGTTTATACCAACTCAGTACAACTCATTTCTCCTATTTACAAACCTCGGTACCCTACACTGTAAGAAGTAAGTACTGTACACCTACAGCAAAAGTTGCTGGCAACTTTTGTTCCAGTAGATTTTGCTGTAGGTGTACAGCAACTGACTTGCTGTAAATTTACAGCAACTTCTACTGTAAATTTACAGCAACTTCTACCGTACATCTACAGCAAAAGTTGCTGGCAACTTTTGTTCCAGTAGATTTTGCTGTACATGTACAGCAACTGGGTGCTGTAAAGTTACGGCAACTTCTATACTGTAGGTTTCATATTGTTATCATCAATTTATGTCAATTAATATGCATGCGTGGAGAGTACTTTCCTGCATAATAGTTCAATCTCAGCTAGGATAATACACACTACACAATGCAATGGTTTAATCCTGCTTCAATACAGCTGAACTGTATGTGATACCAGCTTTTTCCCAGTCCGGGCACTTAAGCATTTAACTTTTCCCACCAATGTGGTGTCTATTCTATACTTTTGCTGTTTTTATCTATTATTCAACACAATTATGCAAATATCAATACACTTTATGATAACTGCATTCAGTCTCTCTCATCCATTCTTATTCTACAATGTCTTGAGAGTTTGTGAGGCTATATTTACTACAGAAA
Source organism: Harmothoe impar (assembly GCA_947462335.1). Classification (NCBI taxonomy): domain Eukaryota; kingdom Metazoa; phylum Annelida; class Polychaeta; order Phyllodocida; family Polynoidae; genus Harmothoe; species Harmothoe impar. The sequence goes on along the minus strand of OX381714.1, from coordinate 27,895,557 downwards.
TGGTCTACTGCTGCCACCTAGCGGCAGAAATCTACAGCACAATGTCCTGTAAATGTACAGCAACATTGTCAGGGACCCAATTTACAGTACATAATGCCGTAATTATACAGCAAATAGCGCTGTAATACCAACTACAGCTAAAAGTGCTGTAAATGTACAGCACATTGTGCTGTTTAAATACAGTAACTTTTTACAGTGTAGCTTTAGCGATAGGGGCCGTCTGCGCTGATAGTTTTACCTTTCTTTACACAGATGCTGAGTGCCTGGTTCTGTTTTATACATGCATATGTTTAATTCTGAGTTTTTTTCTGCCAAAAACAGCAATAACTGAATGTTAGATCAGAGTCTAGGGTTACCCTAGATATGTATAGCTTTCAAGCACCTTAGTGTATAACCATTGATGTGACGTGTCATTTGTGGCAGATTTGCTAGGTCGGTAGTAGAGGCAAACCACATGGCTTGCATCATTAATTGTCGTGCTATTCACAAAACGCTCAGGTTTAATACATTATATACGAATGGGTGTCGTAAGCAACTTGGGGCAAGGGTGCAAAAAAAGGGTGATTAAAGATATAACGAGTTGGCAGTGTCTATGTGATTTAACTAGGTTTACACCACAACTATGCTACTCTTCCTGTGTGTTTACATATAGCTATCACAATTATCATGTTTTGAGATAAGAGTCAACTTACACAGGATGGACATGGCGCCGCCAATGAGTCCCAGCATCACGGTGGCCGAGGCCAGCGGCACGTCAAACGCGTCTGTGAACTCGACAATCAGGACACCCAGCGATTTGAAGCCACCAATCAGGAACATGTTGGCAATGTGGGACCCTGAGGATGCCAATTAAGACAACATGTTAGAAAGAAGAAAAGGCATAGTATAGAGTAAGTAGCCCATTGGCTGGACAATTCGGTCTTGGGGAAAAAGGGTACTTGAGTGAATGTTAATCTGGGCTCTCATTCCGAACATGAGGTGCTTATTACTGACATTTACAAATTCCATGATTTATTGTGATAATCTTCATAAAATTGACAGAAAATGTCAATTTGATGTTAGTTTGTGGCGCTGTTGGTGTTTTGCAGCTTGAAAATAATAATGATATAGGGACGAGGGGACACCACATTCGGATTTACGGATTACGCTGTACATCACCTTTAATTTGATACCTTTTAACGGGACAAAATTTCACCATGGAAAACACAATTTCTTGGGTATGCAGATACCCCCTGAAATGGAAGAAGCAATCACGCTGCTTTTAGAAGGAGACCATCCTAATTGGCACAGATTTGGAATGGGAAACCCGTATGTCAGGGTTGGTGCGCGATTTCTTGCTGTGTCCTGCAGATGCTGGTAAATTAGTAGTATAGTACCTGCCTAAATCTCACGACAAATTTCGAGAACAGAACCAATATGGCCGCCCACACACAATAAACCTGATCTCTCGCTATAGGAAGCCCGACTACTCAGATACCGACGTCCAGCGGCTGGTGAATAATGAGTTGGTGCCTGGGGGGGGGGGGGGGGGGGGTTAATTAACGGAATAGAACAGGTGTGGCAACCAGTAGTTCTGTACACGTGCACTGTCACTCACCTATATCCGAAGAGGCTACATTACATATAATATCTATCTATCTATCTATCTATCTATCTATATATTTATTTATTCATGAAAATACACATATATACAGAGATAGATAGATAAATATCTATCTATATCTATCTCTCTATCTCTCTATCTCTCTCTCTCTCTCTCTCTCTCTCTCTCTCTCTCTCTCTCTCTTATGCGATGTTTTAAGTCAGTTTCTTGAAAAGTGAACCCTTGGCTGCCCTTGTTGGCATCACGCCACATACTTACCCACAACGCAGGCCCAGGCCCAGCCCGTGTCCAGGGGCACGCCCGACATGGTGAGGGGTTTTGGAGGACGGCCTCCTGGTGAGCTGCCAGTGGTCAGGTCGTCACCTGCCACACCTGTCTGTCATATCACACCTGGAGAATACAACACAAAGCACCTGGTGTTACAATGATAAAGGTATTGTATACAGGGCCGTGCATATAATGGTATAATAATACAGTCTCTCCTGGCCCAGTCACAGAGTAGGGGAGAGGGATGAATCCGGGGGGTGAATATGTTTGGGCCGCCCAAGATTTGCCCCATGAAAGTATGATTATATACACACAGAGAGAAGGATCCGAGTCATAAGGGGAGTCCAGGCTACAAAAAGGGAGCCATGCCCCCTTTGGCTCACTTTTCACACTGTCTGACTCCCCCCTCTAATGGCCCTGACTCCTTTTCAATTAGATCAAACAGAGTTCAGGTCAGCTGAGGTGAGTAAATGGTTGCCTGGACTCCCTAAGGGAGTCACAGAAGTAAGCATACAAGACAGAAATAGGGAACACACTAGGTGGCACTACTGTACAAAGACTGTAATGCCATCTAGCACATATGTTTAGAATCTATCTGACTCTCTTTATAATCAGAGTCAAGGTCAGTTGGTTATGATTAAGCCTGCTAGGTGGTAGCACTATACTTAAAGTGGTATTATTCTGTATGCTCAGATCTCTAGATCCACATAATTTGAGATATATATAATTATGCTAATGCATGTATATCATTGTAGCATCAAAATTTAATGTCAGAATTAGATTTCATAATAATTATAGTTGTAGTTAACTTAAAAGTGTAGCATAAGCATGACGTATTAAATATAGACACCCAATTTGTAGAGACATGAGAAAGTTAAATCCAGAAAAGCTCAGATGTTCTTTTATATAATAATGAATGTTCACTGAGGGATCTTCCTGAGATCTCCCCTCCTTGTGAGACATTGCACCAAAATGATGTAGAGCAGCAGCTAAGGAGGCAGCTAATGGAATGGTTATAAAGAAGGGTTAGGGATAGAAACTACCAATGTACAAAGGGAGTCCTGGTTCAGTGACTCCCTGTGCCTAGACTCCCTTTCTAAAGGGAGTTGCGGCATGGACCTGGACTCTGTTTGTGGCAGGTAGTCATAGAAGGGAGTCCTTTTGGAGGCAAAACCTGGGCTCTCTTATGGGAGTCACATGACTCTCTTTTAAGGGAGTCAGGTACCGACTCCTTTCATCAAGTTAGTCAAAAAGAGAGTCAGAAAAATGAGTCATTCTGGAGGCAAGCCTGGACTCCCTTTTGACTCTGTTTCTTCTGATGTCATTTACCTGCAGCAATTGTTACTGTTACTTAGTCACGCATGCCCAAATAGAAGTAAGGCGTGTTTCAGGTCACCCGACATAATCTAAGTTGACCAACATCCAATTTCAGGAAAGTAAGTGCTACTCCGGCTGTATCCACTTATGTCTTTTAGGGTCACCTTATGTTAAGATTCTCCTTATAAGTTATATAAGGATGAATCACTCTAGTATATCCACAGCTCTTGGTTCTGATCCCGGCCCATATTTTACAAGTTCATAGAGCATTCTGTAGGAAATGGTTTCCTTTACATTGATGATAAGAATTGTATTAAAGTGTACAATTTAAAATTCTAAAAACTTTTTTTTTGAGACGGGCAATACCCTTTTGACTGATATCTAAGTATTATGAGATTCAAGTCACAGGAATATCTTGCGCTGAGAGGCTGGTCACATACGACAGTTCAGGGGCGTGGCAAGTACCCGGTAGTCTCAAAGTTGGGGAACACAGATACACAGAATAGGCCATACCGTCAAAATCGTTCCCTCTAAATATATTGTTTTTGCGTCCCAATGGTAGAGAGTAAAATATATAGATATGAGCCATGATATATAATATATATATTATAATTATATATTATAGCGTGCCAAAATGCATTAGAATGCACCATTTCAAGTCTAGATTTTCAAAATTTGATTTCCTCGAGGTGTCCTGGACCGTCACATAAACTCCAGGGTAGGCCCTGGCATAAGGCATAGGTCCCCAGCAGAAACGGCCTCCTACATAATTCAGTATATATATATATATATTATATTAGACAAGATAGCCCTTTAAGATATTATCCAGTGATAACACTAGTTGGTATTAACATCTCTCGGCTGATATCAATTTTCTGGTGTAACGTCCATCAGATCTATTCCCAAGAACTTTGTAATCAGTTTGAAAGGCAAATTGAATAATGATAATGGGCGCAAAAGTTTTTGTATACTTTGGAGTTTTATATACGAGAACTTGAAATGTTTACATTTTCATACAAGTATACAATTTTAAAACACACAATGAGTGTACGACCTTGGTCTACACTTTTAACCTTGGTAACGAGATACATGTTATACAGTGGTACATTTTATACAGTAGAGAACTACCGTAAAACCTCGCGTAGAAGCCGCGGCTTGTACGCGAATCAGAGCCAGCTTTCTTTGATACCAAACATGCCTATATGTGGTGCGGCTTATACGAGAGTTTTTAAAAGTATAATACAGTACTAAATTAACAATTTTCATATACCCTATTAGGCTTATAGGATTTCCCTAAGTTAGGGGTGCGGCTAATACGCGAGTTAGGCTAATACGCGAGGTTTTACGGTACATGTTTTTAACATGTTTTTAACATGATGACACAGGTCCTAGTTTTTAGGAGTATAAAGTCAGTTTATATTGTGTCTTTGACACTAGTCTTGTAGACCTTGGGATAGGGTGGGTGGGATCAAACCTCCCTACCCGGTAGCATAAACAAAGATGGCGAGTGTGCACAAACGTGTGACGTAGTACAGTCAACTCCCTCTAATATGGCCACCCTTGGGACTATGCAAAGGTGGCCGCTTTGGTGGGGTGGCTGCATTGGAGGGGGTCATTTTCTGTACATTGTAGTATATCTGGGACTATGAAAAGTGTCTGCATTAGAGGGATTGGCTGCACTGGAGGGGTGGCCGCTAAGAGGGAGTTGACTGTACACAAGATTATAGAGTCCACCAGGTGGAGTAGCAGTGCTTGTAAATGTGTTCCTTGATTTGCCGCCAGGGGGCGAGTAGGAGGAGGAGTTGAGAGTTCAACCTGTCCAGCAGGGGTGGTACCTTTACGTGCTACAAATTATTTTTGAATTTACAATTCAGTCCAATGATAATGGATGCAAAAGTTTTTGTATACTTTGGAGTTTTATATACGAGAACTTGAAATGTTTACATTTTCGTACAAGTATACAATTTTAAAACACACAATGAGTGTATGACCTTGGTCTACACTTTTAACCTTGGTAACGAGATACATGTTATACAGTGGTACATTTTATACGGTAGAGAACTACATGTTTTTAACAGGTTTTTAACATGATAACACAGGTCCTTGTTTTTAGGTGCAAACAAGGTCGCTAGTTTCGCGGCCACTCTGAAAGAGGATTTTTTCGGGACATATGTTTTCATGCCATGCTGGGACCTCCAGGTTCCGTGGTCGGCAATGTCCTCACGCTGGCAGTTAGCTAGTTGTGCAGCCTGGGCTCCACCCCAGCGTAGTGAATGCATTGACACATCCAATGCACAGGTACACTTGGAGTGTAGAGCTGTTTGCATCACAATAGCCATTTGGCCAGGCGTGAGGGGGGTACCCATGGGGGTCATGAATGCTGGGTCCCCATGGGCACCTGGGACGCCATCCACATAGGCATCCCATGCTGCAGCCGGGCACGCCAAGCTTCCCGGTATACGTGGAAGCGCTAGGACTGTTGGTGTGCTTCCTCTTTTTATGGTTTTTGTCGACTTTATGAGGATGAGAAGGCCCTTTTCACTACTAGTTATATCCTTGCGTGCCAGTGTGTGTGGACCTCTCCACAACATGACCGATGGTGCTAGCAAATTGGACGAGCAAAGGAAGGAAAAATATCCAATACACATTGCAGCCTTCACTAACAAACCACTAGCAGATTTGTCAAGGTATTCACACGCCTTGAGAAGATCAGCAGGGGTGATAGGGTTTAGATTCTCCGACCCTTTTGCCACCCTCTTTGTCTCTGTGCTGGTGAGGTTCTTGGGGTCACCTCTTCTCTCCAGTATCCAAGCAGCCGCACCATACGTGTGTGTAGCACCTCCTAGAGACTGGGTGCTTGAGGGAGTTGGCGAGGTACTGTTGTAGTAGACATGCATCATTGATGGAGGGGTAGAGTATGTCCACCCCATAAGGAGAACCGTGAGCAACTATGTACCTCACCTTTGCCATCAGTTATGGTCTTTTCAGATATGGCAGCCATGTATGACTTCAATGTTTGCTCACTCAGTGCGGTACCTGAAGGTAGAATATGGTTGATTAGACACAGTTTATATTCTTGAGAAGAAAGGCATGGGGTTGTTTGGGAGGAGCCTTTTAAGACCCCTTTTCTTGACCAGACAGTTTGCCAATTTGACCTTGGCCTCATCAGATGGGCGGCTAAGGGCGTCAGCCAGAGGGATTTGTACACCTGGCTGGTGGCGTATAGAAACCCTTTGGTCCCTGAGTGCTGCCTCTAACCACATCTGTCTTGAGCACGCGGCCAGCACATGGTCTTTTGTTTTCCCGTCTGAAGTGCAAACTTTGAAGAGAGACTGTCAGTGTACACCACCACACGCATGCCCACTGCACACTGTGGCGCTAGAGTGCGGTAAGCTGGACCAGGTTCACGGCCTCACTCTGTGTGATGTGGGTACACAGCTTGAGGTGTTGCTCATCATATACCTGTTGGTAGAAATGTTCATCAGTATTACCCCCTCCCGCCTCCAGGGAGGAATCACACTCAATCACAAACTCCTTGAGGCCAGGGTCTATCAGGCGGACTCCGTTTGTGAGTTCAGCAAACTTTTGAAACCACCTGATGTCAGCTGTGAATGAGGTTGTGAGTGCAATGTTGGCGACCTGTGGAGCACCCCTTATGACAGACAAGATGCGACAGATGAAACGGCGTGCATGTGGTATACAGCATGAGATATGGATCAGCTTGCCAACAAGTGACTGGATTTCGACCCTGCTTGCTGTTTTCTTGTTGACCCACTGCATGCAATCTGTCAGGACCTCTTGTAGTTTGTCATGGGGAACAGAAACAATCATAGAGTTAGTATCAACTGTGAATCCCAGCCACTCCATACATGTTGCCGGGGGAGAACATTTTGCTGGTGCTAGGGCTAGACCCAACACCTGGGTGAGTGACAGGAAACATGCATATGACTCCTGGGCTTTCTCACATGTGCTTTCAAAGCCACAAAAGTCGTCTAAGTACACGAGGACATTGAAACCTTTTGTGCGCATGAGGAACACTACCGCTGACATTGTTCTTTGACATGCCCCTCCTGACAATCTAGAACCAAAACTTGGGCACACGTCGAGGTATATGTTGTCATCTGTCTTGAAACCCAGGAGGGGAACGTCTACTGGGTCCACCCTGAGCTGCCTGTAGGCTCACTGGAGGTCCGCTTTCCAAAGCAATGTGTTCTTTCCAAGGAGGCGGACATTAGCTACTAAGTCTTCAACCGTTGGGAGTGTGTACTTGTGGGGAGCACCTTCCAAACAGTTTTTAGTTATACCTGCATTGACTGTGGCCTGACCTTTGGGGTATGACAAGTCAAGTATAACTCTTCTTTGTGTGGACTCCTTCTTTGGCTGCATGATGAGCGGGGCCAGGTGGGTCCACGGGGCAAAAGGAGGCGAGGGGAAACGGCCAATTATACCCCCAGCCTCAGCTCTTTGACAACCAAGGACTGGACCTGTTCAGGAAACTCAAGGGCAGACTTGTGATAAGTGTTTGTTGTGACAGGGGGATGCTGGGCCGTGTAGCCTACAGGCCAACCGAATTCCAGATAATCACACAAGAGTACATCATGGTAACCACTGAGCAAGGCCCTCCAGCAGGGGATGTTGAGGCCCGACGGCACAGGGAGCCTTGCACCAAGGTGGTTGGGCAGACCTGTTTCATGTATTACAGTGTACAGTTGAGCATATGGCTGATTTTCACGAAACTGCGTTTTTTCACTTATTTTTTTCTCCTGCCTTTATTTTTTCAAATATGATAGATACATCGATCCTTTTCATGTATTCTGGTCAGGATAGACGAGGGCTTTACAGGGTACCCTGGTTTTGCCTATCTATGAGTGAAAATAAGAGAGCTGGAGGTCTAAAAGTACTGAAAAACAGCCTTTTTCCACCCGAAAATCATGATGACTCATAATGCAAGCTGAAAAATTAATCAAATTAATAGCTATGTGCTTATTTCTTTATCATTCCACTTCCCAAATAAGGTCAGATATTTTTTAGTACCAAATATGGACATATAGACAGGATTGTATAGCTCCTGTAGACATATATGTATTAGGGAACTTTATTGGCTTCACGCCTAACGCCCTAATGTATGCCCCCCACCTCTGATATTAAAACAGTAGACAGGCTATCTGAATGTACCATGGTAAGGCCTAACATATACCTAGATAATAAAAAGAAAATTAAAAGTGAGGGTAATATACAATAGCCTAGAGAGGATATTGAGCAGGTTGGGTAACTTTTATGGAGGTTCACGCCTAACGCCCTACATACACACTAATGATGTGGTGTCATCTAGAGTTACTATATTTAACCAATTTCATTATGCTACAAATATACTTATATCTGCAGGTTATTTTGTGGTTTAATTGCATTATTCTACCACATGCGTAGCAATAGCTGTGAGCTCATATATATGTTCTGGGTTCACGCCTAATGCCCTGGGTTCACGCCTAACGCCCTCAACAATAGCTCTCAGTGATGTACAAAAAGCTATCCAACCAACCTGCATCGATGTGCAAGGGTGCTTTGAAGTACTAACCTTCATCCCATAGGATATCTTAGGTTAAACATAGTAAATAATATGTTTTATTATTGTTTAATGTCCTTTTCCGACGAAAAAGGCAACAATTTCTTACAAGAACCCAAAATATAGAAATGTTTTGAGCCTTATACATGCTTTATACAAAAGAATAAGGAAGTGGAGGTGTGCTGCAACATATATGTAGCAGTAAAGAACCCGTAAGACTGGATAGAATAGAGTAGGGAGAGCATAATCTATATTAACCTTGTCGGTCAGCATCGTGGCTTCACGCCTAACGCCCTCAACAATAGCTCCCACTGCTGTACAAAAAGCTATCCAACCAAGCTGCATCGATGTGTGAGGGTGCTACCATGTACCAACCTTCTTCCCATAGGATATTTAAGGTCAATTATAGTAAATAATATGTTTTATTCACGTTTTATTATCGTTTTTCGGCCCAAAAGGCAACAATTTCTTACAAGAACCCAAAATATAGAAATGTTTTGAGCCTTATACATGTGTTAAACAATAGAATAAGGTAGTGGAGGTGTGCTGGAACATATATGTAGCAGTAAAGAACCTGTGAAATTGGATAGAATGGAGTAGGGGTAGCATATCCTATATCAGCCCTGTTGGTCAGCGTCGTGGGTTCACGCCTAACGCCCTCAGCAATAGCTCTCTGTACAGTACAGAAGGATATCCAACCAACCTGAAACGATTGGTGAGGAGCCTACCATGTACCACACCTCTGCCCATAGCATATCTAAGGGTTAATATAGTAAATAATATGTTTTGATTATGTTTTAAGGATATGTTCTGGGTGCACACCTGGCTTCACGCCTAACGCCCTTTTAAGAAAGCTTTAAAACATAATATAACCACTCTTACCCCATATAACGGTATACCAGGCTGTAGGTTAGGATGTTTTCCTCAATATTAAAATATAATATCAATAAAAGAAATGACCTTATACATGAAAATGGGGTCTCCTTCTTGATTGGAAAGGGCGTTAGGCGTGAACCCATGGTATAAAAGATACAACTTTGCCACTCTACTGTATATTTGATTTGTATATTTAACCTGCCCCAATATTTCTGATGTATGGTTCACCCCCTAAGGTACATGGACACAAAAGGTTTAGATGATACTCCTATATTAATTTTGGACTCCTTAGCACATGAAAAAAAGCAGTTTCGTGAAAATCAGCCATATACAGGTGAGACATCCCATAGCACGGCACACACATTTGGCCAGATCTTTGACTTTGTGGGGGCATATTCAATTGGGCCTGGGCCCAAAGCTGTTGGGTCGATGTGCTCCTCAAATGTAGCCAGATCATTTGTGACCCTTGTGTGGACCACTGCAGCGTCACTAATTTGGCTAGGGATGAGGCAGTCAATAACATGGGGCTTTTCATTGGGGTCTGTAAGCAGGGGCCCTCCAAGAGTAAGGTGGACCTGCTCCTGGGAGGGGGGTGCTTGAGGGCGGGCACTTTTTAGCATGGAGCCGGCTACAGTGCAGGCTGACGATGCTACTTTCCGGGAGATATGTAACAGTTTCTACCACACATGCAGATGTAGTTACTCCAGGTTTACTCACCCCAGCCGGCAGACTAGTATTGAGGCCGGTCGTAACCGGCCTGTGGCCGAAATGTCGGCTGGGAGTTGAGGCGGCCTCTTGTGCGGCATGCAGCTTTGGAGTGGGCCTTTACACAGTTAAGGTGCTTCCTGCAATATTTACAGTGGTGGCCTTGTGGGACACCCTTCTCCTGATGACCATCCCGCTTCTGACAGTCACCTGTAGTATTGTATGCAGGGCAGGGTACATCGAGGCGGTTGAGATGGGGCCTGATAGGAGGACGGGCCTTAGGTTTGGTGTCAGCCCATTTCTCTGGCGCAAGCACTCGGCCTCTGACCTCGCCAATACAATGAAATCGTCAAGGTAGTTAACCACCTTCTCTACACCATATGATTTTGCAACCTTAACAATGAAATTAGACAGGGCATTAAATATATTTGGAGCGCATCTGAGGCCAAAGCTCAATCTATTGTTTATATAGTATTCTCTACCCTTGCCCAAATCCCAAGCGAACCCCTGGTACTCAGCATGTGGAGCATATACCCCTACCGACCTATAGGCGGACTTCAAATCCACCACTGACATAAACATGCCTTGATCCAACTGATCCACTACCGTATAGACTGAATTATATGAAAAAGGCTCATACGTGGTACACATAAAGTTATTTATCGCCTTACCAGCAGGCATGGAGCAGTCAGTGATGGGTCTGAGCTTACCATTTGATTTTTCCACCCCCCCCATAGCATGAACACACCTAGGAGGGTGAGCAACCTTTGTTACATACCCATCAGCTACTTCCTGGCGGATAATATCACACATTTCAGAATAGAATTGAGGTTCCAAAATAGTCTTATAGTTGCTACAGGAGTACTCTGTATCACAATTTTCATCAACAATTTTAAAACCCCTATTTACCCCCTCCCAGATGTATTCAGCATCTAAGGGCTTGCCAGGAAAAACATTACCGCTGCCTGAGATAAAGGCAGCAAACCTACAGGGTTTTAATTGGGTAATTTCAGAGCCAATAAAAAACGTACAAGTACAAGTACCGGTTAGGCAATCACTAAAGACTCTAACATCCCCTATATCCCGGTTACCATCAATGGTAAATAAAAGAACCCTACCCCTAGGTGCAAAATCATGTGCTACTGCTCCCGGAGTGAAGGGTGGACAGGTTGGATCCAAACTCGACACTACCATAGGGTTCAATGCTAAGGCACCACACGGGTGAAAAACTTCACCAGTGCTAAAACTCTTCCCTGGGATGAACTCCTCACACATAGGATTCAAAGTTGAAACAGGGCATACTCTATACGTGGTGTCTGATACCTCTAGTTGGCTAGACGATTGAATTACCTTCCCCCCCCCCCCCCCCCTAGGGACAAATTCCTGACAATTAGGGTTAAGGGAGAAGGGAGGTTTGTCATGGCCATACGAATCATGGGTAATAGCCTCGCTGGAACTACATACGACACCTTCCAGACTAGGCCTACCCTTACTACCCTACTTATCAGCTTTAGGGTTAGACATGTTACATGCTGCTGAGCCATGGGTCAAGCTACGACAAAACATACACACATGTTGATACTTGCACCCCTGGAAATCACATCCCTGGGCCTTATTGAAACTGAAACAGGGTCTCTTTTCAGCTCCCCTGGATGAGGTGGCCTTAGTACTCTTTCCCCCCTTGGAAGAAATGATAGTGCTATCATACGAGAAGTATCTCAACACGTCACTGTTTGATACCTGCCCAAAAACTTCCGGGCCCCCCTCATCTGCCCTACCCCTTACAGACTTGTCATATGAGATCAGGGAACTGACCCTGTATACTTTGGTCAGGGCTTTCTCACAAATGAGTTCCATGTGAGCTAACAATCCCTCAACATCAATACCTTGTTTCAACATGATTAGAACGGTTCTGACATTTACAAGCAATAGGGCCTCGAGGGAATCAATTCTGACCCCCCTCTCGAGAAAATTCTTCTGGGCAAATTCTGAATGCTTACTAGACTTGGATCTTGTTCTGGATCTCTTGTGGCGAGCGCCCTCGGGTCTTGGCGAAGCCCTCGAGTCATCAGATGAGTCCCTCTCAGACCTAGGTGGGGTTTCCTGACGCCTCCTCCTGGGTCTGCTCTGGGGACTGGTCGAGCCCTCGGGAATCCTGCCGCCCTCGAGACTCTTCTCTACCGACTCCTGGACCTTCTCCACCATCGACACCAACCGGGAGAAACCTCCTTCTACCCTCGCCAATCTGCCCTCGGATTCTGCGACAGCTGCCCTCGTCCTCTCGAGAAGATCCCTCGTTTGGGCTGCCCCGCCCACATCTTCTTCAGGTTCGGCCGGCCGGCCCGACTTCTTGGGGGTTTTCTTCACACGACCCATTGTAACTTCTTAGACGCCCTCGGTAGCTTGGAAACTCAAGTAGACCTCGGGAAAAGCCTCGGGAAATTTTGAAAATTCTGCGGGAGGTGTGTACACAAAGAGATTGACCGGCCGACTGACCACCGTTCAAAGGATGTGCCCTTTTCTAGTCCCCGTACAACAGATAGAACAGTCGCTAAGCGACGTCACGGCTGGTGACGTCACGCCTGGGGATGACGTCACTCCGGGGCGCCACCTCCCGGCGGCCGCTGGAACTCCTAGGGCGCCGCTGGCGCCCCCCAGGAGGGCTGGAGGATCTACCTCCAGCGGTTCGATGCCACGCCCCCCTGCCCTGGGTTTATACGGGTATAGGTCTATACTGTGTATATATATATATATGTATATATATATATATATGGTTTGAAAAAGTTTTTATTGTCTTCCACTTGGAATACAATTATATATTTTCTCACCCTTGTAATACAGGCTGTCATATGTAGTACATGTATACGACAACTTATTAATTAGGGATTATTATTATATATAATTATGGTCTAGATCTACCTCCCTGTTTCCAACCCTTTCAGTTCAATAAGCAATATATTCATGTATAGATGTATGTATAGATGTGATAAAACATGACATTTCCAGCTAACAAAAATACGTTGTATAACGGTTTTTGTTCACTGGGTTGACCTAGACAGCATGCGATAAGTACACCTGTTTCTCATCGCTGTGAATATAGTTCATGGGAGCAGGCACCCGGAACACATGCTACTTAGTATGAGTTGGATGCTATAAGTTTGCATTATGTTCATGGACTACATAGATCTTCATGTAGGCGGAAAACTATTAGAATCTGAGGGGGTCATGTCGGGGTGAATTATTGAATTAACTTGGAATGGCCCAGTTATTGACCTTTGATTAGGGCTCGGCCGTCGTGGCCAATATTCCGAGAGCTGTAATATCAATGTGTATAGCCTTCAATGTCGGAAATCCATAATACATGCAGTACAGTTTTAGGTTAGGAAAACAGGTCAATCATCAATTGATATTTTCACTTCATTGGTTTTTTTTGTGGAAATACTGAGAATTCTAGGAGACTTAGAGAATTATAAAGTAAAAGTAAGTATAGTATATGATAGTGTTTCTGATCTACATTCTGTATGTTTTAGATACCAGGGGTCGTGCCCTCTCTCCCGAATCCGCCTCCTCTCTTGCTTTCTTTTTATAATATTCTCCTGTATATTATTGCTTAATTTGTCCCTTTGCCAGACGCTCACATGATATAGGTGTCCATTAGAACTGCAGAAAATGGTGTATAAGAAGGTTTTATTTGTCTTTGACCTTGTTTCTCTCTTTCATGACCAAAGGTTTCAACGCAATGTTTTTAAAGTGAGAGCCTGTATTTTGTAACGGTTGACAATTAACACCTCTGTGTGTACTTTTCCTAATACAAAATGTCCAGCGGGACATGGTGCTGATGGAGTGGCAATATAAGGCGGGGTTACAGTAGAGTGGAAACCTAATAGTGGACATGAAATCCATGGGTCATTTTTATAGTAACACACTTGGTTGGTCGTGTTGATGGCTAAAGTCCCATGGCAATGAAACTCAATCGGTTATGGTTGACATTGGATAGCAAGGTGTCCTTTCATACGATTTGTACATAAAGGTGTGGCCCATTAACATACAACTATAGCTCTAACTGTACAGTGTTATAATAATCTAGGCCTACTACTGCATGTGTCTGTTTGTAGGACCCACACAAATATACCTTCTTACAAGAACCTTTTTTGGAAATAGTACCAACCTCTAGTAGAAAAAAAAAGTATAGCATTTCAAAAGGAAATAGTACAGAAATTTAGCCTTAGCTAATGGTACCATTTTTTACATATCAGTGGTTGTAAGACCTTAAATGGTCATTGCACAACAGCAAGCTGAAACAGGTCCAATCTCATCTCAGCCTCCTGCAACTGGTTTAATTTGGCTTGGAAAAGAAGGAAACCTCCTGGCATCTTCCCACATACAAATAGTTGAAAAATAAAAGTGTTTTTAATTAAATGGAATACTTTTTTCTAAATACCCCCAAATATAGTAAGAAGGGACCAAATAGTACAACATCTTCAATCTGTTGTATTCTGTACTATCAGGAACACTATGAATAGTACTTGCAATCACTGTTTACCTACATGTGACCTGACCCCAGTTTTGTTGTGACATGATCCACTATTTTTTGTACTATTGGTTGGTACAATTTACTCGCTAATGCCAGGTAAAACTTGCTTTTAGCCTTTTTTCTGTACTGTATCTTGTGATAGTACAGCTAGTAGCTGGTCGTTGGCCATTATGAAATGACCTCCATGCAGTATACACTGTAGTGCAATTACTACTAAAAGTACCCAATTTCAGGACAGACAGTTAGTGGTTAGTTCAAATTTCTTTCTTGTGTCTGTTTAACAACAAATCTCGACATTTAACGTAGATACATGTTTTCCTATATCTATGTTAATGAAAGTTGTTTTTTTATGCATTGATCTTTTTTGTTAAAATGTGTTAGAATGTAAAGATGCCAGTTAGGGCATCAATTTCGGATACAATGCTCTATTTCAGGATCGTGAACTGTCCTGTAAACCCTTTAAGTACGGCCTATATACAAATGTAATACCTACATGCATCATGTCCTGGGTCATCATTATGCACGAATGCAGCACTGGCGAGTAACTTGCCAGTGCTACATTAAAGCATCATGCAGACCCTACAGCTTGTAGTGCAGGGTTGAGACAATCCCGAAGGGTCGATATGATGCACTTATGCAGACCGGTGAGCAACTCGCCGGTGCTGACAATTGTCATCTTTCAGTAACATGCCATCCTTAAGGGGTAATATATATCTTGAAAAATAAATTTCCATATGTATTATGACTCTCATTTCATGTAGAACTTGGCCAAATATTGAATCGGCCGGATTATTAGAGCATTTCTTTTAACTGATTATGTCTAGGACTGTCCCTGAAGAGAAACCGCCGGATTATTGAGAGTGCCGGATTATTAAAGGTGGGCTAAATGAGAAAAGTACCTATAGATAATGAAATGCTGCATTATTAATTAAGGTAAACACCGTAAATAAAAGTGTCACAATAACTCGATGATTTTATGTATAATCATAATCATAATGTATGGTGCTTGATTTGACCTGCATATGTCAATTTTAAGTACTCCTCTTGTGATTCAGATTTTTAGTAGGCTTAACTCTAATAGTAAAGTGTTAGTAGCATTACGATAATGATATTCCCCACCAATTATGGCAAACCTGTATATGTGGTGCATATTTACATGAATTATTGCATGATATATTAATACATTGCATGTAATACAGTACTCAACCTGTAAATATCCGTCATCTGCAATAAACCAATCCTCCAGGGGTGCGGTTGCATTAGGGTAAACACACGCCATTTTTCATAACGCTCTCTTCAAATACATATATTCTTGTTTTCGAATAGCTCCTTAATTACCAAACGGAGGCTCCTGTATACTGAGTAACATGCTATAGTTTCCGAACATCCCCCAAAGAGCCTCCTACCTTACAATTTGACAGGTAGATTCTTAATCAAGCGACTTTCCACTGGAAGCTTATTTATGTAACCATAGCAGCATGGCACCGCTGTGCCCTGATTGTTTTCCTCCTTGTTTCGCCCCACTTCCCTTCTCCACATCCGCGGATTTGTTCCCTAGATGGAGCCGGTTACAATACAATAGTATAAAACATTGCTAAAATAGAGTTCCGTGTATAAGTGTATTGTTATGGACCTCAATACATTTGTATGTATAGGTCCATGGTATTATACATGCATGGGCAGAGTTATCGTTTTATACATGTGTCAATTAAGTGGACTGTCGATCATCATGACTGACATGTGTATCGAATGGGTGGAAGATTAGAGGTAAAAGCTAAAAGTTCACATTTCCAAGACCATGTCACAATATACTAAATATAGGCTAAATTGGGAGGGATTAAGAGGGGCTTAGTCTTAGTTGCGTTTCTCTGTCAGCCTATACAATAGAAGATATATCATATAGGGAGCAACAAGTACATACTTGCCAACAGTGACAGCATTGTTTCCTGTTTTTCCAGGGCCTACGAAGGATGAATGCCCTTTTTTATACACGTACACCGCAAGGATCAGAACTCGGTCCACTACTCTAACTTGCCTATTTCAATTAGCCTTATAAGGTGGGCACCCTGATCAAAACAGCCAATATGTCCTGTAATGCTGACCAGCATTTTTCACGAGCTGCTATCAAACGATTTTCAAATAGAAAAGGGCTCATGGAATGTACAACACAAAAAAAATACTCATACCCCATGGGCCTATTCAGCACATACCGTTTAAACCCGCAGATCTTACTGCACGTCCAATAACAGTCAGAGTGCAGTCGGGACAGGTACTCAGCTCTATATATAGGGGCGCTGGGCCTTTAACCAGCTAGAGAACGTGTAGTGCATTAACCTCAGGATGCAAACTGAAAACCCCATTGATTCAAAGGTCGACACAACTGGTAACTTTAGGGTGATCACTGTCTTGGTGTTGAGAGCGCTTATCAGTGATTCTCCCCCTACTATCATTCACATATATATGCATACTTCTGACTATACGGCATTACCACTCATAACTCATTGAATTAAATCTATGTCAGACATGGAATTAGGTGGACATTTGTGTTGCCATTTTGCTGCCCCTATATAGGAAATGGATTGTCAATGCTATTCTCGGGACCATTTCTCTGTTTGCTGAGGGGAGGACAAAAGGTCCACCGGTATAGTACATAGATCTGCAATGTGTTAGGAAAAGTCACCTTTTTGTTATTATCTCTTCAAATAATTCTATTAGAATATAGTATATATATATATCTCACTTCTAAAATATATTTTGAATATCTTTCTGATTTTGCATTTTTCCCCCAAATGAAATTTCTTGGTCTAGTATGTCTATACACTCATTTCTTCAGCCATTTCCACTACGCGGCGTTACCATAGGAGAGGCTAAGATTCTGTCCCAGGAAGGGACACCACAATAGGGGTGGGGACCCTGCTCAACCCCCAGGGTGGGGACCCTGCTCAACCCCCAACCAACCATCTAAGGCTGTCTCTGTTATCATATACACAGTGTTAAGGGCCGTGTCTTATGAGTTTGTAACAATTGAAACGTCTTTGACCGGGTGTCGTCTTTGACCTGTGTCGTCTTTGGCCGGTGTAGTCTTTGACCAGCAAGTTTTAAAATGGCTGAAATGGGAGCTATGTACACAGAAATGGGGGGGGGGGAGGTTAATTGATATTTTAACACTATATACTTCAAACTTCCCGGCATTTCTGTGTACATAGCTCCCATTTCAGCCATTTTAAAACTTGCTGGTCAAAGACTACACCGGTCAAAGACGACACAGGTCAAAGACGACACCCGGTGAAAGACGTTTCAATTGTTACAAACTCATGAGACACAGCCTAAGATAAGGTCTTTAACAGCAGTTAGCACTCCCTGATAGAGGGGTGCTTTTTAATCATGCTGATGGTCATCTGTGGTCCAGCATCCCTGCGATGAACATTACCAGCCCTGGATAACATGCTCTAATCACATTTTAATGAGGCAGCTCCAACCCCTCCCCCACTTTCTCTACCCGCTTTATTTTCAACTATAGTCTCCACAAGACACTCATATTTATGTTGGTCTAAGTCATATTTTAATTAAAATAGTTTCATAAATGTTATTTTCCTATACATCCCTGAGATTTCTAAGCAATGGGGCAATTCTTTCCATCAGAAAAAGCGGGAGAAAAAGGCATGAGCGTGAAAGGTGCCTTTTCCCCCATAATAAACCTATGGGTTTTTTAGGCTGGTTCACAGGTTTACCCTGGTAGCACCCCACCATCCCAGCTAACAAAAAAAAGTTATTTTACGTCAAAATAACGTTATAAAATCTCATATAACGTTATGCCATAGTAAGGAGCCTTAGAGAAACGTTATTTAACGTTATATAACGTTATAAAATGTTGTATAACGTTTTTTGTTTACTGGGATGCCCTCTAGTGCAAACGCTTGATGAAAACAGTGTATAGAGGTTGGCTTGGTGCTACCAAACAACCATAGACCCTCAGCCACAGAAGATTCGACTTGATACTGTAAACATATTTTATTTCATGTTGTATACAAATTTTCGTGGATCTCGCAGATTTAAAAATCTGCTAAAATACTATATATAGCGTGAATACTTATCCAGTATATAGTCATACCACTACCATATTCCAAAATTCGGGAATTTTCATATGGGCTACACGTGAAGTTGTACTTTTTAGCAAATCCATACACGCGAAAATATCTACGTTTACAATAGCTAACTGCATGGTTGACACAACTTGAACCCAGTTACTGCTCTCCAGGATGAGTGTGACAAGCGGTCATCTGGGGGCACTCCTATAATAGTATAGCCTAATATAAACTAATAGTGGGTAATTGATTGTCTATTATTTGGTTGGGAGGCCACTTTCACTGAAGTCTCTCTGATTAGAACTTTGTAGCTTGGTGCCTGATGTACTATTGAGTTTGTAATTCATATACTAATATATGCTGTACAGGCAGTTCATTATCACTGATCACTTTGTGTAACCTTCTATATAAGCTGCTGACAGGTCGTGATGGTCATATCAGTGTTTCGATGCTGCACTACCGGGCAGATGTTCGTCTCCTAGACCGTTACCTACGTGTATTACACGTGTACCGGTTAATCTGGAGTTTCCGCTGCACGGAGTGTTTCTGTCTTGCACTGATATGGCCTGACAGTCGCTGCATGCCAGCTCAGCTTATTTAATTCCATGAACACATGACCACTGGGACATATTGACATATCTCAAGCAGTGTGGTCCACATGCGACCTGATTCTAAAATATATGGAAATAACCTTAAGGCTTGGGGGAGCCTACTAATTCTGACTGTAAAACAACCTTATTTGTTTATTTAGAACTTGGACCTAGCCAAGAGGGTCTACTATCAAGGTAGATACGTGCATCTGCACTTTCTGTTTGTGTATAAAAATTATTCTTTGTTACAAACATCTGACCAGTTGCTGCTTATTGCAGCTGGTTCGGAATGGTGTAACTTGTATATGGTAGTTGATTGTAGCACCCATAGAGGAACATAATGCTTAAGCATGAGGTAACTCTTCACTCTCGGCCCTTTGTTAAAGCGCGTGAGCTAAACTCAATGTATGCACCCATGTTAATTTCCATTGTTTGTCGCTGTGTAGGCAGGGTATCTACTGTATGCAGGCTGGGCTGGGGACTTAGGCTTCATCATCACTTATTACAGCTATGATCAACTAGGTCAGCGAGGGGGGTTGAGATTACTAAATATGAATGTTCAGAGCCTGAAGGATAAAATGGAAAATTTTAAAAAAATCTGTTTTAGGGTAGACCACATCAGTGTCACAGAGTCGTGGCTAAATGACAGTGACATGGATTGCCATGTGGATCTACCGGGGTATACTATCTTCAGGTCTGACAGAGTAAATGCCCTGAGGAAAAGTGGGGGTACTGCAAGTTATGTCCCTGACCATGTGGCTGAGTTTACAGAGATAGTGGATAAATTCACCTTCATCCATAAGGACTTGGAGTGTTTGGGCACTATGACCAAATATCCAGGCCACAGGTTCAGATTTATCTTGACAGTCTACCGACCTCCAAGGGGAAACATACACAGTTGTTATAAGAAAATTGAAAGTATAGTTAAGGACCCCCTGTTACGTAACAGAGAAATCTGGGTAATGGGGGATCTTAACGTAAACTCGTTAACAAGAAATAGCCCAAAATGTAAACGCATGTTTGAATTTTTGAAGGACACAAAATTGAAGTATTTACAAACTAGGGCTACACATTTCCATCCCCTAGGTAGATCAGCCCTTGACCACGTTTACACCAATTGTCAACATGTGTCTGAATATGGGGTGATCAATGACCTGAATGGGGACCACGCCCCGGTTTACGTAGTGAAGAAACAACACAATGTCCCGATTGTAAAAACAACCAGGGATATTGTGGGTCGCTCTTATAAGGGTTACTCTTCAGCTGCATTTGGTGAACACGCTGAGGATTATGGCATAGACACTACTTTGATTACGACCGTTGATGAAGGTCTATATCAGGTCAGAGACTGTGTTAATGCCTACTTGGACGAACATCACCCAGTGAAAATGTTTAAGATCCGCGACCATCAGGAAGATGGCTTCACTAGGGAAGTCGACCTCTTGACTTATAGAAAGAATAAGTTTCTAAAAAAATCAAGGCGCGTCGCTAGGGGGGTCCGCAATGTTCACTTGGCTAGGGTAAGATTGCTGGAGAAGAAGATAAAACTTATCTTGATTCGAAATAGACAGGCGCTGATCGCGGATAAACTTGTTAGATTTGCTGATGACCCTCGAAGGTTTTGGGCAGAGGTAAATCTGCTCTGGAAAGGCCCGCGTAAAACTAAGCCCATGAAATTACTACATGACAATGTCGAGGTAGAGAGTAGTAGACTTCCTGATTTTGTAAACGATTTTTATAGTTCCATTGGTCGTGTTCTGGCGGATGCCTTCACTAATCCCAGCGTGATGATTTTATATGCACCACCACTAACTATTATGAGGCCTCTGTTTGTTTTTGTTGACATAGCAAGACCGGATGTTCTCAAAATCATCAAAAAGATAAAAGTGAACAAGGCATCCTGTATCAAGGATACTAATAGCCTGATAATTAGGGACTTACTCCAAAAATATCCTGAACTGCTGAGCAAAATGATCAATGTGTCGCTAGGCCAACAAAATTTTCCTCGATCACTGAAATGCGCAAGTGTGATTCCATTGCCAAAAGGTGGCATCAGTAGTAATGTGTCAAACTGGCGTCCTGTAAGTCAACTTAATCTTTTTTCCAAATTAATTGAAAAAGGAGTTCATGCTCAACTATTAGGCTATCTTTTGAGACATTCAATTATAAATGATAATCAGTTTGGATTCATGCCGGCCAGATCCACTACGGATGCCTGTTTTGGTTTAGTACAACACCTGTATGAATGCCGGAATAGAGGTGAGATAACTGCTACCATGTTCCTGGACCTACGCAAGGCATTCGACACGGTCGACCATTTGATTCTGCTCAGTGAATTGTATAGGATAGGCTGCGATGACAGCGCCGTTTCTTGGTTCCGGAGCTATTTGAACAACCGAACCCAGCGTACTACTGTGAACGGGAGCACCTCTGCGGAGCGTGACATCACTTGTGGCGTCCGTCAGGGCTCCGTGTTGGGCCCCTTGCTTTTTATTATTTATATAAATAATTTGGTGGGGGACCTGAGACACTCCCGGTACTTCTTGTATGCTGATGATTTGGCAATAACGGTCAGCAATCGTGACCCACGGATAGTCCAGCAGCTACTACAAATGGACGTTGACTCCCTGGGCCACTGTTGTGACTCATATCGTCTAACAGTAAATACAGATAAAACTAAAGTCCTATGGTGTCATGGTGAAAGGGATAATACTGTATACTCTGCATACAACACAGTGCTGAAGGGGTCAATCCTTGAATCAGTCAGGTGTTTTAACTACCTAGGAGTTATGATTGACGCGACTCTAAGCTTTGATCAACACTGCACTAAGGTGATTGCATCGGTGCGTGTAAAGTTGACAAATATTAGATTTCTCCGCAAATTTATGAATCAAGATCTGTGTATACTTATATATAAACAAATGATTCTGCCGGCCCTGGATTATGGGGACTTTGTCATCGACGGTGCAAACGAGGCCTTTGGTGAGACACTCCAAACTTTACAAAACCACTGTCTACGGGTTTGCTTGGCTATATATGATCCTCGTTTGATAAGTAGACGTGAGCTCCATTCGCTCTGTTACTGCGACAAGTTAGTTGAGAGACGGAGACGTGGGCTCCTGCGGCTTATGTATAAATTCTCGAGAAATCCTGATAATGTGGTAGTCCCTGTGCGGAGATTACGGGATCATGATAAAGTGAAATTAAGGACCCAAAGGCCACGGGATCAACTGTATAGAGACAGCCCAGTATATAGAGGGTACCGACTGTGGAGTAAGCTTGACGCTGAAGTCCAGTCGCTCCCTGCGCTAGGGCAATTTATGAAAAAGATAAAAGATTAAGTATGTAACAGCATCTGTGTTTAGAACTGCTCGCTCCTCGCTCCTCATCCTCCCGCTGACCTGTACTCGTACGTGAATGATAATTTTATAGAATGTATTTGACCTGTTGGAACGTTATTTGTTAACACAGTCCCTACTACCTGCCGGACATTGATTGATACCCACTTTACTGCCTTTATGTAATGTCATGTTTTGTGTGAGGGGTTTGTAAAGTTACTCCTTTTGATAGCTGCCGGCGTTTTCTGGTCTCAGGATGCAGCAATTTGTGTACCTAGATTGTATCACCGTTAATTGACTATAAAATTTGTTACCTACCTGACATGTAATATTGGATCAGGAGATAAGATTACAATATCTATTTTTTTCATGCAACTCGTGTATTTTTCTCATTGATTAACATTATGTATACTTGGCACTGATTGAAAGGCGTGACTTTGTTCAACGAATTTTTGCCAATAAAAATCTTTTCAAACAAACAAACATATATAGGAGTGTCGAGCTATAGAACCTTTTTTTTTACCAAGAGGAGGGTCGGTAGATTCCCGTACGAACGTGCCGTAACCCAGTAAACAAATAACGTTATACACCATTTTATAACGTTATATAACGTTATATGTCAACGTTTTTCTAAGGCTCTTTAATATGAAATAACGTTATGTAAAATTTAAAACGTTATTTTGACGTAAAATAACGTTTTTTTGTTAGCTGGGAATTACCCCCAAAACCGTTGCCGTACCGCTGGATGGATATAGCCTATTTTCCTAAATATTTTGGGGCAGTCCGTATACACACACTTGTTACTAGACATAATAGAAAAACAAGAACTTTTGGGCCGGCCAACAGTTCCCTAGCAAGTGTAAGTTTTTTTTGGCTATAGGGTGATCAAGTATACCCGACACTGTAAATAGTGAACCCAAAAATACGTCCTTTTATACTGTAAACCAACAGTAGATTTTCTGGTCATGTACATTAATACCTTAGTATATACTGCAACTACAGTATATTCTACTGCTCAGCCACATTTACTTCTAACAGTGAACCCCTTCCAGGGTGCTGTTTCTCCACAAATTTGCGGACGTCCGCAAATTTGCGGACATCCGTAAATACACTCTCCAATTATTTATGGGGCTCCGCAAATATATAGGGATGTCCGCAAATATATATGGAGGTCCATATTTGTATGCTTAAAAAGGGATGGTCAAATGATGACCATAATATTATAGCTAAATTAAAGGCCTGAGCGCAAACGATGGCTGATTAACAGGTTCACAAGGGCCGTACGGACCGAACCAGGGGGATGGTCATACAATGATTCAGAGTAGAACAATCGAACATGAACCAGTATTTGCTTCTTATCATACTTTATGAAAGAATGGTCGGCGGCCTAGTTTTCGATACAAGTCATTACAATGCGATGTTTGCCTGTTGTGTCGATACAAGCCTACTTCTTGGTGTGGAGTTGAGCCAAAATAGAATTCAATTAATCAACATAGCGTTCGATGCTATCGTCAAATATCAAGTCCAGACATACATAATGATACATGTATACATATAACAACCTTCACGTGGCTCCCTGGCCACCTGCAGCATACGCCACACGCCATTAAAGTTAGTAGGCCTATATCCGATGATTTGGACTTAAAATTGATCCAGGATGTTGACCAAGACCAAACTACCCTTCACACCTTTTCCATTTATTCTGATTCCCTATCATTTATCTCAAATTCGATTTTATTGACTAATGTATGGTCAAAGTCTAATAAAAGTCGTTCACGACTTTATTCTACCCTTTGAAAATCCGCTTTAAAAGACCATTTCTGGTCCCCTAAGTCTTACTGCCCAAAAATACCATTTGATTGTCTCGCATCCCCTAGACATATACAGTGTTAGTGCTTGGGAGCCATTTGAGTAGGATTTGAAATTAGAAAAATCATCGGATATAGCCACTTTCACTATTTATGTAGAATGAAAATGAAATGTCATGGGTACACTGAACATAATGAATCTCAAATGTTAGTCCAAAGTTAGTAGGTTGCACTAAGGTTTTACTAACTTTTGTACAATCATTAGCGAAAAACACGTCCCCAAAGTTCCTATCCTATCTTAGCGTTTTGCTGCTAACTCTTAGCTAAAAGTTAGCATTGCCCAGGTCACCTGAACTTATGAGGCTACCATAAAATCCTGTGTACATCCGCATCTCACATATAACCCACACCCCGACTTTGAGAGAATCCTATAGGCCTAACCTCTACCTAGGGCTTGAAAATTGTGATTTTAGTACTGTACTATACTTTCAAAAACCCTTGTATTACCTGCCTCTAGACCTGAGAATATTGTATAACCTGCACTAATGGTTTGGTTCTAGTATAGGTAACCCACAGGTTACACACAGAAATTTACTATAGTAATTCATTAGTGATTAGTGCATCTATCACCAGTCAGTGGAATGGCCCTGGTTAATATGCAACAACCACAGCATGAGTTGCCTATGCAATGGTAACTCCATCCATTGAAGCCAGTTTGTGTACACAACAATTATTGTCCTGTAGAAGTGGCCATATAGAGACTTGAGTCTGTCTTTGATATAGGGTAAATGTGGGTAATATCGCACACCTTGTGACGATATTACCCAAATGTTCCTCACATCTCTGGTCCACTGTCATTAAGAACGATTTCTATATAATTTCTTTAAAAAATAATCTAAAATGAAAAAAATGGAGAAAAAAATAAATGCCAATTGCAAACCCTTGTATGGTATGCAGGGGGCTAAAAGTCGGGCTGAATGTTAGGGTTATATCGCTATAGTTTTGGTTATATCGCTTATATCATTGGGTTATATCACTCACCCATTGATATACAGTGTATTTGACCATATGGGTAAATCCGCTCACCTGTTTTCACACCCAAAAGTGTGAAAACAGGGTGCTTCACCCCAAATGCTCTCACACCTTTATGGTGAGTAGCAGCATCCCCAAATTTACACCAGTGTTAGACAACATACAAATCTACCCTTTATAACTATTTGACTCATTTTACTGTTATTTGATATTTTATTTTTTATTTTATAAACATGTGCACGATATAACAACATGCCTGAGCGATATAAGCTCTATGGGAATTAGTATAGAAAAAGCAAATATAGAAAGATTAAGAAATTTAGATTTTTTAACGTTTTTATAAATGTCTAGCTTGAGGCATAAATATATATCTCAGATAAATATTATGTATTGACATGATATCGTATATAAAGTGACTACTCACCAAAAAAAAAAGAAAAAAAAATTTAAATTGTGCCTTTTAGGGGGGGGTGCGCGATATTACCAAATGCGCGATATTACCCACATTTACCCTATGCATTTTTCAAAAACACAAAAAAGGTGTCCCATTCAGAAAAGCTCATTGGAATAGGTTGATCAGTTTTTAAAAAATCTGGCCAAGTAGATACATACATACATTATGTTACACCCCATATCATATTCAAAATTAGAAAAGTTTACCTCTAAGCATGATAACAAGTGCAATTACAATCTTATCATATAGATAAATATCTCATGATTTGCTTGTGCTGTCACCTGGTGAGGAGTTCCTGTGGGTAGCTGGTTAGTAAAAAGTTAGTCGTAGTTTAGCAAAATCTTAGTTCGATTTAATAATGCTGATAAGTTAGTGGTTTTGACTAAGATATAATTATTAGCATTGACTAACTCCCGGAATTTTCAGTGTATTTTTGGCCTTATCAACATAACTCGCCCAATATGCCTAGTACCAGTATACCAGACCAACAAATCCACACCCTCATTTCCGGGTTAAAACTATATAGGAAATGCCAAGGAGAAAATATCAACAGCGGATTAATGATGGAGATGTCAGTGGTAAAACGTCTTGATGGCTGGATATACTGTAACACAGTTGTCCTGTTAGAGTGTTTCCAACTGGTGCACGACGCCCTATAAGTGGTTGTATACAGCACACATGGCGCCGTGTGCAGCAGCACCAGCACCAGCTGCCGCAGCAGGCACCACCATGGAGGCATAGAGCACGTTAACACCAGTCTCTAGTCTAGAGTGTGTAATACAGCCTACTCTACCTGCCCACACCTACAGCAGGTGCCCCACTAACCCTACCTGCCCACACCTACCTCTGTCTCCTCCAGGGTGCGGCAGGTCCAGCTGACAAGGCCTCACCACCTCCTCCTGTAGGTGCAGGGTCTGTGCTTGCGGCCGCTGTACTACCTTGAACTACATTTCCTTGCATACTACCTCCCTGCTCACGGGTCGTGACGCCTGGCCTTGTTTCCATCTGGCCCCCACTTCTCAATGGTAGAGCTCGCCCATGCAGAGATTGAATTCCTGCTGCCCACACTCTCCAGCACATGCCGCGTGGGTGTGGCCTTGACTGTGCCAGGAGAGTGTGCGATCTATAAAAAGAACCCATTGGGCGTAAACAGAAATACGTTGCTATGGAGATTCTGATGCCATTACAACAAGTGGGGGAAGATGGGGTAATACGGGCCATGGGGTAATAAGGGACACTCTCATTTCAGAGTGATATTTCTTACTGCAAGGTGACACTAAGAACTCAGTTTTGGTTTTATAATAAAAGGTAGGCATCAGATCATATATATTGCAACATTTACTATGTTGTTGGAGGAAATATTATTTGAATTATACGTGGAAAATAAAATTGAATGCCTGGAATATTGAGGGTTGACATCTTGATTAGTAAAGCATAATTAGACACATCATTATTTATGTAAGCCCCTAGTTTGAGCAAAATGGTAATATTTTTTCTGGTTTCAGGGGCTAAGGATAAAACACCCCATAGCTTATCAAATTAAATATGGTTTGGTTATTTTCTGTGAAGTGTCTAGGAATTGACACCACTGATTGTGTGGTGTCCCGTATTACCCCAACCTCATTTTTCGGTGGGGTAATATGGGTCAAATGCAATCCCTATGGCAATTTGTATATATTTTTTCTACAAAAATGTTAAACTACTAATCTTATTTAAAACTTCCACATGATTAGCCCAGACTCCACTAGGGCGGCACAGTGTTCTGCGAAACGGAGCGATCTTTTTTTATGTTTTGATTTGCACATTTTGCTTCATTTCGCTTCATTTCGCTTCATTTCGCTTCATTTTGCTGCAGTGTCGCCCTAAGTATCGCCAGAAGTAGGGCGACATTCAGGGCGACACTGAGGCGAAATGAGGCGAAATGAGGCGAAATGAAGCGAAATGTGCAAATCAAAACATAAAAAAAGATCGCTTCGTTTCGCAGGACAGTGCCGCCCTAGTGGAGTCCGGGCTAAAGAGTGCCTTTGCAGAAACTACTTTTTTTCAAGATATCTAAATAAACTTAGTTCTTTGTGAGATTTTTTTCATGTATCAAATTTGGATGTGGTCATACTTTGTGTGGCGGCCATTTTCCAAAATGGCGGCATTAAAATACAAGAAATTTCAGGGTCAATTTGAACATCAAGGACAATTCACAATTTTTGCTGTTCCTAGTGTGCATCTCACCATAAATGGTAACAAAATAGCTTGTTTTAAAGCTATAGAGGAGCCCCATCTAATAGATAGGGTTTGGGGTATATCATGACATCCTGGTTACCATGGAAACGATGTAAAGTCTCAATTTTTGCCAAATTTTGCTAATTATTTAATATTTTGACAAATTCTCACGACAAGAATAGGCAAATAGCACTCATTGAGGTAAAAAAGCATCTTTATAATGTTTTGGGACAGTTTAAGTCATCATATATTTTGTTAAGGTACCTCAAAGGCTTCTCATTCAAAGAATTCCGTCCATGCATGAAAGATATTTGGCCATTTTCACTAAGGATTCCTATTCCGTTCCATCTTACCCCACAATGGCGACCCGTATCACCCCACCGTGGGGTAATATGGGTCACAAAATCTTTGAAATTATTAACTACAACCATTGTACCTTAGGGAGTTTGAGGAAATTTTTTTTTCAACACAGTTACATATAAAAGAGGAATGCTTAAAAAGTAGGTAAAAAAATATTTTGCTTATGGTCACCAGTAAGGCAGAAATTGCATGAAAACCCTTAGGTGTCCCGTATTCCCCCATCTTCCCCTACTCGGTGGATGGGCAAAGTGTGTTACACGAGCCAGATTTCCTATAAAACTTGTAATGTTAGAAGCATACTTCCATAACGCCTTCATTTCGAAAATGAATACTAGTATTACTTCGATGATGTTTTTTGTATGGACATAGGCCTATTTCATCTATGTGTTTCCTTCTCAAAAGTGGATTTCATTAGTCAACGCTTTTTTTTCGGCAGTTATCGGATTTGGAATTGCCAAAATCTGCATGACCACGCACTTATACCCTTTTCATATATCATCCTATTTATTTTGTTATTTTATTGATTGGTAATAAATAGGCCTAGGCCTAACACGTGAATACAGATTCCCATGGTCTACCCAATCAATTCCGACGGGGTATCCATCAAATATATATCCAATATCTAGCAATAGTTAGAAATCAGGGAGTATAGACAAATCAATTGCATGGTGCAATTTTGTTTTAATCCGGTTAACAGCTGGTACATATACCACAGTTAAGAACTTACCAACAGTAGAATTGCAGTACGGGTTATAGGAACACACACTAATCAACGAAGCATTACAGTAACTGCACACACATTAGAGGGGTGGTCGTAGGGGGGGGGGGGGGTCTAAATCTAGATATTTGTTCAGATTGGATTTGTTAGAGGTAGGCTACATGTCATGGCATCATGGCCGCATATTCCAATAGCGGTTGTACGCCATGTCTCTGTAAATAATTCTGAGGCTAAGACTGGCAATTACAAAGATTCAAAGGGGTCCAAATGGGGTTTCCAAAATTAAACCACTTGGGTTCCAAATTTGACTATTCATTGAATGTTTGGCGGTGTGTCACAAAAGAAAAACGTTCAACTTGAAATTCTGTTTTCTCCAGCCCATGCTTCAATGTGCCTTTGAAGCAGATTAAAACGCATATAGTTTAGGCACCTGTTTTAGACTTGAACCAGCCAATCTTGTTTACCATCCATCAGAAGTGAGACTCAATGCCGTGTGTACAACCGCTATCTGTAGGCCTATCATAACCGTTATCTGTATTAACAACATACAGCCTACAGGTTGACCATCCAACCGCTATCTGTATTTTAAAAAAAACGTTATTTGTAGTAACCATCCAACCGCTATCTGCCTAACCAACGCTATCTGTTACAAATTCTGGATCATTGTAAATAGGCACATCCAACCGCTATCTGATCAACAAACGCTATCTGTCATACTAGCAATGGCATAGGCCCCTATCTATAAAATACACTGAGCATTGAGAGAAATACCAGATGTGCTTGATGCAGATAACATCTTGTTGATACACATAATTTGATACACATAGCGTCTTTTTGATACAGATAGCTGTTGGGTGGTCAACCTCTAACGGTATATGTTGTTAATATAGATAGCGGTTATGATACAGATAGCGGTTGTACACCATGTCTCTGTTTACCTGTAGACTGATATCATTCTGGATGACAGCAGAGTAGTAGACTGGTGGCTCCATCTGTAGGGTTTCATGCTCACTGCATGGGTGCTAGACAGAAACAATTAAGTCCTCCACAATCTCAACAAGTCGCTACACCTCCCCCACAGACATCCAGTCCGCGCGGCATGTGGGTCTTCGGGTGAGAGGCTACCTGCATGGGTGCTAGACAGACAGACAGTAACAAGTCCTCCTGTAG
Organism: Harmothoe impar; assembly: GCA_947462335.1. Taxonomy (NCBI): domain Eukaryota; kingdom Metazoa; phylum Annelida; class Polychaeta; order Phyllodocida; family Polynoidae; genus Harmothoe; species Harmothoe impar. Next base: position 27,864,920 of record OX381714.1, on the reverse strand, counting down.
GCTGTAGCCATTTAAAGAGGGTCGCTACACTTGCCCACAGACATCCAGGGGAGCACACACTGGCCACCTGTGCCTACTACAGGCAGGCAGGCAGTGGAAGTGCTGCAGTGGCTCAAAATGAGAAATATATTGAATGATATTTTGTAGATTAGGAACAGGTTATTGTATATATGGTTGAATCAGCGCATTGTAGTCATTATAAACCTCAGATAAAGTAAGGTAATTCCTTTCCAGAGAAGGATTTATCATTTAAATCAACCCCTTAAACTTACCCCTTTCTCAGAATAATCTCTCCTTTGGATAACAATTTTTTGTGAAAAAAAAAGTTCTGATACAAGCCATTTTTATTTTTTCATGTTGTGCCCAAGTGTATAGTTGTTCCAGATTTCCAATAAAGAGAGGATATATTGGTAGGATCCTTTTTTATTTTGGATGACATCTAAAGGAAATGTGTTTTTTCCCTGTCATCGTTGGACTTTGAGGTTAAAAATAGTTACAATTTCCCATAAATATCATCCCATATTTTTCATTGAAAGTACTGACATAATATAGTAGGGGAGATGGCAAATAACTCAAGCCTGAATTGAAGCATTTATTTTTTCATAACAAAGCATAGAAGAATGTCATCCATGAAAATAAGTAATATTGTGCTAGTTCCATTAATAGCATAGTGGTATAGCATAACATATTCTGACCTACGAAGGTCAGTCCCGGGGCAAAAGGGTTTTTGGGGCGGGGCAAAAGGGACCCTCAAAATTTCTTAATTTTGAATCATTATCTTTTTTCATAATTTTCTTGCTGCCATCTTTTAGCTAAGTTATTACTCAGTTCTTTAGGTATTTATTTCGTGTCATGAATGACAATTGTCTATCTTAATTCGATTTTAATTGATTGTTATGACCGGTGAATATCATGCATTTCAATCAAAATTCCCCCAAATTCAGGAAAAATTCCCCAAAACCCCCAAAATACCCCCCAAAAATTAAAAAAGGCTTAGGCCAAAATAAAAAAGGTGTGTTTCAGGCAACCCGACCCTAGATTCAAAAAAGGGCCGACCCTAGCATTTTTTTCACAATTTTGAAGATTTTTTTGATTTTTTAAATTTTTATTGTTTATTTTTCTCAATTTTTACAAATTCTTTCAAGAAAAACAAGCTCCCAGTGACCTCAGAGGCCTGAATAATTGATTAACTTCAGAAAATGGCTTTTTAAGAGGAATATGCAATAACTTTTTGATATTCCTAGTCAATAGAGGAATTATTGAATCATTCTGGTGAGTCGCGAGTCGCTTTGTTGATTCGCGACTCATTCCTGGTTCTCTCTATGTTTAAAAAAATAAAAAAATAAAAAATAAAAAATCCGACCTACCTACCTACCCTGAAACACACTTTTTTTTTTTTGGCCTTATGAGAGATAATTTGATATTCTGATAAGAATGTCTCATCATTCTTATTGTTTTTTAGCCCAAGCATGTTTGTTTTTACATGTTTCAATCATTTCTATGGGGTTTCACCATAGGAATTATGGTTGTGGGGGGGGTCCGTTTTGCCCCGGCTTCATGAAAAAAGTGTAAAAATGATCTTGACAAAATAAATAACAGTAGGGTAATTTTTTTTTCAAATGAATTTGCAAATATGTGACACAATATTTTAGCTATAAAATGTTATTGTTTTAGCCATAAAACATTATCATATACCTCTTTTTTAATTCTCAGAAGCTTATGAACTGATTTTTGCAAAATTAGATCAAAATCTCTAATTTCAGTTTTTTTCTTTATGGAATCTGGAATACCATAGGTAGCACCGGAATTCTTTTTTAAAACATGTTATTTCTATCAATTATATGAGCCAATTTGATAAAAATATGGAATCGATAGCTGAAAACTGAGTTAGGGGTCGGGTCCGTTTTGCCCCGGGGTCCGTTTTGCCCGGTCTCCCTATATGATTTGAATATAGATCAAGGTTAGGCAAAAAAAAAAGAGAAAAAAGGTGTGTTTCAGGCAACCCGACCCTAGTTTCAAAAAAGGGCCGACCCTAGCATTTTTTTTCCGATTTTGGAGAATTTTCATTTTTTTTGCAAAATATTCACATTTTTTTCGGAAATTTTAGCAATTTTTTGGTCAGGAAGAAGTTCCGAAGAACAGATCCCATTCCTAATTACTTGTCCAACCTCAGGAAATTGCTTCTTTTTTTTGGCCTACCCCAACAAATTATTTAGTTCATTCACTGAAACAAGAGGCCTGTGGTCAGTGGAACTTTGGGTAAAAAGGGAGATTATTCTAATTCTACTTAAATTTCAAAATGACATAACAATATCTTATTTGGAGGATGGGGCTCAATAAGATATCAGTAACTATACATGGGTCCCCAAATTCGCGCATCATATCATGGCACTATTTATATTTTGTGGGTATTATCAAGACTTTAAGATTAAGATTTATTAAGACTTGATTAAAACTCACTCAAAACGTTGCGGTGAGCTAGGCCTGTCGAACCCTTTTTGGAACTGCTCCTCAGGGCATGCGCTATGGATTATACATATATGCCCAGAGAGCCTTCTCATAAGCCGAGTTTACGATATCGTAACTTTTGTGTGTTTCATACGCCGCTATCGTTAATTTTGCTATCGTTATCGCTATCGTTAATTCTGCTATCGTTAAATGCATTTGCTATCGTTAAAAGGCTCAATTGAGTGTATTTCATAAGGAATTACGAGAGCGTTTTTACGAGAGGGAACTGATATTTAACGAGAGCGATTTTGATTTAAAGAGAGCGATTTTGTTTTTCATAAGGCCACCTTTTTTTGATTACTTGGATTACGGGCACTCAGAGCAAATATTTTGGGGGGCGGGAGGAAAAAAAAAAAAAAAAAAAGCTGCTCTTCTGTACTGAAAATTCCGGGGGGCGGGAGGGAAAAAAAAAAAAAAAAAAAGCATGCAAAAGTGTTCTTTTCGCTATCAAATCAAGGTATATTGAGAAATATTCCCAAATATTCCAAATTTTGAAGGCCAAATTCTGGGTGTTTGCTAGTCAGCATGTACTTTTTTTTGTTTTTTGCTAAAAATCTCAAAAAATCCCAGCGGAGGGGGGTAAAAAAATAAAAAAAAACTTTTTTTTTTTTTTCAAAATGCCAAAATTCCCATCGGCGGATCCGTAATCCAAGTTATCAGAATAAAACGGCCTAAACCATATTTATCTAGACCTTGACCCCTGCTGATAAAAGAAAAAAATGTTTGTTTATGAGATATCAATGATGGGATAATCTGATACATGCAGCAATGGGATTCTATCTCAGATGTAGTGAAAAGAAATCGACTAATAACAATTTTATTTGAGTTTTACCACCGAATTTGGACTCATTTTCTTGCTATCGTTAATTCCCAAAACCTAGACTTTAAGAATATATAAAATTGATTTTCCTGAATGATATCTACTTGTATTTGATGGAAATCTTTATACATTGCATCTATATATGTGTCCAATATGATACATACCGTATCGTCGCATATAGGTGCCCGGGCAGCTATTTATTTGGGTGCCCCTGTACCCCCGGCTCCTAATCAAATCAGGCAGCTATTTAAGGCCCGGCAGTTATTGTTTTAGGCCCATGCATCCCCCCCCCACCAAGGAAAAAGATAGCTCATAAGGCATTTGATAGCAAAGCCAACTTTCATTTGTAGTCATTATTTAAAACACAGGCTTAAATCTGGTGTGTAGGAGGCACACATATTTGATCAAAGATAGTAAATTCTAAAGCAAACACCACCCCCTACCCCTGGCCCCTACCACAGGGTATACAATGCAATACTTTTTTTTTCTTTTTTTTTAAATGAACCTCATTTCATTTATTGAATTGGTTTTCCGGTCCAAGTTTTGGTTGTCCCCCCCTCATTAATATCTCCTCGAGATAATATTCGTTCGTTCCCCTACAGGCAGTGATTTATACAATAATAAGTCTTACTAACACAATTTGAGTTGTTATTTATACTGCATTCCAGTGTGAATGATAGTTTCCTCGAAACTGTATGTTTATACTGTTACTTCATGCCTCCTCGAGACGTTTGCCTGAATAGCTCATAAATATTATGCTCAGCCAATATAGGCAATACTTTATAGGTTGGGTAGGGACATTTTCGCTGCTTATGTGCAGTCTGTTAACGCTTAGACTAGATGAATTTACAAGATGATTTGATGCCTCAAAAATTAAAGAATAAGGGGTGTCCAGTATCCAACGCGTCCATTGTCTTGGGAGGGAATCCTGAGGTGCTTCTTCCTGGTGCGCCCAGCTGTCCTTTTCTCTTCCTTCTCACTCGGTCTGTCACTCACAACTATGTTTGTCCTATTTGTTCATGGGGGTTTTCTCTTCTGTCTCCTCTTCAGAAGCGCGTCCCTCTTTCCCTTCATGTTTGTACCGTACCACTTCTTTATTTGGGTCTTGAAAGCAGCCTTTGTCTCAGCAGTTTGGATTCCATGTGGGAGCTTGTTCCAAAGCTGTCTTCCCCTGTATGAGGGGCCCTTTTTATACAGGGTTAGCCGCGGCGTGGGCATTTGGAAGTTCGCCTTGTGGTCACTTCTTGTCCTGAGCCTAGTCTTAAGGACCGGCATCTTTTTCCTTTTCTTGTACATCAGGGACATGAGTAGCTCCTTTCTTCTATCTCTCTGCATTGGCGCTTCACAGAGTTTATGAATATTTATAGTGGACTCCTCTCCGATTTTCACCTTTAGTATGCAGCGGAGTATCCTGTTCTGTGCAGCCTGGATTTGTTTTATCAGGGACACAGACGTCCCATCTGTGAGAAATGAGCAATAATCAAAGCGCTGTAATATGACTTGCTTGTACATTAATATAGCTGCGTGCATGGGCAGCATATATGTCTAATGTGCCACAGTTTGAATTTCAGTAGATTCACCTCCCTCAGTGTTTTCTTTGCATGTTGCTTGAATTTTAGGTTTTCATCAAACACTGCTCCCAGGTATGTGAAGCTTTGCACTCTTTTGATAGACCTCCCCGAGATCTTCAACTGGCTTTTCTTTGGGCACTTCTTTATCTTCTTGAGTGTGGCGAACCACATAAACTTTGATTTGGTCTCATTTATAGTTAGTCCTAGCTCTCTACAGCTCGACTCTAAATTGTGTAGATCCTTCTGTAATGTGTTAAGTGCCGTCTCTGGCGATATGCTCGGTGTGTATATAACCACGTCATCAGCATACATTTTCACCTTCGATGTTGATTTCAGCTCACTTATCCTGTTTACATAGTAGATAAAGAGGGAGGGGCCCAGGATGGACCCTTGAGGGACCCCAAATTCCACTGTTATGCTATCCGAGACCACTCCATTTGCTAGTGTTTGGTGGCTTCTACCTGTTAGGTAAGCCGTTAACCAATTTAGCATATACCCGTCCATTTTATCTTCTTGTAACGTATTTAGTAGAATCCCGTGACTGACACAGTCGAAGGCCTTCTTTATGTCGATAAATGCTGTGGCCACGGCCTCCTTCTTGTCTAGTGAGCTATACAGGTCCTCTGCAAAGTCATACGTAACACATTTAAACAGCTCCTTTGTAGTCATTGATGGAAACCCCCGGCACCTATTCAAGGCCAGGCACCTATTGATTTCAAACCCCTATTACCCCCGGCTCCTATTCAAAACAGGCACCTGTTCAAAACCCGGCACCTATATGCGGCGATACGGTAAGTCATTTCTATCAAATATAAGGACATTATACATTTACCAAAAAAGAGAGAAATAATGAATTTCAAACACATTATAGCCACATTTGGAGTTAAGATAGCGAATTTGCTAAAATTATAGTGTGTTTCATAAGGCAGCTATCATTAAAATGACATGTGCTATCGTTATTTCCCTTTTAAGATAGCTGAAATACATTCAGCTAATGAAATACACTCAGTTTTTCCATTTCAGCTATCTTTAAAACGCTATCGTTAAATCTGGGCGGTATAGTTAAAAAGCCAAAACTTATGAAAAGGCTCTCAGGGTAAACAGGGTTAAAGGGTGGATACATGCAGGGGTATCAAGTACTTAACATTTTATAGAGAAATACATACATAGGTAATCATATTGACGACCCATGGTTATCATAACAATTAACTATACCAAGTAGTAATGCCCATGCAGGCAATGTATACTGGTCTCTCCTCATTTCGCAATATACATGTACTAGCTGGACTTGCTAAATGTGTACCAGCGGGGTTAACGGAGGTCAGGTATACAGGGAAGCATATACATATCATTAGGAAAACAGAATAAACTTCCATGTTGGGTGGGTGAGGTGGGGGGTGAAGCTAATAATGGTATACAGTCCATTTAAGTACTTGCGACCATGCATCTTGCCGTTGGGCCAAAAAATAACAATTTAAAAGCGCGTTTCAGGCCACCCGACCCTAGTTTCTATGTAGCTTTTTTCTCCCCAAATTTGGAAACAGAAGGGTGATATCTTTTTTTTGTTTACAGGCCAGTTTTGCACTTTGTAAATCGGACAATTATTAAAGACTATAGAGAGAAAATTGTAAAACAGGATTTTTTTCCCCATAAAAATGTCCCACTATAGGCCACACCAAAATAAAAGTTGGTCAGTGGATTTCACTTTTCAAGTGGTGCGAGCGAGCGCTTTAAAAAAGATTTAAGATAGTCAATGGATTTTGTAGGTGGAAAAGCAGAGTGAGCATAACTTGTTTTTACCTAGCCTCTGACAAAAATTCTTGATGAACCTAGAAGAACGACGGTTTTATTTAGATCTATCTTTTTTTAATGAGACGAGTGAAACCCATTGACACTTTTTTTTCAAAAAGAAATTGCATTTCCGATAATGTCGCCATACTGTATATGCCTATACAGTCCCGGTTTACAGTGTCAGTGGTGTCGAGAAACTATGCTTTTAGTCACCTTAATCATATGCCCTTGTTGCTAATATTATATTAGATATAGTCAGAACGTCATGTCTGCGTATAGCCCATGTACATCCTAGGCCAACCTAGACCCATCCCACCTAGGCTACCTGCCAATGTTCTGCCAATGCATTGCTTAATCTCTAGCAGACGACATTGCGCAACCCTGGTCACTGCGTGCATTGCCCAATACCTGGTTCCAGCAACGCCCCATATATACCCAGCCCACTTCACACTCCAGCCATTCAACGCAGCTCAACGCTACACACCCCGAACTCAACAAACCAAATCATCTTTTTGCAGTAGTTGTAAAACTACATCACAAAATACTGACCCATGCAATCGAGAAATGACCAGAGAAGGAATCTGAAAGTCCGGCCCCAGAGCCCGGCGGTTATTGATTCTAGTGAGGACAGGAATTTCGATAGACGTTCTAAGGAGGCTTGGGAGAAGGATGGCCAACGTGAGGACTTCAGGAATGGAGAAGATCGTACAAACTATAGGGAAACGTAAGTTTAATTGTGCTTGTTTTCGTATAACGCTATATATAGCTATGCCTTTATCCCTATCGGCCTATAGCTAATTATACATAGGCCCACCGCGTATATACTCTATATATATATATATATATATATATATATATATATATATATATATATATATATATATATATGTATGTATATAGGCATATATATATATATATATATATATATATACAGTCAACTCCCTCCTAACGACCACCCCTCTACAACGACCACCTCGCCATTGCGACCACTTTTGTAAAGTCCCAACCATTTTCCCCTTTGTTTCAATGTGTAGAACTCCCTCTACGGCGACCACCCCTCTAATGCGACCACCCCACCCTCCGACCACTGAAATTCCAGTCCCAAAGAAGGGGTTTCTCCCTCTAATGCGACCACTATGTCCAAGAGTAAACCTTTTATTTTAAAATCTTATCATAGAAACCCCCTACCCTCACACATTCACTTGATAAGTAGTCGAACATCAGAGGGCCAGAAGGCCCCTGCCCTCACTCATGCACCTGACTAGTGGTTGCACATCATAGAGATAGTTAAGCCCCCCCCCTCCAACACACACCTGACTAGTGGTGGTCGCACATCAGAGGGATAGAAGCCCTCCCCCCAACACACACCACCACCACCACTCACATCTGACTAGTGGTCGCACATCAGAGGGATAGAAGCCCTCCCCCCAACACACACCACCACCACCACTCACATCTGACTAGTGGTCGCACATCTGAGAGATAGAAGCCCTCCCCGCAACACACACCACCACCACCACTCACATCTGACTAGTGGTCGCACATCAGAGAGATAGGAGCCCTCCCCCCCCCCAACACACACCACCGCCACCGCACCTCCCCCCCTCCGCCGCCGCCACTCTGTCACTCAGGTGGTCGGACCAGAAGCCCCCCCCCCCCTCCCTTACACTGCCACAGGGGTAGACACTAACGCTGGCCCGGGAGCCTATTGCCCGTAGGTTTGGGTCGGGGCCCGCAGTTTTCAGCAGAATAACACTCCCATAGGCCCAGGTGGCCCACAGAAGTATTTGGAAGACATTTAAAGAAAGTTTGCCAGACAACTATAGTCATGCAATATGTCGTTGGAAAGAGGGACATATGCCCAAATTAATCATATTAGTAACACTCTATCATTAACAAACCAGATATGTGTATGTTATTTCCAATAAAGAAAACATAATTGTGGCCATTGGCCAAAAGATCTTGGTCCAGGCCCGTGGCCTTCTGGATCTATGATCCCGGGTGGCCCACAGGGTGGCCCACAGCTGAAAAAGTTAGTGTCTACCCCTGCTGTCACCCACTCACCTGACTATCCCAAACTCCCCCTACAGCGACCATCTCGCCATTGCGACCACTTCTAGATAGTCCCAAGGGTGGTCGCAATAGAGGGAGTTGACTGTATATATATATATATATATATATATATATATATATATATATATATATATATATATATATATATATATATATATATATATATAATATCAGCCCCATCCTTATTTTAAGTTTTCTGTATAGAGGTATTCATATTGTTTGATGGTCAAAGTTGGGAATATACATTTCCTTCTGATTACGAGGGCAAGTTCAGGGATCTCTCATACCAGGACTTGATATTAGGCCTACAGTTAGTCCACAATCGGGTGTCTGTGTCTAGATCTACCGGTATATAACTATCACAGATTATAAAACGGTTGGCCGTGCATTATAGCTTCAGAGAAGTCACGTGACCGTTCGTTATAGGGTAACAGTGCACGCTGGGCACAGGGTCACAGCAGTGGACAGTAAATAAACCCACAGGAAATCTTAAAAACTCACAGAAAACTTTGTAAAAAGAGAGAAATTGTGAAATACATTTTATAAAGACAATAGAACACTCTTTCTTCATATCTCGACTCTCTGTGACTCTACAATGCACTCTGGTCCCAAGCCTTATAAAGGCTTGACACCATCGTGCATTATAGAGCAACAGAGAGTCTCGACTTGAAGGACATCGTTTTCTATTCTCTAACTGAAAATGGCATAGGCTAGATGTGAGTATGACCCCATCTTCATAATTATGTGAATAATAGGCTACGCCCAAGGTGCATATGCCTATGGGAGTATAGCCCCGGGGGCATAGCCCGGGAGGGGGAGGGGGGGAGGAAATCTTGAATACCGTGAGGGTGTCTAAAGAAATTTGCGTTCCACACAATATAAAAGAGAATTTAAGTGCCTAAAAATGAGTTAAATTAGTTTTTTTCCCTATGGTCTCCTATAAGGTGTAGCTATAGGGGCCGTAGCTAGATCTAGGCTAGTGGGCATTTTTACCCATAGGGGATCCCATAGGCCTACTCTACCTAGACCCGGCCGGGCCCGGCCTAGACCAGACCTAGACCTTAATGTAGCCTAGGCTAGGGCAAATGTGGGTAATATCGCGCATTTGGTAATATCGCGCACCCACCCCCCCCCCTTAAAAGGCACAATTTTAATTTTTTTTTCAAATTTTTTTTTTGGTGAGTAGTCCTATATACGATATCATGTCAATACATAATTTTTATCTGATATATTTATTTATGCCTCGAGCTAGACATTTATAAAAACGTTAAAAAATCTTAATTTCTTAATCTTTCTATATTTGCTTTTTCTATACCAATTCCCATAGAGCTTATATTACTCAGGCATGTTGTTATATCGCGCACATGTTTATAAAATAAAAAATAATATATCAAATAACAGTAAAATGAGTCAAATAGTGTTAAAGGGTAGATTTGTATGTTGTGGTGTAAATTTGGGGATGCTGCTACTCAGGCCCAAAAAAAAAAAAGGTTTGTTTCCGGTCACCCGACCGGGTCTAGCAAAACAGGGCCGGGTCCCCCTCTTTTTTTCTCTTTTTCAAATTTGTCCCTACATACCAGTTTTTACGGTTTGTAAATCGGATAATTTTTAAGGATTTTAGAGGAAAAACGCTAAAAATAGGCCTAAAATGAGAAAATTTGAAAAAAAAATTTAAAAAAAAAAAAATCCGACCGGCCGGGTCTGGGTTGTCTGACCATGTTACCGGAAACCAACCTTCTTTTTTTTTTGGCCTCACCATAGAGGTGTGAGAGCATTTGGGGTGAAGCACCCTGTTTTCACACTTTTGGGTGTGAAAACAGGTGAGCGGATTTACCCATATGGTCAAATACACTGTAGGCCTATATCAATGGGTGAGTGATATAACCCAATGATATAAGCGATATAACCAAAACTATAGGCCCTAGCGATATAGGCCTAACCCTAACATTCAGCCCGACTTTTAGCCCCCTGCATACCATACCATAGATCTACAAGGGTTTGCAATTGGCATTTATTTTTTTGAAATACAAGATGTCCTATGCTTTAGCACTGAAGGGCCGTATTCAATGCCCCCATTGAATACAACATGGCTGTATTCAATGGGCTAAGAAAATGTTGGTTTTCATTCATTAAATGGCTTCAAATAAAAAAATAAACACAAATGCCAACTACATTGATACCGCCCTGATGTATTTCACTCGTGGGGGCTGGGGCCAAAAAAAAAAAAAGGTTTGTTTCCGGTCACCCGACCGGGTCTAGCAAAACAGGGCCGGGTCCCCCTCTTTTTTTCTCTTTTTCAAATTTTTCCCTACATACCAGTTTTTACGGTTTGTAAATCGGATAATTTTTAAGGATTTTAGAGGAAAAACGCTAAAAATAGGCCTAAAATGAGAAAATATAAAAAAAAATTTAAAAGAAAATAAAAGAAAATACGACCGGCCGGGTCTGGGTTGTCTGACCATGTTACCGGAAACCAACCTTTTTTTTTATTTGGCCTGGGGCGCATCCCACTCAGCCTGTGGCTTCATGGGATACTGCCCCAGCCCCCACTCGTGAAATACAACAGAGACGGTAGGCTATCAATGGGCGTTGGCATTTGTCTATTTATTTTTTTCTCCATTTTTTTCATTTTAGATAATTTTTTAAAGAAATTATATAAAAATCGTTCTTAATGACAGTGGACAAGAGATGTGAGGAACATTTGGGTAATATCGTCACAAGGTGTGCGATATTACCCACATTTACCCTATCTGTTGCTCTCTGCAATGGTTCCGTTATTGTTGCGTGGGCCTAAATAGGCTAAAGATAGCATTCTCCCACACAATATTGGTCACCTCTGTCGTCACCAGTTTACCATGAAAGGCGCACGTGGGCGGGGCACTCACTCATGCCCACCCATGACGCACGGCAGCATTCGCAAATTATCGAATACTGCGACACTCGGCCGGTCGGTTAGCCTTGCCGGATTCTGTCCGGGGATCAAGCAAAAGCAGTGTGAACTCTGCTTCACCCCTAGCGGAAAGCGCCGGAACGAATGAATGACAGGGCCGAAGCACTCTCTTTTCGGACATTAATCCGCGAGATATATTTCGCTTTTAGAATTAGTTTCAAATAGTTAATCTGTGAGATTTTGATCTTATAGGTTTTGTATTTGAGTTATATATAAGAAAAGTGTTAAGTTATATAAAAATAAGTGGATTAAAGCATGGCCTATTTTGGCTTGCGCAATGTGAATGGCTGACTCACGGTGATAAGGTCGCCTAGTCTGTCCTTTCTTCGCGGGTCCCACTACTGAACATGTCACATACAGAGCAAGATGATGCACGGTACGTATTTTTAGCTATATTACTGATCAGAATTGAACTAAATTCTACAGATAAGTGTATGGAGGTTTGATCTTGACGTTTTCACCGTTCGATCGGTGTACTTGAACCTTCTTGTCGGCTTAAAATTGCCAAAACCGGCGAGTGGATTGGAACTGGTTTCCATATCCAAGATGGCGGCGCACGTGTGCCTCCATATTGCAAAATTTCAGGTCATTGCTCTCCCCCTCTTCTCCCCAAGTCGGTTCTTATGTGGAATCGGGATAAGAATTCACGTTGATATCGAATGGAGAGACGTAAAACTGCACAATAGAGAAGGTACAAAGTCCGCGGGAAATCTGGATTTGTTTACATGGCGATGGGAAAAGACCGGTTTTCCTGATGAATGGAGCCGGACTTCGACAGGCCGCTTGGCCGTCGCCATTCTACGACGGATGCTTGTCGCGTTTGACATAAATTCGTGACCTAGAGAAAGGGCCAGGAATTCCGCCCCAGTCCCTGTGCTACTGGATCCATCGTGAATTTCTTGATGTGTTCTAGAAATCAGAAGTCATTAGCGGCAGCTAGGTTAATAAACAAAGGATTCAATTACGTAAGTCCACTGCTGGATGGGAGTGAAATCATGACACAGTCTGACTCTCTGAGGTGAAAAAGCCATGCCTGGACTGATTTGATGATGAATGAATAATGGGATTGACCAACTTGATGGGGTTTTGTATTTGTCTATGAACAGAGAACTTTTTTTTTCTATTTGGGCATGGAAATGAGGAGCCAACTCTCCTCACTGCTTGATTCCAGCCCAAACAAAGCGTGATGCTTCAATTGAACTGACCACAGGAGAGGAGTGGTATATGGTGATCCAATCAGGGGCCAGCATCGAAGGCTAGCTTAGCACTTACCAATGCCAATGGACGAATGACCGATTTGGTAAATTAGTTCAGCCTAGGTAACGGCAAATCTGAAACTGATTTAAAATCTATTTGATTGAAATCATTCAGTGCCATGTACTATTCTTTTATATTTATAAATTAATTCGTCGGTGGAAGACAAATATTGGGATTTTCTGCTCCTTTGTGATACAATACTGGTAGACATCCTGTCCTTTGTTACCGGTAGATGCTGTACCGGTATGTCACATTGTGAAAGACTCATGGTTTTATTTCGTATTTCCCTTTTATGAAATGCGGGTGGACATATGACGAAGCCGAGGTAGAAAAAGAAAGATTAACGTATATAGTATAATAGTAGTTTGTAATAAGATTATTATATTGCTATTTAGTATCTGACTCGATTGTGAGGATGTAGGCCCTACACATTGTAAATCAATAGTTATCCGTTCGATAAGTGCAATGCCAATGGGATGGGTGTTTCGAAACCTGTTTAGCATATTGGGTACCATCGGTATTGCGCAAGTTCTATGCTTAAGTGAGTCAGAAGACGTGATGTCACTTTTATTAATTCCACACGGAACTGCCATATTATTGAATGAAGTAGGAGATGTGGCGGCTATATACACCTTGCTACATACCCTTGACCTACTGAAATATATACTTAATGACTGCCTGAATGTTGGGAGGTCAGTGGGCCTTGGTATACCAACGAGCCCACACCCACTAGGTAAAGAAAGGGGGGTGGGGGTCCATAATACGCACTGGTGGCCCATACCCATGCCAGATGGTGATTAAGTCCTACACAACTAACCTGGTGTTTGAATGGCCACAACGGCAGGGGTCACAGGAGGTCATCATGCCCAGAGATCTTTACATGGAATCGTGCAGTGGGTGGTTGTACTTGGATCAACTGACTATATTTAATTTCCAATGTTTTGTGACTGCTTTGTTATCCGATGACATAAGTATATTATACTAGATTAAGGCAGACAATTTTGGAATTAATGGTACAATAATGTAATTGAAATTTGTGCTCCACAGCTTTTGTGTTTACTATATAAACCAGGTGCTCCATCATGTAGAGTCACTTTGGCTTTGCATTAACGTGGATCACTGATATGCTCAACCTTCAAAGCTTAATATGTATTTGCTAAATAAACTTGTTGTAATCAACCCAATCTTATTTATTTACAGGCCCCATGATGCGGGCCCTGCAAATGTCCCCCGTGACTTCTCAGGGGACCAAGACTACGATGGCCCAGCGGGTATGGCTCCAGAAGGGATCATCGAGGTGAGTTGAATGTTTTGATGTTCATCTGACTTGTAAAAGTTATTTACTAGTAAATGGCGACTGAAAGGAAAGTGGGCACGTTTCGAATATAGGCGGGGAAATTTTCGATGTTCATTAAGATTAAACTACATATCATAATTATGAACCATGTAACAAATTGCTAGACATTTTGGGTCAGCAGCAGCTTCAATATATAGTGTAAATTACTGCAGGTCAATACTGATCGAAGTTCTACAGGAAACCCGATGCCACTGTCATTCGTCACTCATGTGGCTATGTTAATCATTCAATTTATCTTCCTTTTGTTTTTAGTCCAACTGGGACACGGTGGTCGACAGCTTCGACGCCATGGACCTGAAGGACCAGCTCCTCCGTGGTATCTATGCCTATGGTTTTGAGCGTCCGTCTGCCATCCAGCAGAGAGCCATCATCCCCTGCATCAAGGGGATGGATGTGATTGCGCAGGCCCAGTCTGGTACTGGTAAAACTGCCACCTTCTCAGTGGCCATCCTGCAGCAACTGGACATGAAGCTCAAGGACTGCCAGGCCCTTGTCCTCGCACCAACCCGCGAACTTGCCCAGCAGGTTAATATATTTCTATTAATATTTCATTTGCTATAATTCCCGGTGTCATGCATGCATGACTCCGGGCACTTTGTTATTGTATCTTGAGCGCATTGACATGATAAATAACTAGTTTCCTTGCTTATCGAGTCTCACTTATACATATGTAGGGACATTTTATGCCTTTTTATTTTTTGTTAAAAAAAAAAATATCAAGGAAAACCGAAACCTTCCCAAAAGTACTAGTACTACCTGCCAGAACCATGTGTCTTGTGGGCATAGGGCGGAAGGAGAGGAATTCTTACCAATTGGGTGAGGTCAGTGTCTGCTGTGGCGCTGATCTCAAGATGGCGAGATACAGATTTTAATTATGACCAGGCTTTAATCAATTGAGAAGAATCGATAAAATGGTTTTGCAAATAAAACACAATGGTTTGCAAACTTAAGACTTCATGGATTCTTTTAGTGGCCCAGAAACCGGTTTTCACACTGACCCGTTTCCTTTTGTATATTTAGATCCAGAAGGTAGTGATTGCCCTGGGTGACTACATGAACGCGCAGTGCCACGCCTGTATTGGAGGAACCAACGTGCGTGAAGACATGCACAAACTCCAGAACGAGGGCGTCCATGTAGTAGTTGGAACCCCCGGTCGTGTCTTCGACATGATCAACCGTCGTGCCCTCAGTGAGTATACAACTGATTTTAAGTCATGATGGGTAACCTTCCCAAAAAGCACCGTTTTGCCCTTTACCACGACTACAGTGGTTGTCAGCGGAAGTAGAATGAATCTTGCCAATTTGGTGAGGTGTGTGTCTGTTGTGGCTCACATCTCAATGTGGGAAGAAACGTCTTGAATCTGTCTGAATGTTCTGAACGCAAACAATATGGGGCAGTGAATTATATGTGGGGGGGGGGGGGGGTGTAAACTAGACTTGTCCGCTATTTTTTCGCACATCTGTAGTGACTGTTGAAACGAAGTTTTTAACATCAAACTTTTGACTTTGCAGACACGGAACACATCCGTATGTTTGTTCTCGATGAGGCCGATGAGATGTTGTCTCGTGGTTTCAAGGACCAAATCTACGATGTCTTCAAGACACTCAGAGACGACATTCAGGTAAACTCCACCAAAGTGAATTAAAAAATACATAAGTGTAAATTCTTAATTCAAAAATAACCTACCCAAACGGCACCGTTTTGGCTTTGACCATGTGTACAGCGGTTGTCAGCGGAGTAATAAATCTTACCGATTGTATAAGGTGTGTTGTGTTTTTGTGGCTGACATCTCAATATGGCGAGGTACACAACGTTGTTCAAAGTGTGGTTTTGTAAGTTTAGGACCACACCACAAAAAAAAGTTGGTCAACTGATTTCGCGCACCATATTTTCGGAAATGAATAATTTTTTTTTAAATTTTGAAAAAAAAATTGTCAATGGATTTCGCTTGCTCATTTTTTGAAAAATTGAGAATACCGTAATACCCCTCCTTTAAGACGACCCTCCTACTTGAGGGAAAATTTCGTCTCGTATGGAAAAGACTTTTAAATCGTTCTCTCTTTGATCCTATGTAATAAAACCCTGTCTTTAAGACGACCCCATACTTTGTATTAAAAAAATCGTCTTGTAAGGAAAATAAATCAGTCTTAAAGG
The DNA here is from genome assembly GCA_947462335.1 of Harmothoe impar. Lineage (NCBI taxonomy): Eukaryota > Metazoa > Annelida > Polychaeta > Phyllodocida > Polynoidae > Harmothoe > Harmothoe impar. The sequence goes on along the minus strand of OX381714.1, from coordinate 27,848,438 downwards.
CAGGGTTTTACGACAATTTTAAAAAAATTATTTTTTTTCTGCCAGATGAGCCAATTAATTTTGTCGTTATATCTCTTCTTTTTTTTAAATCACTCGCTCTCACCTTTTTTTGGCAGTGGCCTAATTGATTACAAATTTGTTATCAGTCAATCACATGAATTAAATATTGAAGACTTACTCGACACCTTCCCAAGAAGCATCGTTTGCCTTTTGCCATGACTGCAGCGGTTGTCAGTGGAAGGAGAGTAAATCTTACCAATTGGGTGAGATGTGTGTCTGTTGTGGCTCACATCTCAATATAGCCAGAAACATCCTTTTAGCCATGGGCCGCAACTGACGCTATTTATAGCATTTCCGTGACCCAGTTATTATATAGTAGAAGGGTACGTCACTAGGGGGTCTACACTGGTGACCTGTACATGGTTCTCTGTCATATTTTGCTCCCCCACAATGCTGTAGCTATGGAGGGCAGTCCCGCAGCAAGGTTGGTGCAAGGTAGAAGGGGGACTTTTCTTAAAAGGACTATATCAATGGTTTAAAGATGCTTTGCAAATTCTAGATACCAGGAAAATTCTTTATTATGCCTTATGATAATTATGTCATTTCAATGAACTTAAACACATGTATTTTCATCAGAATGCGATGCTTAAAGCAGATGGGGGACTTCTAGTGACGGATCCCTTATTCTATATTACCCACCCAACCACAAAGAATGTGCTTGGCGATGTAGGTTCATGCCCTTGCTTTTAGCACAGTCCAAATTATAAGGTTTGCGATGTACAAGATCTAGGTTGTCATGGGAAGAAAAACTCTTAGCAATTGGATCAGGTGTGGGACTGTTGCGGCTCTCAATATGGTGAGAGAGAAAAATCACTTTACCATAGCCCAGATTGACTGATTGTTTAAGAGGTTCTAATATACAGAATACCGTATTTCCCCGTGTATTAGCCTGGGCTTATACAAGCACTAAGTAAAAAACTGACCAGGCTTATACACGGGGCAGGCTTATATTCCTTTACCTGAAGAAACACTCCAGTACCTTCTCATAATTTCTAGAATTATCTACTATTCTGACACACTTATTTCTAAATTTCCAATAATTTGTTTCCAAAATTAAGCCTTACTTCTCTCTAAAGTGGTTGTAGACACAGCTGAGGTAAATAGGGGTTAGATAGCTGAAAGAATTATGTGAATACTCCATGTAGAAGTCAAGATATGGCCTGAAATGTAATTTTTATAAAATACATATTGCAACCCCCGGGCTTATACTCGGGGCCCGGCTTATACAACAGTAAGTCATCTTTTCCCCCGTCTTATACACGGGGCAGGATTATACACGGGGAAATACGGTACCTTCCCAAAAAGCACTGTTTTGCCTTTTGCCATGACTGCAGCGGTTGTCAGCGGAAGAAGACAAATTCTTTCCAATTGGGTGAGGTGTGTGTCTGTTATGGCTCACATCTCAATATGGCGAGAAACACCATTTCACCGTAACCTAGATGATCGATTGTTTCAGGGTTTAGTATCTTATCTACAGAATACCTTCCCAAAAAGCACCGTTTTGCCTTTTGCCATGACTGCAGCGGTTGTCAGCGGAAGAAGACGAATTCTTACCAATTGGGTGAGGTGTGTGTCTGTTGTGGCTCACATCTCAATATGGCGAGAAACACCATTTCACCGTAACCTAGATGATCGATTTCAGAGGTTTAGTATCTATCTACAGAATATCTTCCCAAAAAGCACCGTTTTGCCTTTTGCCATGACTGCAGCGGTTGTCAGTGGAAGGAGAGTAAATCTTACCAATTGGGTGAGGTGTGTGTCTGTTGTGGCTCACATCTCAATATGGCGAGAAACACCATTTCACCGTAACCTAGATGATCGATTGTTTCAGGGTTTAGTATCTTATCTACAGAATACCTTCCCAAAAAGCACCGTTTTGCCTTTTGCCATGACTGCAGCGGTTGTCAGCGGAAGAAGACTAATTCTTACCAATTGGGTGAGGTGTGTGTCTGTTGTGGCTCACATCTCAATATGGCGAGAAACACCATTTCACCGTAACCTAGATGATCGATTGTTTCAGGGTTTAGTATCTTATCTACAGAATATCTTCCCAAAAAGCACCGTTTTGCCTTTTGCCATGACTGCAGCGTTTGTCAGTGGAAGGAGACGAATTCTTACCAATTGGGTGAGGTGTGTGTCTGTTGTGGCTCACATCTCAATATGGCGAGAAACACCATTTCACCGTAACCTAGATGATCGATTGTTTCAGGGTTTAGTATCTTATCTACAGAATACCTTCCCAAAAAGCACAGTTTTGCCTTTTGCCATGACTGCAGCGGTTGTCAGCGGAAGAAGACGAATTCTTACCAATTGGGTGAGGTGTGTGTCTGTTGTGGCTCACATCTCAATATGGCGAGAAACACCATTTCACCGTAACCTAGATGATCGATTGTTTCAGGGTTTAGTATCTTATCTACAGAATATCTTCCCAAAAAGCACCGTTTTGCCTTTTGCCATGACTGCAGCGGTTGTCAGTGGAAGGAGAGTAAATCTTACCAATTGGGTGAGGTGTGTGTCTGTTGTGGCTCACATCTCAATATGGCGAGAAACACCATTTCACCGTAACCTAGATGATCGATTGTTTCAGGGTTTAGTATCTTATCTACAGAATACCTTCCCAAAAAGCACCGTTTTGCCTTTTGCCATGACTGCAGCGGTTGTCAGCGGAAGAAGACTAATTCTTACCAATTGGGTGAGGTGTGTGTCTGTTGTGGCTCACATCTCAATATGGCGAGAAACACCATTTCACCGTAACCTAGATGATCGATTGTTTCAGGGTTTAGTATCTTATCTACAGAATATCTTCCCAAAAAGCACCGTTTTGCCTTTTGCCATGACTGCAGCGGTTGTCAGTGGAAGGAGACGAATTCTTACCAATTGGGTGAGGTGTGTGTCTGTTGTGGCTCACATCTCAATATGGCGAGAAACACCATTTCACCGTAACCTAGATGATCGATTGTTTCAGGGTTTAGTATCTTATCTACAGAATACCTTCCCAAAAAGCACAGTTTTGCCTTTTGCCATGACTGCAGCGGTTGTCAGCGGAAGAAGACGAATTCTTACCAATTGGGTGAGGTGTGTGTCTGTTGTGGCTCACATCTCAATATGGCGAGAAACACCATTTCACCGTAACCTAGATGATCGATTGTTTCAGGGTTTAGTATCTTATCTACAGAATATCTTCCCAAAAAGCACCGTTTTGCCTTTTGCCATGACTGCAGCGGTTGTCAGTGGAAGGAGAGTAAATCTTACCAATTGGGTGAGGTGTGTGTCTGTTGTGGCTCACATCTCAATATGGCGAGAAACACCATTTCACCGTAACCTAGATGATCGATTGTTTCAGGGTTTAGTATCTATCTACATTATACCTTCCCAAAAAGCACAGTTTTGCCTTTTGCCATGACTGCAGCGGTTGTCAGCGGAAGAAGACTAATTCTCACCAATTGGGTGAGGTGTGTGTCTGTTGTGGCTCACATCTCAATATGGCGAGGTACATCAACTTTCAAGCTTCAGCTTACAATAGTTATTATATGCCCCGCTACTGATGGTTATTCTTACTAAAGCTTAACGCAGGAGTTTGATATGAGATGTACTAATGTTTCTTGCCTTTGTCTGTTGCTAGGTTATCCTGCTCTCGGCTACCATGCCACAAGACGTACTTGATGTGACCACCAGATTCATGCGTGAGCCCATCCGCATCCTCGTCAAGAAAGAGGAGCTTACCTTGGAGGGTATCCGTCAGTTCTACATCGAAGTAGAGCGTGAGGTAAGTCTAAAACCAGGGCTTTGGCATATAAATAGAATACCTTCCCAAAAAGCACCGTTTTGACCTTTACCATGACTACAGCGGTTGTCAGCGGAAGTAGAATAATTCTTACCAATTGGGTGAGGTGTGTGTCTGTTGTGGCTCACATCTCAATATGGCGAGAGACACAGCTTTTATCAGTATAAATTCAGAATTAGATATGTCACTGGTGATTCCTTACGTTATTGGGAAAATGTGTGTACAAACAATTCATGGGGGTACATGGAATGACATATGAGGCTACTCTTGGTCCACCTGGTCCGGTTAAAGCTCCTGCAGATAAGATAATTCTTTGAAGCTGTATCTTAACCATAACAGTTACACAACTATTGATAATCAAGATGTGAGTGCTGCGTCGTAATAATTGATGTAATAACTGATTAGGGGGTAGCCATAAGAACAGATCATTCCCACCTGCATTTCTGTCATTTCTTTAAGCTGCTTTAAGAAAGCCAACATAATGAGATGGTGATAGTCTTGATTTCTAACCGATTCCGACAATTTAGCTTGTTGCAGTAAATTACCTATGCAGAAAATGAATACATAGAAGAGTGTATCCGGATCATAACGTTTCCAAACAAGTTATAGTGTATCCGGATCACAACGTTTCCAAACAAGTTATTGTTTAAGTGTAGTGGTTTGAAGGTACATGGTAACTAGAACTGATAGCGTGAACCTTGTGTGACTGTAGCTTTGTTTGTGTGTAGGAGTGGAAGCTGGACACGTTGTGTGACCTGTACGAGACCCTCACCATCACCCAGGCCGTCATCTTCTGTAACACAAGACGGAAAGTCGACTGGCTTACAGAGAAGATGCACGCCCGTGACTTCACAGTCTCAGCCATGGTATGTATCAGGCATATTCCTTTACTTTTAACATTATTTGTGGATGTACTTGTTCAGAGATTCAGTGGTATTACTGTCAGTAGACGCCTTCCTAAAAAGCATTACCGTAAAACCTCGCGTATAAGCCACGGCTAGTACGCGAGTCAGATCGGCCCAGGCTCAGGGTGCGGCTTATAGGCGAGTTTTTGCTACTATGGTACAGTACTGAAAGTTACCAAACTCAGATTGCTATTGCGGCTTAAAGGATCGGCCTAAACCCTAGGTGCGGCTTATACGCGAGGTTTTACGGTAATTTACCTCTGACGAGTGGTACTTTCAAAACTAATGTAAATAATCCTCACGAGATGGATGAACTGAGGCGGCACACTGCTTCTTGTATTTGACATAAAATCCCAATAGGACAGCATTTGAATGGTATATTAAGACTGGTCTATTAAGAAAACAAAGTTGACGCCATGTTCATTTCTTGCAGCACGGTGACATGGACCAAAAGGAGCGTGACGTAATTATGCGTGAGTTCCGCTCGGGATCGTCCCGTGTGCTCATCACCACTGACTTGCTTGCTCGTGGCATTGACGTCCAGCAGGTGTCGCTCGTCATTAACTACGACCTGCCGACCAACCGCGAGAACTACATCCACAGGTGAGTGCCACATCCTGCTTCAAGTTCTATCAACGGCCCTAATACAAACGTTGAGTCTTCTATTTTCATGATTTCATCAGGAACTGTCTGATATGACCAAAGCTACTAAAGAGACCATTCCATGATTTATACTATCGAGAATAAGTTGTAAACTAGATGAAACTTGACAAAGGCTTGCAAAAGCCGAAACGTGTGCCTTAACAAAATTCCACTAGTATGTTCCATGAGCTAATATTAAATGTTAAAAGAACAGGACATTTATAAAGGATTTTGGAAGTATTTATCAAACTAATTATATAAATAGATGTATGCTTTGCTGTGTCTGATCCACCTCTTGTCACTTTGATTACAGAATCGGACGTGGAGGCCGATTCGGTCGCAAAGGAGTTGCCATCAACTTTGTTACCACTGAGGATCACCGTACCTTGAAAGACATTGAGGCCTTCTATAACACTCAAGTGGAGGAAATGCCACTCAACGTCGCCGACCTGATCTAACCACTCACACGATATCGCTCCACTCCGCTCCCGGGTACCTTCAGACTGCGGCTCAGATTGGTCTTCGACAATCGCCAGCGCCTCAGATCGATTCCCACATGGTTATATGAATACTTGTTGTTGGCGAATATTCGAGGTCTTATTCCCCCGAGAGATACCAGATATATTTGCTGTGGGTGCCCCGGCGGCGACGTGGTGGCAACTTGTCGGTTAGTTGGCGTAGGCGCTGACTTGGGTCCTGTGGGCCCCGTCAGCCAGAGGGCTCTCAACCTGCGAGGAGTCCTTGCTGCTGTCAAGCGAAATAAATAAATATATGAATATTTAATCCATATTTAATGTCATAATTCCATATCGTATATTTGTCAGTGCATGTTGTTGATACGAGTTGGTCTAACCAATCTCCTGTCATCAGAGGTGCATCATATTATATTATTGTCCGGACGAGTAGTCTTTTTGTAATATTTTTGTCCTGTGGTGTTCTTTCTTTGTCATTTTCTTTTTTATGAAAAATTAATACTATTGTTCCCGCACTTGGATTGATTATATTGTTCCTAGATTATAATATGCATCATATTATAAATAGACGGATGTTTGCTTCAGTGATGCCTCTCGGCATGAAGAGCCGCACCATGACAACCAACTCCGTTGCCAAGGCGATGGAGTACTTGGTTGCCATGGTGACGGAGGACTTGGACGACCTGCCCCTCTGTACTTGTCCGGTTGGTCCTACTGACGAGTGCTACGTAGAGTACAGTATGAAATACCTTGACATCGGTGACTGCCGAGCCTGGTACGCAAATAAGGCACTATGTATACGATCAGTCAGCTCTAGGTGTATTAAAAAATTGTATATCAATCACTGGACTCACTCAACTTGTGTCGTTATTGATGGGGATGACGGACGGTGCAGGGGTGGTCAGAAAGGTACAAGCATGCATCCTTTTAGTCACTTTCCTTTTTAAATACTTGCACTAGAGATTTTTCATTTTAATCATATAACACTGCTCCGTCCGGACCAAATAAGGTTGTTATATATAACGCCATTACATTACCCTCACTTTGTTAAAACAAAGTCGACGCTATTTCTGCATTGAATATCCATTCCTGCAAGATGTCCATGGGACTTCTCTTACAGTTGTTGGTTTTCGTAATATGTTAGTCCTAAAGGTGACACTTTCCACGTCAATTGAGAAAATAAGGGGCGGGAGAAGTATACATAACTAGGCGTCATTTCCAGTTTCCTATTCTATTTTCAAGAGGCTCTCGGGGCTCTCCCACAGACTGAAAACCCACACCACAAAATATCCGGTCAGGCAATTTTTTTTGCGTCTATACATGGATTCGCAACCCCTGCACTGTTAATTTGAAAAGTACCATGAGACATTTTAGGCCTATTTTCTTAAAAGTTGCTTTAAATTCTGTCTTACTGGAAGATTTACAATTTTTAAAACCTATGAATAGGTAAAAGGACACCGCCGGCGATTCTGCGGAAGTTTGACGGGAGGTACCTCAAGGACGCCATGCCATAACATAATGGGAATACATTAATGTATATTTCTAGTAGGAGTTGCGTGATCAGAATACAATGTAACTGGGAATTTTATGCCTCCTTCAGTTTTGATCCAAATGGTAGCAATATATTGAAATTTTAAGGAATACAGAACAATTCTCCATATACCTTCATTTCAATGCAGCCTAAAAAGGCCGTCACTCAGTTTATTTAAATTAGGGGGCCGGGAATCGGCTGGGCCTATCCATGAATCTCAAGGGTGTGAAATGTCCGCGGAAACGCGGAAATTCGCGTTTCTGAACTTCACAGGGACAGTTCCTGAGATTTGTCCAGATCCAATGAGAAATTTATTTCCCTTAATGTAGGGGGGGGACCCCTAGAAATGTTAAAGTTTATAATTTGCAAGGGTTTGGAGTCCCCATCGTCACTTCAAGCAGCATCTTCAGTGGAAACCATTTTTTCATTTCACACCCCTGATGAAAAACAATCTGTGCAGGGAATTAATGGATCCAGGGTGGGGCACATTCAATTTCCAGTAGTATCTGTGCAACTGGCCTCTATTATAGAAGGGACACAAAGCCCACATGGGAAACCAAAGGGGTAATGAGAACCTTGCTCTCCAATCAATCAAGCTGGCATGATCATAAAAAATGCCTGAGGAAAAAAAACACTGAACAAGACTAGAATAAAGACAAATGCGGGTGGGTACACAGAAGCCATCTAGTGGCAAAAATCAGTTTTACTCAATTTTCAAAATTCCACTCCATTGACATCTCTCCATAGACAACAATGCACAAAATACATGTTTGTGCAAATGGTCCATGTTTATCATCTTTATTAGATGTCTGATGCCCTAGGGTAGGTTCACCCGCAATACTGAAGCCAACATTACCTGCAGTACGTATAAATGTGAAAGAACCCCCAGACGCTTCCTAGATGCCATGAATGTCCCTCTGCATATTGGAAAAAATACTATTTAATTCTAGATACCCCAAGTGGGCCCTGGGTGATGTCCGGCAAACACCGCATGGGCCTATAGGTTTTTAAGCAGATAAGGGAGTGTTCATTTATTATTTACAGGGGGGGGGTGGTGGGTTTGGGGGGGGGGGGGGCGTAAAAATTTCCGACCCCTTCTGAGGGGGGGGGGGGCGTAAACAATTCTGACCTCTCTTGAGGGGGGGGGGCGTAAAAATTTAAGCCCCTTTTTAGGCAAAAAGCCCGCGCGTTTAGTAGTTCAAAGGGGGGGGGGGGCGAAAAATTTTCGGCGTCTTCGGCGAGGGGGGCGCGAAACGTTACACGCGCTCTCGAGGGGGGGGGGGGCGTAAAGATTTTTCGCCCCTCCGCGCAAAATCTATGAATAGGTAAAAGGACACCGCCGGCGATTCTGCGGAAGTTTGACGGGAGGTACCTCAAGGACGCCATGCCATAACATAATGGGAATACATTAATGTATATTTCTAGTAGGAGTTGCGTGATCAGAATACAATGTAACTGGGAATTTTATGCCTCCTTCAGTTTTGATCCAAATGGTAGCAATATATTGAAATTTTAAGGAATACAGAACAATTCTCCATATACCTTCATTTCAATGCAGCCTAAAAAGGCCGTCACTCAGTTTATTTAAATTAGGGGGCCGGGAATCGGCTGGGCCTATCCATGAATCTCAAGGGTGTGAAGTGTACAAATCAAGTAACTATTTGCAAATATTTTAATGAAAATCCACCAAGCTCCACCATTGAAGTGCACTCATGGTACTGATGCTGACAAATGTGATACTTCTTAGGGTTTCAGAAAAAAAACTGACCGTCTTTTGGAGACCCATACTGGTTGCTACAGCATGGTTCCCAAAATATCTTTAAGGTAGAATAGAAATTCAAGTGGCCGACTCATGTGCACTTTACCCTATTCGGTAAACCGTAAGGCCAAAAGAAAAAGTTTGTTTCAGGTAACATGGCATGAAAATGTAGGGTCGGTAGGTCGGATTTTATTTTTTTTAAACATGAAAGTACTACCCGGCCTCTCTGAAGACCAGAAAATTGACCCAAAAAGGCAAAAAATAAGGAAATTTCTTCAAAATTGCATAAAAAAACGTAGGGTCGGCCCTCTTTTGATAAGGTCAGAGGGTTAATTGAGATACATGTATTAAAGGCACACTCTGGCTGGAGGTTAACAGTGGGTTAAAGGTTGGGTGTCGGCAGTGGGCGTCATCGCCTGGCAGTCTGTAATATAACCTGTAATATGACCCGGGGATATAACCACTGCTTTACGTTTCGGCCAAGAAGCGAGTTAATCGGAGCGTCAACACCGACGGGATCTCCATTTCTGTTTTGCCGTGTCGGTCAGCCAGGGAGCGGGGTGTGGTGTAGATGATTTTGACCCCAAGGGGGCTTCCATAACGTATGTACGCAAATTTTCTCCAGAAATTGACCCCCCCCCCCCTATAGAGTTCTTGTAGGCCTACGCATTAAGATAAAGGGTTTTATGTATTCAAAAAAATCTGAAAATAGACCCCCCTCACCCCTTCCCTGGTGCGTACATACTTTCTGGAAACCCCCCAACGATAATTTTGATCCCAAAAATGATTTTGATGTTCTCCCTCCTCCCCGAAAATCGAGCCGATCAGGGTGCTGTTTCTCCACAAAATACGGAGGGTCCGCATGCATCAAGAAGTAGGGTGTTTAAATGGAAATAATATACCTACAAAAATGTGAGACCTACCCTTAGAAAGAGAAACATGTCTTGGACACAATGCAAAGACTGTATATTGATATCTGCTTTGGATCCATCTCTATTAAGCAGAACGTGTGCCAGAGTCCGAGCTATTTCTGGAAATCCTCACCATAGGCAGCAGCAGAGAAAGGTGGTCGTTGTTGTCCCTCTCTGCAGGGTGATTAACTGTGCACTGGGGGCTGTGAGGCCTGCCTTTTCGCAACTACACTTAGTGTACTTCAATGTTTTATAATGTGCTTAATAATAACTATATAATAGAAAATTCAAAAGTACATTATAGCCATAACATCACACAATTACCCTATCAATCTATATTATTATTTATGGACTTAGTAAATATTCTGTTGCTATCTATAAAGTCTAGGGAATCCATTTATTCAGCTAGGGATATGCCCTAATGTATCCTAATATCTGCTGATAACCACTGGACATACAATCTAACATACAATAACTTTTTGAAACCTAAATAATAGCTTTTCATAACTCCATTATGATAATATCATTTTTAAATGATGATTTGAGCTACTTAGTTATGTTTTCCATTGGCAGATATACTTAAAATAATGATAGAAACACGGAGGTAGGCCTCAGACATAGCTCAATGTGTCCCTTATACCCCTTAGGTATCAGTTTTCTTCTAATGCCACTTAGAGCGGAAATGAGAATAGAGAAGATGTGTCTGACTCAGACACTACTAAAATAAGCCCAATCAGGGCAGTAGCTGTTGTTATGAGAGTCTCTGCATGAGTATACCCAAATTACATTGTTTAAGATTAGAAAGATGGAAAAGTTGTTCTCCACTCAAAAGGCCTAAAATCCTGGCTTTCAAGGTATGTGAAAATATTTTTTAGATTCCATTCCTTTCTTGGTGAAAATGTAAAAATACTAAAGCATGGCAGAGAAAAGGCCCTTTTCGCAGCACTCAGTAGTAGAGGTAAACACCCTACAAGAAGGTTCCATCATATAAATAGGGCCAAAATCGTTTCTCCTCATGAACTCAGTATCATAATAGGTCCGCATTTACATACGGAGCTCCGCATTGAAATACCCAAAATAAACTTTCTCCACCTTATACGGAGATGTAAATGTCCGCATATAGCGCAAATATTACTATAAAAAGGCGGTCGTAGGGTGGAGTAGCATGTATGTCATTTCCACATCATACGGCACTCATCAAACTCTGGGTCTTGGACAAGTATCAAAAAAAGGAAAAAAAAAAAAAAAATTTAAGCAAAATCTAGGGTAACCACCCCCTGGAGGAAAGATGTTCTGCCCAAAAAAGTATCATATTGTCATGTGATGCACGTGGCCTGCCATGTGATGCACGTGCAGGTCGGTATACTCCCTCTCAAGGGTGATTATGTAAGTGTCACATGCTGCCACACGTGACACAACCCTCTCAGGCCGTCACAGGCGCCCCAGAGCCGTCACAGGCCGCTGCACAAGCTGCAGGGCCGTCACAGGCCGCTGCACAAGCCCCAGGACCGTCACAGGCCGCTGCACAAGCCCCAGGACCGTCACAGGCCGCTGCACAAGCCCCAGGGCCGTCACAGGCCGCTGCACACGGTCACATAGGGGCACAGTGTACCTTGGTCAACCACTGTCAACTGACACTAACACTCAAGATGCCATGCTGGTGGCCTACCTGCTATAAAAGGGGTCAGGTCCCAGCACTGGGCATCTCCATCCTCACTCTACACATGGACACCACTGAGCAAGGACCTCTCCACTGACTGAGAACAAGGCTATAGGCTATGCCCTACTAGGCCCAAATATCAGACATGGTGTAGGACCCCCTTGGCTCTAGTCCATTACTTAACCTCAGGGTTCTTAGGTATATTTACCAAGACCTATACTATTGTGTGGATAGGTGTAACTGAGTGGAACCTACTTGTACTTACTGTACTGTTGCTGTCAACTTGTAATAAATACCAACTATACTACAAGACCTCAAGACTTTACTCAGCTCATATATTAAAGGAGTCTCCCAACTAAGGGGATTCCTTGTATGACAAAGTGGTGGAGAAGTCTCAACAAGATCCCACAAGCTGGCAGCACAGACTACCAAGACTCACCTCCGCAGCAAAGGACCAGCTACCCCTGGATCTCTACCCAGCAGGAGGAGGAGACCCAGCTCCAAGGAGTCATCCAGGAGCTCCACTCCAACACCCTCAGCTTCACCACACCACACCACTCAAGAGAGTGACTTCCAAGGCAAGCTTTACCTGGACACCCTAGCTGCCCTGGACAGTATCCAGGACACACAGAGTGACTTGTTCTCAAACGGTCAGCATACCCCAGGATCAGGTATGAGTGACGATGAGACAGTACCCGCAGGCCAGGCAGCCAAAGAGGAGGCTGAGGCACTTCTACTCATAGCCCAGAATGTAGAAACTCATGTGGATAAGACACTTAGGCCTGAACTAACAGCCCTACACACCACACATGAAGAAAGCACCAGCCGAGCCTTAAGGAAGGCCAAAGAGGAACAAGAGAAGGAATTAATATTACTCAGAAAAGCCAACCAGGCACTGAAGAACTCTATGGAGACCCAAAAAGCTGAAGCTGCTCAAGCACTACTTGATATGCAAGCTCAGCTACAAGTGACAATGAAAAACCAGCTAGCTGAGGCCCTAGCCTCACTCAAGTCAGGTGCACCCAATACCCAAGGAGTGAACCTGACTAACACTGACACCTCCTCAGCACTCCTAGATGCCTTGAAAGAGGAAAGAGTTGCAAGGGAGGCATCTTTCAGTGGGTTAAGGGACCAGCTAAAACGGGACAAAGAGGAAAAATACTGTGATATTCTACAGCCAGAAAAATTTTCACAGTCCTCTCTCACACAATCTGCCAGGAGGCACTGCACAGACTATGAACAATACTTTGATTCCAGATATGGGTACCATCCCAGTAACAGAATCAAGTATTTCTCAAACTACCTAGATGGTAAGGCAAAAATTTGGTACAAAGCCTATAGGACAGCCCATCCAACAGCAGACTATGAAGAAATGAAGGCAGCTTTCCTGAAATACTTCAAGAAGGAGGACGACAGATTTGATGCTAAGGCATTGAGGAAGCAAAATCCAAAAGAATCTGTATCAGACTATGCCATGGCCTTACAAAAGATGGCCACAGCTCACAACAAGTCTGAGGAGAGAACAAGGCAAGCCCTCCTACATGGTCTAAGGGACGACATCAGTGCAGTAGTCATCCACAGGGAAGCAACTACATGGGATAAAATACTTGAAGTTGCAGAGGAGTATGAGAACCAACAAACAGTCTCCACTGGTAACATTAAAGATGAGATAAAAGCAGAATTAGGCTCAGAACTACAGGAAACAATAGAATCCATGCAGGCACAACTGAAGTCTGTGACACATGTAAACTCTATGCTTGTAAAGCAGACAAAGTCACAGAAAAATGGAAACCCCTCAAAGAAAGCCAAATCAGACCCAAAGACAGTTCAAATGGATCACTCATCAGAGGATGAGGACCAAAGCCTAAACCTCATGTCAAATGAACATGTGAGGAGGCAAGAACAAAGGGCACTGAAGGATCAAGGTAAACCTAACAACAGCCAACAAAGGAACTCTGGAAATAACAGAGGAGGCTACCGAGGCAGAAACTTTGACCCAAACTTCAAAAATAGCAACAGAGGAGGACAACGAGGCAGAGGAGGATACAGCCAAAATAACAGCCGAGATCACCAAAGCAACAGTCAGGACACCAGCCGTAGAGATATCAGCAGAAGTCGTGACAACAGCAGACACCGTGATAGTAGCAGAAATCGCGACTACAATCGCCGTGATAACAGCAGAGACCGTGATTACCACCGTCGTGACCAGAGCAGAGATCGTGACTACAACAGAGGTCGGGATCAAAACCGTCGTGACTACAGCAATAGTCGTGACAGACAGCACGACTACAACCGCAGTCGGGACAACAGCAGAGGTCGAGACAGCTACAATGGCTACAGATCCAACACACAAGGCTACAACCCCCAACAGCAGCCCCAACAGCCACCTCAAGCTATCCAGCCTGACGTGCTTCAACAGATCAAGCAGCTACTAGGATCTTCAAACTCGGGAAACTAGAGACCCACAGCGCCCCTGGGCCAGTGCGTTGTGAGCCTCTCCAACCCCCCATCAAGATCCAAGATCAACAACCCCTAGGACAACCAAAGACAATTGCTAGTATAGCAGAGACAATCCCCCAGTTACACACTGGGAAATCAAGCCGACCATCAGTGATCCATATCACACCTCAACAAGATGCATCGCAAAAGGAAGTGGGTGAGAGTACCAAAATTTCTGTTGAACTTCTTAAAAATGGCTGTTTAAATGCAAGATTCTATGAACACACTGAAATACCTTGTTTAGTTGACACCGGTGCCACTATCACCTGTGTCAGGGATACTTTTCTTAGGGAAATTCAGAAATCTCGAGATGTAGAAATCAAAAAGAGAAAGTTCAATGTACACTTAGCAGACGGATCCATATGCCATGTAAGACAAGCAGCATTATTGAAATTCAAAATTCATGGTACCAGATTCGAATTCCCATTCTCAATTATTCCAAATCTCACAAAGCCAGTTGTCCTAGGCACAGATTTCTTAAAAGCAACACGATCACAGATCGAATTCAATGTAGACCCAGAGCTACAAGTCAAGCCAGTCCGAGCTGTTAGGGAGGCTACCATCCCTCCTTTCACAGAACTAGCAGTTCTAGGACAAGTCACATCCCTCAAATGTTTAGAAGGATGTGTAGGCACATTAGACAATTTGCAGAGGAACAACAGAGTTCCATACCTAGTTCAAAAGGGAGTAGTAACACCCTCAGAAATGAACAGGCACCCAATCATACTGCTCAATACAAGCCACCGACCATACAAGGTGAGGAAGGGTGATATAATAGCCCTATTCACAGAGGTAGATCCCTCTGAGTTACATCAACCAGATACTGACATCCCTACTGAGGAACCCACACTACAAGTGCTAGACACTGAAGAGAATTGTAGTGACATAGAGTCAGACTGTGCCTCAGTATATGCAGATCCAGATACAAATCGTGGAGATGACACTGATGATGAATTGGCCACAATTCACAGTGAGGCTCATGACATTATGCCAGACATAATGGAAAATGTGCCACCCAAATGTGTACTAGCAGATATTGGACAAGAGAGACTCCAAAAGTTACTCCACAAGTATCAAGATGTATTTGTAGGTAAAGACAATGACATAGGTACAACCCACCTATACACACATTCAATTCACATCAAACCAGATGCAGTACCATGTCACTACCTACCATACAGGCAGACGCCTGAGAAACAAGCTAAGATGGGAGAAGTCTGTGAAGACCTAGTCAGACAGGGCATCCTCAGAGAATGTGCAGAGGGACCCTGGGCATCCAGATCATTTTTAGTACAGAAAGCATCTGGAGGCCAACGTCTAGTCACAGACCTACGCCACGTCAATGCTAATATGATAAACCAAGCTTTATCAACGCCACGTGCAGACGACACACTAGACATGATAGGGTCACTCAAACCTACTGTTTTCAGTAAACTAGATGCGCAACAAGGGTTTTTCCAAATTCCCATAAGAAGGGAGGATTAACACAAAACTGCTTTCATAGCAAATGACAAAAAGTATGTCTATCAAAAGATGCCGATGGGTTTAGCTACCGCGTTGGCAGGATTTTGCCATCTAGTAACTCTAATTCTCAACAAACTGAAATACAAATGTGCCCTACCATACTTAGATGACATTCTAGTCCTATCACCAGATGTAGAACGACATTTTTCAGACCTTGAAGATGTCTTCAAAAGCCTGAGAATTGGGAAACTTAAGCTAAAGAAATCAAAATGTGAATACTTCACAGATAGGATAGATTTTCTAGGAATGCGTGTCACACCAGATGGTTTACAACCATCCCCAGAAAAGGTGGAAAGTGTCAAAACTTTTCCCACCCCAAAATCTGTGAAACAAGTCAGATCATTCACAGGACTATGCCAATACTTCAAAAAGTTCATCAAAGACTATGCCAATATTGCTAGGCCACTGTACGACCTACAAACAAACCTAAAGGTTTTCAAATGGAATGAGGATGCAGACAATGCTTTCAAAACATTGAAACATGCACTCTGTACCCATGCACTATTGAGATACCCAGACTATGACAAAGAATTCAGTCTAGCAACAGATGCTTCAAATGTGAGCCTAGGAGCTGTTCTATCACAACGCAGTAGTGAAGGAGTACTGAGACCAGTAGCCCTCGCAGGTAGAACACTATCAAAGCATGAAAGAAACTACAACACAACAGAAAGAGAGCTACTAGGTGTAGTATATGGGATACTACATTTTAGGCACTACTTAGAAAGTAGGCACTTTCAGTTGTACACAGATCATGCAGCTCTAATACCACTCCTCACAAACACAGGTTTGACCCACAGGTGGGCCAGATGGGCACTGGATATCCAACAATTTGCATTCACAATACAGCATGTAAAAGGAGATGACAACATTCCTCCAGATGTGATGTCAAGAAAAGAATATCCAGATGCACCACCAATGACCAACCCCCCACCACCTCCAAGAAGGAAAAGGGCAGCCACCAGAACCAAATTCTCTAAAATCCAAACCAAGATACCATTCAACAGAGATGACCCACCAAAATCAATTGACAGACCAAAACCAGTGATCAGAGGTATCTTAAAAGAGACCACCCATTATGTGTTCTGTCATTGTGAAAGGGAATACTGTGAAGAGTATCCAGAAAACTGTTTTACCCCGGTTGAGACCAACAGGATTGCACAGATGGTGAAAGCCACAAGCCGTGAACCACCACACAGTGCATCAGAAAATCAGTTGGAAGAAAAACTGCATAAAATTGCTTCAATCACCAAGGTAGTCAGATTTGCAGAAGAACAGCTGGATATGGAGGAGGAACAGGACAGAGACATTTGTGTTGTCACCACACGTTCAAAAGCAAAACAGTCGGTTGCAGAGGATACAAGGTCTAATGACCACCCTCAGCAATTAGGCCTAAAAGCCAAAAAGAACAAAGTGTCAACCAAATCCTCTATCCCTACTAAATCCCCCATTTCAACACCCAGCACACCCACAGCCAAATTGCAGAAGCACTCAGACAGAGCAGGTACTGCACAGAAGGCTCACAAAAGCAAATCTGACCCCCATCCCAAAAGAACAAAGGCCGCCTCCACCAACACAAACAGAGGAGCAGCCAGTTCAAAGGAGCAGACAGCCAACACAGACATAGCAGTTGAACAACCAAAGAAACAGACAAAGACCAGACCTGCACCAAAATCTCCTGAAACAATCCAGGCAGAGAAAGATAAAGAAAGGCTGGCACAGCATATAATGGAATTAGACCAGATGTTAGACCAAATCCCAGACAGTTCAATCAACTCCACACTGTTGAAAGAAGAACAAAGGAAGGACACTGTACTAATACCCATTATAGACTACCTAGAGAAAGGTGACCTACCTGTAAAAAGCACTGAAGCAACAAGGATTAGAAATAATGCTCAGCAATACCTACTCCTAGACAACATTCTAGTACACATATCCCCTACATCATGGAGAAAAACAGACACAGTACCACTACAAGTTGTAGTCCCAAAAACTTGGGTTGAAAACATACTGCAACACTTCCATGACTCACCAATGGCAGGTCATGTAGGTACTTCAAAAATGATGTCTTCTCTCATACCTAGGGTATATTGGAAATCTATGATGGCCGATGTCAATCAGTATGTGTCAACATGTGACATTTGCCTAAAAGCAAAAAGGGCAGTGCACACCCACAAAACACCAATGACTGTAAGGGACTATATGCCAACTCCCATGAAGCACCTAAACTTAGATGCTGTGGGACCACTCCCAGAAACAGCCAGGAAAAACAAACACATACAAGTTTGCATAGATTATTCCACTAGATATGTCATAGCATATGCCACAAAGGATCTCACAGCAGAAACCACACAACATGAGTTCTACAAGAAAGTCATATGTCAGCAAGGTGTACCAACCTCAGTTCAAACTGACAATGGCACCTGCTACACAGGCAGCAATTTTAAGAAACTGATGAACACCCAGAAGATTAGACACGACCTGTCAAGTCCATACAGACCACAATCTAATGGATTAGTGGAAAGATTCAATGCCAGTATAGGAACAGCATTAAGGACTTTCTGTTCTCAGAATCAGAAAACATGGGACCTGTATATAGAATCAATTACATTTGCATTGAACAACACAGAGTCCCAGACAACAGGTTACACACCATTCTTCCTACTTCATGGCAGAAACCCTCAAACCATTGTAGAAACTGCCCTAAACATAGAGGAAGAAATCAAAACAGTAGCTGAGCATGTATCTGGAATGATACTGTCTCAAGATGAGTCTAGAAGAAAGGCAATAGACAGAGTCAAAAAGCTACAACAAGGAAGGAAGTCAAGATATGACAGAAAGCTTACACCACAAGCTATACTTCCACTAGATATTGTATATATCAACATTCCCAGAATTCTGTTGACCACAGATTCAAAGAAGCTTCAACCCCTATTCATGGGACCATATGTTGTTGCAGAAAGACCAACTCCAACCAGCGCAAGGTTGAAGAACCTATCAAATAACCTACTAGTCCCCAGACCAGTACATATTGATAGGCTCAAAAAGGTCACAACACTGAGGAAAAATGAGTTTGCACACAGACTCATTCCCCACACCTCAAAGTTTATCCACAGGATAACAAGGGATAAATCCCAAATCACACTCACCAAAGAGTCAGTTGGTCTAAACCAAATAATACCCAGACCAGCCCACCACAAGGTGAAAAGAAACTCCAGGCAAGGGAGAATATCTAAGTAGATTACTTTTATATATTGACATGATCATATGGAACATCTATATCCACAGACTATGAATAATAGTCAAATAAGTATATACATTCTATATGAAGGAAATTAATTTTCCAACAACTGTCCAAATCATGAAAGATAAGTAGGAATTTTCATATCAGCATAGGATATGAACCTACACAAAGGACAGAAAAAGACAATATACACTATATAGGTTACAAAAACAATGTGCACACAAAGTAGAATCAAAGTACAGATTGCTACAGGGTTGAAGTCTGAAACCCAAAAGGCTACACACAAAAGCCAAAAGAGACTACCTAAAGGGATTAGCAACCCAAGCTTGAAGAAACCACAATTATCATATTTTGCATCAAAGGCTAGCATCCTTGAAAGAATGCACAATGAAAATGTTTGAACCTAAATCCTGTAAAGTACATGAAACAGAGCGTGCTATGCCAAGAGACTACTGTCTAGACACACCCTTACCCTTCAAAGGACCCACACACCTGCCAGGGCATTCAAACCCCCACAGATGCAGGTGGTCCACTCTAATTACCCCAGACATAATTACCCAGTCAGGTGACTGACACTGGTGGCCCCTATAGAAGCCACCAGGGAAACAAAGCCAGGCCCTCAATGGATGAGGGTAGGGTGGGCTACATAAGAGGCCCTGACTCCATAGCCAACTCACCAGTTCTACTCCTGCAGCAGTCAGGTACACACCAGCTGGTCCTAGCCATACCAGTTCTCCTATAGCAGGAGGGACTCTGTCAGAAAGCAGACCACACCCACTCTACAATATCATACCCAGTTACTACAATCTTGGGAAAGGACTCTAGCACAGATTGGACATTAAGCCAACACTAGCTTGATCATGGAAAAAGGTACAGTTCAAACACTACATTGATTATTATATTACTATTGGGACCAACCAGGATTTCTGCTCTCAAAACTATGTACACAGAGGCAGTGCCAAGTGGATACTTCACATAAGCAAAAAGGATAGCTCACAAAATCAGCAAACCAATTTAAACCTAAGTATATTGCAAAAACACTAGTAGAAGTCTTACTAAGACATAGAATATATTTCATATTTCAGGCATGCTAAAGCCAATCCTACTACTAGTGATGATGGCCACTTCTCAAGCCATCACATATGTGCCCATCGTTAGACAGAACGTTGGAGCCATATATGAGCCATTACCTGAACCATTGGTCAATGGGCACGATACCACAACCATGATATTGGCAATACCATACCATATACCTGCTCCACCAGAGACCGAAACCAAAATACTGGACCAGGTTATGGCACTAACATTTCCTACCCTGCATGACGACAGTTCTACCGGTCAGATATTACAGCAAGCAAGGGAACTAGATCTGTTAATAGACATAACAGACAAGGAAATTAACTCTACCTTAGCATCCATTCATTTGTTCCTATCAAATCCAATTAATAGTCAAGGAAGGTACAGAAGAGCACCACTTGGGTTCCTAGCCCCACTCTTCAGAGGAGCAATAGGTCTTGCCACATTAGATGACGTCAAAGAGGTCATGGACCAGATAAAGAACATAGACGGCATTCTAGAAGCTTTTTCCAAGCAAGACAAAGAAGCAGCTACATTAATTGATAAGGTCACACAACGCCAAGACAAATTTGTCAAGGCATATGTGAAGGATAAAAGTATGCTAGACCAAACCATGAACACTCTAGGCCAAAATATGAATATATGGGCTCAAAATATGACCACATCTCTGAACACTTTTGCAAATCACGAGCACACACAAAGAAGGAAGATCCAAATTTTAACTGATGCACTCACCATTATTGTAGCAAGAATGAACTATCTGCAAGCATTGCAGCGCACCACATCAGCACTCAGGATGCTATCAGCAGGCATTATGACTGCTGACATAGTACCACCAGCTGAACTAACGGGGCATCTGAATGATCTGGACATGACACTCAGAATACACTCACCAGGATCAAAGGTTGCCATAACTGACCTTGACTACTATTATTCCCAAAGAATGATATCCTACACCTATTCGGAACGGCACATATACATCCACCTGGATATCATTGTAGCATCCACCGTCTCCACATTCAGAGTATTTCAACTGGTAACTACACCAGTACCAATCAACACCAAGGAGACGCCTACAAAGGGAGTAACTCAACTAATTACTGATGTCAAATTCTTGGCTATCTCCGAAGATGGTTCACTATTTATTGAACTAACAAATGCAGATATGCTAACCTGTCCAGGAACTAAGATCAAAATTTGTACCAAAACTAGCCCGAGAATCCATAGACATGTACCAACATGCACAGTAGCAATTTATTTGAACCAAGGTCAGCAAGTCAAGGAAATGTGCCAATTTACTATCTCACCCTTGAAGAGACCTATCTCACACGCTGTAGCCATTTCACAAGATGAATACCTTGTGACCACAAATTCTCCCACCTACACAGTTACGTGTCACGGGAAACCAGCTACTACTCACAAAGCACCATCACACTCAATCATAGGTGTACCATGCCTATGTACAGTGAATATAAATCACTATTCACTACCAAATTCTAGGTTGCCATGCAACACTACAATTTCATTTCACTATGCTTTGGAGACTATAAATCTACCTTTTCTCGCGGCTCTAAATGAAATCAAAGAAATTGGACCAGACTCCAAGGCAAATCTGCCACCTTTTCCAAAGGTCAACCTATCCAGGACACTGGATATGTTAAGGAAATCAAGTAATATTGATGAATCAACATTACTAGACCTAAACCCATTCGCAAAAACCCTGCTAGATGATGCCTCCAGCCTGGCTAAGCCACTGGAAAATAGACTAATAGAGTCCTATCTATACAAATTTGCACGGCATCCAGCAGCATCTATCATACCAATGATACTTTCGGTTATAGCTACAATTTTGGCCACCTACACCCTATTCAAAATGTACAGAGGATCCACACTACTAGCTTATATGCCAACTGCAAAAGCATATAGATTTGTCACAGAGAAGCCTATGGAGAAAGCCTTCGAAACCCTATACAAGAAGGACACCACCACGGCACCAATAGAACAGGGCCCCACCCCTATTCTAACTATCCATGAGACCCATACTCTTATCATAGCCATACTATTTACACTCACCATTTACTCAGCCTACAGGCTGACCAAATACCTAAAGAGTATGGCAACCAAGCACTGTGGAAAGGGAAAAGTCACTAAGAGGACAAATCCCACAGTAGTACTAAAAGTCTACAAAGGAGACACCAACTTCTCCTTCCCCTTGCATCCAGTGCCACATAAGTTTGATACAATTATAAAAGCTTCAGCCCCAACATACAGAGATATGATTATCAAAATGTACCCTCTCCCAAGACTAGTATTTGAATGGAAGGGACCAGTAGTAATTACTACTAAGAAAGGAGAGACAGCATATTTACTGCCAGAAACTATCAATCTACCTAGCGTGCCAGGTTCAGCATAATACCAGCGCTCAGGGAACCTAATTTAGATTTTGCCATGTTACTACAAAATGACATTTCACCCAAGCCCGTCACCATGGATACCCACGAGTCAAAGCTGGAAAACATCATAATTGACGACCAAAGAGAGAGCACCAATACATTCAAAAATGAACTCACCATACTCACCCAACCACCTACAGCTGTAACTAGTGAGAAAGTACATGGGGAAGAATAAGCACAATTATACAGGATTGAGATTGACCAAAACTTTTGTGAAAAGTTGGTTGGCCCTGAAAAGGACCGTTTATTTTGACATTTATAGATGCCACCCACTAGTTGTTATAGTCCCCCCATCCCAAGGCCTCCCAGGACTCGGCCAACTCGGCAGCGGCAGGAGATCCAATCCACGTATCTTCACTGAACAGCCACTCGTTCTCCTCCCTCCACTGGACAAAATGTGCCTCCAGAGTAGACAGGGCATGCTCAGCGCTGTCTGCAGCATCACCTGTCACTGTGCAAGCACATAGGCCGACAGCCAATAGGAAGTCCCAGATGACCCCATCATTTCTGGTGAAAAGCAGCCGCGGGTCATATCCATCCAAATCACGTAGGGCCTGAGTTAACAGCTCCAGAGATGCCGCCCTGCGCAGGGAAATCCCGCCAGCACCAAGGAAGTACCAGCCATGATGACGGCACACCAAAACATCACCAAAACTGGCAATGTCGTGCCTGACTTTATGCAACCACCGCGTCCTTACTGAGTCATACCGACTCAAAATACTCCTAAAAGGAGTACCAGAAGTCAGCCCCTCCAAGGTGCCTTGATCACCTAACCACAGGTCTAAGGCCTGCATGTCACCCTGCAGCCAGGCCTCAGGGAGATATGCAAGTACCTCAGGTACAGCCTCCAACTCGTCCTCCAAAATTGCCATATGCGCCATACTGTGGTATCTCAAGGGTACTCAAGGAATAAGTGATCCTACTGTGGTCTACACAGCCTTTATAACCCCTCCCCACCCCCAAATGACACTGTTCACCCCCTGAAGTGATCCCCTCACTTCAGGTGACAAGTCCATGAGAAGGCACATGATCTGCTCACCCAAGGTGTCAGCCACCGGTGTCACCGCGGCACACGACGCATCTTGCGCCGCATGACACAATAGCCTCAAGGTGCCACTCAAAAATCTGCTCAAGGTGTAAAATTTTCAAACTCTCACAATCCCAAGGTCAAAGCAAGGTCTCAGTGTGTGTCAGTAGTATCAGGGAATCAATTTTAAGGTATCCCAAAATGAAACAGCCAATTTTGAAAAATTGAAGTTTTACAAAAACAATTGCGTACTCTTAACTATGTCAAACTTGCTCAAACATGCATATATATGTATGAAATTGTATTATTACAATCTAAATTGCTAATCAAACATGTTTGTATATAACACTGTATTTGCACTGTATTTTACACTGTATACCTTTGTATTATGTAAGACTATTTACAGAAAAACATGAAGCAAAAAGGGAGATAGTCCGCTGACTAGCCCTAGGATACTACACAAAAGACTTAAATCTCACAGCAGCGGCCCACTGCAAAGACATTTCTGATCAAAGTGTAGATCCACAAGTTGCAAATTGCCAACACCAAGAATCTTGTAAGATTCAACTATCATTGCAGAAACAAGATACCAAGTCATTTTTATGACATTATGAACACTTACCCTCCACCGGATAAGGACAAAATATCTGCATAAAAAGGACTGTATTTGTACATACAAACTTACAAATTAAGTAATGCAAAATGTCAGATGACACAATTATGAACACTTATCCGCCACCGGACAAGCACATAACTATGCATAAAATGTACATTACTGATTGCTATATCACGCAAATCCATAGATAAGCGCTATCTAGAATTAAGAAAACAAACTTCAAGCCGGTTGGCCTACTTTTATATAAAAGTGGCCTTGGTTTTTTTGGTATCAAACAAAAAAAGTTTGTAAGAGAGTATCATAAGATTTTGCATAATTTGCATTATACCCTGTATATTTGTATTCACATGTGAACATTGATATATCAAAATCCACTCAGTTCCACAAAGCACCTATTTACCAAAGACAGCCATTACTTGATAACACATTTTTCATCATGTTTTAGAATTAAGACAAAGATGTACCATACTGTGTATATAATTCAAACAATGATTTGAAAAGTGTCAGATAAAGACACAATGTATTGCTACACTGTATAATTATGTGATTAAGAAAGTACCAAATTGGTACAAAGAAGGTTTACATACCTTATAGTTAAGATTACACTATATATAATGTAGATGACTAGCCAAGCACAAAACCAAAATTCTCCCCAGACCTTTGGTATTTACATACTCTCACATCATCTATATTACAAAAAAAGTGTACTTCACTACAAAAAAAAAAAAAAAAAGAAAAAAAAAAAAAAAAGGGTTAATTCTATTTGCCACCAAAAATTGTGGACAAAATTCCAAAATTCACCCCAAATTTTTAGATGGAATGACAACTGACGGAGAGTTGTCCTTTTTCCCGAGGGGGAGGCACCTGTCATGTGATGCACGTGGCCTGCCATGTGATGCACGTGCAGGTCGGTATACTCCCTCTCAAGGGTGATTATGTAAGTGTCACATGCTGCCACACGTGACACAACCCTCTCAGGCCGTCACAGGCGCCCCAGAGCCGTCACAGGCCGCTGCACAAGCTGCAGGGCCGTCACAGGCCGCTGCACAAGCCCCAGGACCGTCACAGGCCGCTGCACAAGCCCCAGGACCGTCACAGGCCGCTGCACAAGCCCCAGGGCCGTCACAGGCCGCTGCACACGGTCACATAGGGGCACAGTGTACCTTGGTCAACCACTGTCAACTGACACTAACACTCAAGATGCCATGCTGGTGGCCTACCTGCTATAAAAGGGGTCAGGTCCCAGCACTGGGCATCTCCATCCTCACTCTACACATGGACACCACTGAGCAAGGACCTCTCCACTGACTGAGAACAAGGCTATAGGCTATGCCCTACTAGGCCCAACTATCAGACATGGTGTAGGACCCCCTTGGCTCTAGTCCATTACTTAACCTCAGGGTTCTTAGGTATATTTACCAAGACCTATACTATTGTGTGGATAGGTGTAACTGAGTGGAACCTACTTGTACTTACTGTACTGTTGCTGTCAACTTGTAATAAATACCAACTATACTACAAGACCTCAAGACTTTACTCAGCTCATATATTAAAGGAGTCTCCCAACTAAGGGGATTCCTTGTATGACAATATCATATTCTAGCGGCGACGGAGGGGGGGGGGTGTGGGTTCACAGACCCCCTCCGCCGCCCCAGCGTACGTTGTACATAAGATAAGAGTTGACATGCCGGGCGGGGTAGGCGACGGCTGGCTTCCCCGGATTAGCGGCGGCGCTGGTGGAATCCCCGCCAATGTGGAGACATTCGAAACGGGGGCGTCGGCGTCGGAGAAACGTTAGTAAGCTATACAAGGGAGGGGGAACGGAGGGTTCCAACAGTCTGGTTTGACGCTTGAAGCAGAGAGGATCTGCGACAGGACTTAGCTGGTGTGGCCAAGAGAGCCAGGGCAATAAAGTATCTCCGGTTCAACTGTACTTCTGTAAAGAGTTCTGTCTTCCACATTACGGCGGACGCTACATTGGTGACAGCGGTGTTTCACTCTGGATACAAGAGTAAGCACATCAACGATCCCACGAGGAAGGAAGATGGCGGAAGCACAGGGGTACAAAGAACTAGAGAAGGGAGTAAGGGGATCCAGCGTATAGATGGTGGACGAGGAGGTATCGTTCCGGACGGCGGGGACGGCCCAAAACGCTATCAACATGGGGGACCGTATGGCCGAGCCAGGGGACAGGGCGGCGATTCCAGAGAGGGAGGCAAACGGTTGGGACTGGGACAGCCAGACAGCGAGAACAGGTTGGAGAGACAGGGCAGAGGACAGGCCGGAGGGTGGAGCGATAAGGGCGGCAGGGAAATCTACAGATTCCCCGCAGGTGCCGCTGCCACCGGGATTCAGTTTGTGGGATACAGTGGACGGGCAAGGGGATTGCCGACCCAAGCAGCAGGAACCGCGCCAGGGATTGTGGCCTGGCGAGAAAACTAGGGATCAAAAAGGGATCCTGGAAGGCGGGGAGACGGGGCCCGGGGCCGAGAAAGTAGACGGCAGGGACAGCCCATTGGACCGAGAGGTGGGAGGAATGAGGGATCAGGAGACCGGCGGCCGGCAGAGAAAAGGGGTGAGGGGGATGTTCCTGGGGCTGAGTATAGATGGTCAGGACTGGCGGCTGCTATCGGGGATCCAGCCTGCTACGGCGGAGGGGTATCGCAGACTCAGGGAAGCATTACTACTGAGGTACGAACCCCCAAATCAGAAGGAGACCTACAAAGTGCTACTGAGGACGAGAGTGAGGAAGCCGGGGGAGAGTATGCAGGCGCTACAACAAGAGCTGATGAAGTATACGCGGTTGGCCTGCCCGGAGGCGAAGACAGTGGATGCACTGGTATTGGACCGGTTCCTAATGGCGTTGGGGGACGGCTGTTTAAAGCAATGGGTGTACCAATCACAGACGGCAGACCTACAGGCGGCGGTGATGACAGCTACTGGTACTACAAGACGCGCTACGTGGTCTGCGGAGCCCTCCACCACGTTCTTGGAGTCAATTTTTCACCCATCCCCCTTGCTATACCCCAATAAGGGCAAGGTGAGACCACTCCCTGGCGTTGCCTGTATTATTCCTGGAAAGGCATCCCGGGATACTACACCCTCCCCCATCCCCCAGCCCACCCCCCCCCCCACCTCCCCCCTACCCCCCTCACCTCCAGTCCCTCACTTTTGGGAAGTAGAACCCCTACCATGGCACGACAAACTCGTATCGCGGCTTTAGCTACCACGCAAAACTTCTTAAGCAGTCAAAAGGGTGTAACTTTTGTCAGCTGTAACGCTAGAAGTCTGAATAGTGAAAAACTAAGCGATGTTAAGCTCAGCCTGGATAGTGACATTGTATGTGTCTGTGAATCATGGGCCAATAGTCCAGACAATGCTTTCCTACACTGGGACGGGAAGGCCATCTACAGAAACGACAGAGTAGACAGAACCGGTGGTGGCCTAATAACGTATGTAGGAGAGTATTTCAGCCCATATTGTGTTGAACAAACCCATCTACAATAAATGGAGGCCTCAATAGAATTGCAGGTCTTATTTATTGAGAAACCTACTTACAAAAATTTGTGTGTTATGAATGTGTAATAAACGATACTTTTGGATTTTGACCTCGCGTTGGTGGAGGTGATGGACGCAGTTCAAAGACAGCATCGTCACCTCCTGACACATAGTGGTTACCAGGGAGTGGAAATTCTCCTGCCACCGGTTCAGTGTCTCCTGACCAGCTTCAAACGATTTGAAGTCGGCCGGAGGGAAGTGCATTGGGCTCGGCGTTGTAGGAGCAGAGCACCCTCTGGAGGAGTCCCCGGAGCAGGACCCTGAGTCGTGGGCGGCTTAGGTTTCACCGTCTTCACTTTCCCGGTTTGGGACAAGACCTGTGTCTCCCCTCCCGGGATCAATGGGGTTGTGGGGAAAGCCTCATCAAAGCTCTCCCCTGTACCCGTATTCGGATCCTCTGGTCCGGGCTGGGTCGGAGTCGGTCCGTGCTGAGGACCTGACTTCCAGTCCGTTTTCCGGGAGTCAAAAGTGGGCCCTTTGTATCCGGGCGCCACCTTGTCCAGTACAGAAGGCTCCTCCGAGTTCTCTGTCCGTGCTCGCTTCGCAGCGGCGAACTTGGAGGCTTGGCTTCCTCTCTTCGGAGCCCTCTTAGTGCTCGTCCTTGTCCGATACTCCTCGAACGAGTCGAAGAGTGGACCTTCGGGAATGTGAAGGGCCTGGTGGTCCGGGTTCACCTTGTAGAAGACCCGGACCTTCCCCTTCTCACTGGAGCCGACGTCCAGGTTGTAGTTCTCCATGTGGTCTGCTCCGAAGTTGGAGTAGACTTCCTGGTGTGCAGCCTGGATACGATCCGCAGCAGCCTCCAACGAGAGCTTGTGCTTACGGGCCATATGTCTGATAATGTTCGCTCACCGGACATATCGACCTCCATTGGGGCATTCTTTGCTACCCCTCGCTCCCACACTCACGCAATCATATCTCATATAATGACGCACGTGAGCCTCCGTGATGTGGCGTGCGAACCTGACCTTAGTGGGCCAGGTTCGGGGAGTGCCACGAGTGTCGTCAATGTTTTGGCAGGTTGTGAAGGGACAGGGGGAGTCCGGAGACCACCTCGCCATCGCCCAGGACAGCTTTGCCTTCTGGTGGAAGGAGTAGTACGTCCTCTTTGCATTACGTACCTTCTCCAACAGCTCAAAGTGGTACAACTGTACCGACTTCTCTAGTGGATCTTTCTTGATCCACTCTTCATCGTCAGATATGCCATCAGGACCAATCTTCTCCGGGTGCTGGGAACAGCGATTGTCCTTTACGCAGTCCCCTACACACATTGGCGTGAAGAACTTGAACTTGCTCACTGCATTAGCTCGGAGAGCAGTCTCCACTAACACAGCGAGCTCGTCCTGAGGAATCGTATCATCCTCCAAGCCCTTCAACACGGCAGCTACCTCCTCAGGGGTTTGACCCGCCTCCAGAGATGTCAACCGCATGGTTTCCAACAGGGTACGCTCCCGTTGGTTCGCCCTCTCCTGTCGAGGCGGTATCGAGGTTCCGAACCGCTGCGGTTTTCTGTTGGACTATCTCGTCCTCTCGGGAGGCATCCAAGATGGCCTCCTTGTTCTGTTGGGCAACGTCCCGAGCCAGCTTCATAGCTGGTGTCAGTCGCCGCCTCTTTTCCCGCTTGCTGAGAACGGTGCGGAATTCGGAAAATGTCTCCATATCCAAATCCAACTCCGCCAGAGCATCGGGACGCTGCTCGGTGACAGCCATTAGGCGTTCCTTACGGGCCACCTCACCAACACCATCCAGGGCCACAGTTAAACGGTCCGGGAACCAGGTGGGGAATCGTTCTCCTATTGTGGCGAGACCCCGGAACGTTTTGGTTAGGCTGAAGTCTAACAGCTTCACTTCTTCCATGCTTAACCCTTTAAGGGCCGCTGCTGCCTCTGGGCAGCATCTAAAATACCCTTGAAAAACCGCTGCTGCCATATGGCAGCAAAATTGATACCCTAGGGCATCAATACCACTAAATTACAGCTCCTGCTATGAAACAAAGAATAAGAATTTTTGAATCAATCCAAAAATATTTAACATTGATACTACATCCCCTTGTCAAAAAGGTGTAAATTCTGTCTCCAATACAAATTATTTCACTCCTTAGCCACTATCACAGGGAGCACATAGTTGCAAAGATGCATTTTCCTATGGCATAGGGCCGGTGGTTAAGTCCCAAATGACATATTTCAAGGCCTGCAGGGAAAGGGTTAATTGGTATATTAAGCTTCCTCGGAGGATTCTCGGGACCTCTTCATCATCCCTCTGCCAATCCTCATGCTGGTACGGAGGCAGGATACTTCTTGTTCCCCCTCCCGACGAACTCCCGCCAGCAGCCTCGTCCAGCTTCCCGGCCTCGTCCGAAGTACCCATTGCTGAATACCCCGAACCCGACGCTAGTTCCTTCCGAGGTGTCTCTGTGGGAGTTGGTGCTTGTTTCAAAGGTCCCGGAGGTACCGGTTCCTTGAACGTAGCACTCACCGAGGCGGCCAGAGCCTTCCCCAGTAGTGCAACTTTCTGGGCTCCCGTCTTCGGGGTGTCCTCCTCCATAGCCTCCTCCTCGTTAGGATGAGGCTCTGTCAATGCGTCCACCGTGTTACTCGTCTTCGGACGAGCTCCGATGCCGCTGTGCCCCGTTAGCACGGCAGAGGCTGCCATGCCGGCGAGGGCTGCTGCTGTAGCCGCCACGGCGGGACTCGTATCCAATTCCTTAGAAAATGATTCAGAGTGACCGGTATATACCCGTTCAACAGTGACATCTTCACTGACACAGACTTTGCACCAGCATCTGTGTCGGACAGGGCAGCAGATAATCAACCCATAGCCACTGTCCCAACTACACTGTTGCCTGACCCTGCCGCTGCTAGCACGTCGACTGCCGCTACTGCACTGTATTTTGACCCTGCCACCGCTAGCACGTCGACTGCCGCTACTGCACTGTCGTCGGACCCTGCTACCGCTAGCACGTCGACTGCCGCTACTGCACTGTCGTCGGACCCTGCCACTGCTAGCACGTCGACTGCCTCCGCTAAAGTTATTCCTGACCTGCCTGAAGGTGGTAAATCCACATGCAGCTATAGTCAGAGCTGTACCAAAGTACGACCCGTTGATATCTTGCCGTTTCCTAAGGCACCACCCCGTAAAGAAATGGGGAAAAGAAAACGTGGGCGAACACGTATCTTGACAGATACACCAGAGACAAACGAGATACAGCAAAGCTTCATTCTACGTGTCCAGAAAAAGAAGGCAGCAGAAGACCGGCAGGCTGCGAGAGCTACAAAGTCTGCAATGCCCCATGCCCGTGCTCAGAATAAGAAGAGAAAAATTTCTCCTATTCCACCTGATTCGTCTTCAGATTCAGAAACAGATTCGCAAGTACATGATGATGTAGAAAGTAACTGTGATAGTGACAGCAGTGTAGAGATCGGCGATTTTGTACTTGTGCAGTTTGTCACAAAATCAAGAAGTCTGTTCTACATTGGAGAAATACTAACAACATCAGGTGATGAAATGGAAGGAAGATTCCTCCGAAAGTCTGCCAAGTCTGCCCAAGGGAAGCCACTATTTACTTTCAAGGTCAATGACCGTTGTACCTTTGCAAAGGCAGATATTATCAAAAAGATGCCAAAGCCACATAACGTTGGTGGTACCGCTCGCCGTGAATGTCAGCTGATGTTCCATTGTCGCCTCGACCGATGGGTAATTGAATAAAACTAAAAGGTTGGCTCATGGAAAGATCTATTGCCTGACTTCGAAACAGCAGTAGTTCTCACCTGGTACATGTTGCCCCTTGGATTTATGCCGATGGAGGAAAATACTTCCTGCAGTTACCACATGATTAAAGTTGGATAATTTTTGTTGGTCCTATGATTTTCATAATATTGCCAGAAGACTACATGCTGGGACAATATATTATACTACAGATACTACCATAGGAACCCATAGGACTATAGAAACTCATGTTAAGATGGGTCGCTACCCTTTAATCAAAGTTAACAGAATCTCTCTATTTTTTTCCTACATGCAGTCTAGATCATATAGAATCAGAAAATGAAAAGAAAAATGGGGGGTCCCGAGCTACTTTTTAAATTACAGAATTTTGAAAAATTTAAGTTTTTTCATTTTCCACAAAAAAATAGAAAAAAATGTGAAAACTTCCATGATTTTTTTTCATATCAACAATTATACACATAAATGTAAAATTTCACATGTGAAATGCCTATATGTTCCACTTTACTGCAAAAATAATTTTACAGTTTATGCAATGGCATTCTGGGTAAAAATATGATGTTTCCGGGAAGAATAGGAACAAATTTTCATTATTTTGTAGCTTTATTAGCTAAAAATAGTGTTCAAAGTTAACAGAATTTTTTTAAACTCTCTCAAAAAATAGTTAAGATCATTTGCTAACATATAGAAGTGTTTTTGATAGGGGGTCCCGGGCATATTTTTAGTTTTTTTGGCCTTTAAAGTTAAAAAATAGTGCAAAAATGGTCTAAATCTTATATTCAATGCTTAGAATGTTGGGTAAAATGGCAAGAAGCAGGGCATAAAATGGTTGTACTTCATACCCTTGGTTACTTCAAGCAATGTAATTCCATTTTTTTTAGGTTATGTCAAAAATTATCGGCTACAAATATATCAAATATTCAAAGTCCAATATAAAGCTCAATTTTTCTCAAAATCGTCTAATTTTTGGATATTGCTTAGTCAGCATATATATGTACCCAGTGATTAAATATCAGCTCATTCTGAGCCATTTAAGCTTTATGCGCAGATAAAAATTGATGATGTTAGTACTGATGGGGGTATAGATGGGGGGGTCCCCATGTTGCATGTCGATTTTAAGAAATGGCCATGTCGCATGTCAATGTCGCTTAATAATCCCCATATGTCCCATGTCGATTTTAAGAATTGCTTAGGCTATGTCCCCTGTCACTATCTTTTCAAACCTCATGTCGCATGTCACTAAGCTCCATGTCGCATGTCGATTTTAAGAAATGGCCATGTCGCCGTGTCGAATTAAGCCATCCACACCCATACTGATGTTGCTGAAAATGATGTTGTTACCAATAAAGGTTTTGTATGTTCAACCTGTGAAATTTGAATTTGCTTGCTTCCCCAGACATAATAGACTAGATAGGAATAACTCACAATTATTTTTCCAAAATCGTTGAAAATTAGGCCTTTTTCTAGCCTAAAAGCCTTTGATATTGGGATTGGACCCTTGTCGTTTATGGTATTAAAGACCTTGTAGTTGATTTATTCTATAGTTCACTTTTGCTAGTTACCTAATTTGAAAAAGAAAATTGAGAAAAAAAATTTAGATTTTTTTTTTTTCCCCGCAAATGATCAAGCTCTGTGCTTGTGCCAACCCTGGTGGGCGTCGATGGGAGTTCAAAAGTTGGTCGTCCTGATAATTTCAGAGAAATCATTGATCCTAAGATTATTTAAAATGCCTTTTACTTCAGCTGTTTAGTCCATTGCTCCCTTGGTTACTGAACCTTGTGAATAACCACGTGCTTTCTCCAAACCGACTGTTGACAAAAATAAACTATAGGTCATAAAACTATCACTCTCCAGTCGCGCTGATCCCACCCGCCATTCACGCACCTGCTCAAACCGAGAACATCTGCTCGGAGATAGTCAGATGTAGTTATGTTAATAAGGTTTCAGCTTCAACCAATAAGCTTCGAGCTCCAGCAGGGGTACATTCATCCTCACCCGGTCCAGGTTGTAGTAAACGGCTACATTATAGTCCGGCGCTGTGACCCAGTTTGGGGTACATTGGGGTCAACCAATCAGCGATAAGCATGCAGGAATCACGTGTACCGCACGCTGACCTAGTTTCAACACCACGCACATTTCTATGGAGAAAATATGCCCACATGACTCAAAAGTTTAGCTGTTTTCCCTGGTTTCCACCGGCTGTCGGTAGAGTTCATGTATTCCAGGAGGGAGAGTCGGCATTGGAGATCACGGACGCAAACATTCATGCAGATTGTAGGAGTGGGAGGCTGGACTTGTGAAGAGACAAGTGTCCCAATAACTGTGTTGGTCATCCAAAACAAGTCAACACACAGCACGGTATTGCCATACTATTACTATAGCCTAGGACTGGGTACGTATTTAGGCGCCATGAGTACCGTAGGCCTACATCAACACAACAGTGATTTATCTTATAATTTTATGGTTAATATCTGGCATAGTTATCACAATAGAACCTTTAAGAGTAGACAAGCTGTTTAGTGAAGCGCCGGGAGAGGTTAAAATCGTTGCTCTAAACGATGCTGTCTATGCATGATGATGATGGGGGTCTGGATGGGGGGTCCCAATTCCCCATGTCGATTTTAAGAAATAGCCATGTCGTCCTGTCGATTTTTAAGAAATAGCCATGTCACCATGTCGATTTTAAAATGTAAAAAATTTGGACCCCTTGACCGGGGGAGGGGGTTAAAAATTTAGACCCCTCCCAGCAAATATGAGCCACTGTGGGTGATAAGTTGGCAGCCCCTCACCCATGCGTTGTTTGAATCAAAAATGAGTCACATAGTGTGAGTGGTAACCCAGCTTCACTCACACTCACTCATGTGTCATCACCTGGCCTCACTCACACTCACACATGTGTCATCACCTGGTCTCACTCATGTTCACACATGTGTCATCACCCAGCCTCACCCACACTCACACATGTGTCATCACTCAGCCTCACCCACACTCACACATGTGTCATCACTCAGCCTCACCCACACTCACACATGTGTCATCACTCAGCCTCACCCACACTCACACATGTGTCATCACTCAGCCTCACCCACACTCACACATGAGTCATCACTCAGCCTCACCCACACTAACACATGTGTCATGATGCAGCCTCACCAGCAATCATACATTGTTTATTAAATGTTTACTTCATTAATAACATCAATTAAGTTGTTTGGTCCTGTTTCCATGTCCATGCAGTTTCTTGTGTGGTTATATCTCCATTATTGGCTCCATTTTCATCTTCTATTCCTGTGTCTGTTGTAAAAAAAAAGGTTCCTTGAAACCCTTTCATTCTGAAATGAATAAATATAAATATATTAGAGATGAATAAAGACATAGTAGACAACAATAATTTATGCTATTGCAGAATTCACAATCATATGTAAGTAGAATTCACACTAGGAGTACTGTAGGACAACCCACCTTATACATCTGTTCTCCTTGCCTGTCTCTGTCTGTCTGTTGTGAATGCTAGATGCCATGCACTGAGAACAAAGGAAATTATGGGAAATTTGAAAGGGACCAATCAGAACGCAGGAACTTTCATAGTGTGTCATGTTGGGTGATGATGAGTCATGCTGAGTGAGAGCTGCCAGGGAGTGACCCACAGTCACTCATGTGTCATAACCTGCCATGCTTGATCAGATGTAGCATGTGCCCATATTATCACTCACTGCAACATCTGTTTTACCTTCATATTAAGTATTCCTAGCAGT
This sequence comes from Harmothoe impar, assembly GCA_947462335.1. Taxonomy (NCBI): domain Eukaryota; kingdom Metazoa; phylum Annelida; class Polychaeta; order Phyllodocida; family Polynoidae; genus Harmothoe; species Harmothoe impar. Next base: position 27,813,240 of record OX381714.1, on the reverse strand, counting down.
TCCTCATGATAGTGAGCTACCATAATGGTCACTGAACATCATATTTTCATATTCCTGACAGACTAAGGTCAATCAAAGTCCTACTACTGTGTAAAATATAAATGTTTCCAAATCAATGCTATATCCCATAGACAAATGAAATTCTCTATTATGTCTTAATAATGAATCTAAAATCATATTGTTGACTATCATTATGTTCTCTTCTTTCATAATGTTTACAATTATATAAATAAGCTTGTTCATATATGGGGTAAGACCAATCAAATCAACATTTTATGTCTATGTCCTATCTGCAAAGTACAAACAGCATGCATCCATACAACTTCCATGGTCTCTTCATCCTGGTGAGGGATCTCTATCATGAGTGAGAGTTGACATGGAGTGGCACATAGTCACACAGTGAGTGAGAACCATGTTGGCAACATGGGTGATGACTTGTCATGCTGAGTGAGAGCTGACAGTGAATGGTGCATAGTCAAGCAGTGAGTGAGGACCATGCTGGCAACATGGGTGATGACTGGCCATGCTGAGTGAGAGCTGACAATGGGTGACCCATACTCACTCAGTGAGTGGGAATATTGTGTGAGACATTGGTGATGATGGGCCATGTTAAGTGAGAGTCGACAGAAGATGACTCAAGATGACACAGTGCGTTATCACTCAAAATCCACTCACCATGGATCACCAAACATGGAGCATGATGACCCGAATTTGCTGGGCTCTTGGGGGGGAGGTCAAAAAAATTCAACCTGAGGGAAAAAGCCCGCGCGTTACTATGCTTCAAAGGGGTGCGTGATTTTCGGCCTGCCGGGGGGGGGGGGGAATTTCGACCCCTCTTGAGGGTGTGAAAAAATTTCACGCGCTCCGCGCAAAATCTCACCACCCCCCCTATTGTTAAAAAATGAGCACTCCCTAAATCTAGTATATGTACTTATCATCATAATCAGGCAGGAGGTGAAGGTGTTGGGTGACAGGGTGTGGATGTATGACAGGGGAGTGGATGTATGACAGGGGGACGTGAGGGAAGCAAGTGGACATGAGGGAAGGAGGCGGACGTGAGGAAGTGGTAGTGGACGCGAGGAAAGGGGGTGGACCTGAGGGAAGGGGTGGAACGGAGAAGATGATAGTGGACGTGAGGAGATGGTGATGGATGTGAGAAGATAATTAATAGTGGACATTAGGAGATGGAAGCGGACGTGAGGAAGTGGTAGTGGACGTGAGGAAAGGGGGTGGACCTGAGGGAAGGGGTGGAACGGAGAAGATGGTAGTGGACATGAGGAGATGGTAGTGGACATGAGGAGATGGTAGTAGATGTGAGAAGATAATAGTGGACATGAGGAGATGGTAGTGGACGTGAGGAAGTGGTAGTGGACGTGAGGAAGTGGTAGTTGACGTGAGGAGAAGGGGTTGGACATGAGAAAGTGATGGTGGACGTGAGGAGAAGGGGTTGGACGTGAGGGAGGGGGTTGGACGAGAGGAGATGGTAGTGGATGTGAGGAGATGGTAGTGGATGTGAGGAGATGGTAGTGGACGTGAGGAAATAGTAGTGGACGTGAGGAGATAGTAGTGGACGTGAGGAAATAGTAGTGAACGTGAGGAGATGGTAGTGGACGTGAGGAAGTGGTAGTGGACGTGAGGAAGTGGTAGTGGACGCGAGGAGATAGTAGTGGACGTGAGGAAATAGTAGTGAACGTGAGGAGATGGTAGTGGACGTGAGGAAGTGGTAGTGGACGTGAGGAAGTGGTAGTGGACGCGAGGAGATAGTAGTGAACTGAGGAGAAGGGGTTGGACGTGAGGGAGGTGGTTGGACGTGAGGGAGGGGGTTGGACGTGAGATAAGAGGTTGGACATATCATTTATAAGAGATAGTGTTGGACGTGAGGAATTAGAATGAGATAATGGTTGTGGTTCCGATGTATGAAATGGACGTGATTGTGGCCTAAAGGGAGAGGGCCTCAGATCCGGAGGGCCTATGGGCTGGGGGTCTGTGTTCCGTGGGCCTGTGGGCCTGTGGGCAGTGGGCAGTGGGCCTACAGTCAGAAGGGCCTACAGTCAGAAGGGCCTGTATTCCGGATACCCCCAAAAAGGTAGAGCTGTTCCCTTTTTTGGCCTCATGTAGATTTATATGGGGGTAGACCCCTAAAGTCGATATGGCCTTTACTTAAAATCGACATACGACATGAGGCCTAAAGTGACATGAGGCTCAAAAAGAGGGGGAACACATGAACATTTGTGAAAATCGACATGGGACATATGAGCCCCCTGTGCCCTCCTCCACCTGCTGCCCTCTGTGCCCTCCTCCACCTGCTGCCCTCTGTGCCCTCCTCCTCCTGCCGCCCTCTGTGCCCTCCTCCTGCTGCCCTGTCCTCCTGCCGCCCTCCTTGCCCTCCCCTGCTACCCTCTGTGCCTTCCTCCTGCTGCCCTCTATGCCCTCCTCCTGTCACCCTCTGTGCCCTCCTGCCGCCCTCGGTGGGAGTGCCCTCCTGCTGTCGCCCTCTGCACCTTCCTCCTGCCGCCCTCTGTGCCTTCCTCCTGCCGCCCTCTGTGCCTAGTATAGCCTGCAATACCCAAGCCACTAGCGTTGTGGGTATAGACCGAAGGTGTCCAGAAAGCTTTTGGAACTTTTGTCCAAATGCGAGTTGACTTTGCTTCGCATTCCCCTGGCTATGATATGCACTATACAAACTTCAAAATGAATGTGTAGTATCTAACATATGTATACTACAGTTGATTCATGAATTGAATCACGGATGATATTCAATTATCACATATTTCGCCACTTTGATGAAGGTATTCAGTGTAGGGATAGGCAATCTTTAGCCCCTTGAACCCCACTATTCATTGGTCTAGACATGACTATAATTACCAATTTGTCCATTTCAACTCACCCAATTAGGGCCTTAGTAGCACAAATGACCAATCATGCCCTTCTTGATTGGCTGTAAAAATCTACATGATTGGTTAGGATTAAGTACAACCAGTAAAAAACTGACCCTTCTGTCCGTAACTCTCAGACAGCCCATGGCCCCATCTGAGAGTTACAGCCGTAACTATCTGTGCCCTCCTCCTGCCGCCCTCTGCACCTTCCTCCTGCCGCCCTCTGTGCCCTCCTCCTGCCGCCCTCTGTGTCCTCCACTTGCCACCCTCTGTGCCCTCCTGCCACCCCCTGTGCCCTCCTGCCACCCTCTGTGCCCTCCTGTAACCCTCTGTGCCCTCCTCCTGCTACCCTCTGTGCCCTCCTCCTGCCACCCCTGTGCCCTCCACTTTCCGCCCTCTGTGCCCTCCTCCTGCCACCCTCTGTGCCCTCCTCCTGCCACCCCTGTGCCCTCCACTTTCCGCCCTCTGTGCCCTCCTCCTGCCACCCTCTGTGCCCTCCTCCTGCTACCCTCTGTGCCCTCCTCCTGCCACCCTCTGTGCCCTCCTCCTGCTACCCTCTGTGCCTTCCTCCTGCCACCCTCTGTGCCCTCCTTTTCACCTGCAATTTTTCTATCAATAAAGTCAATCACATAATCACTCTGGCCCGGAGTCATTTGTGATGTAAAGCACTCATACAATCCATTGTGTTGTATAAACCAACCTGGTCTCATTCCTCCTTCCTGTTGCCTGTTACTCTTATCTAAGCCTATACTTTATAACTCTGACCTCGTCACCTAAAAGTATGAAAAGAAAATACATAGAACTAATGAGCTAAATGGTGCAGGTTCAGGTTTCCGAGCGTTGTCAATATAAATCAAGTAGTTTTTATTCCGTTACTTGAAACTGTTTTGTGACACAGTTCAACTAGCTGATTTTATAATCTGGTTCTTTGTCCTATTGAGGTATATAAATATGATAGCCTTGTATGTATTATCAATTCTGTCACCGTGTTACATGGACATAATGAACCCAATTTCTACTGCTAAACTATCTGAACTTGGGTATATTTGATATATTCTACGTTTAATTCTAGAACTTACATTGGGAACTTTTAGAAATAATATATACCGGGTAATAGTTTCACGGCCCTGTTCCTACGCCCCCCCCCCCCCCTTGAAACGTTTTTTTCTTAATTGTCCAATATACAATTATATACTCCCATTAACATCACACACAGAAAAACACCCCAGGCCTGTATCTGTACTGATAATGTATTATCTCTTATTTTAGGATTTCCTTGATGAAGTTGAGATACCAGCAAGTGTTTCCAGATCCTTAAGACTCCAGCATGGATGCCCTGAGTACATTCCTCGCCGTAGTCTCTATAGCAGCAGTGGTGACGGTCACAAGTGGAAGAGAGTTATGTCCAGACAACTGCCGCTGTGATCTTGTCAGCAAGGTGGTGGACTGCCGCAATGCGGGTCTAACGCGGATACCGTGGGAGCTTCCCGACCCAACTAATCTCAGACAGATTGATCTGAGCAGAAACAACATTCACGAAGTGCTCCTGGAGACGGTGTCATACACAAACCTTGAACTGTTAGATCTCAGTTATAACCACCTTGTAAATATTGAAGATGGGGTCATGGCCAATCTACCACACTTGACGTCGCTTTATCTTCACAACAATGATTTGTCTGAACTGTCTAAGGATACGCTGAGGGGACTGAAGGCCCTAAAGGTTCTAGATCTGAGCCAAAATGAGATCAAAGTGATGAAGGATGATGTATTTCATGACTTGGTGTCCCTTGAGGAGTTGAATCTTGCTGGTAATGGAGTAACTCAGATACGCGAGGATTCTTTCGCTGGTCTTGCAAATCTGCGCACTTTGAACTTGGGTGATAATCGGCTTGGGAATATTCCAGTCCAGGCACTGAAGAAGGTAACTCAACTTACCAAATTGTTCCTCAATGAAAATGAACTTGAGTCTGTCCCAACACACAGCTTTAGACGCCTAGAAGACTTACGGGAGCTTCATCTCCAAAACAACCACATTTCAGAGGTATCAGAAAGCGCTTTCTTTAATCACGATAAAACTGATATCCCCGCTCTCCAGATGCTCAACCTTGGAGGAAACCGCCTAGAAAAGGTGCCAACTAGTGCACTCACTCGGCTAAATAGTCTCATCACTATTGACCTTAGTAAGAACCCCATGAAGGTTGTGGACCCTGATTCTTTTAAAGGACTGGATCGTATTCGGCGCATCAGCCTCAATTCTCTACCCGAGCTAAAGGTTGTCCGTAAATATGCTTTCTCAGAGCTCGCGAATCTCCAAGTCGTGGAGATGCATTCTAACCGTGCTCTTGGGGATGTAGAAGAAGGTGCTTTCCTAGCAACCCCTGCCCTGGTGAAGTTGGACCTGCACGCTAACCAGCTTGAGACCATGTCTGCTGCATTACTAGACTGGGACACGCTGGAGGCAGTAGATCTGAGGTACAACCCCTGGGAGTGTGACTGCCACTTGAAGTGGCTACCAACGAAGCTTGCCACCATCCATAGCAACAACACACGGCACCTTGTAACCAATGTCCGGTGTGAGACACCAGAGCACCTCGCTGGGCGGGATATCCACGGTATGTCGGCTAGCCAGCTGGTGTGCCCAGAAGCAGAAACAGAATTTGAGGAGCATATTCTGATAGCGATCATCGCCTGTTTTAGTGTAGTGCTGTTTGTGGTCATGATGTACCTGTTGTGTAAGCACGGTTACTGCAGTCTGACGGGTAAGAAGGTGCCGCGCCCAGCCAACTACCACGTCCACCGGCACTGTAACGGGAACGGACCACCCCACCGTGGCATCAGTGAAGAACAAGTTCATATTGCTGATAATGAACACCTGCCAGCCGACAATGGTTTGGCCTGAGTACATCTCTTTTCACCGACTGTAAATAATATGATTCCTTGATTAGATTTACAGAAATCTCATGTTTCTGGTATAAGTTTGCAGAAATTGCATCCACGTGTGGCAGATTCTTTTTCAATATAAGTGTAAAGATATTCGAATTTTAAACTATGACATGCTATGTCAGCATATATCCAAGTGGTTAAGACTACTATGTTTTTATTGATGTGTCTCATGATTTTATATAGAACTGTACATGTATATAAAACTTTTATGGAAGTTTACCTTTATATATTGTACCCCTCACAAAAGAATTACTATAAATTCCCACGTATAACTTGCATTGCGTATAACCCAAACCTTTTAGTGCCAGCTTCCAGAGCTACCTATAAGTACCTATAAGTAAGTATATTCTGGGAGATAACCTGCACTGGGGGTGCTGAAAATGTACTCATACTTTAAGACCCCTCTTATAACCCGCACCCCTACCTTGGGAGAATCCTATAACCCGCACCTAGGGTTGGTTCGTGTATAACCCATGTGTTATAGGTGGGAATTTACGGTAGTGAAATTGCAATTGTATTCTCGAGATCAGTATTGTTGAAAATGAGGTGCATATTTTGCTAAAGGTTGCAAAATCGAGGCATAATACATTTAGTTGATGCCATACTAGAGAAATTGCATTATTCTCCTGTACTATTGTAGCCGATACCTGGTATACCATCTCTGACACTGACAGTATGTGTTACGCCTTACTTTAAGGGGCTCGGCAGGAACCAGTAACACTCGTATATTTAACAGTTTGAAACGGTACCGTATACAGGACAACGACTTGGCTGGTGACAGATATCCCTGGCGAGAAACTTCATTTAAGCATTATTGTAAATTGTATCTCTCACAACGACTTGTAAATGTCATCCAATCCCGGCTCCTGAATATCTGTCGCTTTCTGAAATTTTGAATCTCAGTATGAAGGGGTTTACTTTGAGCATTGATGGGTTAAAATAAGAAAGAAAGGATCTGAGAAAATCGTATTACCAAGCAAATGTTCGTTTATACACAGGTGCTGGTGATAGGTAAAGGGCCTGATGGAACAGAGCAGTAAGATGAGTTACAGTAACTTAATGTTGGGGAACAACACCCTTGTTCCATGTATTGATGTAGGGGCGCTTCTACGCCCCCTGGAGTTTCAGAGTGGTACTAGGCCCCATGTGTCTGGGCTCAACACTCCCCCCTGGTGGCGGGTGGGAGAACCGCGCTGTCAAGGTAAAGCCCACCCTGGTTACTTGTTATTGCTTGCTTGCTTCCCTCCGAGGAGGACGCTTGTCAACCCGCTCGTGTGAAGATATAAAAATACAGTAACTTAATAGTAAATGCAAACATTTTTTTTGTAAACTACTCAATTTTTGCCGCTATAGTTGCTCATTTCAGCACATTCTGGACCGTTTATGAATAGAATCTCACCTATCGTAATTGTCTTGTAATATTGCTGTGTTTATTTCATGTATATATTCTCTCAAATTCCCACGAGAGGGTAGACTTGGTCAATGTTGCAGGCTTTCTCTTGTTCGCTATAGCTAATATTGGCTAAGGACTAAGACTATTTTGGTGCTTTTAAACCATGACACATTCTTGGTGATTAAAAAGAAGAAATATCAAATCTCACATCACATTGGTAGAATTACTAAGTATCTCTTACATATAGAAAACAGAAAAACCTGCTAAACATTGTTTGGGAGATAATATATGACAGTATTACATGTATCTGTAGGTATATACAATGTAGTCGATTCATTACCGATGATCGGTATAGGCTTATGTGCCTATGTTCACTGTTGTTAACGATATATCTGTACACATTCATGAGGGCATTAAACAGGTATGTTTTTGAATGCTTGGAAATAGATCTACGACAAGACCATTGTTATATATAATACTATAGTGTGCTTTGCAATAACTGATACATATTCATAAGAGTTCAGAATCTCAAAGATTCTTTCTGGCATCACTGACCTGATTTTGTTTTCTCCATGTTTTCATACTTATATATACATACCACTTTATATTGTAAATTTGTCATGACTCTTAATGAATCTTGTGATAATTGTGAAGATAACATGGCATTTATGTTTTGAAATTGCTAATCTTTTATAAAGATGAATCTCATAACCCCACTTTCTTGATCAAGAGTGATGCTACCTAGATCATTAAAGGCGTTGGTGTCATGGGCAGGGGAGAAGGGGAGGGCACATGGGGTATATGCAAACCAGTATTATCAAGGGTAAGAAATGCTATCTTACAGGTTGGTTTATCTGTAGTTCTATGAAGGTGGGTGGGTGGATTTTACAGAAATATTCCTGGGTTTGCTTGACAATTGTGGAGATTGATTACAGTGATTGTATTATAGACTATCATGGATTCAATATGTACTTTGTACAATAAAGTGTTCGTAAAAATCAACCACGTTGTTGTATTTTATTGCTCTGCTCATTTATCAATGTTGTTTCTGCTACAGTTTGTCAAATATCACGAGGAAAACTTATCAAATCAGTCAGGCGTCAAGCTGACGAGGGACCCACGATCCTCGGCCAGCGGCCACTATTTTGATCAGTTTACAAGAGGATAAAATTTATCCACTCTCAATCTGGAAGACGCTAGACTGAAATGGTATCTCAATATGAACAAGTACCTGTTATATGTAACATGAGTTTGGGTAAAAAGAAAAACCGTATTCGACGTAAGAAGTGCCCTCCCCCCTAATAAGCGCCCCCCCCCCCTTTTTGGGACATTTTCAGACAACAACAAAGGCTTAAATTTCACGATTTTGGAGACAATTAACTCTTAAGTACCCGGTATTAAAACTTCATAAACTAGTTTTATACCATAATCGCCCAGGGCGCTTATTACATTGAATACGGTACATATCATTTATTTGGTTTGATATAATTGCATGAACTTAACTTAGCTAGGGTGAATGTCCTGGGATGAAAGTAGACTATATCGTCTACATGTACATTCATGACAGGCCGAATGAATCGGAATATGACTATTTACTAGGGCTAGGCCTACACCAGGAAAGGCCGGATGTCAACTATAATTTAAGACTTAATTACTGGACATCGATTCTCTGTCTCTTTGTAGCTCTATAGTGATCGATGCCCAGTTTTATACTTCAGACCAGTGGCTCACTTTGGCTGTTTTTTGCCTCACAGATTGCTCCTAGCGCAAAATCCTGACTAGGTGTCAATATATTCTCTATGACAATGTGTAATATGAGGGTAGAAAACACTGGAACCTCAGTTAGAAAAAATCCTACTGAACAGTTTTTGAGAAAATTTGAGGTTTGTTGCCTTTTTTTGGTGTTTTTAGTACATTTCCTACATAAACCGTGAACGTCAGCATTTCTCACTTTTCAGGTATTTATAATTCGAATTTCACTTTTTTTTATCCGCAGTAGGATTCCTGAGTATCGAGCCATTCTACACAGGGTGTTATTTTGAAAAAATATATATCATTTGATAGTGTATTTGGTCTCCAAAATAGAGGTAGTTTTGTCATTGTTTAATTGATTGTTGACAATCCAGTTAAGTGCTGTTAGGTTCATTCAGTTCAGTGCAAGTTGCAAAACAAGTGACTTGCACTTTTTAACTTGACCTCATGTCCACTATGTAGGTCTTCACTATGCATGGGTCTATCCGGAGTCTATCAATGGGATCACACATGGAAGCAGATTCTACAGCTTTTGGCGAGAAAAAAGTTCAAAATCGCTAAAGTGTGAAATTTCCCTCAAAACACCCTATTTGGCGAGAAAAATGTTCAAAATCGCAAAAATATGAAATTTGCCTAAAATCACCCTATACATTACTTTCACGAATTCGCCATTTTGTTTATTTTAGTAGCAAAATCACGCATCTTTACTGTAGTGTTTGACCATTAGACCTATGTATGGCGCATCGGGCCAAGGCGGGAACTGCCCCACAGACGCTGGATGAGGGCGCCACCTAGAGAGTAAATAAAGCACTAGGACCGGCAACAATGGGCGCCTATAGACTTTGTTCTTCTTGTACACCACATTTTGGCGACGATTGATGGTATAAAGGTACCCATAGGGAGGAACTTTAATGTGTGTGGAGAACGAAATTTAAAGAGGACAACGATGACAGAGCAGGTCAGTGCCGTGATGGACATATCTGTCGGAGATCGGTGTGTCAGCTCAGTGAAGCCATGCTGGATTTGGAGATGCAGTGAAACTGAAAGCAGGTTTGTGAAAACGAAAACGGAAACTGGCGAACTGAAAGTGGTGAAACTGTAGATCAATGGCCAGGTTGATCAGTGGAGGATGTCATGTTAAATATGTGGACGACTTGTTAGGTTAAATCCGGTACTCAAGTCGTGTTGGTTAAATCCAGGAGCAGGTTAAATCCAGTCAATGCTCAACCCGTTGGTTAAATCCAGGAGCAGGTAAAATCCAGTCAATGCTCAACTCGTTGGTTAAATCCAGGAGCAGGTTAAATCCAGTCAATGCTCAACTCGTTGGTTAAATCCAGGAGCAGGTTAAATCCAGTCAATGCTCAAACTGTTGGTTAAATCCAGGAGCAGGTTAAATCCAGTCAATGCTCAAACTGTTGGTTAAATCCAGGAGTCAGGTTAGATCCAGGGCTCAATCCAATGTTAAATCATGACTATGGACATAGATCTACCCGGTATGTGTCCGGAGACGCACCCAGCGGCTGGGGACGCACCCAGTGTCCTGGGACGCATCCAGCGTGACGCACCCAGCGTCCGGAGACGCACCCAGCGTGATGCACCTAGCGTCCAGGGACGCACCCGGCATGATGCAGCATTATTATGTGGGACCCAGAGGAACCCATACCCAAGGTCAAGATTATTCACAAGGGAGAGAGACTTGCCGTTTTATTTAAGATGGATGAGAGACTTTGATTATTAGGCCTATGTGAATGATATATGCTTTCTGGCCATGTATTCTAGCAAAAGGACTTTGGTTATTCTGACAATTACAGGTGGAAGGAAAAGAACAATCCTAAAGTGGAAATGACTTATTTTGTTTGGCCTTGTTGAAAGGTGTACTTTCTGTTTCAGGTTATATGTTTATATCAAAGGACTCAAGGGAAACAATTGGCATTGCAAGGAGACTTTATTTGGATGTGTTAAACACCCATCATTATTCACTCACAGACTCAAGTTACACTGTTATTGCTAATGTGTCCCTTTTATTGCAGCATTGTATGAAATGGTGATCCTGTTTACTATTTGAACAAGGGGAGAGATGTAGTGTTTGACCATTAGACCTATGTATGGCGCATCGGGCCAAGGCAGGAACTGCCCCACAGACTCTGGATGAGGGCGCCACCTAGAGAGTAAATAAAGCACTAGGACCGGCAACAATGGGCGCCTAGGGCGCGTGTACGTTTAGCTCCGACTTTGTTCTTCTTGTACACCACATTTACCACTTAGAGCCATTACCAGAACGAGGTTACTTCTCTAGAAAATGTGAACGCCTATCCTTTAGCATTGGGAGTGAACTTTCTGGGCTCTAAACAAATATTCTATATCACTCTGACCCTAATTAGGACCATGGACGAGTAGTTGTATGTGAGTTCTTGAGCATTCCGGGTGTTTATGGTGGCTTTGAACCTATTTATACAAGTTATTGGCCTCCGAAATTGACGTGGGCGATAATGGGGGGCGCTACGCATCGGCAGAAGTCGTTTTCTCTCAAAAAATAAAGTTCCTCCGCTAACTAACAGTAAATATCGAGCTATACCAACTATATGCCTCAATATTTACACAAATTCCCATTGATATTGACAGTATTTGGTCAATCCATTGAGTTGTTTTTCGCCTTGATTCAAAGACGGCAGTGTTGCAGTTAAGCTAAAGATATCAAGGGTATTGTTCATTTTGTGATAAAGGCATAGAATTTCTACCACAGATTCTAGACATCTCAGGGAACATTTTAAGAGATAGAAGCACCCTGAGCTCCTTCTAGAACCAAGATGGCTGCCATCTGAACCTGGGAAAGGACAATCAGACACTTCTATTGGATTTCCAAGTGTGATACAGCAATATATATGTTTTAGAGGGTGGGAAACTCAAAAAGAGGCTCACAAAAAAGTTTTGGTAAACACCTGTCAACAAAATAGTTCCCATAGCAACCAGCATAGCTACCAAACGTATTGAAAACCACGTATTAAGCAATTCTTATTGGATTGTTTTCTGAAACACTATCATACCAGAGTTTCAGGAATGTGATGTGACAGGGGATGTAGCTCAGTGGTGGAGCAATTGCTTGGTTGGTGAAAAGCCCCAGTTTCGAGTTCCGGTGTCTCCAAAAATATAAAAAAAAGATGTTTGCCTTGGACCACATACACTATTCGGGATCTGTGTCCATTCATATTTGTGATATGGCTGCTCTTCATAAGAAGCACCCTGATAATGGGGCTGACTTCCAGTCTGGCAAATATGCTGTCAACAAGACACAAAGCTGATTCTATTCAATGGCTCTGGATCAGTGTCATGCGAAGAATTATGCTTTCTCCAAGAGTTTCTGTGGTGCAGTCAGACTGACAGATAGTCCTGCAGCTCTGAGAAACTGGATGGTGGCCCAAAAAAACGTGATAGCAGAATTTCAGCAGCTGCAACCACGCCTGCCAGAAGGTGAAGCTCATGCACAGCATGATAAGCTATCTGCTCAAAATGCATTGCACAGGGATGTTAATGAATCAACACAGGCAATGCAAGATATTGGTAATCTATTCATGCAAAAAAGCAAAGACCTGCTTATTGACATCAGAGACATTATGATTATGGAAGACATTGTCTGCAACACACTTCGGAGCATCAAGGATATTGGTTAAGAATTACAGGTATATTTTCTCATGACTGTATATAGTTGCTAAACATGCAATGGAGATCTTGACCTGTTCGACCCCTATGAAAACCATCTAGCATGACCAGCACTGGTATCAAATGGTAAGCTCCAGCCTGGTGTCAAGGCAGACATCTTGAATTGCATATTACTAGATGCTGTGAGTGTGCCAAAGAAGTCCCCATATCCAATGCATCATATTTCACTCCTTGACCACTAGCCCAGGGCATTACCTCTATGCCTATTTGCATATTCTCATGGCATAGGGGCGGTAGTCAAGGCCCAAATTACAATTTTCAAGACCAGCAGTTAATGGCTTGCCAGAAAAAAAATTCCAAGTTAACATTTGGATCAAAGCATTGCACTCCAATCCTGAATCTGTCTGAGTGGGGCTGGCAATGGGACACGCTTGGATGGCACCCACTGTGGATAAAACTACAATAAGCAACTGTCTAAATCATGCTATGAACTTATTCACTGAGGATGCAAGAAAGGATGTACTTGTAATATCAGCGTCAAAAGGCTTCGCTTAAATGCACTGCATTATGCTGGAGGCACTTATACTGCTATCTCTGAAAGGTGCATATGTAAATGTAATATTTCTTAAAGTGAATGAGTCTTACTATGCATTTGGTTGCATAGTGGTTGAATAATTCTTTTTCATCATGCATATTACAATGTGGGTGATACAGTTACTCAAAAATATGATGTTTTGGAAACACAAGGACTTGAACCTGAGGCCTTTCGCTTGCCAAGTGATTGCTCTACCACTGAACTACATCCCCTGTCACATCCTATCCAGGCAACCCTGGTTTGATAGTGTTTCAGAAAACAATCCAATAAGAATTGCTTAATATATGGTTTTCAATACCTTCAGTGGGCATGCTGGTTGCTATGGGAACCATTTTGTTGATAGATATTTACCAAAATCTTTTTTCCCCTGCTGTCTAGCTGACATTACCCTGAGTGTGCTTGGTGTCTCCGCTAGTGTGAGGAACACAGTTTCTCTGGGGCCTTTCACCTGCCAAGCAATTGCCCTACCACTGAGCTACATCCCTCATCACATCACATCCTGGAAACCTTTGTATGATAGTGTTTCACAAAAAGAATCCAATAAAAATTGCCAAAATAAAAGTTTTTAATATGTTCAGTAGCTATGCTGGTTGCTATGGGAACTATTTTGTTGACAGATCTTTACCAAAATATTTTTTGAGCCTCATTTTTTGAGTTTCTCACCCTCTCAAATCTGTACATTGATGTATCACACTTGGAAATTCAATAAGAAGTGTCTGATTGTCCTTTCCCAGGTACTTTATGTTCAGATGGCAGCCATCTTGGTTCCACTAGGAGCTCAGGGTGCTTCTATCTCTTAAAATGTTCCCTGGGATTTGTAGATTCTGTGGTAGAAATTCCATGCCTTTATCACAAAATGAACAATCCTTCGGCTTAACTGCACCGCTACAGAAGCCTCGGACGGACGCTGTCAAAGTGGCAAAAGTTGTGTCAGCTGCTGCAGCTTGTTCCTGGCCATGGAGCTTTGTTCTAACAACACTACGGGTACAGATTAGTGCACTGCAGCGCCGCCCTTGTGTGCAAGTAGTGTATTTGGCGAGAAAAAAGTTCAAAATTGCAAAAATGTGAAATTTCCCTAATAAAACCATTTTTGGCGAGAAAAAAGTTCAAAATCGCTAAAATGTGAAATTTCCCTGAAAACACCCTAATTGGCGAGAAAAAAGTCCAAAATCACAAAAACGTGAAATTTCCCTAAAAACACCCTAATTGGCGAGAAAAAAGTTCAAAATCGCTAAAATGTGAAATTTCCCTAAAAACACCCTATGAATGCAGACACTCATGGACACAGTGTCATGAACACGCACACAGACATACACATAGGTATGAACATGGCCTTCCCCTTCATATAGCAACCTATGGATTTCTACTTTGTTGAGGCTGAATATAGCTTTCTGTTGGAAGGACTCAGATAGATGGATATCGATGTCCAGTTTTAGATATATACGCATATAGTGCATTGGAGTGCTATAATGTTGGACTGCTGAATATTTTTTTTATGATTTGGCAAAGCTCCAGCCCTAGGGAAAAATTTAGGGGGGGAAAAATCCGGCCCCATTCTAATTGAGCTTTCAACCTCGGCGTCCGCCTCAGTTGAGCGTTGACCCATTAGCTGACAGAATGAATCACTCCTGTACACTCTTATGCACTCCTTTCTGCCCAATTATTTTGGTATTCTAACTCCCTAATATGTCCTCTTCTATTTCGCATCCATTACAGTACATTTCGCTACCGGTAGCCTTTTCCAATTACAAATGACCATTTCTTTTTTCGCAAATTTTCGGTTTCGCTCCTTCTTGCTCAAAACGGAAATGCCACCATTTTAAAACAACCAGTCCCGGTCCCGTATGAGGGCAATGAAAGCCGTAAAAGATTTCTTTTCTCCCTCTCTTTGGAGAGTTCAATGGCTGCCATATTGGAACGATGTTGAGAAGTCAGGAGTTCTTGAGAAATGGATTAAATAAGATGTATGATGGCTCAAGGTAACAAACATCCTTCAGCAGGTAAAACTAATAGATGTTTGTGCATCAGTTGAAGAAAGATTTACAACTTTATCTCACATATTGACTTGATGGCAGAAGGTCAAAGTGACACGATTGTCGATTGGGAGGAATTGTCAATCCGTCCACACACAGCTAGGCCGGGGTACCAGAGGCCTTGCAACACAGCTAGCCCCATTCATGACTCACCTGGGAGTTTCACAAGTAATAGGGACGAGTCTAGGTGGGGGAGTGATTGGTGGATTTTCCCACCATCACAGAAAAGAGACTTCTTTTATCTGTGCCAACATGGCAATGTTTTCCCCTCCAAGTAATTTTGACCCCTTCCCGATAATACCTGCGTAAAGGGGCCCTTGATGGGGGGGTCCCCATGTCGCATGTCAGACTTAAGAAATGCCCCATGTCCCATGTCACTAAAGAAAACCCCATGTCACTAGTGTCACCATCTTACTAACTGATATCTTTGAATACGGATATAGACTGAAAATCGTACTCAATATATTGTAGTGGGTCGCCGCTACATGTATACTATTTCTATAGAGCCAGTTTGGGTTATATTGAGTATGTGTGTTGCAGTGTATCCAGGCCGCACTCCTGTCCAGTGCCGGGTATGTGGTTACATAAGCCTGCACCTGAGGATTGGTGGAGCGCGACCTGGTAATATGCATTGAGCCGAGACCGCCACGTGTTACCCGATATATCCCGGGTACCGTGTCGGTCCGGAGGAACCGGCGCAAGGTTACCCGGAGTTCCTCGGGAACTCAAGTGTTTACGAGTAATGGAGAGAATTACATAAGGCTCAGTATATAAACCTGGAGGTTCTGCTAATCGAGAACCCAGTCTTGCTGTGCACTTCGGCCAGCCTGACTGCTCCACAACAGAGATTCCTCGAACTCTGTTGTACCCTTTTGGCCTAGTCCTGCTGCTGCTCCTAACCTGGTCGCCCTGCCTCTTTCTCTGTTCTACCCTCTGGGGGGGAACAGGAGAAGATAGACGCACTGGTAAATAACTCCGGACGCAGAACTCCCTCTGAGGAGTCTGGTCCATATGGAGTCGACCAAGATAGGAGAGAGTCTTGGACCTCTGGGAATTGTATACTAGACCGTGAGCGTATACCTCCTGTATGTTCATATAACCACTGGTGTTCAGAAGTATATTTGATTGTCACTATCCGTCTGTATGATTACGAGCCGTATGTCTGAATGAATAAAGTGTAATTTCTGAACAACCTATTTTCGAATCTGGAGTTTTTGATAGCCAATGCCTATTTTAGAATAGCCAACAGCTACAATATATATAAGATAATAGCAAGATCGATAAAAAGAAAATTGCACTAGGTACCCCAAAATGGTACTAGATTATACTCATAATATTCAATAACAAATCGTAATCAGGCCAAAATGGGGACAACAATCGTATTAATGAGAAAATCGTATACTAGTTGGCAGCCCTTGTCATGCCCACATGGAGAAATTTTGAAATTTTTGAGAATAAAATTCTGCATTCTGGTGAGTTTTGAGAGCATATGATATATGCTGCAAGCTATGAGGCTATATATTCACATTCATGTCCATTCATGTCACTAAGGCTAAAGGCGCACTGAGCTCAGGACCTAGCCCTGCCGAGTTTTGTACGCAAATGACGTCGTGGGTTCAGTGCGCCTTTAAGAAATGCCCCATGTCCCATGTCACTAGCCTAGTATGGCCATGTCCCATGTCGATTTTAAGAAATGACCATGTCCCCATATCGAATTTAGAGGTCTAGGGTCATCGTAAAGGACGAGTCATTTATGCATTATAGCATCATAGCAGGCGGCGCCACTGACCGGTCCAGTCGTGATATCGATCAGACCTGACACTGTTGGCCTGCATGTGGCGCTAAACTCCGCTTGGCAACGCGCCAAGTTCCGCAGTAGCGTCCTCGTCGCCAACATGGAGACACCAACTTCCGATATCAGCGAACAGCCCCTCTACATCATCAAAGAGCTCCTCCCAGATGACGGGATTCTGGTCAACAGTGCCACTCAAGCTCCTGCCCCCAGTAAAGACTTCGCCCAGATTCAATTCACATTGCAAGAGGTGAGATTTATGTTCTGAGGGAAAATCCCGAAGAGTCCGTAAGTGTTACGCGCACCTGCCCGGCCGCAAAACAATCGCTCTCCAATCGTTATACAGTGTCGCATACATAACATATCCATTTGCAAAGTATCTGCCTGGTGAGTGATTTGGTATGGAAGGCCGGAGCGCCATCGTCTTTACCAATTGCCAATTGCCATTTGCCATTTGCCAATTGCTATTTGTCGGCCATTTTTGTTCTCGGACATCAGATGCTCGGACATATAGGTGCTCGGACCTTCAAAATGTGCTCGGACATTAGGTCTAAGCTAATAAAGAAAGTGTTCAATTTTTTTCTTGGAGGAAGGGGGGCATGCTCGGACATTTAGATTGGGATTTTCTTGGACATTAGATTGGGAAAAGGGTCTATGCTCGGACATCATATGCTCGGACATTAGACTGTAGCCTATTTATTTATATTTTAGGGGGGGGGCTCGGACGTTGGCAATGTCCAAGCACCTAAATGTCCGAGACCCCAATGTCCGAGCACCCAGATGTCCGAGAACCAAGATGGCCGCCAATTATTTTTATTGGCCATCTTTATAATAAAAGACAATGTCCGAGCACCATACCAAATGTCCGAGCACCACATCTAACGTCCGAGCACCCCCCCCCCTCCAGTAAATAAACATAAATACATAAAATGCTCGGACATTGGTCTGACAGGATGCTCGGACATTATATATGATGCTCGGACATCTGTTTCCCGCCATTTTAAGTGAGACAAGATGGCCGCTAAATGGCAAATAGCAATTGGCAAATGGCAAATGGCAATTGGCAAATGGCAATTGGCAAATGGCGCACCGGCTTTCCATAATTTGGCAGTAATTTGATAGTTAAGTTCTGCTATTTAGGTCAGATGGCGCCACCCAAAATCATTCTGCAGCAGCGGAGTTGTCTAAATACTTCTCTGCTTTAGGGCCTATTCAAGCAGCGGTATTTGAGCTGTAAAAATCTATATAGGGGCCTAATGCCTACCGATAAGCCCAGATAGCAAAAAAATCATCCAGCGGTGGGTAAAGATGGCCTCTTGTAGTAAAACTGTAAAAGTAGGATGGATGTCGCCACACATATTACAGATCAGACATCTCCAAGCAGGAATCTAGATTCCTCACTACTCGTCAAACAGAAGTATGTTTCTGCTTGGGGAGTGTAAGGTAGGTGACGTAGCGTTCCTGTTGTGCAGATAGATCTATTTCTTCTAACACTGACTTGTCTTGAAGTTTTTATCAACATGTCCAGCGAGTTAACTCCGCTTCATCGCCTGTACAAATTCGAACCAATCCCATTGCACATTATAAAACAACTTATAGATGATGACGGGACTATCTTGAATTTGGCCAGTATTGCCCCTGCGCCGGATAAAGATTATGTGCAAGTTGTTGTCAATGTCGAGCAGGTAAGATGAAGTTGTAGCCTATGACTATTCTTTCGTTAATTCAACTTATTGCTCCTGATGTTGATTTATTATATTTTAAATGTTCCGAATTGACAGTTTCTAGGCTACTGATTCTCTAATACCCTAGCCTAGGGCAAGTCATCGCTATAAAGCAAACCCAAAAACAATTTCGCTGTTCACAATTTGCCTGTTCCTTAAGATTGGGGGTGCAGAGGGGTCCCCCCCCCCCTGAGGTCGGAAAGTCGCCGAAATTAAGGGGTCCAGGTCACAAAGTCGCTTTTTTAACCCTTTATCTTATAGTCATGTTTTTCCAAAAGTCGCTAGGTCGCTTTTATTATTGCCTTAGCCCGGCTTAGGTCGAAAGTCGCCTCCAAAACGGCCCAGGTCGCCAGGTCGCTTTTGACCCATCTGCAGTCACAAGATTATTAAGGTGGGTCGCTACCTCTTGAATATGGACCCACTGCGCAGGTATCTGCGCATGTAGCTTAAATGTATCAGAATGAGCTGATATTACACAATCTGATGCATATACATGCTGACTAAGCCATGTAAAAAAATTGGGAGATTTCAAGGAAAATTTAGCGTTTTATTGGACTTTGAATATTTGATATATTTATGATATTTGCTATTTTTTATCAAAAGTTAGAATATTGAAACTATTTACCTATAAATCATTACCTAGAATGATATAGATCTCATTAAGTTACTTAAGGTAAGCAAGGGTATAAATTGTAGCCATTTTCTATCCTGATTCTAGCCATTTTACACTTTATTTTTAGCTTTAAATGTAAGATTTAGACCGATTTTGCTATATTTTTTAACTTCAAAGGCCAAAAACCTTAAAAATATGCCCGGGACCCCCTATCAAATTCACTTTCATATGTTAGCAAATGATCTGAACTATTTTCTGAGAGAGTTTAAAAAAAATCTGTTAATTCTGAATACTGTTTATAGCCAATAAGGCTACAAAATAATAGCAATTTATTCCTATTCTTTCCCGAAACATCATATTTTTACCCAGAATGGCATAGCATACAACTGCAAAATTATTTTTGCAATAAAGTGGAACATATAGGCGTTTCACATGTGAAGTTTTACATTTCTGTACATAATGGTTGGTATTAAAAAAAATATTGAAATTTTCACAATTTTTTCCCATTTTTAGAGAAAAATTAAAATACTTTAATTTTTCAAAATTCTGTATCTAAAAAAGTAGGTCGGGACCCCCCATTTTTCTTTTCATTTCCCGATTCTATATGATTCAGACTGTCCATAGAAAAAAAATAGAGACATTCTGTTAACTTTGATCAAAGGGTAGCGACCCACCTTAAGCCACTCTCGTAGGCCTACCCTATACTATAGCTCTGGGGCGAAGGGTACTTTTCTGTTTAGGCCTACTCGTAGTTGTAAGAGGGGGTACCGTCTTAGTCGTATGTACGGTTAAGGCCTACCCCTACTAGGCCTAGACTAGTTTAATACCCGGTAGGGCCCAGTGGCGTGAAAATGGCGTAAAATGGCGTATTTTGCACATATCTAAAGTAAAGTCCCACATGGTTCTATCACATAAATATTATGTGTAGACAACTGTGAGGCATACCAAAGTCTCCGGGGTGACCTCAATCTTTCATACATGGGCTTACATTTGTTATCCGATAGATATTACCAGTTTTAGAGCAATTAAGGTTGATCGCTACTCTTAACTTTTCATCCATAGAATTTCCTAATTTTTTGCTCAAAGTTAGTTTAGATGGAAAATTAAAAAAAAATAGGGGAGTCCCGAGCTACCGTAAAACCCCGCCTTTAAGACGGATTTATTTTGGGATTTATTTTTCCTACAAGACGGATTTTTTACCCAAAGTAGGGGGTCGTCTTAACGGCGGGGTTTTGACAATCTTCATTTGGAAAAAAGGGCAGAAAAAAAAGAAACGACATATCAACAAAATGGTACAATTTGTGAACTTTTCCTTTATTAGTTTTTGAAGGTAACTTGTATTGTACTGCAGGCTATACTAATTCACGGAAAAAACAATCAAAAACTTGTAATTTGGGTGATTTAGATGGGGTCTGGGGGTTGGCAGGACCCCCAAAGTCGGGGGTTGTCTTAAAGGCGGGGTTTTCTAAATTGTCATACTTTTTTTACACAAGACGAATTTTTTTCTAAAGTTGGGGGGTCGTCTTAAAGGCGGGGTCGTCTTAAGGCGGGGTTTTATTTTCTATTTTTGGCAAAAAATACCAAAAATTGTGAAATTTCACGATTTTTTTTCTTAGTGAACCACTGAACACATCAATGTCATATTTTAAATGAATGATCCTATATTGTGTCCTTAAATAGGAAAAATAACATTTTGGTCCAAAATCAACCCTTATGTGAAAAGAAGTGGTGGTTTTAGGACAATTAATTAAATTTGATGCAAAACTTTTCAACAAAATATTAGAAATAGCAAAAAATGATCCATAGACTTTTTTTTTTATTTTCTCAAAAAATAGTTTAGATCATTTGCTAACATAAAAAAGTAATTTTGATAGGGGTCCCGTGCATAATTTTAGGGTTTTGGGCCTTTGAAGTTAAAAAGTAGGACCAAAAAGGTCTAAATCTCATATTTAAAAGCCTAAACAATGGGTAAAAGGCCAAGGATCCGGGTAAAAAGTGTATATATCTTATACCCTTGGTTGTCTTAAGCACAGTGATGAGATCTATATCAATCTCGATAATGATTTATTGCTAAATAATTCCAATATTCTGATCTATGTTAAAAATAGCAAATATCACTAGCTCAAAATGTATCAAATATTGAAAGTGCAATAAAATGCTCAATTTTGTTCTAAATTGTCAAATTTTTGGAAATGGCTTAGTGTGCATATATATGCATCTATCTCTCCAATATTAGCCTATTCTGACAGTTTTAAGCTAAATGCGCAGAGAGCTGCGCAGTAGTCCATATTCAATGAGTAGCGATCAACCTTAAAGTAGGAAAATCATGATAAATATCTTCAATTTCAAGTTTTCCCACTGGCTGTGGCTGAGTATTCTTCTCACATCATAATAGTAAATACTATTAGTGGGCATCTTAGTTATTATAATCATATATTTTTTCATGCAATTTGGAAAATGTACATCAAATTATGTAAATGATGTCGATTCGTTGAGCCGGTTACTATGTATCTAGGGTTATGTCTGACGTTACCAGGCACGGCATCCATATTGTACCGGGTACCCCCGGGACCGGGTACAGCGTCATCGCCTGTGCTTTGTGCTCTGCGTTATGAAGGGTTAACACTGGCACCCTGCGCATACTGAATGGCCGATTATGACCATGATCTTGCTTTAAATGCTTAATGGCTCGCACGCAATGGCCGGGGGTGTCATAACATTCAGCTGTATCAAAATAAAGCCCCCACACTCGTCAGATATTTGAAGAAATTAGAGCTTGTACGGCGCTCCCTGTACTGACGCATCCAAAAGTGTACCCGGGACAGTATGGCGTCCATGCATGGTAACGTCAAAACGTAACCCTAGAAACGTAGTTACCGGCCCAACGAATAGGTTATATATCATTCCCATTTTGGGGATGTGATGTAAGGATTCCATTGTTGCCATGGCAACGGAATAGAAGGATCCTCCATGGCCCAAAGTATGGCCAATCCATGGCAAAATTTCATAATTCTAACAAATGGAACGTTCCTGGTTGCTATGGTTACCGAAATTATCTTTTTTTTCATACAGGGGGTTTAGAATGAGAAAAGTTACTGCAACAGCTTTCAGGAATTGTAATATAAACCCTATGTGTGTTTATCATTTGGCTTAATCAAAAAGATGGGTAATATCTTCTACTAATGCAGTTTGAGTTACATGTACTACGGTACATTCAAAACATCTTTCACGTAATAACATATACAAATATGAAGTAATACAAAAAATATATAACTTATTTCAGTTTCATAGGCCTACTTATTCACCCCCCCCCCCCCGATTGTCTGTCCCGTTGGGATGGTGAAATCTACAACCCACAACGTCTCTGGTCGATCCCCTGCCCCCCTCCCCTGTACGCCCACAGCTAGCCCCAGCAGTGGGCATACAGCCATATGCCCACACGTGGGCATACAGCTTTTTTACGCCACACCATGGGCGTACAGACTCCTATGTTTAAGGAATATCATTATCATATGCTAGGTATAATAAAAGTGAAGTTCTATGCCTACTAATGAGACTATGCTATGACTCTTGTCTCCAGTCCAGTGAACTTCAATGAATATGTAACCAGAGGTAACTATGAATGATGCAGGCATCAGAAGCATTGCATTGCATTTGCTTTGGTGCACCTGTCACGAGGCCTAGATTTATAGGCGGGTTTCTCTCTCTCACCAGCACTGAACTTTGTTACAGTACGTATAGTACACATGTAGCTCACTTTCGTGTTGTATGCATTAGAATTACGTCCATACTTTTTATTGATTTTATGAGAGGGTTAAGTGGTAGTATAAATTCACAATGCTTATGGAGAACGTTTTGGCAGGAAAGGGGACGATTCTTAGTATATGTAGCTTTGACATAATTTATTATCCATGTACAATAAGACAAGGCTTATATATTATTTATTGCAAAATAGTCTTAGCAATTTGCCTTAACAAAATATTAGCCATAGTTGTTTTTTTTACTATAAATATTTCTGTAGATTTATTGGTGGTGGAAGTACATATTTTTGTATTTTTCTCAAAGAATCTATATGACCTACTCTTGCTTATATTTTTATTAATAGTTAATTTGAACAGCATGTACAGGTAATAATGGAGGCTTGTATGGATGACGCCACGGCGAAACATGGACATTATTCTCTGCATTATCTTAATTTCACAGTCTTAAAAGTCTTACTTTTAGGACAACCAAATGTGTTATCTTGATAGTACTAACCACTTCCACCAGGTGGTGATACCAATGAAATTTATGAGATGGCCAACATCTACCGCCACACTATACTGGTGCCGCGGTCCCAATGCCTTCACGCAAGGGACGGGTAATGGCTGCCACATATAGTGTCAAATGGGAGGAGCCTCAGCAACCAAAACATAAATACTGGCATGTGCTTGCTCCTGTCAAACTATGCTTAAATTATTGATATACATTTAAACAAGCTTATACATGTATGATCATCATGAAATGACATTATCATGTCCATATCTAACCCGAAATTGGCTGCATATATTGTTAGAAGCCATTTGGGAAATTTGACAGCTAGCCTTGTTTGTAAACAACATTTTGAAATCCCAACTGCCATGTCCACATGGGTTGACTAATTTTGGTTGAATTAATGACACATATGGGTGTTACTATGATGAACAATATATCATTAGATGATTTCAATAAGAGTTAGGACTACTTTTCTGAAGTGTATGTGTACCAGGACTTGACATATGGTGAGTGAGGAGGTGGGCAGTGATACATTATGTAAAATGCTGTAAGCTAGCTGAGATCCCAACTAGCGATAGGGAAGTCGGTCAGAAGGCATTTGGACCACACCGGCCTGTACATTGAGTCACAGGCCACGGTACCAGCATACCGCCACACAACCCTTGCTGACAGCAGGTTCACAGGGCCCTGCCCCTGGGCGAGAGGTCCCCTAAGGATATAAACCCAGACATGAAACATTGAATGTATCGGGGGCTCTGCCCCTGCACCCACTTTTTTCCTTTCTTTCTCTTTTTATCCTTATCACGGGTGAAATAATTGGTGGTCACTAAATGCTATAGCATAGGTGCATTTTACCCCCTGGGGCCCTTTAGCTAGATGGACCGTGTCTCAGAACATAACATGGTACTTTTTTTAAGATAGCGCTTAGAATAATTGCATGGTCTTAAATATACTGCAAGGCAACACATTTAAGACAACGCTTAGAATAATGTCATGTTCTCAAGTGGTGATGTCCTTACGGGTCGAAAATCAGCGCGCGCGGGCCCTTTGAAGCATAGTAATGCAATGGCTTTTTGGCTCAAAACAGTTTAAATATTTTTGCTGCTTATTTAGATTTTTACCAACCTACTGTCCACTCTGCCACACCTTTATTGACTCAGGTAGGTAACTACCTGAGTCTTATGCGACGCCTTGGTGAGACGCTTTTTTTTTAAAGGGAAAAAAAGTTTCAACTCTTTCTTTTCACCCCAAAAAACAAATATCCATCAAAAATTCAAGATCCTACTTAAAATGCAA
Organism: Harmothoe impar; assembly: GCA_947462335.1. NCBI lineage: Eukaryota > Metazoa > Annelida > Polychaeta > Phyllodocida > Polynoidae > Harmothoe > Harmothoe impar. The sequence continues at coordinate 27,788,312 of OX381714.1, read as the reverse complement.
CATTTCCCCTAGCTTAGCTCGCTTGAATCACCCGTCTAATGCAAAGCATTATATGAAAAAAAAGGATTACAAGAAAGCATTCCAAAAATCGTCCTACTTAAAATGCAACATTTCCCCTAGCTTAGCTCGCTTGAATCACCCGTCTAATGCAAAGCATTATATGAAAAAAAAGGATTACAAGAAAGCATTCCAAAAATCGTCTTGGTCTTTCTGCCATGTAGACAAACATCAAAGTACTGTTGTAGACACATGTTCGTCTTCATGCAGTAGTAGTTATTCAATGTGATCACCCCGCTGAGACGCTTTTTTTAAGACCAAAAACTCGACACAAAAGCGCGACAAACAATCCGTAGACAAAAGAGGAGGTGCAGTTGAGAATTTACTGCACTGAGGTCACGATAGGGGTTGCAGCACACCGCAAGCAGCACACTGCAGGCAGTACACTATAAACGGCACTCTACAGGCAGCACAGCACAGGCAGAACACTACACAGGCAGAACACTACACAGGCAGAACACTACAGGCAGCACAGCACACCACAGCCAGCACACTACAGGCAGCACAGTACAGGCAGAACACCACAAGCAGCACACCACAAGCAGCACACCACAGGCAGCACACCACATGCAGCACACCACAGGCAGCACACCACAGGCAGCACACTATAGACAACACACCACAGGCAGCACATCACAGACAGCACACTACAGACAGCACACTACAGGCAGCACACCACAGGCAGCACACTATAGACAACACACCACAGGCAGTACACCACAGACAGCCGATATAGACAGCACACTACAGACAGCACACTACAGACACCACACTACAGGCAGCACACTACAGACAGCACACTACAGACAGCGCACCACAGACAGCACACTACAGGCAGCACACCACAGGCAGCACACTACAGACAGCACACCACAGGCAGCACACTATAGACAACACACCACAGGCAGCACACCACAGGCAGCACACCACAGACAGCACACCACAGACAGCACACCACAGACAGCACACCACAGGCAGCACACCACAGGCAGCACACCACAGGCAGCACACTACAGGCAGCACAACACTACAGACATACACACTACATGCAGCATACTACAGGCAGCACACCACAGGCAGCACACCACAGGCAGTACAGCACAGGTAGCACACTACAGACAGCACACCACAGGCAGCACACTACAGGCAGCACAGCACACTACATGCAGCACAGCACCACAGGCAGCACAGCACACTACATACAGCACATTACAAGCAGCACACCACAGGCAGCACACTGCAGACAGCACACCACATGCAGCACACTACAGACAGCACACTACAGACAGCACACTACAGACAGCACACTACAGGCGGCACACCACAGGCAGCACACTACAGACAGCAGCACACTACAGGCAGCACACTACAGACAGCAGCACACCACAGGCAGCACACTACAGACAGCAGCACAACACTCAAGACATACACACTACAGACAGCACATTGCAGACAGCACACTACAGGCAGCACACCACAGGCAGCACACTACAGGCAGCACACCACAGGCAGCACACTACAGGCAGCACACTACAGACATACATACTACAGACATACACACTACAGACAGCACACTACAGGCAGCACACCAGACCACACCACAGGCAGCACACTACATGCAGCACACTACAGGCAGCACACCACAGGCAGCACAGCACAGGCAGCACACTACAGGCAGCACACGGCAGACAACACACTAATATTCAGAGATGTAAGTGGTCAGGGATTTCCCTGAATATAGGGATTTGTAGGACATCCAGAAATATATTTTAAATAAAAAAATCAATTAGCTTCTGTCAAAATTCTGTAAACAATTCTGTGTTACATCCCCCTGCCCTTCTCATCTACTTAGAGCCAATGACAGTACAACCTCTTCTACCATACATGCATGCAAGCTCACACTGATGTGGGGCCAGCTTGCATCTTTCAGGGGTTTAGCACTGTGTCTATGGTGCTCCCAGGCCCAGGGGATTTCAGGGACTACAAATCCAGGGGAAAATGAAGGAATACTGGCTCCTGATTGGTTAATATTCATGCTGCAGCCTTAAATCCTCAGATGGCGCCACCAGTCCGTGGACACATGGACGTGATAAATCCTGCTGCCAGGAGATAACTGTCTATGGATGCATGGACATGACAACTGCTACTGGCAGCAGGAGACAAAACCGTCCATGGCCACATTGACCTTTTCAGGGAATCTATCCATACCCCACTTACATCTCTGCACTATAAACAGCACACTACAGGCAGCACAGCACACTACATGCAGCACAGCACAGGCAGAACACTACACAGGCAGAACACTACAGGCAGCACAGCACACCACAGCCACCACACTACAGGCAGCACAGTACAGGCAGCACACTATAGACAACACACCACAGGCAGCACATCACAGACGGCACACTACAGACAGCACACTACAGGCAGCACACCACAGGCAGCACACTATAGACAACACACCACAAGCAGCACACCACAGACAGCACACTACAGACAGCACACCACAGGCAGCACACTACAGACAGCACACCACAGACAGCACACTACAGGCAGCACACCACAGGCAGCACACTACAGACAGCACACCACAGGCAGCACACTATAGACAACACACCACAGGCAGCACACCACAGGCAGCACACTACAGACAGCACACCACAGACAGCACACTACAGACAGCACACTACAGACAGCACACTACAGACACCACACTACAGGCAGCATACCACAGACAACACACTACAGGCAGCACACTACAGGCCGCACAGCTCACCACAGGCAGCACACTACAGACAGCACATCACAGGCAGCACACTACAGGCAGCACACTATGTGCAGCACACCACAGACAGCACACTACAAACAGCACACCACAGACAGCACACTACAGACAGCACACTAAAAATTCTGCAGTCAGTGCAAGGTGTTATCTGATTGGTTGTTAATACATCCAGCTGCATGCCCATACGAATACCTGAGTCTTTTGTGATTAGGATCACACGTTCGATTTTTTATATATTAGGGTATTTGAGATCTGTGTGTATGTGTGGGGGGGGGGGGGTGTCTGACTCAGCATTTTTCGTGATATACCGTACTGTCACGTTTAAGAGCCTGGTTTTGAACAAGCGCTGGTCTTGAATAGGCGCCGGGGGTATGGGGGTATTGAAATAATTCTCAAGTACTACATACAGATCTTGAATAAGCACCTGTCTTTTATAAGTGCCAGGGGTAAACACCCCTCCAAAGTTATAAGCGCCAGGGTGCTTATACACGACAGTACGGTGTACCCCTTCATAATTTGTACAAATTTCAGTTAAACAGTCTTCAGATGAAATGTTTTTGGGCATTTCACACCTCTGTAGTTATAAATCAGTTAAAAACATAAACCTTCTATTTATCTAAGGTACATTTGGATATTCTTTGAATTAATAATATTTGAATTACCATATTTCGTATAAATGTCATCTATCAACATGGTACCTGGCCCACCTCTTAGCACATTCCAACTTTGACATGTATGTCTGCCATGTGTACTGTTTATTACAGTAAGTTCAACATTGATTGATTGAAATAATTGTTAAGCCTGCACTAAGGTGACTGCAGTTTGGTTCATGAATTAACACGGAAAAGAGACTTTTTTTTGCTTTTGTCAGGCAGGTTTTATGGGGGTTGATTTGAAACTCACTTTTGAACAGCTTATAGGCATGGTTTTGTGAATACTAATACTCAAATTTATTTAAAAAATAGTTTTCTTGTATTCGGGTTTAGAAATATATGTAGTATGCAATTGTCTACCAAAATCATAATGGAGAGCATCTAGAAATAGCTATGATAAGAAAACGTCACCATTTTAAACCAGCCAAAATCTTTCTTCTAAACTGCTATTGTTCCTGCTTTTGCATTACAGCGTACCTGCTAATGTAATTATTCATTCATGGAAAGATTCTATCACCATGTATTCCTAAGGGACACATTCGCTCCAGTCACCGGTTACAACTGTATTAATTATTGAGGGTTCCCATGAGACTTACGCTGCTAGGTTCATAGCCTCACCCACAATGTCCCCGGGGTGAAACAGAAGTTATGTCTTTCATCTATAGTAGTTTTGCTTTTCAAATACCCAAAATATTCTTTGCAGTTGTAAGATAAAAGACTTTGTCATTGAATGATTTATCTTTCATTTCTATTGATATCCTATAAGTCCAGGCCTATTGTAAAACCTTGTTCACCCCTCATAAGCCAACTACATAGCATGATTTATTTGTATTACAACCCGGATATAAAGGGGGAAAATGCCAAAAAGAGTTATTTTATATGTGAGGTTTTACGATGTATATTTCTGTTTTGTTTTTGAATGTTGATTTAGAAATTGATGACATTTCATAGGGCTCGAACCATCATTAGTTCCTTATTATCATTTTGTTCTAAAATTCTTTAAGGTGGTCAGTATGCACCGCCCTCGCGCGGTGCCATGTTTTTACCATTTAGAGTGACAATTATGGATACAACATATGTTATTTGTATACCGGTATTAGAAAAATCCTGCTTTATAGAATATTTGCCTTTTTGACCTGATCAATGTCTGGCACTAAGGTATATTTCTTAAGTATGATAAAGGACCTTCAAAGAGCTTGATAAAGTAGCCTTTGAGTCCCTTGTCTAATAGTCAAGTTGCACACGTCATTGGTGCTGGGCGGGCTGTGAGACGCAGCCAAAATCTGAGCAGCTCTCACTGCAATATAGATGGGGCCAGTTGGCGCTCCGAGGGGAGCAGAGCGAGGAGCAGGGAGGGAGGAGCAGGTGCGTGATGGGACCTCTTCACCTCTGTTCTTTGGATAATAAGGCCACACAAGATTAGATTCTGCGTCTGAGCTGTATACAGAAATTTGTTGATTAGGGGTATATATGTGCTCCGTATGCATTAATGTGATATCATAACTGCATAGTTAAAGCAATAGAGAGATAACGTGAAGGCATATCACATATAGTGACTAGACATGGACATGGATAAAAATTGACACGTTTGACACAGTGACACAACCCTTTTAAAAATCCACACGGGCAACACGGCCCTTTAAGAATCCACGGACACGAAGAAATGGAGAAGAATGCAGCAGATAAAAATTGACACGGCGACACAGCCCTATTGCTAAACATGTACAGGGCAACACGATCAATTATTTGGGGACCCAAATATAGTCACAACATAATGAAACAGACCTCTGTAAATATATGTATGCTTTTTCCCCGGAATCTTGTGAAGAGGTGAAACTATTGTCATTTTGTTTGGCCTGGCTTCTACCGTCCCCTCCATCAGCCTCATTAGCCGCTGCTCATCGCGCGCCCCACACCAGTAGCAGAGATCTGGGCCTCACTGAGCCGGCAGTCCTACCATGCCAGGTGTACATGTCAGAGGGATGCACAACCCGGGATGCACAACTATCACAGACAAACCATCACGGACACATACTACAGGGGCCTCCTTGTCTCTAATGTTAACGAGGGATCGTGATACTCAGAAGACTACACTCCATCATAGTCTGCAAGGATTTTCTGTTTGGAGTTTGTCCGGAATCTAGAGTTTTGAGTAAATGTCAGAGACGCTCAAGGCATATCCAGCACACCAACAGTCAGGATTTCTCTCTCTCTACACTCTGGGCATGATATTTGGTGTGGATAAAAACGAATCAAACCTGCCTGTTGCATAGCCATGCCTGTGGCAAAACTTGACTAGAATCAGAACTTTGATCAGCCAGGTTTACCCGATTCTGTTATGCCTGTTGCAAAATCCACCATCTGGGAATGAGACACAACAAGGGTAAACAACACCTGCCCAATCAATAACCCTATCAGTCATTCATTACATATTAATCTCAACATGAGAGGGAATCAGCAGGAGAGCCGCATATATGGTTTGTGTAGAGAGGCGTAACTGCCACCCTTCACCATGCCATATATACATCACTAGATCTATGTGGCTAACACAGATCAAAAGCTCACCTCGATATGCATGGGCGGATCCGGAAGAAGAACCCATGGGAGTAATGCTCCTACAAGACGTGCACTCTTTGGTTGCAGATGACGGCACGGTCGCCGTGAATTCATGTTTCGCCCCTCCCCCAGAGAAAGACTATAGCCAACTTACTGTAACATTAGATGAGGTAAGGCAGTTAGTTACCTTACAAGTAATAGTTGGCATGTGCTTATCGTTGGTAGCATGTATCCTTTACAACTTGTCGCTATCATTCACATATAGATATACAAGTTATATCACTCAAATGATCCTATTACAATAGCTAAGTAAGGTAAGCTAGAGATTATATGGCTTCTCAAGAAAGGGTTAAAAAGACTCCTCAGCAGCTGTCTACATAATAGGTTGAGTGATGCATGGCAGGGTGTTGTGCCAGGGGGCTGTTGGGGCGAGGAACACCTCCCCAAGGAATAGCTTCTCTTTCTGATCCTAATTGAGGCGTGTTAGCTAGTGGGTGGTGAATTGGTTGTCTTGTGCCCTTAATAAAAGCTGAGCATTCGACTTGCTCTAGGTGATACAGTATCTTCGTGGTGGCAACGCTGGTGGTGTAATACCTGAAGGCAAGGAAACAAGGGGTGAAGAGGCAGGCAGTAAAGTTACAGGAATAAGTTATGAACAACAGGATCACACACATAGATGGACCATGAGTGGGATGGTATGGTATGCACACTAGGACAAACTGAAAAGGTTGCTTTGACTTTTGCATATTAATCCCTCCAGATGGCACAATGAAATGCACATTTAACTATCTTTTATGTTAGGCCACACCAAAAAAAAAAGTTGGTCTACGGATTTCCCGCACCAAATTTTTGAAAATGCAAATTTATTTTTTTTTGAAAAAAAAAGTGTCTACGGATGCGCCCGCACCACTTTTTGAGAAATTTGATGATTTTTTTTTTTTTTTTTTTTTTTTTGGGTGGCTTTTTTCTGATCGCTAGCCAAATTTGGGAGTTTGCAAAAATGTTTCCCTCAAAAAAAAAAATTGCCCCCGCTCCACTTGATTCAAGGTTAAAATCCGCAGACAAAAAAAAAATTTGGAAAAAAAAAAAAAAAATTTCGCTCGCTCGCACCATTTTTTCTAAATGAAAATCCGTAGACCAACTTTTTTTTTTGGTGTGGCCTTACCGTGTTGATATTATAGCTGGTAGATATCTGGGGCTATGCTCCCGAAACTCCTTCCTCCCTCCCCTTTAGCTTGCCTGCTTTCTTTCTTTCTTTCTTTCTTTCTTTCTTTCTTTCTTTCTTTCTTTCTTTCTTTCTTTCTTTCTTTCTTTCTTTCTTTCTTTCTTTCTTTCTTTCTTTCTCTCTTTCGTTCTTTCATTCTTTCCGTCCTTCTTTTTTTTCTTTCTTTCTTTCCTCCCTCCCTCCTCCTTTCTTTCCATCTTTCTTATTGAACCAGGGCACCTCCGTGCCAGGTTCTTATACGACAGGTATTTTTGTAAATTTTGCTGAAAAAATGACTTGCCTTTTGTGTGTTATTTTGCTGTGAAAAATCTGCAAATAAAATATGTAAATGCTGCAGCATACAAGTCTTGATCAATGCCAATCCATGCCATCAAATATTGCAACAAAAAAGCAATATTTCATATAGAAAATTGATATTAAAAAAAAATCACCATAACAGCACAAAACTTTTTGTGCTCAATGCTAAAGGATGGGGTCTCAACCAAACTACAGACCTCCATTTTTTTTTTTTAATTGTTTATTCATAACATCAAGTTTGATTTTCAGTTACAAATATGGGATTCATGGTACAGTGGCTTTCATTTCAGCTTCAGTATTTTGTGTAAACCTTTGGCATAGATGAATAGACGTACAACATTTGTACACTCCTATATACATGACGACAATTTATATATGATATCACAGTGTTGTAATGAAAAGGAAGACATAAAATGTACAGTAGCATGATTTGATTATGACAATTCAAAGATAAAATTGAGTCAGTGTGAGCTCTGCCTGACATAGAGCACATCACCAAGGTGTCTTTTTCAGTGAGTTCTTCAGTTTGTCTGCCAGCTAGTGGCAGTTAGCTGGTTAGGGATTCTCATGGAGTATCCCAAACCAAGAGGGGGGGGGGGGGTGGGGTGGTATGGATTCTCATGGAGTATCCACCTATGCAATCCCCCTTTGTCTTGCAAAGAACATTTTTCTCTCATGCTTCATATCAGTACCATATAGTCTTTTAACACTAGACTTGAAGCTTTGCTTTGACTTAGCATTCTGTACACTAATTGGGAGCTTGTCCCATAGTGCAACACCTCTATAAAAGGGGGCCTTGGCACCCATTGCAGATCTAGTCCGTCTGATAGGGAACAGGAATTTTCCATCTGATCTAGTATTTCTTATCTTAGTAACCTGCTTCACCTTTTTTTTCTTGCGGTACATCATAGAGACAAGGAGTTCCCTCCTTCTTTTAGACAACAGTGGTACCTCAGTTCTACAATGTAGTTCCTCTATTCCATGAAGTATATGAAAAGCAGGGGGCCCAATACAGAGCCTTGGGGTACACCAAACTGAACCTTTCTGACTCCTGACAGAGTTGTCATTACTTTGGTTCTTTGCTCTCTGTTACTCAAGTAGCTTTCCACCCAGTCTAAGAAATTTCTGTGTAGACTAAGAGCATAAAGTTTTTTTAGGAGGAGGCCATGATGTACACTATCAAAGGCCTTTTTCATATCTATGAAAGTAGCTACTGTTGGTTGTTTCATGTCCCGATACTTAAAGAGGTCATTGACCACATCAAAAACAGCTTCACCAGTGCTTAACTCTTTCCTATATCCATACTGTGCTGGTGAAAGGAGGGAGCCTTCTTCTAAAATGTTATATAGGTAGGTGTGAGCAATCTTCCCATGAAGTGTCACTTTGCATGAAATCCTCTTTATTCTAATGTAAAAACAGGGTGAGACGCTTTTTGAGACGCTCCGAGGCCGCAATATTGCCTCTACCTTCGGTAACCTTCATGAAAATGAAGGTAAGGCAGTAGTTTACACAGACAACAGGCAAAAAAAAAGAGTTGTAAGCACACAATATCGGCGATTAAACATCAAAACTCACACATATTACACTCACACATATCACACTCACACATATTGCACTCACACATATTACACTCACACATATTACACTCACACATATTACACTCACACATCGGGGGGGGGGGGGGGGGACTTCGGGTAGGTTTATCAATAAAAAAAAGAGCCCTGGTTCACATGTGATATCAATCACATATACCATTCATTATGGCTAGTGAATCAGGAAAGTTGGAAGATTTACAATTGTTCTTGGTCATTTTCGAGTCATTGTGGACCGGCTGAAATGCTTTTAAAAAGATTGAATATGATTTATATTAGCGAGGAGGCCTCAGCTCTACCTTTATACCATATACACCTGGCTACTACTCTACCAGCTGGGTCGACGTAGCTTGTAGTTATGCAGTTTCAAAATTTTCAGATCTCAATAAAAAGCGTCCTATACCACTGAACTGTCCCATTTTCCTGTCAAACTATGCACATGTGTTACCTTTTCCCTTTTCCTGTTCTATTCTGCTGGGGAAAAAAAAGAGGCAAAGATATAGCATTTTTTGTTTTTTCTCACCAGAATTTGCCCAAACCCTCGTAGGACCAGAAGTGAATATCATTTTTTTTCATAAAAAAATCACCTTAGTCATATACTTATCCTTATGACATATGTACTAACATCAGCTAAACACATCATAGTATCACTATTCCTATTCTGTCTAGCGCAAAATACTTCATAACATGTCATTCTATCCCTGCAAACATGGGTTACGCGTCACTACCATTTTGTCAAATTCCACCGACATTTTACGGGGCGAGTCCGTCTTCCGCGTCAAGCTTTCCCGGCTGCTACTGCAGTAGCGCCCGGCTAAGGTTCATTCCGGGGGCGGGTCTCTAATCCATTCCACCAAACCATTTTGCTATCTTGTTTGAGAGATTCCTTTTGCAGGGACTAGAACAGATATGTAGTGAATCAGTATTTCTGGTAGATACATGTATTACACAAAGAGCAGTAGTTATTTATTAAACATTGCATGAACTGGGAACTTAGATATTTCGGGCTGAATTTCCGCCATTTTGTCAAACTTCGGTGACATTTCAAAGATTGTGAAATCAAAGTATTTTGGCCTCGACTTTCATTCTGGTTTTAACATATGCTTTGCAAAAGGGCTCAATCTGTTTATTTTTCATCCTTTTACCTCGCTACTCCTGCGTAATATCTTTTGAGGGTGTGGGGCTGGAACTAGTCTACCTGCCGCCCAGATGGCGGCGGCTGCAGCGTGATTTTCTGCCTGTCCAATCAGGGCACAGTAGGGCCCCTTTAAGGACGGCAAAACTTATGGTGCTGCCACCTGGTGGAATCTTTGGGAAACACTGATATAGGGCCTGTTACATACGAGGGGGAGGGGGGGGTGGTACACTGAATTTTTCTACTGCTAACTGTTATGAGGGTCGATTCCGGTCATGGTTCTTGGGGGGGGGGGCAAAATTATTTGGGAAACACTGATATAGGGCCTGTTACATACGAGGGGGAGGGGGGGGGATTGGTACACTGAATTTTTCTACTGCTAACTGCTATGAGGGTCGATTCCGGTCAGGGTTCTTGGGGGGGGGGGCAAAATTATTTTTTCTGTGAGTAAATGTACCGTAAAACCCCGCCTATAAGCCGACCCCGCCTATAAGCCGAAAGTGAGTTTAAAGGAAAAAATTCGGCTTAGGCCTATATGAAATCAATTTAACATTTAAGAAAACCCCGCCTATAAGCCGAATGTGACTTTTGGGGTCTTAGGGACCCCCTGACCACCTACTTGAGCCTACCAAAAAAAGCTTTTAAACAGATTTTGATCCTTATATTTAACTGAAATACCATGTGTCATTAATTTAGCATGGATACTCCGCATGAAAATGGTTTATAAAGCCTTAAAATTTAGTAAAATTATTAACTAAGTTGATGTACTTTTCTACAAGATTTTTCTCTAATATCCTTTGACTAAACCCCGCCTATAAGCCGAATGTGACTTTTGAGGAAAAAATTCGGCTTATAGGAAATAAAAACGTCAAAATAAATTCGGCTTATAGGCGGGGTTTTACGGTAGATATTTTCGTGTGTATAAATTTTCCCTTTGGTTTAGCCCTATGTAGGCCTAGGGGGCCTATATAGATCTAGCTCCCCCACCCCAAGATTACTATAAACCAAAGTATTTATAGATAAACGTAACATTTCTGACTGATGTAGGCCTATTAACTGTAGCCTAGGCTATTGAAAAAAAGGGGGGGGGCAATTAGTAGGCCTACTAACTGTAGCCTAGATTATTGAAAAAGGGCACAATTCCCTTGTCCGTGCCTCACCTTTAGGCCTCCGAGCATTTTTTGCCCCCAATGGCAAATTTTTCTGATCTATTCCACCAAAACCACAATGCTACCTTGTTATAACTGACTCAGGGTCAGGGTAATTAATTGATTGAATCTATATTGATTTGTAATGTACTGGAATGTTTAACACATGGGTCCATGTCCACACTCTTTGACCCATATCCATATTCATGGACAAATGTCCTCACTCATGGAAACGTGTCCACACACTCACAAACCAATGTCAACACTCTTGGACCAATGTCCACACTCAAGGACCCATGTCCACACACTTATGGACCCATGTCCATACACATGGACCATTATCTGCACACTCATGCGCCCATGTCCACCCTCGTGGTCATATATTCACACTCCAAATTCGTGGACTCATCTCGAAAATCGTGTACTAGGAAGAGAACGACAGAAGTTGTCACTGGCCACATGTTTATGCTTCAGTCATGAATATACAAAAACGGCCATGCTGTTGTGCAGTAGAAACAAAACGAATCGGAAGCCGAGTTTGAAATAGTTAAAATACCTTTATAATGAATCTTTGCTGAGTAGAATAGTCATGGGGAAACGCGCGACGACGACTATTCTGTGACACAGCCATGTGCCTTATTTGGTCATAGGTCAGGTCATGCACGCCATTAACTTGGTCATGGATACTATAAATAGAGCGCGGACGTGGCACCCTGGAGGTGATGGAGGTGGAGGTAGGGGGGGTGCGATCGAGAGCGTATTTTAATAGGTCTCCAATGGAGCGGTGCAGTGTCTAGCAGCGAAGCAGCTAGTATGTGAATATATAGATTGCCAGAAGGAGCAGGAGAGGGTATGGGACAGGCAGGGAAATGGTGGAAGACAATGGGAATTGGAACAAGGATTTACCTACAGCTGCAGTACGATGTGGTGTAACCTACAGTATATACTAGTAGAAACCAAAAATCCTTCCTTTTATACTGTGCAGCTACGCCACTTACTCCCAACAGTGTATCTAAGTCAGAAAAGGAGTGGGGAGATGGAAGACTGCATAGCAATGGGAGAAGTGGGAGAAGTAGGAAGACTATCTCAGAATAGGAAAGAAAGGAGCAAGAAGAAGGCAGTACAGGAGTGGAACACAAAGAAGGGAAAGGGAAGAAACCAGTAACCTGTATGCTCACGGGACGATTGCTTGCTGCATGCATGTAGCCTGGGTTTGGGTTACTGGTGCGACCCACCTCTCGCTAGTGGGGTCTATGGGGAGACTTGCCACTTGCTATCGGGGGTGCCTCAGTTTCTCACACTGGTTTACCAGGACGCTCAGTCGGGTGCGAGCTCTGCTTGTGTCCAGGATTCTAAGGTGGCTTCCACCTTTTTTAGCTCAGAAGCCACCTGGCTCAGTATCTGGGTATCCTCTGAGAATGTTTTACTGTAATTTGCAGACCCATAATTTTTTAGTATTTTCCTTATTTCTTTGGAAAGTAATGAGACAAAGATTTTATGACAATGGGGTAGGGTGCTGTAATTACCCTAAATTCTCACATCAAAGCCACTGCTTGTATGATAGGCAGATCATAGGGGATAAGGATTCTCACGAAGGACGAAACACTCAGCCCCAATGTCCCAGGAGTGACTCATACATGTTACATGAGCTGCCCATGAGAACATTTGCTGTAGTGTTGGATCGTAACATCGCAAGTCCCCTGGGATACTCAACCCCAATGAATTCAACATGGGTTCAACTTGCAGCCTTCCCCCGATCTCCCAACCCTCACCTCCAATGCTGTACTCTCTGAAAATCTCTGTTGTTGAACCAGGGCACAGTAGTGCCAGGTTCTTTAGAGACAGGTATTTTTGGACTTTTTGTCAAAAAAGTCCCTTGCTTTCTGTCCCTTTTTTTCCTGTGAAACATTTGGAAATGAAATATTTAAATGCTGCCACAAACAAGTTTTGATCAATGCCAATCCATGCCATCAAAGATTGAAACCAAAAAAGCCATATTTCATACATAAAATTGATATTGAAAAAGGGTCACTAAAATAGCACAAGGTCAATGCTAAAGGGTGGGGTTTCAAGAAAAGCACAGACCTTCGTGAAGTGTCCCTTTACACAGAATTCTCTTTGTTGACTCAGGGTTCATACCCTGAGGCATATACGGCGCCTGGCTTTTCCTTTAAGACGTTTTTTAGCCATTTTAAAACGCATATTACTCAGTTTCTATTTTAGTTAGAAAAAAAACAATAAGCTAAAATAAAGGGCAAGATCGGGGGACAAATATTTCCTTTAAAAAGTAAATCGATATCTCTTTTTTTCTATTCGCAAATCAACTGCGATCTTTGCGTATTTTTTCTCTCTTTTTGTTAAACTCTTAAGTACTGTTAAATGACTACCCTCTAAATGAACTCTGCATAGGGTGCAAGGTTAAAAAAAAAACTGGAGCTGATAGAAATCCTATTCTTACCAAAGAAGTACAACATTTCTATCATTCGGCATTAATCCACCACACCAAAATACCATCCAAATGAGCTGAAATGCCCTCTATATCATCTAAATCACTTAAATGAACTTCATATAATACCCTGTACATACCAAACACAAGGATCACTTTTAGTTCCCGTACTACCCGTCTTCTACATGGTGGCGCCACAAGTATTTTATTTCCACCTGTGGTACTGCTGCTGCTCACAAGGGGGTGTGTTGGTTGGACAGAGGATTAGTATACCTGCAATCCACAAGGGGGCTCTGTGTCGTCACCTATTGCCGCGCTATGTACGTCACAGTTGGTATTTTTGAACTCGCTTTTTGACAGGGACAGAAGGCGGTACATGCCCGCAGCCAGCGACTGTCGCCCACACCCACCTGCACACCCACAACCACCTGCTCTCCCACACACACCTGCTCACCCACACCCACCTGCTGGCCTGAAATGGAATAACATACATGTATGACACATGACGAAAGGGTACCTTTAATCAAGGAATTCATTTCTGATGCCAGAATTGACCAATAAATGAGTATAAGGGAGTATAATATCTAACTGTACATGATAAGCTACAGACCCAGGTTTGTCAAAATGGTGTTAAACATCCATTACTCATTCACACACCCAGCTTACCCTGAGTCATCAGTGAGGCCACTCACACACCCAATCTTTCTTATATAAAAACAGGGTGAGACGCTTTTTGAGACGCTCTGTGGGCTGAATATTGCATGTACCTTCGGTAACCTTCATGAAAACGAAGGTAAGGCAGTTGTTTACACAGAGAACAAAATATACCATTCATGGTTTCAAGGCTACAGGAGAGGTGGAAGCGAGGCTAGCGCATGCCACACGTCAAAGAGTGGTCCTACTGGTACTTCTCATACCGCGTGAGATGTCAACGTGTGCAGACGAAATTGTACCACCCATATCTCCGCCGTTTATCGTCCGATCGACTCGCTTTTTGATAGGGACAAAAGGCGGTCCATGCCCGCAGCCTGCAACTGTCGCCCACACCCACCTGCATGCCCACACCCACTTGCTCCCCACACCCACCTGCTCACCCACACCCATCTGCTGGCCTGAAATAGAATAACATACATGTATGACACATGACTTGAGGGTACTTTTTGACAAGGAATTCATTTCAACTGCCAGAATTGACCGATGAATGATTATAAGGGAGTACTATATCTAAGTACATGATAAGCTCCAGCTCCAGCTTACCCTGAGTCATCTGTGAGGCCACTCACACGCTCAATCTTACACTCACACATCAGGGGGACTGCCCTGGTTCACATGTGATATCAATCACATATACCATTCATTTTATATCATTTGTCTTTTTGTTGACCCAGGGGCACTGCTGTGCCTCAGGGTCTTATACGACGGTTCTGCAGAAAAATAAGACATTTTTCACACCACTTTAACCATCAATAATTCTGTCAATAAAAATTGCAGGATTACAATGGTTGCCTTCACATAAACCTGTGACAAATGCCTATTGATAGATGCTGCAATGTTGATCAAAGCCTTCTTCAAATGCCTGAACAATGCATCTGAAAAAGTGTCACTTTTGGTTTTTTTTTGGCCATTTTCCTTCAGCACTGCAGGTATAGGACAAACCTCCACCAAAGAGCCTCCCCCAGAGTGTCAGGCCCATTGGCTATATGAGATGCTTTGTGACTACCTCCCTTTGAGGTGGTTTTTTTTGGGTGTTTTTTTTTCAATGTTTTTTTCTTTCAAATCGTTTTTTTTGTCAAAATCTTTTTTTTTCAATTTTTTTTCTTTCTTTTTTACCAAATCTTTCCCCCCCTCCCCCTGTCCCTCCTCCCTCCATCCCCTCCCCTGTCCCTCCTCCCTCCGTCCCCCCTCCCCTGTCCCTCCTCCCTCTGTCCCCGTCCCTCCACCCTCCATCCCCCCTCCCTCCATCCCCCCTCTCCCATCCCCCCTCCCCTGTTCCCCCCTCCACCATCCCTCCTCCCTTTGTCCCCCCTCCCCTGTCCCCCCTCTCCCATCCCCCATCCCTCCTCCCTCCGTCCCCTATCTCCCATCCCCCCTCCCCTGTCCCCCCCTCTCCCCTGGGTCACACGTGATGCCAATATACCATTCATTTTATACTTCTTTTCCATTGACATTGGGATTAAAAAAAAGTGTATGCTATATCACTTGGATATGAAAACAAACAACTGCATCAGTTGAAAAGGAATAAATTATTGGTCCAATTCCAGTTATTTTGTATTGTCTCCTTTGAAAAATGTTTATTCTTCAGAGAGGTGCTGTACTACAGGGATGGCCATTAAGGCATGGATTACTTTCATTTCAAGAAAATGTAACAGTAACTATCCATATAATAGTAAATAATTCATGTGTCCATCTTTCACAGGTTATCTTCAGATTCTGGAGGATTTCTCTGCGAAAAAATGGCTCTTCTCTCCCTATGGAGAAGCGGGAAACACATCAAGACTTCCTCTTTGATGAGAGGATTCAAAGTAAGTATTTCATTCACACAATTTTGGTATCTTAAACTAATGTAACAATATAACCGCACAAAACTGTAAAAATAATACTAAAAGTAGTATTACAAAAAGTTGTACCATAAAATCTTGGTTATAAACCGGTATTTTATTTATATATATAATATACACTGCCTAATTTTCAGTTTAAAGACATTTTTGGGACATGGGAAAATCTTTGTCATTCAGTTTCTATTGGACATAGACAAAAGGAGACAAATGAGACAGAAAGCCAAGATCGGGGGACAAACGATTATTTCGAAATTTTTTCCAAACACTCACTCTTTCTATGTTCTATGTTTCTATGTTCTGGATTTGGGGCTTTGCATTGCGGACAACTTGCTCGGTTGCCATGGTATTCATGGCCACAAAAACATGTCGTCATTTTGAGGCGATATAGAGGCGATAACCACTAAGAAAAAATATCTAAGTGTCCATGATTGAAAGTGGCAGCTGGCAGTGACGTCACGGCGTCACTGGCGGGAGAGCTGGTACCACCCCCTGTTGATTAATAGTCGCACTAACTGGTTAGTCCATATCATATTTGCCTGCAATCTTTAACAATTTTTTCCTATCTTTCATTACTATGGAAATGTACTAAAACCAAACTACCCTTGGTAACGGGCGACCATTGACTCGATCCAAGGCATTTTTTTTGTTGTCAAAGATAGAAATCATATTGTGAGCCAAATTTGTACTATTTCTCTCATCTTATTTGAAATACCATCTAACTTCAAAGATATACCGCGAAACTGGGCGAAAACTGGGCATATCCTGTGGTAACACATTTCAAGGACTGCAATACAACCCAAAAGTCATACTGTTGTGCGCTTACCCTGGTGACAGGGGTGACAACAATCATACTACACCCATTACCATCCCCCCCCCCCCAACCTCTAACGTGCAGCACACATAGTACGTGACAACGCCCGCCCCCCCCCCCAATACATTTTAAATTAGCTTTTCAGTTTTACCTTGGACACCACTCTAATGGTTTTTGAGGCTACAGGAGAGGTGGAAGCGAGGCTAGCGCATGCCACACATCAAAGAGTGGCATCACTGGTACTTCTCGTACTGCGCGAGATCTCAATGTGTGCAGACGAAATTGTACCACCCGTATCTCCGCCGTTTATCGTCCGATTGACTCGCTTTTTGATAGGGACAAAAGGCGGTACATGCCCGCAGCCTGCAACAATCGCCCACACCCACCTGCACACCCACACCCACCTGCTCTTCCACACCCACCTGCTCACCCGCACTCACCTGCTGGCCTGAAATGGAATAACATACATGTATGACACATGACTTGAGGGTACTTTTTAACAAGGAATTCATTTCTGATGCCAGAATTGACCAGTGAATGATTATAAGGGAGTACTATATCTAAGTACATGATAAGCTCCAGCTCCAGCTTACCCTGAGTCATCAGTGAGGCCACTCACACGCTCAATCTTCTTTTCAATTGTCAAGAAACATGCAGAATAACCCTCCCTTCAATTTTGTATTAACGCTAACATATAAACATTTAAACTTCAAGTATGATATTCCTTTTCAGGTGAAATACACCGTCTCTTCGGGGACAACACTTTGGTATACATACGTGGCCTAGCCTCAGGACACATAGACTACCTTGTTCGATTACCACAGTCCATTCTACTAGAAGTCATCCTCAATCTGGAGTTAGAAGACATATCTAAGCTTGCACAAACCAACAAAATGTTCAACAAGGTCAGACATATTTCACAGCTATACTGAAGCCTAAACCACACTGAAAATGGACTTCTGCTGCTGGTTGAGCCTGTGGTCCAGAAAAGCTCTCTCCCAGGCAGCCACAAGATTTTTTACTTTTCATTTTCTGGGTGGTGTAGGGGAGGGTGCTGCTGCTTTGTTCATGTTTGATTCAGGTTTTAAAGGTATTTATTTGGTTTAGGACAATGTGTCAGACTATCCATGTTGTGGAAACTTTTAATGGTGTGAAAGCCATTATTTTGTCATACAATAGAACAATATTATCATTCAGGGTTCCCACGTGTCATGGAATGTCATGGAATGTCATGGAATTTGAAAGTTGTCTGGAAAGTCATGGAATGTCATGGAATTTTGTAAAAAAAATTGCTGTGTGTCATGGAATGTGAAAAAAATGGAATTAATATTACAAACTCCTAGAATGTACTATTTGCTTTCTAAATTTTTAAATATTTCTCGGGGGGCCAAGCCCCCGACCTCCGCAAAAATGTCTTGAAAAAAATTGAGATTTTTGTCATGGAATGTCATGGAAATGTCATGGATTTAAATCCGATTTTTTTGTGGGAACCCTGTCATTGTGACCATTAGGGAGTGGTCATTTTTTAACAACAGGGGGGGGGGTCGGTGGATTTTCGCGCGAGCGGGTCGAAATTCTTTTGGTCCCCCCCGCGGAAGGGGTCACAAATTTTTCTGTCCCCCCCCTAGGCAGGTTGAAAATGAGCGCGGCCGACCCCTTTGAGCTATAGTAACGCGTGGGCTTTTTCGCTAAAAAGGGGTGTAATTTTTTTGGTCCCCCCCTCAAGAGGGGTCCAAATTTTTTTGGTCCCCCCCCTTCAAGGGGTCCAAATTTTTTTGAACCCCCCCCCAAATCCACCAACCCCCCCCTGTTGTTAAAAAATGACCACTCCCTTAGTCTAGAGCTGCCACAAATAAAGCAACTTATGATCTATTAAAACTCATTGTTAATATATTCAATAATACTTAATTATATAACTTTGTGTGTTTTTCTTTCAGCTGTGTAACAGTAATGACTTATGGGAGAAGATCTACAAGAGTCAAACACGGCAGAAGATCTCTTCTGAACTCTACTCTCTGGCAATGGCAATAGGATGGCGCAAGTTGTTCTTCACCAACAAGATACAACTCCAAGTAGGTTCTTGCACAGAATAGTGGTTCTACTAAAATGTTATTATCACAGAGTGAGGAATTACTGAATGCACAAATTTCTGAAATAATTAAGTGAATATGTGCATGTCTATCTTTCCACTCCCTGAAAGGAGAGCCTCTGTTCCAAGAAATCACTGTGTACTTAAGTGAGTGATAATTATCTTTGAATGTGCCACATAATGTTGTCCTTCAGCTACAAATTGAATGTCATGTAGTAATAGAGGAGCATCAACCAAATTCCAGTGGTAATGTATTTTATATAGTAACATGTTACTGTTCCTGTACATGATAATACACCCACCTGTGATGTGTTGCTAATGGGCATGTTTCACCTGTTTCACCCTTTGTCAGATGCAATTGCGTCGTCAGAGCTTCATGTCTGGCAGTACAGCTTCTGTCGTCAGCGAGGGCAGCGACTTGTGGGATCTGCGTCCTGCTAGCATCATGTCCATGAGCAGAAAGTTCAACTTCTCACTCTTACCTCTTTTGTTCTAACCTTTATCCATTGACTTAGGGTTGACCCTGAGTCTAGTGAGGCACCGCAGAACCCGATTAAGATTTTTCATGGACATTTTTACTTTGACATTAAATGACCAATTAACCAATGAACCCACATTTCCAATTTTTTTTGAGGCAATAAAACATTGGAACCTAAATGCATATGTATAATGAAACCAATACCTAATATCTCACAATCTTTCACCAAGTAATTGAAACAAATTTTAAAACTGTGACTTTGGATTTGCTTTAATAGTAATCAGGTGAACTACTAGGGAGTGATCATATATCAATTAGAAGGGGGGAGGTGTACACCCAAGGCACCCTTTCTGGAAGGCACTAAATATTAAATGTCACCCCCCCCCCCCCCCCCCCCAGTCAAAATGATATTACCCTGTAACTGTTTTTTTTAGCAAAAAAATCCAGCACGTTTATACTATGCAACAAAAGGGCATTACCGTACACATTTTTCAGCCTGCTTTGGATGAGCATGGACAAATTCATTTGTTTCCAAATCAGTAGTTTCAGATGAACACCCTGACCCTGAGGCAATGGTGATGAGAATCACACAGCCATGTCTTTTTACATGCATGATATTACAAATTACAGGGATGCAAGCAACCTACAAACAGGTGTACGGTTGCTGGCAGTCCTGTTAGGTCACTTTTCTCCATTAGTATTTATGCAGACATTTCTGTACCATTAAGAATATATCAACAAAAAGTCATCATAGACAAGAAGAGGCTTCTAGGCCATAAGTAACTTTTGCAATGCTAGATACTGTAATCTTATGAAATTTCATATTCAAAATTTTAATCTTCTCTTTAAATAAATTGTTTATTTAAAAAAAAAATCTCAAACAGGTACGGTTGAGGCGACAAGCAGCAATGACGAAGAAGAAGCGTGAAGCAGCAGAGATTGCCCGGCAGTTACCTAAAGTTAATTGGGCGTTACCTAAAATTGATGAACCACCGTCACTGCCGCCACAACCTCAACCTGCACCTCCACAGGAGGAGGTTGCTGGGGAAGAAAATACAGAACCAGAATCAAAACCGCCACAAGCAATCTCACCATATCCTGATGGTCGTAACCGGCCACAGTTT
The DNA here is from genome assembly GCA_947462335.1 of Harmothoe impar. Classification (NCBI taxonomy): domain Eukaryota; kingdom Metazoa; phylum Annelida; class Polychaeta; order Phyllodocida; family Polynoidae; genus Harmothoe; species Harmothoe impar. Next base: position 27,767,358 of record OX381714.1, on the reverse strand, counting down.
AAAGATGGACCTGAGGACTATAGTAATTATGAGTTGTTTGATCCTCGTGACGCTCCACCCATGGACTTTGAGTCTCCATCGGAAGATGAGGAGGAGGATGTAATTGATGAGGAAGCCGAAGCTGAACTAAGGCGACAGAAAAAACAAAAGGAATATGACGCAGTTACATTTGATGACTGGGGTGAAGATTTCTCATTTCTTGGTGATTAAACGCTTAGCGTTGCTGCATCCTAAGCTCACACCTCTTAATATCAAATGAAATGATACTATAATACATAGGTGTTGCCAGTTGCCAAATGCTTGGGATTTAACCTACATGGAGACACTGATATATTTAAATGAATTCGCAAGATTGACAGTGCTTATTCATATATTGCTTATTGAGTTTGACGTTTGACTTGTTCATGTTACTCCGAAAATCAGCTTACTACATAGAATGATAGTTTTATCTGTGATAATAGACAAATTAATATAATTATCACCCAAATACAGAATTATATGCCACAAGCGATACTATCCACTGCTAAGTTGTGAAACAATCAAGGCCACGAATACATCTCACTCAAAATGCGGACTTCATTTGGCCCAGGGTTATAGTTACCTAAAAATCAAATGGGAAATGTACTTGATATAAAGTTGCTTCATATTGATAGGACACACATCTAATGTGCTATCCCAATGTCTATGATCATCAATCAGATCATAATGGGTTGTCCAAGTTTTCATTCCAATTGAGGGTGTGCTAGTACTATTGATACAATGTGAGGCCAAGCCGAATTACAGCTCAATACTCCTCTGTTGAGGAACAGGCCTCCACTGAGATTTATGGATTTATTAGATGTAATTACCATTGAAGACACTGTGTGTATTCCTCAGCTAAAATGGTTTTCAATCTACTGACTCCTATATTAACATAAAGAGATATTTACCGACAAAACAACTTCCTCATAATATTGTATATATACTTTTGGATAGACCATTTCACACAAGACCCTAAACAACATGTAAGCAAAGATTGCCACATAAAACATGGTGAAAATATGAAGAAAACACTTGATATTGTGATAAGGTGCCTGGCTAAGCAGCTTTTACCATGATGTAAATGTGTAGCAGTGCCCCACAACAAAAATGTGTAGCAGTGCCCCACAACACTCATCATTTCTTATAATTCAAGTATTTCTCCAATACAAAATGCAGATAGCATTCAATACTCTAGATTTTGTACATGTAAATATATTGTTGAAAGTTGTAGCCGTTAAAAGTGCATCAACGTTAGAATGTAGATTAGCATAGTCAGTGGTGATTATATTTATATATGCTGTGATGATACCCACTTATTAAATCAACACCTGTACAAATATCTATCGTCATGCATACTGTCAAAGTAGACCAATGGGTATGTACTATCAGATATGTATGTGTTATTGCATAATAAAAGTTGAATTACAATGTTGGATAACTTTACTTATGTTCAGGCCTTGAAGAATATAGTCATGCATGCATGTACATACTCTAACATGGTGCAGGATGGGGGAAAGCTTACACACTTGTGTCAGATGCACGTCCGTGATAGCTCTCCTAGGTGCGCGGACAAATGTTCAGAGGGTTATCTTAGTGCTATCTTAAACTATCTTTAAAGTATCACTAAGCAAATGAAGATGGCGCCACTAGTAGCAGTAAGTCGCCTGGCGTCACTAGGCCATCCGCCTCGTGTGCAATCGGAAACGGAACCGGAAGCGGAACCCGTGACCTTGACCTTTGTAAATATTTCTAAAAGAGAGTAGGGTGACGTTAGGGTAGGTAAAAGGGTTCGCCAACCATAACTGAATCTTTTTTTTGTAGTCATCATAGATTAGGGTGGTGTTAGGGTAGGTAAATGGGTTCGCTAACCGAAACCGGAAACGGAACCGGAATACGATAAGTGCGACCTTGACCTTTGTAAATACATCAGGCGGCTGGCCAGTAAGTCCATTGTGCTCTGCCCCCCAACCCCCGTTTTTTTTCTTTTAGATGTATATGTTGTCTCATCTGGGTGTAGGGTATATACTATACTAAGGCAAACCTCAGGTAGCATAGTTTGGGTATGTGACACTAGGTGGAAGGAGTGACACATTCAGATCCTAATGATCAAGATTATAGATTAAGATAACGCTCTAAATGTTTGCCCATGCACCCAGGAGAGCTGTCACTCATTTGCGTGTAGGATTTTGCAAGATATGAGCTATAGCTCACACCCCGAACCAGGGGGCCGTCCATAAATGACGTCATGCTATTTTTGACCATTTCTGACACAAAAAAAAAAGCAAATGGTATATTTAAGAGGATTTTTAAAATATCAGTTCCATTATATTCATTTTCCATGACACATGGCAAATCTTTACAAAGTTCCACGACATTCCAGAAAAATTTCAAATTCCATGACACCTGGGAACCCTGTATAAATATATATGTACAAGCTATGGCTGTCTAGGATGGATCAAAAGTTTCTAGATTTCCTCCAAAACATTTCTCCAGGTTCCTTGCATAATTCTCAACCCAATAGCAAAAGAAATATATGGGTGGTCCAGGGCTACTTTTTTTAATATAGAATTTTGAAATAAAAAATAGTTCCCTAAGATCAAAGAGGGAAAATGATTTTCATGAATGAGGAATAGTAGTAAAAGTTTTTGAACTCCCACAGAACATCCATACCACCATTTCCAAATTAATCAAAGTAATTTGATTTTCAACATAGGGTCCCATGCATTATTTTAGGGTTTTGTCTCATTTTGCCATGGGGGCCTATACTTACAATGTTATAGTGAAAGAGCTCTATGCTGGGAGAGTGCATGTCCATGTACTTGCCCACTACTGCCCCCTAGTGTATGGATAGAGAAATACCTGTATAAGGACATAACATAAGGCTATGGACATCATGTTATCCAGCTAGAAGCACATATGCTGCTCTGTCCTCTGGTGTAGGTAATGCCATGCGCAGTGAACGCGTTCTTTATCCTAGACAGCTATCTTAAGTCGTTTGGACGGGCAGTAGGACCGGTCCAGCAGCTTTTTAGCCGGTGTTTGTCACGTTTTCTGGGAAAACTGAAAAAGTCTCACTCAGCGCTCCCTAGCCCTAGGTATAGTATTGCGCTGTATACAACCATGTGGTCCGTGTTGCTTTGTCCACAGGGTGGCCGGAGCATATTTATAAAACCATATGAGATTGATATGATTCATATCTACCAACAGGCCTAATATTAACATTTCCAAAACCACTTTGTTATGGTGTTGCAATAAATAGGGAATTAGCTGTAGTTATTTGAAGCTACCTCACCCTGATAAACCTTGTGACAGGTTATAAATTGCTGCCAAAGCCACCATTTGAAGTCATAGCAGTCTTCTTACTGTACAGAGATGTAAGTTGGGTATCAACAAAATCCCTGAAAAGGTACTCAATTACCCATAAACCGCTATTTTCAGAATATATTTTAACAGCGGAATGATCTTTGAAATCCCTATTTTCAGGGAAATCCCTGGCCACTTACATCTCTGTTAACTGTACCACTATCCACTATGCCATCTGGGGTAGATCTGTTGAAATAACGGCCTTCATGCACCAATGCACCGCTTAGACCCCTGTACTATAATACAGTGCTGCCATCTGGTTATGCACCATGTTTCAACTGATAAAAGCCCTCACATAACCCTCAGCTGGCTGTTGGTAGGATATTTTATTTTCATGCATTATTTCCAGTTGATTTAGCTGTATTTTCAGTAGTTTAGAAAAGAAAATGGGCTGAAAATTATGATTTTCAGGTGGCTTATCTATAAAAAATGGAGTGTGTGAGTGGCCTCACAGATGACTCAGGGTAATCTGTCAATTCTGGCATCAGAAATGAATTCGAATGAGTGATCTAATTTGAGTACAATACATTATTTCTCATTTCTGACGGCAGAATCGTAATCGCCAGAAAAAGCTACCCTAATTTCATATATTGGAAGTCATATATAATCAAATTCCAGGTGGTGGCTGTAGGTGAGCAGGTGGCTGTGGGAAAGCAGGTGGCTGGGGGCGAGCAGGTGGCTGTCGGCGTCAGCGCCCAGCAGCGCGTAACCGCTGTTTTACGTCTCGGCCGTAAAGCGAGTCGATCGGAGCATCAGCAGCGACACCATCGCCGTTTCCGTTTCGCCGTGTCGGTCGGCTACAGGGCGGCGTGTGTTACGCGTCCATGCCTTTGCCGTCCATCCCCTGTCCCCCCGCCCCTGGTGTACATTCGCTATCTGTATCATAACCGCTATCTGTTAACAAATAGATATAGAGTGGATGTGACTTGTTCCATAGATCCTGGCGGTAGAATGTGCCCAGTTTTTGCCCGCTTTGGGGGTAGCAGGCATGGGATTTTTCCTGATTTCCGGATTTTTGAAGGCCAAAAGGTCATCCCTGTGATTTGTGCAGATCCAATGAACAAATATTTTAACATTAATAGGGGGGGGGGGGGGTCTTAGACTCTAGAGGCCTTCATGCCATGCAATGTATACAAAATGCTCCCCAGATAACGTCTTTTGGCTGCTTTTTGGATTTTTCCTAGAAACCCAATCCCATGCCTGGGGTAGAAAGAGAGAAATACGGGCAAATTCGCTCAAAATGTCATTTCTATCTTGCACCCAAAAACTTAATGCCTTGCAGCCTATGGAGGCCCATGGAGGCCCATGGAGGTGGTAGCTTTTTTTTTACTACATTTCCATAATAGTGAAAGAGAGAAATAAATTTATGAAGATCGCAGTTCAATTTCTTCAAGAAAAATTGAGATTTTTAGAAAAAAAATTGCGGAAAATGCTGTCCCCCGACCTTGCCTATCTCATGTTTTTTTCCGCTTTTGTCTATCTCGAATGATAACCGAAATACAATGATTCTCCTATGTCACAAAATTGTCTTAAAATGCAAAATTAGTAGGTGTATATTACTCAGGGTTAATTAAACCCTGAGTCAAAGATACAATTATGTCAAGTACTTAAAGAACCCTCCATGGCATACCTGCATACAAGATTCTTCAAACAAAAAAAAAAAGAATTTCATTGATACATTGATTTGCCATCAGCCAAAACAAATTCTCTTTAAGGACAGTTTCAAGTGATCGCCCAGATATTTTTTTTATTTTTTTTTTTATTGAAACCTCATAGTAGTAATGATCTGCCGGTAACAATATGTGGCCGTCGTGTCTTCTGCGAAGATTTATGATTACTATAATGTTTTTAGGATAATATTTTTCTATATGCTTATAAAATTACATTATATTTGTAGTCTCATTATTTAATGTAGTTATGTAGGTCTTTTAGTTCATTGAAGTAATGATAACTCTCTCTGTGTTATTTTCCAGGGAGAGGCTGGCATCCTGGATGTCAGCACCTTCACACGCAGGATTCGGCCTTTCGCTGCCAATATCCCGGGGCAGTCTATAATATAACAGTTTATGAATGTACACGATGAGAGATGAGATAATAGAAAAGATGAGTAAAGTATTAGAAAAATTATAGATCTTGTGTTTAGTTATTTTATAGTCAGATTCAGGGGATATCTTCCGTTGTGCTCCATACTGTAGAGGAGGGGGGGGGTATCAGCTTATTTCTTCTTGCATTTCTTTTTTTTGGCCTCCAAGAGTGCCTTCCTTTTTCCCTTCATGTCTGTGTTATACCATTTTTTTAGTTTGACCTTCAGTTGCATTTTATTTTCTATCTTTTGAATGGCTAGTGGGAGGGCATTCCATAGCTTTTTTCCTCTATAGCTCGGGCTCCTCTTGTACATGGTGAGGGTGGGCCTGGGGAGACTGAAATTTAATTTGTGGTCTGCTCTGGTTCTATTCCTAGTTTTTCTCGGGGGAGTTTTCTTAAATTTACGGTAGATGAGTGATGTGAGGAGTTCCTTTCTCCGCTCCGCCTGGGTTGGAATTTCACAGAGTTTATGTAGATTTTCAGTTGTTTCAGATTTTAGGCCTGCTTTTAGAATACATCTTAGGCCTCTGTTCTGTACTGATTGCAGACGCTTTGGTAGATCTTGACTGCAGGAGTCCACCAGGTAGGAACAGTAATCAAACTGGGGGAAGATCATTTGTTTGAACACTGCCTTGGCTACTGATTCAGTGAGATTATACCTGAGTTGTCCGAACTTGTATACATGGAAACTTGTCTTTTTAATGCTATTTTTGGTGTGAGGTTTAAAGCTCAAAGTTCTATCTATATCAGCCCCTAGGTATTTAAACGAGTGCACCAGGCATAGAGATTTCCTAGTATAGAGCCCAAACAGACTCAAAATCTGAAGGTCTATCAATATTCAGGGATATGACTTGGGAAAAAGATCTGAAGGTTTGTGAGGAAGAGGATTTGCGAGACGAAACAACTATATTCATCTACACGCAATTTAATCAGACAAACAGCAGTACTACTGTAAATTCCGCGTATTAACCGCACCTCGTGTATAACCCACACTCCGGTTTTGGGAGAATCTTATCTCGGGTATGAAAATTGCCATTTTAGTACTGTTCTATACTTACAAAAACTCTCGTATTACCCGCACCTAGACTTTGAAAATATTGTATAACCCGCACTGGAGGTTTGGTTTGGGTATAGCCCGTGGGTTATATGCGGGAATTTACGGTTGTAATGTAAAGGAGGGTTTCGGGGATATCCACCCAAGAACATTTTGAAAATCAAGAGGGCAAATGGGGCTACTTGATGTAATTTGGTCATCTGGTCTGTTGAGATTTCCAAGTCCCCCCCCCCCTACATAAAGTGAAATATATTTCTCATTGGATCTGGACGAATCACAAAAATGACCAATCTGCAGCCCAAAACACCTGAAATCAGATTTTAATCCGAGCTTTCACAGCCCTATATATCTGGCAGGCAAGGGTTACTTCCGGATTTCCGTTTTTTAACGGTCAAATGGGTTATCACTGTGATTTGTACAGATCCAATGATTTAAAAAAGGAAAAAAAAACATTATAAAGGAGGGGGTCTTTGTCTCTAATGGCTCAATCCCATGCAAATTACACAGAATGTCCTCCAGATTACGTCTTTTGGCTGCTTCTTGCATTTTTTCTGCAAAACCCAGTCCCATGCCTGATCTGGCCAGGAATTGGTCATCAACTCCACCAGGTTATTAGATATGCATGTGTTAACAAAATCAGTTCTGGTTCAGGAATAAGTTTATTCTACAACTAAACATGTAACGCACAGGACATACCCATTCAATTCACCACTTTGTTTGTGGCTTTCATAGTCATCTCTTCTCAATCTTTTTTTCCCTCGGTTATGATAAACTCTTTAAAGGGTCCATGATAAACACCAACTATCTGACAATTCCACATTGACTTAGACAAATACATGAGCATACTTCATTCACACAACTGCTGCCGTCAAAGTTTATGCCATGATTAAGAAAGTATCTACCATATATTGACAGTCTTTAAAATAGAACAACATTTACTCTTAGCGCCTTCAGATAAAGATAAAATAAGTGCGTATACACACCACTAACAATTTTATGTACAACATTTACAGTGGAGACCTATTACAATTATCCGCATAATTGTACCAAATTTATCTGAGCTGAGCTACATGACACGTCGCCGCCCAATTTGTCCTTGATAAAGTAGATGTTTGAAGCACACAGGCTACAGCGATATTAAGGAGTTCGTTCCTGTAGAGATGTTCCTATTTTGGATTATTTCTCAATAAAAAACACCCATTGTCCTACAAGATAAAACAAGTAAGGTGGATAAAAGTGGGCACATATAAGCTATTTATTTACAGACTATCGTAATTACAACCATTTCAGCACATTACCTATATGTAAGTCTCAGGTAACGTATGACATGATTTCTGTGGTGTAGAGTTCAATACAAGGAAACAGGGGTATCTTGAGTTTTATCCGGAGCAAAATCAATCCAGACGGTAGTACGTAATGTGTTCACTTCATTTAATACATGTTGACTATGCACAGGTTTTCACTTGTTTCCGTCAGAACATCACTTGGAAGAATACTACGAAGCATAGACTCCAATACGCTAGATTACTTCGGTTCTTTCTGATCTAGATTAGATTTAACACATATTTCAGTCGCCAGGAAAATATAGACATCTGGTTTGATCCAATGCCTTTTTTTCTATTCAACCTATAATAATGTGTTGCTCTATGCACATTGTGAGTCTTAATACAGTTGATGTTCTATGGCAGTGTAGAGTGGTGGCCGCTGATGAGTAGTCGCTCGGCTTGTCCTGGTCACCTGCACCAGGTCCGGGGTTGAGGGTGCTCCGTCTCAACTCACATATACTCCCTTATGTCCTCCTAAAGGTTAGAAATAAGTGGCATTAATTAAAGGTTGTAAATCAGGCATGGGATCAACCTGAAACTGAGCTTTACGTTAAACCTGGTTTATGTTTAGCCGAAATAGCAAGCAGGAAGGTATATAAAATATGTAAAGAATATGTACAAGAAGTTTGGTAGACATTTCTATCAATCAAAACAAGTATTAAAGTAAGGGATTGTAGGGGGTATATACAAACTTAATACACTGTTTTTATACATATATACAACATACAGCTACAATATTAGAGTACGGTACATACTAAACTACATCACTACGCCTCAATAGTAAACTATGGACACATTCAATACAGCAAATACCCATACATACAAAGCAAGCAAGCAAACTGACTTCCGTACACGCAACAGCAGTTGTCAAGGGATGCAATGACGTGTACCTCGCAACAACAAAAAGGCACTTGTAAAACTTGCCAACAGAAACATCTAGATCTCTGTAGATGATCACACGTTTAAGTCGGAACAAACTGTTTAACTCGTTGTGGACCACCTTATAATGGTAGACTTACAGAAGAATCCTCGTCAATAAGAACAGACTCGTCTTCAAAGAGGTTCTCGGGTATTCTCTGCCTTGAGATGCGAGCGTGTGTCTTTTGCACACTAATAGACGCTTTCTTTGCGCTAACTTTGGATTTATTCTGTCCTGGTTTGGGTGTGGGATGAAGGCTCTCAAACTCGTCTATACTATCTTCATCGTCAAAATCTTCGCTTTCATCAAGGTGCGCCCCATTTGTTATAACGGATAGACGGCTGGCAAGCATGCTTGACAATCTTGTAGAGGTTAAAATGAATAGTTATCAATGATTAATAGATTTGTATCATCTCAACAATTCAATTTGAAACTGTATCCAATTAATTATAAAAATAAATCGACTTGCAGTAAATGCAAAAAGATAAGTCTCAATGAATGTACTATCTTTGCTGTTGTAGATAAAATTCAGTATGGGTTTTATGAGCTACTGTAAACATAGATATTTTAGCGTGTATAAATTTTCTCGAATTTGCTTAAAATATATTATGGAAGATGGTAGTAGTATGGCTATACTGGATAAATTTTTGCTCTGTACATATTTTCGCAGACATTTAAAACCCGCGAAATTCGGCCAAAATATGTACAGTGCGAAAATATCTACTTTTACAGTAGGTTGAAATTGAAAGATCATTCTAATTTTATGAACTAATAACTCCAAATGAACTACTACAATAGGCAATCGGGACTCATTATAATAACATTTAAAATTAAAATTATCCCCGCCAACCCCGCACGCCAACTTCCCAAAAAGTGAAGAAATATAAAGTAGTACCTTGGTGAGCTACGGGCACCCTGCTGTCTGTGACTAACGTCTGCCGTCTTGAGGTCAGAGATCCGGCGCCGCTTGGCGTACGATCTACCACATACATACACACTCTCCTATTAGCTACACACCTAAAGCCAAAGGCTCCTTACTTCTAACTTATCTCTAAAACAGGCCCTTAGTCTACAGCCAGGCTATCTGCAACCTATGGTACAGGTGAACTTCAAATACATTGACCGGCTCAGGGTTGGTCAGGCTTCAAGCATCCGGGGCTCTTCTATTTGCTGAAGTATCCATTTCTAGCAATTCCTTAGGAGACGGGAAAATAAGGTTTATGGATATAGAAAGGGTAGACGTTGCAAATACGGTGTAGCAGTTCTCAACATATGATGTAATAGCACAAAGCAAAACTGAGCAGGCATTAACTTGAATTGATTAAGGATTAAAGGTCCAAAACAAGATTTACAAACAGCATGATACATGTAGTATAAACCACACGGGCTCATCTGACAGATTTGTTCAGTTTGAATAGTTCTGCTAGTCTTTTGATCCTTTCCATGGTTCCATCCATTCTTTAGCAACATATATTACATCATATATTCACATCTAGTCATCCTTGTAAGCCTAGACCTGTCAGTGTTGCTGTACTATGTCACACACAGTCTACTCTACACACAACTACATCACCTACGTCGACTACAACCACACCACATCCACCACTACTACTGCAGTACAGTCTACCAACTTACACACAATGACGCACAATACACGATCACCTAGACAAGACAAAGGGAAGCCAGTTCACAATAAATGTCAAGCATGTTATGAAAGGGAAAAAAGTAGTTAACTAAATTTACAGCAAGTTATGCAGGGGTATGTTGACCGCACAGATGCCACTTCCTGCTCGGCATAAAGCGGGAAATCTTACCCTTTTTGTACATGGTTAAGATTTTGCAGGAAATTAACGCAATTAAATACAGAAACTCCCCCCAAAAAGCGGGAATTGGCAAGCAGGAAAAGTGGCATCTCTGGGCAGCAGCCATGTCGGCGGGCAGTTAAAGCGGATCATCTTGTATACTAGGGCTAACTAGCTGATTTAACACGTTAATCCTAATATTTTGCAGACAAGCCATTAATAGAGTATTGATTTACAATTGACTCATATCATTGCATTTTATTGGAGTAGCACCTATCATAATGTACATGTATGTGATTGAGAGTAAATTATTATATAAGTGCAGAAATATGTTCAATACATATTCTGATATAAAACTGGGGGAAAGAATACAAAGAAGAGAGCTCACGTTTCAAAGTCAACTTCAGATCCGGCTTCAGATTCTTGTGGTGTCTCTGTTCCTGCGTCCGAGTGCACGTCTGGGGTGCCTCGTCGACGTTTGACGGCGGTGGAGGTCATGGGGCCCGGCATGCCCCGAGCTGGGGTGTGCTTACTCAGCCACTGACCTGAGGCATCCGCATCTGGAACCATGTCAGGATATGGTACAAGACAAGTCAGAAAGGTGCAGCAACTTTTACATCTGCACTATGTATTATTATATTCTTGACCGCACAGCAAATACAAGACGTCACTCAAAAAGAATATATAGCGGTTTAAAACTATATCTATTTAAGAGTAACACCAATGTTAACTAAGGGAGTGGGCTATGTCTTTTGAACCAAAATATGGATTCTACACCCTCAATAACCCTAAAATCCATGTTATACATGAGGAAATCAGACAATCTTGAGTATTTGGTGGCCATCTTGGCAGCCATCTTGGAATTTTCCAAATTGTTATTTTGACCCAAATATGGATTCTACACCTTCGATAACCCTAAAATCCATGTATTACACAAGGAAATCAGACAATCTTGAGTTTCTGGTGGCCATCTTGGCAGCCATCTTGGAATTTCCCAAATTGTAATTTTGACGCAAAATATGGATTCTACACCCTCGATAACCCTAATATCCATGTATTACACAAGGAAATCAGACAATCTTGAATTTTTGGCGGCCATCTTCGCAGCCATCTTGGAATTTCCCAAAATGTAATTTTGACGCAAAATATGGATTCTACATCCTAGGAAACCCTAAAATCCATGTATTACACAAGCAAATCAGACAATCTTGAGTTTTTGGCGGCCATCTTGGCAGCCATCTTGGAATTTCCCAAATTGTAATTTTGAACCAAAATATGGATTCTACACCCTAGAAAACCCTAAAATCCATGTATTACACAAGGAAATCAGACAATCTTGAGTTTTTGGCGGCCATCTTGGCAGCCATCTTGGAATTTCCCAAAATGTAATTTTGACGCAAAATATGGATTCTACATCCTAGGAAACCCTAAAATCCATGTATTACACAAGCAAATCAGACAATCTTGAGTTTTTGGCGGCCATCTTGGCAGCCATCTTGGAATTTCCCAAATTGTAATTTTGAACCAAAAATGTGGATTCTACACCCTAGAAAACCCTAAAATCCATGTATTACACAAGGAAATCAGACAATCTTGAGTTTTTGGCGGCCATCTTGGCAGCCATCTTGGAATATTCCAAATTGTAATTTTGACCCAAAATATGGATTCTACACCCTAGATAACCCTAAAATCCATGTATCACACAAGGAAATCAGAGAATCTTGAGTATTTGGCGGCCATCTTGGCAGCCATCTTGGAATTGTCCAAATAGTGATTTTGACTCAAAATATGGATTCTACACCCTAGATAACCCTAAAATCCATGTATCACACAAGGAAATCAGAGAATCTTGAGTATTTGGCGGCCATCTTGGCAGCCATCTTGGGATTGTCCAAATAGTGATTTTGACTCAAAATATGGATTCTACACCCTAGATAACCCTAAAATCCATGTATCACACAAGGAAATCAGACAATCTTGAGTTTTTGGCGGCCATCTTGGCAGCCATCTTGGAATTTCCCAAATTGTAATTTTGACCCAAAATATGGATTCTACACCCTAGGAAACCCTAAAATCCATGTATTACACAAGCAAATCAGACGATCTTAAAATTTTGGCGGCCATCTTGGCAGCCATCTTGGAATTTTCCAAATTGTAATTTTGACTCAAAATATGGATTCTACACCCTAGAAAACCCTAAAATCCATGTATCACATAAGGAAATCAGAGAATCTTGAGTATTTGGCGGCCATCTTGGCAGCCATCTTGGAATTGTCCAATTAGAAATTTTGACTCAAAATATGGATTCTACACCCTAGATAACCCTAAAATTCATGTATCACACAAGGAAATCAGACAATCTTGAGTTTTTGGCGGCCATCTTGGCAGCTATCTTGGAATTTCCCAAATTGTAATTTTGACCCAATATATGGATTCTACACCCTCCATAACCCTAAAATCCATGTATCACACAAGGAAATCAGACAATCTTGAGTTTCTGGTGGCCATCTTGGCAGCCATCTTGGAATTTCCCAAATTGTAATTTTGACCCAAAATATGGATTCTACACCTTGGGAAACCCTAAAATCCATGTATTACACAAGCAAATCAGACAATCTTGAATTTTTGGCGGCCATCTTGGAATTTCCCAAATTGTAATTTTGACCCAAAATATGGATTCTACACCTTGGGAAACCCTAAAATCCATGTATTACACAAGCAAATCAGACAATCTTGAGTTTTTGGCGGCCATCTTGGCAGCCATCTTGGAATTTCCCAAATTGTAATTTTGACCCAAAATATGGATTCTACACCCTCGATAACCCTAAAATCCATGTATTACACAAGGTAATCAGAGAATCTTGAGTATTTGGCGGCCATCTTGGCAGCCATCTTGCAATTGTCCAAATAGTAATTTTGACTCAAAATATGGATTCTACACCCTAGATAACCCTAAAATCCATGTATCACACAAGGAAATCAGACAATCTTGAGTTTTTGGCGGCCATCTTGGCAGCCATCTTGGAATATTCCAAATTGTAATTTTGATTTCTACACCCTAGATATTACACAAGGAAATCAGACAATTTTGATTTTTTGACAGCCCCCCTTTTTGAATAGTCTAGGTTACAGTTAGTAGGCCTACATTGATAAAATTGCCTATAGCACCCCCCTTTTTCTCAAAAGTCTGGACTACATTAGTAGGCCTACAGTGATAAAATTGCCTAGAGCACCCTCTCCCTTTTTGTCAATAGTCTGGACTACAGTAGGCCTAGGTGGTCATTGTTCACCCAGACCCCTCTACATGTGACCTGTATCAACCCTGGGTGAAAACACCCTTTTTTTAAAGTGCATATATATATGTAAAAAATTGGCCCTAGAATTATTTTGACGAATTGATAAGCAAAGTCCAACTTCTACCCTTATGATAAAAAGATAAATGAAAAATAAATATTGAGTTTCATAGAAATTATACCAAAAAATGTCATTTCTTCTGTAACTCGGTAAATAATGGCCCTACGGAGCTGAAACTCTGCCTGTAGACTCCTTGTGTAAAAACACCACCTTTGAAGGGCCGCAATGCAGCACCACCAAACGACCTGAGGTTAACCAGTGCAACACAGCAGGCGTGACAAACATGAGCAAATACTTTTTTCAATAAAATAAAGATCCTCGTTTACCTACTGGACTAAACTTTTATCATGAAAATAAAGATTTCCTGCGAGCTCTCGGCCCGAGGCTCTTGGACTAATGGCGCTGCTGTGGACGCCCGGAATGTTCGTCTGTCAATTTCGAAAAACTCGTACATCCAGATTTTTTTCATGCGTCAGGGGATTAAGTGTTTACTCCGGAGTACTCCGGAGTAAGCCTGGGCGTGCTCGCTGTAGGGGAGTTTCCAAACGCACCCGACGCCTGGAGTGGCGAGAGGAGGATTACATACCAGTGACGTAACACGACTCAGGATTACTCGTGATTACTCAGGACTGGATGTACGGGTTTTTCAAAATGGCAGCCATTGCGCCCGGAATCACGCAGCAGCCGCCGTCATTTGGGCGGCAGGCGGCAAGGAAATAGTAGAAGTTCCGAATTGATACCGTGGCGTGCACAAGTTGAATAAAAACCACGATGTGTGGTTCTTGGTCAGCCTTTCGATAGGATGACAATTTGTCACCAGAGTCTGGCAGAGACGAGAGACGTCATTGTCAGCGTATCATGCGATGACCAGGCCAACTCTATGCACAAATTCTGACGTTACGTTCTGTGACGTAAGGCCCCGCCAGTGTGGGCGCCAGACTGCATCCGTTCCCACCAAATTGTCAGCTCTGCGGGCGTAAACAGCGCAGTCAAAGAGCAAAGATCATGATAAGATAATGCACTGATACTGATACTTTATATTCATGACCAGCTCCTTCGGGGCAGGGATAGTGTGTTAAAGCATACCGGTAGGTGTTTCCACCCTTCCAAATCACCTCCCTTTTATTTGGAAAGCCATTTAGATTAAAGAATATTTCTGACTGCCCCCGGCCCCCATTCCACACCCCAATAGAAGGGTAAAAAACACCAAGAATGCAAACCCGATTTTGGATAGCTTTTTAAGCCTATAACACTATGTACTATTAGGCCTATCCTTAACTGAGCCAGTACCGTATCCGGGAGTGTCACTTATAGAGGCTAGGCCTATATGCTGATTTAATCAGGGATGCCAAGTTATCCCACCCATAAATCGTATTTGCTACGATATTCTCACCCTAAAATCGTAATAATTCTTGCTTAAAATCGTAACAAATATTGTAACATTAAGATGCCCTTTAGAATGATTGATTCCAGTCAATCTTTTCACCTAAAGTCCAATTTGACTTGCTAGTGAAGTTTGAAAAAAGTTGAATTATTTAAAGAACCAAAAAATACAATCCTTAAAATTGGGTGCTGCCCCCCCCCCCAAAAAAAATATACATACATATATACTCGAATCTCCAATTCAACTTATGTGCCAGTTCTTTTTAAAGTGATAGGTGGTCGAATTATGCACTCTTCAAAAATTCCTAAAGATCGTAATTTGCCGTAATGGTCGTAATTGGGGTCAAAAATCGTAAAATTACGAAAAAATCGTAACACTTGGCATCCCTGTGATTTGGGGAAAACGTTGATGTTTTTAATTTGGGAAATGTTACCCTTTTTTTTGATAGACAGGCCTATAGTTTTTTTTGGTGTGTGTGTGTGATCGGCCCTTCCACTTATGAAGGGGGGCGAGAGGGGGCGAGTCTACACCATGTTATACCCTCAGGGTGTCACAAGCACTGAAACAAGAGAAGCAACCAGGGACGCAGTGCACACTCTTATGCAATATTTTATCTTTGATGCAGTTGACCGACTTTGCCGATCGCAAAACACCGCAGAAGATGAAATCTACGTGAAAAAACGCCAAGTTCACATCAAAATATTGTTTTAATGCTAAGTATTTTCATTAAACTAACAACAGGAGCTATCACCATTTTTAGTAAGGAATACAACAGAACAACAATCGAAATGGTACACTACTGAAATCATGTCGAAAATTAGGTTCTCCAAATATTCACTTTTTTTTGGGAGAATCTCAGTTTTTTTTCAGTTTTTCAAAGAAATCTCTTATTTTAGGTGATATAACTTCTTTTTTTCCCATTTTTTTTTACGGATATAGATACCTGAGGTGTTTTGCAAAAGAATGATATAGCTCAAATAGTTCACAGGATATTTCATCAAGTTGTAACAGATCAGCCAAAACACGTCTGCACGAAAAAACAGGGTGACTATATAAGAGTGGGCTTGACCTAGTTTCATAGCATTACAGCGAACATAGCCCACTCCAAAAACACCAAAATGAGACTTTCATCTGTTATGTGGATTACCTAGTACCCGGACTTAATCTACTACCGCCTCAACCTCCAGGAAATCCTATCCTCCGTCAACAACCAAATGATCCGGTAAATAAATCATCTAATGATCATCAAACTTACGTCCCTAGTGAAGTTGCTGACAAAATATCCGAGATCTTGGATAAAGTCTTAGAGGTAAAACACACCACATCGCCTACAACTAGCGCCAAACCTGCTGAGACACAAACTATGAGACACAAACTATGGACACTGATGATCCCCCACGACCATTGCCAGAGACTACAAGCCACCTACCTACACCGCACATAAACCTGTCAACCATTGACCATGAGAGTCTGTATGACATATTTAACTAGGACTATGAGGGAAAAATACACCAACCACTGCAGAACCCCCAACTATAAACTTTGACTTTAGTGCTGGATCCCAAATTGACCACGCCCCTCACTACACCACATCCTACAACGATGACTATCAATCTCAAGATTGGGTATCAATCCCATGGCCCAGCCATGAGACACCAGCGGTACATGTTGAGAACTTTACCCATGACAATATCAACTTCCTGCCTGAACAACCATCCAATGATAGACATTGGCATGCACCACCAACTGCTGAATACCTAGCCTACCATGAGAACCTCCAGAACTACTTATAAGGGACTGCCTGATTGGTTATGTGCTAAGAACACCTCTAATATTAATTTACTCTAAAGTGCTTCAAAAGGTGCCTCAAATGAACTGCAATTACTACTACTGCTAGGCCCACACTTTCAAAATATTTTTTTATATACATAATAACATGGGCAAAAGTACCGGTATCTACCGGGTAATTATAATTTATTGTTGTCTTCATCAAACTATACAATTTAATTGTTTCTATTGTTCATTTAATTGTTTGAGCCATCATCCAATCAGAAGACTGTAAAACATCAACTTCCTAAATGTCTCATTTTCAAAGAGGTCTGAAAAGACTCACTAGTCATATACCCATCTTGCATTGACAAAGATGGATTGTGTGATATACATCACAAGTGACCCAGGGCTTCTAGTGGAAATATTTAAAAATGGTTTACACAACAGGATAGGTATCATAAATATTGATCTATTGGCACTTGGCAGACCAAAACAAAAAAAAAAACTACCACCACCCACGGGCATTAACTTTAGCGTTTTCAACATGCCTGTGCTGTAAGTTGTATGCACTACACGCAAAAACATGCGCGAAAGTTGATGCCCGTGGATTCCGAGAGCACCCTTATGGAAGGCTCTATTTGACCAAAAAGCGTCTCATAAAAACGTCTCACCTGCTCTTCACCATTGCAGGTATAGGAAGTCTGTGTGAACGTGACTCTTTTAAAGTCAGGATTCAAGGTCACTGGCCTATCTTCAGCATTAGTTCAGAGAGACTTGTTTTTTGGGTAGTTTTTGACATTTTTTATTTGTCTTTTTTCACTAGGAAAAAAAATTGTACAGAAATTTTGGGAAAAACGGGAAGAGAAAGATGGTTCCGGAGATGTTGATGAGCTTTTTTTGGGAGAGAAATACCAAAAAACAAAAGCAGGGTGAATTTTCAAAGTCAGCTGACCAATCTATGTTTTTTGTTGGAAAACCGTCTCACAGAGACCCAGGGTCCCTGGGTCAATAAAGAGTATTCCCTGAAGAAGGCTAGAAATAGCCGAAACTAGTAGGAATGGTTAACTCTATTTTCAGGTTTCATCTCTTATTTATTAGACAGCCACACTACTGACTCTGAATTTTAGGGAATACTTTCTTATTCCTAGATTATTACATTCTGGTTTGTTTGGTTTGTAGTATTCTTCTCCACTCCATTATCATCACATCAGTCTTATAAAGATGGATTGTGTGATATACATCACAAGTGACCCAGGGCTTCTAGTGGAAATATTTAAAAATGGTTTATACAACAGGATAGGTATCATAAATATTGATAGTGTGCTATGTCATATTTGGAAAGTTTTTTCTTGTCCAAGGTGTCCTGAACCGTCACACTTGACTCAGAGTCAAAACCAAGAGGAACTTGGCAGACCTCCATGATGGACCTCCATGACAGACCTCCCACACACAACCTATCCCCCCAAGGGCCTTACAGCAAAACTGAGACATCAGCCCCTTGTTTGGTCATTTGAGTAGCATCACCAAAGAGAAATTACAAATATATTTCATCATAATTTTCATTTGCATTAATGTGCCATGTCATAAGATATAGTACTCCCTTATAATCAATCATTGGTCAATTCTGGCATCAGAAATGAATTCCTTGTTAAAAAGTACCCTCAAGTCATGTGTCATACTTGTGTGTTATTCCATTTCAGGCCAGCAGGTGGGTGTGGGTGAGCAGGTGGGTGTGGGAGAGCAGGTGGGTGTGGGCGTACAGGTGGGTGTGGGCGACAGTTGCAGGCTGCGGGCATGTACCGCCTTTTGTCCCAATCAAAAAGCGAGTCGATCAGACGATAAACGGCGGAGATATGGGTGGTATAATTTCGTCTGCACACGTTGATATCTCGCGCAGTACGTGAGGAGATGGTAGTGGACGTGAAGAAATAGTAGTGGACATGAGGAGATGGTTGTGGACGTGAGGAAATAGTAGTGGACGTGAGGAGATGGTAGTGGACGTGAGGAAATAGTAGTGGACGTGAGGAGATGGTAGTGGAAGTGAGGAAGTGGAAGTGGACGTAAGGAGATGGTAGTGGAAGTGAGGAAATAGTAGTGGACGTGAGGAGATGGTAGTGGACGTGAGGAAATAGTAGGGGACGTGAGGAGATGGTAGTGGACGTGAGGAAGTGGTAGTGGACGTGAGGAGATGGTAGTGGACGTGAGGAAGTGGCAGTGGACGTGAGGAGATGGTAGTGGATAAGCACCACCAATTGGCATAGCTAATTTGACCTATACCAGGGATGTAAGTCAGGATAGGTGAAAAAACAGGAAATCGGACCAGGCCCTCCCTGCAGTGCTTCCGGCCAGCAGAACACCCCCTGGGAGGCCTCATGTCCCCCTGATGCTCTCCCGGCCTCCCCTGCAGGGCTCCTGGCCAGCAGAGTACCCATAGACGGTCTCTTTGCCCCTCCTGGAATCTTCCCAGTGACTAACTGGGAGGATTCCAGGAGGGTCAAAGAGACCGCCCTGGGGGCGTTCTGCTGGCCGGGAGCCCTGCAGGGGAGGCCGGGAGAGCATCAGGGGGACATGAGGCCTCCCAGGGGGTGTTCTGCTGGCCAGGAGCACTACAGGGGAGGTGGGGAGGGTCTAGGGGTAGGGGATTGGGTGAAAATGGAAAATTTGGCCAACAAAGAACAGAAATATGGAAAGGTTTCATCAAAGTGAGATTCCAGGAATTCCTGGAATTCCAGGAAGACTTACATCCCTGCTATACAGATCACCAGGGTACACACAACTCTTTAAAAGCGTCTCACTTTTTGGTCTCACCTCCTCTTAACCATTGCAGGTATAGGAAGTCTGTGTGAACGTGCATCTTTTAAAGTCAGGATTCAAGGTCACTGGCCTATCTTCAGCATTAGTTCACACAGACTTGATTTTAGGGTTGTTTTTTTACTTTTTTTCAAGAGCTTTTTTTTGGTACAAATATTCTTTTTTTTTGCAAACTGAAAAAAAGAGGAAGGTACAGTTTGTTTCAATCTATATGCATGCATTTATTTCAATCAGATAAATCAAAGCAGAAATGCAGCGGAACTCTTCAAAGTCAGCTGACCAATCTGCATTTTTTGCTGGAAAACCGTCTCACAGAGACCCAGGGTACCCTGGGTCAATAATGGAGTGGGGAAGATAAGAACGAGTTCGAAGGTGTAGAGCAGAGCTCCAGTGCGTTGCAGCCATTCCAATGCACGTTATTAGGGCGAGCATTGTCACAGCACTCTACTGCTGACCTGGGCGGCTGGCACACGGCTCAATGACCCTATAATTGTTACCAGAGCGGCATGAGGTGTATAGGATCGTCACTGCACTCTACTGCTGACCTGGGCGGCTGGCACACGGCTCAATGACCCTATAATTGTTACCAGAGCGGCATGAGGTGTATAGGATCGTCACAGCACTCTACTGCTGACCTGGGCTGCTGGCACACGGCTCAATGACCCTATAATTGTTACCAGAGCGGCATGAGGTGTATAGGATCGTCACTGCACTCTACTGCTGACCTGGGCGGCTGGCACACGGCTCAATGACCCTATAATTGTTACCAGAGCGGCATGAGGTGTATAGGATCGTCACAGCACTCTACTGCTGACCTGGGCGGCTGGCACACGGCTCAATGACCCTATAATTGTTACCAGAGCGGCATGAGGTGTATAGGATCGTCACAGCACTCTACTGCTGACCTGGGCGGCTGGCACACGGCTCAATGACCCTATAATTGTTACCAGAGCGGCATGAGGTGTATAGGATCGTCACAGCACTCTACTGCTGACCTGGGCGGCTGGCACACGGCTCAATGACCCTATAATTGTTACCAGAGCGGCATGAGGTGTATTCTCCCTGTCGGGCAGACTTGTACTGGTCACGTGACTACGCGCATCTAAATCCACACTCAGTGGCACAGTGCTTCAGTAAAACACTGCAAATATCGTTTTTGGGCTGAATTTGTCCGGGAAAAAAATAAAATATGGTACAAATATCCCACCTGGATATTTTTGCCTAGATAATCTATTGGATTGATAATATTTACTAAGATATGAGCCAATATCCGTCATGTTTTACACCAGCAATGCCGGCCGCCATCTTTATATAGCTTAAGTACTAGAAATTCCGCTTAAACTCAAATTCTTCAAAATTTTCTAAAGCTAGGGATCTATGGCTGACATATATGCATGTCCATATAGTGCTTGCCACTCGGTTAAAATATCTAAGCTATGTAGGGGGTTTAAGGCCCTAAATCGGGGCCCCAAAGGTTGAATACACAGGCACAGGGTGTCAGTTTCTATGCTTCAGTATGGGGAAAAAAAGCAGTTGACTGGTTTATTTGCAGCAAGATCCGGGCCACTCGCGCTCGCTATAGTGGCGCCCCCTACGTCCGGTCGGCCATTGCTGACAGTAAGAATAGGATCGTCACAACACTCCACAATACATGTACAGGGCAGGCAGTCCAGCCGTGACTCGAGCAGGCACATAACCTTATATGGGCATTGGACTGCAGCCGTAATGTATTACAACAGACCAAAAAATGTACCCCATGAGCAGGAGTATGATACGAGCATGCTCCTAAAAATTAATTATACATTAAATGACAGTTTCTAATTTCATGTACGATAATTACAATACAAATTTATATAAAATAAGACTTGGACAATATTTTGTATATAAAATAGCCCATTTTCGATCACTGTTTCAGCATTGTGATTTGTATTCAGACCGATTTCAGTACTTAAGCATTACGAGTCACCCCCTAATCAAATTGCGTTGCATAAATGCAACGCAAATAATAAGACTCTTAAAGATCATAATTTTAGACGTTATTCACCATGTGATATAGAGAAAATATTTGATTGCTGTATCGATTTCTTGATGGATATCAAGCCTGAGGTTATCTAAATCAAGAAGTCCATGCGTTATGGTGTAGGAGAGCAAGCATCGGTGTGGCACCAAACACCATGCGCTAACTCACCTGTAGTGGTTTGTAGTTTGCGCTTGGCGCCGCGCCCCTTGCGGCCGGCGGGTGCGCGTGGCTGGGGCATGTTAAGGAGGTCCACCTCACCCTGGAGGAGCGAGTTGCGGTAGGTGAGCATGGAGGCCCAGAGCTCCTCCTGCCCCGCCGGGATCCCTCCACCACCCATGTGCTTCTCCATGTACGCCAGGCTGAAACACAACACGTCTCACTATAAACATGTTGAGGGGCATTTTAAACGATTTATTTAACCTTTCTTACATCAGTTCCATCGAACAATATTTTGGGAACACAGCTTGCTATAAGGTTATAGTGATCATATCTATGAAAGAATGAATGAAAGAGACTCTGACCAGTGTAAGACAAGTCTTTAGTTTAATCTCAACAAAGAGTTGGTGTTCAGAAAAGAAACAAAGGATTGAGGCGGTAGACGTTTGACGTCCACCACCACACCTACAGTAAGCCGCATTGACCCCTGGAGGTCAGGTCGCCCTATAACCGGCATTACGTGATGGATATTTCTGACTACTTACACAGTCTTCTTATCTTGCCGCATGAGTTTGCTGGTGAACTCGGACAGGACCTCCAGGAAGGACAGGTTGGGCGGCGCGCTGCCCGGCTGGTTGGGATCCTCCATGGGCGATAGGCTGAACACTATCCCCTCTCTGACAGCAAAGGTACACTTGGTCATTTTTAATGAAATGGTTACATAAATACTTTTTTTTTTAAATATAAAAGAGTTATATAATTTCTAATTATTTACCTGCATTTCTCTAAGAGCTATCCGATATCAATACATCTCGCACTGTTTCTTGTGTCACCATACTTAGGGTTTTTTCTTACTTGAGGGAGCCACT
Organism: Harmothoe impar; assembly: GCA_947462335.1. NCBI lineage: Eukaryota > Metazoa > Annelida > Polychaeta > Phyllodocida > Polynoidae > Harmothoe > Harmothoe impar. Next base: position 27,744,425 of record OX381714.1, on the reverse strand, counting down.
TTAAAAAGTTGACTTTATTTGATAAGAGTTAGAGACAGCGGCATATGTGTATCCTAGTTAACTAAACAGGAAATCTTACTTGTGCATGGCGGCGACGGCTTCGCGGTTCTTCACCTGATCCAAACCGAAGGAGAGTGAGAAGCGCCGGGCGAGTTCCTTAATGGCCATGAACTGTTCCGAGCCCCTGTCCACGTAGGTGCCCTGCTCCGCCTGCAGCTCCTTGAAGAGCTGCGTCAGGGAGATGGCCAGCGTCTTGGCCGTCTGCACCTTGTTAATCTCACGGGACTTACCCAGCGTGGCCTTGATGATGTCTCCGTAGTCATTGTAGAACTGAAGGAGGACATTTGGAGCTGGTTTAGAATTTGTCTATTTTGTTGTCATGAATATCTTGGGATGACACAATATTGCCTACTTTGAATTCTCACATAGACTCTGCGGCTTGTACGAAAGTCAGAATTCCAGTGGTGCTTATAGATTTTACTCAAATTCTAGGTGTGGCGTATACAAGTGTTTTTATTTATTTATTTATTCATTTTTAGACTCCAGGTGCGGCTTATACACAATAATTACGGGAGGTAAATGTACTGAGATGCCATTCACTGGTAGCTGTCTATAACCTTACATTATGTGATGTGTGAGAGGTGGACTAACCTTCATGTAGTGTTTGAACATGTCGGCGGCACAGCGGATGGTGACCACGTTGTAGACGGCCAGCTTACAGAAGGAGGCCAGGAAGTTCCTCCGTTTGTGGAGCTCCTCAATCTTCTGGTTCTCATCCATGTCGTCTACACATTAAGACAAGCACAGTTTAGATTTATTAATTATTTAATAGATTTATCAATTGGTGTATTGTAGACTAAACCTCATTCAATTTAGTATACCGATGCAGCATAAAGTATAAAGGGGTAACCAGAATTTATAATTTTGACAAAATAATTTAAAAATACCAAACAACTCACCATCCTCTTCCTCAATGAAGACCTTGTCGTTGAGGAAGCAGGAGAGCTGGCTCTGCAGGTTCCGGTCGGGTTCGTAGACGAGTGGTTTCAGGATGATGTTGGCGGCCATGTTTTTACTGAACACGATCAGCAGGTCACAGATTGTCACATACGCCTGCAACATTCAACAGCAAGTATTCAAGTTAAAATGTTTTGTCTCCAGGAAAACGGGAACTACGCAAGTTAAGTATTGTAAAACCCCTCTTGTACGATTTAACATGCATGTCAGTTTGAGTAATGTTATATTGCGAGGTTTTAGACTATCTCTAAGTAAAGGCTCCACACCTCCTCCTGGACGCGGTCCTGGTGGTTACAGAGGAGGTCGAAGCAGGTCCTCATGAAGTGGTGCAGCTTCTTCTTGAGGTGCTTCATCTGCACCTTGTCTGGGTTGGCCTTGTCCAACGTCTCCAGGTACCACAGCACGCCCAGCGAGCAGCACGCCACCGCTTTACACACGATCTGAAGTACACGTCGTGTTAGAGTCAAGTCTCTGCCCTCTTCTTCAACATATCATTTTATTTTTTTGTAAGGATCCGAGGCCCAGTTACACCGTTCAGGGGATCTGAGGACATGCCCACTAGGGAATTGTTTGAAATCTAAGTCTAATGGTGCATTCTTATGCTTATTGAAAATGTATGATACCAACACAACCATGGTTTCAAAATGATTTTTTCCTGTGTGTGGCAAAATGTTATTCCCTGTGTTTTGGCCATATTTGCGAATTCCTTTATTTTTTTTACCGAAAAGGATCTTTTGGCCAATTTCTGTTTATCCCTGTTTAAGAGAACCTCGGACAACAACTATTCTAAAGCTTACCTCCTCGGGTATTTGAACGGTGCCATCCATGCCACCCTTCACGATAGAGAAGAGACTCTCCCACAGGTCCCAGGCATTCAAGTCGTGGCAGCTGCAATGCCAAAGTACCAAATCATTTCTTGTAGACAATTACAACTTTAACCCAAATTGCTACATTTCCTGGTAAAGTTCCCTGATGAGAGCAAGCTCGTAGACTTAAGTTAGTTGTTTAGGTTACCCGGAACTCACAAACTGCTCTTTTACAGATAAGAATCAGTTTACCAAACCAGCGGCTCCGCCGCCGGGATACTGTACTTTGATAGATAGAACGGACCAACCCCCGGGGAACTCGAAAGACTCCTGTGATAGGGGCTAAATGCGGGAAAATCAATGTGGGCCGGGCTGCCGAGGTGCAGGCGTCTTAATGACCTACATATAGGCCTACGCATATGTGTATCATGCCGTTTCGTGGATGTTAGTACGATGAATGTTATCAAATTAAAGTAGTATATATGCTGAGATATGCTAGACCTCCTTTGCAATATTCACAGAGGATATGAAAAAGTAGAGAGTGAAGTGCTCAGAATGAGGTAAGACGAGAAATCAATTTATAAGAACACAATTACGATGGGAAAATATTTGACTGAGACAGCAGCAGAGATCACCATATGCCAGGTGATCGCCGACCGAAAGTAAATAAGGAGGTAAATATCCGACTACTGAGTTCTGAATACCAAGCCTGTTGTCAGAGTTGAGCACTTACCCGTAAAAGGCGTATATCCGTTTCAAGCTGGCCATGAGTGCATATGCATCGTCTTCATCGGGCTCCTCTCCCTAAATGGGATGGTTATTTAAAGTTATTTTTGTTTGTTCTTTGTTTTTTATTAATTCTATTAAACAGTTGAGGAACATTTTCAGATGTTTTAGTATGATAAGAACCCTTTTTAATTAATATTCAAAAATGCAAATCCTTCCTGTGTGACTTTCAGCTTAACGCTAGTATTATGCTTTAAAATAGTCTTTTTTTATACGTCTAGGCAAAATAAGAGTCAAATGAGTAACTTTAATACATGTCTTTTTTCTGTTTTCTTGAGAAAAAACCCTGCTGTGTAAGTAAGCTTCAAAAGTCCGGAAAAGTAATTGATGGAATTCTGTTGACATATTTTGACTAGTAGTTTTATATTTGTTCGGTGATTTCAATATTGAAATAGCAATCGTAAGGAACCGAGACTGGCACATGTGATGCTTTTAACACATTTTGGTACACCAGCTATGACACGTAGACATACCTCTGTGAAGAAATCTTGGAATGCTTCCTTGTATTTCTCTGCCAGGCGGTCAATGAGCGTCGACTTGGCCACGTTACACTTCCCGGAGATCGTGTAGTCCTCACTACAAAAGTTCTCCATAACCTTCGCGCAATTCTCCAGTACTTCTGAGTCGGTATGCTTATCTACGATATCATCTATGTGTCGTAGCAACGCATCAAGATGCTGTCAATGAGAATCAAAGAAGTCTGAGATATTCCTTCAATTTTTACTTATTTTGCTTGCAATTTCTTAGCCAAAAGAAATCATATTACCGTATTCAACGTAATAAGCGCGCTGGGCGCTTTTAAAATTATTTTCTATGATGTTTTAGTACTTAAAGAGTTTAATTGTCTCTAAAATCCTGAAATCTGAGCCCTTGTTCTAGTCTAAAAATGCCTCAAAAAGGTGTGTGTGTGGGGGGGGGGGGCGTATTATGTCGAATATGGTAGTCGCTACCTTTATCAACCATACACTGCAGCTGTCTACTTTGACTTCGCCTAATATATAGACAACGCCCATTGATACCGTCTGCTGTATTTCACGAGTGGGGGCTGGGGCAGTATCCCACGAAGCCGCAGGCTGAGTGGGATGCGCCCCAGCCCCCACGAGTGAAATACATCAGAGCGGTATCAATGTAGTTGGCATTTGCGTTTATTTTTTATTTTAAGCCCTTTAATGAAGGAAAAACAGCTTTTTCTTAAGCCATTGAATACGGCCACATTGTATTCAATGGGGGGCATTGAATACGGCCACATTGTATTCAATGGGGGGCATTGAATACGGCCCTTCTAGTACTTAAGCATAGTAAAGCTTGTATTTCCAAAAAATAAAAATAAATCCTTTCGCATCACATGGGTTAAGTTACACAGAAGTGGGAGTTTACCACTTTCCAGCCCTACCTTTTCTTGTCTTGATGTCGTGTAGATCTCCAAGTCAAAGTACTGCGGGATCTGAAGAAGGTTAGCCACTTTTTCTGCATCAACATTATACTGAAACAAAGAGACATCACCATTACAATTCGCTCCAGTTTTCTTCACACAGTTTATACAACTTCGAAGGTTTCCAATGCTTTACAACATTCCAATAGTTATTCATATATGTATATATGTTGTTTATTTGGAGGGAGAGCTGAGAAGGAAGAGTTGAGAGAGGAGAGCTGAGAGGGAAGGGACCAGAGAGGGCAGAGATGGGAGGGGAGAGATCGAGAGGGGAGAGTTAAAAGGGAAGAATTAAGATGGAAGAGCTGATGTGTGTGCCTAAAGGGGTGAATCCACTGAGGTAAATCCGTCGGATCGGGCAAGATTCGTCCATAGGTTTAACAGTGTGAGGTCCATCCGATCCGACGGATTTTGCCTCAGTGGATTCACGCTTTATGATAACATGTATTTTACAGCACCAAATGGGAAAGCCACGGGACCTTTATCAATTTGAAGGATGGAATGTCTTTAATTACCTTTGCAAGTAGTTGAGGTAAAGCGACGATGAAGTGTTCCGTGAGTTTAGTCTTGTCTTCCTGCACCAGTTTGGCTTCTTTTGTTGTCAGCTGCAAGAACAAAGCGGAAAGCATTTATAGCAAAAAAATGCTTGGGCTTTTTAAAATTTTGATGATGATAGACAAAATAGCAATTCGTAAATGTCTGACATCTCACGTTACGGGTCGGTCCGCTTCCTATGAAGTACTGCCCGGTCCTACTGCCAACCTACTTCACACAACACACCCTGAGTTCTCACCTTACGGGTAGGTCCGCGTCCTACGGGGTACTCCCCGGTCGCAGCCTGCTTCACACAACACACCATGAGCTCTATGAGGCTTGTCTCCTGCCGGTCGTCCATTGCTGCAAAAAGAGAAAGATTGAACGTGTGATTAACATCACAGATGACTCAGGGTAAGGGTGATAAAGTGATCTGAATCCGTAAATATTATTTCAGGAACAATGAATTATTTGTCAGCAGGAGAGCAGGAATGTATTCCTGGGTCAAAACTACCCTCAAATCATGTGTCACACTAGTATGTGATCATATTTCAGCTGAGCAGGTGGGTATGGGCGAGCTAATGGGTGTGGGTGAGCCGGTGGGTGTGGGCGAGCCGGTGAGTGTGGGCGAGCAAGTGCGTCTGGGCAAGCAGGTGGCTGTCGGCGTCAGCGCCTGATGGCGCGGAACCGCCGTTTTAAGTCTCGGCCAAAAAGCGAGTTGATCAGAGCGTCATCAGCCACACCATGTCCGGTTCTGTTTCGCTGTGTCGGCCGGCCACAGGGTGGCGTGTGTAACAGATGATTAGCTCCCCCCAGACAATTACCTCTGCCAAAATATCTAGCAGAGGGGGGGGGGGGGGGATACTCACATTTCCATACAGTCTTTGTAACGATATGTGCATTGTCAGTGCAAAGTGAATCAGGGTTATCACTGTTACACAAATAATGGCAAGTAACCTCCCCTGTAAATTACCTCTAGTACTTAAGTGTTTGATAGATGTCTGAAAAAAAGCGTCTCACCTTCCCCCTCCCATAGAGATAGCATTCTTTGTCACGAAATATCCAAATTTGGGGTTGTTGGTTATCTTCGCGCTCCCATAGAGCTCTATGCTGAAGCAAATTACCACCAATTACAGCCTAGTATTATTTTTCGTTTTTTGGGGGGGGTTGTAGTAGGAATTTGTGAAAAACAAATACACCATTAGATAGATATTGTGGAAAGTGATTTATTGAGACCATGCAAGATGCAAAGAGTGAAATATTGACCTAATGGGAGCAATCTCATTTTTTCAAGGAAAAGAGGTGCCCAGAATTGTCTCACTTGACTCAGGGGGGACCCTGAGTCAATAAAATAAAAAGTTTAACAAAAGATTTATTTCTTCCGCACAGATTTAACACCTCCAAAACAGGTATATTGAAGCTCAGAAAATGATAAATCATTCTTGCCGGAAGTTATATTACAATAAAGGAATTACTCACGCTCCTCGCCGCGGCCTGGCTCCTCCAGCAGTAGATCGGTCATACACTCCCAGTCTTTAAGCATGTCGTTAATCTCCCACAAACTGTCCACTAAGTAAGCACCGTGCTCGTGCAGCTGCAAGAGATAATGTGCTTCTTGTTTAACTTATCTCTTCTTTAATTGCATATTTTAAGATGATTTTTTTTTCTTATATTGCTGATTTCCTCATCTGTTTTTATTTTTTTAACAAACCAGTGTTTCAAAAAAAAGTTTTGATTTCCTCAAACTGGGCGCTCAAGTGAAATGCAAGATGCAGGTTAAGCACAAGACTATATATACCGTATTCGACGTAATAAGCGCCCTCCCCCTAATAAGCGCCCCCTCCCCTTTTAGGGGCATTTTCAGACTAGAACCAAGGCTCACATTTTCTAATTTTGGAGACAAATAAACTCCTAAGTACTTAAAACACCATAAAATAATTTTATAAGCGCCCAGGGCGCTTATTAAGTCGAATACGGTACATGTGTAATGAATGGTATCACTCACTTCACTCTCGATGAAGAACTGGACAAGATCGCGGATGAGAGGTGTGTTCTCACTCCGCTTCTTGCCCTTCTTTGTCTTCAGGTTCTTGATGGCCTCATCCACCTCCCGTGAGAAGAGCTTGGTGTTGAGGAACTCTCCGGCCGCCTGTGCCACCGCCCGGTGAGACGAGTACACCAACTCATACACGTTCTCACAGTCCTTGTCCATCAGCACTGCGTCACCAAATCTGAGGGTTTTCACAAAACTTATGTTTTTATATACTATATTTTGATAGATAACATCAAGTCAATCAATGAATTTTTTTTGTGGTTATATTAGGAGAATTACCTTTTTTTCAAATGTAAAATGTCTGATCTTTCTTTTATAAAGATTGATTGTGTGATATACATCACATGTGACCCAGGGCTATAGCCATTAAGAAACAAGTCCCAATACCCAAGTCCCAATACCCAAGTCCCAGTACCCAAGTCCCAATACCCAAGTCCCATTACCCAAGTCCCAATACCCAAGTCCCAATACCCAAGTCCCAATACCCAAGTCCCAGTACCCAAGTCCCAATACCCAAGTCCCAGTACCCAAGTCCCAATACCCAAGTCCCAATACCCAAGTCCCAATACCCAAGTCCTAATACCCAAGTCCCAGTACCCAACCCCCAGTGCTCGGGAAGACACAGGTCCTGTAGGAATAAAAATTGGCACAACCACGGACCCTACACCCAGACCCACGGACCCTACATCAACACTCATGGACCCTACATCAACACACATGGACCCTACACCAACAAACACACACCCTACAGGGGTAGCCACTAACGCTGGCCTGGGAGCCAATGGCCCATAGTATCGGATCCAGGCCCGTAGTTTTCTGGATATTTACATAGCTACGGGCCACATCTCTGTGCACCCAAGTAAGCCTTTCTTTAGAGTGTAAACTGTACCAAAATCGTCTCATAAAAACGTCTCACCTCCTCTTAACCATTGCAGGTATAGGAAGTCTGTGTGAACGTGACTCTTTTAAAGTCAGGATTCAAGGTCACTGGCCTATCTTCAGCATTAGTTCACACAGACTTGATTTTAGGGGTATTTTTGACTTTTTTTCAAGAGCATTTTTCTGCTACAATTTTTTTTTTCTACAAACTGAGAAAAAGAGGGAGGTACAGTTTGTTTCAATCTATATGCATGTCTTTATTTTGATCTGATAAATGAAAAAACAAATGCAGGGGAACAGTTCAAAGTCAGCTGACCAAACTCCTTTTTTTGCTGGAAAACCGTCTCACAGAGACCCAGGTTACCCTGGGTCAATAAATAGTTGTTTCTGAACATCCAATATGAATATTACCTCAAAACACTGGTGACAAGTTTGACGCCTTGTACAGCCACTTCGTATTCTTTGTCCAGTGTCATCTCGACTATACGGTCCTACACGAAGCAGAAACATGTCACATTAAAAACATGAAACAAATATGTAAATTAACCAATTCTTATACAAAAAATGTACTCAGCCATCAAACTTGCATAAAATGGCTTTAACTTGTGTACACAGTCACTGATACATCTTTGGAATAACCCTTCTCTTCGCTTGGATGTTCTCTATTGATCTTTTAATTACGTGAAATGAATATGATTTAGATAACTATACAAACCTTGAATCTGTTGGTGAAGAGTTCCAGTTTTGGGGCCAGTTCTTCTGTTTGGTACAGCGGGATGAGGCACTTAAGGCAGCCCAGCCGAACGTCGCCCATCTGGGTCAAATTAGCACAGGCCATTTACAATTTACATTATCACGGACGAAGGGACATCAGTATTAGGGAGTGGTCATTTCTTAACAACGGGGGGGGGGGGGAATGGTCGGTTGATTTTTACATTATCACGGACGAAGGGACATCAGTATTAGGGAGTGGTCATTTCTTAACAACGGGGGGGGGGCGGGGGGGGGGGGGGGATGGTCGGTTGATTTTCGCGCGAGCGGGTCAACAATTTTTTTGCCCCCCCCCCCCCAGGCGAGGGGTCTAATTTTTTTTGGTTCCCCCCCCCCCCCCCCCCAGGCAAGTTGAAATTCAGCGCAGCCGACCCCTTTGAGCTATAGTAACACACAGGCATTTTCATTAAAAAGGGGTGCAATTTTTTTGGTCCCCCCCTCAAGAGGGGTCCCCCCCCCCCCCCGTTGTTAAAAAATGACCACTCCCTTAAAACATTAAAGTATGTTGGATACTAACTAGTTGACCTATCTGTTACTAACAAATGGTATTTCCTTTCCGTGGGAATATTAGATTCCTTTCTCTAAGATAGTATACTTACCCTATCGTAAAGTGTCCAGCCCACGTATTTGAGGTAACTGTCATCAAGGAACATGCTCGGGTAGCGTTTCATCCACAACCCTATCTCCGTCATACAGATAGAGCGGATCTCCGGCTGTGTGTCTCTGCAATGTCCGAAACATTCAAAGTTAGTATTCCTATAAGGCTATATTCATGATTGATGAACTGACATCACATGATTGAAACGGGGCTAGATCTCCATTCGTTCTATATACTAATGAACTCAATGTGTTCCCTGCTATAAATCAATCTAGTTATGGGCAAAATGCTTGTTTACGTACATTAGCACACTGTTAGAATATACTTAAAATCCTTCACAATGTTTTTTCGGTACTCACTACTCTGAAAAATACATTATGTCATTACACTAGACAGAGGTGTCCCGACAGGACAATTGTAAATAGGGTTCTCTCAATATTCACCTGTAGCGATGGACGAACACACCCTTGAAGATGTATGTCAACATGTTCCTGATTTCTTCCTGGTTTTCTTCAATCTGAAATGCAAATTATGTTTAATCAGCTACGAAATATTTCTTGAAACAGCTTAATGTAATGTCTGTCTCCTAAATAAATGAATACACCGCACTTTTACTCCGCATTTTTTTTCTATATTTTGGTAAATTTTTCCTTTGTCTCTCAATGTGTACTGAATAGGCCTCACCTCTTGTCTCTTTGCCATCAGCATCTCGAGTCGCTCTGAGGCCTGCTTGTTGCGGTTCTTCTGTCGCTCTGCTTCGTACTGTCTCTGGGTGTGGTCCAGGTTGATGCTCAGGTTTAACGCCACGTCCACGAGCGCCGTCATCAGTTTCATTGCTACACAAACAAGAAAGGAATCCCGATTTATGACATACCGGTAATTAATCCTCTGAATTTGGCATTATGGTAATGGCAATACTTTAAGTCGACGCTTGAATATGCCATCACAACTGAGAGGAAGTACTGATATTAGCTTCATGGCGTTTCTTACAAGATCAGACCAAGATACGATTAGCAGATACAGAAAACTGTCTTTTATGCACATTGGTGAGATGATGTACAGAAATAACTGATGCGCCTTACCTGCGAGTGTGCTGGTGTGTCTGAAGGCGCGGACCTGTGAGTCGGTGAGCCCGGTGAGTAGGGAGATGATGTTGTCCATCATGTACTGGTCGTAGATGATGCTGTACTGACACTGCCGCACTAGCACCATGATGAACTCGCACAGGTTCTGTTTGAACTTCTTCCACATGGGGCCCGGCAGGATCAGCGGGTAATCGCCGCTCTCCTGTTTAATGTACATGTAGGTGTATCAGTGATAAGGTACAGGATCAGCGCTCTCCTGGTAGATATAAATGTACATAAGAGACACATAAACCTCAATGTACCAATGGATTCTGTAAATGTAATAATTTCATGGGTCCCATAATTGCCTGTCCCTGTAAAATATCCCGAAACAAATCGGAAAAACCGTGCACCAAGAGAGGGCAGGACAGTACATAAGAAGCGTTAATTTCAAACATTCAGGGGTGGACTACTGTAGAGTAGCTCTGACCTCATCGAACTCCTCTGTCATCCGCCTGATGATATCGGCATGCTCCATGTTGGCGTACATCTGGGGCGTGATGCGACCCTTGCAGCCCGAGCTGTGGATGAAGAACTGGATCAGGTCCAGCAGCGCTGAGTCACGGTCTCCTTTGTATGCCTCGATCCAGTCATCCACCACAGACTGAAAACACAAACTACAAATAACGGTGTGTTTGTGACTCTACTAAATCTAGTCGTCTATACCGCACTGAATACACAGAAACATAATAACAAGCTCCTGTTATCTTGGCATTTGAGGTTAAAGAAGTCTAACATGTATAAGAGTGTGTCAACAAAATTAACCATACCGTATTCAACGTAATAAGCGCCCTCCCCCTAATAAGCGCCCCCTCCCCTTTTTGGAGCATTTTCCGACTAGAACAAAGCCTCACAATTCCCAATTTTTAAGACAATTAAACTCTTAGGTATTTAAATTCCCTAAAAATTATTTTATAAGCGCCCAGGGCGCTTATTACGTCGAATACGGTATTTCCAATTGCTTCTCTATGATTTTAGACACTGCCCATATGGAGCTATGTCTGTGGATGCTTACCGTCAATGCTGTCTTGCCAGATTTGACGATTTCAAATAGTGTTCCTTCAGTTGAGTTCTCTTCTACAACTTGTGCCGGGGCTCTCTTTCCTCGGCCAGCTGGAGTTTTCCGTTTCTTTGCCTGTCAAGAAATAACATTGATAATTTTCAGCGACAGCCAAGGTCATGTTCATGGCGAGACATGTGTCAATGGGCCATATGATATGGCCATATCTGAACATGTAATGCTGAATCTGTGCTAAGAAAATGAGCTGCTGTCATAGTATCATTCCGGTGGTACCTTTCTTTACCTGCTGATAGATACTTCAATTGCATGCATTGCTGCACTTCTAGACCCCGCCAGAGGCTTTAGTTCATGTGTTTTGACATCAAGTTGACTTACAGATGGTGCCTCGTCCCCGTCTAACACTGGAGCTGCTGCCTCACTGCGAGCTCCTCTCCCCCGTCCACGGCCCCGGCCACGACCGCGTCCACGCCCCCGGCCTGTCGTGGGGGTCGGGGTGGTGACGGGACTGGGCTCCTCGTAATCACTGCCTCCATCAGAATCATGCTCCGGTCTGGAGGGGGAAAGGTGTTTGATTTGGAAATTTTCTTGGACGCTAATACATATTGGTAAAACATTAACATTGGCCAAATAAACCATTATTTAGTCATTTCTACAAGGGAGCAAAAAATGGGAAACTCTTGAAATTTCACAAAAGCGTTTGCAAGTTTGGTACTAGGTAGGGTTACAGATGGACAGAGCACTTACATGGCCATCTCCGGAGGCTGTTCCATTTCCATTTGTTCCGTCGCCATTATGGCCTTGCCGCGCTTAGGTCGGCCTAACCCTGGCATCTTTATAACGAGAAGAAAAGTAAAGCTTAGATTTCTACTTCTAAAACAGACATACTGAAGTACAAGGATGCGAGTAGAAAGGGTACCCGAGTGGTCTATTCTGTCAAATATTAGTGGCTGCCTCTGGCGGAGTGCAATGTTTTTGAACTCTTGGTAACATACTTTTATCTGAAGACTAAATGAAATTGATTGGACAATGTGTACAATTACAGTTATAACTTGAAGGTCTATATACATGCTTTGGTTAGACAATCATATCAAAGCAAGTTAAATATGTATATCTTGCTTTCCGTGCTCCTTATATTTGGGTCATAGCATGCAGCTAAAATTCTCCGTCTGGTTACGTTATGGCTTATTTTAGGTACAGCATCTCCTTGCAGCACTTAATTGAACCCGCTCGTTACAATCAAAACCTTTCTCCAATGTACAATCCGCCAAAACATAGAGGTGCTACCGCATATAGTTTGCATCAAAGTTTTGTAATTTACATTGTCGACATACATTTACAAATAGGAAAACTGAAGGGGCTCAGACATTCTATCAAACCAGAGTGCTGTACGTATGCTACTCTCTGATATACCGTATTCGACCTAATCACCGTACTAGCTGTGCCCTACTATAATTTTTAACTGCAATTTGTATTAGTATAAATGACAAAACATTTACCTTTTTGGTGTGATACATGTACTAAGCACTTTCATTTCAGATTCATCGTTTAAAAGTGAGGTCCAAACTATTCACTGTGAGTACTGGTAATTGGATCGAATACAGTATTGAGAATACATGTAGTAGAAATAAATGAATAGAATATGTACTTTACAAGAAAAAAAAGTATATTACATAAATCAATGCACTAAGTAATGGAAAGAATTAAGAAATTAAAGTAAATGTTGATAACAAATATCGAAAGAATAGATTTACTAAACACATGAATATCCACAACAAAGTTACAAAATTGTACCACAAACCATACCTTTATAACCAATTGAAAGTTGACGTTTGTGTTAAAGAATTAGATCTGATACCATCAATAGATGTGAATGTAGCTAAGATCCCAGGACCTAACACCTTATTATTGGTGAATCATGAAAATTAAAGCTGCCAAGCTAGCGCGGAAACTCACCACATTCAAACGACACTCATTTGTATAAAATTGATTCATCATCAATATTTTGAACCGATAACTGTTAAAGTCGGTTTTTAATTTAGTCAGGGAGGATGAAAATTACGATTACCAGTTTAAGACTTTAGAATGCATGATGGCTGATGAGCTGATAACATAAATATACCGCGTAGATTTGTTATTATTGACCAATAGCGTTTTAAATTACGATTACCAGTTTAAGACTTTAGAATGCATGATGGCTGATGAGCTGATAACATAAATATACCGCGTAGATTTGTTATTATTGACCAATAGCGTTTTAATATGTGAAATGGCGTTTAACTACGTTTGATATATATTTATATAATCTAAATTCAGACATGAATGTCCTCTGGAGTAAAGAGTCGGATGGGGGAAGGCCAGTCCAGTGTAAATGGGGGTTGGGGTCATTATCAATTAGATCTTACATTCACAACACGCTCACAACATTCATACAGCTAACAAAGCATGCGGCTAGAGTGCTCATCAAAGGAACTACAACTTACCAAAAATCACACATTATCCATGAGTGCAAATCCATGTCAGAAAATACCAAGAGAAGGAGTTCCTCATTTAGTTGTCTATTCATTCTTTATGTCAGATTAAAATCTTAGTTTTCTACAATTATCCCACATTACGATTATCCCATCGCATGCATGATGGAATGTTCACGTATCACATTGGCTTCTACATTATGCCTCTTCATAGATGCAGATCCTAACGATTTGAACAAATGAAGTAGGGGTTTATTACACTGTAGCCAGCCCATTTAATTCTTACTACTGTAAGAGGGTTGGGGAGGGGTTACATGTATAGTTTCTGGCCAAACCTCGCCCTGCACCTATCCTACCACTACCAGTTGGATAGCCTGAGAGCAGGCTGCCATTCTATCCCAATACACACGTTTTCATTACTTAATTAATTCTTTCAAGTATTCTTACTGTCAGCAATGGCCGACCGGACGTGGGGGGCGCCACTAGCGCGAGCGCGAGTAGCCCGGATCTTGCTGCAAACACAGCAGCCAGGAGCTTTTTTTTCCCATACTGAAGCATAGAAACTGACACCCTGTTGGTAGCCTAGATGCCCACCCCCTTCAAGGGTCTAATTTTTTTTGGTCTCCCCCCAAATCCACCAACCCCCCCCCCCTCCCGTTGTTAAAAAATTACCACTCCCTAAATCTAGGCCCAGAATCAGCTAGATTGAGTATCGTCTGTATACGAAGGGATTTATAAGTTTTGCGGGCCTAAGTTTTGCGGGCACTGGCTCTAGTCTATATTACCATGACAACATGTTACGTCAGATAGACATCAAAATGGCGGCTGCTACTTTTTGTACCTGATACCAAGTTGGAATGAGGCCCATACTAATTATATAAGGCCATAATCACATCTAAATTAGTGCAGGCCGCATAGAGGTTGTTGGATTGCTTCAAACCATACAGCGACAGTACCAAGGTACGCTGTAAGGTTGGACTGGAGGCCATTTGCAAATTATCTGATAAAAACTAATCCGCTAGATGGAAGCATTGGTACTATTTAGGTGTCGCCCCCTTGTGTATGCCACAGCATAGCCAATATGATTGGAGGAGAATGATCACGTGGTGAGACTGTCATGGCGGCACAACTCAAACTTTGGCAAGGAGAGGGCTAGGCCATATTTTAATTCTCAATATTTCTTAATCTGCAATGCAAGTAAGCCTGCAAATCGTCACCAGGCCCTAGAATAATATATAAGGTATTTGATAATACAATTATCTAAGCAAATAAGTGTTATTTGTAGCTGCTATTAAGGTGCGACAGCAGAGAGTCGCAAATGGCGTTTTTCGGCCCCAAAAATCTAAGAGTTAGCCTATGAGCCCCTGTCCAACCATACTGCGTACCTTGGTACTGTCGCTGTATGGTTTGAAGCAATCCAACAACATAGAGGAGACTCAGATCTTTCTAAATCTGTGTCAGGATCGAGAGGCTTAGTACTAGTAGGGGTACGAGAGTGGCTAAGAATCAGCCCCCCTAACTATTTGTATAAATTTGCTTAAACTATGAAGGGGGTTCTTTTTTAGAACAAATACCCCTAGACCTAGTTGTCCACTGAACATCTTAGGCTTAGGGGCATTGTGTTTTAAGTCGGGATAGTCTGTTGTTACTAGAAGATCTATTAAAAAAATTGTCCAGCCTCCAGCCTGGAAAGTGGAGTCCAGACTCCAGGACCAGGTGAGCCTGTGAGACTGACCAGGAGATTAGGCCATGAGAACTGAGGTTTGAGTTTAGTCTCCACCGCCCGCATGCCTTTGAAGGGGCCGCATGAAAAGTTCATTATTAATGTAAATTTTCATTATTGTTAAAATTTGACAAAAATCTGATATTTTGGCCAATTTTAGGGTTGAAATATATTTGCTGCAACCCCCAGATACCATCATTTTAGACAGGTTCATAATAATGAAAGATGAATAATGAAAAAAGGCCGCATCCATAATATTTTATTTCCAAAATGTGTCGGACAGTAAACTCATTTGTAAGTTCCCTAATAAAGACTTTAATTCTAGATTACCTGATTCGTTCTGAGGATAAGTGGCCATAAGTCAAGTATTGTTTTGTACATAGCCTTGCCCTTGATAATACTATGATAAAAACTACGCCAAAGTCAGAGCATAGATCACAAAATACAGGATAGGTTGTGCCAGTTTACATTTGCTGTACCAGAGCACTGACTGGGCGCCGCCATTTTTGGTTTGTAAACAAGCTCCAAACTCGGCTAGATGATCGTACATTTCTACTGCATCTACTGGCAGCAATAGCACTATAATGAAATATTTGCACTTGGTATAACCTTCAAGATATATCTGACGGTATTAAGTTGGTTTCTTACCTTTAGATTGGATGAAAATTTAAGAAAATTGACGAAAAAATGCCACTTCACGCAATCAAAACAACCATTTGGCGCGTTCACCGCATCTACAGCCTCGCTTTCGATCAGATTTTGCCCCGATAAAGATACCAGATGGCGCCACGAACTTTTTTCCCTGCAATTTTCTCAGATATTAAACATATTGTCAATGCATCATCTATATATTGTCTCTAGAAAGAAACAAAATATCTGATTTGACATGATGTCAATGTTTGGAGGACCGAAGCAGCGAAGAAATAGTAATATTTCAAGGTTTTAGTGTAGGCCTATAGTTGTGCCCTTACCACTGCAGGTGGCGGCACCAGTTAAAAATTACGAAAGGTCGGCAGGGGTCAACTTTGCTCCAAAGTTTACGTGTTTTGGCATGATTTTGGGACATCTTATCGATTTGCAATACAGTGATGCCCTCGATCAAAGGTTAAGGAGACCATCGGGTCCATTCTGATTTCAATCAAACAGTTCTAGTGTCATTGTCGAGGGAAGTAATGTGGCGATCCATTAGGAGCATGGCCGCCGACAGCGCAGGCCGGCGAGTCCGTCATCTCCTCGGGTCGCTCAGCGGCCGCGGCCCGGTGAGGCCAGTGGTCCTTCGCTTATGTTCTTCAAAAGCAGGTGGGTCAATAAATAGGACAAGAGTAGTGATGTAACTCTGTAGATTATAGCAATTTGTACTCGCTGCCTAAAATAAAGTTATAAATGCATTGTTGGATCCCCCCCCCCCCCGAATACTAGTACCCGGTACCTTAGGGTGCGTGGACACTTAAGTTAGGGCGCAGACACTTAGGGTAGGGAGTTCAAAATAGCGCTGCCGCTGCCGCTGCAGTCTTCCCGTTTCTGTGATCCAATATACGCCCTTCCTAATAGCACCCCCACTGGTGCATTGCATAAAAATAGCCCCCCTGACCTCATTTCTTGAGCTATGAAAAACAAAAACCCCTCATTTTAATCACAATATCATGGTAGTCAACATGAATGGAGCCATTAATAGAGAAAGGTAAGAGTTTCTGTTTTCTGTGGCCTACAATATTATGGTGACATTCTCCATGTCAAAATGTAATAAATAAATATGACTTGTTAAAACTTGTTGCCAGGGGGATATTGGTAATTGTGTTCTTGAAGACATATGTGAAATTCAGATGTGTGTGTCACTGCCCAATGCTGTCCCTAGCCATTTTAAGTTGACCTGTTCAGTCTGAGTTAGAATGGTGCATAGGGCCAGTGCTACAGTACCCCCAGCTGCTGTGTAGGTGCCCCTCTCCTGCCTACATCACAGAAATGGGAAATATGTTCAGATGCATTCACTATGGTATATATGGATCTAGGTATGATAGAAACTTGATCTTTACAGATCTGAAAAGCTCTCATAGGGATCTATACTAATGGAACCAATATGTATTCTCTAACTCATTTTTCAAAATTTATCAAACTCTCTACTTAGGGTGCATGAAAATGGACACCTAGGGTGCAGGGACACTTAGGGTGCAAAGGGCAGGACACTTAGGGTGCAAAACAATGGACATGTAGGGTGCAGAGCCACATAGGGTGCAAATCACAAGACACTTAGGGTGCAAGTATTTTGTCATAAAGGCATTATCTATTTATCCATATAAAAATCATATATTGTACAAAGGTTTAGTTATTGTAACTTTCCATGGCTTAATGGAGGTACCGTAAAACCTCGCGTATAAGCCTAACTCGCGTATAAGCCGCACCCGAGTTTGTGCCGATGCTATAAGCCCGCACCAGAGATCTGAGTATGGTGACATTTAGTGCTGTACCATAGCAACAAAAACTCGCGTATAAGCCGCACCCTGAGGGGGCGGGAGGGGCAGGGTGAATAGCTATGGTTCTAGTGAAAACATAACGGAAATCAATAATTACGGTTGCTTTAAATAACTGTAAAAATGTGTGTCTTATGTTAAGTACATGTAGCACTGACCTACATAGCTAAAGTTACTTGACTCAAGCAGACTGATGTGTTTTTCTCCTTTTTTTAATGTGTATTTTTTAAAGATATTATATCTCCATTCACTATCCCTAATCTATATTTTTGTCAGATTTCTGTCCCCATGTCCGGGACTCAAGCAGACTGATGTGTTTTTCTCCTTTTTTTAATGTGTATTTTTTAAAGATATATCTCCATTCACTATCCCTAATCTATATTTTTGTCAGATTTCTGTCCCCATTTTTAAAATGGTGGTTATGTTATTTTCAATTCTGACCAATTTATCCGAAATAATGATCAATTAAACATTAGTTTTCCCAAATTATAGTCCACAATACTTACAATTTGCACCCCAAGTTTTGATAAATTTCCCCCACAATTTACCAATTTTCCATTGCTTAAAGCATCTAAATACTTTGCACCCTATGTGTCCTATAATTTGCACCCTAAATGTCTCTGCACCCTAAGTGTCCTGTGTTTGCACCCTATGTGTCTCGCACCCTACATGTCCATTTTTATGCACCCTAAGTGTCTGCACCCTAAGTGTTCACGCACCCTAAATGTCTGCACCCTAAGTGTCCTTGCACCCTAAGTTACCAGTTCATAATTTGAATTTCAAAAATGACCATAAAATGACCTTAACATTACCCCCAAGAAGTGCAGCCTAGTACCAGGTCTGCCGGGATGGTGCCGCGGCCTGTGGAGGGTATGTGGTGGGGGGGGGGGGGGGAGAAAGCTGAGTGGGTAGTGTCAATGCCTCCTGCACACACATACCAAGCCTCACGGGGGGGGGGGGGGGTTAGCATAATGGACATTTGCGGGACATTTTCACAGCTTTCTCTAGGTGGGTCAGTGAGAAACAACCAAGCCCCCCCTCCCCCTTTAAACGAAAGCAATACTGGGGCTAGACTAGCGCTAGTCACCCCCGCCCCGGATAAAGCTGACAAATCAAGAGATGGTAGCGGCCACATGCATGCTCCTAAGGGGTGCTAGTCTCCCAAAGTTAGGGGTGCGGCTAATACGCGAGTTTCTTCCAGGACTCATTCAGAAGCCCTCTGCGGCTTATAGTATCGGCCCAAAGTCGGGGGGCGGCTTATACGCGAGGTTTTACGGTAGTCAATTTTGGCAGGTGATTTTACCTGGGAACGGATTGTTTAGTAAAGATTGGTGAATGATAAAAGGAAAAATCTGATGTATTCAAATTGATATATGACATTTTAATTGTTCAGGTTGCCAAATTCCATGAATTTTATGCATTTTGCAGTGAATTTTGTGAAAATTCTGCCTTTATATGTGTTTATGAAATTAAAGAATAGGATGATGTCCTCAAACCTTAATATCACTTTCGAATAGTCTTTGACCCTCTCAAAGGTGTCAATAACATCAATTTTTATTGTATTATATGTATATGTACAGATTTTGCATCGAACATGCAGTCTAAGATGACCAAAAATGGCTGCTCAGGTGGCCAAAATAGCCCCATTTTGGGGGCTATTTTGGCCACCGTTGTTTCACCTAAAAAAAAGGTACTAGGACACTGACCAAATTCGGTATTTCTTCATAAAAGAATATATTGCCAGGATTTGTTCTTACAGAAAAAGCTTGATTAAGGTGGGTCGCTACCCCTGGGTCAAAGTCACTGAAAGTTAACAGAATCTCGCAAATTTTTCTTTACAGGCAGTTCAAATTATATAGAATCGGAAAATGCGAAGAAAAATAGGGGGTCCTGAACTACTTTTTTACATATAGAATTTTGAAAAATTAAAGTATTTTAAATTTTTTCTGAAAATGAGAAAAAATGTGAAAACTTCCAAGATTTTTTTTTATATCAACCATTATGCGCAGAAATGTAAAACATCACATGTGAAACGCCTATATGTTCTCCTTTACTGCAAAAATAATTTTACAATTTTACGCCATGGCATTTTGGGTAAAAGTATGGGTTTTCAGGAAAGAATACAAAGAAATCATCATTATTTGTAGCCTTATTGGCTAAAAATAGTATTCAGTATGAACAGAATATTTTAAAACTCTCTCAGAAAATAGCTCAGATTATTTGCTAACATATAGAAGTAATTTTGATAGGGGGTCCCGGGCACATTTCTAGGGTTTTGGACCTTTGAAAATGAAAAATAATGCCAAAAAATTACTAGATTAATTATATATGGCACCGCATGATGGGTAAAATGGTAAAAATCTATATCTAAAATTGTCCTGATTTATACCCTTGATTATTTCGAGCAATATCATAGCATCTATAGTGTTCTAAATATTAAATATCTGCAATTTACTAGCACTTTTTTAAAAATTAGAAATATTATCAGTTACCATTAAATCAAATATTCAAAGTGTTACAAAATGCACAATTTTGCTTGAAATAATCTAAATTTTTAACACAGTTTAGGGAAGTTATATATGTATCTGGCTATGCAATATTGGCCCATTCTGATAGATTTTAGAATTTGAATAAATCAAAGGGTAGCGACCCACCTTAATTGGAAAAAATCAAGAATTAAAAGAAGGGCACATTAAAAACCACAAAAAACTGGCCAAAATAGCCCCCTTTTACGGTACTTTTTCAAGTTTGCTCATTTCAATTCAATTCAATTGTTGCAAAGCCATCTCATGCCATGAACATGTCGTTTGGATGCCTAGGTTGAAAGCTCAATTAGTAAGAGGACTAGTGTACACCAGTAGTCACTAGATACATAGAATGGCACCATTCCTAGTCAGATCTATAATACCCGGTACCGTAATGAGGTGTTGAGAACAAATATGTTCATGGTATAGCTGGCATGCGTAGCTTCAATGGGTGACTATATATGTATATATATTACAAGTCAAGCTTTTTTGTGTTACATGTAACAGTGAACTATAAATAAAGCTAACATGGCACAAGAAAAGGCCGCCATGTTGATGTAGGTGCGCTGCAGTCACACAGGAAGCAGAGACACTGCCATCTTTAGGTGGGGCATTTTGACACTGACAGGACTATGACTCAAGATTGAAGTAAAGGATAAGTGGAGTATTTCACTTTGATATGTTGGCCCAGTGCCACATTAAAGGGATAGGTGCTCAGAGGTGCCACTTTGTGGTGAAGGCAAGCTCTGAGGTGTCACTTTTTGTTTGTTGGTGTAAGTGTGAAGACACATGCAACATGCCCCTCCTTTCAATGGCGGCCATTGTAGCCGGCTGCGTTTTTTTACAGAAACGCATTTTCGGCCACACGAATACAGTCGCCTGTATGGGTGAAGAGGACATATAGCACCATGCCACCCATATTAGCACCTCAGTTCGGATTCGGACTTTTGTTGACTCAGGGTAAATCATCCCTGAGTAATATACGTCTACCAATTTTGCATTTTAAGACAATTTTGAGACATGGGGGAATCGTTGTCTTCAGTTATTATTCGAGATAGACAAACGGGGAAAAAATGAAGAGATAGGCAAGATTGGGGGACACAATTTTCCTTCCAGAATTTTTTTAAAATCTCATTTTTTCTTTGAGATATTCAACTGCGATCTTTAACAATTTTTTTCACTCTTTCGCTACTATGTAAATGTACTAAAAAAACAGCTACCACCCCTGCTGGGCACCCATAGACTCCAAGGCATTAACTTTTTGGGTGGAAGATAGAAATGGAATTTTCAACCATTCTGCTGCTATTTCTCTCTTCTACCCCCAAACCGGGCAAAAACTGGGCATATTATACCGCCAGCACCAGATACGTGGTAGAAAACATGGGGTGTGCAAGCTTTCACAAACAGTGGGTCAATTTGCCTATCACGGTCTGGGGAGGGGGGTGGAGAAATCAGTTTTCATTTCACACAAAGAGTGTCAGGAAATGATACAAGGGGAAGGACAAACCCCCCTCCCCTCCCCCCCCCCCCTCCCACATGAAAAATATAAAAGTCATAATTTTGGGTTTTGGTGAACAGATTTGGTCAACAAGATTTTTTTTTTTTTTAAAGTCTCTAGTACAACCCACACTCGCCAGGTCCATCTTGGACCATTTGTGTTCATCCAATAGGGTCCATAAAGCATACATTATTTTCGTACTGTGCGAGATCTCAACCGTCAACGTGTGCAGAGCAAAATTGTACCACCCATATCTTCGCCGTTTATCGTCCGATTGACTCACTTTTTGGTAGGGACAGAAGGCGGTAATTGCCCGCAGCCTGCAACTGTCGTCCAGACCCACCTGTACACCCACACCCACCTGCTGTCCCACACCCACCTGCTCACCCACACCCACCTGCTGGCCTGAATGTGAATAACATACATGTATGACACATGACTTGAGGGTACTTTTTAACAAGGAATTCATTTCTGATGCCAGAATTGACCAATGAAAGATTATAAGGGAGTACTATATCTAAGTACATAAGTTACATATCCATCTAACCCTGAGTCATCTGTGAGGCCACTCACACACTCAATCTTTTATTTCATAGATTTCTGTTGTCTCTTTTCCATCCTTTTCTTCACCAGCTTATCTTTGAGTTGCAAAGCCTTCAACGTACGTAGGCCTACTAAGAGATTGTTTCTTTTTTTTTCTTTTGTGGCAGGCGTTTGCTGTTGGTTTTATTGCAGGCTCTATTGACTCTTTTCGCCCTGCTGTGCACTGTGCTTTTAAAACTAGCCATGATAATCCTACAAAATTTGGACAAATTTGATAAAACTTTTGGGTCTTGGCTATTAAAGTATCATGGCACTAGGGTGTGATGCCGGCAAAACTGACACAATGTGCAATCCACCAACCCCTATACCTGATGTTTTGATAATGTAGTACACGTACACGGTGCCCTCTATTAAAGTTAGTAAGTCAGTCTAGAGTCGAAGTAGTATAGTCTGGTACTTTCAAAATCTTTTAAAATATTGCTGGTGCCAGCTGCAAAAGTCGATTAAAGAGTTATTTATTGCAGGTGAGGATTTACTATGTAATTATTATATAATGGTAGATACATTACATCCTACTAATATAAAACTTGTGCCTTACAGGTGACACGAGAATTGTGCGTATCGGTGATGTCAGCATGACCATCAAACCTGCCAAGAACCCAGAACTCGTTCCCATCAAATACCGTAAGAGTTTCTACCAGTTGGATTAATATATTTCTATCACCTCTATTAAGGTCAGTCTGTATTTGCTACACTAACAGGCTGATACTGTACAGATCTGCGACTATTCAGGGAAATGATGGATGTGTATGTTCGTATCAATCTCAAAAATGTTGCCGTGTAATAGCCTCGGCTTTATTTTTCATGATATCCACACTCAATATTTAACTTAAAGGGTAAAACGAATAGACAACTGCACAAATTTATCAGGTTGCCCACCTTCAATTATATCAGCCTACCGTTAGCAGGTTATGACACGTGATTGAGGTTGAGATATTTTCTTCTGTACGAAAATGTCTGTAGGCCTATTCATATCCAGGAGCTGTCGCCATTTCATATAATTGTATTATACATACGGATCTATTTTCCTCCCCCACAGTGACAGACGAAGTCCCACAGAGCTTGTTACGGCACCTGAGATGGATCATGCAGAAGGTAGTGTGTGCAATCTGAATATAACGTATCAATAGGTGCCCCCCACCACCACCTCTGTTATGAGGGATCCGCAATTGATGACCACTCTGTAGTACCGGTACCGGTAATGATAAAAGAAAGTTAATCAGTATTTGCGTAACAGAAATACAGTGAAAGCCGCTGTGCCAAAATCTGAGCGAACAAAAAAATGTCTTAAGTTTTTCCTTATTCAACTACCTATAACCTTCATAAGTCATTCCAGTATAAATTGGTGTAAATGCTAATATGTACATGTATATTCCTTTGGTGTAGGACACCCTAGGGCAGGACGTGTTTCTGATTGGACCCCCCGGACCGCTGCGACGCACCCTCGCCATGATGTATCTGGTAAGGACAGATCAAGCCGACAATAGCCTAATTGATATGAATGGTCACACACTTTAAGCTGTTTACTTGTAACACATTGCATGTTCGGGATGCTGTGAGTTCTTTATTGATCCTATAGTCGTAGACATTAAATGGCCAAGAAAACCAAAGGCAAAACAATCGTCTTGTACATCTTCGTGTGGGAAAAGCAAAAATATTATCTTGAAACAATACGTATCTGAGGTGTATCATATCGCAAGCAGTAGGCCTACATGGTAACAAGTATATCCATTAATGTGATGTTCAGGAAATGACAGACAAGGAGGTGGAGTATGTGTCGCTGTCTCGAGACACAACTGAGTCGGACCTGAAGCAACGACGAGAGATCCGCGAGGGCACTGCGTATCACATAGACCAAGTGAGTAGCTCAGTGAGCCTCTCCCCAGGCCTAATACATGTACCTGCTGTGGTCCTGCCTAAAATAGACTACCCCTTGATGTATCATGACACTCTGTACATTAAGCTGTTATGCCAGTGACTTTACCCTAAACCCCCATTTAACATGCATGTCACATATAACTTGCAACCAGACGTTGGGAGATCCCTATAACCCACACAGGTGCTCGGAATAATGTAAACTATAGTCCTGTTCTACATTTATAGAAACTCCCGTCTAACCCGTCCTCTGCGGTTTGATTGTGGTATAACCCGTGAGGGAAAGTATGGCAATATGATTCTTTTTACCTATTCTTTATGTCAAAGTCTACCCATTTCCGCTCGTAGTGCGCAGTTGAGGCAGCCACCTTGGGACGGGTGTTAGTCCTAGAGGGCATCGAGAAGGCAGAACGTAACGTCTTACCCGTCCTCAATAACCTGCTCGAGAACCGAGAGATGCAGCTGGACGATGGCCGCTTCTTAATGGCTGCCACCCGCTATGACAAACTACTACAGGTATGGATCTCATAACTGAGGGAATTCATTTTAATTAATTACATTCAAGAGTTTAATTAATATACATCAGATCCACAATTTACTTTGCTCAAGAAAAAATACTTTTTAGATTTACCAAAACATCTCGCGCACAGACTTCTCTGGTGGTCAAGAATTACATACCACAGTCAGTATCGACTGTAAGGACTTGTCAGCAATATGATAAACCATTATGGGGTGTACGTTGCAGGACCACACCCAGGAGGAGATGGATGCATGGAAGTTGGTGCGTGTCAGCGAGGACTTCCGTGTTATCGCGCTCGGTCTCCCCGTGCCCCGTTACCAAGGCAACCCGCTAGACCCCCCACTCAGGTCGCGCTTCCAGGCCAGAGACATCAACCCATTACCATTTCAGGTAATTATATGCATAATACTTTCGCTTTCAATTATGTGGGCATACATAATATATTCTGCACAAATTCGATGTCACTCGACAACAGTCATTGCTTTGGATTTATTCTTACTATTGAAACTGCTGTTAAGTAAAGGAATTACTATAAAGGAAGTAATACAAAGGATAACATCATACCGGGTAATGTCGTCGTCTATATGAATCTTGCAAGGAGATAATGTAGAAAAACAGCACGTTGATACATTATATTAAGTAAATGAAAATAAGATATGTAACCATCTTATTCTCTCTTAAGAACTAACCTGAATGCAATGTAATGTATGTACTGTAACCTATAATATATATATGCTCTTCTTCTGAAGGACCAACTGGAAGTTCTAAAAGCTGTGGCAGGAGGGGTTCCAGCAGACAAGTGAGTAACAGTAGGTTTTTCAACACAGACGGCTGTTTTGCCAAAGGCAGAATACTAAAATACATTCAGACGTTTTGAGAACATTGATAATGCTCTGAAAAAGGTTATTTTTACAATAACATACTTCCGTCTTTTGAATATTTCAGACTGGCCAAGATTCTGTCCTTTGCTTCAACGTTAAACTCAACAGAAGCCAACACCCTTGGACTGCCTGACTTCCCTGTCGACAACCTCGCTTCAGTCATCAAAATTCTGGTATAAAGCAATGACATTTAATTTCATGATTATTTTTTAATACAATCAAACTTCAATTTACGCAAACGGAATAGAAAAATATAAATTGAGATGTGAATTCATATATGGCTACTGAAGAGAAGATATGACAAGCTTCCCACTCTTTCAGCAATTTTGTATATCATAAACTAACTTATCATTTTGTCTCCATGTGACATTATTTTGTAGAGTGCCTGTCCCAGGGCGTCTGCACAACGACTCCTAGGGCGCCTGTATCCTTCCGCCGTCATGATGAGCAAAGAGGGTCAGACTGCCGTCACCGACGCATTTAATGTAAGTTACAACAGGGGAAATCACTAATACTGACTGGGGGGGGGGGGGGGCAGTGTTAGATTCTATGTTTCGATAATTACTGGACATCGATTCTGTCTCTTTGTAGCTCTAAAGTGATCGATACCCAGTTTTATACTTCAGACCAGTGGCTCATTTTGGCTGTTTTTCGCCTCACATATTGCTCCTAGCGCAAAATCCTGACTAGGTGTCAATATATTCTCTATGCCAATGTGTAATATGAGGGTAGAAAACAGTGGAACCTCAGTTAGAAAAATCCTACTGAACAGTTTTTGAGAAAATTAGGGTTTTGTTGCCTTTTTTTTTGCTGTTTAAAGTACATTTCCTACATAAACCGTGAACGTCAGCATTTCTCAATTTTCAGGTATTTAGAATTAGAATTTCAATTATTTTACATTTTTTTACTCGCAGTAGGATTCCTGAATACCGAGCCATTCTACACAGGGTGTTATTTTGAAAAAATGTAAATCATTTGATAGTGTATTTGGTCTCGGAAATAGAGGGAGTTTGGTCATAGTTTAATTGATTGTTGACAATCCAGTCAAGGGCTATTAGGTTCAGTTCAGTGCAAGTTGCAAAACAAGTGACTTGCACTTTTTAACTTGACCTCATGTCCACTATGTAGGTCTTCACTATGCATGGGTCTATCCAGAGTCCATCAATGGGATCACGCATGGAGGCAGATTCTGCAGCTTTTGGCGAGAAAAAAGTTCAAAATCGCAAAGAAGTGAAATTTGCCTATAAACCCCCTATTTGGCGAGAAAAAGTTCAAAATCGCAAAAAAGTGAAATTTGCCTTAAAAACACCTGATTTGGTGAGAAAAAAGTTCAAAATTGCAAAAAAGTGAAATTTGCCTAAAAACACCTGATTTGGCGAGATAAAAGTTCAATATCGCAAAAAAAAGTGAAATTTGCATAAAAAAAACCCTATTTGGCAAGAAAAAAGTTTAAAATCGCAAAAAAGTGAAATTTGCCTTAAAAACGACCCATTTGGCGAGAAAAAAAGTTTAAAATCTAAAAAAAAAGTGAAATTTGCCTTAAAAACGACCTATTTGGCGAGAAAAAAGTTCAAAATCGCAAAAAAGGGAAATTTCCCTAAAAACACCCTATGACTAGCATGAATGCAGACACTCATGGACACAGACTCATGTACACCCACACAGACATACACATAGGCATGAACATGGCCTTCTCCTTCAATTAGCAACCTATGTATTTCTACTTTGATGAGACTGAATATAGCTTTCTGTTAGAAGGACTCTGATACATGGATTGCGATGTCCAGTTTCAGATATATACCCATATAGTGCATTGGAGTGCTATAATGTTGGACTGCTGTATATTTTCTATTGAATATTTGCAGGGTTCGAACTTTTGAATGGATACGATTGCTAAATAATTTGCAAATGGGGGCCTTCATATTGGCTGGTGTTGAGCATCGGTGTGTGAACGGTGGGCTCACAAGTGCTTTGAGAGAATATTTCCACAAAGAATTCAAATATTAATAACGAGAGGCCAACAAAGTAAAGGTTTCCTCTGGTTTGATATTCAGACATTTGAGTTGATGGATGGCGAGATGAGTGAGCGCCACCTGGTGACAGAAGTGAGACGCGGACCAGACGGTGCCACTGTGCAGATGTCATACGAAGGACAAGAAACACAAATTAAGGTATATTTAGTTGAATAACGACCGTTACTATCCCATCTGTCTATAAACCAGACTAAACAGATAGACTAAACTCAAGTACCGCTCTTTTCACTGCCATGTGTTGAGTTATCCACCTATTTGGTATAAGACACATGTCTCTGGTTCCAGGTGCCCTGTGGTACAGTTAATCAGGATGTACCGATGTCAGAGTTTGTAGCAACGTCCTACCATGACGGAATTCTAGCCGATTTGATGACGTCACATATGGTGTCCGACTTCTGTATAGTTGGCCCTCGGGTAAGTCAGATTTGATATTTGCTTGGACCAAAAAACAACAAAAGAAAACTGTTAAAAACACTGAACTTTTTTTTTTCTGATAAATACGAGTTCTGAAAATACAAAAGTAGTTCTCTATCAGTAGTTGAACTGTTCTTTAATTTAGTGAATCAAGACGTGTAAAATTAACTCTTATGATGAGCTTATTATTTTCTCCCCCAATCGAAATATAATCCGAGAGCTATGATAGACCCCAAGTGATTTTCCTTCATACGTGGTAAGGAATATTATAAGCGGACTGCATTCATTGGAGAAGATGGACATTGCAATTTGCTAATTATGCTCAGAATTATACATATTCTTAATGTTTTTACAGGGGTCGGGGAAGAGTGTGATTGTGAAGCAATTTGCAGACCTGCTGGGATACCACATAGAACCGATCATGTTGTACCAGGTGAGTTTGATGATAATGTATTATAGTAAAGAAATTGCTGATATCGTAATCAGTCAATCACATTTCAAATCTATCCACCCTTCACTCCCTGTATGTCCCCACCGCACTCCAGGATCTCCCTCTGTCGTTGTGGGGTGCTTTATTGTGGGAGGGCCGGGGGTCCCCATGCCCCATGTCGATTTTAAGAATGGCCATGTCGCCATATCGATTTTAAGACATCTCCATGTCGCTATATTGATTTATTTAAGAAATGCCTAATGTCCCATGTCACTCCCTTAGTACCGCGGTCTGTTCACTCCCTGCCGCGGTCTGTTCACACCCATCGCCCTTTACTCCCTGCAGCGGTCTGTTCACACCCATCACCCTTTACTTTCTGCCACAGTCTGTTTGCACCTGGTTTGCCTAAAAACTGTGTGGGAGGTCCATGATACTCAGCCATGTCCTAATTTGATTGGAAACAGAATCTTAACAGAGCTTCTGCGGGCTTTCTACCTCATCTTAGAATCGATCGCTATAACCACTCTTGAGCTACTTTTATATGAATAAAAGAGCCAATAAAATGAAACCATATCTCCTGATTTTGGCCATCATAGTTAACCTTTTTGCCAACCACAGGATATGACGTCACGTGATCTCTTACAACAACGGACAACATTAGCTAATGGTGACACCTCGTGGCGACCTTCACCTTTAGTGACCGCTGCTCTGGAGGGAAGTCTCGCCGTGCTTGATGGAGTCCACCGAGTGAACGCTGGCACCTTCGCTGTTATCCACCGGTAAAGAACATAGTGCTATTTCTGCAATACACAAGTCTAAGCTTAAGGCTGATTGATAGTACCCACATTATCATACATTTTGTAGAACTATAATTTCCCGAAATCTTTATACTACATGTATATAAGATAGAAATCAACCATATGAATAGTATTTGACAGGAGGGGACTGTTCAATGATTCATGTCTTTGCTTAAATGTTCTTATACAAGTATATTACTTTCTTGATGTTATTTGGAATAATATTGGTTTCTTCCAAAAGCTTGGTGCATGATCGGGAACTAACATTGTTTGACGGTACACGACTACTCCGCCACGACCGATACGACACCCTGAAGGAGAAAGAAGGACTCAGTGATGAGGAAATGGCCAGCAGGTGAGAAAAAAATACACCTGTATTGACAGGTCAAAAACATCAGTTTACCGTAAAACCTCGCGTATAAGCCTAACTCGCGTATAAGCCGCACCCCGAGTTTGGTGCGATCCTATAAGCCGCAGAGGCCATCTGAGAATTGTTAATTTGGTACTGTAGTATACTTATAAAAACTCTCGTATAAGCCGCACCCTTTATAGGCATGTTTGGTATCAAAAGAAAGCTGAGTCTGATTCGCGTACAAGCCGCGGCTTATATACGCGAGGTTTTACGGTAGTCTCAATTATGTATTGTATGCAACATACCTATGTGGTATCCTGCCTGTTCTTGTTATTAGAAAGCAGCAGTCAAACTATGTGTACATCCCAAACCATTTGCATGCTGTTGGTAACATAAAGGGGCTACAAGGCGACACAGTTATTACGCTCCTTATTAATGCTGGTAATTGACACTGCTTGACAGGGGCATAGAGCGCATCCACCCGTCGTTCCGCGTGGTGGCGCTGTCAGAGCCGCCGGTGGTGGGGAGCAGCTCGCAGCAGTGGCTGCACTCGGAGCAGCTCACCATGTTCATGTACCACCACCTGCGGCCACTCTCACGGGCAGAGGAGAGCCACGTCCTGCACAAACTGGTCAGTATCATCTATATCAAGACACGCTCTTTTTTTCTAAATTTGAAAAAAAAAGTTCATTGTGACTCTACCCGCCAGAAACCATGATGTACCCTAGCCTAGGCTAGCAGACAGCCATTGTCAAGCGGAATTTGTTTACCCTTTCTTGAAAATAATGAAAATCTAGATTTGGTTATCCATGTATCAACGATGACGCAACGATATACAACAATAAGCCCCCAGTGCACCTAAAAAATAACCTTGTTCTAGTAGTTTACAGTTAAGCTGACCACCAATGATGGGATATGTTTTGTGATTTATAGTTTAAAATTCAATCAAAAAAGCGAGGTATGCACTCATAAGAGTATTTGCTTCTATTACGTCGAATGCATGAATAGATTGTAAGAAATTACGAGCCACATGCTCCCGGCCTAGAAAGCTCCTGTTTTCAATAGTAGACTACTGCTACGTTGTAGGTACCCAACATGAAGGAGATGGACCCTATCATGAAGCTCACCCACAGTCTGCGCGCTGCTAGCGACTCCAATGTAAGTAACATACTCAATATATTCCTTATATTTCCCAATAAGTAATGTATACTTATTATTTCTACTGCAAATTTAAGCATGTATCATGTTCTTAGCGTCGTATCATCAAAATAATAGGTTTATTTCTATTTTGGAACATCTGCAGTTAAAGTCCCTGGCCGGGTCCCTCTCTACGAGGCAGCTGCTGCGTATCGCGCGTAGATTCTCTGAGTACCCGGATGAGCCGCACTTTGAGACTGTAAACAAAGCGTGTTTGTCGCGGTTCCTGCCGCGGATCACACGCAACGCCCTTGAAGAAGAGATGGAGACCATGGGAATAGAGAAAGCCAAGGCCGCCATGACAGTCGCCGGAATGGACAAGGCTATTACATGTAAGACACTAGAGTAGTTAAGTTCTAATTTCTATACAAAAGCATACAGTAATTGTCTCAGGGTGGTACACCACCCTGAGTCTTATACGACGGCGTCGATTCAAGATAGTGAAACTTCCATTTCAATTGTGTTTCATACAAGGAAAGCCTGAAAAAAAATGGAACAAAAATCACATCAGGCTATACTATTGGATCATCCTCTGTACCGTACTGTCGAAAAAATGGTACATTTCACGTAAATAACATATGGAAAAAAATTATTAAAAATAAGTCACAAAAAAACTGAGAAAAGACATGAACAAAAATTAAACTCTCAAGTACTAGAATAATCTATCTGTCTACTTTAAAGTCCACACAACTCCAGTGCAAAGTCAATGGGAACTATCTTGTAATGTGAATACACTTTTTTGTAAGACCTTTTTGCCAACCGGACCCTCCATTATCTTTAATAATCTTGAAATATACTAATCTGTGGACATAACACAATCTGGATTGTAGAATCATATATATAAATGGTGTCTAGGTCAGCTGACTGAACTGAACAATCAGGATGCACCTCAGGGAGCAATTAAGGCTGTTGACTTTTGGAAGAAGCTCATTCTGCCAGTGGGACTGGTAGAGTGTGGATGTGTTTATAGCCTGCTCCAGACTATAACACATTTCTTGTATGGCCACCCCGCCGGTAAGGCAATTTTTGGGAAGTACCAACAGTTTTCGTCTTTGTTTTAAAATCTCCTTCTGATGCGGCCACCCCTCAATGCGGCCACCCCGCCCTGTGGCCACTCATATTTCAGTCCTAAATAGGCAGTGGGGGAGTTCATCATCTGTAGCACACGCCGCCCCACGGCTGACTGACAAGGTGATACAGAAATGGAGATGGTGTCGCTGCTGACGCTCCGATCGATTCGCTTTTCGGCCGAAACATACGCACCGCCGGGCGCTGACGCCCACAGCCACCTGCTCAGCTGAAATATGATAACATACTAGTGTGACACATGATTTGAGGGTAGTTTTGACCCAGGAATACATTCCTGCTCTCAGAATTGATAGATAATTCATTGTTCCTGATATAGTATTTACGGATTCAGTCGTTTAGTCCATCAATTCAATCACTTTATCACCCTGATTCTGAGTCATTTGTGATGTTAATCACACGTTCAATCATTATCTATCTTTCAAACCTTAAAACTTTAAACTTAACACTCCATATAGAAGAATCCAGTTAATATAAATCCCACTCACGTGTGTAAAGATTGTGCGTTTGACTCCCGGTCAATGTTCGGAGGCACTGTGTGCAGGCAAGCTGACAGATATTGATCACAGACAGATCCTTTTAGACATCATGGGCTTAAAGACGCCCTTGTCTTACAGGTTGTAAAATTGAGTGCTTTCGTTGTTAACATAGGTGCAATACAGGATGGAATATTACGGATAGGTAACACCACCGTGCCTGTGTTCGATCCGGCCACCAAGATGAAAGTGCCTGACGTTCTCTTCTATGAAAACCCGCAGGTAAATTGATAAATATGTCAATGTAAAATGTCACTGTTAACTAAGAATCATTACTCTGTGAAGCAATCAGACAATTTGAACGCAGGTACAATACCAAAACTAATATT
Organism: Harmothoe impar; assembly: GCA_947462335.1. Taxonomy (NCBI): domain Eukaryota; kingdom Metazoa; phylum Annelida; class Polychaeta; order Phyllodocida; family Polynoidae; genus Harmothoe; species Harmothoe impar. The sequence goes on along the minus strand of OX381714.1, from coordinate 27,711,669 downwards.
ACCTGTATGTTTAATTGCTGAAATTTATGGCCATACAGTTTAGTAGATCAATTACAGACAAGTAAATAAATCTACGCCATGATATTAATTCATATATTTACATTTGTTAATAGCACCTTGCAGTTATGGAAGCAATGCTGAAGGATTACCTTCTTGGTGAACATCTGTTATTAGTCGGGAACCAGGGTGTAGGCAAGAATAAGATCATCGATCGGTTCCTGTACTTGTTGAACAGACCCCGGGAGTACCTGCAGCTCCACAGGTAAGACATGGATTGAAACCCACCTATTTCCAATGAGTACATGAGTATGATTCAATGTCAGGATCTATATCCAAACATTTAACAAGTGGCAGTCTGCTGTCTTAGAATGTTATGATTCTTGTATTCTTTAATTTAATCTAAAAAATTATCGATGAATATAAGATCCCATTCGTGTACACTCTTAACAGCGACAATGACATATTGTATTGCAGAGATACGACGGTACAAACACTAACACTTCAACCGACAGTGCAAGACGGCGTAATAGTCTACGAGGATTCACCACTGGTAAGGCTGACATAATTATTCAGATATATAATGGTACAGACGTACCGGTAGTAATTATTTTTGACATGAAAATTGTATGATAGTAAACTCAGTTTAACAATTAAATAAAAAAAATATCATTGTTCATAAATACAAAATCTCCATAAAATAATTTAACTCTTAAGATTCACCTCGGTCTGTACAAGAAACCCATTTCTTTCCCGTTAGGTGCGCGCGGTGAAGCTGGGTCACATCCTTGTGGTAGACGAGGCTGACAAAGCACCGACTAACGTGACCTGCATCCTCAAGACGCTCGTTGAGTCAGGCGAGATGCACCTAGCTGACGGACGACGCGTTGTCAGCCGTATGTTTCTCACAAATAGTCTTCTATATCAAATAGAATAATATTTTCTTTAGTCACAATTTATTAAAAGAAAGATCAGAAAAAAATGGCGTTAAAGAAGTTCCCTTACAATCTCTTCCTATCTCTCAGGAAAATATTTGTTAATGTCTGCAGCCTGATATTGACCCTCCCATGTGGATTTTAGGCTTAGATAACTGTAGACACAATCATGTCATATTCAATTTTGTAAATTGCAGCTCACTCTGGGATCCCGGCCTCAGAGTCTGTGATCGTAGCTCACCCAGACTTTAGGATGTTTGTGTTGGCTAACCGACCTGGGTTCCCATTCCTTGGAAACGACTTCTTCGGTGCAATGGGTAAGATATTTGAAGTCTATAGCAGTATTCACAGGAACCTTAGTTGTTTTTAAGCTACATTTGTAGAGACATCTGCAGGTGATCTCGAAAGGTTTCGTAATCATAATAGCATACACACAGTTCTAATGAATGCTCAGGCACTGTATGTCCATATACCACTATTCTATGAAGCGACCTTTTTTTTCTAGATTGCAGAATAAAAGCAGGTTTTGATACAAGAAAGAAATCATTGTTACAATTGTAACACAGACCAGTGTCCCCCTACCATTATCCCGTTTCATTGTTTAAATGTTACATGTTGAATCTTTAATTGCCAGGTGACATCTTCAGCTGCCATGCAGTTGACAACCCGGACACAGAGTCGGAGATGTCCATGTTACGTCAGTATGGGCCGGACGTGCCGGACGACATCCTGCGCCGCTTGGTGTTAGCGTTTGGGGAGCTGCGGGACATGGCAGACCAGGGCCTCATCTCCTACCCCTACTCCACCCGCGAGGTGGTCAACATGGTCAAACACCTACAGGTACCGCCTCACACACTCTCAGCCTGACCAGCTAATGACATGGACATTAGAGATGTCACTGTTCGTAATTGTGTCAGGAATTTTATTATCTTGAATAGAGAGTGGCTTCTCTTATAGTGACCCTGATATTAGAAATGCGACCTTTTTCAAGAATATCAGTGTATTTACAATGTATACACGTATACATGTTGCCTATAGATTTCTCATTAGACAATTGACAAATTGGGACCGAATGTGGGTTTTTTGGCCCTTGAGTGTTAAATTACCAGTTATTGCCAACCACTCCAAGCTTGATTCTTACGTGAATTAACCATGATTCTTGCGTAAATAAACTACATGTAGTATAAAAGGTCATGCTGTTCTATTGCAGATCTACCCAGAGGAGGGTTTGGCTAACGTGGTGAAGAACGTGTTTGACTTTGACATGTACAATAAGGACATGGTGGAGACGCTCGTGACGACGTTACAGAAACACGGCGTCCCAGTTGGCGCTGATCCCAACAATATACGCCTCGCCAAAGAGTAAGCACGGACTCATATTATAAGGCGGGGAATAGGAAATTATATTATGAACTAAATTATTGATACTTCCATTAGCTATGATTTTATATTTGTTGAGTTATAGGTCTATGCCCTTATCAAGCATTATACGTTATTACTGGTATCATATTGCCTACAGTTGGGCAGGGCTCCCGGTAGTCTGACATAACACAGGCTAGTCTTCCAGGTTGTCTTTTTAGGAAAACTACACATACTGCCTGCCTTTGGAAATGATAGATATAGTTAATTTGAACATGAATCATCGACATCCATGAGGATATAATTTTCGAGAGATACCAAGCATGCACCTGATAACCGGTTATCACATCAGCATTTACGTGTATCAATTATAATGACATGCAAAATGTGAAATAGTCACCAAGTGGAGACATCCACTGCCACTGTGATCAGTTGTAAAGAAAGATTATGTAAATAAAATACTTTCATACACAGAATCAGAGTGTTCTCTTTCTTGCATTACTCTTACAAATTGTCTTACAAAAGAGAAATCGTGTGTCTATTTCTAATACAAAAAGAAGGAAAGTGGCTATGGTTGTCTCCACCAAGGTGATATTTGGGTTAAGCATACAGTTTCAATGCCAGTGGGGAGGTCGGCGGGAGGTCATAGAAAAAAGGCCACCAGGTTGTAATTGGCGTCACTAGCGGCACGTCTAGATGAGTCTTGAAAATCTGTTATGGTATAGACCCTAGCTAGAATACAATGGCAATACTGTTTTTGAAATATGGGAAATTTCATCATTTAATCAAAGATATGAACTAGCAATTCTGGTGAATTTGGTACTATTTGTAACTCTTAATTTAAGAGAAGTAATATCAGGAAGGTATAGCCCAGATTTGACCTGTTTCAGGGTGGAGTTACCAAAGTTAACACTATCCGGACAACTCCAAATAAGGCACCCGTCAGACCGGCATAAAACGGGCATGTTCACTTGTCCAACTGAAGACATCGCACTTCGAATAAAGGTTTGTAAATAAATATGAGGTTTATGAAAGGAAGAAGTATTATCTGTATTACATTAATACAAGCAGAATTTAAAAGGGAAGTACAACAATGACTGAAAGGAGAACATTTGTATACAGTATATATATGCTTAAGTAACACGGACAACAGATCCTATCTGCCTCCAGCAAACCCTTGGTTCCAGCGCATTTGTCTTCTTTGTGAAGACTATTTTGAGCTTGCCTATCAATCAGAATTTATATGAGAGAAACGTAGCAGATATTTGACACCAAAGCGAACACCCCTCGTCAACCGAATTGAGTAACTACATCATGGAACTATTTTGTATAGACAAGTGCACGAATCGAAAAGGTACAGATTTTGGCGTAGGCAATTTTTACACATAAAAACATTCAACTATCACAATTTACCACGGAAAATTTAATTTAAAAACTAAACAAGATTTTAAAAAAGACATACCGACCCTTTTGTGCTAAATAATGGGAGTGTTGTGATTGACCTGGAGCTAATCCGCCTGCCCACTATACAGGGTCCGGTGACGTTGGACGTGCAGACGTTCCCGTTGGACCGCACAGAGGCACGGTCTATCCTCTTCTCGGAACAAGAAGCCTTCTGGACTCTACCTCTACACGAAACATCAGTCATTGCCGATGTTGGCGTGACACTAGGTACTTATTTTTCTGAAGAAATATCCTCTATAAGGCTTTAAGATAATGGATAGAAACACATTCTAAATAGCAAAACATTGTAGGAAAAATATCGATCAAATTTCTATATGTTAACAATGCAAAACTATGTATTGTCCATCTCATACCGCCTCCATGTATATTACTTCAGAGCAAAATTTCCTTCTCCAGTGTATCTTCTATATCCATGTAGGGCCTAGTAGAAAATTGTGGTATATTTAGTCACCATGCGTATGAAAAGCATTTATAACTTCGTGGCAGCCTGGAATCCCAAACAAAGATTCCTCGAACTAGTTTTATTTTAATTGCAGCTGCAAAGCGTCAGAAGGTTGCGAAGACGGTGCCGACTGACCTGATCCATGTGGTGGCGTCTAACCCAGTGTCGCTCTACACAATGGACCCTCGCGCACAGAGACTGACGGCCGTGGATCTCTATGACATCTTCCCCAACAGTCAGAGAGGCATGTCCAGACACAGGTTCCAGCTGGCGCCGCTCGGCTTCCCGCTAGACACCAACGTGGTTCTACATGAGGAGAATGTACGTCACCTCACACTAGTGTCTTATAAGTCCCTCAGTACAGGGGTCCTTCAATCTAAGGGCCTTTAAACCAGGGACTTTTAACATAACCCCCCCTGAAACGGGTCTCTCAACCATGGTCCTATTAGGTCTCAGGTCGAAAGGCCTCTTGAACCAGGGACATGGGGCCCTTGAACATCAAGCCTCTTAAGCCTAAGCCATATCATTATATAGACACTGCCCCCCTAGAGTAGGGCCCTTTGAGAGGGACCACCTGAAGCCGCAGTGATGCTTCATTCCACCTTGACGCGACCTATTCAAATCCATTTATATTTAGTTAATTATCTAGATCTATATATTTATCTTAAGTTTTAATTTCCAGACCAACACATTATTGGACATCAATGTAGAGACAGGAGCCGTGCGGCGACTGGAGACAACGTCTGTTCTGGAGGCGGCTGCTGACAAGATCCTCAACTTCCGCAAGACGCAGGGGACACACCGGATGTGTGCGGAGCTCTGTCAGGAACCGGAAGGACTGGTTATGGTTTACAAACAAGACAGGTAGATTACTCATACCATATATTACTTAAACAGATACTATTTTATTAAATACAGTTTGAGACCCCACTCTCACCATGTGAGATCAGGTAAAATTGCAGCCATACATTCTCTTCGTATTTGGATTATTTTATCCGTTTATCAAGTGTTGAAATGTAATCCCCATTTAATATACAGATTTTTAAATGCAGAGTGCAAAAAATATTACCGGATTATTCGATCCTTTTATCTTTATGCAGAAAGTATTATCATTCACATATTCTGAAACCTCTATAATTGTCATCATATCGGAGTTCTTTTTCTGCAGTCAGAGCATTGAGGCCATTATGATGTTGGAGGGGCGTGGCCTCAGCATCCAGCTGCCAGTCAAAATACAGAATCTGCATACACTCTCCAAGCACGACTGGGTGGTGACGGAATCAGAAACAGGGAGGTAAGTGTATTTTTATTCCATTTTATTAAAATTCTATTTGTAAAAGAAGACATACGTATCTACTGTCTGGTAATTGCACTGCACAGGAATGCCCTTTATCGACTTGACGCATTAAAAGCATTTTGATCATTAACTTTATACCTGATTTCTCTCTGCTTGCAGTCAGTTCCTGATGTCCAGCTCGCAGGAAGCTCCGTTTGAGTTCAGCTTCCAGCCGCTGGAGGCCGGGTCGGGTGCGGCGGTGCTGGGCTCCATGCAGGCACCGGGCAGAAGGCTGTCAGACGAGCTGCTCAGTGTAGCTCTCAAGGAGAAGATCTCCAGCCCTAACCGCGTGCTGGCCACCCAAGACACTTACACCACTCTAGCTGTAGGACTGCCCGAACTGGTAAGGCAGAGTACAGATACTGCGTGAAACTACTTAGAGGAGTCACCATCGGTGCACTGTATTTTACATAAAAATTTAATTAAATCCCACTTTTGATTGTACAAATATATATTTAAAATAATAAGGAATAAATGCTTTGTATGCTCATTGGTTAGACTACCTTGGTAGTCGTAACCATTAAACTGTATAGACATAGCGAGGCATACAAACCCTGTTTAAATCCTCTGCTTTTATCGATTTGCATAGACTTGCAAAGGTCTTATATGATTATAGTTTATTTTCAATTTCTTTAATTGTATGTATTGAACTTCCCATTGGATTCCCAAAATAAGAATAGCATAATGTAGGTGTAATATCAGGCACATCTACCCTAGTTGAATCTGCATTGTTTGTCAGAGGTGTCAAAGCATCTAACACCTAATGAAAACAAAGGCCCACTGTCTTTCAAGCATCTGACACCTAATGGTAACATGGAGATTAGAATATCTGCGCCAGGGCCACTCCACAAGGCGCTCATAATTAGTAGAAAGTCGTCTGCTATTTCCTATACAGCTCTCTGTGTCAATGAGGCTGGTACATTTATTTATTACATTCTTTTTCATATTACGGTAGTAGGATTTCATTGGATTTGCATTTGTACCCATTGAATTACCTAAATATCTTCACATTTTATAGCCATTTCTTGAATATTGTAGGTAGTCTAATTCTAGCGTTGCTCAACCTCCATCGGTATCTTGTTTCCTATCTATTCCAGTTGACTATTGATGTGTACGACTCTCCCCGTGAGGCGGATGACGACTACCTGAAGGCCAAACCCAGGTTTGTGCCGACCGTGGGGCATGCAGCGGCCAGACCCCGTGTACGCCACCCGGCGGTGGTCCTGCCCCAGTCCGGTCAGGTGGTACGGGTACGGCCCTACTACAAGGTACCCAAGGACGTCCTGCCTGAGGGTAAGCACAGCAGCAGCTCAAGGAGTTACAAGGAGTTATTAGGGCTTCCCCTCTTCCCCGTTGTTGCTGGGACACATAGACTAGTAGAGCTGGGGCACAGGGTAATGAAGGCTAAAATCGGTTCATAAGTCTAGTCAGCATCATAAATGGTCCATAATCAATATTCCATGCGTTTTTAAAAATCCATATCTTATTTATTGTTGAAAGGTGTTGTTGGTGGATCCTCTTAGTATCACTTTCGGAAAAAAGAATTCCGATCAAAAGTTATTGTAACCATTAGAATGAACGTCTTGTATGCAATTCATGTATCTATTGACAGGCGTCAAGACAAGTCACTTGGCAGGATTCCTTGAAGTAGCCGATGTTGTAAACCATAAACTACGATACATCCCCGTACCTGGGTAAGTTTACAAACATGCTGTTTATATTAGCGTACCTCAGAATTTTGCTTCCGTACTACTGAACAATTATTCTAATATGTATGCTGAAGTATCTTCAATGTATATAACATGTACAAAGTGTAATTATTGTAGGAACAACTCAGAATACGATGTAGATCGTTCAGCGGCCGGAAGTAGAGCCATGATGTCGCACCGTTTATTCTGCCTTGTGAACGCTCCCGGTTTTCCCGCCACCACATATCTCCCTTCGTTAAACAAGATACGCAGTATCGTTATACAGATATGAAACATATAGTAGAACTCTGAAATAAACTTAAATACAACAATCTTTGTTGATGTTAGACAAACATGAAATACAGTAAACAATTCAATTACTTAGTGTCCTTTGTCATTTAGTCTGTGTAGTTTGTAGTACATGATTTATAGCACATAGTTATTCAGTCTCTGAGGAGCTTATTTAGTGTACACTCCTTTCCTCTGAGTATATTCGTTTGGAGCAGCCGGGCGAACTCTGCACTGCTGTACCTGTTGTGCACGGCGTGCACCAGCGTCACATTAATCACACTGTACTTTAGAAACTCTTGTATAGTTCCATTTCTCCCCATCTATAATGACACAATTACCTTGAATGTCAGTTACCCTTCTTGGTACCAAACAACCTATATCCCCTTTTAAAAGAGGATTCCTGATTTTGACATGATCCCCAACACAAATATTATGGGCCTGTACTTTAGGCCTGTATGTAGCTTGATAACCCTGATCTTTGTCTTGCTGAAATGTCTGACCGGTAAAGTCATGTCCTGTCGTCTCCTGTAGTTTGTTCACCGCATGAGTGTAGATACCACCAGTGCCACCCCTTGTATGGCCTACACTTTTACACTTGGTTGCATTTTCCTCAGTACTCAAAGTACTCTGAACAATACCCGGAACCGTATGTTGTAGGTGCCGCATTGGGACTGGTGCTTTTCGCACACTGCGTTGAATGGAAGATGTATTGTCCCTGTGCTGCACATGTGGTTCAGAGCCTGCCACCGTATTGCTGACTCCTCCTCCAGGTACACTTGTATATTGATCACTGACCTGAGGAGGAGTCTGAAGGACTGGCTGCATTTGTGTAGAGTCAAGTAGAACAGATAATTTCCCTTGCGTCGGCCAACCTAGAATGGCGGTCCCCCTCTCTGACACGTACACCTTCTCTAAGGTGAACCGCCCATTGTGCTCTATGGTAGCCATGAAGTAGCCTAGCATTGGAATTGGTGCGCCTCCGTACCCACTTGGGCGAATATCGCTTTCATGCAGTTCGTAGTGCGAATATAGGCCCAAGTACAATGGCTCTGGAATGATTGTAAACATAGAACCAGAGTCCACAAGGACACGCACGGAAATACCTTGTATGAGTATAGTGCACCTTGGCATCGGAGTTGTACCCATTGAACTCACACTATACACCATCTCCTGAAAATCATCATCAATTTGATTCACTCTTCCATTTGACCCTGTAGGTTGACTGTACTTTGTTTTCTCTGGATGGACTCCTGCATCTGTAATCTTGCTGTCCACCCTAGTTGCATGTAGAGAAGCACGCTCAAGTCTCCTGGCAATCTGAATGGCTTGCTCTAGATCTAGGTCTTCTTCCGAATAGAGTCTCTCCCTAATTGTATGACTACTGATCTTCTCTATGAGCTGATCACACACAGCCTCATCAAGAAAAGCACCAAAGTCACAGGTAGATGCTAGGTCTCTGAGGGCAGCAACGTATTCACTAATTGTCTCATCTGGCAATTGTCCTCTCTCTCGAAAAATAGCCCTTTCTGACCTTTTATGCTTGGAAGATTTGAACTCCTTTTCAAGCTTTAATTTGGCCTTTGCCAAGCCAGAGGATCCTGCAGGGTACTCTGTAAGTTCCTTCAATTTAGTGTACCTCCTCTGACCCTCAACACCCAAATAATGTAGTAGGATGCATACTTTTCGCTTCATGGGCACTTTGTCAATGTCTGGGGAAGCTTGCAGAAAATTGTCAAAAAGTCCAATCCATTCCTCCCATGGAATTGGAGGCCTGCCTGGGATATCTAGGAACTTTGGAATAGGGTCTAGGGGAATGTAAACTGCAGCCATGGCAACTGTCTAATTTAACTGCAAATGTATTGGTGTATCAGCAGTCCTGTAACTGTGCTTTTGAAGTGTACCAGTAGTGAAGCATGTAAATGTAACAGTGTAGGCCTACTGGTATCAATTGTACTTGCAGCGTAGAACTATGACGTATATCACACTGACAGTCATGGAGACAAATCACCAAATCCACTCACTTACTGTGCAATTATTGTAGCAGCACCATACATGTGTAGGCTATTGTACATATAGTAGGCCCTACTCACAGATCAACTTTAGGCCTACTGTGGACTGTAGCATATTGCAGCAAAGAATGGGAACACAGAGCATTGAACGTTATAGCCTGTGAAGGAAATCAATGCCACTTCAATGTCAATTCTGTGGCTTACTTACAATAGGATGTAGGCCTAGTGAAATGTGTACTGTAGGTGCATGTAGCACTGTAGACCTATTACCTGTGCACTGTAGACGTATGTAGCACTGTAGACCTATTACCTGTGCACTGTAGACGTATGTAGCACTGTAGACCTATTACCTGTGCACTGTAGACGTATGTAGTACTGTAGACCTATTCACGTGTAGAGCTGTCTATTGTAGCCTAACGAGCATACATAGTTTTAGCCTACTGTACTCGTATTGCACCTGCACTGGATCATGCAAGCAGCTGTCAATGTACCAGGGGTGGAAATCACTCCTGGCCCGTAGCAAGGGTGTAGCACAACGTGTATTATATCTTGTTAGCAACCTCCTGTAGTAGTTTCCACTGAAGGGTATTGACGATTTCGAAGGGAAATATTGTCTCTGCACAGTGGAGCGTACCCGTATTGTGTGGACGATTTCTGAGAGACAGTCTGCCACTTCACTCACCGGTTTTGGCATCCATCTTAGCCCAATTTGCGTGAAATGAAGCTCCCAATGACTCTCCAGCGTAGCTTCATCCCATCCTCGTCGCCATATGAAGTATCTTCAATGTATATAACATGTACAAAGTGTAATTATTGTAGGAACAACTCAGAATACGATGTAGATCGTTCAGCGGCCGGAAGTAGAGCCATGATGTCGCACCGTTTATTCTGCCTTGTGAACGCTCCCGGTTTTCCCGCCACCACATATGCTATACGGGTAGATGCTAAATGCCATTTAGATGGAGGGTAAACTGGCTTTGTCTTTTTGGCCAAAGAGAGCCCCATATGATTTGAGTACGAACGATCAATCAAAGTACGAGAAATGTATTATGAATGAAATAAATATTTATGCAAAAGTTTCTCCATTGTCGGCTCAGTAAAGACGGCTACAGTGTTGTGTGTTTCAGGGTGCTGAACACGTCGTACTACCACCAGTGGTTTAACCAGGGCTCTGACGTGAACGTGGTGATGGCCGAGATGTCTGACGACAGTCTGGTGACGGTGGACAGCGGCGGCTGTGTGCGGCTGTGGGAGACGGCCCCGACTAACCTGGACAGGTCCCTACAGCAGTGGAGGCAGCTCATAGGGGAGGACGACAGGCATCTACAGGTACCACACCATTCGGATGGTGTAAATTGCTGACAATTGCTGAAAAAAATCACCTAAAGTTCTGCGCTTTTCTCTTTGATGGTGGGAGAGGATAGTAGGGACATTTGTAAAAGGGCTCGTGGTTTGATCTAATCATGAGCGACATACTCCCCAGCATAAAGCAATGCCAAAGAGATCTATACCTTCAGCAACTGATTTTCTTTCCTCGATTTTTTTTCGATTTTAAGGTAAGATATATTCTTCTTTGGTTTGTCCTTTACAGATGACGTTTGACCGGGACTTGGGAGGCAAGGAAGCCGAAGGACCCAAGCACGGAAAGGTGGACCCAACTGGTAACCCACACGTGGGGGGCAATCAGTGGGCCGGGGGCACGGGTAAGCATGGGGCAAGAGCCGTTCTACCATTGATAAGTGAAATGTCATATCTTATATACGAATACATTAGGTTTACTGGTAATTCCAGCACTCAGGTGTTATGATTAGGCTGCCGTGGTTCATTATGGAGTGGCTCACTTGAGTTTGATACAAGAAATTAAAACCTCCCCAATGTCGTTTCTGCATTGAATTCACCTAAAAACCATCTCAATTAGGTCAAGAGAAGGTGGCATGTCAAATCCAGATGCAGTATTTACTTTGCTCTACCAGTGATTGCCCTACATACTGGTACTGTTTGCCCCCAGGTGGGCGTGACACGGCGGGTCTGGGTGGTATCGGGGGTCCGTACCGTCTGGACGGGGGGCACGACGTGCACCAAGTGCCGCAGGAGGCAAAGGACGCCGTCCCTGAACATGTACGTAAAGGATCTTTTTTCTTTGAGAAGAGAAATTATTTGGGAAAATGGCTATAGTATAAAATCAAAAAAATCGGGAGCTTTAGTAACATTTAACAGATATCATACATGTATGTGGACGTAGAAAATATATTATATTTTCTTTGAGTTGAGAGCAACATGTTCGGCTTATTAATTCAATTTCATACGTCTCTTCGTTGGTATCATTGATCCTCTTTCTCATGAAGTTTCCATAAAATATACCAGGTACATTTGATTTCAGATCCGGAAAGCTGCACGGGAGATGGGTCTAAAAGCCTGGAGAGCAAGGTAAGTGATTTAAACACCCGTGCTATAAAATAACTCAAATCTTCACCTTCTTCGATAATATATTATATCATCTTCAAAGTCGCAATATCTTAAGTTATGATAGGTCGATTATGATGAATTTGTGTACTATGAAATCGGGTTTTTGTGTGATACAAATATTCTTAAATTCTTCTTTTTAATTCAGACTCAAGGAGATAGAAATGAGTGAGTACGATGGTGAGTTATACGAGCGCTTTGCAAAGAGCGTCAGTCGCCAAGTGACGTCACTCCGCGTCATCCTAGAAAGTCTGCAGGTAAGTACAAATACGACATCATGAGAACTATGAGTGGAGACATAATGAAAAGCAGACACTGCAAATAAATTTAAGATGGAAACTAGAATAGGTCCGGAAATATTATGAATGAGCAAGCAAGTCATGGTCAAACCAGCTTTGTTGTTTGTACATAGACTCAAGGCCATGGGTGGGGTTAAGAAAAATGGGAAGTTCAACATGACTTATCCAAACCTTTTTTGAGTATGTTTGTCACTTACTGAGGCAGTTAAAGCTGGGGTGTCCAACAGTTTATGTTTGTATTGTCGAGATGTGGATGTGTCCCTTTACCTGTGATATAAGGTTGTACTTGTGCTTCACCCAGGCTAAGGGTAAGGAGCGGCAGTGGTTGCGGCACCAGACTCAGGGTGACCTGGACGACAACAAACTCATCGAGGGAATCACCGGGGAGAAGGCCATCTATAGACGCAGAGGCGAGAAGGAACCCGAGGTACATACTTATTGCCCTTTAACCATTTTCATTTCACCTCTGCGAGATTATGACCTCAGCTGTTGAAATGGCGCCGCATACTAAGTACATGTATCTAGTGCTTCTTGAAGTCATGATGGCATTGATGCGTGAATACCAAGGCTACATTCCTGCATCATCCCGACAAAGGGAATAACACATTGAAGGACTATGCGACCCTTCCTCACTCACTCAGTCTACTTGCACGAAGCCTATTATCTCGACTAAAATGAGAAAATGATGATGTTTTATTAAAGCATGATCCTTTCCTAATGGTACATATCTATTCTGTGTGTAGATGGGCACGCCGCAGCAGAAACCCAAGTACCTGAAGGTGTTGTGTGACGTGTCGGGCAGCATGTACCGCTTCAACGGGCACGACGGCCGCCTCGAGAGGGAGATGGAAGCCATGCTGATGGTCATGGAGGCGCTCGAAAACTATGAACACAAGATCAAGGTTTGTGCAGCTGTTACCATAGTCAGTGCCTTCCTTTTCATGTTAAAAATGTCAGGGCTCCATCCGCAGTGTAGGTCTTTGGCCCACCAACAGCGGGTTTAGCCATACTATTCCATGCATTTTATGGTATGATGTTTTCTATAGTACATACAGTTCTATAAGACATGATGTGTTCTATGTTACAGTATGACATTATTGGACACTCTGGGGAAGGACCCCACTTTGATTTTGTCAAAGCCGGAAAACCTCCAAAGAACAACAAACAACGGCTGGATGTAATCAAGGTAAGTCTGTTTTAGTTCGAAGACACTGGTAAACCGATGAGTAATTGCTGCAATAATTTTGTATTTTGATTCCTATTGCACCATTAAACCGTACCCCTGGATTCAAATTCTCCAGTAATAACCATTCGATTTGGGAGGGGATGATTTTATTTAATCATATCATTCTTTCATGTGTGTGTGTATTTGAGTTGTGATCATTGCCCTGTAAAGAAGAATCATGGTTTGTTTGTTTCCCTCAGACGCTCCACGCCCACTCCCAGTTCTGTATCAGTGGAGATAACACGTTAGAGGCTACCAAGGACGCTATCGAGAAGCTGGCCCAGGAGGAGGCCGACGAACACTTTGTAATCGTCCTAAGTGACGCAAACCTGGATCGTTATGGAATCCGACCTCAGCGCTTTGGGAACTTGCTTACCGCTGATGAGAATGTGAATGCCTACGTCATCTTCATAGGGTCATTGGGCAACCAGGCTACAAGGTATGTGGAATTAGATACTAGAAATTGAAAATCAGGATACCAGGTACTGGGAACTATACCCACGAGCCTAAATAGCGTATAGATTATACATTGTACCATAGTTGTTACCAAGTTTATATTTCTATGGCTCCGATGTGTTAGGGTTTACATCATAAACATAACCATGGCATATATACATGTATTTTATCTCGCCGATATAACAGTATATTGCGCTAGGCGATTGTACTCATAAAGTGGGCCTACAGATTTATATGGAAAGACTATTAATAAAGAGGAGCAAACTGGATTGAATAGAGTAAATCTCAGTATTGTAGCTTTCACATCACCTCCTATGATACTTCAGACTATAAGTGCCACTATATTCTCCTTTTCTAGCCTCGTGAAACAGATGCCGGCCGGCCATGCCTTTGTATGTATGGACACAACAAAACTTCCACAAATCCTGCAACAAATATTTACCTCTACCATGCTCAGCACACGGTGACGAGAGATATGGAACTACTAGAATTTTAACATACGAGATTAACTATTGACTCTTCTTAAAATATATTTGAAAATCGTATATCGTTGGATGATAAAATGTGTTAATAATTATTGCTGAGCCAACATTATAAGTCAACTCTAAATGTGAGTTTCAGCGCCTTTAGATAACCATTGCAACTAGTCTTATAATACTGTAAAGTATGTGTGTTAATGCTTAGGTGAGTGGAGGAATACCGGTGATAAATTATATACATTCATAATAAGTACCCTTTTAAGCGTCTTGCCGAACAGGAACATATTTATACATTAAAAGGGAAAGAGATCGAATACTATCGTTGAATAATTGCCCTGTATGCTTACTTTCTAGAATTAAATTGACATGCTTCATAGATATGTTGTAATATCTATGGCACCATACCTATTAGTAGTCCATTCTATCCGCAAGTGGAAGTTATGCTGTGTACCGACAGTGAGGGAGTGGTAATGTGACATCTAGTGGTAATTATAAGGGATATGAAAGCTCAGATTAAAATCTGAATTCAGATCTTTTGGTCTTCAAATTGGTGATTCTTCCAGATCCAATGAGAAATCTGTTTCACTTTATGGGGGGGGGGGGGGACTTCAGGGGCGCACCCAGGAATTTGAAAAGGGGGGGGGGTCCACCAAAAAGTGACGCGCCGCAACTTGCGACGGATCAAATTATCATTAAAAAAATCTTTTAAAAAATCCAAAAGGGGGGGAGGGTCCGGACCCCCAGGACCCCCCCCCCCCCTGGATCCGCCCCTGGACTTGGAAATCTCAGCAGACCAAAATACACCAAATTTCACCAATTGCCTGCTTGATTTTCAAAGTTTTCTTGGGGGTATGTCCCCAAGACCCCCTACAGATTACTGGTACTGTTGTGACATGTGATTTGCAACTGGATATTCATTTTGTCTTGCAACCAGTCTCCCGCACAAACCCTCAGAGTATTTGCCTTTTCCCACTTCTCACCCCTGATTATAACAAAGTTCACTGTAATGTAACACTAGGTGTTTATTCTTAGCTGGTGTGGTCATCTTGATGTAAGTCAACTATGACTTGAATATTAAGATACCTTGTTTTTGAAATCGTGAACTGATGTTTAATGAACTACATGCACAAACTACATGCACAAACCTTGTGAATCTAGATGATCCTTCATTGCATATTCATATTTGATGTATCACGATACGGGTATCTAAAATAAAGATATATTTGTGTACATGATTTTAGAAAGTGGGTTTTGCCCAAGCTGCCCGGTAGTTGGTTCAATCCGTTCAAGTATATTGGCGAAGTATATTGGTGAAGTACCGGGAATTCTCGTGTCTTTACTTTGTTTGAATTCACCATTTGATATGAAAACAGTTGAAAAATAGCACAGTATATTCTGTCTTCATTGTTTCGAAATCAAATTAGTTAATAACTATGATTGAAGAACTCATGTTTGTACAGATTGTAAAATGATTTTGCCATTATTATACGGTTTTAATGTTTTATTAAAGAAACAGCTGTGCTGCTTTCTATGATAAATATAGTTAGTACTGTGCTGTGATCAATTTACCTATTATTGTCTTCTATAGCCTGATTTCAGTTTGTGTTTCTATGGTGGCAAATGTATGCATTATAAAACTAAACAGGTTTTGAAAACAAATATCTGAACACAAAAATGTCTGAATCTACTTCAATTGTAAGTCCTCTGGCAATATGTTTCAGTCGATTTCCTTGAACCAGTGGCGGATGAGATTATATTTAATAATTCATTTCCTTTTCTGATCATAGTTCACACATTTGCTGAGAATAAATCATATAGTTCTACCAAACACACCTTATCTATGCATGCTCATTGCCTGAATGTAAATAACTGAGTGCTAAATCTAAGCACTTGCAATTCACGGAGCACTTAACAGAAGGTAATCCCACTCCCATCGCGCCTAACTTCTACCTACCGACTTAGTTCTGTCTTTATATATCAATCAGGTGGCCACGGCCAGACGGTGGTGATGGTGGTAAGATTCTAACGCCAGCCCGGTAATCATAACTGCAGAGCGGTTAACCAGACTGGAAAGACCTTCTCGGGGCGTTCGCTCCAGGTCCAGGAACAGCCAGACTACTATGTGCCCCTACATAGGTACCCGTTTTTTCTACCATGTCGCCGTGTCGATTTTTAGCAAAACGGCCGTGTCGCCGTGTCGATTTTTATCCATATAGAATATACTAGTTCCTTTTAAACAAGTCTGTGTCCGTCGATTTTTAAAACCCCATGTCACACGTGTCGTTTTTTAAAACCCCCGTGTCGCCGTGTCGCACGTGTCGAATTTTACCCATGTAGAGGCACTACTATCCTATATGAAAGTAACCCTCCTTTAAATTACCAGAACAAGACAAAGTAATAGTCATCACATCACAATCAAGGGCGTAATAATTGTCCTTTAATAGTAGAATCTTTTTTCGATTCGATACTATATTCTTAGCTGTAGAACTATATGGAAAAAAGCAAAGGCCACATTCTAAAAAGAACGAATGTAAATATAGGATACCGTATTCGACGTAATAAGCGCACAGTGCGCTTAAAACATTATAATGGACATCTTTTAGTAGTTAAGAGTTTAATTGGGACAAAAAATTGAGACATTTTTGGTTATTTCTAGTATAAGAATTGGCCAAAAACGGGGGGTGTGCGCTTATTAGGGGGTGTGCGCTTATTAGGTCGAATACGGTAAGCACAAAAACCCGAACTGCGAAATATAACAGAAATGGTGCCATTACAAGGGTCATTATATTCTGATAGCTTGCTCTCTGTTTTAACTTGGTAATTTGACCGCCTCAATGAACACAGGCTTACAAATTTACATTGATAACGCGTGTACACACATTGACATTTAGAGTCATTATTGCACTCGCCCTGATCATGATTTGCATGCGAAATCTATTCATCCGTCTAGATCTAGTAAGCAGAACATTTACAGTTGTGAAAAATACATCTCAACATGTGTTGATTCATATGGATCCTACAACTTTTAGTCCATCAGTCTTGTAAGGTGCTTCAGTTGGTATAAAAATTAACAGAGTGTTAAAGTAATGAAGTTTACTATCTCGCCTTTGTTAGTCCATCTGCACCAGAGTAGAATCGACTCAGACTATCCGGATTGTCCTCAATTGGAATGTGTGCATAGGTTTCAAGAGCCTGTTGGAGATAGTATTGATTTGTGTTTTTCTGTTTGAGGATGCCAGTCTGGCCCTGTTCGAAGAGTCCATTGCGTTACTCTTGTCCACACTCTTGTGTTTGCTGTTGACAGTCACTTGTATTATCATCTCCTTGGATAATTGCCCTCTTGAGACCTAAAATACATCATGCTCTCATTACTTCACCTGCACCAGTGTGGAACCGGCTGGAATTCTTTGTCACGACTTCAATTGGAATGCGTGTGTGCATGTTAGCATGCATACCCCTGACCTGTACCTCTACATGTACCTGGTATGCCACAGAGATGATCCCACAGTCCTCCAGGGGGCATGCAGGCATCAGGGCACCATCTGTAGTAGTGAACTTCTGTGGTGTGTCCAATCTGAAGTGGGGGCACATGCCACTATTCACAGCACCTGACTGACACACTATACTTCTATTGAGGGATCGCCTGGTGCGAGGGCAACAGCCCGAATCTCTGTAGGTTCCAATGATTTCAATACACGATATGATGTTGTCAATAAATGTGTTACTCTGGTTCTCAATTTCAACTGACACTTGTATTTCCTCCCCTCGATGATATGTCCTCTTGGGAATAGTGATAGTGCTGTTTATGATATTTGCCGCATTGAAGAAGCCAACAGCCTTGGTCTGCTTCACCTGAGTGGGAGTGAGGGACTGCGGGTTGTGACCCAACTCCCTGGGTCTATCTACCCACAGTGGCTGATTGCAGACAATGTTTCCCCTCCTCAGTAGTTTCCCCTTACTAATCGTAGCTCTCATAAAGTAGGCAATATGGGCGAAGTTCCTGCCACGATGAACAAGGGGTGGGACGGAGGGACGAGCGTGCACAGGTATCTGAAATTCAAAAGGAAACTGCATGTACCCAGCAGTAAGAGCATCACCCATGACCATGGAAGCTGACTGGGTGGCGTTTTTGTTAGGCCTGCTACCATTCCTCAACCACACCAAGGTCTTTACTTTGACGTAGTCCTCTCGTCCGTAACGGTCACGGTAGCCTCTTCCTGTATAGATTCTGATTCGTGTCCGGGCAGCACCAACCAGCTCCAGCATCACGCTCTCTGCCTCCACAGACGCTGTAAGCTCCAGGGACACTTTACCCCTGATGGTGCTACCTGGTTCTAAAACAGGCAACAGCCAGAAGGGCAGGGATGGCTGTCTCAGGTCAGAGCTGAAGGCACCGGCCAGAAATGACTGGCTTTGATCTTTAGGTATCTGGTGTTGTTTTTCAAAGAAACCTTTATCCATGTGCGCAACAGATAGCCTGTCTTGAAATGCAGCAACAGAACTTGATCGTGCGACATCCACAGGACTTCTCTTTGCCCGGCTGATAATGCTTACCAAGTCCCAGCCTGCTTCTGGTCTCTCATAACGCTCCTCCCGTATGTAGTCATACAGAGACTTACAGTTATCCAAGTCCAGCTGGACTTCAAATGTCTTGACGGGTGCTGACATACTGTTGTCATCAATCTGCAATATTGCAAAACATCATTGTAAAACTGACTTTTTTTTTTAATGTTCATTGAATTATAGATCGAAGAACTAGAATTCTTTTAACATCAAAGGTGATTACATAGTGAGGTTCATTAAAGATGACAAAATAAAACCCATAAACCCAAATCATCAGGCCTCAAACCAATGAGGATAGCCTAAACCATGACACTTAAAGCGGCATGATAACCGAGCGTGTCCCATTCAAATTCTAGTACTGCTCGGGGTACTGCTCTAGTCTACTATGTGGTAGCTGCGCGAGTCATTGTCAAATAAATGTACACGAGAGCATTCTTCATGAAAGCCGTATGAGGTTCAATATGCTGAGCTTCTGGATCTAGTTCGTTCCATAGCTGAACCCCCTGTATAGTGGGCCTTTCACAAATATGTCCTTCTTCGTTATTGGTAACTTCAGTTTGAGACTGGCGTTCCCTCTCAGCACTCGTGTTGGGATAGTAGATGTCAAGTCTGTAGGGAAAAAATTACCTTTCTCTTCCTTTCCCTACTGTAGGTTAGTGATATCCGTCAGGTATAGTCACTCCTCATCCAGGGTCATACTCTGGTCATATCTGTGTTATTGATGGTACATTTATAGGCGCAGCCTCAGATACCAGAGACCACATGACTGCCGTCTATCATGCGCAGATAAGGAATGATATCCTGAGAAATTGTCCAAAGGTGTAAAGCTCCATCATAACCTCCCACTATCGACCGTGTAACGAGTGGTTTGGCAGTATGCATGAGATGAAAACGTCATATTACAGAGGGGTGGAACTGTCAAAAGCAGCATTTCTTAAGTAAAAATTAGAATCGCTCGGCCTCGCCCCCCCCCTTCCCTGTACTTGCCGCCTCTCCCTCCCTGTACTTGCTGACTCCCCACCCATGTATACCTCCCAATACTGCTGACTCTTGTCTCTCCCTCCCTGTACTTGCTGACTCCGCCTCCCTGTAACTACTTTGATTGATTGATTGATTGGTTTAACATACATCAAGTACCTCACGGGACATATCTCAAGTTGGCAAGGAGTCAGCCACAAATAGCGGTAGTAGGACAGATATTTCTATGCTGCTTGCCCAATGCAGCAGTGACCGCATCTATGGATGATTGAATCTATGGAATGGATGACCACATAGATCACTGAGCTGAGGGAGAAAACTGCTAGCGGGACATGTCCCCTACTCTTTTCGAAGGATAGCAAGTGCCTGGTCCTACATACCGTACCTGGGCTAGCACCATTATAGTAGGCAGGGCCAGGCAAACCACTGCCTTTGATATCTCAGACATGGTTCACTAAGGAGAGATCACAAGGAAGACCACCAGCAAGAAGGTTCGGGCACATATGGGCAGCCGCTGCCTATACAGCTTGGTTCATGATAATCACAGTAGTCCATCATGTAACCCCCTAAGTTTTGTAGGCTTTTGCAAATCTGGTATGCCCATTGGTATTATGGAAGGCTCCCAATGAAGTTATTCTACTCCTTCATGCCCCCATCATGAAGGTCCCCACTAACACTGGGACCCTGTACATACTGACCCCCCCCCCTCCCTGTACTTGCCGACTCCCCCTCCCTGTACCTACTGGCCCCCCCTCCCTGTACTTGCCAACTCCACCTCCCTGTACCTACTGACTCCCCCTCCCTGTACCTACTGACTCCCCCTCCCTGTACCTACTGACCCCCCCCCCCTCCCTGTACTTGCCAACTCCCACTCCCTGTACTTACTGACTCCCCCTCCCTGTACCTACTGACCCCCCCCCCCTCCCTGTACTTGCCAACTCCACCTCCCTGTACCTACTGACTCCCCCTCCCTGTACCTACTGACCCCCCCCCCCCCCCCCCTCCCTGTACTTGCCAACTCCCACTCCCTGTACTTACTGACTCCCCCTCCCTGTACCTACTGACTCCCCCTCCCTGTACCTGACTCCCCCTCCCTGTACCTACTGACTCCCCCTCCCTGTACTTGCCAACTCCCCTTCCCTGTACCTACTGACTCCCCTTCCCTGTACTTACTGACTCCCCCTTCCTGTACTTGCCAACTCCCCTTCCCTGTACCTGCTGATTCCCTCTTCCTGTACCTACGGACTCCCCCTCCCTGTACTTGCTGACTCCCCCTCCCTGTACTTACTGACTCCCCCTCCCTGTACTTACTGACTCCACCTCCCTGTACCTACTGACTCCCCCTCCCTGTACCTACTGACTCCCCCTCCCTGTACCTACTGACTCCCCCTCCCTGTACCTGACTCCCCCTCCCTGTACCTACTGACTCCCCCTTCCTTTTCCCTCGGACTCCCCCCCCCCCCCCCTGTACCTACTGACTCCCCCTCCCTGTACTTGCTGATTCCCTCTTCCTGTACCTATGGACTCCCCCTCCCTGTACCTACTGACTCCCCCTCCTTGTTGATTGTTCGTTAGTTTAACGTCCGGAGGGCAAGTTGCATTTTGCATTCCAGACTGCCATTTGGTTAGGTTTTTTCACAAGTGATGGTAGGCCGAAGGCCTATCAAGGACGATCGTATCCAGGATGATCGAATCTATGAGATGAGCCAAGAGATAGAAATCCCGTTCCTACACATTTACCGAAGCAAGGGTTCTTTAACCTCCGACACCACATAGACATGGTGTGAGAGGGACAGGCCTTTGATATGCTGTAAGTCTACCACAGCATGGGAGATGGCAGCAAAAGATGAAGTCATTAGGCAAAAGGGACTCCAAGCTCATACAACTATGTGCCATGAGTCTAGAGTGATACCTCCCAACTCACCAAGCTACCAACCCCCATCTTTTTTTTTTTTTGGTACTTTTGTAATTTTTTTTTGTATTTTTGTTTTTCTATATTTCATATTTTGTCCCACAATTGAGCCTCCTTGAGGAATTTCAATATATCTTCTTCCTTGGTGGTGTTAAATACCTTAGATATGGATGTAATGTCTACCAGGTGTTTTCTTCTGCTATTTTCAGTCTTTCTACAGTTCAGTAGAAGGTGCTTTACTGTAAGATGAGTTTTGCATTCTTGACATAGCGGTTCGTTTTCTCCATTTAATCGGTATTCATGTGTCATCTTAGTATGACCTATCCGTAGACGGGTCAGGCTAACTTGTTCTGCTCTCTTCAGCCCTTTCTTTAATGCTATTCCCTTCAGTTTTGGTTGAAGGGAGTACATTTTATTGTGATCGTTTTGTTTATTCCATGCAGTTTGCCATTTTGCTCTTATGTGGCTGTTTATTGATGGTAACAAGTCAGTGTAAGGTATAGGAGTCAGCCTGGGTCACAGGCTTAGAGCTCTTTTAGTAGCCTCATCTGCTTCCTCGTTTCCTTCAATTCCAATGTGACTTGGTAGCCAGCAGAAAAGGACTTCCTTATTCTTCCATTTCAGGTCAGATGTTTTCTTTTGTATGCCCTCTATGAGTGGGTTTACCGGCATATGTTGGAGCATTGCCTGTAGACAAGACTTGGAGTCAGAGAAAACAGTAAATTTGTTCTCATTGTAATGCTCCATCCACTCTACTGCTTTGAGGAGGGCGGTGGCCTCAGCAGTGAAGATACTAGCTTTTGGGTGTAGGCGTCCAGAGAGATTGCGAGATGGTGTGTGCACTCCATAGCCTACCCTTTCATTGTCTTTGGATCCATCTGTATAGATAGGAACATGGTCTTTGTATGTGTTTTCGATGATGTACCTACTGACTCCCCCTCCCTGTACTTGCTGACTCCCCCTCCCTGTACCTACTGACTCCCCCTCCCTGTACCTACTGACTCCCCCTCCCTGTACTTGCTGACTCCCCCTCCCTGTACCTACTGACTCCCCCTCCATGTACTTGGTGACTCCTCCTCCCTGTACTTGCTGACTCCCCCCCCTCCCTGTACTTGCTGACTCCCCCTCCCTATACTCCCTCCCAGTACCGACTGTAATGCTACCTGCTACCTGTAATTGAAATGTGTCATGTGAAAAAGATTGTCACACTGAGTGAGGCAAGTCGCGCAAAAAAAGGGAGTACTCAGAAAAGATTTGAACACTAACTTTTTTTGGGGGGGGGGGTACTTGAGCCCAAATTCAAATTTTTATGTCCCCCGATCTTGGCTATCTATGTCTTTTGTCCTCTCACGTCTATGTCCAACACACACTGAATGTAAAGGTTTCTCCCATGTCCATATAGTAAATATAAGTGATCCTTGTTTTTGGTATGTTCAGGGTATTATATGAAGTTCATTTAAGCGATTTAAATAATATAGTTGGATGGCATTTTCATATGTTAGATGGTACATTTATGCCAGAAAGATAGAAATGTGGTACTTATTTGGTGGGAACAGCATTTCTATCAGCTCCAATTATTTGTTTAACCTTGCAGCCTATGGAGAGTTGAGTTCATTTAGAGGGTAGTCATTTAACAGTAGTTAAGTGTTTAAAGAAAAGAGAGAAAAAATACGCAAAGATCGCAGTCCATTTGCGAGTAGAAGAAAAGAGATATCGATTTACTTTTTGAAGGAAATATTTGTCCCCCGATCTTGCCTATCCTTTTATGTTATTGAATTTTTTGTAACTAAAATACAGACTGAGTAATAAGGATTCTAAAATGGCTAAATAATGTCTTAAAGGAATAGCCAGGCGTCGTATATGCCTCAGGGTATTAACCCTGAGTCAATCACTTGAAATCAAAAGCAACTGTTTTTGAATGTTTTATTATAATTGAGTCATGAATTGTTCTCTTTACCATTGCTACATGTATACAGCAAATGTATGCCTTAAATATTGTCTCTGGAATTTAACGCGGGGTCTCCATAAGCCTGTAAATGATGGGTGGCTTAACCGTCAACATATTAGTGCAGTGTCGCCCACCCTAGAATAATGAACACATAGCCCTTTAACATATCATTTACATGAGACACCCTTTGTATTACAAGATGTGAAAGATGAGACAAACATCAATTCATATATATGTATATATAAAACACTTTAAATACAAAACATGGGGAGTACTTTCAGAGTACTTTCCCTATTGAGATTTCTGTACAACATGTTTCTGTACGCATGATTGTTGCGTTCTCCACAGGAGACATTGGCACACAGTAATGACTGCCGTACACGGTCCGGGACGGTCCGTGCCATCGGTATTGTCAGCACTTTCAGATGCTGCAGGATGCTTATGCCCAGTTCACAAAATGTATTGAATATCTACACTCACATCGTTAGTGTCAAACGGGAAAGAACGGAGTAATTTCTATATCTGAGGTCCCTATCCGGTTGTGCAAATTTGAATAGAATTACAGACAATTCTTTGTCTTGAACATTGTGCTAAAACCCATATATTGAGAGGTGTAGATTTAACCATATGAACCTGAGGTGGACTACTAATGAGCAGGGCAGAGTGTACCTTGGGGGAGCATAAAGCTGAACATCGGCCCAGCTGTGCACAGCAGCACCTGCATGTACTATCCGCAAGGTATCACTATCAGAATACCTGCCTGGGGACAAGATGACTGCCTACACGTACCGGCATGCTTCTATGCTATATGCTACCTTTTTGTGGCCTAGTTAGCTAATCGCCAATCATACAGACTGTTAAGTGATGTACAACTGGGATAAAATGATGCCAGTGCCATTTGGCAGGGAATTCCCTCTTGGGGTGACATCATTCCTTTCTTCATCCATCCCATAATACTAGCTGGTCTCCGACAATCTCTCTGTGTTAGGCTGGCACCAGTTCATTTATTCTCGGTCAATATCTATTCTTATCGACCAATATCTAGTTTGGTTGTCACTCGTCGCTTGAGGAACTACTGGAAGAGTCAGAGGACATGAGTTCTACATCCTCGTTCTCCTTGTTGTGACTTTTGGTGTCCATCGCTGTATGTGACGGGATCGGGATGTCGATAGACGGTGTCCATGGTATTGACGAATGGGGAGGTCCTAACGATGGATGTTCTAAAAAAGTTAAAGGAATAATTTTCAATGTATTTGTAGCATTGCTATGAGAAAATTCACACAATGTTACAGTACAATAATTAAAAGTTTTCTCAAATTGTAGAAGTAAAAGTTGTAAAATTGTAAAAGTATACTTTGTCTGTGAAATCCTTAACTGCTATCAAAAGTTCATGAAAATAATCTTGGAAGCACCCTGAAATGTAATTATGTTCAACAGGGTAGGCTGCATAGTTTACTCACCAGAGGGCCTATCCATACCCAGTTGGCCGGCCATGCTGTTGGGTGGCTGTATGGCCTGAGCGCTGATAGGGAGGTCGGCCCGCCCTAACAACCCCTGCCGGATGTCCATCTCTGTCGGGTATGGTCGCCGCGTGTCACCTGAATGAGGTAAGCATACAAACCGTGTATTTTATTTCTTGAGAAACAATATGAGAAACACACTCCCGAGGAAGTGAATAATGATATAGAAATAGAAACAAGCTATTTACTTTGTTTTTAATGCGTACCCGTTTGATGGCCAACCTCAGTGTTTAGCTCATTGATTAGTACATTCACCCCTCTTTAAACTTTAAACAATCTCCAAACTCAACACTAGCTATGCCAATCTACACTTGCCCACAAGAGTACCATAATCGAGTATAAACTGGACGTGAAACTGCCCTAAAAACACGTGCCCTTTAGAATTCTAGAAGGTGGAATAACAAGAATATATGAAAACACCGGTAGGCCATCGACTTACCCGGTTGCCATGTGGCAGGGGCAGCTACTGTATTGTGCGCACTGATCTTGTGAGCGTATTTGATTAACTCCTCTGAGGATATCTTGCGCTTCCGGGCCTGGTTTATGGACTGTAGTTTCTGTTTGGCTTGGTAAATGGCCCCCGACTGAAAAGGAAGACAGGAGGAATATCAGAAATACTTTGTTGGTTACCGTCTGAGATCTCCTTTAATCTACTGACCCACAGGCCATACCCATCGGGTGCTGGTTACACAATAAAACATTAGAGGTGAAATCTTACGCATATATGGAGATGTTGCATTCAATATTTCGTATTGCATATTTGCCCCCTTACATCTATCAACCCTTATCTGTTTAAAAAGAATCGTCATGGCGGTCTACCTAACATTATATACTCAAGAGTCAGATCAGTGTTGTGTGTAATGTGTACGTACAAGTATGGTTTCTGCCTCTTTGAGACTCCGCTGCAGAGCCCGGATATCATTGTCGCGTCGCTCCACCTCAGCCTTCAAAGCGTCCAGTTTACGCTGCTGTTCACCTTGTTCTGTAGCTGCAAATAACACATTAATCTTTCACATACTAAAGTAGAGTCTACATTTGTACATTTTCCTTCTTTGGGGTCAGGAATATGATCAATTGTGATCGTATCGTATCGAACTAAAGGGTTATTTGATTTCCAGTTGTGTAGACCCTCTTATACTTATAGTTGTATTTCTCGCACCATTTCTCTCACAATCTCGCATCTACTTGTACAAGGATCCTACGGATCTTTGTGAAGTCTATTTTCATCTCGGCCTCGATCTTCTCCCTTAGTTTACATATTTGAAATAAAGGGAGGGTGTTTATAAGTGTAAATGACCGTGTTCTATTGATTAATGCCTTCCTTTTCTTTCAAACCTGTAAAATAGCTGAGAAAATCGAGTTTGATATAGACTTCACAAAGAGAGAAAATCCTTGGGAACCTCGTACAATTAACCCCGGAATGGGTTGAAGCATAGTGTGAAATAGCAATCATATTAAATGGGGCGAATATGATCAATTGTGATCGAATCTATGGTCGTATACGCACTCTTCTGGCTGCAGTTCACGCAGCTGGTTCACGCACCAACTCAACCTCCAAAAACAGGATTCAATTTTCTCTCTGCCAAGTCTACTTCAATCTCAATTTTCTCAGATATGTTACATGTTTGAAGATTATTTCACGTGGTGAGAAAAAAGGTGGGAACCTGGCAGAGGCACTCCCCGAGTGGGTAGTTTGGGTACATGAAATCGCAACCCTAAGGAAGCGTATGGGACGTTAGACGGCACATTTGCATAACTTAAGGGGTTATTTTATTTGCTATTCTTGATTGTCTTAGCGATCCTTCCGTACAGCAATAGGCTTTTAATTCAGACCCCTACGCCACCCCCTCTTGCCTGGAACTCAGTGTACCTTTTTAATTAAATATATTAAGTTTACCTATTTTGAGAGTTTCCTGAAGTTCTTTATCTCTCTGGATAAGCAGCTGAAGTAGTTGACTTGTATCAATGTCGTCCGGACGCTGCGACTTCGCCGTACACATCACCTCAAATAACTGCCTGTAAAGAAAATGGATGTAAAATATGTGTGCATTTTTCTCGGCCCCCGCCCTAGCCTTTAATAGTCTTAGAGCGGAAAACAATTTGTAACCCTCTTGGGGAGGAGGTACGTGTTATCATTGAAAAGGTCAGCACATTTAAACTTTTCACAAATACTGAAATAAAACATAAAACCCCAGAATAGGGTATTTTACTCTCTTTTCTCCAGCTAAAAACACTGTTCTGAGGCTCAAGACAGTGGCAGCAGCTGTAGACAGGAGGTACAGTACTAGATCAGGCCGGGCGTGTGGTGGTGGGGTGGGGGGGCACTAAGCCAGTGAATTTTCTGCGAATATAGTACGACCTGCACTTGGAAAAATCAAAACACTCTGATTCCTGCGAGTGTAGTCACACGTCATGACGACTTTTGCCGCAGCAGCAGATCCACTGCTGGAAAGTTCTCCATGTTTATACAGGGGTGGGCAGCTGTCGCCATGTCGCCAAATAATGGCGACACTGGTCTCGAAATTGGCGACAATGCCCTCCTGACTCCAAGCTTTCCAAAACTGAAAGAATTTTGTAAATTGTCTCACTAGAACCAAATTGCACCAGAATACATTATTTGACTTTAATATTTTCAAAATTTCCAATTTTTAAACTGAAATGGCATGTTCATAGTGGTTATTTTCTTGAGATTTAGGCCATTTTGATGAAAACAAAGGCATTTTGATGACAACTAGACTCTTGCTAGGACCATATTGGTGAAGTGAACCCCTTTTTAGGGAAATCTCTTGTTAAAAACGGCCCAGTGGCAGATTTAGTGAGGGGGTAGGGGGAGGGGGGGGAGACACATATATAGGCCCTGCCCCCCTCAAAATCAAGAAAAGGAGAGGGAAACCTCCGACCCTTTCCGTTCCCAAAGCTCTTTCTTTCCGACACCTAACCTTGGCCTTTGTCTCACCTAACCCTGGGCCTGTCTGGTACCCAAAAAACATGTTTAGCTCAGCTTTTTCCAGCCCTACCCTTAGCACTGATTATACATGTACATGTGTGTTTTCAGGTCCATATCCTGTATCATCTATCAAAGTTTGGTCTGTCCCTTCTAAAATAAATTCCATCCCAATAGTAGAGAATGCACACAGAGCTAAGCCATAGTAAGTCTACTATGTGCCAAAATGCATCAGATTTCACCATTTGAGGTAAAGATTTTCTTAGTTTTTTCAAAACCTTTCCCTCCAACAACAATGTTGCAGTCCCAATAAAAGAGGGCAAATACAGAATGGAGCAATGATATATTTTGTGCCAAATGCACCAGAACACACCATTTAAAGTATTGACTTCCAAAAAGGGGGGGGGAGGGCACGTCCCCTCCTGCGCTCCATGAAAAATGCCCACAGCGGAGGCCCTTTTTCCGCATGTCCTTTCAACGCTTGTCCGTACCATGGCTACAACCTGTTCTCTATTGGCTCCAGGGTTTTCAGATATGCCCACCCCTGTTATACCTAGAGTGTCACTCGCAGCAAAGTTGCAGCAGTTGATCACCGGGTTTAGTAGAGTTTGTATACACGTGTGCGGCTGGCAAGGGTACTTTTTCAAGAAAAATCGCTATTATAATGGTCCAGCTGCCTTCAAGTAAGACTCAAGATAATCCCCATAACAGGGGTCTATTTTTCACTAAGATATCATTTTCACCAGTTTACGGGTCCAACCAATACGTTATACAGGATTGGCTGGGGTATTGATGGGAGAACTCCTCAGGTGGCTCCACTCTCACCTCTTACCTGGGCCACCTGGGCCCTACCCCAGCCAGTGCCTTCATGTCCACCCTACTGGGTGCCTGGACTCAGTTTCTCATTTTCTTATGTTTCATCATGGTTAAAGGTCACCATGCAAAGAAATATTCAAATAAGTGGGGTAACATTTTCATATACACTGTTATCATTAGAGCAATATCCAGCATCATAATGTGACAAAATAAATTTATATTCATGAAATATCTACAGTTTTACCCATTTCATGATTACGCTCGGTTAGGCTGTAGACCTCCCTGTGATAAAATACAGGCAGGGAACGCTATATGGGTGACCTTCCCCTATGTTGGGTGTATATTGACCAATACACACTTAAAGATCAGAGGGGCAATTAAAAACATGAAAGGGGTCATAAAAATGTTGTTTGTGGTTAGATGTGTATTTCCCAATACACAAGGCCTGCACATGCACATGTTTATGGTATACCAGCCTCTGATAGGCTATCAAGCCAACCAATCAATTTAGCTCAGTCATATCCAGTCATGTATGGAGGGGTCTGCCCAGTCGTTCTCTGGGTGATATGAACGACCATAGAAGTGGGCTACACCCAGACTCCAGTCAGGTTAACGCTCGGTTTTCAGCACACTGCACAGGTAGTGTTTACTCATTGTGACACCAGGAGGTGCCCCAGTCGCACTGTGTAGCATGCATAGCAACCAGGGAGTGTGCTGGTACCCTCGGGTGTGACCAACAGTGGACACTGCAGTGGGGTACCAGCCAGCCATGCTCTGCTGCACATAGCAGGCCCATATGTAGGCTGTATAGAGAATCCACATGTAATATGTTGCACATGAAAAAAACAACATTGTCTGTCATAGTCCTTCTCTGCTCCACCCTAAACCCTTTACAAGATAAGAATGGCATTTACTCACTATGGGGATGCCTTATTGATAATGTACATGTAATAGGTCGACTCCTGTGTTCTTTATTTATACAATGGATTTATTTTCTGTGATTTCTGACAGCATGGCTGATTGAGTACACTGGGTATATAAGTTGTTTACACTTTCACACAGCTTTCTAGCGGGAGATCCTCTCTGGAATGGTTGGCTGTGTGGCTAGGCGTCTATTACGGCCTGAGGTAGATGCCGAGGTTGAAAGCTCAATTATGGAATGGTTTTCACACTCAGCTGAGTGAGAGGTGACTTTTAGGTTTGCAACAGCTATCCCTACTCCTACGGCTTTTGTGGCTGCAGATACGTCGAAAGTGACCTGGGCCATTTTGAAACCAACTTCCAACCCAGGCCCGTTGTCTAGCCGCCCTAGGGCTAGTTATGTGGTCATATTTGTGGCCTCAAGTGTAAGGAAGAAAATATACAGATAAATATTATAGCATTTCATTCTATATCATTATTGTAGTAACAATCATGTATACTTGGAGACGGTGCCATTGCATTGGGGAGTCAAGTGACCCCCTCCCCCCCCCCCATACAAAATGGTCACTCCAAAACACAGGTGATCCCATCTGATAAAAAAAAAGATTTATGTGCCCCCCTCTGGTCACTCCTAAAAATGAAGGTAGGCCCAATATGGACACTATTACCCTCAAACTATAACTGTTATATAATATATTGATAAATGAAAAGTTCATTCCCCCCCATCCACATACAACAAATGGTCACTCCATTAAATAAAAGTAGGTCCAATACGCATACTTTCAGGACAGGGGTACGACCTTTTGGGGTCATACCTTGAGTCCATCTGCACCTAGACCTACACCCCCGTGTACCTGTCCTGACTGCTGGACAGTGGTACGACATTTTGGGGCCATACCTTGAGTCCACCTGCACCTAGACCTACACCCCCGTGTACCTGTCCTGCTTGCTTGACAGGGGTACGACCTTTTGGGGTCATACCTTGAGTCCATCTGCACCTAGACCTACACCCCCGTGTACCTGTCCTGACTGCTGGACAGTGGTACAACATTTTGGGGCCATACCTTGAGTCCACCTGCACCTAGACCTACACCCCCGTGTACCTGTCCTGCTTGCTTGACAGGGGTACGACCTTTTGGGGCCATACCTTGAGTCCACCTGCACCTAGACCTACACCCCCCCCCCCCCCTGTGTACCTGTCCTGACTGCTGGACAGTGGTACGACCTTTTGGGGCCATACCTTGAGTCCACCTGCACCTAGACCTACACCCCCCCCCCCCCCCTGTGTACCTGTCCTGACTGCTGGACAGTGGTACGACCTTTTGGGGCCATACCTTGAGTCCATCTGCACCTAGACCTACACCCCCGTGTACCTGCCCTGACTGCTGGACAGTAGTACGACCTTTTGGGGCCATATACACCCCCAAGTTTTGGGGCCATATACACCCCCAAGTTACCATGGTAATATTTTTCAATTTATGGCATAGTCATAATTGATGAGAATAGCTTCCTATAGGTTCTTTTCAGAACAACCCGTATTTAATATCATATCAAAGCTTATGACATCCTCCGGCATCCCACATTCTGTGTGTGTTCACAAAGAACATTCAAAGAGTAGCCGTGACACAAATCATTTAACATTTTGATATATCTTAAAAACTAGTAAACATCTGACAGTGAGAGGGTTAAAAACTTAAATAGGATTATTCTAAACGTTTTTCTTTTTATCAATCTGGCGAATTCATTATCAATCTGGCTAATCAATTTTGGCACAGATTCGCCAGACTGGCTAACCCATAAAACGTCCTAGCGCTAACCCAGCTGCACCTAGACCTACACCCCCGTGTACCTGCCCTGACTGCTGGACAGTAGTACGACCTTTTGGGGCAATACCTTGAGTCCATCTGCACCTAGACCTACACCCCCCCCCCCCCCCCCCCCCGTGTACCTGCCCTGACTGCTGGACAGGGGTACGAGCTCTGGGGCCACACAGCCAAAAATAATGACTGAGCGTGTGAGCGTACTCACAGATGACTCAGGGTTAGGTAACAGAGTGTATGAAGATAAATAATTTGTGCTTCTTTGAAAAGCAATTGTACATGGAGAGAAGGTCGATTTGTTGTTTGTTGGGGACGGGGTAGTTGGGGAGGCAGTCTGAGAGCCTGGAAAAGAGCTGACATGGGAACCAATACTTGCTATGAATATTGAACTAGGGTATTTTGAGGGTGCTGAATCCAATCCTCCAGATTGACCTCTCAAGGCACCATATTCCATTTCGGCCCTTAGAAAGATAGAAATATGTGTACTTTGCCATAAATCAAGTGGCCTTAGATTTGACCTTGTTCCGACCTAGATACAGCTTTATACATGGCAGAATCGGATTCAGCATCCTCAAATTACCTTATTCCAACCCTCATATCAAGTATTGGTCGCCATGTCAGGTCAAAGTTAAATAATGACATTTTGCCTGCTTGGATCCCCAACTAGTGGTCGCCCTCCGTCAGCTGCATGGGGTAGACTCCATCCCATGCCTTCAGGAGGAGCTGCATAGTAGTTGGCACGACACATGGGTCCCCCGAGCCGGGGACCGGGAGGCCACCCGTCCGAAGGCTGAGGTTGGACCTCCTGTCCCAGTTCTTCCTGAAGCGAGCCATGAGGGCCGGGGTTATGGCGATAGTGATGGCCCGCTCCGATATCACAGGTGTGGGTAGCCCTCCCGAGAGGGAAGGTGTTGTTGGCCCGGCGGGTGGCTCTCCCCTAGAGACTGTTACCGCCTCGCGTGTGGCGGCGCCCGGGACTGCGCGGTACAGCAGGCCTTCCTCGACCGGGTGTGGGGATTGGGGTCACGGCTCGGTGCCAGCGGTTGCCAAGGCCGGAGAGGCGTCCCCCACCTCAGACTCCGTCAATTCCATTAGGACATCTGCGGCCGTCTTTTCTAGGATAGCCTGCCACTCCCGGTATTCCTCGTTCTCCTCTTTGGAGATGTCGGCCTCCTCCCCGTCTTCCTGGGGCGCTGCCTCCCTTTTAGTCTGCCGTATGAGGGAGACGGAGCTGGGGCTTACCTCTGGTGCACTTTGGTGGACCTCTGGTGCACTTTGGTGGACCTCTGGTGCACTGGTGGTGCACTTTGGAGACCTGTGGTGCACTTTGGTGCACCCCTGGTGCACTTTGATGGGCCACTGGTGCACTTTGGTGGACCTGTGGTGCACTTTGGGGGACCACTGGTGCACTTTGGTGGACCTCTGGTGCACTTTGGTGGACCTCTGGTGCACCTCTGGTGCACACATAGTAGTGCACACCGAGTAGTGCACACCAATGTGCACTTTGGTTGACCTCTGGTGCACTTTGGTTGACCTCTGGTGCGCTTTGGTGGGCCTATGGTGCGCTTTGGTGGACCTCTGGTGGACATTGGTGGACCTCTGGTGCACTTTGGTGGACCTCTGGTGATCTTTGGTGGGCCTCTGGTGCACTTTGGTGGACCTCTGGTGCACTTTATCACACCCCTGGTGCACTTTGGTGACCCTCTGGTGCACCCCTGGTGCACTGTAGTGCACCCCTGGTGCACTTTGGGGACCCTCTGGTGCACTTGTGTGGGCCTCTGGTGCACCCCTGGTGCACTTTGATGGGCTACTGGTGCACTTTGGTGCACCCCTTGTGCACTTTGGTGGACCTCTGGTGCACTTTGGTGGACCTCTGGTGCACTTTGGTGGACCTCTGGTGCACTTTGGTGCACCCCTGGTGCACTTTGGTGGACCTCTGGTGCACTCTGGTGGACCTCTGGTGCACTTTATCGCACCCCTGGTGCACTTTGGCGCACCCCTGGTGCACTTTGGTGACTCTCTGGTGCACTTTGGTGGACCTCTGGTGCACTTTATCACACCCCTGGTCACGTGGTGCACTTTGGTGCACCTCTGGTGCACTTTGGTGCACCTCTGGTGCACTTTGGTGCACCCCTGGTGCACTTTGGTGACCCTCTGGTGCACTTTGGTGGACCTCTGGTGCACCTGTGGTGGACCTCTGGTGCACACATAGTAGTGCACACCGAGTAGTGCACACCCATGTGCACTTTGATGGGCCACTGGTGCACTTTGGTGGACCTGTGGTGCACTTTGGGGGACCACTGGTGCATTTTGGTGGACCTCTGGTGCACCTCTGTTGGACCTCTGGTGCACACATTGTAGTGCACACCGAGTAGTGCACACCCATGTGCACTTTGGTTGACCTCTGGTGCACTTTGGTTGACCTCTGGTGCGCTTTGGTGGGCCTCTGGTGCACTTTGGTGGGTCTGTGGTGCACTTTGGGGGACCACTGGTGCACTTTGGTGGACCTCTGGTGCACTTTGGTGACCCTCTGGTGCACTTTGGTGACCCTCTGGTGCACTTTGGTGGACCTCTGGTGCACTTTATCACATCCCTGGTGCACTTTGGTGCACCCCTGGTGCACTTTGGTGACCCTCTGGTGCACTTTATCGCACCCCTGGTGCACTTTGGTGGACCCCTGGTGCACTTTGGTGACCCTCTGGTGCACTTTATCGCACCCCTGGTGCACTTTGGTGACCCTCTGGTGCACTTTGGTGGACCTCTGGTGCACTTTATCACACCCCTGGTGCACTTTGGTGCACCCCTGGTGCACCTTGGTGACCCTCTGGTGCACCTCTTGTGCACTGTAGTGTACCCCTGGTGCACTGTAGTGTAACCCTGGTGCACTGTAGTGTACCCCTGGTGCACTTCGGTGCACCCCTGGTGGACTTTGGGGACCCTCTGGTGCACTTGTCAGGGCCTCTGGTGCACCCCTGGTGCACTTCTATAGGCCACTGGTGCACTTTGGTGCACCCCTGGTGCACTTTGGTGGACCTCTGGTGCACTTTGGTGGACCTCTGGTACACCTATGGTGGACCTCTGGTGCACTTTATCACACCCCTGGTGCACTTTGGTGCACCCCTGGTGCACTTTGGTGACCCTCTGGTGCACCTCTTTTTTGTGCACCTCTTGTGCACTGTAGTGTACCCCTGGTGCACTGTAGTGTACCCCTGGTGCACTGTAGTGTACCCCTGGTGCACTTCGGTGCACCCCTGGTGCACTTTGGGGACCCTCTGGTGCACTTGTCAGGGCCTCTGGTGCACCCCTGGTGCACTTCGATAGGCCACTGGTGCACTTTGGTGCACCCCTGGTGCACTTTGGTGGACCTCTGGTGCACTTTGGTGCACCTCTGGTACACCTGTGTTGGACCTCTGGTGCACTTTGTTGGACCTCTGGTGCACCTGCGGTGCACTTTAATGGACCATTGGTGCACTTTGGTGGACCTCTGGTGCACTTTGGTGCACCCCTGGTGCACTTTGATGGGCCTCTGGTGCACATATAGTAGTGCACACCCAGCAGTGCACACCCATGTGCACTTTGGTTGACCTCTGGTGCACTTTGGTGGACCTCTGGTGCACTTTGGTGGACCTCTGGTGCGCTTTGGTGGACCTCTGGTGCGCTTTGGTGGACCTCTGGTGCACTTTGTTGGACCTCTGGTGCACTTTGGTGGACCTCTGGTGCACTTTGGTGCACCCCTGGTGCACTTTGATGGACCACTGGTGCAGTTTTGTTGACCTCCGTTGCACTTTGGTGGACCTCTGGTGCACCTGTGGTGTACCTCTGGTGCACACATAGTAGTGCACACCCAGGACTGCACACCCATGTGCACTTTGGTTGACCTCTGGTGCGCTTTGGTGGACCTCTGGGGCACTTTGGTGCACTTTGGCGACCCTCTGGTGCACTTTGGTGGGCCTCTGGTGCACTTTGGTGGACCTCTGGTGCACTTTGGTGCACCCCTGGTGCACTTTGGTGGACCTCTGGTGCACTTTGGTGCACCCCTGGTGCACTTTGGTGGACCTTTGGTGCACTTTGGTGACCCTCTGGTGCACTTTGGGGGACCTCTGGTGCACATTTTGTGCACCTCTGGTGCACTTTTGTGGACCACTGGTGCACTTTGGTGGACCTCTGGTGCACCCCTGGTGCACTTTGGTGGACCTCTGGTGCACCCCTGGTGCACTTCGGTGCACCCCTGGTGCACCTCTGATGCACTTTGGTGTGCCTCTGGTGCACTTTGGTGCACCTCTGGTGCACTTGAGTGGACCTCTGGCGCGCTTTGGTATACCTCTAGTGCACTTTGGTGGAGTTCTGGTGCACTTTGGTGCACCTCTGGTGCACTTTGGTTCACCTCTTGTGCACCTGAGTGGACCTCTGGTGCACTTTGGTTGACCCCTGGTGCACTTTGGTTGAGTTCTGGTGCACTTTGGTGGACTTCTGGTGCACTTTTGTGGACCTCTGGTGCACTTTGGTGGACCCCTGGTGCACTTTGGTGGACCTCTGGTGCACTTTGGTGGACCTGTGGTGCACCTGTGGTGCACTTTGGTGTCACCCCTGGCGACATTTCTCTTTCCCCTGGCGCCTTTCTCCTTACCCCTGGCGACATTTCTGTCACCATGTATCTGGTGCTGGCGGTATAATATGCCCAGTTTTTGCCCGGTTTGGGGGTAGAAGAGAGAAATAGGAGCAGAATGGTGGAAAATTCCATTTCTATCTTGCACCCAAAAAGTTAATGCCTTGGAGCCTATGGAGGCCCATGGGGGTGGTAGCTTTTTTTTAGTACATTTACATAGTAGCGAAAGAGAGAAAAAATTTATCAAAGATCGCAGTTGAATATCTCAAAGAAAAAATGAGATTTTAAAAAAATTCTTGAAGGAAAATTCTGTCCCCCGATCTTGCCTATCTCATGTTTTTTTCCGCATTTCTCTATCTCGAATGATAACCGAAATACAACGATTCTCCTATGTCACAAAATTGTCTTAAAATGCAAAATTGGTAGGTGTATATTACTCAGGGTTAATTAAACCCTGAGTCAATTAAGTCAAGTAGGCTGTACCTCGTCACCCCTACTTGACTGCCGCCTGCCAGACTTGCTGACTCGGCGTTCTGGGTCAACAACCCTGAATTTGCACAACAACATCGCCCTAAATGAATGGTCACCTAAGGATCAACATTTTGTATTAAAATAATTAAAATGTAAATTTTATTTGAAAGGCATGTGCTTCCGGTGGATCTCATCTACATGCTGTCTGAACAAATAGATGATATCTATTTGGAAAGTATGGATAAAAGGCAAATCCAAAAGGTGTTACCGTAAAACCCCGGCTTTAAGACAGATTTTTTTTGGCGTTTTTTTTTCTCTACAAGACGGATTTTTTTCTAGAGTTAGGGGGTCGTCTTAAAGGTGGGGTTTTTATATCATAGATAATAGTGAAATCGATTTTCAAACATTTTTTGTACAAGACGGATTTTTTTCCAAAGTTGGGGGGTCGTCTTAAAGCCGGGGTCGTCTTAAAGCCGGGGTTTTACGGTATTTCAAAAAAGAGTTCACCATTCAATTCAGTGCTATAACAGTGAATTTCCCCCATTTTTTGCCATAAAACACTGAATGACACCAAAAACTTAATTCAAATGTGAACTTTTGAAGACATGTCCAGATAGATACACATGTTGTGCACACAATGATCACACTGAAAATATCAAAATGAGTTTGTATCAATGTGCAATTTGACCACTTAGATGACCAAACCACCTAGATCCAGGATCAGACC
Organism: Harmothoe impar; assembly: GCA_947462335.1. Lineage (NCBI taxonomy): Eukaryota > Metazoa > Annelida > Polychaeta > Phyllodocida > Polynoidae > Harmothoe > Harmothoe impar. The sequence continues at coordinate 27,674,000 of OX381714.1, read as the reverse complement.
TCAGTGACTAGTAAAGAAGGTGCCATTCTCTATAAAGATACAACACTATAAAGACCAATGGCACCGTCTAAAAATGCCCTTTTTCAAGCAGCTAAAAACTGTGTTTGCAATATCGAAATAAATCGATATAATCGGAAAATCGGGGCCAAAATAGTGATACTGGTAATCAAAATCAAAATAAATTGGATGTCAATGACATCCATAACGCCCATCCATAACGCCACCTTATTTTGATAACTTGGATTACGGGCTTTTGGCTCTAAATTTTTCGAAGGGCAGAGGAAAAAAAAAAAAGAAAAAAGCTGCCCTACAGGAGGGGCCGGATCAAAAAATTTCCCGAAGGGCAGAGGAATAAAAAAAAAGAAAAAAAAGGCATCAAAAACATCATTTTTTGGTAATCTAAGGAAGATATGTTGAGTAATATCCCCAATCTGAAAGGCCTCATTTTACCTTTTACTGGTGAACATGTACTTTTTTTTTTTTTAAGGAAAATTCTCAAAAAAATCTCGAAGGGGAAAGGTAAAAAAAATAAAATAAAACTTTTTTTTTTTTTGCAAAATGCCAAAAATCTCGGAGGCGGATCCGTAATCCAAGTTATCAAAATAAAACGGCCTAAGCACAGGTACATGTACACCGCTACTCCATTGTACCCTGCAGGGCTCTGTGTGGTTGCCTCCACGGATGACGTCATCAGTACCCTCATGCTCCCAGAAATCACAAGGGGTCGCCACCTGTATGGGCTGCCCGGCCCTAGGCCCCCCCCTGTTTAATTATCTCAGAAATAACTCAGAAATTTATGGTTTGGCATCACATAAATGCTATAAGTCATTGAATAGGCAGGATTAAGTGTTTAGAACTAATTTCTATCATTTATATAGCCATAAATTCGCTTTACATGTTGAACCCTCCCCCGAACTGTAAGGGAGGGTTCATTATTTATGGCAGGGGGGGGGGGGGGTGAGCGTTTGGCAAATCGAATACGTAAAAAATAATTGCCCCCCCCCCCTCGGAATAGGTTGAAAAAAAAAGGTCCCCCCCCCCCCTCGGAATAGGTTGAAAAAAAAGCTCCACCCCCTCACCCTGGATCGTTTTCAACTTTATTACAAAAACAATGTTGGTGTCTACTAATTGTATGCATTTAATCCTGGGCACTTTTTTACCTTCAATTTACTACCTTGCAACAAATACATCCATTCGTAAGGTGTTTTAGTGTAAACGTCTCATGATACTTGCTGGTGAGTGATAAAAGTCAAACCTCAGACACTTGACTTACATACCATTGAGTTTAAAGTGGCATGGTCCGATTTTTTCCATATTCTAAATTCTGCTTAAATGTGTTCAAAATGTCATTACAATATCATATTTGGAGGATGGGGCACAATAAAACATCATTGATGGACAATAAGAGGTAATTAAGAGGGTCCCATGAACACACCTATAGCCTTTTATAATGCATTTTTAACAGGCTGACAGGCTGACTTATAGCGTGCACTCAAAAAGTCCTAAAGTGAGCATAAAACTGATAATTAGCTGAAATATAAGCTAAATTCTGGGGAATAAGGTGTTATAAAGTAGGTAGAACATATAGTATGGCCATATTGAACATTCTGGTTCATTTTTAGCATTATTTATTTTTTAGCCCTAATCATCGGACCATGCCACTTTAAGGGCCCCAGTGCTTATAAATTGGAAGCTCCCATACCCTAAGTGCCTACATGAGGCCGGCACTTTTTTGAAGACTGACAAAACGCTGGCTCTTCTGAGTGTCAAAAGTGATGCAGTGAGAAATTTGCTGGGAGTTTGAGGAAAATTTTAGAAAATTTTGAAAATATTGACATAATTTGGTAAAATATAACACAGGCTGTTACCAAAATTTGCAACATTTCACCGTACTTAATTCGTGACATTTTTAGGAATACCCCTAAAAAAAAGGCCCCCCCTAAGAATAGGGTAAAAAAAAAAGGCCCCCCCCCCCTTTGAATACCCCTAAAAAAAATTGCCCCCCCCCCCTCAAATGCTCACCCCCCCCCCCCCCGGCCATAAATAATGAACCCTCCCTAACCATGTTTATCATGGAAACAACAAGAACTGTACTGGCTGTGGATAACCTGCTCCTGAGTACAATGTACAAGATAAACACCCAGGGGGAGGCACAGGGCACGCACGGGATAACTCTCCTAGGTGAGAGGACAAACGTTTAGACCGTTATCTTATTAAGACTATTAAGACAGTCTTATTTGTCTTAGTAGCATGAAGCTGGGTTAGTAGGTCAAACAGTGACGTCATTGTCTTTCTGGAGGCAGAAGGGCTTCCCCAACTTTGCTTTATATATCGGGGGCTCTGCCCCCGCACCCCCTTCTTCTTTCTCTCTTTTTTTTTCTTTTTCTGGAATAAGATGTTGCATGTGGGAACCCCCCCCCCCCCCCCCCCCCCCACAGCAGGAGACTGGCCGCTGTCATTACTGAAGACGGCCCTCTACCTATGGCCCTAGACCCTTAAATTCGACACGGCGACATGGACCTTTTTTGGCCCTAGTGACATGGGACATGAGGACAAAATTGATAGTGACATAGGACAGGAGGAAAAAATAGATAGTGACATGGGACATGGGGAATTTCTTAAGATCGATATGGCGACATGAGCATTTCTTATGATCGACACGGGACATGGGGACCCCCCATCAAGGGCCCCCTACCTTACAGGCAGCCGACGTTGCATACCACGGGAGAGGGGTAAGCGGGGGGGGGGGGGGGGCTGCCCCAACGTAAGATACTGAATTAAGACTTTAAGACTTAAGATTAAGATAACGCTCTAAACGTCTGTCTTCTCACCGGCGAGAGCTATCCAGTATTTGCAGGCACAGGGGAACCTAATTTCTGGACACCCCAGACCAGGCCATGGACATCGGTGGCCGTGGGGCTGGAGGGGGGGTGGCGGAGGGTGACAGACAACAACAGTCTAGCCTGTCTTAAACCACGTTGGAGGGCTAAGACAAAGGGTTCGCACCTTGGTTTAATATATTGCATACCATGGTTTAAAATAGATAGACAATGGTTATGAAAAGGTAAGAGGATTAACCACAGCTTTCTGGTAGGGCGATTTTGGGGTCCAAGGAGTGTTCATTTATCAGTTACAGGGGGGGGGGGCCCAGGGGGGGGGGGGGGGGCGTAAAAATGTCCGACCCCTCCTGCAGGGGGGCATAAGAAAGTCTGACCCCTCTTGGACCCCCCCCCCCAAGAGGGGTGCAAAATTTTTTTACCCCCCCCCCCCCCGTCAAGGAGTTCAAATCCCCCCCCTCCCCAAACCCACCACCCCCCCCCCCCCTGTTGTTAAAAAATGATCAGTCCCTAAGTCTAAAGAACCACTGAAGTGCCATGGTATGGGGCAGTCAATCGGCCAGTCTCTTGAAGGATTAAAAAAAACCAACCTGACATTCATAACCTAGAAAACAAAATACAAACTGTTTAAATAACTGGTGGGACCCCCCCCCCTCCCCCCCCCCCCCAGCTCAGCCGACACCGGCAACAAGTGGGCGATAATAAAAGATTTTCAAGACATTTGTAGTGACATTCCAGAAGTGACAGTCTGTTTGAGAAAGATATCTAAAGAAAATAGTAGACATGTGTATCAAGCATATGTATACCTATATGTAATAAAACATTTAAGCTTACTTTGTAACAATTTCCACATCTTCAATCAACGACAACAACTTTTGCTTTGTGCTGCAGGCCGACATCTTGGAAAGTGTATCCTCCAATGAAAACGTTCCTGACGTCGTCCGAAGGAAGTAGAATTTCGATCCGCCAATCGGAGCCACCCTTCTACACCGCAACGGAAGTAGAAAAGAAAGTTTACTCGCAAGAAGCGAACGTGCAAAATACTGGAAAACATCAGAAATAATCAAAATGAACAACAAATTTGACGCGTAAGTCTGTTTATCAGCATTTCTAACCAAGCAACTAATGTTAACCAGCTATTTATGTGTCATATTATGGTGTGCTAAGAGGGAAACACTTAGGGTGTCATTCTAAAATATGTGACAACGTGGGCCATTTCCCCCCCAGTCCGAAGTCAAGATAGCCTATCTTTTATATTTATGTTTGGCCTGTTGTCCCTATCTGATAGGGACAACAGGCCAAACATAAATATTGTTCCTTAAAAATCTTGCTATACATCACTAGATAGCTTAGATAATTACAATGTCAGAAAGCATAGGCCATGTTGAGTATTTGACGACGCGCGAAAATAGTCTATCGGGTACCAGCGTAACCAGCGTTCATCTCACTTCCGTTATTAAACTATGACGTCACTTCTGAGGCGTCCGTTCTACAGACAAGATGGAGTCCGATATTTTCTCAATCTAGATCCTACCTAATCATCGATCCTGAACAGGTTATGGGATGCCCAGTTACGTATCTACTGCGCAGGAAGGTTGGTGAAGGTATGAAGAAGGTTATAGACAAAGATGAAGGTCGGATGGCTACTAGAAGTGGAATTTTAGAGACTTGAAAAGTCGGGAGAACGGGACCACGAGGGACGCCTCAGGGACGCGGCGGGCAGAGTGGCTTCTGCGAGCAGGTGGCCGGATAGCCCGGGCGTCGGGAAGGTGCTGTGTCGGCATGGAGAGGAATCACTGGGGTTAGTGCCACATCGATAGGAGGTTCGTGTATGTCACTGTGGTGTCTACATACAAGATGTGACAGGATGATCAGGTCGCTGTGTACCATATGTGATATGGTGAGTGAGGACGCTGTGGGAACGCCTGAGGCACGCCATCGGCGACGTGGGAGGCGGCGTGGCTGCAGGCAGAGTGCCGTGAGGAGGCGGCGGCAAGCCAGGAGGGGGAGCGCCCACCCGTCCTCGGGAGAAGCAGCAAGGTGGCAGGAGCCGTGTACGATGTGCTGCTGTGTGTATGTCGACATGTTGTTTATGGAATATGATCAGCAAGGTTGGTGCATGTGTGTGGACATTTTGGGAAGTGAAAGTCGGCAGCGTGAGGAGGGGGAGCGCCCACCTCAGGAGGATGGCGACAGCGCCAGGGAGCCTCAGCCAGGAGCCGTGTACGACGTGGTGTGTGTATTACAGACAGTTACAGTGAAGTCTACAGTGGAGTTTGTAGTAGTGCTGTCGAGTTGGAGCTACACAGGAGACAGTGAGGAAAGTGTATGTTTGTGCTGTGTTTGCGTGCACACTGATGGCGACTTGTAGTGTGTGTAACAAGTGTCTGTGGTGTGTGTCACAACCAGGAGCAGGAGTTTAGTGATTTTGATGGGTGTGTATGTAAGTAGTCAGGAGGAGCTGTATACGATGGGCCACTGTGTGTGTATTGTGTGTATTGAGTTGTGTGTCTATGGAGACGTGTCAGACACATTGGAGGCGTGTCAGAGACATTAGGAGTGTGAACACAGGACGTCATGGAGGAAACACCTGTGTATGTGATGTAGATGACGTGTATGGAGCCCATGGAGATAGCAGGAGACATGTGACAGTGTGTATTATTTTTTGTGTTGTTGTGTATTTAACTATTATTCGTGTGTATTTGACTTGTGTGTATTGTGGACACCAGGATGAAGTGTGTGATGTGTGAAGTTGTAGTAGAGGCCCTGGAGGCGTGTCAGAGACATTGGAGGCATGTCAGAGACATTGGAGGCGTGTCAGAGACACTGCAGGTGTGTACAGGAGACACCTGTGTACTAGGCTAGTGAAACAAAGTCAAGAGGAGAAGTGTTCTGCCTTTTCTTGAAGTTTGTGGAACTGGGGCTCGTGAAGCAAGTCATGGAGAGAAGAGTTTGCCTTTCCTTGAAGCTTGTGAAATGTGGAAGAAAGTCAAGAGGAGAAGTGTTCTGCCTTTTCTTGGATTTTGTGAAATGTGGAGGAGACTGCCCTACAGCTGTGTTTATAGTGAACTGTAGGTGTCCTACAGCTGTATTTATGGTGAACTGTAAGTGTCCTGCAGCTATATATATAGTGAACTGTAGGGAGTGTCAAAACATGGATGATGAAGCCCACTGCGTGTGGATGCATGGATGATGAAGCCCACTGCGTGTGGATGCATGGATGATGAAGCCCACTGCGTGTGGATGCATGATTTAGCCTACATTATGTGGATGCCCATAAGGCATGAGTGCTTTATGGGATTATTTTTCAGTGTTAGGGAAGTGAGGGGTAAAGCCTCACGTGAGGGATAAAAACCTCACAAGGGAATGATGTGCTGGAAACCTCTCTTCCCAAGGTTAGTTTAATTTGTGGTATATTATACTGTAATAGCTAGTGGTTATGCTATTAACTAAGTGTAAATTCATATTTTGAAAGAACTGAAGAAATGGAAACTGTGGACAGTTTATTTACTAGTTTGACTATGAAGTCAAGTCAAGGACTTAATCGCTAAAAGTTTTGAGACAAATTGTGTCTTTTTAGTTTTCAACAAATATGGATGTATTTGTCCTTTATCCAACTTATTGGTGTTTCTATTTTGAAAGAAACTAAACTACTTAACCAGTTTACTGGAGAACATTTGACAAAGTCAAGGACTTATTATTTGAGTGACACTAAACATTAATCTAAGAAAGCAAAGACACTGATTCAATATCCAGGAGGAGTGTTCTAAAGAAACACTGAAACTATGTTTTGAGGAGGAGTTTATTTACAGTGACATATATTCATATACATATTCTAAGTTTATTGTGTAGTGTTAACACAGCATATTTTCTTGTCGAGGAGGAGTGTTGAGTATTTGACGACGCGCGAAAATAGTCTATCGGGTACCAGCGTAACCAGCGTTCATCTCACTTCCGTTATTAAACTATGACGTCACTTCTGAGGCGTCCGTTCTACAGACAAGATGGAGTCCGATATTTTCTCAATCTAGATCCTACCTAATCATCGATCCTGAACAGGCCATAGCATCTTTTCTGTAATGTGAAAATTGGATTTTTGAGAGAATTTCTCCCAAAAAAAATAATGATAAAAAGTGCATTTATTTGAACTTTGTGATTTTAAGAATACACACTAAGTTTCACATTTCCTGAACCCGTTTTTGGTAGTTTTGGACAAAATCTGGACAAACCATCTAGGATACATCAACTTCAATGTGTTTTCTTTCAGTTTCCATCACTTTCTATGTGACAGGGGTTCAGAAAATTGAGTTACCCCATGGACCAAAAATATGTTGCAGTCCCATAGACTTAAGGGCCTGTTACACTGGCGGCATCTGCCGCACTGCATCTGCCGCAGAACGTTCTGTGCGGCAGATGCAGCCTGTGTAACAGGGTAAAAACTTGCTGCAACTTGCCGCAACTACTTGCTGCAGCAAAAGCTACCAGTGTTAGCTTTTCTGCGGCAAGCTGTTGCGGCAGATGCCGCGCAGCAAGTGCCGCTAGTGTAACAGGCCCTTTAATATAGGATGATAAAAATGTCACATTCCACTGTTTATTTTGGGTAGTTGCATCCAAAATTCTGACAAACCAGCTAGGATATACCAACTTCAATATGTTTTCTTTCAGAATCTGCCACTTTCATTATGATAGGTCTTGAGATAATTGAGTTACCCCATGGACCAAAAATGTGTTATAGCATTAGTTGATTTTGAAATGAGAGCAGAAAACACCAGTGGCGCCCTCTGTAGTGCACTGTGGTGCCTAGTCAAGATTTGCAAGAAATAACGCCCCAGACACTGAGGCAGGTAAAATCGACATGATCCTAGCGACAAGGGACAAGACCTATTTCTTAGAATCGACAAATGACATACAAATACCTTAAAATCGACAAGTGACAAGGGACAAGACGCAAGGGATATTGTCATTGTCATGTAAAGATTGACAAGTGACAGTCACACAGCACCCCCCGCCCTCCCATGCCCATGGGTATGGCATGGCATTTGGGGCCCTAGGTAGTACCCTAGGCCTAGAACTAGTGGAAGTCGAAGCGCATCTTCTAGCCTTATAGTAACAATGTTAAGTCGATATGGTTAGAATCATAAGAATGGTTAGACGTAGACCTGAATTCTAATACAATGCCACTGCAGTAGTACCGCATTGGTGAGGTGGCTGCATTAGAGGGAGTCATTGTAGTATTTTTGGTACTTTGAAAAGAGTCTGATTGTCTACATTAGAGGGATTGGCTGCATTAGAGGTATGGCCGTTAAGAGGGAGCTGACTCTTCATTCTAGTACAAGTAGGATCAGAATCCTTGTCACTACGGACAGAGCAAAGGGTCTACACATAGACCGTGTGTTAATGTCTATAGTCTACACAAATAGGAAATGTGTGAGAAAAATTCAGCTTTTTGCTATTTCTCTTCAATTAATTGTATTAGGACATAGTGCCAGAGATGCCACTTTTACAGGAATTCATACATTTTTGCTGAAATTGCTGTATTGAACTAAACAAATTTCCTAAAGAAAATTTACCAAAATTTAAGGATTTCCTACTTTTGGTCCACAAGGCAGTGGCATCTCTGTAGTGCATCTCATTTCTAAACTATATTTTGAATATCTTTCAGATTTTTCAATGCATTTTTTTGTAGGTCCCAGACACTGATAAACTAGATCTCTTACGACAAGGATTTTAACACCTTTTCCCCATGCAATGCCTGTTTAATCTATTGAAACCCCTTATCAGGTGTAAGATAAGCAAGATATTGATTGATTGATTGATTTGTTTAACGTCCAGACGTACATCAAGTACCTCACGGGACATCTCAAGTTAGCAAGGAGTCATCCACAAATAGTGGTAGTCTGCCTTGCAGTAGTAGGACAGGTATTTATATGCTGCTTGCCCAATACAGCAGTGACCGCATCTATGGACGATCGAATCTATGAAATGAATGACCGCATCTATGAGGTGAGGGAGAAAACCGCTACCGGGGCACGTCCCCTACTCTTTTCGAAGGATAGCAAGTGTTCTTTTATTTGCCTGTTCCTACCCACCTGGGCTAGTACCATAGTAGGCAGGGCCAGACAAACCACGGCCTTTGATATCTCAGACGTGGTTCACTGAGGAGGAATCCCATGCCAGACCACCAGCAAGAAGGCCCGGGCCCGTGCATATGGGCAGCGGTTGCCAAACAGCTTACGTGACTGATCACAGCAGTAAGGCACGAGACCCCTCAAGTTTTGTCGCCTTTTACAAATCCGGTATGCCCATTGGTATTATGGAAGGCTCCCGATGAAGTTATTCTACTCCTTCATGCCCCCATCATGAAGGTCCCCACTAACACAGCAAGATAGGGATACACGTGTCTTTGTGACGGAGATGCTGCTCCAAAGATTTCAATCAACAGTATTGTAGTATTGTTAGTCTAGGTCCTAGACTAGGGCAGAGTGTAAGTGCCCCTGTTTTTTCAGAAGTTACACTTTTATAGCTAAGAAGACCGTGTCTATAGGGGTCTGGACGGAGGTGCGCTGGTCACGGCAACAAGCATTGATAAGAGCTGATAAGACTGTTAAAAGCCTGTCCCCTGTTTGTCCCCTATTTGTACCCATGGTGGTATGTCTTATCAGTGTGTCCAACCTCAGCCATCGGAATTTAAAATGGCGGACCCACGGGGTATGCATCTAGATTCCTATTGGAGACGATTCTCTGATACTGATCAGATTTAGCATGAGTATAACTATGAGTGTCAGTTATACTATAGTGACATCTCCTATGACGGTAATGGTGACATCTCTCACATGTCACTATTTGATGACTAATGACCTCTATTTTGTTTAATATAGCTTGCTGTGGGAGGGGCAAGGAGGAGCAGGCTGTCATCCAACCCAATAGCCTGAATGCGCCTACACATTTTAACTACTGTAAACATATTAATTTTCGCTCAGTACATATTTTCGCGTTTTTCGCGCACATGCTTAAATGCGCGAAATTATGATGGTCGCGAAAATTATGCCCAGGAAATTACCTTTCCAATGATGTGTAGTACTATATATTTTTATCCGTATCTATAATGCTAATAGATGACTCAATAAGTGCATTATCTGGCATAAAAGTGTGTCTTTTTCCTGCCTTGGTGATATCACCAACCATGATGGCCATAAGCTTTTCCTTCCATTTTATAATTACACCTAGGCTGTGGAGTTTGCATAGCCATAGAACATTTATAATAGTAATAGTAGTATTTTGGAATTTGAATCTGAGTACCAAGACCAGACATAACAATGACAAATTGACCAATTAGCACTTTTTGACAATCATAAAATATCATCAACTAATTGGCTCACATAATACTATAATTACATGCTCAGGAAAGGCTTTTACATTGACTGCACCATATCGGATTCCTAGAATTTAGAAACCCACCCCTCCCTTGTGCATTACATTTACAATATGTATGATATATAGGATGAAATGGGCTCTAATATCCTTAATAATGGTCCGATTTACAAATTGTAAAAAATGACATGTAGCTAAATATGTAATGCTTACAGGTGCGCGAAAATATGATTGCGCGAAGATGTCTCTCTATGGTAGGTGCGCGAAAATTTAGCTGCGCGAAAATATATACGTTTACAGTACCCCTTTGAAGCATAGGTGTTAGTAAAACAGTAGCCCCCAGCATACCTTATCTTAAGTACTCCCGTGATCTAGATTAAAGTCTGTTTGATTATACCCGTAGTTGATTGTGTATATCCGAATACACATCCATTATGTTTTTAGTTTGATGTGTATTTTCCCATACACACCCATTCCGTTTGTAATCTTTTACTAGGCCTACATTTTTGCCGTTATTATGCCCTTTCAGATTGAAAAATGAAGGCAGTGATGAAGAAGAAAATGGAAATAAGTCAAATTCACAGGAAAAAGAAGTAAGTAGAAATTACTCCCATTTTGACATCTTAATTCGACCTATATTACGCTAATCGTGACATACATTGAAAAAAAGGGATTAACCTACCAAGACCAAGTAGACCCACTATTCCTATTCAATATGAGTTGTCCATGACACCTTATGGATTATATTATTTTGCATATATATCTACATATACTTGCCCAACTGTTTACTGGGTACTACATTTGTAGTATTTAGAAAGACAGGACCTGGTCCACATCCAGTAATAAAATAGTTTCAACTCAACAGAACATTTTATTTGACTGACTGACTCATTAATTGTTGTTGATTGACAGACAGCATAGAGTTACTTGGATAGCACATGGAGAAATCAATAATACTGGAGTTTGATGATAATATTTTTTCTATGTATTTGTGCTCTTACAGGAGATAGTCAAATGCGGGCCGGGCGAGCAGCCGCTGCAGTATCGTTACACATTCTGGTTTTCTCGTCGACTATCAGGAAAGCAGAACTCTGCTCAGAGTTTTGATCAGAATCTCAAAACGATTGGTACAGTTGCTTCTGTAAGTATGAATCTGGTTGTTAGGTTAGTCCATTTCCGAAATTGGGAGCGCTCTTAGTCTCTAGCAACCTATCATTGTTTGCATCTGACAACGTTCCGACTTTATAATAATGCGGTAACAAGTGATGACTTGTAATAGAAGTTTCAAGAGGACAAGGCGAATGAAAACAGAAAAAAATGTAATTTATTGAATAGATGTGCTTCGAAATCCTGAAAATATATTAAGCCTACTAAAGATTAAATGATTTGTAAAGAAACAAATTGACAATTATCTGTACCTACTTTGTGTTTTAGGTGGAGCAATTTTGGGCGTATTACAGTCACATTATACGCCCGTGTGAGTTAACAGGACACAACGACTACCACTTATTTAAGGACGGTATCCGTCCAATGTGGGAGGTAGGCTGGACTTTTGGATGATTCACAAACACGATACATAGTCTGATACTACTGTAACATATTTCGGTTATGGTGAGACCAGTATGGACAGATATCTATTTTCTTTAAGCCAACCCTACAGATTCTAACTATTAAACATGCGGCCGCTTAATCAGCTCTATTTTTTGATAAACCAGCTTTCTGTCAATATTTAATACCTAATTAAATACGTTCCAAACAAGTGTAGGGGCTAGGGTTATACGGGTTTGTTATATGACGAGTGCTGTTGGATGCTGTGTTGCGAACTCAGTCCGAACCCTTCAGTCCGACGGTAGGTGGCGACACCTACCCCGGGCTTGGGGTATGGACAGAGGTCGCTATAGGCTTCCGGTCTGCGTGTGCGCGCGCAGGCTGGCTGCCTATATATACCCAGCACCTGACGGTACTCGTCGGTTACTCTGAGCCACGCTGGTGAGGAGACCCCGTGATCATTACGGCTGATTAGCCTACTGACCCGTTCCGAACTCTATAGGGAGTTCGCACACATAGATACTGCTTGTCTAGGTTTTCTGAATAAACCTGATTTGCAACCTGTAACACTTGATCCGAACTGTGTTGACTTTGTTCTTTAATTGATACTCTACCAATATCATAGAGATACAAAGTATCGTTTATTACACAAGCATACAAGAATTTCACTTGAAAGTAGCAAATATATGACTCATGTTTCGCCGATATCTTTTGAAGGACGATGCCAATAAGCGTGGCGGGAAGTGGATTATCCGGTTAAAGAAGGGTTTGGCGTCTCGGTGTTGGGAGAACGTGGTGCTTGCTATGATGGGCGAGCAGTTCATGGTCGGAGACGAAATCTGTGGTGCTGTGATCTCAGTTAGATTCCTGGTATGTACCCTGTTCATCTCCTGTAAGACTAACCTTTACCTACATTCAACCCCTGTGAAATAGTAAGATTTTGCTGTATGGTAACACATAACACACATTTGAAGAGTTACAAACTGAGTTTGTTTGCCTGATCGACTTTACCTGGAATAGCCAGGATTTTCTATCGGAACCCATAGTTTTATCATTCACAATGCAAAACTAAGAACTTTTTACATTGTCATCTCAGCAGTCTGTTTAGAAAGAGGTCTGTGGTTTATTTATAGGAGGACATTCTTTCACTGTGGAATCGTTCTGCTAGTGACGACTTCACAACGGCCCGAATACGAGACACGTTAAAACGTGTCCTGAATCTTCCGCCCAACACCGTCATGGAGTACAAGACGCACAATGACAGTCTCAAGTACGTAGACATTTGTAGCTTGTTTTTTGCTTTGACCTTATGCGATCTGATCCCAGTAATCCTTGGTTAAATGATGAGTGATGACGATCAGCAAAAATAATTGAAAATACAGAACTATTGCCGCTAGGCTCCGGAGAACTTAGGTTCCCCGTTACTTCTTACTCCGTAAGAAGCTCGGGTAACCGAGTATTCTTAAATTTACCACAATCTTTTGAAAAAAAGATCATATTAGTTTCCATCAACTGCAGCGTGCTTCTCCCCTTTCTTTTATAATAAATGGTGTTTTGAATTAATTAAAATGACTTTCCTTTTGCAGGGACCTCTCAAGTTTCCGGAACACAGACAAACATCTGCGATGATGAGGCTGGTCTGTGTGAGGTACTCCACCTCGTGTCATGTCTCCTGCTCATCTTCCATATTCATCCCAGCCATCATCGAGAAACAAGACTCCGGTCGAAAAGCATATTCTTTTGTCACACATTGTCATCATCTGTGTCCTTTCCTTTCGTTGCTGTTGTTAAGGAAAGCGACTCTCTCTCCATAATGTTGCGATTTAAAAAAAAAAAATTACCAGTGAAGGTCATGACAGTGTAACTCTGTAGATTCTTTTGTTGTGGATATTTAAGTTTCGAATGGTTACATCAATTGCGCCATGTTGCTTGATGAACCAAACAAATTTGGATAGTCCTAGGAGTCTCTTCCCATTTACAGTATACCATTACAGTCAACAACTTTTAAGCTGTGCTAATAGAATTGTATTCTTTTAGATTTCCCCATCATTTTGTGAACGTTTGACCAGCATCTTTTAGAAAGTCATGTCATATTCATCTGTAATTTTATGGATAAAAAGAAATAAAAGTGATATGTGTCACCCGAATACTATTCGCCTTTTAATTCTTACGATATGATCATAGGTTGAGGGAGAAATCCCCAGGGATGAAAGTGACCAATCTCAAAAAAACTTGAAATGTTTATATTGAGGCCCATGAATAAAGGTTCTCTGAAGTCAAGTACAAGTCTTCGCGAAAAAAAAACAACACTTGAAATCAGGGAAAAACCTGAAAACATATCCCCCCCCCCCCCCTATCAATGTGTGAAAATTTATTTACCACCCCCTGTTATTAAACGGTATTTCTACAACCGTTTAGCTAAGTCCATAGAGGAACGGTTCTGTCTTTTTCTACGAAATGTTGAAATTGCTCAGGGACTGAGTGGGTTATCGTTATAATTTCTATGATAACTTATGAAATGAATAGCCAATATATTATCCAACTGTAACATTCTAAACTATAGTCATGAACCATTGACTATTTCATTGATAAACAAATGCTGAAATTTGCCTGATTAGCTCAGTCAGTAGGGTGCCTGTCTTTAAATCCCATGGTCGAGGGTTCAAGGCTCTATTGGGAACCTTACGAAAACGTTTAAAGAATTTAGCCCTGAACCAACACACACCAGGGGAAGTGTGAACTCCTAAAGATGTTGAGAACGTCCACCACAAGGGGTTTGTAAAAGATTCTGAACATCTCCACAGGGTCCCACCACTACTTTGTCAGAATGATTAGTTGGTTACCTTGCTCAAGTCTTTGATTAAAAAAACAAAGACCAAAAATGGACCGTTTCTATCATACACTTTTCTCCGACTGTGGAATCAAAGACTTGTCAGGCTGGGGCAAAAGTCATCGAAGCCCCCCATGCATTACACCCCTTGACAACAGTGTTGCGGGGGGGAAGGTTCTGGCTGACGCAGACCAGTATAGCTGCACCCCATACGATGGAGAATCCGTGGCGAACCAAACCGCCAGTGCAGTTTATGGGAGGGTTATTTTGATTTCATGAATTACTAAAAGATTGAGTGTGTGAGTGGCCTCACAGATGACTCAGGGTTAGATGGATATGTAACTTATGTACTTAGATATAGTACTCCCTTATAATCTGTTATTGGTCAATTCTGGCATCAGAAATGAATTCCTTGTTAAAAAGTACCCTCAAGTCATGTGTCATACATGTATGTTATTCCCATTCAGGCCAGCAGGTGGGTGTGGCTGAGCAGGTGGGTGTGGGACAGCAGGTGGGTGTGGGTGTACAGGTGGGTCTGGACGACAGTTGCAGGCTGCGGCCATGTACCGCCTTCTGTCCCTACCAAAAAGTGAGTCAATCGGAAGATAAACGGCGAAGATATGGGTGGTACAATTTTGCTCTGCACACGTTGACGGTTGAGATCTCGCCCAGTACGAAAATTACGTATGCTTTATGGACCCTATTGGATGATCACAAATGGTCCAAGATGGACCTGGCGAGTGTGGGTTGTACTAGAGACTTAAAAAAAATAAAAAAAATCTTGTTCACCAAAACCCAAAATTATGACTTTTATATTTTTCATGTGGGGGGGGGGGGGGGGGGGGAGGGGAAAGGGGTTTGTCCTTCCCCTTGTATCATTTCCTGACACTCTTTGTGTGAAATGAAAACTGATTTCTCCACCCCCCTCCCCAGACCGTGATAGGCAAATTGACCCACTGTTTGTGAAAGCTGTTTGTGAAAGCTGTTTTCTACCATGTATCTGTTGCTAGCGGTATAATATGCCCAGTTTTTGCCCGGTTTGGGGGTAGAAGAGAGAAATAGCAGCGGAATGGTTGAAAATTCCATTTCTATCTTCCACCCAAAAAGTTAATGCCTTGGAGTCTATGGGTGCCCAGCAGGGGTGGTAAGATCGCAGTTGAATATCTCAAAGAAAAAATGAGATTTAAAAAAATTCTTGAAGCAAAATTGTGTCCCCCGATCTTGCCTATCTCTTCATTTTTTCCCCGTTTGTCTATCTCGAATAATAACTGAAAGACAACGATTCCCCCATGTCTCAAAATTGTCTTAAAATGCAAAATTGGTAGACGTATATTACTCAGGGATGATTTACCCTGAGTCAACAATTACCTGGTGTGCCTACCCAAACTTGGACGGATTGACTACCGGTAATTACATTTAAAAGATTGTTTATTATACAAAACAACGCATTTTTGCTTTGATTATGTACATGGTTTCAGTAACAAATGCATGACTGGGTATTGTTATATTGATCACTGATAGTTTTTGGGCAACATGGTGCAAAGGTTTAGAGGACCAGTGCCATGATAAATGAATGAATGGCAAATTGCATATGAATTTAACTGTACATCATTGTATTGTTACCTCTGCCATATTAACCATTGATTCATGGTTATGAAGGCAAGAATGCAAACATTGCATCTAATACACACATGTCAAGATGTCAATTAGATGCAATGCAAACATCGAATATGGTAGAAATCACTATTTTAGATTTTAGAAAAATCTAGCGTGTGATCCTAATCACAAAAGACTCAGGTATTTGTTTGTCCATTGGGTAAACCTACCCGAAGTCCCCCCCCCCCCCATGTGGCCCCCAAAGAGTGAGTGTAAGATTGAACGTGTGATTAACATCACAAATCACTCAGGGTCAGGGTGATAAAGTTATTGAACTGATGGACTGAATCCATAAAAATTATTTCAGGAACAATGAATTATTTGTCAATTCTGAGAGCAGGAATGTATTCCTGGGTCAAAACTACCCTCAAATCATGTGTCACACTAGTATATTATCATATTTCAGCTGAGCAGGTGGGTGTGGGCGAACCAGCGGGTGTGGGCGAGCCGGCGGGTGTGGGCAAGCCGGTGAGTGTGGGCAAGGAAGTGCATCTGGGCAAGCAGGTGGCTGTGGGCATCAGCGCCCGGCGGCGCGTAACCCCCGTTTTTACGTCTCGATCGAAAAGCGAGTCGATCTGAGTGTCAGCAGCGACACCATCTCCGTTTCTGTTTCGCTGTGATGGTCGGCCGCGGGGCGGCGTGTGCTACAGATGATTAACTCCCCCAGTCAAATATGTGTGATTGTAATAGGTGTGAGTGTAATATGTGTAATACTGTAAACATATTTTATTTCGCGCTGTACATATTTTCGCGGATTTCGCGGATTTTAAAATCCCCGAAAATATGTACAGAGCGAAAATTTATCCAATATAGTTCTGTCACTGTAATTTTTCAATATCAGCGAATTTAAATCCCAGTGAAATTGTATTTTGAAGCAAATCCGCGAAAATTTGTACCAGCGAAAATATGTACGTTTACAGTATCCTAACTCATGTCCCAACCCCCAACCCTGAATCTGGAACTTGCTGGCAAGCCCCCCAACTGTGATGTCATTATGGCACACATTGATTATGAACTCAAAAGGGCTCATTAAGGAAGCCCTTTGTCAGCCTCGCCAGCAGGTCCCAGATTCAGTATACCAATAGTGCAGTAATTTATGTACTGCATGTCCTCTTTTTGTCCACGGATCTGTAGTGTGCTGTCTGAGTGCACCCCTGACCCTAATCCCACCCCCGACATCAACCCCTATCCCTGCCTCAGGCCACACTTTAAAAAAATTCTGTTTCCGGTGGAGTGGGCGGGTGATTTTTTTTTACCCAAGGCCACCCGGCCGCTTTTTTCATTTTTTTTTTTTTACTGCTGTCATTCATTAAAACCTACACGTCTGTGATACCAGCCATATTATGTATGAGCTGATAAAGGTTGGCTGGGGAACCTTTCTTTTCTGACCTTTAGAAAGTGTATCAACAGCATTCAGTTGGTATGATACAGGGATGCATGCATGTATCCCTGGGTATGTATCATGAAGACAAAAGGCATGATGCTGTCCTTAAAGGGTCAAGCCCTCCTCTAATCTCTCAGTAGGTGATACATCTTGACAGCTGGAAACTTCATTCTACCTTAAAGGATGGAATATTCCCTTAAAGCAACATTTGCCATGGTGCACCAAGGGTTTACTATGTAGGGTGTTTACCCCCAAATATAAATAATATGTCTACCAAAATGTGACACATATCCCCAGAAAGAGAAATATGTCTGGAATGCCATGCAAAAAACGGTATATAGATATCTGCTTTAGATCCAGTGCAATTAAGTAGAATGTGAGCCAGAGTCAGAGCTATTTCAGGAAAAATTTCCCATACACTTGAGCAGAGAAAGGTGGTCACTGCAGACCATGGCTAGGGTGAGTACCTGTAGACCTACTGTAGCACTAGGCAGCTCGAAAAGGGCCATTACTCTACTCCACTTTAATGGTCCATAATGTCCATAATAATCAGTCTAAAATAAAAATTCCAAAAGGATATGAAAGCCATGATATCACACAATAGGCCCATAGACCCATATCGGAATTTACGGGCTTTGTAAATTTACTGTTACCCCCTACATCCAGGGAATGCATTATTTAGCCATGTATATGTCCTAATATAACCTAATATCCGCTTGTAACCACTAGAAATACAATCTAACATGCAATAACTTTTTAAGAGCTAATACATTGTATTTTCAGGTGTGCCTAGCTCCGTTATGATTATCTGTTTTTTTCATGCTCATCTGAGCTGCTTAATTATAGTTATCATGAGCTGATACACCTAGAAAAAAGATAGAAAAGTGGAGCTAACACCCAGATGTAGGGAAATGTCTCCCCCACACCCTCATGGTATCAGAATGATATATTTCAAAGCCATAAGGCACGGATTTAGGAATAACAGGAGGTATGTCTAACTGAGAGACTCCACAAATAAGCCCACTAAGTGCAGTGACTGCCGTGTGCAGGATTATAATCAGATTGACTTCAATAATGGTATCAAAAGTTGGGTTTTTCTGGCAGCCCAATACATGGGCTGATAGCCCAGAGCCTTGGTGTTCTTAGGGTGTCAGAATATTTATGATATTCCATTTATTTCTTACAAAAAAGGGGAAAATACTAAAGTGGAGTAGAGAAACGGCCGTTTTCGCGGCCCTCAGCGGTACAGGTAAACACCCTATACTATGTTGATCTTTTTTGCATTGTCTCAACACTCAGCTATGGAACACTGGCGAGTTACTCTCCAAGGAGAGCTGCATTCATGCATCATGCTGACAAAGGGCATCACACATGTATAAAAGCAGTTTTAAAAATAAAAGCAGACCGCTCATGGTCTGCCTGTATGCTGTTATTAAAGGGTTAACTGTCGCCCAAGCCTGGTGGTGACATACTACACCCTAGGACATTCCTGTGGTGCCTAGCCGAGATATCATGGGGAAAGAAAACATGCTGATAAAAGGTTAATTTAAGGTGGGTTGCTACTCTTGTGTCAAAGTCTCTGAAAGTTAACAGAATCTCCCAATTTTTTTTTCACAGGCAATTTAGATCATATAGAAGCGGAAAAAGCAAAGAAAAAGTATTTAATTTTTACTGAAAATGAGAAAAAAATGTGAAAACTTTCAGGATTTCTTTTGCATATCAACCAGTATGCACAGAAGTGTAAAACATCATGTGTGAAACGCCTACCGTATTCGACATAATAAGCACACAGTGCACTTAAAAAATTATTGTGGGCACCTTTTAGTAGTTAAGAGTTTAATTGGGGTCAAAAAATGAGATATTTTTACTTATTTATAGTATAAAAATCGGCCAAAAACGGGGGGTGTGCGCATATTACGTCGAATAAGGTATGTGTTATGCAATATTAGCCCATTCTGATAGATTTAAGAATTTGAAGAAATCAAAGGGTAGCAATCCACCTTAATGATACTTTGAGTATACCCTATCCCTGAAAAATAAAGATTTTGCGGGCGACCGGGTGAGTGTTATTTAGCCCACCCGCTCCACCGGAAACAAACTTTTTTTTAAAAAGTGTGGCCTCAGTGCAGTAAATTGTCGACTGTGCGTCCTCTTTTGTCCACGGATCGTTTCCTGCCCTGGTTCATCGAGTTTTTGGTCTTAAAAAAAGCGTCTCAGCGGAGGGTGCAGAGGTGATCACATTAGATTAACTACTACTGCAAAAGAGGAGCCAGTGTCTACAGCAGTACTTTGATGTTTGTCTACAGTAAAAAAAACATGACAATTTTTGGCATGCTTTTTTTTTTATCCAATTTTTCAAAGAGAATGGATTGCATTACAAGGATGATTTGAGCGACCTATAGTAGCGAAAATATTGTATTTTAAGTAGCATATTGAATGTTTGACAGGAAATTGTTTTTTCTGCTAAAAAAAAAAGGGTTGAAGTTTTTTTTGCCTTTGCCAAAAAAGTGTCTCACAGAGGCGTCGTATAAACTCAGGTAGGTACCTACCTGAGTCAATAATGTTACTCAACACAATGAAACTCAAATGGGCTCCACTGAGATGTGCCAGTAAAATTTTCAGACTTCGCTTCAATGTTGTATTCAGTAATGGACAAGTCATCAATTTCAGCCAACTCAGAAAAATATTGCAACTTTACAAGGATTATATACATTTTGTACAAGCACCTCCTCGCCCCCCCCTTCTAGACAAAATAGAAACGGCATTCCACATCACGTTTGTGATAACATACCAATCTGATTTGAAATTGTATTTGAAATTGGCCAAACTGGTGATATTATTAGACGCCCCGGTTCTAGTCCATCCACACATCTACACTATGATAAGTGACTATAGCTCCATGATCCTGGACACATGCTTCATTTTGATATAATTTACAATAGTTTCTTTTCTCCGATGGAAGAAATGGTCGTATTAAAAGAAAATAATAAAATTTCCACAAAGCACACGCCTTAGCAATATCAAATCAAAGCAATATCTCGCTTTGACATAACGCATATTACATTGCATATGTGTGGGGTAACGAACAGAACTTAGTAACATCATGGGTTATCTATCATACAAACAATGTACAAGTCTTCTAAACGCAAGATGAAGCTACACATCAAACTACATGTATTGATACATATTTAACCCTTTTCAACATTTTGAACAATATTCGCTGCCCTTCATTGCGTATGTATATTTTCCGCTGCCATTTTCATCTTTTGTACAACACACATAAAAAACCTCTATTATGAAACATAAAGAGGCTACCATTAACCAGGAGTGTACATATATATTGTCCAGCATTGGTTAATACAGATAACAATGAAATACATCCCACCGTGCTTATTGCCATTTAACGATTTGAACATAGTCTAATTCGACTGGTAATCCCTTTCTATCTAATACACAGACTTTGCAACAGTACATAGCTACAAGATGTACTCACAACGTAACATTTCGTTTATAGCACTTAACTTAACATACCCTGTAATGTAACCCACATACGTATTCAAGCCTATACTGCACAGCCACTGCTATTTTCCTATCTAATGCAGAAGTTTAAACCAGAAATAATCATCCCTGAAATGAGGTTAGCAGTCAAATAAAGTACACCAAGTTCACGTGGGTTCTCTGCAGAAAGGCTGCATTTAAAGTGTCGCACAGACAACGAGGTATATAGGGTGATTCCACGTTGTCCCCATCCGTACTGTAGATGACATGTAACAGTGAAATTCTCATCAAGTATGTCAAGGGGGCGAGCTTTCGAGTCAATGACAGTTAATAACAATCTTACAGATTTACGAATATAGTTGGTGTAGATAATTGCATAGATGTAAGTAATAGGTTACCTCCGATATCACATTTCTTTAAGATAACATCCCTCTGAAATATAGGTACAAGTAGTTTGTGTGTTAACTGTCAAAATCATAACGACCAGTAGTTGTATATATTTTAGGGCGTGGTAAGTTTTGAGCAGGATCCCCCCATTGATCAAATATCTTGCGGCCGATCCCACTGAGGACCTATAGAGGCTAATTCAGGTTGTTACAATGATCTACATGTCTATGATAAGAGACGGTTTGCATCTGTGGGTCTATTTCATAATGGTAAACATGCATCAAATTTTAAGTGGCTGTAACAATTAGATATTGTGTCACAATTGTAATTCTAAGACAAGAAAAGAAATAATCGAAAATCCGGTGACACCTCCATGCTCTTAAGAACTTATACAGATAAAAGAGTAAAAATAAATACAGTAGATAGTGATAAAATTCGCAGGGTAAGTTTTTTTTTAGAAGAAATCTCCATGGTGAATCAACCAATAAAACTTGGGAGGGAATGGGTTTGAGTAAATGGCACTTGGTTCATTCCTTTGGTTTCTGTCGTGAGTATAATGTGTTTCTAATATCCATAATTATTAAGAATATATGCTGCATTATGCATAGAGCTTCTGGATAAATATTTTGTACATGCTATTTACAGTCATAAAACATTGTCTCGACAACAGATAAAACCCGAAGTATTCAGAGAACATGATTTAGTGTTTCTCTTTTAAAATCGACTTTTAAAAACACCAACCTTACATAATGTACAATCAATTAAAAGCTTCTTAATCAATCTGACCAGTTTCATGCATAATATACAAATCCTTCCTACAACTGACTATTCGTCTTATATACAATGGGTGAAAAAAGTATAAACAGTGTAATCTCTTTATCATATGTATAACAGAACAGGTTGCTGCCTCAGGCTCATTTGCTTCGCGTTTTCCGCGTTTGTGACACAGATGATTGTGATCTCCCTTTCCGGCGGAGCTCATACTGTCCGTCGGATCCCTTCCTACGTATAGCAGTTAAACGCAGCTTTCTTTCTAGATCAAAGTCTGCTTGAAGCTGAAGGGCCATGAGTCGGTCTTGCTCCTCAAGGTGGTTTTTATAGTCCTTGTCTGAACTAAAATCTGACCGCTCAAGAAATTTTGGCCCTGGTACTTGAGGCTCTTTCTCCGCTTCTGAAAGGTTATCTTCTTCACTTGAGTCAGGCTCGGAGGTTCTTCGCTTACGTCGCTTAGTAGGAGATTTTTTGCTTGAGGTTGAGGTAGCGGACTTCTTTCCCTTACGGCTATCCGAGTTGCTGGTGAACATGAGCTTATTCTGTACTCCTGATGTACCCGCATCTGGTGATGTTACAAAACAAAGCTTAGCTTGTTTCGTTGCTTTACCCTTTGTTGCCAGTCTAGATTTGGGGAACTTTTTTAATCTCTTCCCATCAGCTTCTGGCGAGTACTCAATGGCAAAATGCTGTTGCTGTGATGACTTTTTGGGTGACTGAAAAACTTCCTCGTCAGAGGTGTCATCTATATCATGTGCGTTTGTACAGGCACGCTTTGGAGGATGGTCCGGCATACAATCTGGGGGTGTTTCTTCATTTTCCTTGTCTTCGGTAGAGCGGACCCTTTTCATTCCAGGCTTGCTGGGACATTCTTGAGGTTCTGCATCTTTCGGTAAGGCTTCAGTCTTTGAAGACACTGACTTAGGGTCAGATGCAGCATTTTGCCGAACCTTCTGCGGACTATCTTTTACACTGTTCATGTCTTTATTAATCGCAGTCCTGTTCCTCTCACTCCTTCTAGTAGGTGTTGCTTGTTTCTGAGGGGATCTCTTTTTATTCGGAGTGGATCTAGGTTTTTGTGGCGAGCTATTTTTCACTGGCGACATATCCGTCTCTGGCACATCTGTCTTATTCCTATCAAGGCACTCTGTATTCGCTTTGTCACATTCCGACGTTACCCGTTGCCTATTTCCTCTAAGCTGCCTACCATTGTCGTTAGTTTCCTGAGACGACGTCTCCTCTTTAACACAAACACACATCTCTACAGTACTTTCCACTTCACAAGCTTCCTCCTTTGGTAGTGACACAGCATCGCCTGAACTTAAATCACGATGTGTCGTGGAGTCTACCTCAGCAGGGACCTCCTCGGTACATAGTTCTGATCCTCCTATCTTACTACTTTCTGCCGCCCCAGGGTCTCCGCTCGCAGACATTGAACGTAGAGGTGATGTTATAATTTCCCAACATTTCTTCACCGACCCCATAATCCTGTTTGTCGGGGACGTTACAGAACTTCGCTTCTCGTCGGTTTGGCTCTCAGAGCTTTTCGTCTGTCCTTGGTCTTTTTCTTTCTTAATATTTGGCAATTCATTAGGCAATGATGATGGTCTATAGGTTTTTATGTTTTCTTCATGGCAGCAACTTGATACACTTCTACTAGACTCCTTGTCATTCGTGGCTTCCCCTGTGTGTAATGTCTCAGTTGCACCAAGAGATTTATCTCGGCTTGTACTCGAGCTACTAGAGCTACAGTCTCCTTTCCTCTGGTCCACATCTCCACGACCCTTCTTTAACATCTCACGAGTCTCCTCAACATAACTGCCACTATAAACTTTGCGCTTTCTATCCGCGAGGGTTGTTGGTGTTAGCAATGTTGTGGTTACTTTTGCTTCCAATGAGCAAGTACTATGACAAGAAGCACGACCGTCTGTTCTATTCTTTATGTTCCTCTGTGAGATGTCGGTACCTTGCCTCCTCTCATGTTGGCCAGGTGCTGCACTTTGTATTGACGAAGATGTAGTTACCACGGCTCCCACCGACGTACTACTGCGGCTAGAGTCGTAAGAATTGGGCCGGCTGCTCCTTTCCCTGTGGGCGGTGTCAGGACTTGTCACGTTTTTCTTCTCTAGACGGAGCATCTGGGGAGTTTCATCAGTGTAGATGCCTTTCCGAACCCTTTCCGTTCTCTCAGACAGGGTGTCTGGTGTCAACAGAGTCGTTGTGACTTTAGCTTCTCGGGAGCAGTTGCTATTGTTTGATCCAGAAGCACAGTCACTACTCTCTGACCAGTCCCGTTCCTTCCTGCGCTTGGCCCGTAACCACACATTAAGGCCAGAATCAGGACTACTGCGAGCTTGTGACGAGTTTTCTTTGAAGAAACGGAATGGCCTGGGTGCATCTGCATCTGAGGACTCATCAGACTCTTCGAGGTTTGGCTCGAGTGGAAGGATTAGTCTTGACGTTGAGGGCCCTGCCGTACCAAAGCCACTACTCGTAGAACCTGCAAGACAAAGTGTTCAATTTGTATTCTCCCACCTCTACTCTAGTAAGGCCACTTACACCTCCCCAGTGGAGAGAGGACGGCTATGATGCTCCGTCAACAATAATTCAATGTACTGGAAAAAACTTTTCGGTAGGAAGTCTGCAATGTATATGTCCAGATATTCTTTTTCTTTTTCACTATAAGACGGAGTAGGAGTGTTTTGATACACTTCTCTTGAGACTCATCTGGCATAAAACTATTAGCAATTCGACCAGAATTCCTTTATTCAAACTACAAATGAGATTGTAATATACATTTATATTCAAATTTACAGATGAGTTTGTGAATACACATCAGTCCAACTCACCAGTATCAAATGACAGATTTCTCACAGCGCGGTCTGGGGACGTCCTGACTGTTTGACTTGTATTGTACTGTGTCGTTCTGAGCAGGAAGGGGCTGGAGGACTGGCTGTCGTTGTTCATCGTAGGTAACAGTGGGAGATCGGGTCCTGCGCTTTTTGACATCGCAGCCACCTATTAGTGCAATGAGAAGCAAGTACTGTAAACATATTAATTTTCGCTCAGTACATATTTTCGCGTTTTTCGCGCACATGCTTAAATGCGCGAAATTATGATGTGCGCGAAAATTATGCCCAGGAAATTACCTTTCCAATGATGTGTAGCACTATATGTATTTTATCTGTATCTATAATGCTAATAGATGACTCAATAAGTGCATTATCCGGCATAAAAGTGTGTCTTTTTCCTGCCTTGGTGATATCACCCACCACGATGGCCATAAGCTTTTCTTTCCATTTTATAATTACACCTAGGCTGTGGAGTTTGCATAGCCATAGAACATTTATAATAGTAATAGTAGTATTTTGGAATTTGAATCTGAGTACCAAGACCAGACATAACAATGACAAATTGACCAATTAACACTTTTTAACAATCATAAAATATCATCGACTAATTGGCTCACATAATACTATAATTATAAGCTCAGGAAAGGCTTTTAAATTGACTGCACCATATCGGATTCCTAGAATTTAGAAACCCACCCCTCCCTTGTGCATTACATTTACAATACGTATGATATAGAGGATGAAATGGGCTCTAATATCCTTAATAATGGTCCGATTTACAAATTGTAAAAAATGACATGTAGCTTAAATATGTAATGCTTACAGGTGCACGAAAATATGATTGCGCGAAGATGCCTTTCTATGGTAGGTGCACGAAAATTTAGCTGCGCGAAAATATATACATTTACAGTATATACAAAAAATGTAGATTAAAGAGAAAATGGTAATGTATTATTGGTAAACGTTATACATTTATATATAAATTCCATACAGTGATGAAAAGAGATAACCGTACTGTCGTGTATAAGCACCCCGGCGCTTATAACTTTGGAGGGGTGTTTACCCCCGGCGCTTATACAATACAGGCACTTATTCAAGATCTATATCTTTAGTGCTTAAGAGTTATTTCAACACCCCCATACCCCCGGTGCTTATTCAAGACCGTCGCTTATTCGAAACCAGGCGCTTATTCAAGACTCATGCTTGTTCAAGACCGGCGCTTATTCAAAACCAGGCGCTTAAATGTGACGGTACGGTATGCAGCTACGACAAACAGGAAATCTTCACCTTTTCCTTCCTCTCCTCTGCTAACTGACTCAGTCGCCGACGCATGACTGGACTTCCGTCTGGGATGCTTGCTGCACTCTCTGCTTCATTATCGGCACTCTGAATCTGACTGAGGTTCCTGGGCGTGCTGCGAATAACAGGCGGGTTGACAAACTTCCCTCCCACCCTGTGTCGTGGCGGAGTGCGTGGGGAGCAGTGAATGGGTTTGAAGTGGCACAATTCCAGACTCATACTATCTGCACTGCCGGGGCGCTGGGTCTGTGTCTCGGGGTTCTGGGTCTTACTCTTGTCCTCACCGCTGAATGAGATCTCGCTGGGATTGGCGCTTGCCGACCGAGAGCTGCTCGCACCAGGGGAAATGTTGAGGTCAGCCGATAATAAAGATGTGTTTGAGTCTTCGATTAACACAACGGAGCTGCTTCTGCAACCCGTGCTGTTATGGGATGGAGTTTGAACCATGGCCGGTGAACCAATACTTGATCGAGACAATCGCACAATGGAGGTGTCACTGGCTGAGGTGTCACTGCCTGAGCTCAGGGCCGATGGTCGTGGTGGGGGGCCGAGGGGAGAGACACTGGTGCAACTCCTTGAGGACTGGCCACGAGTGATAAAGCGGTCCAGCATGGTTGACTTTGGTGTGGTGCGAACACTTGGACTCCCCTGCAAACCATGAAAGTTAACTTGTTTTTTTAAAACTGTCCAACATTTGCAAATGAGGCTTTGGTTTGGTGAACGAATAAAGTTGATTTAGTAAGAACTTACAAAATTGATTTGAAATGTTTAAAATCACAGAAAAATGCTTATGAATGTCATAGGAACCTAATATTGGGCCATTATAATTCTACACAGGCTTTTGTCAGTGGCATTTCGGCACCACTGATCTATAGAGAATTAAAACCATATTAGTAGCAACTTTGCAATTTTATGAATGAAATCACATAAAAGAGAGGGTTACATACGTCAGCCATGAGTCTGCGCACCAGTTCCTCATCTTGCTGCACGAGTTGCTCCTGTTCACGGCGTCGGGCCTCCTCCTCCTCCTGTAGCTGGTGAATGAGGGCCCGGCTCGCTGCCTCCTCCTCCAGGCGCACCCGCTCCCTCTCCGCCTCCACCTGGAGAAGGCACACATGGGGTTAACGCTACTGTACATGAGCATAGGGACAAATGTGCCTGTGGCTTTAACCCTAAACAGGGCCTCGGTAGTACCCAGAGTAAGTAGGAGACTGGGAGAACTTTAAAAAGATCTTAAAGTTCAATAGTGCATTCTCTTTAAGTTTAGTACTACTGTAAATTCTTGTGTACAAGCCGCAGAAATCAGAAGGTGAAAGCCAATGCGGTTTATAGGATTGGCTCAAAGTCGGGGGTTGGGCTCCTACAAGGACTTTTAGACGTATAATCTAAATTCACCATAATAATCAGATCCTCAGTTCATCTTATATATATTTAGTCAAAGTTGGGTGTGTGGCTTATATTTCAATTAGCTTTATGTATATTGTAGGGGTTGGGGGAGGGCGCCCCCAATATCTGTACCAAATATTTCATGAGGTAAAAGAAACTTTTTAATGTACCCGCACATAGACAATGGGCAAATCCTATTACCCGCTCTGGTGATTTTGTTTGGCAATTCATGGTGAATCTAAAAAAGACTAAGGGAGGGTTCATTATCTATGGCCGGGGGGGGGTGAGCATTTGAGGGGGGGGGGCAAATCTTTTTAGGGGTATTCAAAGGGGGGGGGCCTTTTTTTTTTTACCCTATTCTTAGGGGGGGGGGCCTTTTTATTTAGGGGTATTCCTAAAAATGTCGCGAATTTAGTACATTGAAATGTCGCGAATTTTGGTAACAGCCTGTGTTATATTTTACCAAATTATGTCAATATTTTCAAAATTTTCAAAAATTTTCCTCAAACTCCCAGCAAATTTCTCACTGCATCACTTTTGACCCTCAGAATAGCCCACCATTTTGTCAGTCTTCAAAAAAGTGCCGGCCTCATGTAAGCACTGAGGGTATGGGAGCTTCCAATTTATAAGCACTGGGGCCCTTAAACTCAATGGTATGTAAGTCAAGTGTCTGAGGTTTGACTATTATCACTCACCAGCTAGTATCATGAGACGTTTACACTAAAACACCTTACGAATGGATGTATTTGTTGCAAGGTAGTAAATTGTAGGTAAAAAAGTGCCCAGGATTAAATGCATACAATTAGTAGACACCAACATTGTTTTTGTAATAAAGTTGATCAATCAACACGAATGTTTGACCATCCGCTCCCCTGACACTACCTTGGTCTACTGGCGCGGTTGCCATACTCGCCCCCTGAGGTCAACTTTCGTTGTCAGGGTAGTCTCCAGGGCATCTGTGATGTCATAATCAGATGATGCAGTCATCACCATAGTTTCAGGATTTTATTTCTTGAAACCCCCATGCCTGGAGAGTGACACTCTGTCAGGCCTGGGACTCAGTCTCTAAGCATTTACTTAGGGAATAGCAATCTTTGATTGATATGGGTGGGAAAACAAGGTTTCGACCAAATTGGTCTCATCAGGTGTCTAGATATGAGGTTCAAGGCATGTAACTTTGTTACTATTTGCATCTCTAGTAATTAAAAATTAAAAGAGGCTATCAAAACTAAGTTTGATAGTATTTAGACAAAAATACAGATTTTTGAATAAATGGGGGAGACATTGACAGATCCATATACACCACTTTTAGTGTAATAAAATGTCTAGGTTGGTAGGGGTACACCCCAGGTGTGTCCATATAGATTCCCAAACTAGTAATTGATAATTACTAGTATTATAGAGAATGTGTTTATGGGGGCCTACAATGAAATTGTGGGTTGGTGGGACTATGACTCGGTAATACTGTGTTTTTTTAATAAAGTTGAAATCGATCCAGGGTGAGGGGGGTGCTTTTTTTTCAACCTATTCTGAGGGGGGGGGCCTTTTTTTTTCAACCTATTCCGAGGGGGGGGGGCAATTATTTTTGACGTATTCGATTTGCCAAACGCTCACCCCCCCCTGCCATAAATAATGAATCCTCCCTTAGGCCAGCATTCAGTATCGTGGCCACTGACTACCGAGGTACATTCTATTTACATTACAAGATACACAAACTCACCTTTTGCACTTCTTGCTCATATTCGACTCTGATTTCACCCGGGGCTGCGATGTTTGGAACGTGGATGAATTCATCCTCTGAAATAAGTGTGTTCAAGCAGGGTTTAAAGTTCAATTACTTTGAGAAAAATAATCTGAAAGTTTACACAATTTTAAATCTTCAGTTTAGTGGAGGAAGCTGGGGGAGGACCTCTGACCGCTGTGCTACCTTGATGACTGAAGTTTAAAATCTTCCAGTGTTGGCGAAAACCATTTTTCTCAGGCAGGCCAAAGTGCCCAGTGTTTGGTATTATGATGCAGACCCCTATTTTTCTCAAGTAACATGACTTCATATAGAGAGGTAGGTGGAGGGCGGACGACGATTTTGTTTGTTCGTGTAGTTTAACGTCCCATTGAATTTGCAGAGGAGACTTACTCAAGTTTCAGTTTTTCACAAGTAAAAAGGTAGGCCGAAGGCATGTAAATTTCAAAGTATATCGAAACAGGTTCATAAGAAACCCAGGCCTGAACTTATAGTAGTACACAGCAGTGTCGAGTATACGCCTAATAATGGTTGTAGTTCACACACTGTCGCCCCTCATTGTACCAAGTTCGCAGCGTTTTTATTTCTTTGTGAATGAAGTCTATTTCAATCTAGATTTTCTCAGCTATTTTACGGGTTTGAAAGGAAATGAGAGTAAATGGATATAAAATTACTGTTATTTTAAACATTAAACCACCACGTTGGAGGGTAAGACAAAGGGATTCACACCTTGGTTATATTGTATACCCTAACGTAACCGAGGTTTAAGTTTGGTTAGAACACTTGGAATTAGGTTTTAAAAAAATGGATTCTCGTGGGGGGGGGGGGGGGGGTAAAAAATGTTGACCCCTCGACCGGTTGGTGGGGGGCATATTTTTAATTGCCCTCTCATAACCATCGTCTATCTATTACATATCTGTAAAATAGCTGAGAACATGGCGAATTGAATAGACTTCATTAGGACCACATTCATATCAATGTTGCTCCCATGATGCAGTTCACCGAGGCTATTTTGTTGGGTCCAGGTCAGTAGTTAAGTTCCCGCCCTGTGCCATGTTGTTCTCCCGCTAAAAGTTGGGTCTGCCCACCCCCGACCAGGACAGGTAGATTAGAAAAATGAGAGAAAATCACTGATGGTCCGGTCAGACTAGACGTAGAAACGGAAAAACTACGACCAGATTTTCCTATGACTCCAAAAGTTGTGCATGCCAAACTTTTCCTGTTTTAATCGTTTTTTTTTGTCTATTTTCTAGTCGCAGACTACACGATTTTAGTTTTCCCGTTTCCAAATTGTAAATAGTGGAGTCAATCTTAATAATAATCTTTTATTGACGACAAAGGAGGTCATTACAGTAATGATTACTGGCCTATGTGTCCAACATTCAGCACTATAAGTACCTGGGTATCACCATAGACAGTGAACTATCCTTTGAAATACAAGCCAAGAACATGATTGTATCAATACGCCAAAAACTATGGCTGGTTCTACATGTGAGACACTTGATAGACGGGTACACCTGTGTCAGGATATTAAAGTGTATGGTCATGCCCTACTTTGACTACGGGATAATCTTCACAACAGCACTTTCCCCAACAATTTTAAATAGACTGCAGGTGTTATACAATACCGGTATACGTACATGTCTATCGGTTAAGGACCCACGTGATGTTAGAGTTAAGGATCTATATACTCAAGTAAAAATGTTACCGACAGATCTCCGTAGGATATACATGCAGGTTACATGTTGCCACAGGTTAACATATAATGGTCATTTGGACATTGTTGACTCACAGGGCACACGTGCCACTGACGCACCCACTGTGAGGCAGGAATGTCCCAAACTAGTCAGGCTGCTTAACAGCCCGGCCTACCAGGCTTATTCACAATGGAATTCCCTCCACCCAGAAATGCGTTGGGAAACAGACAAAAATAAATTTAAGACCGAGATAAAAGCACAGCTAACGAGATTCTTCTACAGAAACTGGCGTTCGGACGGGCTAAACTTGTTGTACGGTGGAAGGTCAATTATACCTGACCCACCAAGAGAGCCCCAACCATAAATTTACATACATGTATTGTATTGTACTCAATATGACATTAGACCTAAGACCTAAGAGTGCTGTAAGGTAGACGTCAAGAGACCAGCAGCATGTATGATCTGATAAATTCATAGGAGTTAATTCCAATTTATGTAAAGCAAACCGGGACGAGACCTTGACCTTGACCCTGCTCCCTACCACGCCCCCTGTACTTGTGTAAGCAGCTCAGGGCTGGGCATGTAGTCATATGCTGGAGCAAACCTAGAAATCTCTGGAGCAAAGTATTTCAGGAGGGTACGTAGACATTAACAGCACCGCCCGACCCCCCCCCCCCCTCCACGTCCCTGCCCCATACTCTTCAAGGGAGATCTTGTGTGTGAAATCCCAAAGAAGTCTGAGACTTTCTTGAGACCTTGGCGTTTTTAGGCATATTACTACTGGTATATCCCCATAGTGAAATTACCCCTAGATTGGCCCATTCTGAGGATTGGGGGGCACACTGTGTATGGCAATTTTACCTTTTAAATGAAGGGTTTTGTGAAGTTTTAATCAGAAAACGAAAATCTCTATCTGATTTCATTTTGAGGAATATACAGACATGCTGCTCTACGAAAATTACTAGATTGGTATAGTCTGAGGATCTGCTCTAGAAAATATATTGAAATACTACCCTCTGGATTGCTGTCTTCTGATGGTTCTGGGAGCATGTTGCATCAGGACATTTTTGAAATTGTACTTTTAAAATTGGTATATTTTGGGTAAAGGGGGGCATATTGTTCCAAAGATTTAGGAATTCTACTGTTAGTTTGGCGTCTTTTGATGGGTTTCAGAACATGATATATTTGGTCTGGGAAATTTTAGAAATTCTAACTTTAGATTCTGTGGAGTTTGGGGGACATATTGATCCAGGAAAACTTTAGAA
This sequence comes from Harmothoe impar, assembly GCA_947462335.1. Taxonomy (NCBI): domain Eukaryota; kingdom Metazoa; phylum Annelida; class Polychaeta; order Phyllodocida; family Polynoidae; genus Harmothoe; species Harmothoe impar. Next base: position 27,641,478 of record OX381714.1, on the reverse strand, counting down.
TTCCATCTCTATATTTGAGGGGTTTGTGGACATTGCTGTGAAGAATTCCATCTCTAGATTGCTACATTTTGAGGGGTTCAGGAGCATAGTATATTGCTCCAAGAAAACCTAGAAAAAATCAAAGCCTACCGGGCTTGCTGCAAAAAGAAGCTAGACATCTTACTTCCTCTACATTTAGATTGGTTTATTCTGGTGGATTTTTGGGTATATTGCTCCATTTTCAGGGGCGTGGCAAGCAGTCTCAGAGTAGGGGGGACTGAGGGGTATTTTGACCCTTTTTGACCCCTTTTTACTTGACCTTTTTGATTTGACCTTTTTTGGGGTTGGTGAAAAGTGGGGGGGGGGACATGTCCCCCCCGTCCCCCCCGGTTGCCACGCCCCTGATTTTTCAGTTGTTAGTTGATAGGCTGTATACATATAGTAGGAGCATATTATGTGATAATAATATTGCTCCGAGATCATTTGGAGAGGAAGGCTATTGAAATACTTTTAACTTTGGTTCTAATTGGAATATTTGCAAAATTCTTTCAGTTTTAGAAAGCCCAGAATGTATCTCATGTCCCTGTCGCATTTTCCAAGGCCCCTGTCGCACATCTTTTGCGACATTGCGACAGTTGCCCAGCCCTGTAAGCTTACCCAACCTATTCAGACTGTACACTATTTTTTGCTTGTTTATTTCCCATGTTAAAAGGAAACAGGGACAGTAACAGTATTTCCTAGTTAAGAGAAATGTAAGTTGTATAACGAATGGGTCTGAAACTGTTACTGTTTCATTCATACTACCCTGCAGGCGAACTATGAGGGGAGATCATGTCATGAGATGCGACTGTACCTTTGCCTTGCTTATGTAGTTGGTCTCTTACTACGTATGTAACACTTGAGTACAAAAACCAGACAAGGTAAATTAGACTTTAATATACGGCGACTTTATTGTAAAGGTAACTCTTGGGTATTATAGTACAAGTATAACCAGCGGATATACAAGATCAGAACAGATATATAATACAGTGGGGCAACCCTATAGCATAGAGTTAAGCCCGTGAGCACAGGGTGGTCATGTCACGACAGTCCCAAACCTGACTGACTTCCAATGGAGAAGTAGCCGTCTTATATACAGCACTGCATAGCCACGTGACCGTACTAGCAGCGCCACCTGTTAGGTTTAGTTATGTAAAATGCTTATGTAACAACTACCGACGGTAACCGAAGGTGGTACCGGTACACTACCGTATAGATAACCGAACTAGAGGAGTCGGTGTATGTAACGAACCGACGACACTAGTTAGATGAATAAAACAGTTATTAAACACAATAGAACCGTGTTGTCTTACATCATACAACATACAATAGATATACAACAATAACAGTTAGACTTTATAGTCAACCTGTTACACTACCCCCCTTAAGAATGTAGGAAGGGTTGGTTTTATAATAATAATACCTCTTGGATACATTATATACCACGTATATCTATTTATCAACAAGTAACATTTCTACTCATAGTAACTTCAGGCATACATACATGAACAACCAGGTTAACATGTATATAACAGTTTATATCAACAATATAGTCTTTGGTATCAAACCATAGTCCCGTAGGCACATGATATAAAAACTGTCCAACTGATAGTCCTAGACTAGTATCAGTTAAAAGTAAAGGCACCAAATAACCACCTTGGAAACTCAACACATCACCTACTACATTCAGCAATGGTGCGAATCCGTGTGGAGTTAGTGTCCTTATATATAAATAATAGAACTATAATAGCTCTCACTTCCTTTGGCGAAGAAAAGTTTTATAATTGGAACTATAGCAGTTCCCACTTCCTTTGGCGTAGAAAAGTTCATATATAAAAATCCATAGTAGCGTATCCTAAATAAGGTGGGATAGATCGTCATCCTTATTAGGGGCGGTACTCCAGTACCTAGCAGTTTATGGTGGTAGAGATGGATAGAGTCCAGTACCGGTATAGTACTTCCATCTCTTGTGAAATATAAATATAAAAAGGTAGGTCCGTGCCTCCCTATAAATAATTATCACAGGAGGATGATCCATATAATAGTTCATAGGTCACAATAGTAGAATGTGACCACAGGATCAGGAGCCCTGGACAGTAGTAGAGAACCGACGGTTGTGGCTTAGTAGTAAACCACGGTTGAAGACATCAGGCTGCTTCCAGTGTGGTGGCAGTAGAGACTAGGTTAAGTCACGACAGCACCGTCGGTCTGCTTCGGTTGTCCAGGGGCGTGTAGCTGCGTCGATGGTTTAGTTTTACCTCCGAGGGGCGGAACAGTGCACCCCAGAGGGCCTGACAGGGGACCATCCTTAGGTGTCCATAGGGACACCGCCGGATGGCTTTCCTTCCCCATCAGGACTTCCTCCAGGAGGGGCCTCCGTGGTGTAAACCACAGCAGCCTCCACCTGGAGAGGAAGGGCTCCACCTGGGGCTACCGAGAGGGTACTCGGCGCCGCAGTAGGCTCCCCGCCACTGACCACCCGGGTAGAGTGTGCCTTGAAAGAGAATGGCATCTCATACCTAGGTGGGTGTACTGACAGTACCGGGGTCACAGGAGGAGCAGGCCTTGCGGCAAGCCCCAACCTGGACTGGAGATCTGGAAAACCAGTTCTCTCCCACTCTGTCAGCTTTAGCCCGAACTGTCGGAAGAACTTGGCGTCACAAGTTGTCAACCTTGATTCAAGCTGATCGATCGTAGCCCTCCAGAGGGCATGATCTTGATCCAGATTCGCCTCACGCTCGGCAAGGACTCTGGTGCGTTCAGCAACCCAAGCTTTCCCTTCCCGGATAGCCTGTTCTCTGAGCAACTTGTACTGCTCAAAGTAGGACTTCTCCAAGAAAGAAACCTGAAACTGGAGTAGCTTACTTGCGTTTTCAGCCATTTTAGCCCTGTAGCACTCAAATCCGGGGACTAGAGTGTCAGAGAATCCAGTGTCATAAGCAGGACCGTCTCCAGGCAACACAGGTAACCCTGCTAGCCCTTCGTCAACAGCCCTGTGCTCAGGTACTGGAGTCACCTTGTCATCCCTTGCGGGGTCAGAGGTTGCTCCGTGCTGGGGTGGAGCAGTCGGCTGGGCTGACGCCCCATCCGGCTGTTGTACCTCTACCTGTTCAGCGTCACTGACAGGTGAGATACTCTCCTGTGGAGCTGAAGCTTTCTTTTGCTTCTGGCTCCACTTGTACTGCTTGACATAGTCAGCAGCAACCTGACCCGCCTGCTCGTCACCCAAAGAGTTCTGAACAATAGCCAGTGCATCACCCAGTTTCTGTCTCTCCTGCCTGGGCAGTTGATCAGCAACCGGGGGCAATGCAACCGAAGATACCGTGACGGTACCGACGGTTTGGCTACGGTCGACCTCAGATGTTACCGTGGCGGTGGCGACACGTTTCTTCGCAGGTTCACTGCGGGAACGGTCACGCCCACCTTTGGTATCATCTTTGGATGACTGGCGGCCCCTTTTCAGATCTTTCTTCTTAGGAGGGGTATCCTTTCTGACAGTGGGCATCGGAGTTTCTGTATCTGGCCCGAGATCGGTTTGTTCGCACTTGGCGCCCTTACACAATCTCTCCCAGTCAGCTTCCGAGAGGTAATTCCACTGTTTAAGTTTGTTGGTTCGCCACTTATACTGTAGATTTCCTACACGTTTGTGGCACCCCCAAACCTTCAGTGCAGCCTCAACTCCACGACTAATAGTGCGCTTGTGAACGCCCTTATTGTCGCAAAGATGCCTTACCAAACCAGCCCTCCGTTGGCAACGGAATAGCTCCCCGTCACTGTACTCAGGGCAGGAAGTAGAGGTACTCCCACTCACACAGTACAAGTAGGGACGCACATTCATGTGCTTCTCTACTAAATGACGGGCAAACTTGAACAGGTTCGGCCACCGTTTTGCGGCTGTCGAAGCCCCTTTCAGGCGCTGACAGCGAACATACGGGCAGGGATCCCCTGGCACGTAGTTCTTCCAAGCATATTTCAGCTTGGGGCGGCATGACCTGTGGATGTTAGGTTTATTCCCTTCCAACACTGCCCTGAGGTACACGAGGTACCAGTCAATGGGGTGGGAATCACCTGTCAACCAGTCTTCGTCATCCGAACCCTCGGTCGTGTGAGGTGCAGGAAGAGCCATTTTGCCATTTTCCTGAACTAAGTCAGAAAGGCTCAGGTTCTTCCGGTCATCATCACGGAGACACAGGTTCAGACGAACATGCGCTGCCTTGGCGCGGAGGCGGCGATTGGCCCTGCTCTCTGCGACAGACCATCCCTCGGCTTCCGCCTTGGACAGTCTATCAGCAACAGCTTTGAGCCTTTCTGCCTCAGTCGGTGCGACCTCTTCGGTAGCAGGAGTTTCAGGGGAAGATGCAATCCTCCTCTTACGCTTCCGCTTCCGTTTGGTCTTGACACGAACCGTGGACCCGTCTGATGAATCACCATCAGGGACCGTCGGTTCTTTTGCCACTACACCGGCGGGTTTTGGAGAAGATCCCCCAGCAGGGTTCTCCTCCTGGTTGGTATTACTACCACCCAGACCAGGTTCTGTTTTCGGAACAACATCACCCGACCCCTCAGGGTTAGGTTCTGCTGGTACCGAAGCGGAGCCTTGACCGACGGTTGGAGCACCGGTAGTGTCCATTTCCGTGTCAGACTCGAGAACTCGGTCTTCCCCGTCGGAGGCCTCAGCCTTCTCCGGGGCCGTGCATTTGCCATCTACACGGGCTGCCATACTGTTAGCTCAGGCGTAGGTGAACCTCACGGTTCACTCACCCGAGCCTTTAGTAGCACAGCAAGTAAACAATAGTGTAGGTACTGCCGGGCAGACCTAGGCACCACTGATCAACACGTTACCCTACGGGCAAACGTGCTGATCTGAAGAAGCCTGGCTGCCTGTGGGGCTTATATACCCCACCCGTCCCCCGTGACCCCTCCCCTTGACCGGCTTCTCAGCCAATCAGGGGTCGCGTCTCCAAGACGCGCCGAGGTGACCCAATTTCTCACGGCTCATTTGGCGGGAGAAATCGATCAGGTGACGCGGGCAGCGCCCTTCCCACGCCTGGCATATCCGACGGTGGGAACTCTCACTGTTGTTTACAATTTTCGTGGCGGAGCCACCGGAAAACCCGGGAATGATATACCGGCGTTAGAGGACATACACAGCAGCGTGTTACTAAGCAATATGTGGTCAAAACTAATCCCATACTTAGAATTAATCGGCAAAGCCAGCCACCCGCCCTGGACACGTGCTTTTCTACCTCCAACGGATAACCACACCGGATAACCCGTCTCTTCTCGTTGTGTTTTGGTGATCGAGTACCGGGCCAATGACCACCGGCCCAGTACGGAACTGTCCATGGAAATTTAATCAAGCCAGCAGCTAAATGTCGTCAACAAGGTAAGAAAAAAAATGTTTACACAATTTTATCTCGCTCTCTGACACGTGTGCTCCTCCGTAGACCTTGTACCGGTATGTCCAGCAATGATGACACCGGAGGTATCACCTTGCTTTGTTTACCGGTGTCTACGGTTAGTCCTTTACGCACAGCTGACCCTTTTTTACGAGGCCTACCGCGCTTGGGCTTGGTAACACACGACTGTGGTTCAATCGGTAATTTCCTAGGACGACCCCTTCGGCGCGCTACCGTCGGTACCGACGGTATGACCGTTGGTCCTGCCTTCGGTATCTTCTGTAGCGTAGGGTCGGTTGGTGCTGGTACTCGACCAGCACCAAGGGAATCTTCACCGTCATCTATATATGGAACTCCATACCAAGGTCGGAGTCTAGCCACATGTGATTTAGTGAGAGTCCCTTTTTGCAACCGTATTACTACAGTAGTTTCACTCACCACCATAGTAACCGTATGCGGACCATCCCAGGAGTACAGGGTCTTGACTTTGGAATTTGGTGTGCTAAATCTCTCGACCTTATCCCCCACCTTGAATTGGCGGAGTTTAAGGCCCGTGTCATAGCCCACCTTCTGTAAACTAGCAGATTTTTCCAAGTTGTCCCTTACTACTCCATAGGACTCGCGTAATGATTGTCGAAGTGATTCAACAAACATCACTGTGCAGGGTTGATCGAGCTGGTGTCCCTGCACTCCATAGACCATGTCACTAGGCATGACTATGTCTTCACCCATTACGAGCATATTAGGCGTACAGCCCGTCGACGCATGTTCGGTAGCATTGTAAGCATGGGAGATATAGCGAGCGTGCTCATCCCAATCATCCCGGTGCTCATTAACCATTGTCGTGAGACATTGGATCAACGTCCGATTGAAACGTTCCACCATACCATCCGATTGAGGTCGGTAGGGGTTCGTATGCGTCTTGCAGATGTGTATTTTACTACACAGTTCTGCCCACAGTCGAGATTCAAACTCACGACCCTGGTCGGAGTGAAGCATTAAAGGACCTCCCCACGTGAGGATCCAATTCTCGAAAAGTGCTTCTGCGCAGGTAACAGCCGTATGATTTACCATCGGATATACTTGGACATACTTGGTATAGTAGTCCTGTACCACCATCATACAGGTATTCCCACGGGGGGTCGTGTTGAAACCACTAATGATATCAACAGCGATCCGGGCAAATCGAACACCGAATAGCTCTTGACTTAGAGGTAGTTTACCAATACCAGGTCCAGGCTTTGATAAACAGCATTGGGGACATTGTTTCACCCAACGCTGTATGTCCAAAGTCATACCAGGCCAGTAATATCTACTCTTAATCTTTGCCTCAGTCCGTTGTCTGCCAAAGTGTGCTGAAGTTCGGTGGCCATGACAGTAATTGAGCAACTGTAGTCTGAGTGACAAAGGCACTACAGACTGAGCTGTTCTCTTCCTGCCAGGTTGCACCCTCCAGCGGCACAATACACTGTTCCGTATAAAAAGATTATCCCACTGAGCTAACAGTTGTCTAACTTCTTTACATTCCAGCGAAAGTGCGGGGCGAACAGGCTTGGACAGGCCCAACAACTTCAAGGAGTACACCCTCGAAATAGCCGGATCCGCAAGCTGCTCATCCTTCAAGTGATTTAACGTCCAGTTAGGAACTTTCGCACCCACAGACGCAATCACTGCATTGTGAGACCCACAGTCTCGGCAATCTACACGGTGACAGTTCCGGATAGGATAGCGGGACAAGCTGTCCGCATTCACATGATCTACTCCACTCCTGTGTATGATATGCTCATTTGTCATGCCAAACTCAGAGAGGTGGTTCAACCATCTACCCATCATCCCCTCAGCGTCCTTGAAGTTAAGGAGCCACTGCAGAGATGAATGATCCGTCCGTACGAGATAATTCCCACCATATAGGAAATGTCGGTACTTTTTTGTGTAAACCACCACTGCCAAGAGTTCACGCTTGGTTGTGCAGTAGTTACGTTGTGTTTTGCTTAGACTGTTGGACGAAAATGCCAGCGGCACTTCTCGCCCATCCTGGATCTGCGACAAGGCAGCACCAATACTTGTATTAGAAGCATCAGTGTCCAAGATGAACTTACCAACAGGTGCAGGGTAGTGCAAAACAGGTGTTTCTAAGAAGAGTCTCTTTAACTCACTGAAAGACTGTTCTGCGGCTGGAGACCAGACTATCTTAGCCTTAGCCTTCTTCTCTCCAATCATCAGCTCTTGTAAGGGAGCTGCGACTCTCGAGAATCCAGGTATAAAATCTCTGTAGTATGAACAAAACCCGATGAAAGAGCGTATCTCCTTCGTGTCCATCGGACGAGGCCAGTTCTGTACCACTTCGATCTTATGAGGATCAGCCATGATGCCATGTTCAGAAACAATTCTACCTAGGTATTCAACTGATTTCCTAAAAAGCTTGCACTTTGAAGGTTTCAATTTCAGACCATATGATAAGATGCGTTTCAGCACAGCTTGGAGGTTCTGTAGAGTTTCCTCCACAGAACCACCGAAGACGATGATGTCGTCCAAGTATACTAGGCACTTCTTCCAAAGTAAACCCCGTAACATGGTTTCCATCATTGCCTCGAAGGTTGCCGGGGCATTGCATAGCCCAAATGGCATGACGTTGAACTCAAATAGTCCCATATGGGTAGAAAATGCGGTTTTTTCTTGGTCCCGGGGGTCCATGCCGATCTGCCCACAGGACTTGACCATGGACTCTCACTAGGTTGAATCACATCTTCATCCAACATCTTTTCTACCTCAGCCTCCATAGCACTTTTTTTAGCCATGGGTAACCGACGGTAGGGGATTCTACTGGGAAGCGCGTCCCCAGTGTCAACCCGGTGTTGTACCGTATTGGTACGCCCTAGAGGATCTCCTGGTTGCGCAAAGGCGTCAGATAACTCCGACAGCTCCTGTGCCACCATTTCGCTCTCCAGGGTTGTGAGGTGTGACTCACACAACAGGGACCTTAAATGTTTCGGTAGGTTGGATTTAGCTAGAGCCTCTTCGTGGGAAGAGTCTCCCGCCACCACACCTACTTCCACAAAGTCCGTAGTTAGTGAGTCTACCCCATATGCTCGCGTAGTATTACCAATAGGCGTCCCTTTTCGTAGAGTGATTTCTCTACTACTCGAGTTACAAATCGGTATCACCCCCCAACGAGCGTTGGCCAGGTAAGTATGATAGCCAGCAAGACCTAACTCAGAGAGCTTTTGATCTTCTGGTTCAAACATTCCCGGCCGTTTGGCCTGCACTCCCACGCAGCTGACTAGGACATCGGATACATGTCCTGCTGCCAACTTTGTGTCTTGTGCCACTGACGCCACAGAAGAACCATTCCTTAAAACGCACTGTACAGATTGTTTATAAGGATGTTTAATCTGAAGTCGGCCTGTTGCGGTGTTCATTGTTACCCCGTAAAGAGCAGCAAAGTCCATCCCCAGTATGCCATCATCAGTGATGTCGGTGATGGTTGGACATATCCAGTATGTCTTGCCATCGACCAACATAGGTTTTACAGTTCTGCCATAAGTCTGCATACTATCTCCCGTAGCAGTCCGAGCCTTTACTCCCAGTAGCGGAGCTTCGGGCTGGTTGCAAAGACGGGCCATGAATTTACGATCGACCAAGGTGTGAGATGCACCCGTGTCGACCAAAAATTCACCACGCGTCCCGGAAATAACCAGACTCAGGTACCAACGCTGTCCCCGTAAAGGGACACACTCAGAGGTCAGCATCGGGCTTCCCCCTCCATCCATAGCAACCCCTTTTGTCAGGAGATAATCCCAACACGGGTCGCTCGGGGAGTCTTGAATCACACTGCTCTGGGCAATTGATTCTAACCAAGACTCCTCTAAGCCAGCGACTACAGAATCCTCCGGATTCCGTTCGTCCTTGCCAGCCCCGCCTTGCCAGACGCTTACAGGTTGTACAGACCCTTCTGCCTCTGCGCGGCCTTGGTTCATGGAAGAGTTAACACCGTCTACTAATCCCTTACAGGCATGGCTAACTGTGGGGGCGCCATCCTTGCCAAGAGGATGGGCCCCATTCAGTTTTCCGTCTCCTTTTCGGTTTTAGCAGCGACGGGTGCAGGGGCTTTGCATTCGCTAGCCCAATGACCCATCTTTTGACAGCGTCTACATGGCTGAGGTTTCGTGTCCTTTTTCTTCTTTTTCCTTCTCTTTCCAGATCCAGAATCAGAAGTGGACGCAGAGCTCTTTTCTAAGTGCTTCCGCAACAAACCCTCAATCATCTTTTCCATGTCCCTGTCAGGCATTACTGCCGCCACCTCCTCGGAGGCGGGCTGTTTTTTCTTAGGTGGTTTTGTGGCGGCCTCTACCACCTGAGCTCCTTTCGGGGCTACAGATGGAGCTGCCGACACTCCTCCACTAGGAAAAACAGCCTGTTTGGTGTCATACACATCTGCATGGTCAAAAAGGTCAGCTAGAGATAAGTCCGGCTGCCATTTCTCCCGCAGATATGCCTGGAGATTGGTGTCTCTGACTCCATTGACAAACCTGGAGGTTAACTCCTGGATGACAGTGGGGGTGTCAGGTCTACATCCCTGATAACACTCGGATATCAGTTCTTGTAGAGCAAATCCGTAGGATCTCAGATGCTCGTCCTTGCGTTGGACACGTTTGAGCAGCTGAGTCCTTGGGTCATGCTCACCAATCTTCCCAATCGCCCATTCAGCTGTTTCTTCAAGTGAGCTCAATGTCTTGATCTTCACTCTCTCGAACGCCAAAAGGGCTGGTTCACCTGGCCCGTTGCAGAGTGCCTGCTTCAGAGCAACCAGCGCTTGCTGATTGTTCCAGCGATTGCTCTCCACAATAGCCTTGAACCGAACTTTGTACTTTCTCCAGGGTGGCGGCCCTGTGAAAGGCGGAATATCGATGGCCTTTTGACGGGCTGCATCAGGATGTTTGATCTCCCCAAAGTTGAAAGGAGCATACCGTTCATCCAGTTCATCGATGTCCCGCGGGACGATGTCTGTCCCCAGCTTCTCAATAGCCGGGTTCCGGTCGTACTTAGCCCGCTGGACAGGAGTTAAGCCCTGTCTAGCTCTGGGTTTCGGTACTGGAACTGAGACCATGGTCTGCTGTTGGTTCAACATCGTTGAACCAGTAGATGGGTGGGTGTACCCTGGAGGTGTTGCCGTGCCTCCAAAGGCGCCCCCACAGACCGGAGTCTGTAGATAGCTAGCCCCCATCTGAGGTGTCATACCTGCTACCGTGGTGTGTACTAGCGGCGGGACACTTGAAGGTGTCACTGTCGTGTACACATTGGGTACGGGTACGACTGGAGATACCACCGTGGTAGGTGGTGGTACTTGCTCCGACTTCGTCTTCAGGTCATGATTGACTTGTCTTAGGCTTGCGAGGTCTTGTCTGGCTAAGTGGAGCTGCGTGCTCAAATCCTTTCCCAAGGAAGTTAAGCTTGCAACCTCACATTCGCCAGACACCCTCTGGTGCAAAAGTTTGTCAACCTCCACCTTGTGGGAAGCCATCTCGTTCTGGAGTTCCAGCAGGAACCTTTTCTTCTCATCAACCTCCCTTAGGAATAACTTCCTAGTTTGATTGATGGAAGCAAGTTCCTTCCGGGCTTCCGCGAGCTCATGCAACTCAGTTTTCCTGGTGGGAATACCCATGGCAGCTAGTAGGTCCCCATCCAGTGGTAAACTGGATGGCTCATCTACTGCTGGTGGATACTCCTTACCAGGAGCTTCTGTTGCCACATTAGTCTTCTTTGATAGCCCGCCACCCCCCATACCGTTCGGTGTAGGAGTGGCACCATCAGTGAAAACCGACGTGTCTGGATCCAATGAAGGATCTGCTACTGTCGGTGTAGAACCGAAGGCAGCTGGGCCGAGAGTTTTAGGCTCTCTACCCGGTATTTTCTGACCCTCAGGACAGAAAAGATTCGTGGAAAGGGAGTCCAACGATCCCCTGGAGCTTATATCAAAGGGTCCCGGGATTGGAGATTGCTCCCCATCCTCTCCTCTGGTAAAGGCTTCCACAATAGGATCACCTATTGCTTCTTGGGAGAGGTCGTCACCGGGCACCTCCAAGGTTGCCCGGCTCTCCCCCCTATTGCATTTGCCTGTGAAGAAGCGTACATTCTGTACGGCTTCTTCACGTTCCTCAGCAGGGGTTTTAGTCCTGCCGCTGAACGAGCTGACAAAATCGTATAGGTAATCCATATACTGTAAGTCTATTTAATACCCTATCAATGGTCGGTTCGATCAAGTGGTCACGGCACCAATGTAGTTGGTCTCTTACTACGTATGTAACACTTGAGTACAAAAACCAGACAAGGTAAATTAGACTTTAATATACGGCGACTTTATTGTAAAGGTAACTCTTGGGTATTATAGTACAAGTATAACCAGCGGATATACAAGATCAGAACAGATATATAATACAGTGGGGCAACCCTATAGCATAGAGTTAAGCCCGTGAGCACAGGGTGGTCATGTCACGACAGTCCCAAACCTGACTGACTTCCAATGGAGAAGTAGCCGTCTTATATACAGCGCTGCATAGCCACGTGACCGTACTAGCAGCGCCACCTGTTAGGTTTAGTTATGTAAAATGCTTATGTAACAACTACCGACGGTAACCGAAGGTGGTACCGGTACACTACCGTATAGATAACCGAACTAGAGGAGTCGGTGTATGTAACGAACCGACGACACTAGTTAGATGAATAAAACAGTTATTAAACACAATAGAACCGTGTTGTCTTACATCATACAACATACAATAGATATACAACAATAACAGTTAGACTTTATAGTCAACCCGTTACACTTAAATAAAATAAACAATTTGAAACTTGAAACTTGATTGGTTTCTACTCTAAGAACTACATATCTATATCTATCTACTAGTTTTAACACTGTCTTTGCGTAAATGCAGTGCACACAAATTTGGGAAGTGCATTTAACAACAGCATAATTAGTTTTCATAACTGAGATACATTTATCTAGGTTTGACATTTCCTGGTAGTTATGTATCTTACCTCTTATAAATTATAATAGTAATAAAATGATTTATTGATACACTATGAAAGTCACATTCTGTCAGGAGATGTATCTCATCATCTATCGCACCACTAGAAGAATGTAAACATTTCCTGTCATGAGCAGGCTTTGGAGGCCTACGGTGCCTTCCTGTTTCTATACCTACTGTGGTCGTACTTTATTTCGCTGGGTATATATTTTCGCTTTATTCACGGAAATGAAAAATCCGCGAAATTCTTGTATGCTACAGTATGGAATAAATACCCGCGAAAAAGTCTTTTTTGCCACCTCAGCGAAAATTTACACCCGTGAATATAAGTACTTTCACAGTATATAGGTTATTGGAGCTAAGTCTATACTGTGAGAGTGCAATCCTATGGTTTTGATTAGGGATGCAAAACAGACAGTGTTCAAGTCAAAATTCTGATTTGAATATCTTATATGTTCTAAGTTTTTTGCCTTCCCTTGCTGAAAATACCTCATTCATTACTTGGTCTCTATATTTACAATTTATTATTTCAGTTACTGTACTGCATTTATAGCTTTAAGGTCCTTACATATTACCTGCATGTTCCAAAGTTAGGCATATCTCATACCTAGTAAGGTTAGTAAGGGAGCGATCATTTTTTTATGAAGGGGGGGGGGGGGGCAAAAAAGTTTCGACCCGGTCAGGGGGGGGGGGGGTGCATGCTCCGGGCGGAACCCCCCCCCCCCCCCCCCTGTTGTTAAAAAATGATCACTCCCTAAACACTTAATGTTTCTACACCAATTAACCTGGCCGGCAGTTTCAAGAGCACTTAGTTTAAGGTTGATAACCCCTTCCCAATATCGTAGGGCCTGAATTTCCCATTGCCAATTGCCTCCTTAAGCTCTATGTATTACTATATGCTGATGACACGATCCTACTCAGTGAATCTAGTGAGGACCTCCAAAAAATGCTAAATGTACTGGAGGGCCATTGTCAGCAGTGGAAACTAAGGGTGAATACATCTAAGACCAAAGTTGTAACAGGGCTGGGCAGTTGTTGCCATGTCGCCAAAAGGTGGAGACACTGGCCTTAAAATTGGCGACAAGCCTCTTAAATTCTCATCCTGGTCTTAAGCTTTCTAAAACTGAAAGAATTTTGAAAATGTTCCAACTAGAACCAAAGTTACAATCCATTTTCAATTCGTAGCAGAATACACTATTTGACTTCAACATTTTCAAAATTTCCCAATCCCATTTCCTTACTTTTATTTCACCAGTCCCCTTCCATTGTCAGGGCCTCCTTCCCCCTTGCCCCTGACTATCCCTGTCCTATTAAATGGTTGCTGGGCCTGGATATATACAACTTCAAAAGAATGCACCTGTTAGATTACTGCAAGATTTCCACAATTTTCTTCAATAAAGATCTTATGTATTGTGTGCCAAAATGCCTCAGAATGCACTATTTCAAGTCAAGACTTCCAAAGATCTCCCAGCATATATCCTTCTGACAGATGTCCTATTTCCAATGGGAAAGGATATTACAGTCTACACATATAGGCCACAGCAGCATCTCCTTTAGAAATTAGAAATCTGTGCTTCATGAGTATGAGATAAATACAGATCTGAGCTGTAAGTTATTGTCTTCTAAATACATCAGAATGTACCATTTAAAATCTAGACTCCCAAAATTTTTCTAGATGCAATTATCTCCCTCTGGAAAAATGCCCGAGCCCCATTGTTGAGGAAAGATACAGGTCTGAGATGAAATCTTTCTAAGATATTTCCTCATAAAATAATCACCCAGTCCCAATGGTAGAGGATGAACATTGTGTGCCAAAATGCATCAAAATGCACCATACCAAATGTAGCCTGTAAAATGTTATTGTGGAGCATGCAAAATGTAGCTTCTGAAAAAAGTGCCAGGTCTAATGGTAAAGGAGAACTAGATATTTGATATATAGCTGTAATTCATTGCGCTCCAAAATGCACTAGAATGCAACCTTTCAGGTCTAGATTTCCAAAACCTTCCAAAATGTCCAAACCCCGATGATTGGGGACAATTACAGATCTAAGCTGTAATCTAATGTTTTTCAAAATCTATCATAATACACCACTTCAGTCTAGACAAGATGTCGTGCGAGGAATGCTTCTAACTAGCGCACATCCTAGGGGCGAAGGGGTACAGTATTCATCATTGCAGTTGGTCTTCCTGTACCTCCTCTCTAAACACCCAGAAAAGTTGTACTAGCTTCCAACCCCCTAGTTTGACCTCCACATTTTAAATGTAAACCTTAGTCAAGCCTCCCTCCTCCCCTTGCCTAAATTCATATAATCCTTAAATTTATGCATACCGTATTCGACGTAATAAGCGCCCAGGGCGCTTATAAAATTATTTTTATGGCATTTTAGGTACTTAAGAGTTTAATTGTCTCTAAAATTGGAAAATTTGAGCCTTTGTTCTAGTCTAAAAATGCCCCAAAAAGGGGAGGGGGCGCGTATTAGGGGGAGGGCGCTTATTACGTCGAATACGGTACAGCTTTTTTTTAAGGACCATCACGGTACATCATACAACCAGGTATTTACCCCCCCCCCCTTTACAATTCTCGATCTACCACTGGCTACAGGCAATCCTGTATTGGCTCCAGGATTTTCAGATATGCCCACCCCTGCTGTGATTTTCTCTCTAAAGGTAAAGTAAAGAATCTCTTTAAATTATTATATGAAGGTAAACCTCTCGAAGTACAATTTAATTACACTTATCTCGGCATTTTATTCAACTTTCATGGGAACTTCAAGCAGGCGATAAAAAAACAGGTCACACAGGCAAAGAGAGCTCTATTCAGTCTCCTATCGAAATCTAGAAAACTACAGCTCCCACTTGATATTCAGTGTCACCTATTTGATGCCTGTATTGTGCCCATACTACTATATGGCTGTGAGGTGTGGGGGTTCTCGGATCAAACAGAAATTGAAAGAGTGCAAAATTATTTCTGCAAATTTGTGTTAAAGCTTAATACACCCATGGCCAACTGTATGGCATTGGATGAACTTGGTAGACAGAATCTAAGCTCAATAGTAAACCAGAGGATGATTAACTTTTGGCACAGGGTTGTCTCAGGAAAAACCAACAAGATTTCCCACATAATCTATGGTATCATACAGAAGAAACATACAAATGGTAACTTTCAGTCCAAATGGCTCTCTCATGTACATAATATCCTAAATACAAGTGGACTTGGTAACCTGTTAGACAGTGCTGTGACCACAAAACATAATCTTCTTAAGGCTAGAGAAGGTTGAATGACATTGAACACCAGGACTGGCCTAACAGAGTTATGGATTCTGGACACTGTCTGAATTACAGAATCTTCAAATAAAATAACTGCAGTTTGAAAAATATTTGCTCGACTTGAATCTCATGAGCGCAACAAACTTGTGAAGGTTAAGATGGTTTGCCCCTTGAAGATACAGGTATAGACATACTATCGGAGTTTAAGAGCAAGGCAAAAACTGTGCTGGAGGACACCATCCCTAAGACATGAATATGTTAACTTTTTTTTTTATTAAATTATATAAGGGGTTTATTGTGAAACAGAAGTTTAAAGAGTATACGCTACTGTCGTCGTCATCTTGCTACAAATATAATTATCTTGTCCTCGTTACAGATTTATTAAGCATTTATATACATGTGGGGGAGCCAGAAGATTACCATGGTATAAGGCTCTTTCCACAGCTTTTATTGCCTAAGTATAGTATAAAATAATGAAATGTATGAATGTACTACAAAGATCCAACTGCTGTTAGTCTCATATAAATAACACCAATTTCTCCAATCTTTTTCTATTAATTCTGTACTCTTGTTAACTCGTATGAGCAGTCGTTATCGTCTGGGACTCCACTTGATATATTTTACACATCATAACGGCGTTGGACTGGATTACATGTATGTCATACATTGTACAAAAAACCTCGTATCATTATCGGCAATAAAAGCTAAAGTTGTTCAAAAAAAAGATGTGGGAATCACAGGCTCCCAGTAGTCATAGGTAGATACACAGGGGTTGATGTTGGAGATAGAAAATGCACCTACTGTTACAGCATTGGAGATGAATTTCACTAAATGTTTCAATGTGACGGGCACTACTTATTGCTGAATATATAACACCTCGCCCAAGCGTATTCACCTTGGATGAATTATTTAATAGTAAAGACCCCCTTGTCCTATCAAATCTTGCAAAGTTTTGCACCATTATAATGAACAAATTCAGGCCTGAGCAGAAATCAAAAAGAAAGGCCAGAATTAAACAAAAAACAAAAAAAGAGGCCAACACAAAAAGACAAAAATTAAAACAAAATCTAAGATTTCAAAAGTGATGGTAACTGACCCCCATAGTCCCTAACACATATAACCTCAAAAGAGGCAGGTGCTATTTCACTAATCAAATATCTATGTCACTTGGTTCACAACAGGTCAATTGTGGTGCTCACTAGTTAATATTATGTATGATATATATCCATTGGTGCTGACAGCTGGTCATCGACAGTGGAAAACATTTCATGTCACCAGCTAGCAGATGACCAGTTGTAGAGGATTGAATATCCATACACTATACACAATTGTTATACCTAGTATTAGTTACTTAGACGCTTGCATATATTTCCATATGACATGATACTCTATATATTGTTTGTACAGTGATGCTAATGTAACTATTGGCTAAATCTGATCTTTATCCTTCATTCCTTTACCTCCAAAATGAGGTTGTGAATAAAACTAATTGAATTGAATTGCCAACTCGGTCATTGGCATTGTACTTGAGTCTAATTGAGAGGGACACCGGACAGAAGGTAGTCTCTAGAGCAAACGCTGGCAAATCTATCCACGTAGCTACGCTATGTTACTAGGAGCCAGAGTCTGCCACACAGTAAATTCCCACAAGTACGATTTCATACGTCTGGGGGGCACTGACCAATGGCAGCGCTCGTATGTCCCACGGTCGCCAATGGCGGCCTACGTGACAACGGTAAGCGGCAGACACAGCTCCGAGTAACATAGCGTAGCGACGTGGATCATTTGCAGTTGTTTGCTCTGGAGACTAGGACAGGAGGGTTACTCTCCCTGTATCAGCGTATACTGCATCTGTTGTGGTCCACTTTCTACATTCTCTATGCCCCGCCAATCAATGGCGGCCGTTGTAGCCGGGTTCTTTTTTTTACAGAAAGGCGTTCTCGGCCAGCCCAACCTATTTTCCAAAAGTCCTGGACGGTAAACTCTTACTTTCATTCTCATGGCCTAATAGTTGTTGGATTGCTTCCAACCTTACATCGACAGTACGCTGTAAGGTTGGACTGGAGGCCATTGCCATAATAACATATAAAAGATACTCCCACAGAGGGAAGTACCTGTCTGCTTTGGTGTCGCCCCATTGTGTTTGTCAGGGCATAGCCAATAAGACTGCAGAAGAGGGATCACGTGACCAAACTGTCATGGCGGCAAAGCTCAAACTTTGGCAGGGGAAGGGCTAAGCCATTCTTTAATATTCAAGATTTCTTCCTTTGCAAATCGATAAGAACCACAAATATCCACCAGACCTCGAGGATAATCTTGATATAATTATCTAAGGAAATAATTCATATTTGCATCTGCTAGAGAGGTGCGACAGCAGAGAGTCACAAATGGCGTTTTTCGCTCCCAAAAATATAAAATATAGCCTATGAGCACGTCCAACCATACTGCGTACCTTGGTACTGTTGATGTATGGGGCCGTCCATAAAGTATGTCACGCCCGAGGGGGTGGGGGGGTCTTTTTTTTGTGTGACGAAGTGTGACATGGGGGTGGGGGGATCTATGGACTTGTGTGACGTCACACTTTTTGAAGTTTGTATACACTATAAATGCTGTATAAATTATTGACATCTGCAGGTTAAATACATATTTGTGGTTGTAGTAGATCTACAAGCCATAGCACCTTCCAAATTCACACAATTCAAGACCCCAGAAAACTATAACTGTGATAGATCAGTTTATTAATGCAAACTTGGATGCACATTTGAACGTCATTAATGCCCCAAGTTCATTTAACACTGTTGAACTGAGGATAACTTCTCAAGGAAGGACCATGTATCAAGAGCTGGAAAAGAAAAACTTTGCACATACTGGAAAGGTTTAGCGTAAGTTTTGTCACAAACCATGATAGATAAAGAACAAGTCAAACAGCCAAAGATGGCTTTTCAGTGAAACTAGATGGGTCAGGGAACTACCTCTCAGTATTTTGTTAGCCTTGCACCCAGGTCAAAGGAAGAACAAAGGAGAGAAATCAAAACAAGGTTCTTCCAGCATGACCTACAGTCTGATACTAGTACGTATCACACAGGCGTGGTAACCAAGGCGGACGGGGGGGGGGGGGGGGGGGGGAATGTTCCCTCTCTCCACTTTTGACCAACCCCAAAAAAGTTCAATCCAAAAAGGTCAAGGAAAAAAGGGTCAAAAAGGTCAATATACCCCTCAGTCCCCCCTACTTCAAAACTGCTTACCATTCCCCTGTATCATTCCAGTATGTATTGCCGCTAAGCAATAATGTGAACTCATGTATGCCATCCAGAACATGCACCATGAAGACCTTGTGGATAGACCAAGTACTTGGATACCACACAAGGATGGATCCAGGTGGAGGACACAGGAGGGGCAGAGGGGGGGGGGGGGGGCATCCCGCCCCTTATTGCTATAGATTTTTAATGTAATTGGGTCTAATACCATCAGAACATTGCCTATATCAAGCCCCCCCCCCATCTTTCTCAAGTTCCTGGATCCACCCCTGCCACAGATTTGCCAAAACAAGAGAATTTGACAGGATAGCAGTTGCACACCTGTTATTCCTGTAAACACTGTAAAGAATCTATGGATCGAGGATACCTCAGCCGCAGAGATCTAGTGCCATGACTATTGGTGTGAACATGATACTGCCACTTTGAACGATTGGAATCAAAAGGGGTCTTTTCAATAAAATCCATTACCATAATACCTTACGTATAAGCCGCGGCTAGTACGTGAGTCAAATCCGTGGTGCGGCTTATAGGATCAGCCGAGGGCGAGGGTCAGGGTGTGGCTTATACACAAGTTTTTGCTACTATGGTACAGTATCAAAAGTCACCATAATCAGATCGTCAGTGCAGCTTATGGCATCAGCACAAACTCTAGGTGTGGCTAATACACAGGTTAGGCTAATACGAGAGATTTTACGGTAACATTGGGTCTAAAGGTATTCCAGTGACTGATGTCATACTTCAACACATTTTAGTAGCAATCTAATTGTAATAAGCCTTTAATTGGGTTAAGATAATGTATGTATGTTCTTTTATCAAATTATGGGACCAGACTGATACGGTATATGCAAAGGGGGGGGGGGGTGTCAGCAGATTTGTGACATACTTTTCTAGGGGGTGTCGGAAGAAGTGTGACAAAGTGTGACATGGGGGTGGGGGGGTGTTCAAAATGGCCCAAAAAAGCGTGACATACTTTATGGACGGCCGCTATTGTTAGAAATTACCCAACAACCTAATAGGGGCCTACAGTGATACTGTAGAATTAGGTATGTGAACGTCCGCGCCTGCAGTGGCTGCACGGCCGTCGCGATAATCTGTGCCGGTTTTTGGAGCACTTGCAGGGACACCCCAACCTAATTCTCCTCTGAGGGGGGCTATTTTTGGCCAATCATATGTTATTAAAGCATGATGACGTAGTACACAGGTTTACCCTTGCCCTCGTTTTCGAATTGTGTGTGTATTTAAATTGGCGCTCAAACCAGAGAGAAACAAACGTGAACCTTGACTTCTCCTTCTATCTACGGCCCCAAGGTGAGTTAGGACTCAATTCAAAATGTATAGGACTGGAAGTATATATAGTTAGGGTCATTTGTGTGAAGTTACAAAGAAATCTAACGATGATCAGTGGAGATCTAGGATCCGCAGCATTTGTCATAATATGAAGTCAGTCAGTGCCTCGGTAGGCTGAGTGTAGCTGGTCTGCCAGTGCAGTGTGATCATTGGCCGTACACGGCCGCTGTGCAATGACCCTTTTCCGGGAACGTTTTTAGAGTACTTCTACTAGGTTTAGAAAAAAGGTAATAACATTCCCGTAATCCTTGGATCTTAAATAATATGGACACCGAGTTTCAAAAGTATCAGAAAAAGGAAACATGGGTTTTGATTCACATGAAAAAATTAAGATGGAAAATGTTTATTTACGCTTCTAACTCTAAGGCGAACTACGTTGTACACTGACCCTTTTTCGGAAACGTTTTAAGACAACTTCTACTAGGGATAGAGGAGATCTGATAACATTTCCTAAATCCTTGGATCTGAAATAATGTGGTTACCGACTTTCAGAAATATCAGAAAATGGAAACATGGGTTTTGATTCACATGAAAAGATTAAGATGGAAAATGTTTATTTACGCTTCTAACTCTAAGGCGAACTACGTTGTACACTGACCCTTTTTCGGAAACGTTTTAAGACAACTTCCACTAGGAATAGAGGAGATCTGATAACATTTCCTAAATCCTTGGATCTGAAATGATATGGTGACCAAGTTTCAAAAGTATCAGAAAATGGAAACATGGGTTTTGATTCACATGAAAAAATCAAAATGGAATATGTTAATTTACGCTTGTATTAAAGGCGAACTACTTTATACACTGACCTCTTTTCAGAAACGTTTGAACACAACTTCCACTAGTAATAGAGAAGATCTGATAACATTTCTGTAATCACTGGGTCTGAAATGATATGGTCACCGAATTTCAAAAGTATCAGAAAATGGAAACATGGGTTTTGATTTACATGAAAAAATTAAAATGGAATAATTTAATTTACGCTTGTATCAAAGGCGAACTACGTTATACACTGACCCCTTTTCGGAAACGTTTAAAGACAACTTCTACTAGGATTAGAGGAAAGCTGATAACATTTCTGTAATCACTGGGTCTGAAATAATATGGTCTTCGAGTTTCAAAAGTATCAGAAAATGGAAACTTGGGTTTTGCTTCAGATAAAAAAGTCAAAATGGAAAATTTTAATTTACGCTTCTAAGACGAGCTGCGTTATACACTGACCCCTTTTCAGAAATGTTTTAAGACAACTTCTACAGGGATTAGAGGAAAGCTGATAACATTTCTGTAATCCTTGGATCTGAAATAATATGGTAGCAACACGCTTGGTATCCCCCCCCCCATGTTGTTAAAAAGATGAACACTCCCTCTGGGCCGCATAGTTCTTTAGTGTTTTGCTTTTTGTCGTTGTGATGCATGAACACAGCCCTGGCTTTAGTTAAAAACGCAGCATCATCATGGCTTTATTTCAGAAAACACTCACAATGCCACCCAAAAAAAAAAAAAAAGTAGGTTTACCTGAAAAGCATGGCATGACCCGTCAATTTCTGTTCAATAATTTTAAGACAGTTGGTCAGAATGATGAAATTAAGATTGGTCATATTCTCTACATGTATCTCGACAATGAGAAATCGCGTAACGCTACATGCAAAGCATTGATGAACCACTATGGGGTGACACTATTGCCATATAAGCTTCGGCTCCTGGTCAGTAGAACACTCGAGAAGTACAAGAATGTATCGCGTGAGCAAGATTTTCAGATGTTTCAGGATGTCTGCCAAGAAAGGTATGAACTCTCCTCTACAGAGTCTACAGCCTCAGACCATCCAGTCTCACCTACAAATCCAAACAATGAAAGCTGTGCTGAGCCTTCTGCCCATGTGACATCTACAACCACAATGACAGCAGCTAAACCGAGTAATGCACCAACAGCCTCACCATCTACATCAAGTCGGTCATCAATGGTACCTGCAGCTACACCACTAGCACCATCTACACCACTTCAGTCGTCTCTGAAATCTATAGCCACGCCAGTACAGACTGCAGCAAGTACATCTTCAGCTGGGTTTTCAGGCACTTCCATCCGGTCATCATTGCGGAATAGAGCAGATGATACCCCGCGCAAGGCAGGTCTCAGGAAAGCGCTTCAGTTTGTCACTCAGACGAAGGTTGTAGGGATGTCATTGGTATCACATGTATCGATACATCGCTATTTTTTATGTAGCTGATAACCGAATCGACAAACAATGGGTATCGATACGCCACCATCTTGGATTCTTTTTTTGCTATATGTCAGTTTTTACGGCATGTAAATCGGACCATTATTAAGGTATTTAGGTAGTAAAATGTGAAAGACAAAATGTTATTCTAAATATTACTAATTTTATTTTTATTTCTATCACAAGAAATAAGAATATTACGATTTTCTTTCATTTCATTGTCTTTAATATAATTTTTTACAGTGTCTGTAAGCTGAAATTGAGAAAATGTGGCCTGATCTACCTCTTCTTTTTATATAATGAATAACTGATATATTACCTAAATCGACACTAAAATAGTGAATAACTGATAACTCATAAAATTCGATACCAATGACATCCCTAGAAGGTTGACCTCGAAAAAAGATGCAACTCAAAGTTACGAGAAATGAGATCCAAATTGAAAGTAACACCAGCAAGAAAAGTTTTAAATCAAAACCTAAAGAGAAAGAAAGACAAGATTAGGGAATTGACAAAGCAGGTGAATGAGACAGGACTAGGGAAACAACTCTTAGCTGCTCGCGTGCAACTGACGAAACTGAGAAGGAAGCAGAGGCAGCAAGACAAGAGAGTCAAAGAAGATCGATCACCTCCACAAGATGCAGGATACGAAGAGCTTATTCAGTTAAAGGCTCAGCTAGAAGAAAAGAAAGCTGCCATCAGTAGTCTTCAGGACGAGTCACATCTTTTGGAAGAAACAATCGAAATTCTACAGGACAACAAATCTTCGCTTCTCAAGAAGGAGGGGAAAACATACTCTATGGCCACAAGGATGTTTGTGTTTGATGGAGTCATAAACAATGTACCATCAAAAAGTATTCCCGTCATGATTGAGCAATTTGCTCAAAGAGCCGGTTTGAAGCTGGACTCGATACCACACCGTAGCACAGTAGAGATGATGGCGAGGGAACTTGGGGTGTTATCGGATTATCTAGTGGGAGAATTTCTTATGGAACATAGTGATATCACACTAGGGTTTGATGCCACAACACAAGAAGGGGTCCATGTAAACAGCATTCATGTCACAAGTCCGAGTTGTTGTTATGTTGTTTCTGTTGATGAGTTGGCGGGAGGAACGGCAGAAGACTACAAACAACACATCTGTGAGTCCATAGACCGTGTTTGTGGGGTCTATTCCGAAATTTCCGGGAAAGATGCTGCCCTCTGCAGATCCCAAGTCATTGGTAATATATCAAATACCATGACAGACAGAGCTGCCGTAAACCATGCCACGATTGTTCTCCTACAGAAAACATGGAGCAAGGACCTCAATGAACTCAACTGCCACCTTCACCCGCTGGACACCATCGCCAGTTCATGCCGCACTGCCCTGAAATCAGTTGAACCGGATCATGGGAAGATTTATGGGAACGACTGTATGGCAGGGAACATTGTAATACAGATGAACAAAATGCGCTACAAAGATGGCAAAGGTGACCCTAAGGGCTTTGTTCTATGCCTAGATGAGCAGAAACTACCTCGAGGTATCCTGCCGAGGTACAGAGGAAATCGTCTGCACATTCTATTTGACATATGTGGCACTCTCGAAGAACATCATAGTAAATTCCTTTACTTCCTCGGAGATAGTGTTCTACCAAAATGCGGTGGACTGAAATATTCAATTCGGGATGACTTCTCTAACATGGTTGCCAGAGTAGAAATGCAGGTACTTGGCCTCATAGGAAAACTTCTGTCGGGACCCTGGATGACAACCTTCTACACTTCAGCAGAGAATCAAGTCAATCATCTTGAGGGTTATAAAATCATCAAGGCTGTCGTCACTGTGGTTGGAAGGTTTGAAGAACAGCCAATGTCAACTCTTCAAACCAACACTGATTTCTTTGGCACAGAACTACAACAAGATGACCCCACTCTCAAGAAACTGCAGGAACATCCTCTGAACGAAGCCCTGTTTGTGACCATGATGAAGACATGTCTCACGACTGTGAAAACTGTTATCGATCGGCAGTACAAAAGATATGCTGAGACTGACTTCACAGAAGCGATTCAGAAGGCAACCGAATCAGCCCGATCTCATAACATCGATGCAGAAGAAGTCATGGGAATGTTTAGTGCAGCAAAGGCACATGCACCAAATGCCACCTTGTGCTACATTTCATGCAGAATTCGGGCGAAGAAGAACAATGTCGTGAAATATATTGATGGTTTGGAGTCAAAAGAGAGGCAGGAGATCATGGATAAGGCAATGACATTAGGAAGAAAGCAGCGAGAGAATAAAAGAAAGAGAAGTAGTGAAGTGAGGAGAGAAATGGCCAACAGACTGACCCTCAAGCGTATCGCAAAAGAAACTGTGGAACGAAAAAAGATTGAAAAAAAATTCAGAACTGGTCAAATGGATGTACAGGCTGAATTCCCAGATGTGGATGAAGACAGAAGGGAAGATCTAAAGGCCATCCTGGCAGGTCAAATCGTTGGAAGAAGGCTCTGTCATGTATGGTACGACCAGGAGAACAAGACCCAAACCATCTACAATGGGAAAGTTGAAAAGATTCGGAAAAAGGCTGGTGGTACCTATGTCATCGCTTACTGGTTGCAGGAGCAAACATATGAAGAAGATGCTGAGGATTTTGACATGTCCAAGTTTGAATTGGCAGCAGACCTGGTCTGTGAGGATCTGACTCTCCTCTGAAAGCAGACTCCTCCCCCTACCCCCTCTAGCTTTTTAGGACCTGTTGGTAAGTTGGATAATCTATGTCTATGGATGCACCATGGCATGTTAGGTTATGTGTAAGAGAGTGTTATAACATTAATGTTAAGACAGTTTGTTTTTCTTTCAGGTATCTAGATTGATAGCATGATGCCTATCTTCCATGGTGTATAATCAAGTCTTTTAGATGCTTACATTGAGATGTTTTACGTTTTTGCCTTGATGCTGCATCAGTGCATGGTAGCATGATCCTTTAACCCCAATGTAATATCATGGTGTGCATGATGTGTTGATCATATTATAGAATGACACTGCTGGTATTATAGAGATTCTCAGTGAAGAAATGAAGGAAATGCACCGGTTATTAAGGAAACTACGGCGATTTAAGTTCGGGAATAACGCATGAATATGACAAGATTATTTCTTTATAATATTTTACCAAAAAAATCATAAAATATATGAATAACTTTGTGTATCCAAATGCATATTACAGTGTGATACAGGTGTTATTGCACAGACTCTCCACTGAAAAAATTAAGGCAATATACCTGTTATTAAGGAAATTATGGCAATATGAGTTTTAAATGACGCATAAAAATGTCACAAATATTAATTGATATTATATTAGAAAAAAATTATTAAAAATCTGCATAACTATGCATTTCAATGCAGATGATATCATTATAATGGTGACATTGCTGTCTTTATACACTGAAAAAATGAAGACAATATACACACTATTAAGGAAACTATGCCAATTTCAGTTCAGAAAACATGCGAAGTCGGTCACAGGCATTCCTTAGCATTATAGTTTAATTTGACGACGAAAATATGCTCAACTTCATCTCAGTCGAGAGGCTCTAGCTCACTTAATAATAATGATAGAGCTTCAATTCCAAAAGCATAGTTATTCCCACATCCAGCTCCATCTGATAAAAATGAGCAAACAGATATATGTTGTATTCTCATTTTTTAGTCACATACCTACTAGTAGAATACACAAGATAAATGTACAATACACAACTCAATAATGGTGGACCTTGGGAAGTTTAGGTGGCCTAACACCAGATTAGGGAATGGTCCCTATTAGGGATGGGTCGATCTAAAAATGACTAGTATCGACTTTAGAACACATTTCGTAGTTGCATATGAAACTCACCTTCGAGATCAAGTTTTTGAGTGTCCATTAACAACATTTAACAGTATGGATGGGTAGATAATAATGAGAAATTAAAAGAAATACAGGAGTGACATGGGAAATGAGTCTCGGCCGTCATGGTTGCCATCTTGACGTGACGGCAGGGTCACTTCCGGTTTCTGGGACTATTTTATGGAGAAAAAAAAGGGGGTGCGGGGGCAGAGCCCCCGATTTATTACATATAGACCTAAAATGTCTTAGTCAACAATTTTTTATAATTTTAATTCGGGGGCTGTGCCCCCAAACCCCCCTTAAAAGATGACAACATTGGAACTATTTTCCATTGTTCTTGCGCATTAATACACATCAATTTGTAACAAGGAATCTCATTGGCTAATAGCTCTCAGCATGACAACAGACAATGGCGTTGAGAGAGTTTTCTGCAACTTTTCATAGCTTCTATTATGGTTATTTCAAGGGTTTAATGGCCATTTTTCACAAAAATCTTCAATGGAATGGATAAAGGTAGGCCTGCGGAGCTGGATTGAGTTAAGATCGATTTTATTTAAGGTTGAAAAACAATAAAGTTCAACATTTTAGGGATTGTCATGCCCGAAAATTGAACGAAAATGGAGATTTGTTGATTTCGGAGGAAGTTTGGTACAATTCTTTGTTTAGTTTCATGGTTATTTTAATGGCTTAATGGGCCTGCGGCGCTAGATTCTTGGGGGGAACAGTTGCAGCTAGGCCTGCGGCGCTAGATTCATCAAGGTTTAAATTGATATGACTATTTTTTCTTTTAAATCCATGCCTATAAAGGACCATTCCCTGAAATGGTGTTAGGCCGTTTAGGTGTAGCTGGGGGCGTGGAAATGTGTGAGGAGGAATGTTAAGAAAACAGCTCTTGTTTTCAACTAAATAAAATTACAACATGGTGAAGATCGGTGCCGCCACAAACTGACACAACAAAAATCATGGGGCTCCAAAAACGTCAACAACCTCCAAGTTGAAAAACAGTCAACAACGCTACTTTTGTTCTAATCAGAACAACTTGAAATACTCGGGTCACACAGCCTCACCTTCTTCAGCATCATCATCCTCCTCTAAACCTTCCATCCGATTCTTGACTTTTTGAGGGAATGCTTGTTTGATAGCGGTCCATCTTTTTTCGTCGATGAGTTTGTTTAGTTTTGTCGCTCTTCGCGCCCATGTCGAGATTCTTTTTCGACACAGCGGACAAGTCAGACTTGCTTCCTGGACGTTTTTCTGGAAACACATCATACATAGCTCGTGTTTGCAGGGCATGGTCACTGGTTCGATCATTATATACATACATATTGGACACGTACAGTCTGACAACGTCAGATTTGGTCGATCTACGGAATTTTGTTGACCTCCTGTGGGCGAAAAGTTCGAAAGTGACGCCATTTTGATTATGTGAACTTGGATCCTCTGCGCAACCTACTGCGCAACTTCCTGCAAAGTTTGACGTACGCTCCACAGCGGGTCACCTCAAAAATAGCGCCACACGGCGGAACAGCTAAGAACTAAATGATCGGCTCCACCAAGTGAACACCATATCTGAGCATGCGCACTGCGCCAGCCGCCATCAACGAGCGTCAAGAAAGAATGGCTTCTCCGGAAATTTGTTGAGTTTGACAGCTAGATTTCCAGATTGACAGGTAATTCTCAAATACATCTCGACTCAAATCCACTCCACAGTCGGGGCTGCGTTGACTGTTGCTATTGCTGTGTGTTTTTGGTGCAGTTACAGCGTGTAATTCATTATTGGACGATGTTGATGTTGACGCCGAAATCCAAATCCACATCGGCCTTCGTCGTTCTTTTTTTCCCACATCTAACCGCGAAAAATGTCGCTATTTACTCCAATGTTTTTGCTTTGAAAGCGAACTTGACATGGTCCTGTACTCTTATTAGAGTTAAATGTGGAAACTCCCATGGTTACTTGACAAACATTAGAAGACCAAATCCATCTTCCTTGGCAGCCCATCCTCCATTTTCCCTCTCTTCGCGCTGTGGTTTCTGTGGTCTTCAAAAGCAATAACTTCACAGTTTGGCAATAGTAGGGTTGCGATTTAGTTATGATGACAGGAATATGTATAAAGATATCTTCCGTGGTGCTGCATTGTTGCTGCAAAAGGATGAAGTAATTTCAACCCAAGAGACAATTTAGAGGCAGTGCAGCGCGGGTGGTACGAAATTTAAGTTATGCAGACCCGCGGTCCGGGGAGAGAGTGTGTGTGTGATGTTGGGGGAGGGGGGGGGGTGCCGAGTGTCTAAACAGTTTAGACTTGCGGCACTGGCGTTCAACGATTTGTGGATGTTGTGCACAGTGCATGTCACAAACTAGTTGGGTTTCTTCCAACCATCCATCCACAGTACCTCGGTACTGTCGATGTAAGGTTGGAAGTAAATCCAACTACCTGGTAGTCACAAACTAAATTTAACAATAGTCCCGATACTGTGATAAGCGTTTCTGCCCCTGGTCCTAGGCCCCTACATTTAGGGAGTGATCATTTTTAACAACAGGGGGGGCGGTGGGTTTCCGCGTGGAGCACGCAAAAATGTTTACCCCCCCGGTTGAGGGGTCAACATTTTTTACCACCCCCCCCCCCCCCCTTACGGCCGAAAATCGGCTCGCGTGCGGGCCCTTTGAAGCATAGTAACGCGCGGGCTTTTTGGCTCAAAACAGGTTAAATTATTTTGACCCCCCCCCCCCCCCAAGAGGGGTCCAATTCTTTTTGCCCCAAACCCACCACCCCCCGCTGTTGTTAAAAAATGATCACTCCCTTACATCAGGCTACAGCCTACAATGCTACATCAATGATGATCATCATGCACTTCTACTCTTATTAGAGACTATACTACAGTCTACAGTTACTCTACACGCACATTTATAGTACACATACAATAATTGTCAGTATAATGGTCTATGCAGATACCATAGATATAAATGATGATACACAGTGATATGGCTTATTTTTTTGCACCTGCTTTAATTGTAATAGCAGGTCAAATTGTACCGACACGTCTTTTATAATAATAATAAGTTTTCCATTTGTTGTCACCTATTTTTACCCCTTTAATGGTTAGATCTTATTAACGTTTATTGGACATAACAACGATCTCGGCCCATCGCCCAACGAAGCCAACCCTCATTCACAATCATGATAATTACAGGCTTAAGTTCGTGCATATATAATGGGGGGGAAATTTCAGACCCATCTTATCTATCCCACAGAATACAGGCTAAAGTTCGTACATATATTATGGGGGCAAAAACTCTAGACCCATCTTTTCTATCCTACAGAATGTGTACCAATAATTGGCCCCTGCTCCTGGACCTGTCGCGGGATGAGTGTAAGCGCATCCTGCGGCGGCTGGAGCTTGAGGCATACTCGGCCGTCCTGACTGCCTTCCGGGCACAGGGTGACCTCTCCAAGGATAAAAAAGGCATTCTTCAAGAACTGCAGAACATCCTCAGGTATGGTGCATTAATCTACCCGTTGCCATGAATCACATATTTAGTACATTTGAAACATTTGAACCTTTTTGTCTTACTCTTTTGCCATCTTAACGTCGTAATCTTATGTACACGTCCCTGCTGGTAGTATTTGAAGAATTCAGAGATAAATGTATTTTAAGTTCTCAGTCGATGTGAGCAGATCATTAACAATTTTATAGATGCAACTGCTCAACCTTAATAAAAAGAAGATTATCTGGATGGCAGGGTTATATTGATGTATACACTATTTGAGGTTCAATTATACAATATTTTGGATTTTGGCGAGAATGATTAATTTTATGCTGGGCAAGAGCTGGGGCAGCAATGTAGATGTGTCCAGGAATCACGAGGCAGTCCTTCATGATTTTGGGGACTGGCTGTGACTAATTTATCGATGCTACTATTGAATCGCTTTTCAGCATCTCAACTGAGAGACATCGAGCTGAGGTGAGACGAGCAGTGAATGATGAAAAGTTAACAACTATTGCAGACAAGTGAGTACACAGGCCGCCTGGGAGGAAACGTGTTATAGTACTAACTAAACATACTGCTAGTCTTTGGTGCTGTAACTGGCAAGCCATGAGGGAAATTATCTTATTCAAACTTGTAGTTGGCTATCTCTCATGCTTAATCAAACTCGCAGAGTAAGTCCTGTTTCAGATCCATAATTGACTCAGGGTCCCCCCTGAGTCAAGTGAGACGATTCTGGACACCTTTTTTCCTTGAAAAAATGAAATTGCTCCCATTTGGTCAATATTTCACTCTTTGCATCTTGCATGGTCTCAATAAATCACTTTCCACAATATCTATCAAATGGTGTATTTGTTTTTCACAAATTCCTACTATAACCCCCCAAAAAACGAAAATTAATATTAGGTCGTAATTGGTGGTAATTTGCTTCAGCATAGAGCTCTATGGAAGATAAACGGTAACCCCAAATTTGGATATTTCGTGACAACCAATGCTATCTCTATGGGAGGGGTAGGTGAGACGCTTTTTTTCAGACATCTATCAAACACTTAAGTACTAGGGGAGGTTACTTGCTATTATTTCTGTAACAGTGATAACCCTGATTCACTTTGCACAGATAATGCACATGTTGTTACAAAGACTAGATGGAAATGTGAGTACCCCCCCCCCCCCCCCCCCCCCCCCCCCCCCGCTGCTAGATATGTAGGCAGTGGTAATTGACTGGGGGGAGTTAATCATCTGTTACACACGCCGCCCCACGGCCGGCCGACACGGCAAAACAGAAACGAAGATGGTGTCGCTGCTGACGCTCCAATCGACTTGCTTTTTGGCCGAGACATAAAACGCCGGTTACACGCCACCAGGCGCTGATGCCGACAGCCACCTGCTTGCCCAGACGCACTTGCTCGCCCACACACACCGGCTCGCCCACACCCACCGTCTCGTCCACACCCACCGTCTCGCCCACGGCCACCGTCTCGCCCACACCCACCGTCTCGCCCACACCCACCGTCTCGCCCACACCCACCGTCTCGCCCACACCCACCGTCTCGCCCACACCCACCGTCTCGCCCACACCCACCGTCTCGCCCACACCCACCGTCTCACCCACACACACCTGCTCAGCTGAAATATGATCACATACTAGTGTGACACATGATTTGAGGGTAGTTTTGACCCAGGAATACATTCCTGCCCTCAGAATTGACAAATAATTCATTGTTCCTGAAATAATATTTACGGATTCAGTTCTTTAGTCCATCATTTCAATCACTTTATCACCCTGACCCTGAGTCATCTGTGATGTTAATCACACGTTCAATCTTATCATGGGCTTGTCATCCCCTGAAAGCCACCGTATGTTTTGTCATCAATTTGACACTGTCAAAGACAGTTGGTTTGCCTGTCAAAGGGCTTGTTTGACTACCAAAGGCCCTGTAAAAGCGAGAACACAGTAGTATCTTGTATGTTATATTATAGCTATATGTTTATGGGGGGCAGTGGACTAGTTTATATGCTAAGTTTAGTATGTTTGTTGTGTCCTTGTAGTATGGCGGGACCAGATGTAAGTTCAGAGTGGCAGATCGAGGGGCGCCGTCTGATCCCGCTGATGCCGCGCCTCGTCCCTCAGACGGCCTTCACCGTGACGGCTAACAATGCAGCCAGCATGCAGGCCGAGAAGAACCTCAGCCTCCCGCCTCCCAGTCAGACAGGCTCTAAGGAAGGTAGGACTCACCAGTCGTGTTTCATATTCCAAATAAAATTTCTTCCTGTAGTAAAGAGGCAGCGACACCTCAATATCAATTCAGAATGTCACGTTTCATGTACAGATCCAACAATGTTGTTCACTACCCTTATAAATAGTACAGGGTAATATGAATAGGCTTGTAGTGAGTAACTAGTCAGGGAAGACGGCTAAAGCTATCATCTTGTTGCCCCTGCAGTTATTCCGACACCTCCAACCACGCCTAGTTCTGCCGTCCCAGCTATGGCACCCAAGGCTGGCCGCCCCACCAGCCCTGCCTCCAATGTGGTCGTGCTGCCCAGCGGCATGTCCATTCACATTAAAGGTAGGCCACTTCTATCAGGGGTCGGATGTCTCTGTTGTTTAACATACAGTTGATCCCTTTGATTTCCACACATCCGGTTAGAAATTATTGTAACATTTAATATAAACGGGATGGACCTTGTATACATTTGTACATATCTATTAATCGCTTTTGAATGTGATATTTTATGTTTGAAAATCTTTCATCAAATGATTGAATCTTAGGTGGATTGAATACAGATGAAGAAGAGATACCTAACAAGAAGGGGCGGAGAAGTAGCTCAACAGAAGCTGCTGTGATCACCAAGACGACCCACGCGCCGGCTCCAGTGGTGGTCACCAAACCCACCCTAGCCAACGCCAGTCCCACTAACATGTCCCCCATGAAGATCACCTTCACAAAGAGCCCCGCCAAGCAGCAGGCAGCGAGTGTGACCCAGTCACAGAAAGTCATCCTTGTGTCGACAACCACACAAGCCGGAAGCTCCCCGACCATCATACAGAAGTCGATGGCGGTGCCAGTGATTAAGACGACCACCACCACGGGAGGGACGGTGACGACCTTCACCTCCCCGCGGGCCTCCATCATCATGCCCTCCTCCATGGGCGGCGCCTCCTCTGTGGCCAACGGTAACCTGGGCAGCATCGTGACCGTCTCCAGCACAAGTTCCTCCGGTGTCAGGACCTCTATCCCCACAGTAACGGCACTAGCCACAGCCAACCCCACTCTGCTAGCCTCTAGTCTGAACGCCATGCGACCGCGCACTAAGATGATTACAACACGCCCTAAGGTGCCAATGGTGCGTATCTCAATATACAAAAGTTCCATTTGCGACTTGTTATGGACAACGGGAAGGTCCATATGAGATTTATTTTACAGCCTAGAAAAACTTATGTACATTTATAAAGGACTTTAAAACCATTAAAATATTCTTTTTCATTGATATGACCATGAAAGAAGCCATGTCAAAAGACAGCACACAGAAATTCCTGACATTGTACTACCCGACGTATACACCCAGTAAACCTATATATACTACAAGCGATAAAAATGTGGAGGGGAACCTCTTCCATGCTTTTATATTACAAATATACTTATTAAACCTTGTCCTCTGTACTTTGTGCTAGATGTCTCCGCGTGCCGGGATGGTGATGCAGATGGGTGCGTCCCACATGGCCGGATCGCCAATGGCGCACGGCTCTCAGGGCATCCACAACATCCACGTTAAACCAGTGCACACCAAACCCACCATCCACATCAAGCACGAGGGCGGTCAGTCTTATCTAGATTGATTACAGTTTGTTATGGAAGGGAGAACAAATATCGGGGAATATGTCCATAATTTGTTCTGACAGAATGAAATTATTGCTCAATTTGCTAAAGAGAAGAGACAGCACTTCAGTCTATTCATAGATCCGACCAATATCACCACCTCTGAAAAGGCTACCAATACATGAACAATCAACTTACTATCTTGTTACCTTTAGGTATGAAGATCATCACACAGGGTATGCCAACATCGGGCAGCAAGATCCTGCCTAAACCCCCGGGGAGTGGACAAGGGTCGCCCATGGTGGTCATGTCCTCTGCCCAACCCTCCATCACCATGGTGTCCAAGTCTAACGCCAGCCTCGCCGGTAAGTACTTTGTCAATGTAGCCTAGTGAGTAATCATAGTAAATCAAAGTCACCAAATGTAGTACAAGCCACCGATATGGCTGTGCTGCTCGTTGTTTTTTGTCGTGAAGACCTGTAGGTCTAACTATAGAGGACCTTTATTCAGGCCCCTCAGTTTGAAAGTTGTTTTGAGATTGGTCAATTTGATCCCTAAACATGTGTGTTTCAGGGCAAGTTGCTGGTGGACGGGTGCTGAACATCACCACTCAGGGCGGGAAGGTGATCGCCAGCTCGTCTAACCGTGGCACGGCTGCCAATGTGGTCACGGTCAACCCGAAGACCCTCCAGCTAACAGCCATTAAGGGGGCTGGAGGTACCACGGGTAAGTTAAACAAGTCTCGGTATCAGGGATGACATTGTTGTCCCGCTGTGTTCCAGTCTACCCAGGTGAGAAGGGATCTCACATCGTCTATATGCACTTGCACATAATAATTAGAACGTTTCCTTTATACAGTTTTGCGAGATTAAAACGCAAATTTATAATTGTATTGGCTATATGAAAGTGAAGCCTTTATAATTCTGATAATTTGTCTGTTACAGTGTTGACGACCAGTGGGCGTGTTGCCACGGCGACCGGCGCCAAGCCAAATGTAATAGTTGTTCAGAAGGCGCAGCCCAAACGCTTCGCAACCACCACCACCTCAACCATCACCTTCCCACGACCCTCAACCAGTGCAACCAGTACCGCCAATAGCACCATGGAAAAGGTAAGGTCCTAACATCTGGCGTTAAAGTTTCTTTTTATATTGTGTTAGATCTTTTCAGGTAAAAATTAAATTGATTTCGGAAAATGATGTGCTGCAGTGGGTATTAGCTCTAAAAGTAAGTTTTGGTTAACAATTTATGAATCATGATAATTGATTAGTTTTGTGATACCAGAGATGAAAATGCAAATTGAAATAAAATTTTGAAAAAATTGAAACTGAATCTATCTTTCTCCTTGCCCAGAAACACGAGATGATGAAGCACATGCCACAAAAGACTATTGTGACGAAACAGACGATGATGACTAAATCGGGCATGGAGATAAAGCGCCAACCACAGCCTTATGCGGTAAGGGTGAGTGATATATAAAGACACCCAAACCATGGCTGTTTATCTCATTCATATTATACACATTTTGACATTATGTTGCCTTTCTAGAACTGAGAGATATGTCACATTTATCAACTTTTGTAAACATGAGCAAGAGATGTATCTGGGGATTTATGGTGTAATAATGCAAGATACCTGTAATCATATTTCACAATGTAGCCATTACATATTAGTTGATGGGTGGCTAAACTCAACGTGATGAGATGCAGACTCCCCTGTACCTTATTGCAGGTACGCACGGACGGTATGGGTGGAGAGGGCGGCAGGTCGTCACTTCTTGCAGAGCTGATTCAGGCCGTGGGCATTCAGCCTGATTCGTCTGGAGAAGTGACGACCACGGCCCCTGGAGGCGCGGCGGTGGGCCTGGAGGAGGCGGACCCCAACTCGGGCATCCACACGGTGGTGGTGCAGCAGGAGGAGGTGGTCATGACGAGTAACCCCAACGTGGTCACCGTACCCGCAGCTACCACCTCCAAAGGTGGGTGCCATATTTTAAACAAGCTTATGTGACTTGCGTGCTCATGTACTAGTATAAACTGAAATCTTAAGTTCTGTCTGGTAAATTCGTGTGACGCATCAATTTTGTATAAGTTTTCACTGAAGAACACATTTATGAACTCAGAATCCATGAATGAAAGATTTTCATTGAAATAACTTAGGTCATATTGGCAGTAAGTGCCCATACAATTCAATTGCCAAAGCACCGAGACCCTGGGGCATTTTTGATGTAACAAAACACACGCAATATTTTTTTTAATGGGTCACTTTCATTCCTGCATATAACTTATCAATTGAGAGTTGACCAAGTTTCCCTTGCGTGTTTCAGAAGTGGGAGGTAACCGATGGGTGGAGTACGACGTGCCCCGCGGCTCACAGACCTTGTTACACGCAGGGCGCGACAGTTCTGACACGTCAGCCATTAAGGCCCTCCTCGACCTGCAGACGGGGACCAAACAGCAACCAAGACAGAAGTAAGAAACTGTATACAGTTTAATATAGCAATTATCAAATTATGACTGCCGAACCTGCCATCCGGGTAACCTCGTCAACTCAAATGCGGGACTTGACTCGGTCATTATGGACCACTTCACATGGTGGGTGTATCCTCGCGCACCCTTTTGCAGCCAAGTCCATGTGCACATACATTACATAATATAGTTCCTCCATTTTACTGGTAGAAATCAAGAATTCCTCACCAAATAGGAGGCAATCTCGATTGAAATCAACTTGTAATGCAACATTCTAACAAAATATGTCATAATACTGGTTACAAATGGCAAATATTTAGCTGAATTTGATCTTTATTTTCGGCCATGGCAGTTGAGATTTTGAAATGTTGTTTACAAACAAGGCTAGCTGTCAAAGTTGCCAGAGGTTGTTCTACAATTATCATGGCCCATTTTCGGTTAGATATTGACAAATGAATGTTGTCTCATGTAGATTATGCCTAGATAAGTGGGTGACAAAGGCTCACTATGATGTTAGAAAATCTGACAGATCCGCGCACATGGCAAGTAGTTCGGACCCACATGTAAGAGAAAGGTTCCCACCCGAACCTGAGCTTCGTAAGTGTGCCGAACCTGCTTCAGATGAACATTTTTCATGGGAAAGGGAGACGTTCACTGTATCGATTATGTGTTTTTGAGAGACACTGCAATTTGGATTTCATCATACGAGACCAGTGCAGGTGAATTAATATTCCCTATTGAGTATTGGGAGATATATTCAGAATGAAAATGTTTCTTTAACTTGCAGGACTCTAACAAACCTGGATCTGTCACAAATACGGATACAGCATCAGGATCGGTACTCGGTCGGTAAGGGATCATTTTCATGTAGAGGAAGAAACATCAGTGAGAGAGAACTAGGTAGAACTACATCTGTTTGAGTTGTACTTCGCGTACCGGCGCTTCAATCTAATATTCTATTCATTAGAAGTGTTGACAAATAAAACCTGTGAGTGACCGCTTATGGCAGAAATCTGAGAATTGGAATATTCTAGGACATTTTAACTGCGTTCTCTGGAGATTATTTTTATTCATTTTAATTTCTTTTTGTTAAAATGACCAAAAAAAAGTGCTGAATTTCCTACATTTGTCTCCAGGACAAGGTGCGTTATCCCGGGCAGTGACAACAACGACCCCAAGTTCTAACCGCACCCTTCACTTTACACAGGCCAGGACGCAACACGTAAGCAAAGTTTTATTGTCTTCAAGAGAATTCAAATTTGTCTGGCCAGGATTATATATTATTCCGCAGCAAATTGTTAAGATTCCCTGCAGAAAATTGAAAGAAATTGCTCATTCCAAATGTGTGTTGTGCAGGAGGATAATCTCTGAAGTAAGAATATCATTATAAATGTAACAAAAACTGTTAGAATTTCAAAGAAACGAATTGTAGTATTCCAGGCTGTATATCCCTATACAAATAAAAATAAAAATGTTAAAAATGTAATTCAACAAATATAAATCAATGAGGGAAACACCCGCTATTATCACTGTTATAGCACTGTACTTAATAGATGATAAGATGAAGAAAGTATTGAACATCTATTGCAGCTATCAGAACCGATGACAACCAATGTAGTGCTGGAACAACCAGACGGTGAGACAGTGGCAGTGCAGCTAGCGGGTGCAGACTTGGCGCAGCTGACCTCAATGGGACAGGAGATCATCGGTGAGCTGGACCCTGAGACAGGCATCTTCTACACCACCTCGCCGGGTGGTGGGGAGGAGGCGGTGACGGTGGTGACCACCACCCACCACCACCAGACACACCAGCAGTCACACCACCACATAGGGCAGCAGCAGCAGCAGCAGCAGCAGCAGCAGCAGCAGCAGCAGCAGCAGCAGCAGCGCTACATTCAGCACCACCCCCCGGGCAGCACCGTCAGGGCTGCCACAGTAACCACCGCAGCACCAGCCGCCAAACCCATAGACTTCTTATCCAGGTCAGTGGTCCAGCCCGCACATATAGCAGTCTGCAGCCTTTTAGTATTATAAGTTATTACCAAATATTCTTGACTTTCCCATAATACCCATGTAGGAAATATTTGGAGTGGGCTATGTTCTCTGTAACGCTGTGAATCTAGGTCAAGCCCACTCTTATATAGTCACCCACATTTTTCGTGCAGACCTGTTTTCTCTCATCTATTTCACCTTCATGCAAAATCATGTGATCTTTCTTAGCTATATCATTCTCTTGCAAAACACCTCAGGAAAATGTATCTGACAAAAAAAATGAGAGAAAAAAAGGTTTTATCACCTAGAATAAGAGATTTCTTTGAAAAACTGAAAAAAAAACTGAGATTCTCAAAAAAAAAAGTGAATATTTGGAGAAGCTAATTTTGGACATGATTTCAGTAGTGTAACACGTTGATGGTTGTTCTATTGTATTCCATACTAAAAATGGTGATAACTCATGTTCTTACTTTGATGAAAATACTTGCCATCAAAACAATATTTTGATGTGAAGTTGGCATTTTTTCACATAGTTTTCATAATCTGCGGTGTTTCGCCATCGGCAAAGTCGGTCAAGTCCATCAAAGAAAAAATATTGCATAAGAGTGTGCACTGCGTCCCGCTTTGCTTTTCTTTTTTCAGTGCTATATCAGACTAAATGAGGCGAGGGGTCAATAATGACCTAGGCCTATAATCTAGGCTAGGTAGCTGCTGACTGTATAATCATATAGGCATGGAATCGATCTAAAAATGTACAGAATCGATCTAAAAAAGATAGATCGGGGGGGCACTATTAATTACACTGTGCCCTCTTAATATCTTTGCTCCTCATGCCAAGCGGAATTGGTGGGAACTGGGTCAGGTCGGGCCGCAAAGACAGCGACAGGCGCCAACAGCGGCGGGCCTTCTACGTCACAGAACGTTACGTCAGAATATACAGGCTAGATGTGCCCCAGTCCCTACGAATGAAATACACATTGAATACGGTCACATTGTATTCAATGGGGGGGGATTGAATACAGATCTTCCAGTTTCATTTATTAGTTACAGGGGGGGGGGGGGGGGTAAAAAAAATCCAACCCCTCCTGAGGAGGGGGGGGGGGGGCTAAACAATTCTGACCCCTCTTGATGGCGAGGGGGGGGGGGGAGGAGGGTGTGTGTAAAAAATGTGACCCCTTTTAAGCAAAAAAGCCCGCATGTTACTAGTCAAAGGGGGGGATGAAACATTTTCGGTGCCTTCAGCGAGGGGGCCGTAAAACATTTTACGCGCTTTAAAGGTCGGGGGGGGGGTAAAAATGTCCCCCCCCACATAGCCTACTTCTCTATACTGCTAGGCCTACCTACGCCCCCCCCCCCCCACCAATGCCTATGCTTCTCTATAATGCTAGGCCTACAGACGCCCCCCCCCCCCGACACACACTCATAGCCTGGGGCCTACTTCTCTATACTGCTAGGCCTACCTACGCCCCATATGTAGCGCCTGCCTTCTCTATAGGCCTACCTACATAGGACCTACCGCACATTTGTAGGCCTACTAACTGTAGCCTAGGCTATTCAAAAAAGGGGGTGCCAAAAACTCAAGATTGTCTAATTTCCTTGTGTAATTCATGGATTTTAGGGTTATCTAGGGTGTAGAATCCATATTTTGGATCAAAATTACAATTAGGAAAAATCCAAGATGGCCGCCAAAAACTCAAGATTGTCTGATTTCCTTGTGTAATACATGGATTTTAGGGTTATCTAGGGTGTAGAATCCATATTTTGGATCAAAATAACAGTTTGGAAAAATCCAAGATGGCTGCCAAGATGGCCGCCCAAAACTCAAGATTGTCTGATTTCCTTGTGTTATACATGGATTTTAGGGTTATCTAGGGTGTAGAATCCATATTTTGGATCAAAATTACAATTAGGAAAATTCCAAGATGGCTGCCAAGATGGCCGCCAAAAATTCAAGATTGTCTGATTTCCTTGTGTAATACATGGATTTTAGGGTTATCTAGGGTGTAG
Organism: Harmothoe impar; assembly: GCA_947462335.1. Lineage (NCBI taxonomy): Eukaryota > Metazoa > Annelida > Polychaeta > Phyllodocida > Polynoidae > Harmothoe > Harmothoe impar. The sequence continues at coordinate 27,601,324 of OX381714.1, read as the reverse complement.
AATCCATATTTTGAATCAAAATAACAGTTTGGAAAAATTCAAGATGGCTGCCAAGATGGCCGCCCAAAACTCAAGACTGTCTGATTTCCTTGTGTAATACATGGATTTTAGGGTTATCTAGGGTGTAGAATCCATATTTTGGATCAAAATTACAATTAGGAAAATTTCAAGATGGCTGCCAAGATGGCCGCCAAAAAATTCAAGATTGTCTGATTTCCTTGTGTAATACACGGATTTTAGGGTTATCTAGGGTGTAGAATCCATATTTTGGATCAAAATTACAATTAGGAAAAATCCAAGATGGCCGCCAAAAACTCAAGATTGTCTGATTTCCTTGTGTAATACATGGATTTTAGGGTTATCTAGGGTGTAGAATCCATATTTTGGATCAAAATAACAGTTTGGAAAAATCCAAGATGGCTGCCAAGATGGCCGCCCAAAACTCAAGATTGTCTGATTTCCTTGTGTTATACATGGATTTTAGGGTTATCTAGGGTGTAGAATCCATATTTTGGATCAAAATTACAATTAGGAAAATTCCAAGATGGCTGCCAAGATGGCCGCCAAAAATTCAAGATTGTCTGATTTCCTTGTGTAATACATGGATTTTAGGGTTATCTAGGGTGTAGAATCCATATTTTGAATCAAAATAACAGTTTGGAAAAATTCAAGATGGCTGCCAAGATGGCCGCCCAAAACTCAAGACTGTCTGATTTCCTTATGTAATACATGGATTTTAGGGTTATCTAGGGTGTAGAATCCATATTTTGGATCAAAATTACAATTAGGAAAATTCCAAGATGGCTGCCAAGATGGCCACCAAAAATTCAAGATTGTCTGATCTGCTTGTGTAATACATGGATTTTAGGGTTTCCTAGGGTGTAGAATCCATATTTTGGGTCAAAATTACAATTTGGGAAATTCCAAGATGGCTGCCAAGATGGCCGCCAAAAATTCAAGATTGTCTGATCTGCTTGTGTAATACATGGATTTTAGGGTTTCCTAGGGTGTAGAATCCATATTTTGGGTCAAAATTACAATTTGGAAAATTCCAAGATGGCTGCCAAGATGGCCGCCAAAAAATTCAAGATTGTCTGATTTCCTTATGTAATACATTGATTATAGGGTTTCCTAGGGTGTAGAATCCATATTTTTGGTCAAAATTACAATTTGGGAAATTCCAAGATGGCCACCAGAAACTCAAGATTGTCTGATTTGCTTGTGTAATACATGGATGTTAGGGTTTCCTAGGGTGTAAAATCCATATTTTGGGTCAAAATTACAATTTGGAAAATTTGAACACAAGATGTAATGGAAATACAATAATCAAATAACATGTTATACAGACATAGCCCACTCCCTTAGTTAACATTGGTGTTACTTTTAAATAGATATAGTTTTAAACCGCTATATATTTTCTAATATCAAAAGCAACGATAGTATTGTGCAGGCATATGAAATCACGGTACAGAATATAGAACGCATGAATAATTTGCTAGAATCGATCACGTGTTAATCTCCCCAATGTTTACAATTATGAATGTAGCAATTGAGTATGGATTAATTGTTGACTGATATTTCAATGTTTTGCATGTTTCTAGTGCATTAACAACAGCCCAAATAGACCTGGATCCGTACCAGTTTATTGACGAGGATGAGCCTGCATTTGGCACCAAACCGACAGTTAGCGACGCGGACCCCGAACTCCAGCAGCCTGCAGACGGCTCCCTGATGCAGATCTTAACACCAGACTCATCAATGCCTGTATCTACCGAAGAAAGCGTAGAATCTCAAGGTAAATAAACGGTTACATGCTTTAGAAATGATGAATGCTGGAAAATTGGTCACTTTCTCAGAATTCTTATTGACTCAGGGCACCCTGTGCCTCTGGGTGTTATATGCCGGTTTAGAAAAAAAGTAGGTATGCTACCACAGTTTGAGGAGATTTTGTGGAGTTGTGGTATGTTATGGCATAATGAGTGCATCATAGTCTGGGAACCAGACTTGCTGCCTTGTAACAGCTTAAGGTTGATGATAATTAGAATTGTATTTCTGTCCACAGAATTGAATCTCGAACTCCCGACTGACTCAATAGCTGGTGTCGAGCCTTCCCCTGCTGCGGGAAGTTTGCAGTTAACAACCCCTTCAGCTGCTCAGGACACCACGCCAGGAGCTGTGTCTCCGGCTGTGTCCCTCCGGTCTACTACACAGGGGTCCTCACAGGCCCTCCCCACACATACACAGTACACACAGGGCATGGTACAACCCAGGACCAGCCCCATACAGACAATACGTGTGACCACCGTACCCACCGCACGGTCGGTCATGTCTACCGTGCAGACAGCACCCGCACAGACTGTCATGTCAACCACAGCCCACACCACACGGCCCACCATTACTACAGTGGTGCCTTCTGTGGTCTCCGCAGTACAAACACGCACTGTGGTCTCACCGGTTGTGTCGGTGCAGGCAACTATAGCGCCTGAACAAGCATCTAAAGCTATTGTGTCAACAGTTCAACAAACAACAAGACCTCTAGTCTCACCAGTACAATTAACCCGCCCCATGGTGCCGACGGAGCCCTCAAATCGTACAGTCAGTTCATCCATCCCCAGCTTCCAGGCCGCCCCCGTCACGGCCACCTCCACAGTCATGCAATCCATCGTCTCCACTGTACAAAGCACAGCACAAACACCGGCAGCACAAGCCGCTGGTGTGTCCACAGGCGCACCCACAACGTTACAGGCAGCAGCGCCCCTCCCTGATATCCCCACCATAGAGGCATTACCCGTCATCATCCCCACCATAGAGACGGCCCTGCCCACCCTGTCTACCCTGGTGCCCAGTGTGAGTGACGAGGTGCCGTCCTCTACCACAGAGGGCACCCCCGTGCACGAGGCCACCTTACTGCAGCCAGACGGCGGCGAGATCTTAGAGGAGATGGTCGTCTCAGACGGCATCATCGACTTTGAACAACATGAGGTGAGGCATTATTTAAAGTAAATCAAGATACCGGCATAGACCACAGTATCCTGATACTTTCGGGGACGTGTTGACCTATGGAAAGTATTGAATACGGGTACATGTAAAATTTGTACCAAAACATGTGGTCGCTCTGATATACATTAAAAATGAATTACTTGAACACAGATCATGAACACTATACTTTAACCCCTGAGAAAAAAAAAAGGAGAATTTCTGGTATGACTGATGATGATATGCATATCCCTGTGTTTACTCTTAGGTGTGCGTCCCAGACACGGCAAGTAATGTAACAGTTGCGGTGGAGCCCGGTGGTCTCGACACAACGACAATGGTAATAGAGGATTTCACAAGTCAGCAGTACATCACTGACACCACAGAAGTAGCACAGAGTTCACAGGGTGCTGAGCTCATCACAATAGAGTACTCAAGTCAAGGAGAAGGGTCCCATTTGGACGACCTAGGCCCTGGGAGCCCACCAGGTAAGTTGAGCAGGTGTCCAACGGTCCCACAGTTTGACTGTAAGCCAGTTATGACTGGGCTCTTGTGTTTAATTTATGACTAATCATTTTTCAAGAATCCCATTTTTGTATTCGTATTTCTTCATTTTTTGAAGCACACCAGATGTATTACTTGTATTTGCATAAGTATTACTGAGGATCTATTTTAATACTAGCAGTAATCTGTAATTTGTAATTTGTGTTGTCACAGTTATAGAGAATAAATATACATTACAGTTATACATTGTATATTTCCAATATTTGACTCCGGGTTACCACCCTGAATCTTCACTCTTTCAATCAATCAATTCAATCACGTAATGACCCTGACCCTGAATCATTTGTGTAAATCACACACTCAATCTGTCTAAACTGTATTGTAAAAAAATGCAAATTTCATTAAACCCATAATAACTCGACTACCATCTTGTGCAGGTCTGAATGAAGGACAGTCTAGTTCAGGTGAGAGCGGTGACCCCGGCGTGTCTCCAGTACGTGCCAGTTCACGTAAGCGCCGGCCTCCCTCCATGCCGGACGACAGCCCCCCACACGGCCACGGCAACATGTCCAGCTGGGTGCGCCATGCCTCAAGGTAAGCAGCAACTTCAGACAATGTTGCAGCAATTCCTACTTTTTCACGGACATTTCTGTATCAAAATTACGTTGATTTCCTGACCAAAATATTAGATTTCCTACTTTTTATTGACCATAGAGTGGCATCTCTGAATGTTAGCAGCAGGGGGTTTCACACCTCCTGTTTTCACAGTACATCATAATAATCATGTGCCGTATGATCCGTTGGCCTTCAAAACGATAATCTAAGACAACATGTATGTACCATATATATCAAATAATGATTTGTTGCTCTGTTTTCAGTTTGTTACAAAAGGTATGCAAGTACCGAGGGTCTCGGAAAGAAAAAGGGGAGCTGAACGCGTCCGCCTGGTTCCTAGCACCTGGTAAGTGGACTATGACTTACTTTTTCAGTAAACATGGAATGTAATTGAAACAAAAGAGGGTCGGGTCTGTTGAAATGTAGTTCTTCACATACGATTGAATTCTAGATGGGCAAAAAAAGAAAGATATAGGAATATAATTTCTATCATTCCCGAAACAGGGCATGAGTTAAATATATAGATCTGTGTAACACTCAGGTAACACGTAACGATGCTTTCTTTCTTCTAACAGTGGACCCCAAAGAAGTACCAGATTACTATGAAATTATCAAACAGCCGATGGACTTTGGCACCATCCGACATAAACTCGAGGTAAGGATTGATTCTAATATATGTCTGATCATAATCTGAAGTTAATTCCAGGTAACGAGGATGTGCTCCAAAAAAGATGTTTTCGTTGTGATCTTGGTCTATTGTTCTTGCAAATTGACTATGGGTCCTTGTGAGTATGTGTTTTGGACCTTGTGAGTATGTGTGTTGGACCTTGTGAGTATGTGTGTTGGACCTTGTGAGTATGTGTGTTGGACCTTGTGAGTATGTGTGTTGGACCTTGTGAGTATGTGTGTTGGACCTTGTGAGTATGTGTGTTGACATTGTGAGTATGTGTGTTGACCGTTACCTTAATGTTTCAGACGAGTCAGTACAATAGTTGGGATGACTTCCACACAGACATGTTGCTAGTACAAGAAAACTGTCGGCGCTACAACCCGCCTGGTCACGAGATACGGCGCGACTGTGAAGAGGTCTTCAGTTTCTACACACTGGAATATGAATGGGGCAGGGACAAATGGCAAAAGGTACTTAAAACCAGGATATGACATTTTTTAAAGAAAAGAAACAAGGGACCAATGCCCATGTTTTAAATGAGATTATTACATTAACATATAAATATCAAATGTATAATATGCAGTGTGCAATACGCTGTTTTGCTACCTTGCTATATATTCTATACCTTCATATTGGCCCAGATGTATTGGTTGATCCACTTATTTTCGAGGAAATGTAAAGCGTATATCATGCTATTCAAACTTTTTAAAATCTCATCAGCTTATCTTATTGAGCCTTCTTTTATTTTTTAGCAAATGACCCATGTGGTGACACCCAAGAAGCCCCGTATGGACCGCAGCCCGATGCGGACGTAGCGACAAGTGAGCCTTCTTCCTTTGCAGTATCGTGCCATGGGTGTCAGAGCAAGTGGCGTCAGGTTCAAGGTGCCAGTTATTTAGCCATATCCCAACTTTAAGGTCTAGCGCCAGGCTGACATCACATACAATTGTCGTCGAGCAACAGTTGTCACTCTAGGTCTGTGCCTTGAATTGTGACATAATGTTGAGGTGGAACTAAGGTCGGGCAGAACGAGTGTCTTCATCGATGGGCGGAAACTGTCATCATCCTTAAATATACATGTACCTGGCACTTTATATATGCTAACAAATGCGTTCACATCCTGAAACGTAGTCTCATGAATGAAGTTGATCAATAAGGTGATGCAAATTATAGTATATGCAGCTTATTTTATATCAAACCATAACATAGGTGGTTTCATATTCAATAGGTAAAGGATTAACTTCAGAGTATTTACCAAAGAGTTTTAAATCGATTAAATGCTGAGTGAAATAATGGCACAACCGATGGATGGTCCTGTCTGTCACATATTCATGATAAAGCAGTCACAATTAAAGATATTTAGATAAATCAAAGGAATTCCTGATTAAAATCTGCTCTACGGACAATCATGGATTACTGCAGATTTTGTCGTAAAAATGTATCGGATTTACAGAGAACATGAATAGAGATCATGCCATTGTTACGGGATTGTTATGTACAAATGTTTGTGAAGACTTGTGGGGAAACCCCCTTGGTCTGGCAGCTCTTACGCAGCATTTATGGTGGGCTTTGTAATGGAATCTGTCCTCCGTTTATTGTTTTATGCGAATGTTTAACGTTTACTCACCAATAAGGTGTGTATGATAAAATGATTAAAAGGGTGAAATATATCTTCGATCATGAAGTTGAAACACTATTGTTTTAGCGCTAAAAGTTGCAATGCGAGCATTTAGAATATGAAACAGAAATTTCAAGCGTATTTCTTCCAATGATTAGTTTTGTAACGAGCCCTATTGGGAGCTACGAAACACTGCCCATATGCTGTCATCTCTCACCAAAGTTGTATTTTTATTGTCATTATTCTCATCACCTCATCATCTGCATGTGAATGAACTTTTTCTGTTCGTTCCAGACACGGACATATCTGTTACATCGATAACGATAGATCAAATTTAAGTCACCCCACATAATAACATTCACGACACATATATATATGCACTGTATATAATATTATGCACCCATACTTGTCGGGAAACACCAAGGCATTTGGCATCTTTATCAGAAGTGCTTTGCCCCATTTTAGTCTCACATAGTGATACCGATGTTAGGGTATATTCTCTTGTTTTGTCTGTTGAGACCAGTAATAAGTATAAGCCAAGCGAGAGTGATTTTCTTGTTGACGGTGCTTACGTAAAATGTCGCTGGTTTATCATGTACCAGCATACTGGTATAGATTGATGCACTTCTTATTTCACCTCTGGGTTATTTCAACAGGTATATAGCATAGACAAATAAATAAACTTTCATTTGTCTTTTTGTATGTAGTGGCTGTACATGATCCTGCGCTTTTCATGTGTTTGAAAAATAAAGAATATCAGTATTTATACAAACCCATATTGGGTTCAATCCTGCCACTTTGCTCTCCCACTTTTGAATTCTGAATATTTTGCTAATGTTTCATTAGATACAACTAAATTACTCTAAAAGTTTAGGTGGCCCAAGAAGTGGTATTTGAAATAAAACCCTATACTTGACACAGTATAGCTTGTAATCTGCTGTTACTGAATGAATTAACGTATGAACCTACTGATGTGACACTAAATATCTCACTGATTCTGAATTCATTTCCTTTGTGAATCGCTCCTGTACAAACCGCTTGCTGTCAAATTATTTTTAACGCCTCTATATTAAACTTATTACCAATGGTTTCCATGAATTTCCATATGTTTAATGTAGGTACATTGTACTTCCCTCAAAAAATTATCAGTGATATTGAAATAGAACGACATGACGCTAAACTAAATGGCTTGTAAAGTTATGTACATAGTGTAGACTTCAATTTTATACTGAGCATTGGAAGAAATTGTAGTAATAAATGAAACTTAAATGTTGACTTTGGGTGTGTAGTCAATATTTGTGTGCATGGGAGTGAGATCTGAAATAAGTAACACATGACGCCTTGTTTTGCATGGAAAATATGTCCATGAGCACAGTTTTGATATATTCAGAGTTCGAAAATAAGTAAAAGGTGTACATCTGACTGATGTTAAGAAACGCTGCTCCATCTATACAATGTAAGGGAGTGGTCATTTTTTAACAACAGGGGGGGGGGGGGGTCGGTGGATTTTTGCGCGAGAGGGCAGAAAAACTTTTGGTCCCCCCCCCATGGGAGGGGTCGAAATTTTTTTGGTCCCCCCCTCGGGCAAGTCGAAATTGAGCGCGGCCAACCCCTTTGAGCTATAGTAACGCGCGGGCTTTTTCGCTAAAAGGGGATGCAATTTTTTTGATCCCCCCCTCAAGAGGGGTCCAAATTTTTTTGGTCCCCCCCCCTTCAAGGGGTCCAAATTTTTTTGGTCCCCCCCCCCAAATCCACCAACCCCCCCTGTTGTTAAAAAATGACCACTCCCTAAGTAGAAATGTGTGGTTTATTTGGCAGCAAGAAATTTGACACATTTCGAAAACGGAGGTAATCTATCTGGGATGGTTTTGAGTAATCCAAGGTTTGGGACAGAATTATCTGCATTATATATTCAATGACATAATCTAACAGACCAAATCGATAGTGACATGCATGCACAGATTCATTTGACAGGTTACATATATCGTAGGAATAAGAAATTTTTATATTCATAAATAATAAAGATGAAATGTAACGAACCGTCCTCGCTAGGTGGCATGCCGACCACTCCCACCACCTGGTGTACATCAGACACACTACCCCACACCACACTCTCCTCCCACATCCTTTACACGCCCACATCCCAATCACATCCCAAGTGATGCTTGGAGACAGCGTGCAGGTGAACCCTGGCCAGCTGCTGTCATTTTGCCAGTGGACACCTGGGAGGTAGGAGGTATGGCGCCGTGTATGAGCCTGGAGGAGATCGTCCTCAACCTGTACGATGTACAAGGTATCAAGTTTGGGGACTTCGTGGTGCGGACAGGGGAGCACTCACCCGTCTACATAGACATGAGGGTCATCTGGTCCTACCCTAAACTTGTGGTAAGTGACAAGGGCTGAAATCGTGCTCAGTTTTGATATAGACCCTCTACACATCTAGCTTCATACCCCAGTTGGCTGGGAGAAAAAAAAAGCTGCCTGTATTACTATTTATGACATATACATACCAATTACTGAGTGTCTGGATAGGCAGGATCCCCATGTCGCATGTCGAATTTCAAAAAAATGAACATATCATGTCACCTAAAGTCCCTATATACCATGTTGCCTTTAAGTACCTGCCCGGGTACCTGCCATGTCCCATGTCGAACTTAAGAAGTGCTTTATGTCATGCCACTTTTTCCCACATGTCACAAAGTCGCTTGTCGATTTTAAAGGGGTATTCTCACCACTCGCACTTACCACATAGCAGACTAGAACAGTACTAGAATGGTGAGTGGGAAACGCTTGGTGAGAATGCCACTTTAAGAAAAGCCCATCGCCATGTCGAATTTAGCCATATATACCCCCATATCACTGTGTATAAGTCAGATATGGATACATGCGTGAGTAGCTGCATGGGTGTTATAAGCCGCTTGGACAACGGTAATTATCCTCAGCTGGCTTGGACAATTACCATATCTACTACCAAATACATAGATACAGAAAATCCCTTCTATCAGACCTTTAATATTCCCGGTTTCACGGCATGCATATAGAATAATCTCCGATTATAAGCATGAAACTTGGAGGGCGGGTCTTCCAAGTGGCCTCGTGATCTATTCTGAAAGGAGGGGTGTGGTCGTTCAGAGCGGTTAGGGAATGGTCATCATTTAAAATGCCCCATGCACTGGCCTTTCCACAGTAAAGGGTGCCCCCCCCCCCCACTACACACACCGGTTGTTAAGAAAAGACCACTCCTTTGCATTTGATAACAATAGGTTAAGCTCAACGCAGGACCCCACGCCTGGTACGCACTTCGGCCACAAACAGAACCCTCCCCTCCTTTGAGCCCAGAGCCCTCTCCCTGGCAGCCAGCCAGGACTAACATGTATATGTTTTAATGTCACGGCCTCCACTCAAGTATGTATTACCAGGTAACGGTCACAAAGGACTTTCTAACAACAGGGGCAGAGGGCAGTCATGCAATGAATGACGTCATGCAGAGGAGGAGGCGGGAGGGGGTCACGACAGCTTTCTATACAATGATACATTACTAGTAGTATGAATTATAACAAATTAGCATGACGTCATTTACGGGAACTGACCAAAAGAACAAGTACATCTCCCCCCCCCCCCCACCCCCCAAATCACTCTCGTGCCCCTACCCCAAATCACGCAGATGGCATCTAGCTCACGTGAGTGCACGGACAAACGTTTTTAGTGAGTCTTGAAGACCACATCCAGAGGTTTTCAAGTGGTTGTTTCGCTATAATAAACGGGTACTTTGATATATTTACTGATTGTCGCATATAAAAACTCCTGGGGGGTATATTTCTTTCTTTATCATTTGATTAAACTAAGACCACTGTCAGTGACTCTCTTGCATGAAATACAAGTGATTGTGCTGTCCCCAGTGAGAACCACATGAAACCTTGCATATAAGCCGCCGCTAGTGCGCGAATCAGATCGCTGGTGCGGCTTATAGGATCGGCACAGAGTCCAGGTGCGGCTTATACGTGAGTTTTTGTTCCTATAGTACAGTACAAGAGCCACCATATTCAGATCGATAGTGCGGCTTATAGGATCGGCCCAAAGTCGGGGTGCGGCTTATACGCGAGTTAGGCTTATACGCAAGGTTTTACGGTAAATACCCAATGTGACATCACATTAAGTGACAACCAACCCAATGGGGGGGGGGGGGGACTCTCCATATTTCCTATAGCCATTGCATGTATGGACAAATATCACCTCAAATGTGGTACCCCTAATACTAGGGAGTTGGATAAAATTTTAATTTTGAGTGAAAAAGAAAAAATCTTGTATAGCCATATCGAGCATTGTGATAGCTTTTCAGGTCTGTTTGAATCATCTTCCTATCACTCATAGGTCCAGAGAAATCATGATGAACATGCCAAAACTTGGGGGCTATTCAGGCAGTGCTAAGCTCAATGCATTTCTGTGATGTAGGCAGAGGTGGCTCTCACCCACAGGACCAGTAGCAGTAGGCAGTAGCTGAGCAGAGGCTGCCTAGGGCAGTACCACACAGGTCAGGGTAACATGGATCTAGGCAACATTAGGCAAGGCCAGAAATACCTGGATTTCACATATGTCATTTATAACATAATTACCAAGTTCCCCATGTTACCATACTTATACAGTCTATATTAATTGATCATTTTTTCATATGATTTAGGTCACCATAATATTCTCTTCCACACCAACCAAAGATTCTTACCTTCCTCCCCTCAAATCTGTATCCATGCTGACCACCATGCTGCTGTGATTAAAATGAGGGGCTAGCCATTTTTATAGGCCTAGAATTGAGGCCATGAAGGTATTTTTAAAGCAGGGTACCAGTAAGGCCACTTCTAGGCAGGCTGAAAATCGGGTCACAGAAACGCGCGGACCACAGCGGCAGCAGTTCTACAGGTTATCCAACTCCCTACTAATACAAGAGGTTGCTCTACAAACTAGACTGGAGATTCCCCATGAGCCCTTGCCCATAAATGGCCCCAGAATGGAGCTCTTTCCTTGGGATCATGTTCCCACATGGCAACAAATATGACAGAGTGCCCCCCCCCCCATAGGTTTTACCTGGACTGACCCTACTGACTGCACCCAGCACAGGGCACTGCGTTTGTTTGATACTCAATTGCCCATAAATAGCACTGACTCCTTTTGACCATCCGGTGCCTACACCAATGAGGGTCATTGACTCAGGGTTAATACCCTGAGGCATATACGACGCCTGGCTATTCCTTTAAGACGATTTTTAGCCATTTTAGAATCCTTATTACTCGGTTTGTATTTTAGTTACAAAAAATTCAATAACATAAAAGGATAGGCAAGATCGGGGGACAAATATTTCCTTCAAAAAGTAAATCAATATCTCTTTTCTTCTACTCGCAAATGGACTGCGATCTTTGCATATTTTTTTTCTCTTTTCTTTAAAGACTTAAGTACTGTTCAATGACTACCCTCTAAATGAACTCTCCATAGGCTGTAAGGTTAACAAGAATTGCGGTTGTTGCCGCGTAAAAAAATGCCTCAGGCATTTTTATACGCGGCAACAACCGCAATTCTTGCATTTGAAGGAACATAATGTCTACATGGTTGGTATATTTATAAACAGGGCGGGAGGATGATATAACTGACAGATGTGACACAACAGGGGAAAACATGCCATTACAGGGATTTAGTGTAATATACAGCCACTAGGTGGCCACCAGTGCAGCAGCACTAATAGAACCATTGAATTCCTTTGGTCCGTGTTAGGGGGTGTAGGTAGGATTATAATCAACCTCAGGAGCATGGAAATGGGTGTTGCTAGGCAGATAAACAATTAGAATAGCTGTTGCTAGGCAACCAGCTGTCTTAGCAACAAACCAATAGAACCATTGAATTCCTCGGGTCCATGTTAAGGGGGGTAGGTAGGATTATAATCAACCTCAGGAGCATGGAAATGTGTGTTACTAGGCAGATAAACAATTAGAATAGCTGTTGCTAGGCAACCAGCTGTCTAAGCAACAAACCAATAGAACCATTCAATTCCTCGGGTCCATGTTAGGGGGGGTAGGTACAATTATAATCAACCTCAGGAGCATGGAAATGTGCGTTGCTAGGCAGATAAACAATTAGAATAGCTGTTGCTAGGCAACCGGCCGTCTTAGCAACAAACCAATAGAACCATTGAATTCCTCAGGTCCATGTTAGGGGGTGTAGGTAGGATTACAATCAACCTCAGGAGCATGGAAATGGGTGTTGCTAGGCAGATAAACAATTAGAACAGCTGTTGCTAGGCAACCAGCTGTCTTAGCAACAAACCAATAGAACCATTGAATTCCTTGGTACCATGTTAGGGGGTATAGTTATGATTATGATCAACCTCAGGATCGAAGGTTCATTAATATTAATTTTATCATTATATGTATAAATTTGTGTTGTGACACCTTAAAACAAAATGGCGGCACCCCTTAAAACAAAATGGCGGCACCCGTACTGACTTCCTGTCAAATGAAAACAATATAATGCCTCAACCTGGTAGTTCGCAAGCTCACCACCAGGGCCCCTCCGGGGCCTTTCGGCCTTAAAAAAAATAATTGGAGCTGATAGAAATGCTGTTCCCACCAAATAAGTACCACATTTCTATCTTTCTGGCATAAATGTACCATCTAACATATGAAAATGCCATCCAACTAAGCTGAAATGCGCTCTATATTATTTAAATCACTTAAATGAACTTCATATAATACCCTGTACATATAGTCCAGTTGCCAGAACTGGCCTATCTACCTGTACCTCGCAGCGAACGACGTACGGAGGATTTTTGGTGATTCTGGCTCTTGAGAGCCCACTGAACATAATCCCACACGGTGCCAAGCTGGCACCGCCGGGGAAATTCCGTAAAAGACGTTTTTCCAAAATGGCTCCCGGGAAAATGATAGCATTCAGAAAAGTGGATATCTCTGCTGATAGTAGGTCTAGGATTTTGATTTCAACACCAAAGGATGTGTTTACAAGGTCATACGTTCTTAATCTATCCATATGAAAGTGATTCAAGGTCAAGGTCAAGGTCAATTTAGAGGTCAAACTTCATTTTCTGATATTTTTCATTAGAATCAACTGAATAACAAGTATATAATGCTAGATATTATTATCAGAGGCATATGGAAGGTCAAATGATTTAAGGTCAAGGTCAAAGTCAAGGTTAAGGTCAAGGTCAAATCAAAGATTGAACCTCCAATTTTGGTATTTTTGATAGAAATGACATGTATACAATGCTAGATACTATTTTCATAACCATATTAGATGGTACATTTCTCAAGGTAAAATACTATAATCTATTTCCTATCCTGATGATATCGTTCACAATAAACCAATGGCAAGGTCCAGGTCATGCGCTAGGTCAGTTAGTCAATATTATTTACTTGGAACCAATGGGATTTTGATGAATTGTACATGTTGTGACAGGAAGGATTGTCAATGATGTAAATGTGGATAATTCAGTAGCTATGGGAGAGGAGATACTGGTTGAATTTGTGAAGGGCTGGCCAGACAGCTTTAACAAACCACTACCAAAATGTGTAAAAACAATGCATGCTACAAAGCCAGATGCTGGAATAAACTTGCCAAAAACCTACTATAGCAGTGCCATATACACACACGTTGTTAGCCTGCAGGCTTCAGGTCGAGATCTAGACTTACAGGGTGTGCTCTCCTATGAATAAGCAGCTGTGCCAATCTCCCTGTTCACTGAAACTGGTGATTTGCGGAGTCCAACAAATAAGGTGACATTGAAGACCAACCTGAAAGTGGAAGTTCCTGCAGAGAATATTCCCAAACCAACAGATATCATCATTGATGGTTGTGCCATGTTGTGGGTTGTGCACTGGCCATCAAATGGGACTGTAAAAGCTTACATTGACAATATTGTTGAATATATCAAGAGGAAACTGAAGACGGCCAATGTGTACCTTGTGTTTGATAGATACATTGACTTCAGCATCAAATTGGCCACTCGCTGTGGGTGGAGCACGGGAGCAAGCAGAAGACATCACTCTCCTGCAATATGCAGCTACCTCCTTGTAGGGTCATACTCAGCTCTTCACATGACAAGGTCCAGCTGATTCAGTTGATTGTGAATGAAATTGTGGTTCGCAAAGAGGAACTTCAAACAAGTCATCGAGAGCTCTTTGTTACAGGCCAGAATGGTGATCCCTTTGAATTCACTGATGGTCTTTGCATTCAAAGAGCCGACATGAGGACCACACACAAGGAAGCTAATATCATAATGATTCAGCAATTTCTATGGATCACCAATGGGAAGTGATTGACACTGATGTGTTCATGCTCCTCCTTTACTATTACAACAATTAGTATAGCTTAAATTGCTGCATAGTCATGGAAGAAACATCAAAGAACAGGAAATGTGTTGACATCTACAGTACAGAAACACAAACAAATAAATAATACCCAGGCTACCTGCTGCACACTCATTGTCAGTATGTGACACTGTAGCACAGTGCTGGGGCATTGGGAAGGCCAAAGTGGTTAAAGTTCTCCAAACAGGAGCTCAAATGGACTTACTAGGGAATGTAGCTGCCAACATTCCAGACATCATAAAGCAAGCAACAAACTTCACGGCAGCCTGCTATGGCCATCCAGATGTCGACAACCTAGCCTCTCTGCGAAGCTGATGTCTCTCCCACCTACCTTTAAGGCAATACAAACTCAATGTGCAATGAGCACACTTCCAAGCCAGCACCTGGCTTAATTGCCTGGATTTTGATCCCCCAAAGATGGATCCTGAGCAGTATGGCTGGGCCAAGGACAGAGTCAATAAAATGCTGATGCCTGTTATGACCCCTAAGAACACACCGCCAGCTCCTCAGTTCATTCTAAAGCTGATCAAGTGCTCATGTGAAAACTGTACCACAGCCAAATGTACATGTAAATGTAAGGTAAAAAGTAAGCTAATCAGTAACATGACCTTGACCTTGAGAAATATTACCTTTTATATCCGTATGGTAAGAGCCTGTGACATAATGACATGTGATAGATTGGACCCACACGTGATTCAAATGAAAAATAGCTAAATTGGAAGCTTAATCATTGATTTGACCTTGACCTTGACCTTGATCTTGAATCATTTGACCTTCAATATGCCTCTGATAATAATATCTAGCATTATATAGTTGATTTTTATGAAAAATACAGGAAAATAAAGTTTGACCTTTAAATTGACCTTGACCTTGACCTTGAATCACTTTCAAATGGACAGATTATGAACGTATGACCTTGTAAACATATCCTTTGGTGTTGAAATCAAAATTCTAGACCTACAAACAGCAGAGATATCCATTTTTCTAAATGTCCTCATTTTCCGAGGGGCCATTTTGGAAAAACGTCTTTTACGGAATTTCCCCGGCGGTGCCAGCTTGGCACCGTGTGGGATTTTGTTCAGTGGGGTCTCACGAGCCAGAATCACCAAAAACCCTCCGTACGTCATTCGCTGCGAGGTCCTTGCTCACAACCTCCAGACTAATACCAAAAACAAGGATCACTTTTATTTACAATATGGACATGGCAGAAACCTTTTCATTCAGTGTGTGTTGGACATAGACGTGAGAGGACAAAAGACATAGATAGCCAAGATCGGGGGACATAAAAATTTGAATTTGGGCTCAAGTACCCCCCCAAAAAAAAGTCAGTGTTCAAATCTTTTCTGAGTACATGTATACCCTTTTTTTGCGCGACTTGCCTCACTCAGTGTGACTTTCTTAGGGCACCTGCGTCATGCGACCTATAGGTTGTGTGGTGCAGGTAGTTGTTGATGAATAATATGGAGAGAAGGGACGACACAACTACTTCTTACATGATGGAGATTCTGAGAGGATTTATTGTCAGTGCGCATGCGCAAACATACAGGATGTACATGTTATCCAGTGGTCAGTTTGGCGCCACTTTTACAACAAGAGTGCCTATTTTCTACACTCCTTCTCACTCATAGTATAGTAAAATCATGAATACACACAATACAACCTCAAAATACACAATCTCCTTCTCAAACTAGTATACATGTATTACATAAACTACATCTCATAAGTTTTAGTATTAGTACAAAAATAACTTCTATTAGAATTTTGACAGTAGCATAAACCTAATCTTGGGAAGAGCGGTTACTAGCACTTCATTCCCTGTGAGGTTCCGATCCCTCACGTGAGGCTTTACCCCTCACTTCCCTAACTGTTCCAGATTTTCGATGTTTGCTGTCACTCATTTAAGAAGTTACAGACTGACGATCTCCTCATTGCTTGAGTCAACCTCATAATGCTGACAGGTACAAGCCTTGCAGGCCTTAATCTTTTTGTTAGACTTAGCCTTCACCTTTTCCTGATCAGGGCAATCTTTTGCATAATGGCCATAATCTTGGCAGTTGTAACACTTCAGATCTTTTTTCTCTCTTGACAGAAATGCTGCTTTATTCTCTTCTTCGCCAGCTCTTACAGCAATCTTCTTCTCTTCATGTATCAAGCGTTCAGTCACCACCTCCATTTTTGAGACTTCTGCATTCACCTCAAGTGCAGTGACTATCATGCCAAAAGATTGAGGGAGGCTGGCAAGTAAGTGTACGACCCTTGTCTCCTCATCAATGGGGTCCCCAACTACACTGAGCTCACTGAAGATCTTGGTCATTTCTTTGATGTGCTTTTGCACCGGGTCGCCATCCTCCATTTTCAGTGCTATCAGCCGGCGTCTGAGGGACAATTTATTTGACCATGTTCTCTTCTGGAATTGATCTCTCAATAGGTCCCATACCTTCTTGGGGTCCTGGGGCTCACCTATCAGGTAGAGTAGTGTTGGATCTACCGCTAGCACAGTTATAGCCAGAGCCCTATCCTTTCTTCTTATAAACTCTGCATATTTGTTTGCATCATTGCCAGCATCTGGTGCGGTTTCTGTGCCACTAACAATTCCCCACAGGTTATCTTTCATTAAGGACATCTGGCACTGGATCTTCCAAGTTGCATTATTGACTCAGGGTCTCCCCTGAGTCTAGTGAGACGATTCTGGACACCTCTTTTCCTTGAAAAAATGAAATTGCTCCCATTTGGTCAATATTTCACTCTTTGCATCTTGCATGGTGTCATTAGATCACTTTCCACAATATCTATCTAATGGTGTATTTGTTTTTTACAAATTCCAACTGTAACCCCCTAAAAAACGAAAAATAATACTAGGCAGTAATTGCTGGTAATTTGCTTCAGCATAGAGCTCTATGGGAGCGTGTAGATAACCGATAACCCCAAATTTGGATAGTTCGTGACAACCAATGCTATCTCTATGGGAGGGGTAGGTGAGACGCTTTTTTTCAGACATCTATCAAACACTTAAGTACTAGAGGTAATTTACAGGGGAGGTTACTTGATATCATTTGTGTAACAGATCAGTGTTGTGATAACCCTGATTCACTTTGCACTGACAATGCACGTATCGCAACAAAGACTATATGGAAATGTGAGTACCCCCCTCCCCCTCTCTCTACCGGGGTAATTATTTACAATATGGACATGGGAGCTTTTTATTCAGTGTGTGTCAGACATAGACGTGAGAGGACAAAAGACATAGATAGCCAATATTGGGGGACATGAAAATTAGAATTTGGGCTCAAGTACCCCCCCAAAAAAAAGTCAATGTACACATTTTTTTTGAGTATACCCTTTTTTTGCGCGGCTTGCCTCACTCGGTGTGACTTTCTTAGGGCACCTGCGTCATGCGACCTATAGGTTGTGTGGTGCAGGCCTATAGGTAGTTGTCAGTTCCTGACTTGTGACGCACAATTTGGGTATGCTATCCGAAACGGTCCAGCCAGGATATAATAGGGGGAGCAATGGATGGATATGGATAGTGGACTACACTGTAAGAAGTTACTGTATTTAAACAGCACAATGTGCTGTACATTTACAGCACTTTTTGCTGTAGTTGGTATAACGGCACTATTTGCTGTATAATTACAGCATTATATACTGTAAATTGGGTCTCCTGCAATGTTGCTGTACATTTACAGTACATTGTGCTGTACATTTCTGCCGCTAGGTGGCAGCAGTGGACTATTTCTGTATTAATTATTCCACCAAACCATTTTCCGGGTCAAATAAAGCCTCACAAACTCTCGAGACATTGTAGAATAAGAATGGATGAGAGAGACTGAATGCAGTTATCATTAAGTGTATTGATATTTGCATAATTGTGTAGAATAATACAAAAAAAACAGCAAAAGTATAGAATAGACACCACATTGGTGGGAAAAGTTAAATACTTAAGTGCCCAGACTGGGGAAAAGCTGGTATCAAATACGGTTCAGCTGTATTGAAGCAGGATTAAACCATTACATTGTGTAGTGTGTATTATCCTAGCTGAGATTGAACTATTATGCAGGAAAGTACTCTCCATGCATGTGTATTAATTGATATAAATTGATGAGAACAACAATATGAAACCTACAGTAGAAGTTGCTGTAACTGTACAGCACCCAGTTGCTGTACATGTACAGCAAAATCTACTGGAACAAAAGTTGCCAGCAACTTTTGCTGTAGATGCACAGTATAAGTTGTTGTAAATTTACAGTAGAAGTTGCTGTAAATTTACAGTAGAAGTTGCTGTAAATTTACAGCAAGTCAGTTGCTGTACACCTACAGCAAAATCTACTGGAACAAAAGTTGCCAGCAACTTTTGCTGTAGGTGTACAGTACTTACTTCTTACAGTGTAGGGTAAACCAAAGGTGCTGAATCCATTTCTGTTTTGTGTAGGATGATATCTAGGTCAGAAAAAGGTCAAAATCAAGGTCAAAGGTCACATCTTTAAGAATCCCATTAAAACAAGAGTGCACCCTTTCTCTTTCTTACTATGATAAATGATACATTTCCCTTCACATCTCTACCTGACCCTGAGTCTAGTGTGATCTCAATCACACGTTCAATCTTTTTCCCCTTTCAATGGTGTTACATGGTAGGTATTTGATGCCATTTTGTTTTAGAAAGAAGCACCAACTTACAGAAAACCAGATTTACTTAACTTGTTACAAAAAAAGAAAGTTTCTTTTACAAAAAAGTATATGTTACACACAGTAATTTTACTCCCAGGTTTCAACTCCTTCTGAACCAATTAACACACACACACAAAAGAGGTAGCTCACACAGAGCAATTTAGCAGTTCACACAGATCAGCTCAGTTCACAGGGTAACTCACACAGAGCAGTTGAGCAGTTCCCACAGATCAGCTCAGTTCACAGGGTAACTCACACAGAGCAGTTGAGCAGTTCACACAGATCAGCTCACACAGGGTAGCTCACACAGAGCAGTTGAGCAGTTCACACAGATCAGCTCACACAGGGTAGCTCACACAGAGCAGTTGAGCAGTTCACACAGATCAGCTCACACAGGGTAGCTCACACAGAGCAGTTGAGCAGTTCACACAGATCAGCTCACACAGGGTAGCTCACACAGAGCAGTTGAGCAGTTCACACAGATCAGTTGGCCTCCAGAAGTTCAAACTTGCCATGTGAGGGACACATATTTTAATCAGATTCATACATTTTCAGTAGATCATAGGCCAGCACTAGACGACAGATGTATAGGATCTCATCTATCCTTTTTTTCTGTACAGAATGTTCTTTCTAACATAAACCCAAGTGTCTTCTCTACATATTGACACCTCCAGGGCCCCAATAAAAAGAAAATAGAATGGTGCGAGTTCCAAAATCTGTCTAAGGATATCAATATAATGCATGGAGATCTGAGATTGTCACATATAA
Organism: Harmothoe impar; assembly: GCA_947462335.1. NCBI lineage: Eukaryota > Metazoa > Annelida > Polychaeta > Phyllodocida > Polynoidae > Harmothoe > Harmothoe impar. The sequence goes on along the minus strand of OX381714.1, from coordinate 27,581,142 downwards.
GAAATACCACCTATTGTGACATAAATGACACTAAATGGTTGTCAACAATTAGGTTGGTGTTGTTCAAAATCATAAATCATGTAATCAAAATAAAATGCAAAGCAAGGGACCCTTTGTACATGTTCTATTAGAGCCAAAGTATATATGCTCTTATATTGGATTTGACTGGGGTCCGCGTGGACCCCAGAGGATTATTGTTTCCAGCAAAATGATTACTGTGGATCTGCATATGATATTCAGGCATATAGAATAAAACCATATTTGTGACAATTACATAAAATTTGGTGAAGTTCAGAACACCATTTCTATGTTTTTTACAAGAAATTAGATTCCTGGGGTCCGGTTGGACCCCAGATAGTAAGATAAGGGTTAAGACTTTCCGGTTGTAAGAATTCAGTAAGATTGGGATAAGACTCACTCAAGAGAGCTAGGTCCGTCGTGTCTAATTCACCCATGGTCAGCCCGTCCTCCTATCCTTGCTTTCCTCCTTTTATGGCTCTTATCTGGCTTGTTCATCATGCATGTAAAAAAGCCATTACTAAGATATATTATGTTTCCCGCCGGGGGGTCCTTCATCAATCATTATGGTCTGTTCACCATGCGTGAAAATATAGACCCCATAAAGGTGGTGAGCTATGTTATGCTACCCTGAACATAGACCTATTTACCTCATGACCATATTTGGACCAATGTAGAAAAACAAAAACGGGGATAGGGCGGGGATACAGTGGCGTAGGAAAAGGGGGGGCCAGGGGGGCCCGGGCCCCCCCAATCACTAAGGAGGGGGGGCCTGAATATGTTTGGGCCCCCCCAAAATTTGTCAAGACCTGTAATATAATACACCCAATTTTCAATCCTTAACTCTCCCTCATAGGGAAAAGTGGGGGCAGAGGGGGCCAGGCCCCCAAATCAGACCTAAAGGGGACTCAAATACTACTTTTCCATACAATCTAATATAAGCATATATTTTATACATCATGCATAAAAACCTATACTTTAACTTGGTTGGAGGGGACCCCCCTTGGGCCCCCCCAATGAAGATTTGCTTCCTACGCCTCTGGGATAGGAGCCTATACATGTACTATATATATAGGCCTATACATATATATATATATGTACATATATATATAGACAGATAGAGATAGAGATAGAGATAGGGATAGGGATAGGGATAGGGACAGCGATAGAGATATACATATACATATATACATATATATATATAATGATGCACTAACGGCTTGTTGGGAAAGCACGAGTGAGGTATATCTGCCAATCATGCACGAGCTGAAGGCGAGTGCATTATAAGGCAGATATGCCGAACGAGTGCTTTCCCAACTAGCCTTTAATGCGTTTATACCACTATTTCCTAAAACGTGCTTCCCTGTCCAGTAATCGAACACGGGCCTTCCACGTGGAAGGCAGGCGCGTTACCCCTGCACCATCCCGACTCCACTGGTACTGCCGGAACCAGGCTGGAATCATGCAGACCAGTCTAGCATAGTGGCTAGGGTTCGTCGTCCGTCAACCACCGCTGGAGCAGAGGGGCAGGGTGCATGGGGAGGCCTCACTGACCACCATCCTCACTGACTGCTGGGATGCTATTAGGGACCTTTAGGGACCTTTAGCACGCCAGGTACCCCCCCTCCTCTAAATCCGCCCCTGCAATGAGCGTCACAGCTCACCTCAAAACAAATATTAGGGGCCTGCTATTTGTAACTCTTTTTGTTTTCACTTTTCTGGGCCTTTCAAGTCATTTCTCTAAAATGTTTTTTTTTTGTAATTTGATGCACTGTGACACTAAAAACATCGTCATTACGAAAAACGTCATTGCGAAAAACGTTCTCCCATGGCCGAGATTCGATACATGGATCCCTGGCATGAGGAGCGAGTGCCTAAGTAGTTTCATGTTCAAACCAAACGTGGCGCTAGATGGCGGGGGCGCCGCTTACGTATGGTTTGATGGGGTGCCCGACTGGGGCTCCTGGTGGGCATTTTGTGAACCTCATTTTGACAGCTGTCAAAAAGAACAAGATGGCCGCTAAGCATTGGATTTCCCATAGCCAATATTGTTTGCCCTTGGCATTCCTTCCCTCTACTGTCATATTGATGCCATTTGGAATATAGGATGATTGACCATTAAAGAAGACTCGGTTTGAATGAGAGCAATATGACACATGTAGAAGTATTGAAACTAGGCTTGTTTACATCGGCGTATCATGCTTCAGTACTACACCTGCCGGGACCATTTAGGTACCAGCGGTCTAGTTCACAAAATACCCACCAGGAGCCCCAGTCGTGCACCCCATCAAACCATACCTAAGCGGCGCCCCCGCCATCTAGCGCCACGTTTGGTTTGAACATGAAACTAGTGCCTAAGCCATTTGGCCACAGCGGTAGCTGATGGTTGGATGTGGGTAAAGGGAATTATTCAGCATGCCACCCCCCCCCCCCCCCCCATTGGAGAGTTGATTCTCCTGGACTCTCGCGAGAATAGGGACCTTTAGCAAACACCACGTAGCCCATTTAACGCAGACGTAGGCTATACCGTCAGCACAGCTATGTCTGCGTTTTATGAGCTACATTGGGTTTGCTAAAGGTCCCTATGCTCACTCTCCTGGGAAGTGTTGCAGTTGAGACATGAGGGACCTTTAGCAAACCCGGTGTAGCTCATTAAACGCAGACGTAGTAGTGCTAAAGGGATAGGCTACGTCTGCGTTTAATGAGCTTTGACGTGGTTGCTAAAGGTCCCTATGGTTAAGCCAGGACATGAGTGGGGCCATGAGGCAGGGGGTGGGGTCGGACCAGTATGCCTGCTGAGATGTCTACCACAAGCCAAGCTGTCCTGGTGTAATGGTAGCATGCTCGCTTTTCAAGCGCGGGGCCCGGGTTCGAATCCCGGACGAGACAGTGCTTTAGGATGCTAAGATGGTAATGGAGTTCTATCATTTCCTTGTTATAGTACAGAGAAACGTCTTGGTCTAGAAAATTAATTCTGAGCGTGCATTAGCCTGAGATAACCACACGGCAAATATCCACTCTCGGCACGGGAAACGCCAGAATTGTGGTATAAATATATATATATATATATATATATATATATATATATATATATATGGCTGTGTCTCATGAGTTTGTAACAGTTGAAACGTCTTTGACCGGGTGTCGTCTTTGACCTGTGTAGTCTTTGACCGGTGTCGTCTTTGACCGGTGTCGTCTCTGACCAGCAAGTTTTAAAAGGGCTGAAATGGGGGATATGTACACAGAAATGTCGGGAAGTTTGTACAAATGTAGTATATGGTGTTAACATATCCATTAACCTTTTCCCCCCATATCTGTGTAGGGTAAATACGGGTAATATCGTGCACCTAGTGACGGTATTACCCAAATTTTCCTCACCACTCTTTTCCACTGTCATAAAGAACAATTTTTATAAGTATTTCTAAAAAAAGGAATTTAAATAAAAAAAATTGAGAAAAAATAAATGCCAATTGCACCCCCCTTGTAGGGTAAGCAGGGGCCTAAAAGTCTGGTTAAACTTTTGGGTTATATCGTTGTAGTTTTGGTTATATCGCTTATATCATTGTGTTATGGGGTGGAACGCGCCCTCAGCGGGTTGCAGGTATTGGACCCCCAGAGACACCTGTTGCTTACCTGTGGGACTACACCTGACTGGGCCGTGGTAGTCAACCGCCACAGTCACCAGTCAGCCTGCGTTGTGGTAAGAGGTCCTACCTGTATCCCTCTGTGTAGGTGTGTGCCGGCGGTTTCTATGTCTTTGTCTGAACATGGAAGGCACATGGGAGTTAGAGCAGGACCTACCAGACGCCAAGAACTGTGTTAGTGGCTGTGGACGCAAGCACCTCGCACCCTTTGGTAAATATTGTCGCTTTATAAAGCATAGTGACGACAGCAGCATGCAGGAAGAAATGGCCGCTAAGGCTGCAAAGTCTCAAGTCGTTGAACGCATGATAGCGGAAGAGAAGCTCAAAAGAGCCCTGCTGGATCAAAAGGAAAAGCTGGTGGAGCTGGAGGAGGAGCTAGCCCATATGCGGGTCGCTAATGCTGAGCGAGACGCGGAGTTACGAAAGAGGGAGCAGGAGGCTCACGAGGCAGCACGGACCGCCGGCAGCGGCGGCGGCGGCGGCGGTAGCGGCGGCGGCGGTAGCAGCAGTGGCGGCGGTAGCGTGCCCGGGGGAGGCTCGCCCGGCGGCGGCGGCGGTGGCGGCGGCAGCAGCGGTGGCGGCGGAGGTAGCCTGCGGCAAGGCCTCCTCGCAGCGGGGGTCGGGAAACACTCACTGACCCTTCTCTCGGAGGATTTGGAGAAGGCAGGATTCCACGACCCCGGAGCTATATCAGGTATGAGGTCATGGTCTGATTCGTCCAAGCGCAAGAGATCTAGATGCTGGTTGAGACCAGACTTTCATATTTTGAAGTGCATTTGACCTTTTGGGTAAATCCGCTCATCTGTTTTCACACCCAAAAGTGTGAAAACAGGGTGGTTCAGCCCAAATGCTGTCACACCTGCATAGTGAGAGGTAGCATCTTCAAAATGATATATGTTATAGATGACTTATAAAGCTACCCTGTAGGGCTGTGCTCTTTATTTTATTGCCAGTTATTTTATTTTATGAAAAGTGAGCGATATAACAACATGCCTGAGCGATATAAGCTCTATGGGGATTACTATAGAAAAAGCTATGTTAACAAGACTTGGAAATGCAGATTATTGAGGGTTTTTGTTCATCTCTCGTTATTTATATACATGTATAGCCCAGGTGAATGAAATGTATTAAAATGAAACTTAATATAATGTGGCAAACTTTAAAAAAAAAATTCTAAAAAATTGTTGAAAAATGTGCCTTTTAGGGGGGGTGCGCGATATTACCACATGCGCGATATTACCCACATTTACCCTACATATCCCCCATTTCAGCCCTTTTGAAACTTGCTGGTCAAAGACTACACCGGTCAAAGACGACACAGGTCAAAGACTACACCCGGTCAAAGACGTTTCAATTGTTACAAACCCATGAGACACGGCCATATATATATATATATATATATATATATATATATATATATATATATATTATATACACACATACACACAGGTCGAAATGGCGTTAAACATCCACTACTCACTCACTCATACATACACACACCATATCAACCTATATAGGTATTGTTTTATCAACTGTTTCAGACAAGGTTTAAAAAAGACCCACTTCAGCCCATTTCCCTCTCATGATGTCAGTATAAACGATGTATGATTAATGTATGTACCATGGTCTCCATCCACAACTAGTGATACAAGTCGTGAAGTAGGCCAAATCAGAACCATTTAGACAGAGGGTTTCGTGAAACTAGCTTTGATTGCAAAGCATTATGAGTAGGGATATAAATATTAACCCGACATAAAGGCATTATGCCTGGTCATTAATTTTGTCCTCATGATGCACCAGCGCAGCACCAGTGACTTACTTGTTTGTGCATGACGACGATCCTCTGTGAGTGTATCAGCCCTATATGGTGAGCATGATGCATGAATGCAACACCATTGGGTTATTAACAGGGCTGCAATTTAATGAGGGCAAATTATATTTAGCCCCAACTAGCATGGATGCATTGGGCCAATGGTAGCAATGGTCACGGGAAATATTCCAATGTTGTGCCAACTTCCAACGTTGATACCACTTTGGCACATTGATGTTGTACCAACATTGGCAATACAGTCAACTCCCTCTAATCCGGACACCCTTGGGACTATCCAAAAATGGCCGCAATGGCGAGGTGGCTGCACTGGAGGGAGTCAATGCTAAGTCTATGGAGTAGACGATACCCCGGGGGGGGGGGGGGGGGGTCACAAGACAATAGATTTTGCGGTATCCCCCCCCCCCCCCCCACGATTCACCTCCCAGTCAGTCAAGCTGGTTGGATGGGGGGGGGGGGGGGAGTGAGGGGAGGGAAAGCGAGGTGTTAAAGCTAGAGGTTCTCAGTCCGCACCATCCCTGGCTTGTTCCTTACTACCTGAATCCACATGTAAGCTATGGGGGTAGACCCCTAAATTCGACATGGTGACATGGCTTTTTTTCTCAAAATCGACATGCAACATGAGGCCTAGTGACATGGGACATGATGCTTTAAAAGATAGTGAAGTGACATAGACATGTGACCTGGCCATCCCTTGAATTAGACATGCGACATGGGGACCCACTGATCTATACTATAGATAGCAAAAATAATTATCTAATTTCAAGAAAATAAGATAAATAAACTCGCCTGGTGGACAAATGACTGGTTTTAAGAAGAAAAAAAAGTTTCTTGAAACTAGTCTTGGAATGAAAAAAAATATTTTGGCTGTGTACCCCCAAACTGGTAAACGGATTTTTTTTACTAAACTATTCTCAAGATGTTCGTATTACAGGGAGTAATTCTTCATTTGGGACTGTAAAATAGGTGGCCGCAGGGCAGGGTGGCCGCATTAGAGGGGTGGCCGCAATAGAGAGAGTTTTTTACATTAAAATAAAGGGAAAAACGATTGGGACTTTCCAAATATGGCCGCATTGGTGGGGTGTGAAGTATTCTAGATGTAGAAGACGAGTTTGTAGAGGAGAGAACGAGGAACACGTTTTGTTTGTTTTAGAACCGGAAGTCCAATCCCGGCGGTGTCGCACCGTTTATTCTACCTCGTGAACGCTACCCGGTTTTCCCGCCACCACATATCTCCCTTTGTTAAACAAGATATGAAGTATCGTCATACATTTCTGAAACGATGATAATAATCTGAAATAAACTCAAATACAACAATCTTTGTTGATGTTAGACAAACATGAAATGCAGTGAACAATTCAATTACTTAGTGTCCTTTGTGTTTAGTCTGTGTAGTTTGCAGTACATGATTTATAGCACATAGTTATTCAGTCTCTGAGGAGCTTATTTGGTGTACACTCCTTTCCTCTGAGTATATTCGTCTGGAGCAGCCAGGCGAACTCTGTGCTGCTGTACCTGTTGTGCACGGCGTGCACCAGCGTCACTGTAATCACACTGTGCTTTAGAAACTCTTGTATAGTTCCATTTCTCCCCATCTATAATAACACAATTACCTTGAATGTCAGTAACCCTTCTTGGTACCAAACAACCTATATCCCCTTTTAAAAGAGGCTTCCTGATTTTGACATGATCCCCAACACAAATATTGTGAGCCTGTACTTTAGGCCTGTACATAGCTTGATAACCCTGAACTTTGTCTTTCTGAAATGTCTGACTGGTAAAGTCATGTCCTGTTGTCTCCTGTAGTTTGTTCACCCTATGAGTGTAGATAATGCCAGTGCCATCCCGTGTATGTCCTACACTTTTACACTTAGTTGCATTTTCCTCAGTACTCAAAATACTCTGAACAATACCCGGAGCAGAATGTTGTAGGTGCCGCATTGGGACGGGTGCTTTTCACACACTGCATTGAATGGAAGATGTATTGTCCCTGTGCTGCACATGTGGTTCAGAGCCTGCCACCGTATTACTGACTCCTCCTCCAAGTACACTTGTATACTGCTCACTGACCTGAGGAGGAGTCTGAAGGACTGGCTGCATTTGTGTAGAGTCAAGTAGAACAGATAATTTCCCTTGCGTCGGCCAACCTAGAATGGCTGTCCCCCTCTCTGACACGTACACCTTCTCTAAGGTGAACTGCCCATTGTGCTCTATGGTAGCCATGAAGTAGCCTAGCATCGGAATTGGTGTGCCTCCGTACCCACTTGGGCGAATATCGCTTTCATGCAGTTCGTAGTGCGAATATAGGCCCAAGTACAATGGTTCTGGAATGATTGTAAACATAGAACCAGAGTCCACGAGAACACGCACGGAAATACCTTGTATGAGTATAGTGCACCTTGGCATCGGAGTTGTACCCATTGAACTCACACTATACACCATCTCCTGAAAGTGATTATCAATTTGATTCACTTTTCCATTTAACCCTGTAGGTTGATTGTACTTTGTTACGTCTGGTTGGACTCCTGCATCTATAATCTTGCTGTCCCCCCTACTTGCATGTAGAGAAGCACTCTCTAGTCTCCTGGCAATCTGAATGGCTTGCTCTAGATCTAGGTCTTCTTCCGAATAGAGTCTCTCCCTAATTGTATGACTACTGACCTTCTCTATGAGCTCATCTCACACAGCCTCATCCAGAAAAGCACCAAAGTCACAGGTAGATGCTAGGTCCCTGAGGGCAGCAACATATTTGCTAATGGTCTCATTTGGCAATTGTCCTCTATCTCTAAAAATAGCCCTCTCTGACCTTTTATGCTTTGAAGATTTGAACTCCTTTTCCAGTTTTAATTTGGCCTTTGCCAAGCCAGAAGATCCTGCTGGGTAGGGATGTCATCGGTATCAAATTTTATAGGTTATCAGTTATTCATTATTTTGGTGTCGATATGTTTGATATATCAGTTATTAGGTATATATGAAAAAGAGAAAGGTTCCAGATTGAAAAACATTATGTATTCCTTGAAATAACCAAGAAAATATAAACAGAGTAGGAGAGGATTTTTCTCCCTGACTCTTCCTACTGGTATATAGAAATATGCTTTAAAGGTAGAAGCCAGGGGCTACGCATACGGCGCCTGGTGGCAAAAAAAGAAATTACCTATAATCATGATAAAATCATATTTCTCTCTTGTTCATGTCCTAACTCACCTCTACTAACCCTTTATTTGCCAGATCATGGTGTTATACCAATCTGTTTTTCATTGTTGCTAAAAGATGCGCGCTACTCTATTATAGGTGTTTAGACCGACTAGAAAATATTTGAATAATTCCCAAACCATATTTTGGTAGTAAAAACTAAAATGTATCACATGATCCTATGTGCAGATGGCTAGGGTTTTGGTTACAAATTGTTGGCACTTTTATTTTCTGTGCTGCAAAATGTAGAAAAATACAATTTTCTTGATTTGTGTTTTTTCCCTAAATCGGTCATGGCTCTTTAGTTTCACCTTTGACAATTGATTTTTCTGGATTGATTGTGTTACTAATGATCTCCTCTAAATATCTGAGAAGTCTGATTGAGATGTTATTGGTCAAATTTTTAAAAAGTGGAAAAATGTTGAAAAAATGGGGATTTTCCCATAGCCGGCTATTGTTAAGGGTATCCTATCTTAAATTGCCAATACATCAAAGTCTAGCACTATGAAGTATTGATTTTTTTTGCTTTTATTATATCATTATGTATCAAACTAATATAGTCCCAAGTGATTAAATAAAATTGTTGGTAGATCAAAATTGATCGAACCCTGACTTCTACCTTTAATATGGCAAGTTATGCATCTTACCTCAGACACTAGAATGTCCTTTTTTATTATCTTACCCGAATTACCTTTGTCATATATTGCATAAAGGATCATAGCTCTGTCCCTAATATAAATATTTGCCCTCATTAAGTAGTTGTTCACAAACTGAATTCCAGCATGGCTTCACTTTGAGGATTGTCATTTTTCGTTTTTCACAAACCTGTGATGTTTATCTACCCAAACGTTTTTCTGTCCTCCTTCCACACACCTTTAAGTTCCTCCTTGTGGATACATCGATCCCATTAATCGTCGCCAGAATGTGGTGTACAAGAAGAACAAAGTCGGAGTTATTGTGGACGTGGTCTAGCCGCCCATATTGTCCGCTGTAGTGAGTCCTTTATTACCGTCGATGTTGGAGAGTTCTACTGCATAGTTCCGTCATAGAAGTACAGGGGGCGGGGCACAGGTTTCCCGCGCTAGTCAAACACCACATCTCTCCCCTTGTTTAAATAATGAGAAGGATCTCCATTGTATACAATGCTGCAATAAAATGGACAATTAAGTATGAACAGTATGATATGGTAAACTTGAGTCTTTGAGTAAATAGTGATGAGTATTTGACACATCCAAATAAAGTCTCTTTGTGTTATTGAGTCCTTTGGTTCATAAACATATAACCTGAAACATAAAGTATACCTTTCAACAAAGCCAAACAAAATAAGGAGTCATTTCCACTTTAGGATTGTTCTTTTCCTTTCACTTGTAATTGTCAGAATAACCAAAGTCCTTTCACTGGAAAACATGTCAGAATATACATCCTTCACATAGGCCTAATCAAAGTCTCTCATCCATCTTAAATAAACAGCAAGTCACTCTTCCCATGGGGTAAGGGTCCTTTGGCTTCCCCCACGATAACGCTTGGTGTTGCTGGGTCCTCCCCAGACAGTTGAGATGGGTACACTGGGTCCTCCCCAGACAGTTGAACTGGGTACACTGGGTCCTCCCCAGACAGTTAAACCGGGTACGCTGGGTCCTCCCCAGATGCTGGGTCCTCCCCAGACACATATAGGCCTACCGGGTATGTCCATACGGACCAAAGTCCTGATTTAACATTGAGTTGAGCACTGGATTTAACCTGCTCCTGGATTTAACCAACAACTTTCCTTGATCTAACTGGACAGATCAAACGTTCACAGATCAATCTTGGCAATACACATCCCCACTTTCAGTTTCTGGATAAACAGTCCACACCAAAGGCCTAGGCCTAGATCGACAGCACATTAGATCTAGATCGAATCCTGCCAGTAGTTGTTCACAAACTGAATTCCAGTATGGCTTCACTTTGAGGATTGTCATTTTTCGTTTTTCACAAACCTGTGATGTTTATCTCCCCAAACGTTTTTCTGTCCTCCTTCCACACACCTTTAAGTTCCTCCTTGTGGATACATCGATCCCATTAATCGTCGCCAGAATGTGGTGTACAAGAAGAACAAAGTCGGAGTTATTGTAGACGCGGTCTAGCCGCCCATATTGTCCGTCGTAGTGAGTCCTTTATTACCGTCGATGTTGGATAGTGCTACTGCATAGTTCCGTCATAGAAGTACAGGGGGCGGGGCACAGGTTTCCCGCGCTAGTCAAACACCACAAGACCTACCACTTGTACACTGTAGATGTATGTAGCACTGTAGATCAATTGCACTTGTACCATTGAACTACTGTATGATGTATATCACATCTACTATGATGGAGATAATTCCCCAAATAATATAGGCAAATTCACTCAGCAACTGTGTGTATTGTACAGTAGTCGTACACATAGACCCACCTCACTCATAGGCTATCAAAACGGAAACTGTAGGTAGGCCTATACTCTGTAACTCTCTGCATCTTGTCTGTACAGAAACGTGTATTGGAATGCATTGAAGAAAAGTCAGCTGAACAACACTGGCACTATACTGGCGTTTCTGCAAGTTGTGTGTCAAATCACTCACCCATTTTTGACCTGGGCATGTTCTGCAGGCTTTAGGAATCACTCAGTATCAGCATTGGTTATTTGATCTGGTGTATTGAAATGAAGACTGTAGTGTAGACCAGTACTACTCGTAGTAGTAGTGTAGGCTGTAGTAGTAGTAACTGGCATTGGACGATTTTGGGGAAAATTAGTGTCAGTTCACCCCCCGAATTCTGGGTGGAATCAACCCCAAAATGGCCAAAACAAACCTCCCAGCAACCCTCCAGTGTAGATTCGTCTACCTCGTCGCCATATGAAGTATTCTAGATGTAGAGGATGCCCGTAGGGCGAGTTTGTAGAGGAGAGAACGAGGAACACGTTTTGTTTGTTTCAGAACCGGAAGTCCAATCCCGGCGGTCTCGCACTGTTTATTCTACCTCGTGAACGCTACCCGGTTTTCCCGCCACCACAGGGTTGCCGCTATAGAGGGGTGGCCGTTAGGAGGGAGTTGCCTGTACTCCCAATGGTCTGATTGAACATCAAATAGCTCATTTCATGCCGACGTTACCAAATTAATGATGGTATGACATCGGAAATGTACCAGGAAATGGTAAGAAAGACAGATGTTGACCCACCACTGTATCTCCAACCTCCACCAGAGAGCATTGAATGTTTTATGAAGATATTAAGTTAGCCCAGCACATCCTTTATCTTTCTTCATAATTGGCCTTTAATTGGGCCCCATGTGTTTCATACAACTCCAGAGATGTTCAATTCATATGTCATAGGATGCTTCATTACCAGCATTCCTGGTGCTATAGAAAAATGCTGGTACCTGGTCATGTTGACATAAGGACATCATTTTGTGGGTAATGGCAGGTAAATACACTTTGAGGGGTGGGGTGGCCTTGTTTCACCTCTTAGCCTATTTTTGATCTGGGATTAAAGTGAAATGCAAAGACAGAAATAGCTGTTTCAAAAATGATTAATCTTGACAGTCATGTCTTTAGCAGAGTTGAACGCATTTGAGTGAACATTGATACTCAATGTTGATCAAAGTCAATTTAAGCCAGGAAATTATATGTAACATGGCAGTGCAACGTCATTTCAGAGTGACGTTATGACAACGTTCGAATGGACAGACAAATGAACATTGGGCTAATGTTGGAAAATTTATTTTGGAACGACGCCATTTTAGGCTCTAAATCTGGTTAGCTAGATGTTGATACAATGTCACCACACTTTGATACAATGTTAAAACCTGATGTTGGATGGGGCATTATATGCTTTCACTTTAATAATGTGGACTTCCCACAAAATGAACGTGGTGCAGTCCAGGCCTTACAGGATATATATGGCATCAGGAGTTGGAAGATGAATGAAAGCCCTTCTAGCCTGCCATATCTAATCATACAGCTTATCTCTATAGGGTGACCTAAGGTCAGTAAGTGTGAATGTCACCGCGGATAAGGCTCCTTGACTAACCCCCTTATCATATTAGTCATGTCTACTTCCCTACATGCCTCTCTATCGGATGTTAAAGATAAAGGGACGTTATTTCTCATCTGCGATCTATGCCTTGAACAAGGGAGCTGTATCCTCATTGGACGAGAATTAATTCATGGTGATGAAACTGCAAAAACGGGCAAAAGAATGCAACAGGGAATGTTCTAGGAATGACATTAGGGCTTTAAACTAAAATTGTCATATGCTGTATTCTGTGCAAGCCATTTCATATGGTTAGTGCATAGAGGTCAGTACTTACAATTCTCTTTTTTTTAAGGCCGAAAGGCCCCGGAGGGGCCCTGGTGGTGAGCTTGCGAACTACCAGGTTGAGGCATTATATTGTTTTCATTTGACAGGAAGTCAGTACGGGTGCCGCCATTTTGTTTTAAGGGGTGCCGCCATTTTGTTTTAAGGTGTCACAACACAAATTTATGCATATAATGATAAAATAAATATTAATCAATCTTTGATCCTGAGGTTGATCATAAGCATACCTATACCCCCTAACATGGACCCAAGGAATTCAATGGTTCTATTGGTTTGTTGCTAAGACAGCTGGTTGCCTAGCAACAGCTATTCTAATTGTTTATCTGCCTAGCAATACCAATTTCCATGCTCCTGAGGTTGATTATAATCATACTTACCCCCCCTAACATGGACCCAAGGAATTCAATGGTTCTATTGGTTTGTTGCTAAGACAGCTGGTTGCCTAGCAACAGCTTTTCTAATTGTTTATCTGCCTAGCAACACCAATTTCCATGCTCCTGAGGTTGATTATAATCATACCTACCCCCCCTAACATGGACCCAAGGAATTCAATGGTTCTATTGGTTTGTTGCTAAGACAGCTGGTGGCCTAGCAACAGCTATTCTAATTGTTTATCTGCCTAGCAACACCAATTTCCATGCTCCTGAGGTTGATTATAATCATACCTACCCCCCCTAACATTGACCCAAGGAATTCAATGGTTCTATTGGTTTGTTGCTAAGACAGCTGGTTGCCTAGCAACAGCTATTCTAATTGTTTATCTGCCTAGCAACACCCATTTCCATGTTCCTGAGGTTGATTATAATCATACCTACCCCCCTTATATGGACCCAAGGAATTCAATGGTTTTTATTGGTTTGTTGCTAAGACAGCTGGTTGCCTAGCAACAGCTATTCTAATTGTATATCTGCCTAGCAACACTCATTTCCATGCTTCTGAGGTTGAATATAATTGTACCTACCTGCCTTTCTTAGCAACACATATGAACCTATCTCTGTGTTAAGCACTGACAGTGCTAGTCCTACTTAGTAGGACTCAGAACATTCTCCATAAAACTACATCTAATTCTTTAAGAAAGCTGTTGGTGTACTCAAAGTTAGATAATCACACAAATACATGTTAATATTTATTTGGAAGAGAAGGTCATAGTGATCCTTTGAGTTATGATTGTCAAAATCAGGCAAGGGAAAGTTTCCATAAGTTCCATAATAAATCGCTAAGATAATGGTATGCTGCTGCACTGGTGGCCACCTAGTGGCTTTATATTACACTAAATCCCTGTAATGGCACATTTTCCCCTGTTGTGTCATCTGTCAGTTATATCATCCTCCCGCCCTGTTTATATGGTGTCTTGAATGGGTCCCCTACAAATATACCAACCATGTAGACATTATGTTCCTTCAAATGCAAGAATTCCGGTTGTTGCCGCGTATAAAAATGCCTGAGGCATTTTTTTACGCGGCAACAACCGCAATTCTTGTTATAAAAGTATTGGCATTGGTAACTATTATTAGGCTCTAACACGATGGCCCACTGGACCCTCTGGATGGAGGCAGCCATCTTGTAGGACACCAAATCTCGCTCCTTTGGCAAGATTTCTCGCTCCTTTGGCGAGATTTCACAGCTTTCTTGGCATGGGGGAGGGTAGGGGTGTGTGTATAGAGCACTCACACCCCCTAGTAGCTGACCACTGCACACACCTCTGAGCCCAAGTGTTAATGGGTTGGCCATTGTTTTAGGGGTGCCCCTGAGCTGATATGGCCCATCCTGCCTGTAGTGACAGCACCCACACAGTGTACTACACACAGTAGGCCTAGACTCACTGGCTCTGTCCTACCTGAATGACTTCACTCTCCACACAGATTTTTGGTCTTCCTCCAAGCTGAATTTGATTATTTGATTCTTATTTATTTCAGTTTTATCATAAGAAATTAAAAAATCTGGTATTAAGAGTTTTGGGAGGACATATCACAAGCTATGTCAATCTGAATACCAGTTAATCCTTAGCACTAATATCATAAAAATGATCATCAAGCGTGGCTAGTCAGGCCTGAAATAAAGTATCATTATATACAAATATGCAGCATTCTTCTTTCTAATGCACAAGTACAAAAGTGTATTAGTATCTAGCTTTTGTGACTATGTGATGTATCTACTTCAATATTACAAAACTGGGGTATACATACAACATTATAGGAGCCCAACCAAAGCAGACATCTCTATGAATGATTAACCTTATCACAAATATGTAATTAAACTGAACAAAATTAATGTGAAAAAGTCTTTGCAAGTAGTCCCCTGAACTGAAGATCTATGTAGAAAGTGAACAGGGGATAAACAATTATCAGTATAACAGTCAATCTTCACCATTTACAAGAATATCATTTCTAGCTCTGATTCTTCTTTGCCTGTTAATATATTCTCTACTGTTTACATATAGTTTTTTCTTTCCTCTCATATTCGTGAGGACATGGGATTTGATTTTTGTTTTAAATGTTTCTTTTTTCTTAATAAAATATTGGGTCTCACCATCTAATTTCTGCCACAATAGAACACCTCTGTAATAAGGAGATTTAGCATAATACCAGATCTTGGTCTCTTAGTGGAAAATTAAATTTATCTGCACTTCTGGTATTGACAACGGAATGAGTACTTTGCATTTTCTTAGATTTTCTAAACATGAGTGAGACTAACAACTGCTTCCTTCTATTTTCAAACTTGGGATACCTCACATCTGAAGTGTAACCCATCAACAGTTTCATCCCTAATTTTACACCTCAAGCAAATTCTCAAGGCCTGGTTTGGTAAAATTTGTATCTTATTAATTACAGTTTTCTTGCTAACAGAATCTAATATAAATGAACAGTAGTCTGCAAATGGCAGACTAGTTTGCTTATATATGACAATTGCTGTAGATTCATCCATCATTATACCTAAGATTAGCAAGTTTAAAAATGCTGTTGGTTATCTTCATATTAATATCATCAGCAAATTCAGAAAGAGTAAGCTTATTGTCTAAAGTAGCACCGAGATATTTGTAACTTTTTGAAGTTTTTTGGTGCCTATATTAAGATTCAACTTTGGAGCTAAATCAATTTTTTGTTATGAAGCAAACCACATGCATTGTTTTTTTGTATGCATGTAAATTCTTTTATCTATACTGAAAAGATATAGGCATTGATGCTTGCCTGTAATTATTTTGTATCCAGTCAATGGTTTATATATTTCACTTGTACATGAATAGCATAATACAGTGTGGCTTAAGGCCATATATGAAGGAGATAGAACAGATGTTAGTAGCAGAAATGTAAGATTTCATTTTCAAATGTTGTGTAATGGATACACACCAAGAAGCACAGGGTCTCTGAGGTGTATATCCGCACACGGGTAGGCTGTTGGTAGTAGCCTATTTATATTGATTGTCATACTATCTATATCACACCAGTCAAATACACCATTCAGATCCATTTGAACTGCCCTTTCAGCTAATCTTTAGTTAAAATTACTATTATATAATACAATATCATCAGCATACATCAGACTTTTTGAATTAGTAACACAGTTATGAAGATTGTTTATGAATAATATAGATAGCAGAGGTCCTAAAACTGAGCCCTGTGGGACACCAAAATTTACTGGCTGATTTCCAGATGTTATATTATCAACCTTCGTTCTTTGTAATCTGTTTGATAGGTATGACTCCATGCACAATAAGAACTTGTAATTTAGTCCAATTTTTGAAAGTTTTTGCAATAATAAATCATGATGAATGCTGTCAAATGCTTTACGCATATCAATATATATATTATAATTCAATTTTCAATTATCTTTTTTCACAGTCCCTTTAGGGACAAAGGAAAAAGAATCAGATATAGCCGATAGCTACAGTGGCATCACTGATGTACATATCCCGGGGTTCATGTACATGTATAAGAAGTTTGCATATGGTAATCTGCTAGTAGTTGTTGGTAATAATATCAATTACATGGGACATGGGGATAGTTACCATTGTTAATTCAGGTGTGGCGATGCAACAATTCGTTTGGTATTTAAAAGACTAGGACAATGGAATGAATATATGTAGATCTACAAAAATAGCTACAGATAACAACTCCTGAGGATTATGTGACATTATGTACAAAAAATACTATTCAAAAATACTACATAATAACAGTGGATGTCTCAGCACCTGTCAGTATTTTTCTACAGCACCTTTTTACTGACCTTTTTGTCGTTGTTGTTTTTTACTTTCGAGACCTGCCCTGTAATACTTGCCTCTGTGTAGTATTGGTGACCTGGCTACCGGAAGCACCAACCTTGTTATTGTTATGGCCTCTAGTATTCTTATTTGCACCCTCATATAGGCTTTAATGCCAGTCCCTCTTTTTTTAGCACCAGTGTTTCTGGACTTTTTGATCTTGTCCATGACAATCTTGCAGATTTTGCAAGGTTTGATATGTCATTTCTCTTAACACTATTAAACATCTCTGCCCTCTCAATGTTACTATACCTTCCTGTGACTATTGGTAGGTAATGGTTGCCACATCTCAATCTACATAAATCTATCACTTCTTTTCTTGGTCCTCTTTTCACATCCTCATGACTACATTACTTGTGGCCTACAATGTGACAAGACTACAATAGACTTGCTAACCCCTCCAGAGAACTTATTCCGCCTGTGTAGAATGATGAGGGACCCCCAGACCCCAACTGAGGTTAGACCAAAAATTGCCAAGCACCTGTACCAGGTAATAGAGGATGCCTCTGAATATCATTGGACCCAGGTCAGGCAGTGGTCGGAGGCAGTCCTGACCCAGATCGCTAATAGTAGGCTAGACTGGATTATGGGTGAGGCTGAAATTCATGATATGCGCCTTCTGTGCTCAAAATTTAAAGATGGTAGGCTCCACCAGAACCTCAACAGTGCGAGTGGCGCTGTTGCTGCACCTTCCTCAAAAGCTCAATCTACTCGGTCACACCAGCCTAATGAAAGGCGCAGACGCCCTCCACGGAATGCTGCAGGCTGCTCAGACGTCCCATGTCCAGCTTTCAACGTCATGGCTGGGTGCAATAAGTCTGATGGCCACTCTGAAGGTGGGGTAGAACAAGGCCACCACTGTAAGCACTGCAGGAAGCATCTGAGCCTCATCTACACTCACCACAAGTTTGAGTGTAGGAACAGGGGAACAGCCAACAGTTCTTTTGGTCGCAGGCCGGACAAGACCGGCCTAGGTACTAACTGTCATGACCTACATAACCCTGGTTGCATAGAGCAGCTCGGGAATGATCACGAACAACTGGAACAAGCTGACAACCCCCTCTCGACCCCCACTCACGTCATAAGAACATCTCAGCTGGATCCCAAGGCAAGAGTCTTCGTCCCAGCTGCAGCTGGTGCAATTAACCAGCCTATGGACATAGCTGACAGCAGTGGTGGAGAGGTCCTTACTACTAAGAGACCCCCCACTGCTACCATTAATCTGGACAAGTGCCAGCTGACAACAGAAAGTGGTAACTCCCTGCAGCAGCGCCTCATCGCCCTGGCACATAGCTCGGCACACATGAGTGAGGCACCACCAGCTACATATGTAGGTGAGGCAGACATTGAAGCAGGTGATGTTGAAAATCCTCCCTTCCAGTGCCACCTCCCCTGTGAATCTAATGATGACCAACTTACACATATTGATGTGGACAGCTCAGGCTTGACCTTGGCTGAAGAATTCAAGCCTACACTGCTAGGTCCTATGCCCCAACAGTATGCACCCATACGCCTCAAGTTCTGGCCTACATTGACATCTGGAGCATGGGGGGCATTGGTGCCAGAATCACTCTTCCCCCAGGACTTAATCTCCATGAGTGGGAGAGAGAGCTACAAGGATACCATGACAAAGAGGTCTGTGAGTTCTTGAGGTACGGGTGGCCAGTAGGATATACTGCCCCGGTGCCTCCTACCCTGTCACATACCAACCATCGGCAGTCCAACATGAGACTCACCTTGTGGACTTTGTTGAAAAGGAGCTGTCGCTGGGGGCCCTGGCTGGCCCATTTGTGGACCCACCCTTCACCCCCTGGACCTGCTCCAATACTCACTCAACCCAAAAAGGACTCTCATAATAGACGAGTGATACTAGACTTATCCTACCCCGAGGGATCTAGCGTAAATTCAGGCATAACTAAAAATTGCTTTGAAGGCTGTCACCGCCCCTACACGCTCCCCTCGGTAGAGGACCTGGCTGTACGGATAAGAACCCTTGGGCCCTCATGCCATGTCTGGAAAGCAGACCTCCCGCGCGCCTATAGACAGCTCCGTACAGACCCAGGAGACACCCCACTCCTGGGTTTCAAGGTCAAGGACATGATATATATATAGACCTGTGCCCATCATTCGGTTGTCGCCTGAGCAGTATGGCATGTCAGCGTACCACCCTGGCCGTCACATACCTCATGTGTAAAAAAGGACACTGGGCCCTCGTCTACCTGGACGACTTTGTAGGCGCTGAATCTACCTATGAACTAGCCATGGAAGCCTACACTGAATTCATCGCGCTTGCTGAAAGGCTAGGCCTACAGATGGCCCACAAGCAGTGCCACCCTCTAGCTCCGGCCATAGCGTGGTTAGGCTTCTATGTTGATACTGACCTGATGATCCTGTCTGTGCCTGACAAGAAAATCAAAGAGATCCTCTCTGAGTGCAACGCCTGGCTGGCAAAGAGACAGGCCACAAAGAACCAGATTCAATCGCTCACTGGGAAGCTGGTACATGTTTCCAAGTGCGTAAACCAGGTTCGCCGGTTCATCTGCCCTATATTGGACACCCTCAGAATGGCGCCTGAAAAAGGTTTGGTCTCATTTAGAGCAGACATAAAGTGGTTCAAAGGGTACGCAGAAAGGCCTAATGGTATCCACCTCCTAGATCCAGACAGACAGGAGTTCCACATAGAGTGTGACTCGTCCCTGAAAGCTTTTGGTGGAAACACGGAGAAGGAATACTACACTCTCCCATACAGTGCTCCACACTGCAGAAGGTACATGTATACAAATATAACTCAGTTGGAGGCAGTCAGTCTCGTAACTGCGTACAGGACGCTCAAGCCAGCTTGCTCAGCAGGTATGAGAATAGTCATACACACAGACAATATGTCATCAGCGTCGGCCCTAAGATCTGGAAGGGCTAAGGATCCATCGCTTGCGGCCTGTTCAAGACAGCTCTGGCTGGAGGCGGCAGTGGCGGACAACACACTGGACATACGCCACAAGCCGGGCGCATTGATCCCCCTAGCTGATGCACTGAATAGATATCATGAGCCAGACAGGAAGGTATATGCTGACGCGCAAATTGCACTGAGAGGACTTGTCAAGAAGGAGCCTGCCCTTCCACACCCTTTCTTCACTAGCATATGATGTGTCTCCCCATCTAACTCAGGTTAATGTGTTTTTAGGTACTCCCCTGGGTGACCCGACGATATGCTCATACAATGCGGCAGTGTCTGAGCTTACTCACCATAACAGGATGACGCATGCTACCATGTACATCACCTTTGCTCTACACTACGGTGTAGACATACTGTCACCTACTACATTAGACGCCTGTATGTACCAGCAGTACTTGGCTAACTCACTAAAGAGCAAAGCCTCACATAAATGCTACAATTCAGGTGCTGGAATCTGGATCAAGGAGAGAGGTGGCGATCTATCCCCCCTGTATTCACAAGAAGCAAAGACGGTGACGAAAGGAGCCGTCAGACTGGCCCCATCTCTCCCAAATCCAGCACCTCCCCTCACTCCCAAAGACTTAACACTTATTGCTCAGTGTCTAGGACAATCACGAGCTGCTCTACCAGTAAAAGCTGCTATATGTATAGGTTTTTTCTCTTTCTTGAGATCTTCAAATCTCCTGTCTCCATCTGCACTGCTATGGACAGGACCCCATATCCTTCTAAGGAAGGACATTGTGAGCACTCCAACAGGACTTAATGTCACCATAAAATCATCTAAGACAATCACTCCGGGGACAATATCTACAGTGCTAGAACTCCCAAGAATCCAAGGGTCCTCGGCATGCCCATCGATGGACTGGGATCAGTACGCTAGCAGCTACCTGGCCATGCCAGACACTCCTGCATTTATGCTTGATAATGGCACTCCACTCACCCCAGCTCAGATGGTAAATGTAATGAAGGCATCATTGACCACACTGGGATGTCCATATGCCTCTACCATCAGGTCCCACTCACTGAGGAGGGGTGGCGCCCAGGCTGCACATCTGGCTGGTTGTCAAAAGAGTGACATAGCCCACCATGGTACGTGGAGATCTGAGTCAGGACTTAGAGCTTATGTGCCTTCGTCAGCTACACAAGGGGTGGCTAATAAATTATCCTTGCTATTTGCACACTCAACAAACATTGACTAAGTCACATTCAAAATGTATAACATGTAAACTTGTTCTAAGTTAGATTGTTCTCCTACCGGTATTTACATATTAATTGTCTCTTACATGTATCTGTTTTAAACATGTATCTCGTATATAAAAATTCCAATATATTCAAAGACCTCGTCCAGTTATCATTGGATGCAAATTCTTGAATTCAGCAAGTAATGGTTGGACTAGTGACTGAATATGTGGTGGCAAACTGGATGCGCCAAACTGAAGCGCCACTACAACTATCTACGCACAGACCTCTGACGTCACATGCAGCGTTCACATTTGGTCGATAACAACTTTGTGGGAATATTTTGATCCCGCCCACCCACGCCTTAAATCAATCATCAAAGATGAACTACCGGTAACCATTCACACTGTATAACATGTAAACTTGTTCTAAGGTAGATTGTTCTCCTACCGGTATTTTCATATTAATTGTCTCTTACATGTATCTGTTTTAAACATGTATCTCTTATATAAAAATTCCAATATATTCAAAGACTTCGTCCAGTTATCAATATTCACTTCTGGTCCCCAGACACTAATCTAGTCCTCACTATAAACATATTATGCCAATATGTCTTTATTTTACATATAGGGGGTCATCTAGAGGGTCTTACCTTAATTGGTGGTATGCCTTTTGTATGTCATTTTCCAGAGTTAGCCATCAGATCCCTATGCCTTTCCTATTTTAGGACATCAGTCACTGTGGAGAGGCTGTGTTCAGAGTACTCACTTCTGAAAGGGCACATTTGACCAATGTCCGTTTAAAATGTGAATGAAATAAAGCGATATTTTCAGATTCTCTTTCTGTCTAGGCTACCAATCATTTTGGTACACATGCATTCAAAATTGAGCATTTGTGTATATAATGCCCCCAGAAAGGAAACCAACTAGATTCAGGAATAATTAGATGATCATTAATGTCGGTAAGAATACACATGATATCAGAATCAAATTTTGTCATGATATCTTAAAAAATACAAGTTTGTTAGACCTATATTTAAAGCCTAGAGCCATATGACTACCTGAAGTGTAATCGATAACCATCCTCAGACTGGACTGAAGTTTTTAAAGTGGTTGACGCCCAAGCATGTCCTGAGGTACGTCCCACCAGAAACAGGCGTCATCATCCATATCTTGAGGATAGCAATATCATGCATTAAGAGACAACAGTGATCGTTACATGTACCTATTGATGTGTTTCGAAGTTCAAAGTTTATAGTATAAAAGTATACCAATCTGGTTCCTACATTGACTCAAAGAAAAGACGAAAAGACACCACTCACCTAACATGGTTTATAGTTTATGCCAGAGACTTTCCAGTTATTATTTAAGTGTGGAAAGGTTTTAAGCACAGTAAACTACTTATGTTGAAGTATATCATATATCTCATTGGTTATCCGTTTTAAGGTTTTAATGTATTATCATATATGACTACTGTTCTAACTAAGGTTGGGAGGAATGTAGAATCACGACCCGGCAGCAGCGCTGAGAAAGGACTGACGCCCATGTCAACTCGACCAACTCAATGAGGCTCTATGATAGAGGTCATGCATCACGAGGGAGCACCGATCATCGTTGTACTAGTGATCTTGTCAATCTAAAATCATGCATCAACCAACCACAGAAGTTTTTTGACAGACTTTAATACTCCATTACTCAATTGAGAGGTGCATATTTACTTTGTCTAAGTAGATCTGGTGGTGGCTTTTTAAAAGCTGAGCCAGATGTCTATCTCAAGGGAGCGTTCATTATTCATGGCAGGGAGGGGGGGCGGGCGTTTGGCAAAATGAATACGTAAAAAAAAAAGTCCCCCCCCTCCAAATGGGTAAAAAAAAGACCCCCCTCCGAATGGGTCAAACAAAAGCCCCCCCCCCTCCGAATAGGTTGAAAAAAAAAGACCCCCTCCCCTCACCATAGACGTTTATAAATACTTAATAATGGCATCAACGACATACAAAGTCTACATAGTCCTATTCTATAACCTATTTTAGCATGTGCTTCGCCATTATTTGAGGGAGTGGTTATAGGGCATCACAATATGGCTCACTCTCACCAAATCAGTGCAACTGAAAAAGTGGCTGTACATGATCAGTAGCCATACATGATCGGCGGCCGTACATGATCGGAAAACAACAATATCCCCCTAAGGCCTCATTTACTCCACTATTTAACCCATCTAACCATACCTACTGGCTGTAATGTACTTTTGGGGAGTTAATTAGGAAAAGAAAAATATTTATAGGGGCCAAAGGGGGGGGGCTCAATGTACAACCGATCATGTACGTCACATGACGTACATGATCAGCTTGGAATGTCATGTAAAATCTTCTTATTACCCACTGCTTTACATGTCTAAGATTATACATGTCAAGACTTGCATCATATGTGCACCTTGCTATGATTAATTTATGTTTTAAATATGGTCAGAAAGGGTAATTAAGGCAGTCAATATATAATGGGCTGATCATGTACGTCACATGACGTACATGATCGGTATTGAAATGTCATGTAAAATGATATTAATAGTCGCATCTATACATTTCTAACAATATATCATTTCAAGACATATCATATCATATGTAACCTTTGTAAGGTTTATTCATGTTTTATCATGTTCAGAAAGGGTAAGGCAGTCAATAAAACACAGATCATGTACGTCACCGATCATGTACGTCACATGACGTACATGATCGGTATTGAAATGTCATGTAAAATGATATTAATAGTCGCATCTATACATTTCTAACATATTACATTTCAAGACACACATCATACGTACACCTTGGTAAGATTTATTTATGTTTTATCATGCTCAGAAAGGGTAGGGCACTCAATAGATCACCGATCATGTACGTCACCGATCATGTACATCACCGATCATGTACGTCACCGATCATGTACGGCCACCGATTCTGGTTCCTTGGTACGTTTGATTTTTTTTTCTAAAAATGGGGGTAATTATTTTGGTCCCCACCTACAAGTCCTGCTAATACTGCTTGGTAGAAGTACAAGGAAATGGCCCATCTCAGGGGCGGCAGAAGGTGAATAAAGTTAGGGGGGCCCAGCTCCCAAGGCCAGCTGATGAGTGTTGGTTGAAGGGAGAAACCGATGGTTGTTTTGGAGCCGCATTGGGGCCACAGACCCCAGGAAAATTTTGGAATTTGACCTTTATATTAGTCTGTTCCGAGTGGTCTGAAGTCTACTATATGATCCATGGAAAATTTTGTAATTTTACATTGATGTGTTCTGAGGGACTCTGAGCTTGTCATTCAAGAACATTTTAGGAGTTTTACCTTGAGATTGGTGTATTCTTGGGTACTCTGAGTCTAGAATGTTCATGTTTCCCCAAAAAGTTGGGTCCCTAACTTTACTAGGCCCCCAGGCCCCCCTGTTCCGCTGCCACTGTAGTTTAAAACAAAGATTGATGTTTGATGAAGTGATGCTCTGTACATTTTAATAGTGATAAACCTGAGGAAAATTTTGAAAATCTAGAGGTCAATTGGCCCATTTTTATGTATCCTGGTATTATAACTTGCAGTTAAATGAACAAGATCACTATTTAAACCTACCGTAAAACCCTGCCTATAAGCCGACACCGCCTATAAGCCGAAAGTGAATTTAAAGACAAAAATTCGGCTTATATGAAATCATATTGGCATTAAGGAGAACCCCGCCTATAAGCCGAGTGTGACTTTAGGGGTCTTAGGGTCCCCCTTGCCCCCACTTTGGTCTCACCAAAAAGATTTTAAAAACCGATTCTAGTGTTTTTATTTCATAGAAATACCATGTGTGGTTTGTTTAACATGTATACTTCACATGAAAATGATTAGTACAACCTTTAAATACAGCAAAATTAGTGACTAAGTATTCATACAGGGGAAAATTTGGCTTATAGGAAATAAAAACGCCAAAATAAATTCGGCTTATAGGCGGGGTTTTACGGTAGTTTGGTTTTCCAAAGGCTAGGATCAGTAAGAAATAGGGGGCTGAGGGTGAAAATTTGAAGTTGAACAAAGAGTCACAGGGGAATGTGTCCTTGGTATATAATGGCACAGATCAATTACAATCACTTAAGCCATCAATGGTTTGCATGGATGTTACGTGCACCATAGTTGATAAATGACCTTTATTTGAGGAAATGCCATAAGGCACCTGCCTTCAAAGTTCTAGGGTAAGAACCCTCCCATCTGTGTGGGCAGTAGCGCTTGTCTTTCTTTGTGGTAGAAGACCATGTCAAGTGTTGACTTATCAGTAAAAGAAGGATTATAGGATGCATTTATGCCAGATCTCTAACTTGGTGAATAACTTACTGATAACCTTGCAGAACGTCGGAAGCAACTTGACTAGAACCAAATATAGAGCTGTAAAAATTCTGATGAGGCCAAGGAGCAATGAGCAGCAATGATAATTCAGTGCCTGATTTCTGTTGAAGCCAAAGATGAATTTAGGGGGAGATTTAGAAATTAGCGACAAAAGGAGTGGCATCCGCAGCAGATAATTCTGTGGATCTTGTGGCTATTTGCTACATTTCAAGGCATTCTGTACACCGATTTATAGTGGGATGATCATGTTTACTCTATGAGTCTACTGATTTTATAAGCCCTAGAATCTGTGAGAAGCAGGCAGCTATTAGGGGGATGGTAAAGTTATTCTAAAAAAATTGAAGGCTCTGCCATCAGAACTCTGCGGCCCATTTAGTAGGGTCTGGTACAAGGCATCAAGGAAAAGTGTGTATCATGACTGGTGTAATCACGCCTTTAACTGGTGGAGTGGACCTAACCTACAATGTATCAATATATGAGGTAGATCTGCATCTTGCTTACCGTGCATGTGCTCCTCTATTTGGAAGAAAGGCAGGGTCTAGACATATAGTCAAGTTCACCCTTGCATATGGAAGCCAAAACGTGATAGGGCAAGGTTTAAGTCCAATTAACCCAAACTATTTCAGATACTGTCATTTTTCGGCGCCACAATAGCATTCATCTAGCTGCACACTGATAGATTTGCTGTTTAGACCCCCGACATTCTGTACTCCTATTCTTGTGTTGAATTAATGTTCGAAAGATTTATTGTTGTTTTAGGAAAAGAAAAGTAGTGAATCATTCAAAGTGTCGATTGGTGGGCAAGAAATTTAGCAAAGTTCTGCTGTCTTTATGACCCCAATTTGCGACATGTGTCGTGAAAAAAATGAATAGGTTGGAAAAAAAGACCCCCTCTAAGAATAGGTTGAAAAAAAAGACCCCCCCTCCGAATACCCCTAAAAAAATGACCCCCCCTGATATGCACACCCCCCTGGCATAAATAATGAATGCTCCCTAAGAACTAATGGGTGTTAAGTTTAAGAATTCACAATTATGTATCCATTTTTCAGAAAGCTGTGTCAGAACACTTATGGGAGATGCTGCAGGAGAAGAGGCCAGACTTCAACACCATTTGTGGTATCCCCTATCAAGGGATCCCACTTGCTACCGTAAGGCTATTATCTTTATTCCATGGTAAATACGGCCGTCCCATTGACTTAACCAAGGAAGGCCGTATTTCACACCCCCTGTTAAATAACCCTCTCCCGTATTTCACGGCCTTTAAAATCATTAAAGTTGATGATTTAAACACTGTAAAATAGCTTTTTCAGATCAATTAAGTGGAATTTTGAGGAATATAGTTAATAATAACATGAAATAAACACAAAGGAGCACTCGTATAGTTCCCCACTGAGGGTCATTTCACTCGGCTCCGCCGAGTGAAATAACCCTCAGTGGGGAACTATACTCGTGAACCTTTGTCTATTTATCAAGTATGGGTTAAAGGGGCACTTAGGGTATAAAAAGCTTATTACCCTCTTCTTTGGTTCCATAACTAAGTTGTCCTCCCCCACTGCCTCCCCACTCTGCCAACAACAAAATAACTCTCCTCTATGCTCCTGTCCCCCCTCAAAATGGATCAAAATGCCTCAAAATCTCCGCACCATCACCACTTTTGGGAAAAGATTGTTACCCACAAAACTGTTCTCCTCACTGTCTCCCACAACACAATCTGTCCTCTCTGGACTTAGTGTCCCAATTAGCAAAACTCTAAACATCTAAACAATCTTATATCATTAACAATATGAATTGAATGACTATAGTTAGTTTCATGCAAGGTGCTAGCTGGGGTACCATCTGTTATGGTATTCTTTCCAGGCGTTGTCGATAAAACATGAAATACCCATGTTACTGAAGCGGAAGACGCCAAAAAGTTACGGTACATGTCAGGCCATGGAAGGTCACTACAAGGATGGAGACCGGGTCATCCTGATCGATGATGTACTTATGACAGGGGGCACCTTCCTAGAAGACATTCCAGTAAGTATGATTTAAACGCCTATAATCTGCATGAATGAATGAGAATTGCACAATTCAGGAAGATACTCTATAAGATATACTCTAAATCTGATCAAATTATTATTATTATCTGGATGTGCCCATGCTTGGTTATATAGCTGCAGGGCTACATGTGCATGGCCACATCCCGATTCTATGTTCATTACTGAAATGGGCCTCCTCAACTTTTTATTACATAATGAAGTGTGTCAATGAGATGTCCTGAAATGGGATGTTCTAGTACATGTAATACCCTGACGTAACCATAGTGAATCATGAGGCATAAAATACAAGCATAATAATGCATAACAATGCATTGTTACTATGTTTACTATCAACCAGCTCCCTGACAAAGTATATGATTCAGTAAAGCATTCAAATGAAATAGATATACTTCACGTTTGGTGAATTTACATGGGATTTTATAAGTTAATCACGGTGTACTCGGGTCACCACCCAAACTACCACTCTGCTCTCACTGGTGTTCCCTGCCCACACCACAGGCTTTACTAGGACAACACATTGGACGAGTGAGTGTATGTCCTCTTTTTACATAATACATCCCATCCAATCACCAAACTAGTGTGCGGTACTGTTGAAAACACAGCCCCACCAGCTAGTTAGTCTGGCTAAGACCGATAAGAGGCAGCTGGTAAGAAGTCTGAATTGGCTTCCACCAACCACATGATTCAGCTATCAATTATAGGATAATGGGGATTGGTTAGACCAGACAGGTACCAATCATGAGGCCATGATAAGACATAAGAAAGGGGTAGAAGTAGAGGCAGCAACAGTCTAGCCTCCTACCTGCCACTCTCTATTCCAAATATGTCAAGGAGGGATGATCTGGTGTAAGACACACAGTCCCTTTAATAGTGCACTGGGACCAGGACAGGGATGGGTAGCTGAGCCTCTGCCATAGGGACTTGTGACTGCTGCAGGTATACCTGTAGTATGCATGTAGTATTAGGTATAGTAGAGCTCTCCAGTACAGCTACGTTCCCTCCTTTATGCTATTCTCCTGTACCTACAAGAAGAAAAGCGCATACAGCAGGAAAGCCTGCTGTAATAAACTCCCTGGTAACAAGTCACGAGATATTCCCGGGAATTTTTGGGGATTCTGTGAGCAAAATTAAAAGACGTGATTTTACATGTAGAATCTCCTGAAATCACAGGATTTGCCCCTAGTAAAGTTTGAGATTGTGTGAGTTCGAATCCCATGGATACCCATTAAACGTCCATGATGTAGGATAGCCCTTTCATTGACTGCTCTTTATTTAGGAATACATAATGTCATCTTGATACACACGATTGAGACGTCAATGCATACAACTATAACATACATTTATTTCCAGCATATGGGTATGAAAAACACTTCTCAACAATGACTCTTTGTATAATGACACAGTCACCCCTGGCCATGGTTATGTAGCTCTCCTAACACATGCCCAGACAGGTCAGCAGCTAGAGCACGGCACTATGGATCTGAAGGTGGCTGGTTCCCTTACCGGTCAGGACTGGCATTTTTACAATTATGAATACCTATGTCCATTATACAGGACAATGCAATACTTTTAGTACTGGACCCTGTTTACTAGAATCCTAATATATCCAAAAGAAAAACACCAAAAGGGCCACTGGCCAATTTTATAAAATAAGATGTATATATGATTGGCTATCAATTGGGATAAGTTTGTACATATGTAGTCAATTTGGAATCGACTGTTCGAATGTACAGTCGATGATAGACCCTGCTCTAATCACTGGGGATCCTGCTATGTGCCAGGCCTAGTGTGGACAGCAGGTTTGTCTTATAAACCACTGGTGTACTATCATATAATCAACAAACAGGCACATATCTGAGTGAATATGGAAAGCTAAGTGTCTAGAGATAAGCATGAAACCTTCTTTGGTCCTGTAAACCCTTTACTTTGTCTGTAATGAGGTCCTGTAGTTCACCCACAGTCAAAACATGGGGATCTCTCACCAGCCCAGTATGGCATTAGGGACCTTTAGCAAACCCGACCTAGCTCATTTAACCTAGACGTATCCTATCCTTTCAGCACTGCTACGTCTGCGTTTTATGAGCTTTTACGTGGTTGCTAAAGGTCCCTAATACTAGGCTGGCTCGCTAGCTAGCACATATGCTGACCGGGAAGGGAACCAGCCACCTTCCCATCCATAGTGCCGTGCTCTAGCTGCTGACTTATCTGGGCATAATGTCATATGTTGGGAGAGGTACAAAATAATGACCAGTGGGGACCGTGTCACTAGGGACCTTTAGCAATCCCGACGTAGCTCATTAGGGACCTTTAGCAACCAGGTAAAAGCTCATTAAACGCAGACATAGCCTATCCCTTTAGCACTACTACATCTGCGTTTAGTGAGCTACATCGGGTTTGCTAAAGGTCCCTATTAAATGCAGACGTATCCTATCCCTTCAGCACTGCTACGTCTGCGTTTTATGAGCTTTTAGGGACCTTTAGCAACCATGTAAAAGCTCATAAAATGCAGACGTAGCAGTGCTGAAAGGATAGGATACGTCTGGGTTAAATGAGCTACATCGGGTTTGCTAAAGGTCCCTAATACGTGGTTGCTAAAGGTCCCTATTATCTAGACTTGCTGTTAGGAAAGAGGAGTGTTAATAGGGACCTTTAGCAACCATGTAAAAGCTTATAAAACGCAGACGTCGCAGTGCTGAAAGCTTAGGATATATCTGGGTTAAATGAGCTATGTCGGGTTTGCTAAAGGTCCCTAGTATGGTCAACCGGGGTGTTTTCTCCAGGAAACAAAATAATACAATCAGAATCATCTAGGCCTAGGGACTTTGCAGAATTCCTGTACACAAATGGGATAAGTGGCATCTCTACAGTCTGTAGATTCGTTTGGTAGAAGTAAGGTTCCATCTTAACATTCCACTGGTCATTATTTTGTACCTCTCCCAACACATGCCCTGATAGGTCAGCAGCTAGAGCACAGCACTATGAATCTGAAGGTGGCTGGTTCCCTTCCCAGTGAGGATGTGGAGATGGAGAATGGTTAATGGGATAAATAAATAGATAAAATGGGGGGGGGATTTTTTTTAGCGCATAAATGAATTACAGACGATACATTAAC
The DNA here is from genome assembly GCA_947462335.1 of Harmothoe impar. Classification (NCBI taxonomy): domain Eukaryota; kingdom Metazoa; phylum Annelida; class Polychaeta; order Phyllodocida; family Polynoidae; genus Harmothoe; species Harmothoe impar. The sequence goes on along the minus strand of OX381714.1, from coordinate 27,550,227 downwards.
TAAAACCCAGCAGGTCTTTCAGTAATGGGATTCGAACCCATGCCATCCTGTTTACCAGAATACCGTGATATAACGGGAAATTTTGCTCACAGAATCCCGTGATATCACGGGAATAGAACCCGGGTTAATCCCGGGACTGACCCCAGTTCAACCCGTGTTTTTCAGGGGGAATTCACGGGAATTTGTTTCCAGGGCTCCTGGTCACGGGTCAGTGGTGTGTATGTTAGGGTTGGGTGTAAGGAGGCTGGGTGGGTGGTTGGAGGAACAGGGCAGACAGCAGCAGCTGGTGGGGATCAGTATATAGAATGCAGTTGGGAGGAGGGGGGAGGTAGACTGCTCACCCTGTATACACTTGTTTCATCAGACCAGTACCACTAGATGGCGTTCTGATAGGCCCGCCTGCTACACGGGCATCTGCCCCACCCAGCCCCAGACCCCCATAGGTTTAGCATGGAGGAAGAGACACCACTTACAAGAATGCCTTTAGGGAGCGTTCATTATTTATGCCAGGGGGGGTGTGTGCAAATCAGGGGGGGGTCATTTTTTTTAGGGGTATTCGGAGGGGGGGGGGTCTTTTTTTTTCAACCTATTCTTAGGGGGGGGGGTCTTTTTTTTCAACCTATTCTGAGGGGGGGGGTCATTATTTTTAGGGGTATTTATTTGGGAGGGGGAATTTTTGACACAACGTGACGCGAATTTCACGACACATGTCGTGAATTGGGGTCATAAAGACGGTAGAACTTTGCTAAATTTCTTGCCTACCAATCGACACATGAATGATTCACTACTTTTCTTTTCCTAAAGCAACAATAATTAACTGGAGAAAGAGCATTAATTCAACACGAGAAGAGTACAGAATGTAGGGGGTCTAAACAGAAAAGCTATCAGTATGCAGTTAGATGAATGCTATTGTGGCACCGAAATATGACAGTACTGTATCCGAAATAGTTTGGGTTAATTGGACTTTAGCCTTGCCCATCACGTTTTGGCATCCATATGCAAGGGTGAACTTGCCTACATTTTTAGACCCTGCCTTTCTTCCCAATAGAGGAGCAGATGCATAGTATGCAAGATGCAGATCTACCTCATATAATGTTGATACATTGTAGCTTAGGTCCACTCCACCAGTCAAAGGCGTGATTACACTAGTCATGATACACACTTTTCCTTGGTATTTTGTACCAGACCCTGCTAAATGAGCCACAGCGTTCTGATTGCAGAGCTCTCAATATTTTTAGAATACCTTCACCATCTCCCTGATAGCTGCCTGCTTCTCACAGATTCTAGGACTTATAAAATCAGCAGACTCATAGAGTAGACATGATCATCCCACTATAAATCGGTGAACCGAATGCCTTGAAATGTAGCAAATAGCCACCAGATCCACAGAGTTTTCTGCTGCGGATGCCACTCCTTCTGTCGCCAATTTCTAAATCTCCCTCTAAGTTCATCTTTGGCTTCAACAGAAATCAGGCACTGAATAATCATTGCTACTCATCGCTACTTGGCCTCATCAGAATTTTTAGAGCTCTATATTTGGTTCTGGTCAAGTTGCTTCCGATGCTCTGGCCTAGTAAAGTGGGGGAGCCAATCTTTTTGGGAAACATGAACATTCTAGACTCAGAGTACCCAAGAATACACCAATCTCGAGGTAAAATTCCTAAAACTTTATTGAAAGACAAGCTCAAAGTCCCTCAGAACACATCAATTTCAATGTAAAATTACAAAATTTCCCAGGATCATATGGTAGACTTCAGACCACTCTGAATACACTAATATAAAGGTCAAATTCCCAAATTTTCCTGGGGCTTGTGGCCCCAAAACAACCATTTGTTTCTCCCTCTAACCAACCCTCATCAGCTGGCTTTTGGAGCTGGGCCCCCCAACTTTATCCACCTTCCGCGGCCCCTGAGCTGGGCCATTTCATGGTACTTCTACCAAACAGTATTAGCAGGACTTGTAGGTGGGGACCAAAATAATCACACCAATTTTTAGCAAAAATATCAAACGTGCCACGGAAACAGAAAAATGCGCGCTCTCCACATAAATATATTCACCATATTGTTATGCCCTATAACCACTCCCTCAAATAATGGTTAAGCACATGCTATAATAGGTTATAGTATAGGACTATGTGGACTTTGTATGTCGTTGATGCCATTATCAAGTATTTATAAACGTCTATGGTGAGGGGGGGGGGGGTCATTTTTTTTCAACCTATTCGGAGGGGGGGTCTTTTTTTTTTGACCCATTCGGAGGGGGGGGGGGTCTTTTTTTTTTGACCCATTCAGAGGGGGGGGGTCTTTTTTTTTTGACGTATTCGTTTTGCCAAACGCCCGCCCCCCCCTGCCATAAATAATGAACGCTCCCTTATTATATAAAAAGAATGCTCCAATAGCTTAGAAATCGTAGATATCCAGAGGCAAATAGTTCAGCTACATGCAATATTAATAGTGAGAAAAAATATTATGTGAAACAACATGTAGACCATTGCAAACATGAAAACCCCTGAAACTGCTTGAGTAGGAAAACAGGAAGAGGAGGGGGTGGGGGTGGTGGTCAGACCAGGGCACACCCCCTGTGGTGAGGACAGACGATACAGAGCAGAGACAATAAACACCTGTCAGATAAGGCGTTGGTCACCCCACCCTACAGCCGGTACCAATTAGAAGGTCCTCTTTAATGGGCCATAGTAGACAGATAACACCATAAATGTACTGCATACACCCCCATGGGAGGGGGAGCCTTGTTTATAAAATAATTATACCCATCACCACACCCCCCCCCCCCCCCCACCTGCCCCCCTACGGAGGTTCAGGGTCGCCGAAAGTGGGATGGAAGCTGCCCGTGTACCACCAGTCTGCTGGCCAGGTCGTTTAGGCTTAGTGGAAAGAGTGTATAGGAGCCAGGCTGGTCGCCCTGTGGGACAAACACTGATAACAGCGGTCACATGGGTACCAGCTATTTCATAATGCACCCTAAAAATTCCGCAGTGAAGACCAGGGAATTATCTCATTGGTTGATAACGCATCCAGCTAAACGCCTATAGGGTCTTGGGGAAGACTGGGGCATTGCAACTGTTTGTTACCTTGTGCTGGCTGTTATTCTGCCCCCCCCCCCCCCCCCCCCCCCCACATAGCCCTGTAACTGTTTACCCTGCGTAAGTCACCATTTTGTCCCCTAATATAGCACTGCCACTCTATTTACGTCGCCATCTTGTTCCTGAGAAAATCAATGCACTGTTCACCTTGTAAAGGGGATTATTTTGTATGGCCTAACATAGGACTGTCATGTTTAAGATATGCTGGTAAGTATTAAATGAGTTGTTCCTTTCTGTCTGCAGTTCTTCCATGATGAGAAGCTGGTGGTTCCATGTGGTGTTGCTTTCTTCAACCGGGAACAGGGCGGACAGAACCGCGTCAAGACACTCTTTGGTATCGACATTCACTGGTAAAGGCTGTTTACAGTGTATATATATATTATATGTATAGAATACCATGGGGTATTACCACGCTAGCAGCTGGTGTGGATTTCTTGCTGGGCAAATTGGCTTGGGGTAGCCAACAATCCTTTAAGATACTTAAGTGACCTCCTACATGCCCCTCAAAGACAACAGAGTTTGGAAATCAACTTTATGATTAGCATAATTACTTTTGAAAGTATGAACATTGAGTAATTAAGCTCATGATTGGTTTACTTATGAGTTTTGCTAATATGTGAGTTGGATCCAGATTTTCAACTTCACCTACATAAGCTTTCATGAACCTCAAGTAGAATTCTATGACCCAAATTCAATAATAATTAATCCCGACAGTCGAGGAAAAAGGGTCCTCCAAGGTAAAAACTCAACAAAATTGCTTTCCAGTGATATCTTTTATTAGCAGGTACCACCTCTAGTTTTTGGGTACTGGCTCTTTGAAAAGTGTAGTCACTGTCAAATCTTAAATTCCAAGAAGCTCTATCTTACTTTGTATCAGAGATATTCCCATCTAATTTGCATAATTATGCTAATTACCAAATATCACAACTTTTTCAAAGATTCGGTCACAGCTTTTGATCAAAAAATGATATTTACATTCTGTTTTCAGCATAGAAATCATTGTCTGGCCTTCTATCAGTTTTTTTTGAAATTTTTTATTTTTGATACAGAATGGAAGTCATGTTTCAATGGCAACCAACAAGGGCAAAAACACCAATTTAGGCCCAAAAACGTTCTTTTCCATTCAAAATATGGAATGTTTTCATCAAAGATGGAATCTTCTAACATGGCCTATCATATTCTACATAAAAAAAATAGTATAGTTATGTTTTTGCTATATTTTGGTCCTTTTTTGGCTATATGGAACCCCCTGGTGGCCAATGTTGGTACTAAAAATCCCGCACGGAGGGCCCTTTTCCCTTGTTGATCCACCAATGTCCTCTGCCTGCTAGAACAGTGAATTTTGAACTGGATCTCAATGCTGCCAAGGTGGCGGAGGGTGCAAGTAATATTAACACATTTGTACAGTTGTGTGTATTACTGGCACTGTGCCCTGCAATTATTTAGTTTAAAAGATAAGCATTATAAGAAGCAGTTGTTTTGCTCATTACTACATGTAATAGGAAGTGTGATGACTACCCTACTTCATAGATGGGTAAAGAAGAATGCCCAAAAAGGTTTATAAAAATCGCACTAGGAGGAAAAGCCTCAGCATAGGGTAGGGTGTTTACCTGTACCGCTGAGAACCAGGAAAACGGCCGCTTCTCTGCCATTCTTCATTATTCTTACATTTTCACTAAGAATGGAAAGGAATATCAGATATATTTTGACATCCCCTGAAAGCCAAGGGTTTGGGCTTTCTAATGATGTAGGGGTTTTCCAATCACTTAATTTCAAACAGTTGTAATTGTGGCATCTCCATGGAGAAACTCTCAGACTGGCAGTTGTTGCACTGAGTGGGTCTTTTTCTGGAGTCACTGAAATAAACACACCTTCTATGTTCCCATTTCCGTTCTAAGTGGCTTTGAATTGAGTTTATCTGGTGAACTGAGGGTATAAAGGACACTTTAAGCTAGGTCTGGACCGTAGCTCTGTTTTTCTACCATTATTAAAAGTGTATCTGCTATTGAAAAACATAACTAAATGGCTCAAATCATCATCAAATATCAATATGATCATAATGGAGCTAGGCACATTTTGAGCATCTATCATTTATGTTTCAAAAGGTTATGCATGTTAGATTGAATTTCCAGTGGTTATAAGCGGATATTAGGTTATAATTATATGGACATGTCCCAGGCTAATCAATGCATTCCCTGGATGTAGGGGGTAACAGAATATTTACAAAGGCCATGAATACTCATATAGATATATGGGCCTATCGTCTGATATCATGGCTTTAATATCCTTTTGAAATTTCTGTTCTATTATGAATATTATGGACATGATAAACAATTGAAGTGCATCAAGTGGAGTAGAGAAATGACCCTTTTCGAGGTTTCTTGTGCTACAGTTGGCCTACAGGTAATCACCCTAGCTATGGTCTGCAGTGACCACTTTTCTCTGCTGAAGTGTATGGGAAGTTTTTCCCAAAATAACTCAAGACTCTGGCCCACATTATGCTTAATTGCCGTGGAACTATACCAGATATAAACATGCACTCTTTTGCATTGTCTTCCAAACATATTTTCCTTTCTAATGATAGGTCTCAGACGTTTGTAGACACAATATTTCAATTTAGGGGTAAATACCCTACATAGGGTGCCAATAATACCTCATGGTACTCTAGTGTATGAGAAGAGCTATAGGAGTGTGATATTATCACTATGAGGGGTCAATTTTATTTTACACTGATGAAAATGACAAATATACATGGTAATTAAGCATGGCAGGATTCTGTGTTTTTAAAGCTAAGGATGAGGGGAGACTTGACACATCCGCAAAAGATGCCATATTTGAATGTCCCCACATTGGACTGATTCCTTACAATACCTATTTTCCTCTTCAGTGTGCTCACATTGACTAAGGCGTTTGAGGTATTACTTGCACATGGTAAAATAACACAAGAAACAGTAGATGAGACCACCGCCTACCTCAAGACCAACCGCTTCGATACACCTGAGCACCTAGTCCTGCCAGAACGAGCTAAGGTTAGACAACCCTTACATTGCAATTTATATGTTATCTTAACAACTTCTGAACAGGAGGATTTTGAAGAACCAACATGTAGATTATATAATCTCATAGATCATGAGGGGATGAGTGATAATTACAATTATGTAATCCAATAGATAGGGGGTAATATGCATTTTGGACTTAACTTTTCTGATTACAAGCTAAATGAAAGGGAATGGCAAAGAGCTAATATAGCAAAAGGGACGTGTTACTATTGATTAGCCTCCACCTTGGCCTAAAAATATTGCAGATGCACGATCTGTACACCTGTTAGAATGCCTACTTTATTGGTACTTTGTTTCATACATTGGGCATATGGGAAGTCGAACTTGCTTATCCTTTACGCCCAAAAGGACCACATAGAAGTACTATTAACACAGCCGAGTACATCGGTCACTGAGGGCTCTGACAACGTCCAATGTGTTGATATAGGGTAGACTGACCTAGAGTCAGCCCTGAGATGTCCACCCTAATTTTATAGTCATTAATGCATGATAAGCCCTGTTTTTGTGTATTTTTTTAGTATCACAGTACACATTATGTGCTACCCTTTCCAGCAAAGGACAAATAGAGACAATACCATATATAAATAGCTATATAATTAAGGTGGACATCTCTGGGTACGTGGTTGACTCTAGGTTAATCTACCCTGGTGGGTTTATGTAGAATCAGGATTACCAGACCAAGCTGGGTAGTGTCCAACAATGTGTGTGGACTGAAAAGCTGGTAATGTTTGCCCCCATTATATCATGAGTATTTACATGTATAGTGGTAGATATCAGAATTACATCTATAACTGTTTTATTGCGCTGTAATCAAATTACACAAACATTTCAAATGTAACTAACTTCTGTGCAAGTATCAGCTGTAAGGATGATGATATCATATGTACTAATGTGTGTACAGGCAAGGGAAAAGGGTACTCCGAGGAAAATGCCATCTTTAAAATTGATGTCATAAGCTTTCCAGTGATATATTACACAAAAAAAATATCAATTCTAGTTTTTGAGAAATGGATTCATGAAAATATATAGGCATTGCCCTATCCAAAATCCCAATAAGCGCTAAGTCTCTTATTTTCCAAAATTTCTCTATCTAATTTGCATAATTGTGAAAATTAGAAATTTATCATACATATTCATTCTTTAGGTCATAAAATTGGATCTAGGAATGGTAATTTCATTCTGTTTTGACCATAGTAATCCCCATGAATCATTCTATCAATGGGAATATTTATTTCTTCTTTTTGGAATGAAAATCATGTTGCCATGGCAACACATATCAAGAAGGACCCCCGTTTAGGCTTCAAAACGTTCCTTTTACATTCTTAATATAGAAGCTTTTCACCAAAAATGGAATGTTCTGAGTTATCCTATTGTAATCTCCAGAAAAAGTTACCATAAAGCATTTTTTAGCCTGTTTCTTCCATTTTAAGCCATAGTGGCGCCCCCCTGGTGGCTAAAATGCGAACTAATCCCGCGGGGACTATCCTTTCTGCTTGGCTGCTCACATGTAGTAGAAAGCCTAATGATCTATGCAAAATAAACCAATGAAAAACATGTAAATTATATTTCAGAAAAATGGAACGAGTTAAAACAAGGTTGACGGAACGTGTTAGTGAAACAAACAGAGTTAAGACTATGTGAAATAACAATGTCTGAATGCCTTTTGCTTGCTATTGATAGTGAAAAGCTCAGGTATGCTAAAACCTGCCCTGACTTAATATGCCAAAATTAGAATTATGATATTATTCACAAACTAGGACTGCTACATGGTTATAGGTTGGTTTTCAAATATAATTTTGAAGTATATGTAACACTAAAAATATACGACTTTACTACTGTACATATGATTGTAACTTGTGATACTGTTAAAAAAACACCTTGATGCCACACTATGAACTGTTATACAAGAGAAGGCATGTTCAAATGTGTAACTGAATAATGTATCTGCTGGACAAGGGTGACGTGTGCAGATATCATTATACTGTTGAAGTCAAAATATTCAGTGCACCTTTGTTTAGTACTACCATGGGGATTTGAATTGTTCAATTTAAGTTGTTACCTCCAGTATTTTCCATCTGACAGCATTTAGTCATTATGGCAACTATTTCAAACAGTTACTGAATGACTGTATATTACAGTCATCTAACTGCAGTTATGCATACTGTATCAGCTTTTTCTTATGCTTTCCTTTACCAAAGTTGTGCCTTGGAATAAAGATATGTGCTCACTATTTACAATTGTTGTGTCCAATGTGTGAATATTATGTATTAGATATGGCAAAGTGAGTAGATGTATAAAGGCCAAGAACAGGGTAATTGTCCAAGCCATCAACTGCGGATAATAACCATTGTCCAAGGCGTATAACACTTATTCATCTTCTCACGCTTATCCATAGGGGAGACCGGGGCACGTTGACCACCCGGGCACGTTGAGCCGCCCGCTCTCTTTGCTATCCCTTTGGGAATTTTCTGGCAGTATGCCTACCACATTACCCCCTTATATAGACAGTTCAGATCAGCAACATCATGATGAGTTTAGGATGCTGATGAGAAAGTTAGACAACATTAAGGTTTATGGCCTTGAAAGTAGATATTTGCAATTGGTAAACTTTTGTTCTTGTGTCATTAAAAAACATTGCTGGCCTATGATCTCTATGGAGGTCGAAGTATACATATGAACCCTTGAATAGAACCCAACTTTACTGCTAGGTGTCTTATGTAATTTGAATAACATCAATGTTATCTGTGATGACCAGCATGGGGCACATTGAGCCACAAAAAATGGGGCACCTTGAGCCATGCTCAAGGTGCTCCAAGCTCTGGGGCACCTTGAGCCGGCTCAAGGTGCCCCGAATTTAGGGGCTCTTTGGTAATGGTGTTAAGACAATTAAATGACTGAATAATGATGCAATGTTAGTAGTGTATCAAGGGAAGATAATATGGATAATGACAGAAACAAATTAGATACAATTTGGTCATAAAATTATGATAGAATACATAGTTTACGGTTTGTAAAAATATTTCTTGTGTAACATATTTACAGTGTCTTTATTCCCTATATCTTTTACTTCTCAGAGGCAGAAAAGTGCATTACATTATAAAAGAATGTAATCAAAGATTTATTCAGACTTAACAAATAACAGGAATACTCTTAAACTGGTTTAATTTGACCCTAAGAAAAATCTGTAAGGTACAAATTCAGTCACTTCTATAGAAACTATAATTGAGTGACTTTTGTGCATTAAATATGTATTTTTTGCACTCAATCCTATGAAAAAGGAACAATAGTAACTAATTCCAACCGAAGTTTCAATTATTGATCTATATTGGTGATTGTTTGGCTCGTTCAATGTATGTGGTTAAAGGTGCCCCGGTGGGTGGCTCAACCTACCCCGGGCATGGGGCACATTGAACCACCCTAAGATTTTATTTTCAAAAATTCAACAAAAATACAAGAAAAGACCACATTTGCCTTGTGATAGATTCTCTTATATCGCAATGATACAAGGAAACTGCTTGATAAAAAATCAAAGCTCAGATTCCTTTAGCAAGGTCAGGAAGAAAATAAAGGTGCTAAAGCGGTTCAACGTGCCCCGGTCTCCCCTATCTGTCTTATACTCAGTGATTGCTTATTCAAAAGGACGGAGTCCAAGTCCCCATTATGTATGAACATCTTCTTTCTATTACAATATTTACTTCATGGCTCAAAAGTGTTCAATCCATTCTCTTTTTTTCTCAGTGGTATAGGAGCAACTAATTAATATTAAATATGCTAATAGTATATGCTCCCATATAATTCCACCGTTATCTTAAAGACTGCCCTAGCCTAGCTAGAATGAGAAATACGCAAAATAGTGCTTATGTTTTCTTTATTAACTTTAAAGCACACTTACAAAAACAGGAAGTTCATATACGAAAAATATAATTTTCAGTCTTCCCTCTGACATCTGATGTTACTTTACTATTTACATCTTCAACTAATATATGAAATATAATCCATGTAGTTGTGTGACCACATATATTTGTACTCTTGGAGAAAATAGACCCGTGAAAAAACCTGCAGACAGTCTTCCATAGGATATCACATAAGCTTTGTTAACACTGGAAAGTTTGTAAAGCTTACAGAGGATAAATACACACTTAGATATCCATATTCAGCATCTCTCTAGATTACATCAGTATGCTCGGGATGAACATGTTTAAAATGTTAGAAAAATAACCACGCAGCAGTTTCATTTCTTGTTGATAAAACCCTGGAAGCTAGGAATAGCAACCATTTTCATACATAGCTTATGATATATATATAGACTAGCATGGAAACTTAAAACTGGTAGTAATGCATTGTATAGATACAATAAGTAACTTATGGGAGACGTAAATGCATAGTCACCTAGATTGTCCTTAGAATATAATTTATATCTTACAATTAAGGGTAGTAAAACAGCGTTAAGACATTTGAAATAACCTCCCATACATAACGGTCAATTTATGATAACAAGGGCCTTTTAGTAACTCTTTCCATTCTCTTATATGTATTTGAGAGTCAGGACACATTGTCCACATCTACCTGCTGTTATACTATATGTGCTTTGATGTGACAAATTAACGTTACATTTATCACATGAGCAGCATAAGCGTTATCTATCTACATAACCATACATTTTTAATCACCATAGATGTGGACTTTTAACTCATCCGGATCACTCTTCTATTTGACCTCACAATAACATTGTGATATAATCATTCGATGAAAGTAATTAAGTAAGTTAATTAATCACCTTTGCATATCATATTTCTTCTGAGACCTCAAACCTCGGAATGATACAATATGTATTTTGATACAACTGAGCTAGAGGCTGAGGTAGTTACACGGTTTAGCACAACAAACCTTACATTCACACATGCTATTTAGACAGCACACGATGGGTAAATATAGAGCACTTCATCGCAACATGTATCTAGTATTGCCATTTGGACCTTGCTATTTTGTGACAATGCCAGTGATAACCACTATCCTCACACCATTATTCAAATAGGAAAGTTGCGTTCTCAAAATGAATGATTATAAATCTATGGTAAAGACACATTTAATAGAAGTGAGGATTTTGGAGGTGTAGGTGATCACAGAATCTCTCGGGGCTTAGTCTCAACAATCTCTAGACACTCTTATAACAATTTTTAAAGGTTCAATAATAGTCTCTATCATACAATGGGCTGTCTAATAAGTATGCAGAGTAATGGTTAATTTAACAGAATGTACAGTTAGAGTAATGGATTAGTGTCCCTTTATCACTAAAACTTAGTTTGTGCATCACAATTAATTATTCTCTACAGCTGCCTGAAACTGATTCTAAAACATGTATCAGGTTGGAAGTGAAATAGTTCTCTGTACAAAGAGCACTTAAGTAAGCTACATGTTTGATCATGATTTACTTTATTGCCTGATGTCCTCAATCACTTAAGGGGTAACAGTATAGTGATATGTAAGTTTCTCAGTTAGGTTTAAATACAAGCTTATAACAGTATATTGGTGAAATCATTAACAAGTGAGTAATTACATTTTACCCTTACAGAACAAGCCAACAGTTGGTGAACATCAAACCAACAAAATAAATAATAACTACATAATTTATGACTCTACAATCACAGCATTACAATGAGCATGGAATAATATACAATCACATAAGTCATGATAATTTGCACATTTTTACTTGCAAATGTATGACAACTATGTGTACTAGCAATGCCTGCAACTATACTACATTCAGGGGTTACATCTGTATTAATTGCTTTCCGATAGATTATTTTAATTCACACTTGACCTTTACTGGCATGACCTCTTGCAGTTGCCTCATATTTACATCTATATATGCCCCAGGCAATGTTTGAATCTTCTCTACATATACTACTATGTACACATTTTACATCAATTTGATGATATGAATACACAACCACTTCTTTTACATCACCAATGAAATCAATTGTCATTCTAATAAATTTAAGGATGACACTCATCTACATATTATATAAGAAAATTGTCAGGACAGGTGTTCTAAAGCTCCTAAGTTGCAATGTCATGGATGAATTACATAAACTATCTTTGCTCACACTAGCAGAAAACTTAATGAGCTTTAGAAATGAGTACCATATTTCCATTTTGGGAAATAGATACAATAGCACAGATCATGCTGATTATGTTTTCACCTGTAAACAATACTGTTGCACCGTAAAGGAGACCACATGAACATGCATCATCCACATTTAGTATCTATAACACAGAGTTTCACTAATATAAAGTAAACACTAAAAGGACCTGATTTTTAGGAGTTTATGTAACGCCAGCAAATCACTACGGCTGTCAAACAGGGAAGTGTTTTTTCTACACAGATCACAGATTTCTAAGACTAGGGTGAAACGCTTGTTAGACTACCGAGGACAAGCTTCAACTGATAAAATAAAGATATTTTGATTCGGTCATATATCGCTATGCGCAGGGACTAACATGCACATAATAACATTGCCTGTAAAGGTAAACCTCATCAGTAGTTTAACAATTAGATGCACCCATATTACCGTAATCATAAATAAGCACAAGTTATGAAGTATGGTCCTATCGGCACTAAAATGGATAAAATCATCCAGAAACATCTCAGAGAGCCTTAGAAAAACCCAGCTAGTTTTAGCAGTCTTTGGATTTCAACAATGCATCTTGGAATAAGGTTGACATGATTAATGTTGGGTGATTTAATGTAGGCTTTACATGGGGTTGAATGATTAGCATCTCTTGTAAAATCCTCTTATGGGAGATGAATGTGATGAAAGTAATAATCATTTTCCAGCAGACCACTACCAACATTGAATTTGGATTAGGCGGTTTTCAACAGATACATGATGCTACTTTATATTGGTTTCCAAAATAAATACAGATTATCATTATTTGGTTGGATTCAAAGCTAATTGCCCAGAATGCACATGTAATTTGAAATCTGTATTTCTTGAGTGTATATACCATTCTTTTGTAATATTCAAATACATGTATTCACCAAATAAAAGACTTGGTGGGTAGATATATTTGCAACCACTTCTATGCTACTGAACTCCCAATAGATAAATAATTAGACATGTTTTGTGAACCTCTGTTTTTTCTCTTGGGGTTAAAAACAATGAGTCGGACTGGTTGGCATATAGTTCACCAACAAAGACATTTTATGGCACATACAGAATAACTCCCAGTATCCGAGGGATACCACAGATAGATTGAAACAATGCGATCCAATACTTTTAAAGTTGTTGGAACTATGTTGAGAAGCTAAAAATTACAGTCACCTAAATGTGTTAAATCTGGGTAAACTCTCAGGTAAACAGGAAGGCAGTTCACTAGATGTTTTGTTATCACATTCTCCTGTGAAACTATGATGCTTTTTGAATTAGAACACCAATTTAATCTGTTGTCAACACATTGACATCATGTATTTATCTATATATCTATATATCTATATATCTATATATCTATATCTATATCTATATCTATATCTATATATATATATAGATATATAGATATATAGATATATATAGATCTATAGATATATATAGATAGATAGATTGTATGTTGAATATCCGATCCAAACACAATCCCAATGAATCTGTCATGCTGTTAGGCTTCGAAGTGACTTGTGTTTGATGTTTGGGGTAGAAATGTCCATTGTAGATCCTCAAGCATCTGTTTCTGGGTGTTCTCCCATTTTGGTCTTGTACCTGAAGGTAAGAATTCAAACATATGGAACTCTATCTAATAAAAGTGTAGGCATTGGCTTCATCAACATTGTGAATGTACTAAAAGAACATATTACTTCCCTTCCCTAATTTGTAATTGAAGCTCCTTGAGAATGAACGATAAAGTAATAACATTTGATAAATGACAGTGAATATATTTATAGGAATGAATATGACAATCATTCTGTTAAATTCATCATAAGTCAGTATATGTATGAGATTTATATTTCTGAATATATTTTTCAAAGCGATCAGACTATGTTGCTTATACTATCTTGGGGATATTATATATACTTCTCGCTGCAGGAATTCGTCCATTAGTGGGAACATCTTAAAGTCTTATGTATAATCTTACATAATGTTAAATATCATGCATATATGGTTACAGCGCATGTGATGATATATACATAATTATAATACATGAGCAGATAGAAATACAGGTTTAGAAGTTACCGAAACAAAAGGGCAAATATATTCAGAATGATAGAAAACCATGGATCAAGTGTCAGATTCGAATTGTCGAGATTGAAAGAGAAGCTTTCGAATTGCAAGACAGTGCAGTTAAGAGACACCCAAAGCCATATGGGTTAGGTTTATATTCGTTTCAGATGAAGAATAAAATCGCTACATTAGCCCTGCACTTTGTTGTCAGGCCTGTAAACTATCATGCTTCCCTGAACTATATTCCTAAGATGCAATGGTTAGTAACATATGAATAATAAAATGAACAAAAATGAGTGCTCTCCAATATTGAAATGACCCATGTCCATAAGCATTCAAAGGGAAGAAGCTATATCCATGAATCTATGTTAAAACATGCAAGTAAATTCTAACCAACGATCCTTGCAACAAAATTACCCACCGAGCATGCATCTTATGATAAAGAATTCTCAAAAAAAATACTGACCTCGTCGAAGGTCTTGCTAACAACAACCTGGGACGGTTACATCTCATTCAAGTGCTCGGATATGGACCACAGATGGGTTGGCTGAGTCATGGTAGAATTTAAGTTTAGACTTGCGGGCCTCTTGGCACTACTGTGGGTTCGCGGGGTAACTTTACTGACGGGAGAGTGGCGGCCATTCAGGCTGGTGGGCATATCACTCTGACTGTTGGATGGATGGCTGACAGGTGTCACACCATGACTGATAGCAGGTGTAAATCCATTCGGGAAGAATGAGTTTGAGGAGTGAATGGAAAAGACAGGACTGTCCATGTATGTGAAACTGTCGTTACTACTGATGAGACTCATGTCGCTACTGGTGCTGCCACCACGCAGACATGTGGGAGTCATACGGAGAAGCTGGACACCTTCCCGAGGCCTATGTCGTCTTGCCTACAAAGTCAAACACGCTTAGAAATAAATATGGTGCCTAGTTAGAGGAATGAGGAAAGCTAAAACATTAAACTGTTGGAAATATAAGTGTTTTTTTAGCAGTTTATGCCGAACTATTACACACAGTATGGAAACTTCATGGTAGAATTTGAACAGCATAAACATTAAACATCAAATATCTATTGAGTGATTTGTACTGGATATCACCAATATTAACAGTTGCTTAATATAATTATATGTCAAGAAACAGCTATTACTGCGACATTTGAAGTGCTGAATTTTCCATACCGAGCATTACAGTTGTACATTTACTGGGAGAAGAACTCATCAGTAGGGTGTGGGGAAAGCGTTATAATTTAATTAGGCATTAAAGGTTGTTATTCATAGTTGGTTATTATGATTGGATCATAAATAGTCAGTGGGATAGTTTTATTTAGACTTTTCAGTATCAGGTAATGAGATATCTGAGTTGCGGAAGCTTTGATAATCCATGATATACAGTTATCTTACTTCTATACCCTCGTTAAAGGAGCAGTTAACCTATAGTTTGTCACACAACCATTCATGCATCATGTACTCATTCCCTTTATAACTATTTTCACAATAACCTAATAAAAGAATTCCGCAGAAGCTTCATAGACTAACTCATGAAGTTTTGTATTTTGTCAATAAAACCCAAAATAGTAAAAGCATCCTTAAAACTATGTATCATTCTCTTAACTACTAATCATGACTGGATTAAAGGTATAACTGTCAGAAGAACCATCAATGAAAGGTAAAAACTATCCTTAAAACTATGTATCATTCTCTTAACTACTAATCATGTCTGGACTAAAGGTATAACTGTCAGAAGAAATACGAACAGGTGAAGCTATATCTTAGGTCAGGTGAACCATCAATGAAAGGTAAAAATAATCCTACACCTTAACTTCTGTTATCCTGATACCCTTTAGTATCATGATGCCAGTAAAGTTAGTCTTATCAGATTTAATGATTATCTCCACCCAAATCATAAGAGTCTTATCTACGAGAATACACATGTCTTCTCCTGAAAGACTATGTATACCCTCACTTTCACTTCCTGATGGAGTGTGAAGATAACAGCTTTAAAGTAAACTTTGTACAGTGAGAACACACAAAGGACAAGTAGATTCACTCCTTAAAGTAAGTCATAGTATACATGGGGTAAAAGCTTACCTTAGCTCAATTATTGGGCTGATGCGGTTAAACTAATAAAAGCGTAGAAAATGATGCAGCGATAAGTGGGACATATATAATGTGTTTGAATTGATGGATGGTATCATAATGGTAACAAATCATGCAGTGTGCAGGGTGAAGGTGTATGCTGCGCTCCTGAAATACGTGGGATTAGGGTCTCTATATTCTACAGATCAGTATCATGAAATTACTGCCTTACATGGAAATATACACAAATTTATTCAGTTTTGTCTCATTGTAAAAAGAAAATTTATCATAATCAAGTATAATTTCAAAACCAAAAATGAATGCTTAGATTCACTAGTACAGGAAGGTTTTCATTACATGAAAAAAAAAAAGATTCTTGCAATAAACGTTTCAATCTCAATCTCAAAACAAAACTTCAGGCAGTGATATCATAGTATGAACTTCTCAAAATACTTATTTCAATAATTCAATTGACAGCATATGGTATTGGCTTACCACTACAATTTACAACATTAATGGATAGCACTTTGGATTGAAGAAAACTTAATTATCTTAGAGTGAAGATAGTGGGAAAGGCACTACAAGATATCAATTGGTTGTATGCCAACCCTATGTGTTTGCAATGTAGCCTGAACATTATACCATTGATATCTAATAAGAAGTTCTTAATACTTTTCGAAATACGTTCCAGAATGAATTTATTTTCTACTTATAATCATTAAGGCTCTAGAAAAATTAGCCAGTATATAAACATAAAGCAGCCCAGCTATGTTTAAAGAAAATAGTTGAATGATGTTTTGGTAATTGCCCACAAATAATTCAACCTATGATTGAGGGGAGAATCGGGTGATTTGCTTTGAGAAGAGAGTAAACGGTCGATTTGCAAATCAATTAGCCCAACATAACAAGAGATGAGACCCACCTCCCAGAGTAAATACCATTGCTACTAAACCGTTGAGGAGTTCGCAGCCCAGAGTGGTAATTTCAAAGGTGCAAAAGTATCACTTAGAAATGGCGTGTAAAGATGTGCAAAGGCCAAAACGATTCTTACAGCAGGACACCACGAAGGAAATCCATCCAAAATAACACTGACATTATTTTACAACATGGAAACCATACAGGGAGACTGTCTCTTCAAGGGATTTGTGTATGCAGTTTCTAAATGTTATATAGTTGCTATCATTGATTTAAAAAAAGAACTGTATTGTGTAACGATATTCAACTTGGTATTCTCTCTGATTTAGAACATCTAAATGTATTTCTCAAAATTTCTTGCGGAACATATTTGATTTTTGTTACACCCTTAAATCTATTTAAATGAACTGTCTTCCTGTAAAAGTGGGGGATACTTAAAGCCAAACTAGAATGACAACACCACGAATGGCACCTACTGGAGAATGCTAGAGCTTCACCCATCAAGTATATTTGTTTGGGAAATCGTGAGTTCCCCAGAGCGTTTGGTGAAAGAAATTGATACTATGTCGCTAGGTTCTGTCTGAACCCTCTGAAATCAAGGTAAAACCATTGAAGTATTAGGAACGACAGAAATTGTAGGCATTTCCACTTTTTTTTACGAAAGGAAACACAAACACTAGGAGAAATAAGGGAATGTTTGTGGCCATAATTTAACAAAAGTGCACTCTTAGGCACAGATGAACATTAACAGGTTTATCTGTCCTGTATGTGCAATGATATGTTGTGCTTCATTTTGTCACTTTCAATTATGCGGTTGGTGCTAGAGCAAGCAGTGTGAGTTCAAGTTGCACTTAGTATTAGTCGAGTTAGGTTATATGCATAGTTGGGTAGATGTATGCTTTTTGTATGCAACTACTGTGCGATGACAACAAGAACAACGACAACAACGAAAAGGCAGTTATGTACATGATGATTCAATGTAACATCATCAAAATGTAATTTTACAAGAAAGTTCTACAAAATAGATGTAATAGTATCGTGTATGTACAATGTATCAAAAGTCAGGATGTACTGACTATTACAGATCACAAAATTAGGCATAATTTGCTGGGTTACAACTTGATAGATTATTCTATATTCTAATCTAGTACTCTACTACATTTGCAAAAATGATTTATGAATATAGAAAAATCCTAGTGTAATATTTCCTGAGTTAGATTAAATAAATATTCATTTCTTTGAACGTAAAATTTTGAAATTATTTTATATGATTATAAATATATCTAGAAATAAACTTCAAAGATAACATTAAGAATCTTCTACATACCCTTCTGGCAGCTCTGGTTCTGTACACAGGGGTGAATGAGTCACGGAGTGCCCGTAGGATGAGGTCTGGCAGGAGGGCTATGGTACCAAGTAACAGCCAAAGTAGCCATACCACAATGTTGGAGAAGATTTGGACTACCACCCCATACATGGCGTAGTCAGAGACTAGAGGACTCCTGATAAAACAGAGAAAGGAGGTAGTTTAACAAGTGTAGTAAATGAATACAACTAGCTCCCATGCTCTCTGATAAAGAGACAGTGATACTATTAAAGTTTAAGTGTAAATTTAGAAGTGACTTACAACTGATATTGTAAACTTACCACTTAAAGCAGCTGTAGCCAAATGAGAGAACGTAGTATGCGAGCAGGGTGAGGGCGTATGCAATTGCTGTGGCCACGCTGATATAATACCACTCCAACAAGAGCTGAAATTAAACAAGACTACCTAAAGACAACTTCTTTTATGAAATGATATTTAATAACATCTAGGTAATATCTACAAAATAGATGGTAGAGAAGTAGATATGAGCTCAGACAATTTTGTTACTCATTATAAATTAAATCCTAGAAATGTTCGAATTTGTGTTTGCTGATAATTTTGTCTTAACAGACAAAATAGGTCCTTTGACTTGAGCACATTTAGTCTGCGTGACTTTGCGTGACTTAAGGAAGGGGATTATGTAATGAAAAGAAATATTGCATTATTTCCACAATGATTTACTGTAAATCTGTGAACAACAAACGAAGAGTTTCGTTGCAAAACGCAACAAATCCATTTTATGAGTTTTGAGATAATGGCGTATTTTTGATTTTGACAAATTGGTGAATAGAAATAATTTTTCTTTGAAAACTAATGATTAGTATGGCACAAATAAAATACCTAGAAATCGATTCTTGAAATCCTTGGATTTTTTTTCTAGGAAAAAAAGGATGATTTAATTTCAATTTTCAGTTTTTTTGCAAAACGCAATAAATCCAAAATCAGTTTTTCTGCATATGTCCATAAAATCAGTAATAGCCATTTTTATTTTCGATATTTTCTTTTCTTGGTATAGTGGGATATACATGAAACACCAACAAGTAGCTTTTAAAAATCCTTGCAGCATTTTTCTTTGATTTAGAAATAGGATTTAATTTGCTCAATTTAGTTTTTTTGCAAAACGCAATAAATCCAAAAGCAGTTTTTTTGCAAAACGCAATAAATTCACAAAAAGCATGAAACTTGGTTTTTGTGTCCATATTTCAAATGCCTTCTAAATAAAATTGTTTTTTTAATTTTCAAATAATGCTATTAACAATATAGACCAAGATTGTATTTAATAAAGCCATATTTAGACAGTACACATAAAAGAATAAACAGTCATACATACAAAAACAACCTTTGGTAAGGTGGATTTATTGCGTTTTGCAAAAAAACTGCTTTTGGATTTATTGCGTTTTGCAAAAAAAATGAATTTTTGAAAAGGCCTATCTACTAAATGAATATACTTTTTCAAAAAAAAATTTCACAATTTTTTTCATTTACCCTACACAATACCCCTGACTTGTTTTCTCCCGATTTTGTATTTTGGCGCTTATTGCGTTTTGGAACCAAACTCTTCAATTACCTTTATGTTCACTATAAAACATGACACTGTGAACAAGATTGAGCCGAACTCGTTTACGCCATCCAACTGGGGAAAACACAAATGAAAAGCAACCGTCATTTATATGTATATAATCATTTATACATAATATATCTACTTTTCTTTCATGGGGGGGGGGGATTGGTTCATTAAATGCTGCTGTGTATGTTCTATGTAAAAATGTTCTACACAATATCTGAAGTTCTCATACAATCTGCAGAAATAATAGAAATGTATTTACTTGTGATATCAAACTTTGAAATAGAAAATATGGAATCTGGTGTTGTAAACAGTAAATGACATACCTTGACTCCGTCAGGTGAGATGAAAGTTACTGTGTGGAAGAGGGTATATGTGCCAAAGAAAACGACTAGAGAGTGCCACAAGCCCAGCATGCACCACTTCAGGAACTGAGCCCATGTCAACCGGGCGTTGTGACGGTTCATTCTGTAACGAGGCATTTAGGGTTTAAGAACACATCTGACCATACAAGTTGACACAAAAAAGCATTTGAGACTTTATTACAAGAATTCTTACACACAATTCTTACATTAAGTCTAATCACATATAAATAGTCAAAGAACACCAAAACAATTTGTGGCTAACCTGTAGAGTTCAGGTTGTTGGAGTAGCTCCTCTGAGGATATATTTTGCTCAAACAAGCCATAGATGAGGACGGGGCATGAGGTGAAGAAGACATTGTAGAATGTCAACCAGATGGTGTCATATAATGACTGGAAAAGAGAAGGACATTCTTGTTGTTGTTATTGTTTAAACGAATATCAAGACTGTAAGGTAAACATTCAATACAATATGCCAATTCCTGTTGAACTAAAATATAGGTATAGTCATGGTAGGGAAGTCATGGTAGTACTCAATGCTGAAAAGGGTTATTTATTTTGATATATCTTAAATACATACGTTACTACATATTACGTTGAAATTTAAGAGACTTACCTGTGCTGAATATGCGTTGAAGAACACATAGTAGAACTGAGCAACAATGAATGCTACATTCTGAAAGTGAAATTGAAATGCATTTAAGTTTTATTGTTAACTAACATTATTTTCAATAAAGGATTGTACTCGACAAAAGTTACAACACTTAGCAAAAATATGTAATACTAGTAGTTTAAATGCTCATCCTTATCCAAAAATGGTATTGTTGAACCTAAATGTATATGTCATGATAAAATCGAAATCGAGACAATTGTAAACATCTTGTTGAATATGACAATAACCATGTAATGGATTATCAATATAACACTCACCTTGTAGAAGAAGTATTGTACAAGGTTAGCAAGTCTGACATAGAAAAAGTGGCCATGAACCAGCAGGGCCCTTTTCAAGAATCTAAACCGCCCGAATGCGTAGTCGCTAGACCGCACTGCTTGTCGGCCTTCTTTTCCCATCACACCTGCATCAAAAACATACAGATTGTCAGGAATGTGAAAATAAGAAATCTTAAAATGTAATGTCTGCACCATGATCCACAATACATAATTATGTGCAATTAGATATTGAGATGATTATTTCATCTTAGGATGACTAATATTTGGGAGGATGAATTTGAATAAACAGACATCATATCAAATGATACTTTTACTTCCATAATGAGATAACAGTGATGACATACCTAGTCCAACATGGGCTTCTTGGATCATGCTGACATCGTTTGCTCCATCACCAATGGCAGCTGTGATTGGTTTCTTCTTACTTGTCTTCATCAGCTTCACAACCTAAATAATAAAGTATATTATTGAACAATTTTTCAAAATTAAGCATCGTTATCTGTATTTCAAAGGAGTCATTTATACTAACAGATATTGGTTGAAGGTGAAATTGTTATCCATGAGTTAAACATTGTATCCTTATTGTACACAAAAACAAGTTCATACCTGAGCCTTCTGTATCGGAGTCATGCGACAACACAAGACGGTATCAGCGATCTCACAGAGCTCCTGTAGTGCCTCCCGGTGGTTGGCCATGCCGTACACCAGGCTCTGACCGTCAATGATTAAGGCGTGGTCCCGGTCATCCTTACCAAGGGCATCCCGCAAACTGACAGGGAAAAGGCACATATTTAAGATGAATTCAAGCAAAGTTGTAAACCACATATCATCCATTTAATAATTACCTTTGGTATTACATATAATGCATTATATGATTTTCCCATGACTTTTGTGAATGTAGACACTTATGATTTGGAACTATCCATGAATACATTGTATTTAGTTCAAGATGAACTTACATGTGGGTAAGTTGATTGATGACGATGCCACAGTTTTCACTGTTACGTTGTTGGGTGAGTCGGAGTTCACGGACATCCTGGTAGAAGTGTCCTGCAGAGTAACTAATGTTGACGGCTGTCTCCTCCTTGTCGCCTGTTAGCACCCACACCTGACAAGCAGATATAACATATTTAGAGATCTGAGCAATGCCTTTCTTGATTGTTATATTACAAAATATACCAGAGGAGTTCATCAAATGACATCAATGTGAATTTGAGAGTGTGTTTGAGAGAGAGCTACCGTGCCATGTCTTTTGCCAAGAAACATGAATACATGTATCACTATGCTGTATAGTTCAGCTATATAATGTGTGCTACCTAGATAAATAACTTAATATGGCAATAGATGATCAAAGAACCCAAGGATTACCTGAATGCCTGCCTTACGGAGTGAGCTGATTGTATCAGCTACCCCGTCTTGTAGTTTATCTTCTACTGCTGTTGTACCGAGTAGCGTTAACTCACGTTCTGTCTCGCTAAATGCTTCTGCAAGGCATTTTTCCCGGCTGTCGAGAGACTGACGAGCAGTTTTGAGGAGGTTGTCCAGCCTGCTGAACTCCTCCTCACTAAGATGCCGCTGTGCAATAACAAGTGTCCTCAGGCCAAGCTAAACAGGGAAGGAGGTAATGTAGATTACTATATTAATTTGACATGCCTTCTTGATACATGTTTTTATAGTTTAAACAGAACCATACGGGGCTATATTCTCGACTTGTAGTTATGTGCAGTTCGTAATTAGATTCTGGGGATTGTGGCTATACTAAAGCATTTGTTTTGAAGATGTAGAGAAGAAGCCGGCATCTCCTCACACTTACGTATTACTATATTTACTTAAGGTTGTAACAAACATATATATTGTTGGAAGAAAGATATTGGTTTCATAAGCTTAAAGAAATATTCAAGTGAGAAACACATATGACCTACCATTGCATAATCATTCACATGATACTCCATTTCTTCTATATTTCCTTCAGAACACCTGTCCATGATGGCTGTCTCAGCACCTTTTGTCATTAAGTACTTTTCACCTGGAGATATATAAAAAAGGGGTTACACAACTGTGAACAAACTGCAAACGATTAGAAATAGTCATTTCACATATTCGGATATTGAATTTTAAAGTCTTCACATTCTTGTACATATCAGGAACTATTCATATACTTTCATATTCATTCATTTTCTTAGTATCCTTGGTGAACCAAGTTACACTCACCATTTTCATCCTCTACAAGGATGCTCATACGTTTCCTGGTTGGGTCAAAGTCTAAAAGGTGATGTTGGTAAAAACGTCGAAGTTGACCCTTGAATGTCACTAACTTATGGTCATCTTTGACTCCATGGTATATCACTCCATATCTAGAGAATAAAATTAAAGAAATATAGTTATAAGCATGCATATACAGACTATCTAAGTAAATGAGTATTACCGATGAAGGAGAAATACTGAATACTAGTAAGTAAGATTTAAATCATGCAATATTATTCCAATACATGAAAAGAGTCTAAGAAATTTTTACTCTAAGACTACATTATTGCAATGTGCAACCCCTATGTAATTATGTGCTTAAGTTAGAAAAAAATATACTACACACCTGCGAGCTGCCTCAACTAGTGCCTTTTCATCTGGAGATGATGCTTGATACTCATATTTGAATCCGTCGTGACTGTAGTCGTCATCTTTAATCCCGTTGTCCATGACGTCTACGCGAACTGTGTGACACAACGCCAGTACAGTCAGCATAGCCTCCAGTGTAGGCTGCAAAAGGAAGGAGCAATAAGGGCTTTCATTATTTTGATTATTTTTACACTCTATGTTGGTGCAATATTGTGCTAATGATAGTTTTTTGAATATTTTATTCCGTTGATCGAGGTGAAAAGAAATGTTCTGCTAGGCACTGCAAACTGGAAAGTGATGTCTTTTTAATAAGGTATAAGACATACCGTTAGTGACCGTATTGGTGTTGGTTGTACGTCAGGGATATCGGGTTGTAGACAAAGCATGCCGCCTACTTCCACGTATTTCAACCCTCCAGAACTACACTGTCGGAACTGCATGTCGTTTTCTGTTAGCGTTCCAGTCTTGTCCGTGAAGAGCAGCTCCACCTGGTGGGTAAATTATGAAGCAGAATAAGTTAAGGAATCCTACAAGATGTTTTGAATAACCAAATACTTATTTTCTGAGTATTATTTAATATAACTTCACTTAATCTTTTTAGGACAATGCCAATAAATACAAGCTAATGTTGGACCATCAAGTATCATCCCAGTGAGATCTTAACTATCAAATCACTTTATTTGTATACAAATTAAAGATAACTTTTCATTATATATTTGAAAGTAAGTAAATATCTCTTACCTGTCCTAACTCCTCATTAAGGTCAGATGTGTTGGCTTTGGCAGCTTCGTTGTTTTGCGCATCATACATCTCCTGGTCCCACTCAAAGAACATCGACCCAATGAACTTTTGCATTTCTGAAATATGAGAAATGTTTTTTCTTTCCATAATTGACACACAGACGTGATTACATTAAGTTTTATTCCATTAGAAATAACCATGGGTACTTAAGGACGAACAAGTGTTTCAATCTCTCTTTGTCACACTGAAATCTCAGTTTTCTTCTCCTGCTGTTTTTCCTCTAATGAGAACGCTTCTGATTTTTCCATAGGCATTTCTATAAATGGGTTTGTTTTAATTTGTCCCTATTCTCTATTGCATCAAATAAGCTATACAAATATTTCTCTAGTGAATACATACTTATCTAAAAAAGGGGTGAATTTGCTAATGGATATATTGTAAATTTAATTTGAGATAATGCTTACCTATTGTTACATATAGTGATATGGGAATGATATAGTTGCATAGCACCATGAAAGACAGGAACTCCTCCACTACCCTTTTAAACTGCAATGACAAACATGAGACACAATCAAAACTGAATTACTATATACGTATAGATACACGATGCAGAATACACAAAGGACACTGGATTATACAAGCTACATGACACAGCTTATATAACTCTCCTATTGCAAAAATGTCAATGATGTACTGTACTGCATTTATCACATGAACACCACTGTTTTGGGCATATCTGTAATTGAACATTTCTAATAGTGTTGTGGTAAATATTAGATAAACTAAAGGACAGAATCTAAACCACACTTACATTCCATTCCTCCCCCTCAGGTACGTACCACCTGGTACTGTGGGAGTTGATGGGCTGCGACTCACTCCAATATTTGAGACCCGTCAGAATTGTGGACTCGAGAGCCAAAATTACGAGGAATACTATCAGCGCTTTGTTCATGAATCTGAAACATAAATTGTCACAATGTCATGATGTATGATTAATTGTTTCAGCATCTGAATCAGGATTCTCCAATGTTTACATCATCAGCATGCCAAATTACTTCAGCCATTTTTTGTTTTAATTTTAGGGTCATTGGTGCAATATGATGTGAGAATGATAAGATATTTTCTTGATTAATTCTACATTACAAATGGTACATGTGGATGGTATGTTAAAAATTACAAAACCAATACTTACATTTCAATCTGCGAGTACTTTACAAGGCTATATTTAGAATTAAGTGAAATCTTTGTGTCGGGACCCGTATATATGGCACAACCTGTTGAGATTAAAGAAAATAATTATTACATAATGAGTTATAACATGTAGGTACCATGATTTATGTAGGAAAATGTCTACGTTTATAATGTGAAATAATCATAAAGCTTCTTGTTAATGTTACGGATAGAATTTTATTTTCACTAATAAATGTATGTATAATGTATGTGAACTCACCATAGACGTATGCAGTATTTCTGAGACGTGACCCCCTCAGCAGTACATTTTCAGGGCCTAATGGCTTTGTAGTATGGTTACTGTTTTCCCCGTGAATAGTCAAGTTACCAACAAAACTGTACAAGTCGGTAGTTGGCTGTTCACATTCTACTGTTGCCTTCAACTGTTTGAAATGTTCTGCTTGCTGAAGGTGTTTAGTCTCGAAGACACCACAAAATGTCTGAAATGAATTAACAAAATGTGTCACGGTCATTAAATAATGGCGGTGCTTGCAGTACAGGTATTGCATGCAGAAGTCAGTGGTTCTCATCAGTACATGTATACATGAATATTTTCATTGCATTGCTAGCGTTACTGAGACTTTATTTCTAGATATTAAATGTATACATACCATTACTTGAAACAAGCACGCTTGTTTCTACCCTTTATACATGGTAATGGCTCACCTTAAGATTTGTCTCGCCATCCAGGTTGGCGGTTGTGATGTAACAGTTTCCCTCTGGATCTTCTGATGACAACATGACTAGGTCACATGGTATTGCTTCATTCACATCTACACGTACTATATCTCCCACCTACAGAAGTGAATACAAAATAATACTGTTATCTTTTCAATAGAAAGCTGGAAGACTCCAGAAGTAGTGTGGATGCTGAGGTGGATTGAGTTATTGTTACAAACAAAGAGACACTTTACTGCGGTAGAGAACAGCGATTAACAATATTAAGCTTACATTTCTAAAACACAGTACAGACATAACTACCCAATATCGCAATATTACACAACCGTTCATCACACTAGATGGCTTACATCTCAATTTGTTATAATTTGACTTACATGTATTTCGCTAGCCTTGACTTGAAGTGCCTTATTGTCTTTGACAATATACGATGGTCTATCATTGACTTCTTTGTCAGCGACATGTCGTAACCAGTCCTCATAACCCTAATATAGAAGTATATCCATATATTTTACTAGGTATAAAGGGGGAAATGAATTAAGTAATAGGGGCACAATATTGTGGTAAGTTTCCTTTAAAAAAGTTTTTTTTTCATTCTCATTGGATTTGGATAGCCTAACTCTCCATATCCCAGGGGGGAAAATATCTACACTATAGATTTCAATGTTCACAAAAATGTAATTAATCTAGGTGAAAGACATTCAATCTAGGTATAGAGGTACGTGTTGTAAGTGTAATTTCTAATAGGAGCTAATGAACAGAATGCACGTAATGAAAAAAACCCACATATGTAGCAGCTTTTTGTTTAAAAAATAACAGAAGAAGAGTAAAGTGAGAATAATGCCTTGTATGAGGAGGCTGTCTGAGATAATGAAACACACCTGTTTTGCTGCTGTGGCAGCGACGACACTGACGAGGGGGAGGAAACTGGTGATGGGGCTGACCGGTGTGTCGACTAACAACTGCAAATAAACAACACACCTTTAATGTAATATGAGCTATGTTAAACAGCAAACTATTTTGCAATTGCTTTTTAAGTGTTCACATCTATTATTGATGTTCAAAGGTCTTCCATTTAGACAACCATTGAAATGACTTTAATCTTCCCATGCCACTGTGCGATATATATTTTTTTCATCATCCATCATCATCATAATTCTTCATGAGTATTCTTGATTTTTCATTTAAATGCTCACCTCGACCAGCCCAATACACAGGAAGTAAAAGTTGGCGATTCGCCGAAACTGCTCGAACAGGTTGAGGAAGATGAAGTTCCATGCTGTGTACTGCAAATATAGAATCAGGGAAATTGGGGTTAATTGAGGTCAGACATCTTTAATTAATAACCTACACTAACTACCCAGTTGGCACATACCACTTATCAAGCTCTGCAAATTCTGTGAAGGCCTAATGAGCACTTGATAATGCCTTTTGAGCTGGCCTAGTGGGCTGTGCCCACTGGGATGTGGTACATAGTCATGGTTCAGTGGGAATGCACTAGGGGGCAACACAGAGCCATTCCCTATTTGAGCTCTTTCCAGATTTGGTTATGTCCTTGGGGGTACTTTGACATGAGGGCCAAGCAGGGTTACATGGATGTTTTAAGGGAAATAATAGATGGAGGGAGGCAGCTGTGACTGTTAAAAGAGTAAGGTGTGTTGAGTACATACAGATCATAGGTAGGGCCGAGGGTGAGTGGGAGTATCAAGTGAGGAGAGAGGAGGATAGAGTAGATGGAGACTTTTAATAGAATGAGAGAGAATGAAGGGTTGAAGCACAAGAGCGAGAGATGATGCACATTAGATATCAATGATGATGGAATGGAGAGACACGTGACCAAATAATAGAGAATCGGTTTGTGGGGTATGGTATGTAAGTACACAGACCTATTAGCTACCCCTTAGCAAAGTAGTAAAAATGACTTGATTCCTCCCCAGTAAACAAAAAACGTAATACAACATTTTAAAACGTTATATAACGTTAAATAACGTTTCTCTAAGGCTCCTTACTATGGTATAACGTTATATGAAATTTTATATCGTTATTTTGACGTAAAAATAACGTTTTTTTGTTAGCTGGGTCCACCCCGGGTCCACCCCCACCTTCAATACATCGCAGCATGATGGGAACTCAGATCTCAACATGATGATTATACAAGACACTTGCACACCAGAAGAGGGTGTGGATACGCCGCCTCACATTGAGGTGCAACGTCACACCTGTTCTGCTGTCAGGGTGTGAGACGCTGGGACAACGCACAGGTTCCATTATTCACCATGTGGTGGCGTAACGGTGCGAGGGCAAACATTGACACCTTGAGAGCGTCTCCCACACCGCCCTCTAAGTACACACAACCCTCTGTACACAGGATGGTACAGGTATGCACCCTGTCCCACAACCCTGATAAGGGACAGTCATTGAACCAATATGGGACAAAGCTCGAGCATTGATACCTAAGACAGCATGGATATGTTGCAAGTACAATTCACATGTAAAAGCGTTTATATGCATTTTAATGGAGGATCCCAAAGTATCTTATTATTCATCATTTTGATGTAAATTCCCAAGCGATCTTTGTCAATACAGATATCTGTTGGTAGATTGAGAACACGCTTAGAAAAATCAGACAGACTGGGTCTTTTTCACTCATTATATCAGCTGAAAACAGCATTTTTGGGGTCAAATAGTTGTTTAAGATGGGATATAAAAATCAAAGGTACAATTGAACAAAAAAATCAATTAAGTTACAACCCTGAAGATTTCGCCTGAAGGTTCGCCATGGTACCATGAACTGGAGCCATCAGGAAAGGGCCTGCTAGGTGTGTACAGGCCCACCACGTGCAAGCGGGGAAAACGTGTATTATATATATGTAATAATTATTTCTTTTTTTTAGTATATTTGATGTACGACTGATCGGAAGTCATTTCTGTCTCATGTGTCATACATAAATGTTATATACAAACTATCTACACCTACTGAATAGCTTTATACATAAGTGTTTTAAGAATATCAATATGATTCATTATCCAATGTCAAAACAATGCTTATTGTCAGTCTGAGAAGACAGACCTAATAGATTACAGGTCTGATCACAATTATCTCTATCCTTGTGAATAAGACACCCGCATGTTGTTTTGTAAACATAGACAACACATCTCTCCATCAGTATCCAGCATACACGACCCATGTGTATATGAATATGCGTTATGCCGACACAGGTATACACACTGTAACCATACACAGATCAATACAATTATTGACCTTGTAACATACTTCACACACATGACAACTTGTATGGTGGGAGCTGTACAAAGCTGATATTTTTTCCAGACTTTGCATATAATTATTTGATTAATTAAACGCAACCAGCCGTCTGATTTAATTCAAGCAAATGTCCTGGTTTGTGGATCAGTCAGTGCATGGTCAGTTGGGCAGTGAAAAAGGGATCGTTCTGAACCCATGATATATATGGATGTTGTGTGAAACATAAGAGTGTTTCTTATTCAAGAATCAAGTGGTCTAATATATTTCTTAATTCTGGGCGAGAGCACTATTAGTCAGAGTTAGTACATGGTGCAGGGGGATCCTGAGAAATATCTCTCGTTTAAATGAACACGGGTGATCACAAAGACAATTTCTCATTGCTTTCTATTCCATTCTCCCCCATCTAGTTTTTGTCATCGTCAGATTTAGTTGCATCCTTTTGAAATACAGAGGTATGGCGGTTTCCCTGGGCCCCATCCAATCTGGGTACTTATTGTCTATAGGGGGGATTCTATTGTCAGCCATACCTTAAAATGCTATTGTAACAGTGTGTGAAACATATCATATCAGGATTTAAACAAACACGTTGATATACAAACTCATTGCACTCAATTGTTGCGGCAATGGCTTAATCTATAGATACAGCTAACCTCCGTCCTTGAAGGTTACATGTATATATCCATGGTAATAATCGTATGCTAAGTCACTTAATTCTCTAAATAATTATACCCAATTATATTTATGAATCAACATGAATAATACAAAAGATTATAGACATTAAATAACCATAGCAACAAAGTCTGTCAATTCAATTGTCCTACATTTCCATACTGCTTTATGAGATAAAACAATAACGTGAGGATGTGCCAATAATGTTATTATATTTTTTTGCGTTTAAACTGCGTTTTTTAATCAACCGATAATGATAGTCGTTATGGAAAAGGGCGTAGGCCTATATATAGAAACTGGATAAATGGTGCGTGACGACTTGACAATAAACGCGTTTTCTTTCTATGTAAGAAAGGGCGGTTGATACAGTGATATAGATCTAAACATCGCAAAATTACCCACTTTACACAGGATGTATACCAGCTCTGGGACTTCTAAGGGCTTTAATGTGGTGAAGTGCATGGATGGTTAAGACATCCGCAGAGAACACACACTCTTTGCCATTTGCTCCTCATACCTTCCCCTGCAAGATTTTTGCGATGTCTCAGCATTAAAGGGGGAGGGGGTGCACAGCTTATCATCAAATTAAGGCAATAATCCATCATAAATTTCCTCACATATTGATATACATGTATATATATATATATATATATATATATATATATATATATATATATATATATATATATATATATATATATATATATATATGAATCGAACCATTATGTCTAGGCCATTATGAGTCAGCCACATATTCTAGCATACACCAGTTTCCTGGATACCTAACCTTGAGTCTCCCACCCTTCTAAGCTCTCAATTAGGAGCCTGCACCAGCTGTGCCTGGCATGTTGTGTAAATGATGCAAGCCTCCCTTGATCGTTGCTAGGTGGCGGTGTTGATCCTCAACCATGCACTCGTATCTGGATGTTTCGGACGGGGTGACGAGTAGCAGCCATAGACGGAAAGGAGGGGTCACCTCCTTCCTGGGTGCTATATTGGCCGCTACAGCCCAATGCTGTACATAAGCTGCCTATGGTTAATATTGCTATATATATACGTTTATGGCACGGAGAATGGTCTCTTAAAATCAATGATATTGAATAATCCCAGAGGCTATTCTCACATGCACAGACCCCTGTAGCAGCGGTACAGGTGACGAACTGATAGGTATCAATCTGCAGGATATATGGCATGACATTAACATGGCTATGCAATTAGCCGAACCTCTCTCAGAAAGTCAGCAAGTGAAGCGGACAATGTACGGGAATTACTGGGGGTGAGGGGGGGGGGGGGTGGAGGAAGGAAGAGGAGCGAAACGCGAGGGTAACCAGGGAGGATGGATAAAACAGAACAATAGAAAACAGAGGGGAGGACGACGAAGTACAGGGCAAGAGAGCAAACGGGACGAAGGGGGGGGGGGGGGGCGAGAGCGTGGGGCGGAAAAGAAAGGACGATAAGAGAACAGCGGGACACACAGTCTCGTTAATGTAGCCTGCCCCTCAGACCCCATGTAGTTATATAAATAGCATACCAGTTCACCTTACCCGATCAATACAATCCCATGAATGTTAAAATATCTGGGGAAATCGATACCATTCAATGCCTCAATAGGAAGTCTAAAATGTAGAACTCATGAATTAATCCACAGCCTTTAAACATTTATTTGATTCACTTTTCCGCATTGAAACCCAAGGGGCATTTCCTGATAGATGCATAGCATGCATCTCAAACACCGAAATCGTCAGGGCATCCCAGAGAAAGTTATCCCAATATCAATGCAGTACGGCATAATTACCATGTATTTAGGTAAAGGAACTCATGATGTTTGATTCGGGAATTAACGCAAGACCCTTTAAGCTTTCTGGATTTTCCTCTCTCGCTCCCTCTATGGCCTTCCCAGTGGGCACAGAACATTGAATCAACATTGATAAACGGTTGTCAATGTTGATTAAATGTTGATTAAATGTTGTTTCAATGTTGAACTGAATTTTGTGCCCACTGGGTTCGTTCTGTCTGTCTCTGTCTGACTGACTGTCTGTCTTTGTATGTCTGTTAATATCCCTGCCCCCTGCCCCTGTCTAGCTCTATACTACCCACTGTAGGGACTGGGTGGGAAGAGTGCATGCAGACAGTGTAAATCTAACGGGTGTAAAATCTTAATGAGAATCGATCCCAGAGCTGGCAGCTGAGATATAATCCAACTCCCACAGGTGGAGTGGTTAGAAATGCCCGTGGGATTAGTAACCCAGCTAAATATAGGACACATCAAAGTGTGCATTAGGTTGTAATATCGCATAAGGATTATTAGTATACAAACATGTTGTACTCTAAACTTCATACGTTGCACCATACTTATAGTTCCTCACCCAATTACATTGTAGCGTACTAGTAGATGTAGATACCTGTTCTCATTGCCCTCAACTTAATTTGATTGAATCTTTCAGCAGGAGGTGGACACAACAAAAAGACGCACTTCAATATGGCCCTAGTTCTTCCATTAGTACCAGCAATACTAATTCTAAAGGCATTATAATTCTAAAGGCAGTTTACATTGTGCCAACGCTGCAGACACATTACAAACCATCCGGCCACATAGTGATTTATTCATGGAATCGATGTGTTGTGACAACAACTGCCGGAAGGAGGAAGTGTTTACCATCAACAAAAATAGTTCCAGGTGAATAAAAAGATAGTTATCAATAGTTAACTCTAATCTGAATGTAAATGATGTTCTGCAACTTTCAAAAAATACTGTGTCTAATAGAATTATAGGGGTGGTATCTAAAATATGTTAGAAAACACTCTAGTTGATACTACTGGATGGGAAAGTCAGCCAGTCGATACGGCTATAAAGGCATGAAAGTGTATCTTGTACTCATACACCATTCTACATTTTTCTCTGCATATATATGCTTTTATTTCCTTTTCATCACTTTATGTTCACTCACCTTTTGACATTGTACAGTTCTGGTTCAGTGATGTTAGTTAGGTACGTTATGCTCTAATTCATTTTATGTTACCCTGAGGACTATATGGTCCAGATCCTTCTGCTTTCTTATGGGGTTACCCTTCAATGATTTACCAATAGTGTTCATCACTGGCCTTCTATCACAATTGTAGACTTCATTGCTCTAAATTGCACATTATTTAATTTCTATAGTTATACATGTCAAAACGCTTGAAGATGTGGTATTGGTTCTTGGTTTAATATATGCGTACACTCTAAAATATGTGTGTTGTGGGAACATGCATTTAAGGTGGGTCAATGCCTTGATGTAAAAGTAGCTAGATTTTCGTCAGGTTTTCACCATAAGACCAAAATAGCATACACTTTCCAAAGAAATTGAGAAAATAGGGGGGTCCCGAGCTATTTTCTGAGATATTCAAGCCTTAAGTTAATGTCTCATGTGATGGATTATACAGTGTTTTGCCACATATCTACATGAAATAGTATTTAAAAGTAGCTAAATATCTATATAACTCTCTCATGATATAGGTTTTGATGTTCTCTCTCTAGAGAATCCCGTTTGAACATATGGTCCCGGGCCTATTTCTAAAGTTTTTGTCCATTGAAAAAAAAAAGTTTAAAGGAAATAGAAATATACTAGGGGCTGGTTATGTATGACTTCTGAATGAGAGCCACCACCACAGACTCCATAGCACAGTGGCAGAGTGCATGCCTTCATATCCAAAGGTTAATGGTTCTCGCCCCGGTCAGGCAACACCTTTGTCCATTTTAGGACAATTTGATATAACTTGTTGCAATATGACACAAAGGTCCCCTGGTGATGTGTGGTCAAACTAGAGAATGTACCTGCGCAGTAAAATGTGCAGTGAACGGAAATGGCATCATATTGACCCACCTTAAAGAGTAACACACTTTGAGTAGCGTAAAAGAGTAACACACTTTTGAGGTCAACACACTTTGAGTAACGTGTAGAGTAGACTGTGTAGTGTGTGGCAATACAAAAGTGTGTTAAAAGTGACTTCAAAAAAGCATGTTAACACAACATACTTTTCTTAGAGTATAGGGTATTGATTTGATTTGACTATAAATACTGCCAAAGATGCCAATACAGTTAGCACAGAAGGTGGGCCAAGCCATAAGGTGGACCAAGCATGGACAGAGGTGTGGTGCATAAGGTAGCTAGGGCTGAACCATCATCGGTATTAATAGTATTAATACACTTATATAGTAGTATAGGGGTGAATAAGTAGAGGGGGTAAGGGGATTATGTTATACCATAACATACAAATGTCATGCCATACAAACGTATATACTAGTAGTAGAGCTGTTTACAGCAGTATGTGCCTTAAGCATTAATCCCAAGGTTATGGGTTGCCCAGGGTGGGGGGTGGGGGGGGGGGGGTCACACAGGTGTGTACATGCATGCTGGCCTGGTATTGTAACAGTACTATAAGTGTGCAGACAAAGGTCAGGGGGCCCCCTCTCTGTCCCCATGAGAACACAACACATACACTGATACAGCACCACTCCTGTACCAGCACTGCCTGGTACTGGTTTTATATTGACTATTAATCTCAGTATTACATACAGGCTTTACAAAAGCGTTTAACAGTTATACCTCTCTGCGCTATATATAGCGGTTATCATTACTGATATTAAGAGACTTTTTATAATGTTGTTGCAAAGGTAATTTTAATATGTTGCTGTTCCTCTCCTCTAGAATAAAGAGGAGTCATGGCTAACTGCATTATTGAAATTTAAGGCAAAGCAATTACATTTTCTTTCTAACATTATTTAATTTTGTGGGCAGAAGTGTGTTTACATGTTAGCTATGAGATCTTGTATACACTAATATATACAGAGGTAAACAACAATATGACTACAGACCTGAGTGGTATTATAGTGTATTATATTACAGCACTCATGTCTCTCAAACAAAAGAGAACAAATTATGTATAGAATGGGCAATAAGAGAAACACAGAAAGTGTCGTTCAAAATAAAATTCATAAAGGGCTTTAATTGGTATTTTAGCTAAATTATTTCTCATAAAAGACGAATTTCTTTAAAATGTTCAATGTTGATGGCCATCGCTCAGGCCTATTACATTTATGGTTGAGATGCTACAATGTGGGCTATATCATGCAGTATATTAGCTAATATCTAATATTTATTCTGGCCGGAAACAGTATTGTAAATAACCACACCTGTGATATGTATATGGGTGCGGGGTGTCTAGTACCTACACAAATACTGAGGTACCGATATACAAATGGATCTTTGTTCAAATACAACACTCCCCTCCTCTGTCCCCTAACCCTGAACGTACTGAGGTACCACCCTTTATACCAATAGAAAATAGGGAAGCGTGAGTAAAAGGGACGGTCATGTGGTTCAAAGGCTCCATGCTGATATATGCCCTGTATTACGCTAATATGATTAATTTTATATAAAGCACCTGCTAGCATGGCTAATATGTAATGAGTTTGACTGTATTCCCATATGTTATCTCTGCTGCAAAGTTGAAAAAAGCTAGCCTGGTCCCGACACTAGTTCATATATAGAAGTACACATGTAGTAAGGTCAACAGATTTAAAGATTTTTAGATCAATGAATGAAATGGACATGTGTTGTTTTATCCTTCACATGTTGTGCATGGTTACCATGTTAAGCTCTGTACAGAATGGTGGATATAGGCAATAAAATATGAAGTATACAATCATCTACTCCACCACGTGTATGTAGAGAATATAACCAGTAGGTGACAATGACAATGCTTACTGATGTTAAATATGTGGGACTTATAGCAAGCTGTGCGTAAAGCACCAGCCATGCCAAGCATTATCTTTTAACATAACAGTTATGTGCGCCTATTTTGTTCTTCATACATGCTATCTATTGTATAATTGAAGATACTGATATTTTTATATAGACTTGTGACTTTGAAATAGGTTACGTTAGTTACGTTTTCACAACTGTCCATCTCAATTCATTCAATGTTTTATTCTGTTACATCGAACCAGGATTTAGCGTGGGTGGTTCAATGTCTTAATAACCCCTATGTTATTGGTATGGAGGAGATTATTATTATTGGTATGAAAACAAGATTTAAATAACATTTTTCTGCTTTTACAGCATGTTAGTTTTATTGAAGGTTCGATAGAGTACTTAGTAAGACATGGTCT
This sequence comes from Harmothoe impar, assembly GCA_947462335.1. NCBI lineage: Eukaryota > Metazoa > Annelida > Polychaeta > Phyllodocida > Polynoidae > Harmothoe > Harmothoe impar. The sequence continues at coordinate 27,513,270 of OX381714.1, read as the reverse complement.
CTTTGTCTCCAATACGCATAGGATCATATGACCCACAACATACACAGAACATACTGTGGGCATCATATGAAGCAAGATACGAGTTCCTAAATAGTATATCTAGTGTCTGGACACTACACTGGACACTGACTTGGGCACACCTATAGCGCAACAAGGCTACATTTAAAGGACAATAAGTGATTATAAATAGCCAATAACATGCCTAAGGCAGTTGGTACGATGTGGCTACCAGTATAATACCTGGACCCCTTAGGGTATTATACAAGTATGGCCATTCCCATAGACATAATATATCCAGAGCCATTGTGTGACTGTGTATGTGCATATATGAATAATGTATTAATGCTGGACAGGTGTGTTGTTGTCTAGGCAATCATCCCTCTCATCTTCCACCTTTACCTTTCAGCCAGTGATGCATGTATTGTTTTTTTCTAACAATATGGAGAAAAATGGAATATAATACATAATTCATAATCACGTCTGCAGTTCCCTGTCGATATGCCAAGCGTTGTGGTATACCCAATCCATCAGTGTTATGCTGACTAGCTGCATACACTATACCGAGCAGAACCTTCACATCTGTTTCTCTTACCCCCTCCATCTCCCCCTCCCTCTTTAATCTTCCAGCTTAAACAAATTAGATCCCTTGACCCACTGTGGGGGGGGGGGGGCAATCTAACTTGTTTTCAGCGAAAAATGCCATCGCGTTACTATGCTTCAAAGGGCTTAGGCCAAATAAAAAAAAAGTTTTGTTTCAGGTAACATGGGAAGAAACCCTAGGGTCGGTAGGTCGGATTTCCCCTCTAAAATTGACCCAAAAAGGTGTAAAAATGCGGAGATTTTTTCCAAAATTTTGTAAACCTAAAATTGACCCCCAAAAAGTATAAAAATATAAAATTTTCTTCAAAATTGCATAAAAAAACGTAGGGTCGGCCCTGTTTAGATAGGGTCGGTCGGGTGACCTGAAACAAACTGTTTTTTTTTTTGGCCTTATGTTTGTCCCGATGTTTGACCCGCAGTTGGGAGGCAAAATTGTTTGACCCTCTAGGGGAGCGGGGGGGGGGGGGGGGGGACTTGCACGCCTGCACGAAATTCCACCACCCATCCCCATCTGTTGTTCAAAAATTTAGCGCAGCCAACACTGTCACGCGTAATGGAAAGGGGTGCTGTTTAGGTGCTGTTTGTAAGAAATTGGCAATGACAATCATATCAACTAATGCTTTCTTAAAGCTTGATTACTCTCCTGACTATGGGGGCACGATATGGGAAATTAATTAGGCAGTGGCAGTGTGTATCAGAGTGCTGACTGTATCTAATTGTTGTGGCCAACTTTCTCCAGAATATAAAAGACCAATGCAGCAAGATAGGATGAGCGTTCAGAGAGGTTTAAAAGTGTGACAAGAGGACAATGGATTTACAACAAAGGTAGAGCTCCAATTTAGCGACCAAACTCAAAGATACGATATGGCACCCTTGATAATTAATTTGACAAACTAGTTCAATCAAACCTATCAAATCACTGATAAGACAATTTATCAATTCATCGATAATGGACAGATGGTTCCTATCTGGTGTTCCGTTACTATGTACAGATACACCTCCCGACTCATTAATTCTCACAAATGACGTCATTAGAGACGCCGGTGGGCCCCGCCAGGTTGTAAATGTAGACCCTGTAGGGATGCGGACGGTGAGGGCGCGCGGCCAACTGGACACGTCGTGTGGGGTATGGTGTCTGTATATAAAGGTGTATCTATGGTGTTAGTGTCATACAAGGAATCCCCTTAGTTGGGAGATCCCTTTAATATGAGGAAGTTGAGTAAGTCTTGTGGTCTTGTAGTATAGTTGGTATTTATTACAAGTTGACAGCAACAGTACAGTAAGTACAATGTAGGTTCCACTCAGTTACACCTATCCACACAATAATATAGGTCTTGGTAAATATACCTAATAACCCTGAGGTTAGTACTGGACTAGAGCCAAGGGGGTCCTACACCATGTCTGATAGTTGGGCCTAGTAGGGCATAGCCTATAGCCTTGTTCTCAGTCAGTGGAGAGGTCCTTGCTCTGTGGTGTCCAAGTGTAGAGTGAGGATGGAGATGCCCAGTGCTGGGACCTGACCCTATTTAAGGGGGCCAGGCCACCAGCATGGCATCTTGAGTGTTAGTGTCAGTTGACAGTGGTTGGAGGGTTGTAACAGTCAGAGAGACAGTCACACAATACCCCTCCATAGTTTGTCTACCCCTGTTAGTGTACATCAAAGGGGTGACCCTTATGCTGGTCTGTGGGAAACAATGTGCGGGATGAGCGTCGCCTGGCGGCGGCGGGAGTGCCGACTGGAGCGCCGCCTATGCGGGCCGGCGCGCGCCTGCGTGTGCCGGCGGCGGGAGTAGCGTCTCCCGCCGTCGGCTTGAACACGCGGGCGCCCGCAGCGCCGGGCTCGCCGGGCTCGCCGGTCATACCTGACAGGTGCCTCCCCCTCGGGAAAAAGGACAACTCTCCGTCAGTTGTCATTCCATCTAAAAATTTGGGGTGAATTTTGGAATTTTATCCACAATTTTTGGTGGCAAATAGAATTTACCTTTTGTTTTTGATTTTTTTTTTTGTAGTGAAGTACACTTTTTTTTGTAATATAGATGATGTGAGAGTATGTAAATACCAAAGGTCTGGGGAGAATTTTGGTTTTGTGCTTGGCTAGTCATCTACATTATATACAGTGTAATCTTAACTATAAGGTATGTAAACCTTCTTTGTACCAATTTGGTACTTTCTTAATCACATATTATACAGTGTAGTAATACATTGTGTCTTTATCTGACACTTTTCAAATCATTGTTTGAATTATATACACAGCATGGTACATCTTTGTCTTAATTCTAAAACATGATGAAAAATGTGTTATCAAGTAATAGGCTGTCTTTGGTGAAATAGGTGCTTTGTGGAACTGAGTGGATTTTGATATATCAATGTTCACATGTGAATACAAATATACAGAGTATAATGCAAATTATGCAAAATCTTATGATAATCTTTTACAAACTTTTTTGTTTGATACCAAAAAAACCAAGGCCACTTTTATATAAAAGTAGGCCAACCGGCTTGAAGTTTGTTTTCTTATTTCTAGATAGCGCTTATCTTTGGATTTGCGTGATATAGCCATCAGTAATGTACATTTTATGCATAGTTATGTGCTTGTCCGGTGGCGGATAAGTGTTCATAATTGTGTCATCTGACATTTTGCATTACTTAAGTTTGTAAGTTTGTATGTACAAATACAGTCCTTTTTATGCAGATATTTTGTCCTTATCCGGTGGAGGGTAAGTGTTCATAATGTCATAAAAATGACTTGGTATCTTGTTTCTGCAATGATAGTTGAATCTTACAAGATTCTTGGTGTTGGCAATTTGCAACTTGTGGATCTACACTTTGATCAGAAATGTCTTTGCAGTGGGCCGCTGCTGTGAGATTTAAGTCTTTTGTGTAGTATCCTAGGGTTAGTCAGCGGACTATCTCCCTTTTTGCTTCATGTTTTTCTGTAAATAGTCTTACATAATACAAAGGTATACAGTGTAAAATACAGTGCAAATACAGTGTTATATACAAACATGTTTGATTAGCAATTTAGATTGTAATAATACAATTTCATACATATAAATGCATGTTTGAGCAAGTTTGACATGGTTAAGAGTACGCAATTGTTTTTGTAAAACTTCAATTTTTCAAAAATTGGCTGTTTCATTTTGGGATACCTTAAAATTGATTTCCTGATACTACTGACACACACTGAGACCTTGCTTTGACCTTGGGGTTGTGAGAGTTTGAAAATTTTTGCACCTTGAGCAGATTTTTGAGTGGCACCTTGAGGCTATTGTGTCATGCGACGCAAGATGCGTCGTGTGCCGCGGTGACACCGGTGGTTGACACCTTTTGGTGAGCAGATCATGTGCCTTCTCATGGACTTGTCACCTGAAGTGAGGGGATCACTTCAGAGGGTGAACAGTGTCATTTGGGGGTGGGGAGGGGTTATAAAGGCTGTGTAGGCCACAGTAGGATCACTTATTCCTTGAGTACCCTTGAGATAACACAGTATGGCGCATATGGCAATTTTGGAGGACGAGTTGGAGGCTGTACCTGAGGTACTTGCATATCTCCCTGAGGCCTGGCTGCAGGGTGACATGCAGGCCTTAGACCTGTGGTTAGGTGATCAAAACACCTTGGAGGGGCTGACTCCTGGTACTCCTTTTAGGAGTATTTTTGAGTCGGTATGACTCAGTAAGGACGCGATGGTTGCATAAAGTCCGGCAGGACATTGCCAGTTTTGGTGATGTTTTGGTGTGCCGTCATCACGGCTGGTACTTCCTTGGTGCTGGCGGGATTTCCATGCGCAGGGCGGCATCTCTGGAGCTGTTGGCTCAGGCCCTACGTGATCTGGATGGATATGACCCGCGACTGCTTTTCACCAGAAATGATGGGGTCATCTGGGACTTCCTATTGGCTGTCGGCCTATGTGCTTACACGGTGACAGGTGATGCTGCAGACAGCGCTGAGCATGCTTTGTCTACCTTGGAGGCACGTTTTGTCCAGTGGAGGGAGGAGAACGAGTGGCTCTTCGGTGAAGATACGTGGATTGGATCTCCTGCCGCTGCCGAGTTGGCCGAGTCCTGGGAGGCCTTGGGATGGGGGGACTATAACAACTAGTGGGTGGCATCTATAAATGTCGATATAAACGGTCCTTTTCAGGGCCAACCAACTTTTCACAAAAGTTTTGGTCAATCTCACTCCTGTATAATTGTGTTATTCTTCCCCATGTACTTTCTCACTAGTTACAGCTGTAGGTGGTTGGGTGAGCATGGTGAGTACATTTTTGAATGTATTGGTGCTCTCTCTTTGGTCGTCAATTATGATGTTTTCCAGCTTTGACTCATGGGTATCCATGGTAACGGGCTGGGGTGAAATGTCATTTTGTAGTAACATGGCAAAATCTAGATTGGGTTCCCTGAGCGCTGGTATTATGCTGAACCTGGCACGCCATGGTAGATTGATAGTTTCTGGCAGTAAATATGCGGTCTCTCCTTTCTTTGTAGTAATTACTACTGGTCCATTCCATTCAAATACTAGTTTTGGGAGAGGGTACATTTTGATAATCATATCTCTGTATGTTGGGGCTGAAGCTTTTATAATTGTATCAAACTCATGTGGCACTGGACGCAAGGGGAAGGAGAAGTTGGTGTCTCCTTTGTAGACTTTTAGTACTACTGTGGGATTTGTCCTCTTTGTGACCTTTCCCTTTCCACAGTGCTTGGTTGCCATACTCTTTAGATATTTGGTCAGCCTGTAGGCTGAGTAAATGGTGAGTGTGAATAGTATGGCTATGATAAGGGTATGGGTCTCATGGATAGTTAGAATAGGGGTGGGGCCCTGTTCTATTTGTGCCGTGGTGGTGTCCTTCTTGTATAGGGTTTCGAAGGCTTTCTCCATAGGCTTCTCTGTGACAAATCTATATGCTTTTGCAGTTGGCATATAAGCTAGTAGTGTGGATCCTCTGTGCATTTTGAATAGGGTGTAGGTGGCCAAAATTGTAGCTATAACCGAAAGTATCATTGGTATGATAGATGCTGCTGGATGCCGTGCAAATTTGTATAGATAGGACTCTATTAGTCTATTTTCCAGTGGCTTAGCCAGGCTGGAGGCATCATCTAGCAGGGTTTTTGCGAATGGGTTTAGGTCTAGTAATGTTGATTCATCAATATTACTTGATTTTCTTAACATATCCAGTGTCCTGGATAGGTTGACCTTTGGAAAAGGTGGCAGATTTGCCTTGGAGTCTGGTCCAATTTCTTTGATTTCATTTAGAGCCGCGAGAAAAGGTAGGTTTATAGTCTCCAAAGCATAGTGAAATGAAATTGTAGTGTTGCATGGCAACCTAGAATTTGGTAGTGAATAGTGATCTATATTCACTGTACATAGGCATGGTACACCTATGATTGAGTGTGATGGTGCTTTGTGAGTAGTAGCTGGTTTCCCATGACACGTAACTGTGTAGGTGGGAGAATTTGTGGTCACTAGATATTCATCTTGTGAAATGGCTACAGCGTGTGAGATAGGTCTCTTCAAGGGTGAGATAGTAAATTGGCACATTTCCTTGACTTGCTGAGCTTGGTTCAAATAAATTGCTACTGTGCATGTAGGTACATGTCTATGGATTCTCGGGCTAGTTTTGGTACAAATTTTGATCTTAGTTCCTGGACAGGTTAGCATATCTGCATTTGTTAGTTCAATAAATAGTGAACCATCTTCAGAGATAGCCAAAAATTTGACATCAGTAATTAATTGGGTTACTCCCTTTGTAGGTGTCTCCTTGGTGTTGATTGGTACTGGTGTAGTTACCAGTTGAAATACTCTGAAGGTGGAGACAGTGGATGCTACAATGATATCCAGGTGGATGTATATGTGCCGTTCCGAATAGGTGTAGGATATCATTCTTTGGGAATAATAGTAGTCAAGGTCAGTTATGGCGACCTTTGATCCTGGTGAGTGTATTCTGAGTGTCATGTCCAGATCATTCAGATGCTCCGTTAGTTCAGCTGGTGGTACTATGTCAGCAGTCATAATGCCTGCTGATAGCATCCTGAGTGCTGATGTGGTGCGCTGCAATGCTTGCAGGTAGTTCATTCTTGCTACAATAATGGTGAGTGCATCAGTTAAAATTTGGATCTTCCTTCTTTGTGTGTGCTCGTGATTTGCATAAGTGTTCAGAGATGTGGTCATATTTTGAGCCCATAAATTCATATTTTGGCCTAGAGTGTTCATGGTTTGGTCTAGCATACTTTTATCCTTAACATATGCCTTGACAAATTTGTCTTGGCGTTGGGTGACCTTATCAATTAATATAGCTGCTTCTTTGTCTTGCTTGGAAAAAGCTTCTAGAATGCCGTCTATGTTCTTTATCTGGTCCATGACCTCTTTGACGTCATCTAGTGTGGCAAGACCTATTGCTCCTCTGAAGAGTGGGGCTAGGAACCCAAGTGGTGCTCTTCTGTACCTTCCTTGACTGTTAATTGGATTTGATAGGAACAAATGGATGGATGCTAAGGTAGAGTTAATTTCCTTGTCTGTTATGTCTATTAACAGATCTAGTTCCCTTGCCTGCTGTAATATCTGACTGGTAGAACTGTCGTCATGCAAGGTAGGAAATGTTAGTGCCATAACCTGGTCCAGTATTTTGGTTTCGGTCTCTGGTGGAGCAGGTATATGGTATGGTATTGCCAATATCATGGTTGTGGTATCGTGCCCATTGACCAATGGTTCAGGTAATGGCTCATATATGGCTCCAACGTTCTGTCTAACGGTGGGCACATATGTGATGGCTTGAGAAGTGGCCATCATCACTAGTAGTAGGATTGGCTTTAGCATGCCTGAAATATAAAATATATTCTCTGTCTTAGTAAGACTTCTACTAGTGTTTTTTTGCAATATACTTAGGTTTAAATTGGTTTGCTGATTTTGTGAGCTATCCTTTTTGCTTATGTGAAGTATCCACTTGGCGCTGCCTCTGTGTACATAGTTTTGAGAGCAGATATCCTGGTTGGTCCCAATAGTAATATAATAATCAATGTAGTGTTTGAACTGTACCTTTTTCCATGATCAAGCTAGTGTTGGCTTAATGTCCAATCTGTGCTAGAGTCCTTTCCCAAGATTGTAGTAACTGGGTATGATATTGTAGAGTGGGTGTGGTCTGCTTTCTGACAGAGTCCCTCCTGCTATAGGAGAACTGGTATGGCTAGGACCAGCTGGTGTGTACCTGACTGCTGCAGGAGTAGAACTGGTGAGTTGGCTATGGAGTCAGGGCCTCTTATGTAGCCCACCCTACCCTCATCCATTGAGGGCCTGGCTTTGTTTCCCTGGTGGCTGTTAACTGCCATCAGTGTTAGCTTGTCTGACTGGGGTAATTATGTCTGGGGTAATTAGTGTGGACTACCTGCATCTGTGGGGGTTTGAATGCCCTGGCAGGTGTGTGGGTCCTTTGAAGGGTAAGGGTGTGTCTAGACAGTAGTCTCTTGGCATAGCACGCTCTGTTTCATGTACTTTACAGGATTTAGGTTCAAACATTTCCATTGTTGCATTCTTTCAAGGATGCTAGCCTTTGATGCAAAAGTATGATAATTGTGGTTTCTTCAAGCTTGGGTTGCTAATCCCTTTAGGTAGTCTCTTTTGGCTTTTTGTGTGTAGCCTTTTGGGTTTCAGACTTCAACCCTGTAGTAATCTGTCCTTTGATTCTACTTTGTGTGCACATTGTTTTGTAACCTATATAGTGTATATTGTCTTTTCTGTCCTTTGTGTGGGTTCATATCCTATGCTGATATGAAATTCCTACTTATCATTCATGATTTGGACAGTTGTTGGAAAATTAATTTCCTTCATATAGAGTGTATATACTTATATGACTATTATTCATAGTCTGTGGGTATAGATAATCCATATGATCATGTCAATATATAAAAGTAATTTACTTAGATATTCTCCCTTGCCTGGAGTTTCTTTTCACCTTGTGGTGGGCTGGTCTGGGTACTATTTGGTTTAGACCAACTGACTCTTTGGTGAGTGTGATTTGGGATTTATCCCTTGTTATCCTGTGGATAAACTTTGAGGTGTGGGGAATGAGTCTGTGTGCAAACTCATTTTTCCTCAGTGTGGTGACCTTTTTGAGCCTATCAATATGTACTGGTCTGGGGACTAGTAGGTTATTTGATAGGTTCTTTAACCTTGCGCTGGTTGGGGTTGGTCTTTCTGCAACAACATATGGTCCCATGAATAGGGGTTGAAGCTTCTTTGAATCTGTGGTCAACAGAATTCTGGGAATGTTGATATATACAATATCTAGTGGAAGTATAGCTTGTGGTGTAAGCTTTTTGTCATATCTTGACTTCCTTCCTTGTTGTAGCTTTTTGACTCTGTCTATTGCCTTTCTTCTAGACTCATCTTGAGACAGTATCATTCCAGATACATGCTCAGCTACTGTTTTGATTTCTTCCTCTATGTTTAGGGCAGTTTCTACAATGGTTTGAGGGTTTCTGCCATGAAGTAGGAAGAATGGTGTGTAGCCTGTTGTCTGGGACTCTGTGTTGTTCAATGCAAATGTAATTGATTCTATATACAGGTCCCATGTTTTCTGATTCTGAGAACAGAAAGTCCTTAATGCTGTTCCTATACTGGCATTGAATCTTTCCACTAATCCATTTGATTGTGGTCTATATGGACTTGACAGGTCGTGTCTTATCTTCTGGGTGTTCATCAGTTTCTTAAAATTGCTGCCTGTGTAGCAGGTGCCATTGTCAGTTTGAACTGAAGTTGGTACACCTTGCTGACATATGACGTTCTTGTAGAACTCATGTTGTGTGGTTTCTGCTGTGAGATCCTTTGTGGCATATGCTATGACATATCTAGTTGAATAATCTATGCAAACTTGTATGTGTTTGTTTTTCCTGGCTGTTTCTGGGAGTGGTCCCACAGCATCTAAGTTTAGGTGCTTCATGGGGGTTGGCATATAGTCCCTTACAGTCATTGGTGTTTTGTGGGTGTGCACTGCCCTTTTTGCTTTTAGGCAAGTGTCACATGTTGACACATACTGATTGGCATCAGCCATCATAGATTTCCAATATACCCTAGGTATGAGAGAAGACATCATTTTTGAAGTACCTACATGACCTGCCATTGGTGAGTCATGGAAGTGTTGCAGTATGTTTTCAACCCAAGTTTTTGGGACTACAACTTGTAGTGGTACTGTGTCTGTTTTTCTCCATGATGTAGGGGATATGTGTACTAGAATGTTGTCTAGGAGTAGGTAATGCTGAGCATTATTCCTAATCCTTGTTGCTTCAGTGCTTTTTACAGGTAGGTCACCTTTCTCTAGGTAGTCTATAATGGGTATTAGTCCAGTGTCCTTCCTTTGTTCTTCTTTCAACAGTGTGGAGTTGATTGAACTGTCTGGGATTTGGTCTAACATTTGGTCTAATTCCATTATATGCTGTGCCAGCCTTTCTTTGTCTTTCTCTGCCTGGATTGTTTCAGGAGATTTTGGTGCAGGTCTGGTCTTTGTCTGTTTCTTTGGTTGTTCAACTGCTGTGTCTGTGTTGACTGTCTGCTCCTTTGAACTGGCTGCTCCTCTGTTTGTGCTGGTGGAGGCGGCCTTTGTTCTTTTGGGATGGGGGTCAGATTTGCTTTTGTGAGCCTTCTGTGCAGTACCTGCTCTGTCTGAGTGCTTCTGCAAATTGGCTGTGGGTGTGCTGGGTGTTGAAATGGGGGATTTAGTAGGGAAAGAGGATTTGGTTGACACTTTGTTCTTTTTGGCTTTTAGGCCTAATTGCTGAGGGTGGTCATTAGACCTTGTATCCTCTGCAACCGACCGTTTTGCTTTTGAACGTGTGGTGACAACACAAATGTCTCTGTCCTGTTCTTCCTCCATATCCAGCTGTTCTTCTGCAAATCTGACTACCTTGGTGATTGAAGCAATTTTATGCAGTTTTTCTTCCAACAGATTTTCTGATGCACTGTGTGGTGGTTCACGAGGTGTGGTTTTCACCATCTGTGCAATCCTGTTGGTCTCAACCGGGGTAAAACAGTTTTCTGGATACTCTTCACAGTATTCCCTTTCACAATGACAGAACACATAATGGGTGGTCTCTTTTAAGATACCTCTGATCACTGGTTTTGGTCTGTCAATTGCTTTTGGTGGGTCATCTCTGTTGAATGGTATCTTGGTTTGGATTTTAGAGAATTTGGTTCTGGTGGCTGCCCTTTTCCTTCTTGGAGGTGGTGGGGGGTTGGTCATTGGTGGTGCATCTGGATATTCTCTTCTTGACATCACATCTGGAGGAATGTTGTCATCTCCTTTTACGTGTTGTATTGTGAATGCAAATTGTTGGATATCCAGTGCCCATCTGGCCCACCTGTGGGTCAAACCTGTGTTTGTGAGGAGTGGTATTAGAGCTGCATGATCTGTGTACAACTGAAAGTGTCTACTTTCTAAGTAGTGCCTAAAATGTAGTATCCCATATACTACACCTAGTAGCTCTCTTTCTGTTGTGTTGTAGTTTCTTTCATGCTTTGATAGTGTTCTACCTGCGAAGGCTACTGGTTTCAGTACTCCTTCACTACTGCGTTGTGATAGAACAGCTCCTAGGCTCACATTTGAAGCATCTGTTGCTAGACTGAATTCTTTGTCATAGTCTGGGTATCTCAATAGTGCATGGGTACAGAGTGCATGTTTCAATGTTTTGAAAGCATTGTCTGCATCCTCATTCCATTTGAAAACCTTTAGGTTTGTTTGTAGGTCGTACAGTGGCCTAGCAATATTGGCATAGTCTTTGATGAACTTTTTGAAGTATTGGCATAGTCCTGTGAATGATCTGACTTGTTTCACGGATTTTGGGGTGGGAAAAGTTTTGACACTTTCCACCTTTTCTGGGGATGGTTGTAAACCATCTGGTGTGACACGCATTCCTAGAAAATCTATCCTATCTGTGAAGTATTCACATTTTGATTTCTTTAGCTTGAGTTTCCCAATTCTCAGGCTTTTGAAGACATCTTCAAGGTCTGAAAAATGTCGTTCTACATCTGGTGATAGGACTAGAATGTCGTCTAGGTATGGTAGGGCACATTTGTATTTCAGTTTGTTGAGAATTAGAGTTACTAGATGGCAAAATCCTGCCGGCGCGGTAGCCAAACCCATCGGCATCTTTTGATAGACATACTTTTTGTCATTTGCTATGAAAGCAGTTTTGTGTTGATCCTCCCTTCTTATGGGAATTTGGAAAAACCCTTGTTGCGCATCTAGTTTACTGAAAACAGTAGGTTTGAGTGACCCTATCATGTCTAGTGTGTCGTCTGCACGTGGCGTTGATAAAGCTTGGTTTATCATATTAGCATTGACGTGGCGTAGGTCTGTGACTAGACGTTGGCCTCCAGATGCTTTCTGTACTAAAAATGATCTGGATGCCCAGGGTCCCTCTGCACATTCTCTGAGGATGCCCTGTCTGACTAGGTCTTCACAGACTTCTCCCATCTTAGCTTGCTTCTCAGGCGTCTGCCTGTATGGTAGGTAGTGACATGGTACTGCATCTGGTTTGATGTGAATTGAATGTGTATATAGGTGGGTTGTACCTATGTCATTGTCTTTACCTACAAATACATCTTGATACTTGTGGAGTAACTTTTGGAGTCTCTCTTGTCCAATATCTGTTAGTACACATTTGGGTGGCACATTTTCCATTATGTCTGGCATAATGTCATGAGCCTCACTGTGAATTGTGGCCAATTCATCATCAGTGTCATCTCCACGGTTTGTATCTGGATCTGCATATACTGAGGCACAGTCTGACTCTGTGTCACTACAATTCTCTTCAGTGTCTAGCACTTGTAGTGTGGGTTCCTCAGTAGGGATGTCAGTATCTGGTTGATGTAACTCAGAGGGATCTACCTCTGTGAATAGGGCTATTATATCACCCTTCCTCACCTTGTATGGTCGGTGGCTTGTATTGAGCAGTATGATTGGGTGCCTGTTCATTTCTGAGGGTGTTACTACTCCCTTTTGAACTAGGTATGGAACTCTGTTGTTCCTCTGCAAATTGTCTAATGTGCCTACACATCCTTCTAAACATTTGAGGGATGTGACTTGTCCTAGAACTGCTAGTTCTGTGAAAGGAAGGATTGTAGCCTCCCTAACAGCTCGGACTGGCTTGACTTGTAGCTCTGGGTCTACATTGAATTCGATCTGTGATCGTGTTGCTTTTAAGAAATCTGTGCCTAGGACAACTGGCTTTGTGAGATTTGGAATAATTGAGAATGGGAATTCGAATCTGGTACCATGAATTTTGAATTTCAATACTGCTGCTTGTCTTACATGGCATATGGATCCGTCTGCTAAGTGTACATTGAACTTTCTCTTTTTGATTTCTACATCTCGAGATTTCTGAATTTCCCTAAGAAAAGTATCCCTGACACAGGTGATAGTGGCACCGGTGTCAACTAAACAAGGTATTTCAGTGTGTTCATAGAATCTTGCATTTAAACAGCCATTTTTAAGAAGTTCAACAGAAATTTTGGTACTCTCACCCATTTCCTTTTGCGATGCATCTTGTTGAGGTGTGATGTGAATCACTGATGGTCGGCTTGATTTCCCAGTGTGCATCTGGGGGATTGTCTCTGCTATACTAGCAATTGTCTTTGGTTGTCCTAGGGATTGTTGATCTTGGATCTTGATGGGGGGTTGGAGAGGCTCACAACGCACTGGCCCAGCGGCGCTGTGGGTCTCTAGTTTCCCGAGTTTGAAGATCCTAGTAGCTGCTTGATCTGTTGAAGCACGTCAGGCTGGATAGCTTGAGGTGGCTGTTGGGGCTGCTGTTGGGGGTTGTAGCCTTGTGTGTTGGATCTGTAGCCATTGTAGCTGTCTCGACCTCTGCTGTTGTCACGACTGCGGTTGTAGTCATGCTGTCTGTCACGACTATTGCTGTAGTCACGACGGTTTTGATCCCGACCTCTGTTGTAGTCACGATCTCTGCTCTGGTCACGACGGTGGTAATCACGGTCTCTGCTGTTATCACGGCGATTGTAGTCGCGATTTCTGCTACTATCACGGTGTCTGCTGTTGTCACGACTTCTGCTGTTATCTCTACGGCTGGTGTCCTGACTGTTGCTTTGGTGATCTCGGCTGTTATTTTGGCTGTATCCACCTCTGCCTCGTTGTCCTCCTCTGTTGCTATTTCTGAAGTTTGGGTCAAAGTTTTTGCCTCGGTAGCCTCCTCTGTTATTTCCAGAGTTCCTTTGTTGGCTGTTGTTGGGTTTACCTTGATCCTTCAGTGCCCTTTGTTCTTGCCTCCTCACATGTTCATTTGACATGAGGTTTAGGCTTTGGTCTTCATCCTCTGATGAGTGATCCATTTGAACTGTCTTTGGGTCTGATTTGGCCTCCATTGAGGGGTTTCCAGATTTCTGTGACTTTGTTTGCTTTACAAGCATAGAGTTTATTTGTGTCACAGATTTCAGTTGAGCCTGCATGGATTCTAGTTTTGAGTCCATTTCTGCTTTTATTTCCGCTTTAATGTTACTGGTGGAGACTGTTTGTTGGTTCTCATATTCCTCTGCTATTTCAAGGATTTCTGACCATGTTGAGGCTCCTTTGTGTATGACAACTGCACTGATATCTTCCCTTAGACCTTGTAGAAGGGCTTCCTTTGTTCTCTGCTCTGATTTGTTGTGTGCTGTGGCCATATTTTGTAAGGCCATGGCATAGTCTGAGACAGATTCATCTGGATTTTGACCTCTTAATGCCTTTGCATCAAGGCGGTCATCTTCCTTTTTGAAATACTTCAGGAAAGCTTCCTTCATTGTGTCATAGTCTGTGTCTGGGTGTGCAGTCATGTAGGCCTTAAACCATATCTTTGACTTTCCTTCTAGGAAGTTTGAGAAGTATTTAATCCTATATGAGGGATGTTTCCCATATTTGGAGTCAATGTATTGCTCATAGTCTGTGCAATGTCTCCTGGCGGATTGATTTTGGGAGGGTTGTGAGAATTTATCTGGTTTCAGAATGTCATTATGTGTTTCCTCTCTCTCCCTTTCTATCTTCTCATCCAATGCTTTGACAGATTTTTCTCTTGCTAGCCTTTCTGCTACTTGTCCCTCCTGTAGAGACTTAAGTGTTGCAGTTATACCTATAAGTGCAGCCTCTATGTCTGGTGCACTGGTTTGGGGTGTAGTGTTGGGTTGTATAGACTTTAATCCCTCTGCTACTTGTAATTTCACAGTCTCTGCTAGCTGTTTCTGCATAGCCTCTGTCAGCTGTTTCAGCTGTTGCTGCATGGCCTCTTCTATTTGTTTCTCCATGCTTGTGGTATACTAATAATGTAGTACTAGTAGGTACATTGTATACTTGCTAGGGTAATGCAGACTTGTTGTAGGTGTTCTAGACTTCTGTGACGGTCTGGTGACGTCATTGACGGTCTGGTGACGTCATTGACGGTCTGGTGACGTCATTGACGGTCTGGTGACGTCATTGACGGTCTGGTGACGTCATTGACGGTCTGGTGACGTCATTGACGGTCTGGTGACGTCATTGACGGTCTGGTGACGTCATTGACGGTCTGGTGACGTCATTGACGGTCTGGTGACATCATTGACGGTCTGGAGATGTCCGTGACGGTCTGGAGACGTCCGTGACGGTCTGGTGACATCCGTGACGGTCTGGTGAGTCTTTTCCTGCAACTGTGGTGAGTGTGAAGGTGTGGTGGGTGTTACTGGTCCTTGGCTGTGGAGGTGTCTGTGCTGCCACCTTGTGGGATCTTGTTGGGACTTCTCCACCACTTTGTCATACAAGGAATCCCCTTAGTTGGGAGATCCCTTTAATATGAGGAAGTTGAGTAAGTCTTGTGGTCTTGTAGTATAGTTGGTATTTATTACAAGTTGACAGCAACAGTACAGTAAGTACAATGTAGGTTCCACTCAGTTACACCTATCCACACAATAATATAGGTCTTGGTAAATATACCTAATAACCCTGAGGTTAGTACTGGACTAGAGCCAAGGGGGTCCTACACCATGTCTGATAGTTGGGCCTAGTAGGGCATAGCCTATAGCCTTGTTCTCAGTCAGTGGAGAGGTCCTTGCTCTGTGGTGTCCAAGTGTAGAGTGAGGATGGAGATGCCCAGTGCTGGGACCTGACCCTATTTAAGGGGGCCAGGCCACCAGCATGGCATCTTGAGTGTTAGTGTCAGTTGACAGTGGTTGGAGGGTTGTAACAGTCAGAGAGACAGTCACACAATACCCCTCCATAGTTTGTCTACCCCTGTTAGTGTACATCAAAGGGGTGACCCTTATGCTGGTCTGTGGGAAACAATGTGCGGGATGAGCGTCGCCTGGCGGCGGCGGGAGTGCCGACTGGAGCGCCGCCTATGCGGGCCGGCGCGCGCCTGCGTGTGCCGGCGGCGGGAGTAGCGTCTCCCGCCGTCGGCTTGAACACGCGGGCGCCCGCAGCGCCGGGCTCGCCGGGCTCGCCGGTCATACCTGACATTAGCGTTCTGTTGTCATGGTTACCAGGTAGTGGGTTACTCATTAATGGGGTATTGTAGCCTGAAGTGAAGTTTTAATTAGTGACACCTCACATTTAATTGAAATAACAGAGCTTTAATTTGGCCACCACGAATGTGTGTACCTCCGTTGTCATTCTACATGCATTGGTAATTTGACCTATTGTTTTTTGGGTATAACTATATGTCATTATGATAAAACTGTGTCGTACGAGTCACGTACATTATCATCATGTGAAGAAACATGCTTCTAGTTGTATCACGCCATATGTTTCTGTTGCCAAAATACGGCCAAATTAAATCACTTCGTTCTATATGTCTTCCGCATTCCAATGCCATTAACCCATGATTAAAACAGACGGTGACGGTATGTCGGGGATACATGTAAACAGCAAGTCAAGATGCCTCAGAAAAAAGATTATTCATGTTTAAGGTTGCTGATAATATAGTCATACAATGTGTAAATGTAATGTAAAGTTGGGTGTGTCTGCTCTACTGGGGCTATATATGTTGAGGTTCACCACTGGTATTTACATCACAGTCTCACGGCCACTGGGCAACCCTCAGGAGACTGGTACACATCAGATGATTAGGTTTTGTTCCTGACCTACCCCACCCCTAAATCAAAAATGGAAGCAAGAGATAAAGAAAACACCAAAAATACCCATGCACGCTTTACTCCATTCCTGCCTTTCAGGGGTCTACATCTTGAATAATCGAGCTATACAAAGACTTTGGAGGCTATTTTTTAATGCCCAATTTATTGGATACACGTAAGTGTATGTATATAAGGTGATGGTACATGTGACATGACCTGTAACCATTCAACTGAAACACCGGCTTAGGTAAATCGAATTCACTTTCCCATTAGCCAACCCTGGGTTCTCGGGGTTCTCACAATAAAAAGAATGCTCAGTTCTCATAATGTGATTTATATTTCAATTATATCATCTTATTAAAATGATAATCAAGCTCTACAATGTTGAGATGGAAGAAAATGTTTCAGGTCTTTGCCGCTTCATCCTATACCATAAGACTCCGCATACATACCTGGGTGCGATATGTATATGAAAATGTAAAATATGTTATCAAAATAAACGTACCTTTGAGGAGATTATTCGGTTGCTGGGGTACCGAACTGGTATGGTCACCTCTACCCCGTCCGGAGCCTGGTTTCCCACATAGATCTTGCGGGTCTCTGGTCGAGGTTTCTTCCGACAACCCTGTAAAGGACAATACATGGATATTCACCGTCAGTCTGCCAAGCCGCTGGTAACAGTTGTATAGGTTAAGGCTTACAAAGATTTAAACGCTGCCATGCCCACAAACCCTAGGCGCAGCACTATAGTAATGATTAACCCTTTCAGGGGATTTTACAGGAAGTTAGAAACTGCATGATATTCCCTCGTCTTAATTTAACTTTCCCCTGCTTCTCTAGGCTAGAATAATGCACCATATATGTACATGTGCGGCTATAAATAGAAGAGGTATGGTCATAGACATAGGCTTTTCTTAAAATCGACATGGTTAGGAAATGCCATCAGTGTACATCAGTATATTTACTGTCATGCAATGTGATACAGTTCTGAGTCACAAGGCACGGCATTCTTTAACAATCCACTCTTTATACTAAATTACAGTTGAATATCAAATAATTCAAATACATCAATGAAACTTTCTACTTAAAAGAAAATAAATGGAATGACACTTATTGGACACACATAATATGCAGTTGCACATACTAGCAAATCTCTGGACATATATTGGATTTCTACAAGTTAAATAAGTTAAAGTATAAAAGGCCAACAGAAATTGAGTTCGTTTACCTCAAGTTAGGGTACAGAATGGCTTCACATAGAAGTTCTGCCAATGGGAAAACTCCGTTTATTGCATTCAGCCCTCGGGGGAGCTAACTTTTCACTGCCAGAACAACATACTAGGCACATTTCTCAAATAGCCAAGAGGAGACTTATTTGTCTAAGTCAACTCAGGGGAACATGAGAGGAATAGGGAATTAACTTCTTGAAAGGGTGTTTTGTCAGATTAAACAACGTCTGCTCAAACAAATCCATGTCAAAAAGTTCTCTGTCCATTGATGTTCCTTTGCCATGACCTAACCTGTTCAATGCCTTCAGCTGGTCGGGAAACGCATAAACTTTTATATAATAGCTACCTAGAGTTATAATGTCTAACCAGGAGATTATACAGGAGATTACACCAACTTGAAATTCATTTTGAAAGGGTTGACAAAATTACAAATAATTTATCCCCCCTTCATTCTGGTTTAAATTGTTGGTTTATACTTGATTATGTACACAGAGATGTTTACTCTTGATATCAATAGATGAATAACGATTGTACATTATATAGATATGCTGCTTGTCACAGAGGTTAGTACCATAAGGCATAACGCCCCTGATCAGGAAGCAGCATCTGGTGTATACTTGATCAGCTCTCACAAGTCACATGATAAATGCGTGAATTAACGAGACTACAAAGCCCCCACACGCCCCACAACATGTCCCTACCAGCACATAGACTCCTACGTTATATTGATCGAGATCTAGAGAGGACATGTTTAGATAAGATAAGCCCTGAAGTTGACTTTATGGTGATGTGGCAAAATGGCTGCTATCAATTAGAAGGGTGTAGACCAGGTATGGGTAGGAGTATTAATGGGTAGATCTATATGCTTCCACTGATAGTAATGATTGCATTGCTTGGGTCATAAAATGACGATAAGGTTCAGTTTGGGTAGAGCTTAGTATCTGGTCAGATGTCACATCTTGGGGTGATCAAAACTGACAAAATATACCAAGAGCTCTATTTACTGACTGATACAAAGTAAATTATCTTTGAAAATGGCCACATGATAATTCCACGTATGCAACTTATTTGGTTATCCATAAAGTGATCCATGAAACCACATTGTAGATGGTAGTCTCCCCCCACCCCGTCCAGGTAACCTGACTGTGTGTGGTACTTACATGGAGGATGCAGGAGACTAACGATGTCAGGCACATAGCCATGACGCTACACTTAAATCCATCTAACTCTCCAAGTCCTTTTCTGAAGGTCGGTTCCTATATATGTGTCATAAAATCTCTGTGCTCTGCCGAAAAGGCCTCCAGAAGGTGGACCCTGAGACTGAGTGAGGGACCAGGTGAGGTAGGTACTAAGATCAGGTCAAGACAGGTAGATAAGATATCAGAAGCACCAGAATTAGAGTATGGAGGATAGTCATGGGTTCTGCCATGCTGTAGCATGGTACTTTGGTAGGGGACATGGCCAGTTGTACTCTGTTAGATGGGTTAGAGTAGTCTTTAGATTGGATATTTTGTAAGAATCACTAAAATCCTGCGTTTGGCTGGTTGTCACGTCCCATGTCGATGGGCTCATCATGGGCCAATTGACAAAAATGTATTTAGTACCTGTGGCCAATGCATCCATCACAAATATGGATATTTATCTCTTATCACCACTTATAACGTGTCAAAATATCAGCCAGGGAAAAATAATTTTGATACAGTAGTTTAGGTAGCCTTGCCTTCTTACCCATTGTAATCAGTTGTTTCACTATCACGTAACATTTGTGTTTTTGGGAAGCATAAACATTATATGGTAAGCGATAAAGTCTTAACCCTATAAGGACGGCATGTCGCTAAAATATGACATTTTGCGAGTAACTCGCTGGCGGGTGCATTGGTGCCTCATGCCGACCTTTGGCCAAGTTTGGGAGTCTCTCAACCCCATAGGGTGACATGATGCTTGAATGCAGCACTGCATGGTGAGTTATTCGCCAGTGCTGTTTTGAAGCATCGACAATGACGACAAAGGTCACAATGCGTTGAGGTATCATGCCGTCATTAAAGGGTTAAGTAAAAAACCACGAGATGATGTAAGTACCTTGATCAGACGGTCAACCAGGCAATACACCCGATCTATGTAGGGGGCTATGAAGCTTCTGGGCTTATCCATACTATAGTAATCCAGTGTACGTGACGGATAATCCCTATAATCCAAGTCTTATGTATCCTATGGTTTCTCCACCAGCTGCACGTATAGCAGTGCCTAGCAGCATTTAGCCTTCAGAATGTGTCCTGAGCTTCTCGGTCTGTTGATAACACATTAATCCGTGGAGCAATACGGGTCCAGTCCCGAGCTCAGTCTAAGATGGTAGAAACGTGCACAGGGCCGAGATGGTGACAGTTGAAGTCCAGCTTCAATCTTTAAGCCGTACGATTTTAGTGTTAAAATTATAGTCTAGTTTAAAATCAGACGTCTTGGGGTGGAGACTTTGTAGTGCCTTGCTCACAAGCCTCGCCCTTTCTACAACTTGAATGGAACCAGCCCAGGTTGTGCACTACACCGTATTATGTCAACACTGGAGGGTAACTATGAATGAGGTCTGTGTTGGGAGAGGTGTGCTCAGGTGTTTGTTGGACGTATGACGTAGGTGTGTGTCGTGAGTGTGGCAATGACGGGCCCAGGGTGAGGTGACGTAACTTTGCTTAGGACGGGTTATAGCACTTGGCATCTACGTTTTCACACCCCCTCCACGAAGTGTGCGCTAAACATAATTTGTACTAACGCATTGTTTAATAGGGTGGCTAGTATTTAGGGCGCTATACAGAGGGTATGTGACAAAGCTGTGAACTCCCTACTACCATGACCATGGACAGAGTCTACTGATGTGTGATACATCCTATGGGTGTGGACCACTAAATTCGACATGGCGACATGGCCGTTTTTGGGCCTAGTGACATGCGACATGACGAATATTAGATATAGCGACATGGGACATGGACATTTCTTAAAATCGACATGTTGACATGGGTATTTCTTAAAAGCGACAGGGCGACATGGTCATTTCTTAAAATCGACATGGGAAATTGGGACCCCCCCCCATCCAGACCCCCCATCCTGCAGGCCACATCTCAACAGACTCGCTCAACAAGTACCTTTTCCCACCACAATGGCTCCAAATGGGACTGGTGGGACTGCTATACTTAGATTGTTACTTCCTGTCATGGTGTGCACAGGAATTGGTGTACAGAATTTGATTGGTCAACTCCTGAGGAGAATTTAGTGAAACAAGTTTTTTATATGAGTTTGCCCAGATTCTACTATTATAGAGTCGGGGCCTGAGACTGGATCTCAGAGGATAAAGTTGTAAAGTTGACTGTGTGCAACCCAGGGTATACTCTTGTTCCCAAATCCTTCCGAAGGAAGGCTCTGGTGACAGTCAGTATGACCTTGAACTTGGGATTTCGCTGGGTTTGGGCAATCCCTGCTTGTAGCTTGGAACCAGTGGACAGGAACCAGAATGTATGATGGTAGTTTTACCTGTATTTCCCATCAAACTTTCTGGTTCAATTTCTGGTTCCTGTTCGCTGGTTCCAATCTAACTACAGGGACTGCCTAAACCCAGCAAAAATCCAAGTTCAAGGTCATACTGGCTGTTCCCAGAGCCTTCCTTCGGAAGGATTTGGGAACGAGAGTACCTAGGGTATTGAACGTGTTGAGATTTAATGGCTGAGCTTTTCGGGGTGTTATAAATCTGCTATATTCTGTTGTATCAGGCTACATAGTTACGATACAGGATACAAACCTAGATTAATTATAGTTGATCTTAAATACTCTCCCCTTGTATGGTGATCACATCGGATCAACAAAAGTGTTGTTTAAATGAGTATAACCCATTTATTTTCATCCTGAATAAACAGATATTTGCAGGGATTTTTATGTGTAGTATGACACATATATTACATGAAAAAAATGGGGAAAAATCTGTAAGGAAAATATTAGCGGGCATGGTATGAGCTCCACGCTAATATGCATTGTGAAACACTTATACATTAGTTGTATCTCGGACCCCTTGAAGGGGGGCGACCAAAAAAATTTGGACCCCTCTTGAGGGGGGGGGACCAAAAAAATTGCACCCCTTTTTACTGAAAAAGCCAGCGCATTACTATAGCTCAAAGGGGTCGGCCGCGCCCAATTTCAAGTCGCCTTGGGGGGGGACCAAAAAAATTTCGACCCCTCCCGTGGGGGGGACCAAAAAAATTTCGACCCGCTCGCGCGAAAATCCACCGACCCCCCCCCTGTTGTTAAAAAAAACCACTCCCTTAGTACACTCGACTGTGGGCATAGATAGATACTTCCTTTATCTTTCTATAGGCATATAGAATATATTATCTTCTTGAGACAATGTAACAAGCGGCTGATATATTTTTTAAAGGACTATTAAAGGTACGTTACATTTGCCAAGACTACCACAGCTGATGCCAGACCCATCACGTCCACGTGCTGCCCATGGTTACTTCCCGTTTATGACAATAGTGCCTCTACATGGGTACCCGCGTAATTGACCGTGTCGCCGTGTCGATTTTTAGCAAAAGGGCCGTGTCACTGTGTCGATTTTTATCCATATAGAATATACCAGGGCCTAATAAAAAGGTCTGTGTCCGTCGATTTTTAAAAGGGCCGTGTCGTCCGTGTCGATTTTTAAAAGGCCCGTGTCGCTGTGTCGCCCGTGTCGATTTTTAGGCATGTAGAGGCACACAATACATACGGACCACTACAGTCTATAGTTCTAATAGGAATTCCTCATTGTTATTGCATGATCAGACCGAACAAAACTGTTTTGCTAGTGGTATACGTTTTGTAAATTAGCCAATTGTGAAACGTGTACATACATGGGTTATGACTATAACCCGGCCTACCCTGTATGTACATAAGTTTACCCCTCATCACTGTGTACAATGCATATTCAACGGGAACTAAGGCTATGACGTCAGTATGTATT
Source organism: Harmothoe impar (assembly GCA_947462335.1). Taxonomy (NCBI): domain Eukaryota; kingdom Metazoa; phylum Annelida; class Polychaeta; order Phyllodocida; family Polynoidae; genus Harmothoe; species Harmothoe impar. The sequence continues at coordinate 27,490,383 of OX381714.1, read as the reverse complement.
AACGTCATAAACGGTCACTGCTAAGCCATACACACACAGAAAAGTGAGAGTCATTGTCGCTAAAACTACCCTCACCTGAGGGTCAGGCACTGCCTGACTCTCAGGTGAGGGTAGTTTTGGCGACAATGACTCTCACTTTTCTGAGGGTGTATCTATCGTAAAATGACGTCACAATTGAATTGACATGTGAACATGATTACCCCCTTTCCATACAATATGCCACGACCATGCTCATAGGCCGAGCTCATGAAAGTTTCCACTTAAACACTTAGTGTTAATTCTAACAATCCAATTGTATTGTTAATTAGGCTAATGACAATTCATCATTAATGTATAACCTGAATAGTCCCAGCTATGCCTCAGTGAGCCGCAACTGGTATGATATTTAAAGCATCTTCTATTTCTTTATTAATTCATTTAAACTGTGCTACTTTCCATTATTTTGTCAAATATGCATGATGTGTGGCCATGATGTGTGGCCATTGTTTCCCTTTGTATATACCATTCACTGTGTATGCTTACAGGCCTATAGAAATGGACCCACAATGGATCCACTAGGTTGCGCTAGGTTGACTCGATGGTAAGTGGTCGTGAATAGGTGACATGTAGACGATTATTAAAACGGTAGGTCACCGCCCTGCATGGCAACAGTTAGGGTAGATTCACCCAAAGACGGACACATACCTTAACTCGGACACTTTTCCCATTAAAAAGCGTAATATATTCTTTATTTTAAGGAATATGTGAGAGTAGAACAGTAAACATGAAGTGTTTATCTTACCAATAAAGGAAAGAGGAAATATCCAACCCAGTGTTATCTGTGGCTGATAGTGTCCTGAAGTAAGCCTGTATCAGGGAAAGCAGCTCATGCAGAATATGTATCATTATTCTGTACCTCATGTCGGACAGGGAGATATCATGCTAAATTCTGCGGTTCTATCTACACCCAGGCAACATATCTGGACCAAGACAGTAGTGTATATACATTTCAAAGTAGATTATAGAAAAGAAGTACATAACAATTACCAGGAAATACTTTTTGAAGACCTTTCAAATAGTTGATGTAATTACACCATAAGTCGGACAGCACTCTCCACTGTATCTTTCTCTACATCCTAAATATAGAGGAGGTAGTGCTTTTACTTTTCAATTGAATATTATGCAATCCTTATTACTGAAAAAACATCCTCAACCGCCATTGGCCAGAAAATGCCATTTTAGGTGTGTATAAATAAGGATTATGTAGATTTTCTATATGAGGCAGGTTCAATAAGATTAAAAATATATTTTTGATCTAGATATGTTTAATATCTTTGATAATATCCACACCCTTGATAAATTGTGTCATACTTGTTATAGTAATACAACAGATCAGTCAACATTACTAGTTAAAAATTAGATGATTCAAAAGTGTCCGACATCAGGTGAAATTGAGACATAAAATTTCCTAACTTTGATGAGCAATATTTCATTTATTATATCATAGAATGCACAAATTATCAGCTGGCTACAATGTCCCAATACTCCTCTTTCCATATGTAGTCTTATAATAATTCTGTGTTGAATATTAACATAGGTGTAGAACAGAGAAAAGGGGTCACGTTTGCAACACCAACGAGCGTCCGAAAGTGGTGAATCTACCCTACAGTGTTGTAGTGTGGGTGACCCCTCGTCATGAGGACAGAACCTCCCCCCGCCCGCTACCCACCACACACACGTCCGAACCCAGAACTGTTTTAATATTTCAACTCATCCCTCAACCACATCTCATTTTCATTTTTGTATTTCCCCGATCTAACCCACATAGGGTAGATTCACAGAGGGAATCGACTATATACATTGAGTCTCAAAAAATTGTATTTATTCAAGCATGATACGCCTTCAAGGTCTCTAGCTGTGTATAACATCACAATTCAAGTGTAACTCTTACCAACAAAGGACAGCTAGGTGCCTTATCATGCATGAATAACTACATTTCAGGTGTCCGACTCAAGATGAATCTACCCTACTCACAACTCACCGTTTCTATTTGATAGTCCTCATGGGATTACATTTATTTCCTACTTATCTCCCAAGTTCACTTCATATCGATCACATAAACGTCCATTTATTGATCGTACAGTGGGAGGGATATAGATTGGCGTTAAGAGACTGCTGAATTATGGTAGACTTGTCCCTACTATATGCCCAGTAGCGGAGCAGGGGGGTACATGTCCCCTTAAAATTCCCTCTGCAGAGGCCCATGTCCATCCTCTCTCTATAGATTCCCCTAAAATGGGTCATTCCTGTACCTGATTAAACACAGACAATGTGGCAAGGACATTTCCAGCCCCTAAAATTAGTTTCTGGGTGTACCCCTCCCCCCCCCCCCCCCCATCTCCCCGCCTAGACCACCTCTTCTGGATTCGCTCCTGTGTCCTACTATATATATATGTATGATATCTGACCGGATAACAATAATAAATTAGCAAGCGGCGGCAAATGCTGGTTCGCTATATCTACACAAGGGGTCACCCCAAGCTGGCCCAACTCCCCTTCCGCCTAACGCTCGGTCAGTTTGAGGTGGCCAGCCGGTGGATACGGTTCATTTTTTCTTAGCTCAGCTTGTGTCAGTCAGTGCGTCTCACAATGCCGAAGTTTTGTGACGGATGCAAGGAAGAATATGACGGACGCAGGGCAGATTGGCCTTACTGCAAGGATGACCGGGAATACAATGAGCAAAAGGAGAGAAGGAAAAGTGAACGTGAGGAGCACGAAAAGGAAGCCCAACCGCCGGAAGCTTCAGGGGGTGCTACAGGAGGGGCTTCAGCAAAGTCCACAGTAAAGACTGATCTGGATCAATCTTTGCACGACCTGGATGATTTATCTGGGATCCTGGAGGAGTTTAAAAAGTTGTCCTTGGACTTGAATGGGAGGATGGCGAAAATGGAGGGCATGATGGCGCAGTCGATGGCGCGCATTCCAGAAAAGAAAGATGGCGCCCAGTCTTCAGTGCACTGGCGGAGCTTCAATTTCAGGTCCCCAGTACCGGGACCCCAACCAGAGGTCCCTCCTGCTAGGGTCCCAGACCCAGATGATGGCGGAGAGGATGTCGTGGATGGCGCTGTTATGGATGGCGCTGAGTTGGAAGCAGGGATTGACAATCTGGGGGGAAGACCGATCCAGAATTTGAGTAAGTTCGATCTGAGAAGATTTCTTCCTGCTGCTGAAAGGAGGAAGCCCCTTCATGTAGATAATCCAGAGAAGTTGATCTATCTTCTCACAAGATTGATGGAGGATTTGTCAAGTAGGGGTTTTAATATCTCGGGGTTGCTTCAACATATCTCGTACATTTCTTGGATGGCTTCTACGGGCATATACGCTACTGAAGCCCTAGTGGAGTGCAACTACGAGATGAGGGACAGGGCTCGTGAATTTGGGAACAAAGCCTTTGTAGGGGGGGACACTCATTTGTCCAACATATACCTTAGGACAAGTGGTACTAAGGCTCACAGGTACCAGTCAAGCAGGGGCCCAAGTTCTCGAGGAGGGAGGAGCCAGGGCTACAACCAGGGGTCCGGATCAGGGACACGACAACCCCTGACAGGCTGGAGAAGGGTCGCTTCAGAAAGGGGCATATGTTTTGACCATGCTCAGGGACATAGATGTGATGGATGCAGGTACAGACACAGTTGCACATGTGGCTCTAGTGACCATGGTGTGCTGAGTTGCCCTAATTATCGATGGGGCGGCGACAGAAATGGAGACCAGGGAGGCTCAGCGTGACTCCCCGGCCAAAACAAGGACTGTAACCGAACGCCAAACCGTGAGTTGGTCCCATCTACGTGTCATGTTGACGGGAATAGCCCTTGTGTACGTGATAATTGCTTGTTTTCCGCACCTGTTGATACGTGTACAAACTTTGTTGTTGACAATCATGGGAACCGCCATGTTTTCCAGAGCCGCCAGCGCGATTCGAATTCGTGCGTACTTGAAGTAGAAAAATGTGATGAAAATGTAGGAAATTGTCCTGTAAATCTGTCGGTGGTTGTGAGGGAAATATTGTCGCCAACAATCCTGGCGACATTATTTCTCAAGGAAAAATGGGAATTGTGGTTTCTGCCAAAAATTGTACGATAAAATGTGACTCTTTGGAAATTGCGCCGAGCCATGTTGACGAGCTGCGCGATTCAAATTCCGGTGTACTTGGCGTAGATAATTATGACGAAAATGTGGAAATGTATCCGAGGGCTTTGTACAATGGTTGGTGTGAAGAGAATATTGTCGCCAATGATCCTGGCGACAAAGTTTCTTGTGAAGAAATGGGGAGGATGGGTTCTGACGAAAATTGGTCTACAAAATGTAACAATTTGGGAGTCGCGCCGATACGTCTGCGAGAATTCCAAAATGGCAGCGCCCGTGTCGAAGTTGCATGTGTGCATGATTCTTTATGGGAAACTTTACCGGATTATGTGAGTATTTCTTCACATTTCACCGTATTGAATAACTGTGTGAATAAATACAAGTGTATTCTTCCTGTGGCCGCGGTGGAAGTGGTCCCAGGGGGATGGTTACCCGTCTGGCAGGCATGTATTGACGGTGACTGTCACCATGTTTACATTCTGGAAGATGTGGAGTGTCAGTTGAGACCTTGCAGGTTCGCTGCTAAGGTTATTTCCTTCAGAAACAATGTGTGTATAGACGATATGAAGGTATTGAAGAGAGTGTATAGGGGTTTCGCATTGTTGACCATGGCTGTGCTTCTCAATACTATGGGGGGTATAGAGAAATTCTGATGGTTCACTAAGACCAATAACCGATTGTTCAAAGCCTGACGGGGAGAGCATCAACAACTACATGGGTGAAACTTGTGAAAAATTTCATTACAAATCACTTGATGATGTGGTGGAATTAATTACTGTAAATAGTGCATGTGCAGTTACAGATATTGACAGTGCTTATCGATCAGTTACAGAACTCCCCTCTCAAAGAAAATTCCAGGGCTTCTATTGGGATCTGGGCCAGGGTACCAGGTACTTTGAGGATATTCGCTTGTGTTTCGGGTTGGCATGTGCCCCCGGGCATGTGCCCCCTACTTATTTACTTTGTTGTCTGACTTTGTGGTCAAAGTAGGTAGTCTGGGCCCATTTGTCAGCTGTGTCAATTATCTTGACGACTTCTTGGTAACTGACAGTACCTTAGAGGGCTGTCAGCAAGCTCAAGATGGGTTGGGGGCCACTTTGGAGGGCCTAGGTTTTAAGGTGTCTCAAAAGAAATTGGTCCCACCTTCAACAAATGTCAAATATCTCGGTATTATAATTAATACTGAAGATATGACCCTGTCTATTGGTGAGGACAAATTAGACAGGGTAATTAAGGAGGTCTCTGATCTTCAATGTGCCTCTAAGTGTAAGCGCAAGCGCTTAGAACAATTAGCTGGTTTGTTAGCCCATTGTGCCACAGTGGTGAAAGGGGGCTGCACATATACTAGACGCATATACGACCTACTTAAATGTACTGATGGCCAACAGGAGGTGGAGTTGGGTGAGTTGGTCAAACTAGACTTGAGTTGGTGGGCTCACTTCGTGGTCTACTTCAATGGTAAAGCATGTGTCTTAAATGACCAGAGTCCCAGTTTTGAAGTGTTCACTGACGCATCTTCCAAAGTCGGTTTCGGTGCCCATTGGGATCAGGGGTACACTTGGGGCTTGTGGGATGGTCTTGGTCATAGATGTGACCATGAGTACCATCCCCCCCAGGAGGACTATGATGACCATATCAATGAGAAAGAATTGTGGCCTGTCTTGGTTAGTCTTTCTTAGTGGGGGGGGGGGGGTAGCTGGCGTAACTCTACAGTCCTAGTTACCACTGACAATACCCAGGTATGAGGGGAATTGCATACGGGGAAGAGTAGCAATGCCACAGCAATGGCTTGGGAACGTGAATTGTTCTGGTCATGTTGCTTCTATAACATAAATCTTCGCTGTAACTGGATTCCGGGTGTAGATAATGTGGTTGCTGATTCATTGTCTCGACTGGATTATCCTGATTGTGTAACTATCTGTTCAGCTATGTTGCCTGACTTTACTACGTGTTGTTGTAGGATTGTCAGGGCTAATGCACGACTGGGAGGTTCTGAGGGAGAACGCGGCTGCGCATAACTCTTGTACGGCTTATAAATCAAGGTGGAAGCCCTTCAAGACTTTCTGTGAGGAACATCACTTGTGCCCACTGCCAGCTTCTGTGACTACTATGTGTCTATATGTGACCTACTTATCTAATACTTTGGGTTATTCCACTATCCGCAATTACATTTCTTCTGTATGGCTATTACATGACATTGAAGGAGTTCCGCATATTGACCCGAACTACTACTTAATGAAGGAGACCTTGGCGGGTGCAAAGAGGTCATTGGGTTGCCAAGTGCGCGAAGTGAATCCTTTATCTCTGGAGGATTTGTTGAGGATTTATTGGACTTGACCGTCTGGTCAGACTTTGTGCTCTGGTGTGCGCTTACATTGTGCTACAGGTGCTTATTAAGAGCCGGTCATGTGACTGCTTCACCTCACCCTCTTAGAGTCAAGAATTTGTTATTCAGAGGACAAGAAATGGATGTGTTTATCACCAGCTCAAAAACAATTCAATTCAAGGAGCGTGTCCTCTTGATTCCAGTTATAAATGCTGGGGACTCGCCATTGTGCCCAGTGGGTCATATCAAAGCCTACTTAGATAGGGCAGGGTTATCAAAGGAGGACCCACTGTTTCCGTTTACATACCGGGCATTCTGCACCGAACTTCAATCTACTTGTAAGCGTGCAGGCTTGACAGGAGATTACGCTACTCATAGTCTAAGGAGGGGGGCTGCTACTTATCTAGCCTCCTTTCTTTCTCTTCATGAAGTCAAACGCTATGGTGATTGGAAATCCTTGGCTGTGTCATATTACATTTCTGATAATTACAAGTGTCGTAGGATCAAGGATGTGTTAGTGGCTAGCCACTGGGGGTCTTGGTAATAGGCAAAAGTGTTGTTTGTTTGGCTTTTCGCCTTATCTTGTTCAGAATGTGTATCAGGAATTTAGGCAAAATTGTATCTATGTCTTTGTCATCTATGTCTATGTCATCTATGTTGTCATCTTAGCACGCTACAATATTTTATGTATGATATCTGACCGGATAACAATAATATATTAGCAAGCGGCGGCAAATGCAGTCGCTATATCTACACCAGGGGTCACCCCAAGCTGGCCCCACTCCCCTTCCGCCTAACGCTCGGTCAGTTTGAGGTGGCCAGCCGGTGGATACAGTTCATTTTTTCTTTTTGTTGTAATAAGGAGGCCTTATCTTGTTCAGAATGTGTATCAGGAATTTAGGCAAAAGTGTATCTATGTCTTTGTCATATATGTCTATGTCATCTATGTCGTCATCTTAGCACGCTACAATAATATATATTTATGTATATATACATGTATATATACATACAGGCCCAGGCCCCCTTGCCGCTGCACTCTCGGGTGAGACGGTTCTGGACGAGTGTCATCTTGGTTGAATCTGCCTCGAGTAAGGAGAAACACAACAAATTGTTCAGTTGATCTTGGATTCACTTTAATAAAGGATCGCTTGGAATACCCGCAAGGCTAGCTGTCGTGTCTTCTCATAATTTCCTTTATATATATATATATATATATATATATATATATATATATATATATATATATATATATATATATATATATATATATATATACTTTCAAAGATGATGGTACCATTATTGAGCAAGGCTATGAGGAAATCAGAACTGGAAATCTTCCTGATATATAGTGAAGCCCTAGAGTAGCTCTATACCCAATGGTACTCACTGTACCCTCGCGTGATGTAGGCTCATTAAATATGACCATTCAGTGTTCATGCCAAAACACTCACCTCGTCCCTCAACTCTACTCACATTTCACCTGGTAGCATGCATCTCCTCCCCTGTACCTGTGTGTGCGTCTCTCCATCTAACTCTGTGTGTCCATCTCTCCTTAATCTCTCTACATCTCTCAGAAATGGTCCGCCCTGTCTGCCTCTGTCGTTGTTCCTCTATCAGTCTTTGCCAAGGGCTACAGTTCTATCCATCTCTATACCTCTGCAACATTACGTTCACCCTGTTTGTCTTTATCCATTGTCACAATCACACATATAACACTACTTTATCGACCAGAACTTATCCAGGGTCTCCAGTTGAGTTGTATTACTGAGCTCGCATGCGCAAGCATTATTGACTTTATCGACTGTCCAGCATCCAGATTTCTTCTCATTTTGCCACTTATTTCTGTATGCTCATTTTAAAGGTTGATTACATGCAATGCCTCTTTGCTCTACACTATCCGGGTTCACTCCATACTTTTTAATCGTTCTAGTTTGGATTTTGATATTTGAACTTGTGTCATTTTCAGCAAACACACCTCTTTTTGTTGTGAAATTGCATGATTCTTATAGCCTGCATGAATCAGTTTCTTTTAACAGCAAGCGAGTGAGTGAGTGAGAAAAGAAAGAGGAAGATATGAGGGTGAGTCCTGAAACACAATGCAGGTACAGACATATCGATGGACAGAGACGGACACACATAAGGTCAAATCCCACAGGGCGATCTATGAATAGTAACCCTCTGCATTCTAGGCACATTGCGTTCTATGAGCCTTGCTTATACTCCAAATCGCAAGGGTCCCCACATCTTATGGCAATTTTCAAATCCCACTGTACACATGTACATGGCACTAAAACTCTGCATATTGGACTGCATTGACTATATGTGTGAGGATTGACTGTTATATTCAGGGGGAGTTACTTCATAATAATTGTGGTTACAGTTGTTTTACTATAGAAGGGATATCCATTAATCTATCTTTTGAAACAATACATCATTTAGGTCTAGTGGTGGACGTATTTTATACATATCATTCATGAGAAATGTTGTAAAATGTTGTCTGTGTATTTTCAAAAATAGGGAGTGACCCCCCTGGCTTTCCAGATGATTGATGTGTACTATGTACATAATGAATTCGCAGAGATTTCCCAATTAAGCAAGGGAAAATATCTAATTATCTAGATCTTATTTTGTGCTCAATTCGCAACAGATCCCTTGCAGTTATATTTGCCTGTTGTAGTTATATCTGTTGCGAATTGGGGGGAGCTCCCCAATTCGCAACAGATTGCCAATTCTCAGAGATTTGCCAGCATAGATCGCCCTGTGGGTTTTGACCTTTACAAGGGTAGAGACTGGTGATGGTGAAATATAAATCGTGGACAAATACATTGAAATCAGAACTCCAAAGCTGAGGGATATTTCCCCAAATCCATGTTTATTTACAACGATCAGAAAAAAGCACACACACAACTATAACAAAAGGGTGCAAAAACGCAGACAAACAACGCGGCTGTCCAAAACAATGTGTACATTGGGCATTACGGAGGTGGAATGTGAGCTGAAGTACGTGTGTTGTCTCACCCCCTGTTAGCGTTATAACAACATGGATGTGGACACGCGTTTATACGTTTTATACTAAATCGATTTAACACCTGTGTCACCGGGTATTCCAAATAAGTACCAACAACGAAAAACTACAAACCATGTCAATAATTATATACGTTATATAGAGCTGCATTAATTTTGTTGTATTTACATATTATTACAGCTCTTTGGAGTGATCAATTTTCAACAACAGGGGTGTGTGTGAGGTGATTTGAGGGGGGAGGGTCATCATTATATATCTCACATTTCTCCCACATTGGGGTCTCTCATACTGTCTCTAACATAATGCAGGTACATTAGGAAGTTTCTTCCGCAACGCCAATTTCTCAAAGATGTATGTTAATGTGCGTGCCTCTCCTTTGTATCTGACTGTCATAACTTTTTAATGACCTTATACATGCTTGCTTCCCTCCTTTAGTGCCTGTTTCCCTCTGTGTCTTTATCTCTCTTCGTCTCTATATACCTCGTTGTCTTTATCACACTCATAGTATTCATACACAGATAGTAATAGTTAATTGCAATTGCATTACTCTCTCGTTCCTTCCTTCTTCCTGTGTCCACTTGTCTCTGTCCATGCCCTCCCCCCCCCGTTTCCCACTCTACCCCCTCTGAACATACATGTCCGTCTGTGGAAGTATCCCAAAGTGAAACTAGCTTTGGTGTACAAAAATAGGGTATCACTTCTTTGGTGAGATTTCCTCACCCTCAACCAGCATAGATGTCTAACTCTCTACCATGGTGACAAGTCATCGAGGGAGTTATGCATTGAGCTCAATGCGAGAGGGGAGTGATTTTCCACAAAAAAGACATCCACTATCTTATCGTTTTGACTAATATATATGTAGGCATGCATGGCTGATTATATAAATAACCTAGCCCCGTCAGCAATTTCCCCCACTTTGTGCTGAATTGTATCTGATTATTTTGGAAGGAAGCTGGTGTCTTGCTAAAAATAAGCAGCATTAGGTTAGGGTTCAGGTTCAATAGGGCAAAAAAAGGATTGTTTCAGGTCACCCGACCGACCCTATCAAAACAGGGCCTACCCTACGTTTTTCTATGCAATTTTGTTTTCGTATTTTTAACATTTTTTCAACCGACCTACCGACCCTCCATTTTCTTTCCATGTTACCTGAAACACGCATATTTTTTTGGCCTAGGTGGTCAGTCAGGTTCACACTAAAACCCGACTGACCACCTGCAGTATATCCCTGAGGGAAACTCCATTTATACTGTCTATTGCTAATAAAATTATGCGTGCGGGGGGAGGGGGGTAGTTACCATGTAGTGCCTAAGGATGGGGAAATAAAATGGCAGAATAAAAGGGGATTATGACATATTAAATCAATAAGACTACAATATTTATATACCAATGGTTCTATATTAATCATTGTCAACGGAAGATACTGGTATATATTCAACTATTGATGGCAGCCAATTTTATCATGATATATGAGAATAAATGTCTGCCTGTATCCCCATAGAAAACCTATAGGTCAAATCCCACAGGGCGATCTATGACTAGTAAGCCTCTGCAGTCTAGGCCTATTGCGTTCTATGAGCCTTGTTTATACTCCAAATCGCAAGGGTTCCCAAACCTTATAGCAAGTTTCAAATCCCACTGTTCACATGTACATGGCACAGAATCTCTGCATAGTGGACTGCATTAACTTTATATCTGAGGATTAAGTGTAGTATTTGGGGGGAGTTACTTCATAATAATTGTGCTTACAGTTGCTTTATACTATAGAAAGGATATCCATTAATTTATTCTTTGAAATAATACATCATGTAGGTCTAGTGGTGGACAGATTATGTATATCATTCATGAAAAATGGTTGTAAAATATTGTTTGTGTATCATCATAAACAGGGAGTGGCCCCCCTGATTTTCCAGATGATTGATATGTATCATGCCCATAATGAATTCGCAGAGATTTCCCTGTTAAGCAAGGGGAAATATCTAATTATCTAGATCTTAGTTTGTGCCCAATTCGCAACAGATTCCTTGCAGTTATACCTCCCTCTTGTAGTTACATCTCTTGCGAATTGGAGGGAGCTCCCCAATTCGCAACAGATTGCCAATTCGCAGAGATATTCCAGCACAGAACGCTCTGTGGGATTTGACCTTTTAATGCTCAGCCCAATCCCTCCAATTCCCACGAAGATCTACCGTTCGGCCTACATACATGGACTCTAAATACTATAACCTATGGGACTCCTATACATGCTCAGACAAAGTGTAAACCTAGCCTCTAAATCCTACTAGCTAGAGGTTGTGTTTTGCTACTTAGGCTACACCACTAAGCCCACCACAACAACACAGACTGTAATCATAATGCTTAGCTAGGCATTACATATTTTAGGTATATATCGACTTAACAAAAGAATAGAGTCAACTGCTTTGGCATATGTTGGGGTCAATTTATAATAATTTCTGATTAACTTAGTACCAGCATATCGTCTTAGATGACAATTGAAAAGCGTCACTTTCCAAAAGGCCAAATCCCACAGGGCGATCTATGCTGGAAACTCTCTGCGAATTGGGTATCTGTAGCGAATTGGGGACCTCCCTTCAATTCGCAACAGATGTAACCACAACAGGGAGGTATAACTGCAAGGAATCTGTTGCGAATTGGGCACAAAATAAGATCTAAATAATTAGATATTTTTCCTTGCTTAACTGGGAAATCTCTGCGAATTCATTATGCACATAGTACATATCAATCAGGGGGAAGGTCAGGGGGGGGGGGGCACTCCCTATTTCTGATAATACACAGACAGCATTTCACAACCATTTTCATGAACAGTATATATATAATTTGCCTACTACTAGACTTACATGATGTATTATTTCAGATAATAAATTAATGGGTATCCGTTCTATAGTAAATCAACTGTAAGTACAATTCTGATGAAGTAACTCCCCCCAAATACAACACTTAATCTGCACATGTAGAGTCAATACAGTCCAATATGCAGAGGTGCAGTGCCATATAGTATGCACCAGTGGGATTTGAAACTTGCAATAGGATGTAACAACCCTTGCGATTTGGAGTATAAGCAAGGGTCATAGAACGCAATAAGCACAGAATGCAGAGGTTCTTGAGGCATAAATCGGCCTGTGGGATTCGACCTAAAGAGTAAATCAGATGGCCGGTTCCACACATTGGATTTGAAAGCCCGCCAAAAAACAGGGTAACGATATTGTACACATGTACATGTACATAAATATGGCGCACACACATTATATAATATCTTTATGGTCTGTATAAGGCCAAAACCCACAGGGTGTTCTATGCTGGAATATCTCTGCGAATTGGGAACCTGTTGTGAATTGGGGACCTCCCTCCAATTCGCAACAGATGTAACTATAAGAGAAGGGTATAACCTCAACGAATCTGCTGCGAATTGGGCACAAACTAAGATATAGATAATTAGATATTTTTCCTTGCTTAGTAGGAAAATCTCTGCGAATTCACTGTTCAGACCATGTATATCAAACATCTGGAAAATAAGGGGGGGGGGGGTACTCCTGATTTCTGATAACATATTGGCAGTACTTTTCAACCATTTCCCTTGAATGATATATATGATCTGCCTACCACTAGTTCTACATGATGTAATATTTCAAATTATATATCAATGGATGTCCCCTCAATAGTAAATCAACTGTAAGCACAATTATCATGAAGTAACTCCCCCCAAATCCAACATTTAATCCTTACACATAGAATCAATGCAGCCCAATATGCAGAGGTTCACTGCCATATATATGCAACAGTGGGATTTGGAACTTGCAATAGTATGTAAGAACCCTTGCGATTTGAAGTTTAAGCAAGGCTCCTAGAATGCAATAGGCATAGAATGCAGAGGGTTACGAGCCATAGATCGCCCTGTGGGATTCGACCTTGACCATTTTTACTTTCAAATGCAGACTTTACTCTCGTGCTTAAACAACACCGCCACTTCTAAAGGCAAACACCCACAAGGCGATCTAGGGCTTGAGAACCTCTGCATTCTAGGCCTGTTGCGTTCTAGGAGTCTTGCTTATACTCCAAATCGCAAGGGTATTTGCATCCTATTAAAAGTCTCAAATCCCACTGCTGCATTATATACATGGCACCAAACCTCTGCATATTGGACTGGATTGACTCTATTTGTGAGGAATACATATTGCATTTGGGGGGAGTTACTTCATAATAATTGTGGTCACAGTTGATTTACTATAGAAGGGAGGTCTATTAAGGTATTACTTTAAATAATACATCCTGTAGGACTAGCAGTAGGCAGATTGCTATATCATTCGTGGAAAAAAGTTGGAAAATGTTGTTTGTGTATCATCAGAAATCGGGAGTGGCCCCCCATACTTCCCAGGTGATTGATATTTATAGTGCGTATAATGAATTCGCAGAGATTTCCCTGTTAAGCAAGGAAAAATATCTAATCATTTAGATATTAGTCTTTGCCCAATTCGCAACAGGTCCCTTGCAGTTATAGCTCCCTGTTGTAGTTACATCTGTTGCGAATTGGGGGTATGTCCCCAATTCGCAACAGATTCTCAATTCGCAGAGAATTTTCAGTCTAAAACGCCCTGTGGGATTTGGCCTACACCAGCTTTTGATATAGTATTACACCCAGTAACTGTTTTTCAAGACCATCCGCAAGATCCTACATACGATACTTCATATGCGAACAGCTTCCTACAGGTGACCCGGACGGATGCTTTTCAGATTATTAACATTAGTAATTCAGGACTGACCTAACAGCCACCTATAGATCTTCCCACCATATATGGGACTGAAAACTTAAAGTTTCCCCTGTATGTTTTGAAGAGTCATTGATAATTTCGCAACCCCTGAACATACAATAGTGATCCAAATATCAGGTTAAAGCCAAAATAAAAGGCTAAATAATTGTGACATTGTCACTCCCATATTTTGCAAATGATGTGACCGGTTGCCATGGAAACCATGACTATCTTTTAATGAAATCTGGGATTTTCCGCTACCTGTCACCACTCTGACAGCCATTCCAGAAAAACTATTCAAAGTGTGGACATGGGAAGTCCCCAGAATGGGTAAAACTAGATTCCGCTTCTTTTGAACCTATTTCGATAACTCTAGCACCTTCACTTTGGAAAATATGAGCCTCTAAAGAGATTCTCAGAATGAGGCAAACAGGCTTTATGCCTGCCATTGGACAGAATATGCTAGAATCTCCTGAACCGTTATGCTCTGAGACTCGAAGGTCAATGCAAATCCAAGCTAGTAGTTAGAGCCACAATCCTAAAGGGTGGGGGGGGGGGACTGTGTAGCATGCTAGGGGGATAATATTGGCAGCCAAAATAAAGTTTTTGTCATCCCGCTGTGTTCTACTATAGGGAATCTCACCATTATGTCTACCAAACAGGCTTTCAAGAGTAAACTAAGTGGTGCTTTCTTACAAAAACTGTTAAAAGATAGGTAACAAATTGTTACATTCTGCCTCATAACTCAAGCAATATTAATCCATTTTCTCAACTTAAAACAGTTTTGGAAAGCCATGACAGTCTGCTTGCCAAAGAATTAAAATTGCAAACTCTGTGTTTGATATTAATGGTCTTGATATTCTGTCTCGGACACATATGATGCCTCAGAAAGTTGAAAATTCGACAGCATATAGGCCCGTGTACACTGTAAAAACAGTGTTTAGATGATAAATGCACATGTTTAGCGGCTAAACACTTTTCTAAACACTATCTTGTCCCACATTTTGAGACACCGTTTTCCATCTAAACATGTTTCATTTCTAAACATGTTTAGATAGAACGTGTTAAGTGTGCAAAGGGTTTAGATCTAGTAGGTGTTTACAATTATAGAGTTTAGACCAAGGACGGGTTTAGATATATAATGTGTAGATCAATAGAGTGTTTACATTTGTAGTGTTTAGAATTATTAGGCATTTAGATAAATAGCATTTAGATATAGTAGGTGTTTAGTTACGTGGTGTTAAGGTAAGTTGATCGTAATGTGCATATTAGGATATATCATCAGTCCAATCTACCATCTTATATTCAGATAGATATTGTTTTATAACACTTTTGTAGAGTGTCATCACATATATTACATAGCATCCATACTAAGTAACTGGAAAATGTGTACAACAGAATGGTGGAGAGAATATTGCTATATATTTTCTTATATCCCACAGAACAGGTGTCCCTAGTGATTATAGCTTTTCTGCACATAGTCTAAACCCCAAATCATAAAATGACTATCACGGTAATAATAGTCATATGTTCCCATATTTAAATCACTCAAATGATGTGATTCTTTGTTTGCTTTTGTATGTTTATTCAAGGATCAACTTATAAATGGGTGGGGCTAGTCCATCCAATGACTTAACTGCCACCTGGTGGGATAAAATTGTGTTTAATATCTAAACACTTAAACATGTTTAGGTGTTTAGATGTTTAAACAAATGTGTTTAAGTCTAACCTGATAAAGTATTGCGCATGCTTTCAATGTATTTGTTAAGTGTTTAAACAACTATATGACAATCATGACAAACAGACACATGAGCAGCCACATTTTCTTGTAGGCAGGGGATTACACTCCATTACTTATCACTTTTCTGGTTACAATTCTGCTTGTAATTGGAGTACTTATATCATTTCTGCAGATTTTCTAAACCATAGAGAGATACATGTACTTTGGAAAAGGCAAACTTATGTTTGGATCATAAGTATCAGAATTAAATTTTCATTGCAATAGGTTATAAAAAACTGCTAAGCTAATTAGAATAATGATGGCAATATTATTGCTATACTAGAGAAAAAGTGTTTCATGCACGATTTGGTATCTAAACATCTCATTGTTCAAATGCTGAACAGGTGGTAGATGTATGTTTAAAGCCTAAACACAAAGAAGACATATGTTTAAATAGTAAACACCCATCTGCATATGTGTTTACTTTCTAAATGTTTAAACACATGCATGTCTTCAGTGTTTAGGCATTCAGAAATGAAGTGTTTAAAAAACAAAATGTCTGTTTAGATTTCTTCAGTGCGTACAGATTAAACATGTTTAGGTTTTTTGGTGTTTAAAGTTAAACACAGTTTTTACAGTGTAGGTCAAAGTAACCCCTATTTTAGACTGTTTCACTCACTCACTTAGTTGTAAACATCAGAAATTGTCCTCATTTTCCATTGATTATACTAAAAAATGCTGTGCAGGGCTTCTACTGTATGATCAAAAATGAAATGACTGGCAAAACACATCGAAACTCATAATTTCCTTTCCTGAATACACCTCAATTGTTGGGTCCCATATATGGTGGGAACATCTATAGTAACGGCATTACAGAGGCTGCTATTGATCCGCCTGGTATTGACCCCCACCTATACTGACTTCAGGGCATGCTGAGTCCAGCGGCGGACACCGGACTTGGGAGGGAGTAAGGGAATGAAGGTCCAGTAAAACTACCTGTATGAAAAAGGGGGCATGGCAGCGACATATGGTGCATCGTATCAATCATTACATCTACAATGTTATGCTGTAGTGTCCATCTGGGTAACTATGATTATGAGTAGTACAACAACAAGGGATTATTTACTGGCTCACATCGACAACAACAAAATATTAACAGCCCCCCCCCCTCCGTGCCACAACACCTACAGGCCAACACCCACAGGGCGATCTATGCTGCAGTATAAGGCTGTGTCTCACGACCTTGAGCCAATGTTTTTGTCTCTGACCGGGTGCGGTCTCTGACCAGGTGCCGCTTCTGACCAGGTGCGGTCTCTGACCAGGTGCGGTCTCTGACCTGGTGTCAGAAAAACGTGTTTTTTTATGTTAACCTATACTCATATATATAAGGATATGTAAAAAGGTTATGGCAGCTGTTAAGATATTATTATTAGCCTCCTGCTGTTGGTAGAACTAAACTCCCAAAGTGACAAAGTGACATACGGTCAGAGACAGCACCCGGTCAGAGACGGCACCTGGTCAGAGACGGCACCCGGTCAGAGACAAAAACATTGGCTCAAGGAGACAGCCTTAAACAAGGCTTCCAGATCGCAATAGGCATAGAACGCAGAGGGATCTGGGCCAGAGAACGTCCCGTGGGTGCCCGCCTTATGAGGGATTGTCCATATGTACATTTTATACAGAAAGATGGACAAACGTGTAAGTCTTCCATCCATTTCATCAGCCCTATACTGGAGGTATGGATGGATGGGGGTCCCATGTCACTATCTTCTTATTTCTACACAGAGGCAAATATCAGAGTCACCCAATGTCGCCAATACTACTGCAGGCTGATAGAGACTCTCCCAAGAGTCCAGCATTGCCAGTCTATGGCATGAGGATCCAGCATGGCCAGACTTTCAAGCAAGTTTGCCAAGGTCCAGCCTGTTATTGAATGTCCAGCCTAGCCTGACCCTCACTAGAATGGCCCTTGACCCATCTATTATAGTCCAGCAGTGCCTGACCCTTGTCTGAGAGTAGTATTGGCGACATTGGGTGACTCTGATATTTGCCTCTGTGTACCTGTTGCATGACACTAAGCCCCCACAATGCTAATATCGCCCTGTCGAACCTACAACTGCAGAAACAGGGTCTAGTCCTGGAGCTCAATACACAGACTGTATTCACTCCTTTCAATCTAGCAAAAGGGATTTTCTCTACCCATTACTGTCCGAAAGATGTTAGTTAAATTCTGGCTGGGGGCATTTCCTCCCTTAACGTTTGCCGGTATACAACTATATTGTAAAACTACTGACGCTTCTACTGCTCAGCACATAACTTCCAACAGTGTATGGATGAGGCAATGACATACAACTCCCATTATGAGGCCTGTTGAGGGCCAATTTCCAAAAGACAATCTCACTCAAAGTGTGCCATTAATTCCCAAATCAGCTGCATTTTGCACACTTAACATGGTATATTGGCTGATGCTCTATACCTATTGTGGGTTATGTCGTGTATAATGGAAAGGACACACATATAGTTCCGATTTAATATATCTACACAAATGTGCAGGTCCTGCCTTTTCGGAAATAAAGAGCAACCATGCCAACAGATTGTGGGCTCTGGGCATCGTAGAGATAAAGGCCTGGGATAAAGGCCAATCTAATCCAATATATAATACATGCCAAAAGACTTAAAGATACATGTGGTCATCACTCTGTTGTTGTTGTTTTCTGAAGAAAAAACTATCTTGAGAGTTGTGTTTAACAAGGTAGTGATAAACTCGTACAAACAGATAAACACACATTACTACGCATGTCCTAACCCACCACTGTAATATCCAACCCGTCCCCCAGTAATTACAGATAATAAGTCCGTGAGGGAAGTTGGACACGGTTAGTTTAACACGTTAACATAGCGTGTAATGAGTGCTGGTTGACCTGGTAACGTGTTATGGTGCCATCTCTACATCACCACCTAGATACATGTGATGTTACATGTCATGGGTTTAGCATAAAAGGCACATGGTGTACTGGTATAGCATAGAGCGATATTTGTAAACTATATACAATGTCATGATGTTTAACTATGACAGTGCACAACATGTCTAAGGACAAAAGTCCATAATCATAACACTGCGGTGGAAGACTGGGATAGCACAGGGATCTTATCATATAATCATACGTTCTTTAAAATATTTTCAATTCGACAACAATAGCTAGGATTAGCTTATGAATAACAGGATAATTACACTTATGAGGTAATAACGATCTGATCGTCGAATGTAATCTTCTAACCAATCCGTTTTGGGTACACCCTCAGAAAAGTGAGCGTCACTGTCGCCAAAAGCATCCTCACCTTTCAGCAACAATGACACTCACTTTTCTGAGGGTGTATGTATAGGTCCCTACACATAATGCGCTCTCCATATATATCCGAAAAAAAGAGATGGTCAAAATAATGTCATTTACATCCGTTTTCCCCAATAACATATCCTACTTCTACACGTTAAAACGGCCGGTGTAGGGATAATGATTCCCGACCTAATCACTCATGTCAGGAAGAGGACCCCCCCCCCCCCCCAACACAGTATTGAAACATCACCAGGCTAGCACAGCTTATAGTATTATGGTGCGACACACCCAGGAACACAATTTAAAGAAAGACAAAGAAAGACAAAAACTATACAAAAGGAGGCTATTTTATAAACTTATGCAAAATGGTCATCGCCCTTGAGTAGGGCAGGAATGCTGGGGATTTCACAGAAAGTGTGCTCATATTAAGTATACCCTGATTGTTGCAGCTTCAGGTTAACATCACCGGGGCTGACACCCCTCCGTAATGATATAATAAAGTTCTCCTTTCAAGCGTTAAGGGAACGTTCACAAATCATGTCACCGAATTTGGCACACTCTAAGCATGTAAAGATTCGTGACAAATTCCAAAGACACCCCACCCCCTATAGTCGTTAACGTTATTTGTAATACGCTTCTATCCTGTTGGTGAGAACCATAATCGCTACAATGTACTAGTATACTCAATTGTTTCCAATTGTTTCAGCGTTAGTGTAAAGTGGATCCAATTTCCAAGTCTAATACACGTGAAATTATAGTAGGTCTAAGAACCACAGTATCGCAGATTATATCAAAGTTTAAGCCATTTTGTCATTGTTATGCATTTTTATTAAAGTAAATGTTAACAATGATTGGATGCTTACCTCACTTTAGTGCTATCATTTGAGATTCACAATAAATCTAGTCTTACATGTCTACATCATGTAAGGGGGTGCTCATTTGTTGACAACACGGGGTGGGGTTGGATTTATTCATATATAATTATGTATAATTATATATTTTCTTTTTGGGGAGAGGTAATAACAAATGTGGGCCTTTTTTTTTTTTGGGGGGGGGGGGGGATTCGACTCCTTGACCAAGGGGGAGGGTAAAAAAGGTCAATCCCTTGCTTTTTTTGCTTTTTTTGGGGGGGGGAGGGGGGGAGTCAACTGATTTCAGCAACATATTACACACGTGTTACTATGCTTCAAAGGGCGCGAGGGCTGCGATTTTAGACCCGCTGAGCCAAATTTCACCACCACCACCCTTTTGTTTAAAGAAAAAGCATTCCCTAAATAGCCTGTCTGCGATATGTAGGTTGTATCACCATTACTGACGTTATGTGACAGAACTAAGTGCTAAGCTGAGAGACTGATACAACATTCAGAGGAAAATTGCTAGTTACCATGCCCATCTTCGTGAACATTTGTCCAAATTATAAAAGTAGTGAAGTGAAACGTTACTATCGCATACATGCATCCTGACATCTAAAACACTGCTATTCTAAACACGGCACTCTATAGCATATAGTAGGGATGGTTTATCCCAGATTACCCACTACAATCAGGGTTTCTGAATTTCAAGTTACCCGGAGGAAATCGTCTCTTGTGCCTTTTTATGTTAACGATAATTGCAGTAAATTATTGTTTGAGATGTGCTACAGCTAATAATAATACATGTATATTTTAACAAGTACACTTTGCAACCACATTGAACACCACTGACCATTATGTAGAGGGCACGGAGAACAGAAAGGGATCTTTTATATCCCATATAAACGTACAATGCATGTACATGACTACCACATGCAGCTATCAGTGACTGGAATAGTGATACACTCTGCCCATAATTATAGTCTTATTATAATCCACATGGTGCAGAGTACCAAAATGCCATGTGCTGTGATCGTTTATAGCTTTGTGGGAGCGCCGTGCATCTCTCAAACCCTAGAGATACTGATATACAAACATTATACATGATACTTGCACCCCAATACCTGCGGCCTGTGTGCAAGGACTCACATTGAAACCATCTCGTAGATGGAGCAGAAAAACTCGCCGCCCTCACCAGCTCACACAGAACTCCGGACATAAATGCATCCCCCCTTGTAAAAATAAGACGGAGCGGAAGAAGTAATTGGGATACGCACTAAATAGGGGTAATGGCTTATTGACCTTTGACGCTCGGCCGTAACTGGGGTACATGGTGAGGGGCACACGTTGTAATGTCGTCGACATGGGGGAGAGCTACCGATGCATAGATACACGCACATCCCGAACCCTTTGATCTAACCAATGACATGTACATGTCACTGATCTAAGTTTACGTCCGCTGTCATCGAACATGCATCTTTTCAGTGGTTTGTACCAGGAGGACATGGCTGCCATGGTTGGGTCAGTGACCTGACTGTAGGACAGCACTTAGTGAGGGTTGGGCTGGGTCGGGGAGCTCTCTATGTGCCCCAACATGTGATGATATAGGTAGGGTAAGACGCGTGCGTGTCCACCAGGTTAATAACTGGATGGGTACACGCATTCTGCTCCCTCTCCCCAGTGGGCACAGAACATTGAATCAACATGGATAAACAGTTGTCAATGTTGAATCAATGTTGATTCAACATTGATTCAACATTGACCTGAATTTTGTGCCCACTGGGTCTTGGTGCGGGTAGGGAATGGTTTATTTTACCACGCGCGGGGGGGGGGGGTTAATACTTCTCAAACACAGGTGGGTGGAGTAGGGAGTAGCCCTACATGACGTAACACGGGTTACGTGTGACAGGATGGGCAGCGGTAATTTTTTAGCAACAGGGGGTCGGGGTTCAGTGGATTTTTGCGCGAGTGAGACGAAATTGCGAGTTGGAATTGAGCATGGCCGACACCTTTGATCCAAAGTAACTCGCAGGTTTAACCATTAAAAAGGGATCCACATTTTTTACCCCTCAAGGTGTCCAAATTGTATCCCCCCCACCCCAAGTCCACCAAATCCCCCTCAGCGCCTATAATTAAAGAACATGTAAACCGAGAAAGGTCTTTGGATGGAGGGGTTGGAATGCAGGAATGCATTGGTAGGAGTGCATGATGTATGATAAGGCGGGTGTGTGCGTTAATAATTTGCGGGGTTATGGGGTGTGGATGTTTCTACACGGTGTAAGGTTATTAGTCAGGTGGGTGACCTGCTTACCTAGATCATGTAGCCCTCCAACAGAGGTGAGAAGATGGGACAACATAAGCAGACGACATTTATGGTTTATACAAAATAGGGCATACCGAGTGCACAAGTACTCCGCATTCTAACATGCACACATATTTATAAACGTTACGGAATAAAAGTAAGCGCCTGAAGGGATTGCCCTGTCATCTTTTGGACAACATCAATCATCGTAAATCAGGGAATGACTGGGGTGTTTGGATGCAAAGTGAAGGAATGTATATCCATGTACACATATATAAGCATTCTGTATACTGTATAAGGGTCGTCGTGGTTGTGTCTATGGTTGTGATGGTCATGGGAAAGATTGTTCTCCCCCAATTTCCCCACAATTTCCCTTGTGCCCGATTGCTGCACTTGTATATTTCAATTCAACTTTTGATAGTAAGGTGTTACTAATCTTATTGGTAAGCCAATGTAAAGCCCGAACAGACTAGCCAACATAACGGATTATATACCAGTGTAATAAATATCTCCCAAGGCAATAACATATGAATCTTGCCCATGAGCCTCCGAGGATATTTATTGCAGACTCTCTCTATATCCTAATAATAGGTAACCATGATTCACATGCACCTGCTCTTTACCTCAACTCCTTCCTATTTCAGCTCACTTTTTAGCATTAAGGTAGGGCTCCCCTTGTGACAGCACCCCACCTGTGGGTCTCCATGCCAACCCCTGGTGTGTGTACCTGATCAGCCTAAGCACACAACCCGTGTTTGCCAGGTGAGGCAATGTCTGATAGAACAGCCTCATGTGGACAGAGCTATGCAAATCTGGCTGTGCCACTTTTATGTGACCCCCCCCCCCCCTCCCCATTATCAGCCTCACCATTCCCATGCAGATTATGAAGGATCCCTATGCAGAACTGGGAGGGGTCCTACACGAGTGTAGATATCCACCGAGTGAGGCAAGTTGGGTCCTCCTGCAGATGATGGACATGAATGCGTCTGCGGGGTGTGTGGGATCCGTGGGGTCTGGAGTCTGTGGGATCTATGGGGTCTGTGGGGTTCGTGGCCTGGTAGTCAAGTATTCACCTGGCGTCCAGTGTAACGCTAAAACGTTAATAACCTTCTGCTAGTCAGTCTAGCACTAGGCAATAAGGACACTACATAATCAACTGTGCCGAGTGTCACTGGATAACATACATGAAAATCTGCACTATTAAACGTTTGGGTGTGAGAGCTAATATCTTACTTATACATGTAGTGTTAAAGTATACGTGTGTATACACATGTACAAGATAACATATTCATGCATGACGGCATATCTTGGGCTATCCCCAAAAGTGAACCATGTATGTTGGGCTATCACACGTGTGATATAATAAGCGCGCATGACCGTATATTCTAGGATTAAAAGTGACGATGCCGCCCAGATGCTTCAATATGCAGCCCATCAGTTATTTGCCAGGGGCGACGTCCGTAGATGATACAACACGCTGAGCTAATCCATGATATGCACATTTAGCTATAACTATACATGATAATGTGGTATTCATACGCAGCAAAGGTAATGTCATCTATTGGGATAAGTGACAAAGTATAGAATCAGCAAGAACTAGAAAATGGATGTGATCTATTTAACAAATAGTATCACCAGTTTATATGATATACCATATTGGCTTCAAGTGCATTCACGGTTCTATATCATTACTATTATGAGTTGCTCACTTTCAAAATGATTCATCAATTTATAATATGACTTAGGCGAGTAAAAGAGAAAATATAACAATACCACAGTCTGGATATGTGTACAATCAACCCATTCGACACACAAGGAGCTCTCACTGAGACAATGTAAAGCGTATGTTGATGAATTAGGGTTATTTAAGGTACACCGTGTCAGGACACCAAGGGTGAGAGCTCACACAGCTTATTGACTGTCCTATTCACACAGGAGTCACCTTTAGTGGTCAGTGTCGATTGGCTCCACCAAAGTTAGACACATTCACTGTGTGCACTCACCTTCCTTAGGTTAAGGTTAAGGGTTATTGTCCCATGTAGGTGGGTATACATACAATTATGGATGTCATTTAAAAAAGATCTAGCAAAACTTTGAGGACTGTTCATTATCTAACAATTGGGGGAGGATGGGGGGGGGGGTCGAAATTTGAATAAGATCAGAATGTGACCTGCTATTTTAAATTTTGCTGACAGTCTGAAAAACAGATTATTACACAATCGAGGTTTACCACAAAGCCGTTACCTTATAATCTCTCTCACTGCAGTTGCCACCCTAAGGTTAATACTTGTTTGGATTATGTCACCAGGCCGGCACATACCTGTCCACACTTGAACACGGCAATGGTCACTCGTGTGGCCACACCTGCCCAACGCCGGAAACAAGGGTCAATAACTGGGTTCACACTCAAAGCCAGAATGGGTCTGACTAAAGGATGATTCTCTGAGCAATGTCATTTTTCTCTTCATTTATATATATATATATATATATATATATATATATATATATATATATATATATATATATATATATATATATATATATATATATATACATATATATATATATATATATATATGTATATATATATATATATATATATATCTTATAGGAGAAAATAAAGCAATGATCTTTAGGTACGTATAGAACACTTGTCGAAAACCATAATTGATAAGTGTGACTATAATGTTAATCATGTGTGATCAAACCAGGAGGACTGGACTATGACTGTACAAAGTAAAGCTTTGGAAATGAAATATAATCCATGGCACTTTGGAAATGAAATAATAAACATAAACGTTTATGTAACAGTTTCTTCTTTCACATAAAAAACAAAGAAAGAAAGTAATCCACCCTCGGCTCTGTATTGGCGAGAGCCAGAAACCCGCAGCCAAACCCAAGTGGTTGAGAAAGGAAAGGAGGAGGAGGGGAGATGTGTTAAACACCTGCCAAAGTCTCTCAACCATGACCAACAAGTCAAAATGTAAACACACCTGAGGACCTGGGGGAAAGGGAGGGGTGGGTACCAAGAAGAGTACCACAGGGTGTAAATTAGTAAAGAGATGGGTGAACGTATGGGGAAGTTGGACATTGATGCTGTGTACCTGCACATACCGTTATATAGCCTACGTGTAAGCAATAGGATGAGCAGGGGTGTGGTATGTCATCTAGATATTAATAACGGGTTGAGAGGACAGTGATAAGCGTATATGAGCGTATACGGGTATATTCATTACGTACTAAATGTAATAATATGAAGTTAGAATCAGGGAGGATTAATTGATATATGGCATGATTGATTGTGCAAGAACTGATGTCTTACTTGCTGGCCCCTCTGCTAGTATTATGATAGGGTAGGCTACAGAATGGAAGTTTTGAGTGTTGGAGAATGGAACTAAATCTTGGGATCGGGAGTTGAATGGAACTCTGTAAATTGAAGACAGAAAAAGACAAAACTACACTGGAGAGCCACCCACGTCCAAGGATGATACATCTACATATAAATAAATAGCATTGAATGACAACAATAACAACAACAACAACAGCAACAACAAAACGCTACGTACGCAAATCTGTCCGACACGTTTCAGAATGGAGGACATCTCTGCTGCCTCTGCTGTCACCTCCTCAAACTCCACATCGGGCCAAATAAGTCCCCTTAATCACAAATCGTAATCCAAAACGTGGCCACCAAACTTCATAAGGGTTCCTCAAAGCGTGCCCAGTGCAGGGGAGTGCACGTGTGGTAGGGGCATGGCTGTTGTTATGAGTGTGTGTGTGGTTTGGTCGGCAAGGAGTTCTAAAGTCGTCTGCTCCAGAACAGACGCTGAGCGGCAGTCACTCACGCGGCGCGGGAGTTGTGGCGAGTTGGGGGGGGGGGGTATACTATAGTGTGTTACTGTATAGCTGGCTTAAAGCTGACCTACTGTATATTAGAGACCCCCGGTCAGTGTTGCAGCTAGTGACTGTGTGATATCATTACGATAACGCCAATGATATCATATAACCGTATTACTTGTACAGGTCGCAAATTGGATATCTCGCGACATTAAAGGATCTCTAATATTTAGTGGAGCTAAGTCAGTGTCTGGGCGGTAGAATCAGATATAATACCACCCGTAACAGACAAGGTTTATACTCCTGTTTCACAGTTCTATTAAATCACCACCATTATCGTCATTGTACCACATTATCACTGACAAAACCTGAGCCTATAGGACGAAGTATTAAAAGATAATCAACCAACAACATACACGTAGTCGCCAGCCTGGCACTACTCCATACGTTGGCAATGGCTTTAAAGATGTCTAAATATCAACACTTTATCTCAAGTGTTTATCAGAATTCCATCAGCATGCATATCTGTGTTACCCTTAAAGCTATTAAACATCCATCCAGCTCCGGGGACCCATTTTACTACCCACTACTAAATAATTAACATGGCAGGTAAGGGCAGCCAATGGCTGTGGTACAGCCTATAGGTGCGGCCTCTCCGGGCGGACCCCCAGTCCTCCAGCAGGTACCGCCCGCGGCAGCCTTCAGCCACGTGTAGAGCCTCAGGTCCCGTAAGGGTCCCGCTTGGAGAGCTAACCCAACCAACAAGTCGATCACATGACCACCAACGTACAAACAGGTCGAACCACTCTCCAAGCTGAACTTCCATAACACTGGGACTTAATCTACGGTCTGTGTGTAGCCATCTGGCGAGTCCGGACGCTGTTTCTCCACAAATTTGCGGACCTCTGCCAATTCGCAGATGTCCGCAATACACATTCAACCCTGACAATCCCCCAATAAAACAAATTCTCACAGAGAACTGGGACCAAATGAAAAAGACCAAGAGCACACGAGAGTTCTGCGAGCACAAAATAGTCTTCAGCAACAGGCGCAACAAGAGCCTGAGTGATGAACTTGTCAGAGCATCCACCAGCCAAAAGACCCCCATTACCAAGGTCCCTCACATTAGAAAGTACCCGTGTAACACTCCTCTGAACTGTAGATACTGCCCAAAAATCAATAAAAGCGGCTTTATCCAATCGACTACTACCGGCAGAAAGTTCAGGACTTTGACCTCTGTCAACTGTCAAAGTGCCAACATCATTTATGCCATCACCTGCACTTCATGTGGCATACAGTATGTTGGACAGACCCTGGAACGCCTAATGGACAGATTCCAGGGACACAGTGGGGACATAGACAACAACCGAGACAAACGGGTTGGTAGATATTTCAACCAATGTCCCCCTCCTCCACAACCTCCAGCAAGGTGGAAAGGCTTTGAAATCACGGTGCTAAGCTTCATAAAGAGCCCCCCTAGAACCCCAGCAGGTATCCCGGAATTAAATGTGGAGGAAAGACGGTGGATGCACAGACTGTGTAGCATCATAAATCTACTAGACTAATCTAGATCTAGGCCCAAGACCCTCAGTTATCCGTCACCCCAGCAGTACACATTCAATAAATTTCTGGAGAAAACAAAAATGATGAATAAAATCGTTTTTTGGTGCTTATACATACAGATACGGACCTCCGTATGTACATATATTTGCGGTGCTCCACAAATTTATGGAATGTGTATTTTGTAAATTCGCGGATGTCCGCAAATTTGTGGAGAACCAGTACCCTGGTACAGAGACTGGGGCAGAGACAAGGAGAGAGAGCCCGGGGGGAGACTTGGTATATTTCACCATGGGTCAATTTTCACCAAAACCCCCCTCACCAAGGGTCAATTTCCACCAAAATCACCCTCACCAAGGGTTACTTTTCGGAGATTTCAGCAAAACCCCCCTGAAAAGTGTCACATTTTGGAGTTTTTGCCAAAATTCTTTGCAACAAGGGTCACTTTTGACCAAACGTTCTCTCAACGAGACGTCAAAAATCCCCCCTCAGCAAGAGTCACTTTTGAGCAAAATCCCCCTCACCAAGGGTAAGGGTTGTCAAAGGAAAGTGAAACAAAAACCGCCTTATTTAGCTTTATTAAACCACACTCTCAATAAGCAGAGCGGGTTCCGGTAACAAAGATGGTCTGAAAAGGTAGACCCGCAGGTCTTGAAACAAACGGCTTCCCCTCCTACCTACTGGCCCTTTAGATTCCATCTGACATGTGCAGGTAGGTCTACAAAGGGCTGGAGAAAGACATGGGGATGGGAGAAATGCAGAACATCAATATTCATGAACACACGAAAATTAGAACACCAAACACATAAGCCTGCACACCGCCATACCAACAAAGTGCACCCAAACAGTCATTGCTACCTGTGCAGAGACAGACTGTAGGCACCCAGGTATGGATTGGTGTTAAGTGTGCAGAGACCAAACCTGTGCTGGGAGAGTTCCAAGTGTTACGTGTGTGTGTGTACACATAGTGGGAGGCTTAAATGAAGGCGGCGTCCCAGTTGCCATGGAGAGAATTGAACAGATTTCTACAGTGCTCAGGGTTTGTGGGTCTAGGGTCTAGGTAGAGTCTCATCCACACTCTACAGCACTGGCTATAGTACCGTCTAGCTTAATTCTAACGGTGTCTACCAAGCGGATGGACATTGGATTTGACCCGCTCATTCAATAATTATAACTAATAATTGGGGTAAATGTAATTATGGATGGACTCTACTGAGGGAAGAACTAAATTGTGTTTTTGGATTCAGGCGATATATAGGAGTTTTAGGACTGTTTTCTTACATTCCATTGCTTGCGCTGTTCCCACATTTGAGATGGTTCATTTCTACATTCACTCCCTTCCTTGGAATATCACTCATATGTGTTTTATTTAGCTCTACATTAGTTTTCTAAACAGAACAACAAGATGCTCTATAAAACCTATTCAATTCCTAGCTCTCCGTGTACTTGTAGGTCTGTGGCTCCCTATACCTCAGGTTGCCGTATACTCAGTGTCAGTATAGGTCCTAATGAGTGAGTCAATCAATGACCCTGCCCTACATAACCACAAGAGGTATAGACGCTGAAATGGGATTGTTAATCTCTATTAGACGGCCAGAAATATGTTCCCCTACAGCTCCCTCCAATCTACCAGCCTGTTGTTAAATAATGACCACTCCCTATTAGCGTTTTCAAATACTTCCAGAGAAATGACCTGCTAGTGCTACAGATTTACGCATGGGACACTCTACATGTGGGTCCAGATGGGTCAAAAGCGACCTGGCGACATGGGCTGTTTGGGAGGCGACTTCCGACCTATCAATAAATAATTTAAGCGACCTGGCGACTTTTGGATATACTTTACCATAGATTAAAGGGTCCAAAAAAGCGACTTTTCGACCTGAACCCCTTAATTTCGGCGACTTTCCGGCCTCAGGGGGGGGGGACCCCTCTTCACCCCTCTACACCCCTCTACACGACTCATGAAGCCACCTGTGGAATGATGTTGCTCAGTTTGGTTAGGCTCCATTATGCCATCTGGTGTCGAAAAACTGAAGCATAAAGTGTGCAATGTCCTCCAATTCAAGCAAATGCTAATAGCATACAGACCGCTAGCAACCAGAACAACATAAACACATCACATAGCCTACATGTGTTACAAATAAGCCAAAAGTGTAGCACAACTAACCATCAAATTCGTAACTACTGCTATATATGTATAGCTATCCAACATATTAGCATTTTAACTAGTTTAAAAGACAATTTGAAGATATCGGTATTACGGAATATTATGAATATATTCACATTCATAATTTGTGTGGTTGTATTGAAAATATTTTAACGTGGAACAGTGATGAAATAAAGTGAGATGAGGTAATTGTTGTTCATAATAGTTATGAATGTGATAACATTATCTAAATCAATTTAATCAAGCAAGTGGATACATTTATTAAATTGATGTGTTAATATATTTCTGACAATGGCTTTCTTTTTTATTACGTTATGAAAGTGCCTAAAATGCAGTGAACATGATGAATCTTCCCCAATACAAACCTGGTCTAGTTGAATGATGTATTGACATAGGGCCTAGTTGGAAGTCAATTAGGCTTTATATCAGGGAGCCTGATAACAGAAGTCTAATAATAAGTGGCTTTGGCACCAGAGAAGAATCATCATATCAGACGAGTCCGTGGGTTATGAAATAATTGAGTTAATGCAGGTAAACTTGAACCATTACAATGGTACCTGATGTGGCACTCGAACCCACGCGTCCATCTTCCAAGCCCCAACATTGTGCACATCTTACCAATTGGACCCCGGAATTGAGCTCGTCTCTATTGGTTGGTAATAAATGATTTACATCCATGAGAGCTATATAAGGGCACCGCATACTCCACCAGGGGGGGGGTCGTTTGTTAGTCTCTAGCAAATATTTTCGCAATGCATTTTTATATTTTTAGATACTGGTCATCTATAATGATATATATATATATGAAGTAATCGCCACAAAAAAAAAATCATGTGGGGCTCAAATGTATGCATTATTTTACCTTCAACTGTGGCTCTTTAACATATTCTCAGTAGTACACTGTTGGTCATGGTAGGTGGCATCTGTAGTTGTAGAATGTCCTCACACCAGGTGGCCTCACTGTGTGATAAACGCATGGCTATCTCAGACAACTGCACGCATTGCCCAGGGGTAGGGTGGCCGGAGGCTCTAGCTGGTCGCTCAATCTCTATCTGATCCTATGTTAAGTGACCCTTTTATGATGGCCTCCCATTTTGGCTAGGGAGACAGATAGATGGAATTTAAGAGCAATCTTGACAGACCTTCAGACTTTGAGTCTGTCTTCAGCTCTATAACTGGGTCATCTCTTGAACCTATCCTCTGGGAGAATTGACACTGTTTGATGGCAAATCCATGTATCAACAAAATTCTTTTTTTGTGGAAGCGTCTTGTATGCAGGCATGTCACGCGGGGTCCTATAGTTACTTGAGACAATTGTATCTTCTATAGATAAGCCTCCTAAAATTATGTATTTTGAGCTAAATTATTTTTCTAGAACTCTTCATTTGGTAATTTACGGTAGACTACTGAAAATGGAGCTAAATCAACTGAAAAGCATGCATTTGGAATCAAAATAAAACAGCCTACCACCTTCCAGCGTCAGTATATCTCCTGGGGGTCATACAGTCAAGCCTCTATATCCCGGTTTCTGATAAGTCAGGCGTTCACTTATCGGCTACTAATTGCATGAGGACCATTTTAATTGCTCTTTATCTGTATATGATAAGTCGGTTATTCATGTTTCCAGTTTCGGTCGATTTTATGGGTAACAGAGTATATACATGTATTTACTATTAAATTATGTCACGATAAATCGGCCAGCCTGAGCCCCCCTTCCTCCACTACACCATCTGTTAGCATTCACTGTAGTGTCTGTGTAGGCCTAACAGTTATCTACAAAGACATGCCTTCCAATTGAAGGTCAAGGTGGTAAATGGTTTGTTAGAGGGCTGGCTTTAATCTCTACCTCCTCCTTCCTTACCTAAACATAACAAATCTATAACAATTTGGCATGCATGTACGTCATGTCTATCCCCCCCCCCCTCCGGCCCCATGTATACACCACCAGCCCTACATACATATAGCCTACAGGACCCTCTCTCCCTTCCGGACTACTCCTCTACCTTTATGAAAATAATACACATGGACAAGTCAGGGCGTTTAAAAAAAAGGTCCGGCCACCCTACCAGGGGGCTTTCTTATAAGTAAACACCCGGGTTCGGCCAATTCTATTCTACTAACAATATCTCTTAATAACTTGGGATTATATTAGTGTGATGTATGATGATGTGATTGAAGCAAAAAATCAAAACCTCATAGTGCTAGATTTTAATAAATTGACATTTGAAGATAGGACACCCTTAACTATGGCCGCATATGGTGCAACCCCATTTTTTTCAACATTTTTGAACTTGATGAAAAATTGAGCAATAACATCCCAACCAAACTTCTGAGATGTTTAGAGCAGATCATCTGGGACATAATCAATCCATACAAATTAGTTGTCATATGTGAAACCAATGAGCCATCATATGATACGCATTACATTCAAAATAATAGTGGTTCATTGATAAATTAATACAGTTATTAATTATACAGAACTTATTGACATATTTTCTAGTTGGCCCAGACAAGTCATAGTAGACTAGCGCATAGCTTTTGGCAGGAGCAAAACATAGTGATAAGGTAGATAGAATGCCATATTGAGACAGTGAGTTAAGATATATACAACAGAGAAACATGCTGTTATCATGGTTTTTGGTAGTTTCTTTTTTTTGCCACCAGGTGCCATATGTGTAGACCCTGGCTTATCCCTTTATAATATGGATAACCACAACATATCATCGTACCCATACCTTGTCTGGCATATTCTGGCGAGCCCCTTACTGTAAGGGCATTAGTACTTTTATAGGTTTGACACCTACAGGAGGAGGCCAGTTTCATCCCCTTGGTGGTGCCATTATGGGCAATAAAATGTGAGGAGAGGAAGGGAAATTCCATTAACACTGCAATTAAATCATGGGGTGAGAAGTTTGGTTTATTTGGCTATAAAACTCCCACAGAGAACTCATTTGCCAGGCCCTTTGTCGGCCAGATTTCCCACAGACAAGGTATATCACCCCCTGTTCTCATTAGTGACATCCAAGAGGTGAAAGATATCCTGGAGACCAACATGAATAGCTAGTCCACTACCAGAGGTGACACGTTCTTGACGAATCTAAACGTGCATTGGGGAACGTGCCTGACGCAAATGTATCATTCCGTATACTACTTACTGTATACTACTCACAGTACGTGACAGGCGTAGGGGTGGATGCCGGGTGAATGGCGGTGCCGATATCAGACTTTAGTGGTACTAAGATAGCTAACCGTTAAGAACATAGGACATTTATGTCTATAAATAACCAACCATAGCACGGGATCCCCATGTTCCGGTTACGGTATACATACGGATGTGTAGTTTAATCAGGTGAATAGCAATGCAATAATGTGGTCACGCCTGAGGCAAACGAAAAGGTTTGTCGCAGGTCACCCGACCGACCCTATCAAAAAAGAGCCGATCCTACTTTTTTAATGCAATTTTCAAGAAATCTTTATATTTTCCCACCTATTTTGGTCGATTTTAGGTCTACAAAGAGGCTGGCTACTAGTTTCATGTATAGCATATAATGTGAAATAGAAATGCAGCATGGTACATGCGAATTTATGCACTTTTGAAAAGATCTTCACATTTTGACACATTTCTGGTATTTTTTAGGGTATGTAGAATGGCTGGCTTGTACTTTCATGTTAAAAAAACGACTTTCTTCAAATGTTACATGAAACAAACCTTATTTTTTATTTGGCCTAAAGTCACGGGTGGAGTATAAAGGGCCTGAGTGCGGATCCTCGCTCCATTTGTTCTTAGGCGTTTGAATATATATGCAAGGCATGTCCTATCACCCTTTAAAACGTCTCTCTGCCTCACATGTACCGCACCTCTGCCGAGGGTGGCTCAG
The DNA here is from genome assembly GCA_947462335.1 of Harmothoe impar. Taxonomy (NCBI): domain Eukaryota; kingdom Metazoa; phylum Annelida; class Polychaeta; order Phyllodocida; family Polynoidae; genus Harmothoe; species Harmothoe impar. The sequence continues at coordinate 27,456,497 of OX381714.1, read as the reverse complement.
AATACTACTTCAAGACTACTTCAACTTTCAAGACATTACCCCAACGCCTCCTTGGTGGTCCTGAAACAGGAAAATGTGACAATTTAGCCCTACCCATTGGTGGTTGTGTCAAAGAAGCTATTTGATCACACGAATGCTATCGATTGTAGCAAAACCAAGTAAGTTACCCCCAGCCTTAGATACACAGCAATACTATGAATATCATTCTGGTTGGCACTTTTATTGATTATCAGTCCCTTCTAAAACCGGACAGATCCTGACGGTACAAGATTATTGAGGGCCAGGTACACTGAAAACTCTATGGGAGAAAAAGTAATCAAGGGTGATTACTTTTTGTAATCACGGTGATTGTGACACAAGTGAATACTTAGTAATCACTAGAGTAATCATATGTGATGACCCTGGGTCATCACCATGATGACTGTAAAAAAAAATAAATCTATGACTAATTTCATATAATTTATTTCTCTGTACAACAAGATATCAATCCCTGATAAGTTTATAATCACCCCCTCATCTTGTCATCATACCCTGATTGAGAGCACTTCTAGCCCTCAGAGCAAGCCTAATAAGGCATATTTGTGAATACAGTAACCAGCAGCCTATTCTTACGTTAGTAGATATGGTATCAGGCACAAAAGAGGTGTGTATGTGTAGACATGTGTATGCTGTTGATAATTTTGTAAATTCTTACTTGTAAATAACCTGAGTTCCTTATGTGCCAATATTCTTCATATTTATCATTTTATATGTTTCTATGATTAGGGTTGATATAGATATGAATCCAGATATATCCTAGAGTAGGAACTGCATGTTCTATTACTGTCTAGTAGGGCCCCCTAGTGGCAAATATTCTAATCAAGATGATGACTTTGGGTAATTATGGTGATTACCTCAACTAACAACTGGCTATGATTACCTTAACTAATCAATATTGATTAGTTTTACATATGCCTGAGTTTTCAGTGTATTATTTTTAGATGTGATAGTCGATCCTGTGAGAGTCCAAAATCTTTGTTTGTCTTTGTGCAAAGTAATTGCTACAAAACTTGTTATATATCAACTGCTACCAGAATGTGCAAACGGCCATTCCATTCAGAGCGAACATAACATATACAGCATGTTTTCATCGACTTAAGCTTCGTTTGTCCAACTTGTTCAACATGTCCAAAGAAATATTTGCGTATAGTTTCTCTCTCACTCCCTATCCCATAGCCTTTCTTCCTCTTTATATTCAGTATATTTGAGTTTGGACAAAGACTGCAGTGGTGATATTGGGACTCAGCATTACCACCTGGTAACAAGGGACGGAGGCAGCAATGAAGACTGTTCCAACAGGTGGACGCAGTGAGTCAATTCTGGAGGGGAAGAGACTGATATGAAGCTGATATGAAGATAGTGGAGCTCAGGAAATAGATTAAACAATCTTTTATGCATGTACACAATGTATGTACACATGTCGCTATATTTTTCTGTACCCTATGTATGCTATGTTTTCAACATTGCTGACAACGTAGGGTTAAGCGTTGCTGAAAAGATAGCGTACATAGGCTTTGACTCGGCTACAGGGAGTTTTATTGTTTAGCCTTCCTTACAATCATTACGATGGTGGTCAGGCAAACTTTCTTTAATTATTAATATTTTGCGAAGACTCAGGATTGTTGGCCAACCCGGCCCATGGGAAGTTATTTTGTAGAAGGGTGCGGGTGTACCCATAATGTGTCCGCCTCTGATTATACATGTAGTATCCTTTTACATTAGAAAACAACAGGTGAACCACCCATTCAAGACTATTTTCATGACATCAGTTTTTATTCTTAAAAGCCAGCTGCATTTCTGCCTCGTGATTGTCAGAATTAATTTCCCCTTCAAGGGCCCGGAGTGCAATCGGGGTGTATTTTCTTATTTTGTTGAGAATTTACGATCGCGCTTTTTTAAAGTTGCTTTTATCCATTACTGAAGAGGTCCATGAAAGATTAATGGAGAAAAAGGAGGGAGATATGGAATTGACACAAGAGCGCTGCCGGCTTCACCCTGACAGCGGTACCTCCCACGGTGCGTGTGACGGTCACTTTATGTCACTCACACAGCTCAGGGTACCAAGACACCAAGCTGAGAAGAAAATGAGGAGGAACCCCATGAAGGAAGAGGAAAAAGGGATCTATAAGAAGAAGTGTGTTCACGCCATATCAATCAAGGGGAGGTAGACGGCATTAGTAAATCAAAAATATTTTACATCGTAAGAAACCTGGAATCTCTCACCAGATTCAATATCTGATGACATAGTTCCCCTTTTAATACAGAAAACAGCACAGATATCGTTGTTTAATGGGCCCCATAGGGCCTATATGTTTAAAACACATTGCAAATACTTCAAATCATACTCATTTAGATTAGTCCTAATACGATATTGATGGTGTCGTGGCTGGATTCGGGCAATGTTCCTCATTGTTGCTGATGTCCCTCATGTTACACAGATGTCATGACCTTTTACAGCTGCTTCATTGTGTCATATCAGGTAACAGGGTAAACCCACCCATTGGATACTACTTGCTGTGCCAGACATCGGGGAATGATCTGGGGGCTTTAACTGATATCATATGTACATTATTGCACTTATAATTATTTGGAAATCTTATATGACCTAATTTCACTCAATTGTGTCGACCAAAATTAGCCTAGCGCCGACCACTTCTTTCTCAATGAAAACGATATAAAGCACTCTTAATTTATGTCCAGATGAACTGTATCTACGTAGTAGAATAATGTTAGATTTATGCAGGCTTATTACTTTTCTTGAGTTTTAAGCTTCTGAATAGTAGGTATATATATGTAGCATTCCTTTTAGAATAACAGTAGTTATAGGGTTACTGCTAACACCTTGTACATTGAGGTCGTCTTATGTGAAAGTCTGGTTGGTTCGTGGTGAAATCAGTAGGGTTTGCCTGGTGTTCTCTCAATTTTGATAATATAGATATTTTCGTCAACCCTACATGTTCGGTACATCATTTAATTTACACACATGCCTGGCTCCAAACCAGTCCCTATAGACTATAGGACACAGAGACTTCCAGCTGTAATCTCCCCGCCCCTCCCCAGGCTCTTGTTAGGCCCTATCACACAGCCCTATTAGCTTAATTCAACTACACTGCTGCCCCCTAGGGACTATAGGCTGCAAACAACAACCTCACCGCCAAGTAAATTGATGGTTGTCTTCAATACACCCGGGACAAGACACGCAGTCCCGCACGCAGTGGTCTGACCAGAGAGGTCTGCTACAGTGTACCTGATACCAGGCTGGCCCCAACTTACACCTGTTCAGGGACTGTCACAATGCCGCTAATGACGTCATGACGGCACGTCACACGTCCCCCAGCTGCTACACCGGTGGAGAGACGGAGTAAATTAACCGCCATGTAGATACACTGTAGCACCGCAGCAAACCTGCCGTGACGTCAATGGAGGCTCCGCACTGAATAGCGGATTAATTCCGTCACTGTAAGTAATAGAAACGGGTTCACGAGGTGTTCTGGGTCTCGTGTTTTGTCACTTTCTGTGGAGACCAATCAGCGGGCTTGATATAAAAAGCTATACGTAAGGCAATGGGCTGTTGTGGGAATCCTGAGAGACAGGACTGACTTACAGCCACACGTTTAGAGTTTATACAACAAGATTTCAATGTTGAATGTATGCGATGTGGCTGACTATTGTTTCAACATATCATTTGCTTATTATTGTGGACATCCCTGGGAGAATATTATAACCAGTATATTTGTCCGTTGAATGAGCAGTTCCACTTTAGACTCAGTACTCCACTAGCTGAACAACACATGCATCAGATTCATGTACATTCATAGGTGTAGCCACATTGCTATAGGTTCTCAGTGTATCATAAAGCTAAAGGAATCAATTTGACATGTAGACGCTGTTGAATATGTAGATGAGAACTGGCTTTGGCAGAATTAACCATGTATTCCACTATCGGTGTAAATATCATTGTGTTCATTAGCTGCGATGTATTCGACGCCATAACAAAGTATATCAAATATAGCTATTCCCACCAAGCGTGTTTATTAGATTGATGGACAATCTATAGCCAGACCTCGGCTATAATGCATCTCTACTGACGCCCAGCTGGACGCTGAAGCTGCGTTCTCTTTTTTCCCGCGCGCAAATCTCCAATTAGGGAAGAGCAGACGACTTCAGGCCGTGCAGGGATCACGTGACCGCTACTAGACGCTGCGTCTCGTTAGCTGGTTTTTATTAACGCGAGATTAGCGTCACACCTTTTATAGACACAGTAAGGGGCCGAGATTCTGCTTGACTCACCTCATACTGGGACAGAATTATCTTCTTTTTATGCCGCTGATATCCCATCGCAGCAGTAAGAACAGTGAATTATCTAGTGCCTCAACAGTGGATAATGGTGCATGTCAGTGAGGTCTATGGCATGCGATATGTTCACCCTTGATATCAGCATTTCTGAATCAGGCACATGGTTCTTCAAATCAGTGACTTCCACTATGGAAGTCACTGTCAAATCTAACATCTAGTTGTTGAAATCCAACATAGTTTTCCAATCAAACATCTATAATCGTTCAAATGGAAAAACTAGTTGTCCAAATGAAAATTAAACAATTACTCGATTTTAACAACTAGATGTTTAATTTGAACAAGTGCTTGCTGAAATAATGAAACTTCAATATCTCAAGTGAACAAATGGCTTGCCACAGTAGTCACCAGCGAATACGCCATCGTCTTTGGTTATTGGAAATACTCCCGGGGAAATACTACTGATCATGAAATATTTTAGTGCCCGACTTTGGTAAAACCATGTTTATCAGGTAAACGTATACCTCATATACCTTGCGGGAATTGGATTTTCTTGCTTAGACATGCCCACAACGTGATATTAGAGATTGTTTACCATATTCTCTCGTCCTGAAATGGGGTGTATATTACATGTCCTGTAAGTTCTCCAGTGGAATGATGCTACAATAACCAAAAACCTTCTATTTGCTTCTTTTGTCTAGTACAATAGTCATTATAATATAATATAATCATAATAGTCATTGTACTTCTGACCACAGTGCAACTTTCCAATCAGCTCCTATCGGAACAATGGAATACATCATCAACAGAGCAATGGCATATTGAAATCAGGTACATTGTATTTGGTTTGTCGTGTTAAAACATCTATGATTTTCACACCTATTGTATGTAGCGTCTGGTCCGATGAGAGGGACTGACTTTCGCACCCCGGGTTGCACACCCACACTCTATGTCATGTTGCTGAGTGCTATGCAGACTGACAGTAGGACGAATTATTCTGATAAGACCTGTTCTCTGGTTTAAAACAACCGGCCTACTGAAAGTACTCAACCGTGCACTAATTAAGACAGCTGCTGCAGCATCCTCTTCGTCGTTTTATCGGTCCCCTTCATTAGTTCCATTTTCTCTAGGCCTATTTGTCTATTGTGTCTAAGTGGTTCATTCTATCTCTAACTGGTTCTTGTGCTCTGTTTGACTCCATATCCTTGGGCGGAGAAAGCATTAGCCGTGCAGCCACATTTACTGGTCCTATATTCACCACATCAGCTGTCCTCCGTGTTATCATCTATAGTGATTGTCATACATTATAGTAAATTTCCATCCTTACCTTTGATAACTAATGTATGAGTATGGATTTTTCGAGTTTAGCTGGCATGCACGTTTTTGGTTAAATGGTGTATGATGGTCTGCAAAAGCATAAACATAGACCATGATTTTGAAGTCGAGCTTCGCAATATATAATTCTAATGGCTTGATTGATACGTTGGGGTGAAATTAGAAAAGATTGCTTCGGAAACCTCTTATGTCACCCCAAAATCGATGTTTGTGAAACCAGATTTATCAAATCTAAGCTTGATTCTGGATCATAGAGGGACAATATGCCAAGTCCCTTCAGACATTCAAGGTGTTTCTTTTTACCTGAAGTAGGAAAGTCAGTGGCTAATCCACGTAACTCATTTTGGAGTCACTTAATGGAATCTACTTTAATAGATCAAGACTTAACAACTAAGCATTTTCATTATGGGGACCCAACAAGTTATTTAGGATCTACATTGTACCAAACGCCTTTTCTCCAAAAGATCATGATGCAGAGACTGAGTAGTTGATGGTTAAAATGACCTAATAATCCTAGAGCCGAGTACTATTTTGAGTACTAGTACAGGGGAGTTTCTATAGGTCAGCGTTTCCTTTTTCAGTTTTCTTTTATTAAGCAGCATAAGGTTGACATTCGGTTGCCTTTAGTATTAACACGCCGTTTTTACATGCCTAACGTGGGTAGAATTAACTTTTAGATTCAAACCTGATGAAAAACATGTTCTCAATACTGATGGCGCTTACTACAGTTCATGATGTTTTTTTTGCTTAAACATGGTTGTCTTCAAGAGGGTTGGTTCTGCTGTCATATCCATAGACTTCTAAGGGGACACTGCATTAAACTAGTTTCTCCTTATTAAGTTTGTAACTGTGTGAAAGAGTGCGGAAAATAAATTCATATCTGATTTGGAGTTGTCAAAATCAAATAAGTGCGATGCAAGAGATAGATACATGTAGTAGGTAGCAGTGTTAGGGTGACAGAGAGACAGACCAGATAGGAGGGACAAGGGGGCTGCAGACCCGAGGAGGTAGCAGTGTTAGAGGGACAGAGAGACAGAGAGACAGACCAGATAGGAGGGACAAGGGGGCTGCAGACCCAAGGAGGTAGCAGTGTTAGAGGGACAGAGAGACAGACCAGATAGGAGGGACAAGGGGGCTGCAGACCCGAGGAGGTAGCAGTGTTAGAGGGACAGAGAGACAGAGAGACAGACCAGATAGGAGGGACAAGGGGGCTGCAGACCCAAGGAGGTAGCAGTGTTAGAGGGACAGAGAGACAGACCAGATAGGAGGGACAAGGGGGCTGCAGACCCAAGGAGGTAGCAGTGTTAGAGGGACAGAGAGACAGACCATATAGGAGGGACAAGGGGGCTGCAGACCCAAGGAGGTAGCAGTGTTAGAGGGACAGAGAGACAGAGAGACAGACCAGATAGGAGGGACAAGGGGGCTGCAGACCCAAGGAGGTAGCAGTGTTAGAGGGACAGAGAGACAGACCATATAGGAGGGACAAGGGGGCTGCAGACCCGAGGAGGTAGCAGTGTTAGAGGGACAGAGAGACAGAGAGACAGACCAGATAGGAGGGACAAGGGGGCTGCAGACCCAAGGAGGTAGCAGTGTTAGAGGGACAGAGAGACAGACCATATAGGAGGGACAAGGGGGCTGCAGACCCGAGGAGGTAGCAGTGTTAGAGGGACAGAGAGACAGAGAGACAGACCAGATAGGAGGGACAAGGGGGCTGCAGACCCGAGGAGGTAGCAGTGTTAGAGGGACAGAGAGACAGAGAGACAGACCAGATAGGAGGGACAAGGGGCTGCAGACCCGAGGAGGTAGCAGTGTTAGAGGGTCAGAGAGACAGACCAGATAGGAGGGACAAGGGGGCTGCAGACCCGAGGAGGTAGCAGTGTTAGAGGGACAGAGAGACATGAGACAGACCAGATAGGAGGGACAAGGGGGCTGCAGACCCAAGGAGGTAGCAGTGTTAGAGGGACAGAGAGACAGACCAGATAGGAGGGACAAGGGGGCTGCAGACCCGATGAGGTAACCGTGAGACATTGGTCTCTGTTCTCGGGTACCTGACACTCATGCCACCTACACCATCACATGTTCTTTGGGCCATCATATCTGGACTAAGGCTTTCATCTCATCACCTCAACCTCTTACCACGCCGTCACCCATACCAACCTCACCACTACATACAGCCAACCCCTCCTCTTCTACTCTCCATGCATATATACAGCTGCAATCCCGTCCCTAATGCTTGTCAAAGACTCGGCCTGGAGAGCATCAATCTCCATCCTGCTAGGACTGTTGCTGGTTGGCGGTGGCGTGATCCCTTTCATCAGCTGGGAACCAGCGGGGGCGGCTTTAATGGCCGCCATCTTGATGGAGCTGGCGCTGACGCAGGTGACCTTGGCCTGGTCGTGTCAATGCTTTTCATTCTATGACCCGCATACTGCTCATGGGCGTCATGCAATGATACAGATACACCCACATATGGCTTGATGTCCCTTCTTGGCTGAACAGTTTCCTTAGAGCGGCATTCTCACCCAGGGTCCACACTGTCATTTTTAGTACTATGCTAGTCAAATAACCAGTGGCATGTTAATGGTGAGAGTGTAGCTTTAAAGATGGTGCAACTATCATTGAGGCTACTATGTGAGCTAATACGAATATTTTGTTATATAAGGAATATCCTATCAATGTAATAAATGCTCAGCCTATACATTATGATTCCCTCTATCTGATCAACATCCTCTAGACATATAGTTTTAGGTGCAAGGCCAGAATTAATGCGATAGAAAAAAATGCATTCATGTTTGTCCAGGCATAATTCCCTTACTAACGGTCCGATTTACACAGAATAAAAACCAAAATGTAGGTAATTGTCCTAAAAATCCAGTCGAACATTTGGTCCGGCTACCTCGGACCTTTTGTCGGACCTGCGATATGTCGGACCTGCGATATTTAATTGTTGTTTACCTGCGCCTTTGATACACGACACATGTCATGTCAATATGATGGATAATGTTGGCAGGTACAGCCAATGGTTGTGAACTGGTTAGTCTCGACTGGATGTATCATAATCGCAGGTCATTGACCGCCATACTTTCAGTATGGATAACAGAAGTTTCAATTCAATCCAATTCAATGGGACGGTTCCTGTTTACATGCCATAGATATATACATGCAGACATGTGAATCATATATCAAAGGCCTTATCCTTATACCGCCCCTCGGCGTCAGAGCAGATTGAGGGCCAGTACTCAGGCCTCAAAAATATAGCAGGGCTGGGGGTTTAAGGATGAGTGAGGTATCATGCGTGTTCTTGCCATCTAAGAAGGTAGCATGTTGCGAATCTTTGTTTAACATAATGCAACTCCTAGGTCCATTAACCTACTTTCATAATCTGTTGTACGGAGCCTGCAGGCTACCTCAAACAAATTACTATGGCAATATCAAATATGAATAATTAGATAATCTACCGGTTAAGATGGGGCACATACTACCCTAAAGAGGTGCAGGTTAACTAATACAGATAAAACAAGCTTTTATTTCAATGTTTTTATTGTTAAATTGTACAAAAAATGTCATTGTAATTGATTTAACTTGTTCCACATTACCACAGAACATTGTCAGTAGGTGAACCAGGAATGGAGTACACTGTCTTCAATATGGAACTTTACAGGCTTAATTCCAAATCATAATACTGGACACTGTTGAAGAACTAATCGAACCCAATGCATCAGCCATCGAACAACAATCAGCACACTTGCAATGACATGGACTAGAATATCTAAAATAAATAAAATGAAATAAATACATCAAGCAAAAAGCATGTTTACAGACTTCAATGTACGAGGGACATTAGTACTGATGGCTCATGTTATTCATTCATGGGTATAAAGCGTTGAGCTGTTGTTCGTTATATATCACAAGTTGGGACATGCAAGTGGGGCAAGGCTTGCAGCGAGTAATTCAACTCGTTATATGAGAGATTTAACTTGTTATGAGAGTAGTTTAACTCATTACACTCCATGTGTCATAAGGACGTCTCCACCTGTTTCTGGAGTTTATTGATTTTGGCATGTGCTGGCCAAAGCAAGAACTTGGAATCGTTCTTCTCTATATTATCTGACACATCTATGAGTATATCCTGAGACTTGAGATAATCCTGTGGGTTGTGGAAATTGGCAAAGTCGTGCAGGTTTGGAGCGAGGTGGATCTCAACTTTGGGCAGCGGGGTTCGTGCCTGCATGAGATCATTTCGTTTAAGAATGTCAGCAGAGCTACTCTTAGCTCCTTCGCAACTACTCTGACGACTCATGAAACTACCTTGCCGACTCATATAACTACCTTGACGACTAATATAGCTACCTTGTCGACTCATGAAGTTCAATGTGTCCGGCACTGGTATCTCCCTACCAGAATTGTTGGAGTTGATGGAGTTGGTTGGTACTAGTTTAGGTTTGCTGTTCTTGAACTCAACTGGTGGTGGAGGTGGGTTTTCGAGTCGCTCTCGTTCCTCACGCTTCGCACGTCTCCAGCGGAAGAACTTGCGTTTAGCTGCATCAAGTGCTACACCAATGAGGAACAGCACCAACATGGTGGATAATGTAGCTGCTGTGTACCACCCCATCATTCTGTCATACGGCAGCGGTGCTGGGTTCACGACTTCTGTGTGTCTGTATGTTGAGTAGTATTTAGTTTGCCGCCTGGGGGGTGGCCGCGGACATGTAAAGTTTTCAGCAGAGAGTCTGTACACGACCTGACCCTTGAGTTTGTGAGGGCTGTGGCACCTTGGGCTACTATACTCATCCCATTCCAGCTGGGCCTTGTTTGTGATCCACTCATACAACTTGCGTATCTTACAGTCACACCCGAAAGGGTTCCCCGAGAGATTCAGGTACTGCAAGTTGTGAAGGGAGGTGATGGTGCCTACTCTAATGTTCACAAGTTTGTTCCTATCTAAGCTGAGCTTGTTGAGCCTGGTCAGCTTCAGCAGCAGTTTGGGTTGGACGGAGGAGAGCCCGGTCTCACCCAAGGTCAGCTCCCTCAGATGCTCCTGGGTGCTGAACAGCGACTCAGGGAGTGTCCGCAGTGGGTTCTGGGCAAGGTTGAGGCGGGTAAGTTGGCGCAGGTTGAGGAACACATCGGGGTGAAGATTACTGAGGCGGTTGACTCGGAGGTCCAGGATGTGAAGATGGGGGGTATCACTAAATAACACAGGGTGAAGGGTGGACAGCGCATTGCCATGGAGGTATAAATGTCGGAGGTGGTACAATCCCGCGAATAATCTTTGTTGGAGTACAGACAGGCTGTTCCCTTGTAAATGCAGTACTTCTAATTTGGTAGTATGCTGAAAGGTGCCTTCTTCTATCGTATGTATATGGTTATGGTCCAAGTAGAGCTTTTGCACCTCTGTAAGGTCATTGAAAGAGTCATTGTCCAACCTCCGCATTTTATTATTTGACATCCTCAATGAGGAAGTTAACGAGGGAAGACTAATTGGCACGGTTGATAAGTTCAATCCTTGGCAGTCCACCTGGCTGTCAGAACAGTTGCAGCCAGAAGGACAGGGAATCAAGCGGTTGGATAAGGTCCGGTTAACATTGATGCCACTACACATGCGAAACATCTCCATGGCAACCCAGAGGATGACAAAAGCCACCTGCTTGGGCTGCCATTGGTAACAGTCTAATAGCATCATGAAGGTGTTCCACGGGTATATATATACCTATAATAAACTATGCTGCTAACAGTGGTGTTTGTTGTAACAAGTGCAAATTCTCCATTCTACTGTCAGCTCATCAATTGAGTCTGGTCTTCATCATGTAGACACAGAAATAATCCATTGACTGAACACACAACTGTCTCAATTGCTGAATGATCCGGACTTTCATTTCAGACCTTAACACTCCTAAATCAGGCAAACAATCAGTTTTAATGTCCATCTATTTTCTGTTCAGTTCAAATAGTGTAAGATATCAGGCATCTCCTAATTCCAGCTTATATCACTAACATGTGTTGAGTAGGTGCTCCTAGGTGACGCGGATACATACGCCACCCCCCAGGTGTGGTAAATCCTAGTAGAGTCTGCACACCCTAAGTGCAGCTTATCTTTGGTGGATGTTACAACGACTGCTGCTCATCCCTCCTCTGGATGCTGCTCCTTCAGTACAGCCTTCAGCAGTAATATATGTGTGGCTCTGGCTATTCTGTCAGTCGCACATCCTCCCTCTGGTTTTAGATCAGTTCACCTGTTAGAAAGAGAAGAAAATATACGAGGTGAGATGAGGTGAATGCATACCTGGGTACAGGAATATTACCTGCATGCTTGCATCTATTTAGTTGAAAACACGCCTAAAGTGCATGACTGTCACCTGTCCTACTATCATAATGGTCTTCAGTAATTATAATGTAAAATATGAAGACTTTATTTGAGGGGAAAGTGTTATGTTTCTGTTAGTCAGAATCTGAATATACAGAAACCTTATAGGAACAACCTGTAGATATCATTTCATTAATTCAGTGAATCCCACATATAAAACTAGTAATGCTTAAAATAAACAGGTATCGTATTTACATAGGACTCCACACCCAGGAGACTCTGATGGACCAGTAAGGCGTGTACAAATATTGTAGACAAACATGGGGATATGGTGCTGCATCCCCCTGAGTTATACCTGGGGGGACGTCAACCCAACCCTATCTCATCCACCGCTAATCATTTGGAATATGTGGTCCTACTATAGAGTCAGTGCAAAATAGTCGAACACTTTCTTCAGGATTTCTTCCCGCATGGCTCTATAGATTCAGCTGTTGGTTGGGTCCCCATAGTACGTCATGGATGCTGTTTGACAGGTACAGAACACGTCAACAAGTCGGTGTTGGCTCACCTGTATACACCTACTCAGTTCGCTTGAGACGCTGATGGGAGAAATAAGATCCTTAGGCCCTTTTAGCCGTAATTAAGCTTCATCAGTGTTTTATTTAGGTATTGAAGTTGTGAAAAATATAGTATCATTCCAAAGATAAACTTAGCTTCAAGCAAGCCAGAAGCAAGGCCCCGAAAAGAGTTACCCTCATTATGGCCACCGTCCATTATGGGCTCACATCAACCAAAATTATAGAGGAAATGTATGGGCTTAGTCGGCCGAAATTCCCCAGTGGACGGTGGCCAATACTGAAAAGCATTGACCATCTGTGAGTGTGAGTAACAGTTAATGTGTAACTGGATGGTTTGGTGTCTGGGGACTAGGTATAAGGGATGGTGATTAGCCCTACCTGGAGGAGGCTCTCACCCTGTTAAAACTAGGTCTAATGCAGTACGTGCTTTAACTCAACTTGTGAATAGAAACCATAGGCAATGGAAATGACTCTTAGTCAAGGCTGCACCCAGCACTATGTCGGAGCCAATGTAAACGCACGTTTACAAAATATGGCATGGACTCATGGACGCTGGTATAGAAATCCTCAAAACAGGAATAATTAGAGCACACACGTAGTTCAGGACATGTCAGGAGATCCTAATAACAAAACACACCATGAGTGACCGACGTTATTCCCCTTGACGGAAAAAGACCCCATAAATTTATCATAATGGATGTAAAAGTCCTACGCAATTTCTGAAATATGTTCTCTGTCACATTTATTATGTTATTTGTCATTGTTTGCATGATAAAGGTCTAAGGCAAAAAGGGTTGGAATACATGCATACTGTAGCAGTGTAGGTCACGTACAATAAAAGTTATTGCACATGCCTCTTGCTTAGCCTTACGTGTTCTCTCTCTGGTACTATAAATGTGACACAAAATATACACTGTGGTCCCCACAATTCGTGTTGCATTAAGAACTCCCACGTATATTAATCCAAGTTTGTAAGTTCAGCGTTCATTTCGAAACTTGACCTCTAGAACCCCCTTCCCCTGACCCAAGGAATGGCCGTTACATGTACACCGCTAGATCTACTATACTTTAACTGTATCGAAACACCACACAGAACTGAGCATCCCTTTTACTTGACTGCTCACAATAAAATAGGAAAGAGGCCTGCAGCACTATACACCCGATCGAGGCAAACAATTATTACCAGAAATACACATTTATGTCCTTTTTGACCCTACTCTACCCTGCAGGAAAAGGTGGGCATGCAAGCAGACATGAACATGCTATAGGCCTACATGCTAAAATAACCCTTTTGTGTGTAAACTCATTGTGAGCTGATGTATAGTTGGCATCAGCGTCCTTTTCTATAAAACATTACCTGGCAATACAGTAAATTGGTTGCCATGGAGACACGCAGAAGGTCTAGCAAAACAATCACCACAGTTCTACCTGTAGGCCCCGACTCTTTCCTGTACAAGTCAAACATTCATATAGCAACAATTACCATCTATATGAGACAGCAGATGGCAGTGCTGATCTTATTAGGCATAACACACACAATGCAAAATAAAGAGAGTGAGACCAATGTGTTTGATTATATATAGGCGTCAATAGTCGACTCAGGTATGACAGATTAGTAATTAGCAGCTCATTAGGCAGTAGCTGGTGTTAATGTGCTACATGAGAGGTGCACAGGGTCTCTGTCAGGGCCCTATAACTCCTGGGTGGGCTCCTGCACCAACAGGTGAGAAGCCACAACAGGTGTACCTCTCTGCTCAGGTAGCATGATGGAAACGTTATATTCCAGATTTGATAAAACAACATTAATAGTCAGGGAAAGCTGTAACGCATGGTGTTTTAACTGAATCTCATACCTCACTGCTATAACATCACCGAATAACTCATTATGGATTTGTAACTGTAGCACATGGGGTGGTTTATGAATAAGACAGCAGAGTCAGATGAGGCATGCTGACGTTTCATTTGTGGGGTAAGAAACCCAGTCCTCCCTTACGGCATTCTCTACTTATTTCCCATGTTCCCTTGAGCAAGATATAAGAATGATATAGAGGAACTGTCCCATGAATAGGGTGTGTCTCGTATTCAAGTTAAGGAAACAACAGCTGAGGAGGGAGTACATTTGTTTTTTTCACAGGTTTCTAACGATGTTATGCATTGTATCATTGTAAAAAAGGAGCTACCTATCTAACATTGTTTTAATCCTTAGAAGGTGCCACCGTGTAAAGAAAACATGCAGTTCACAGCTTCTATATAGGCCTACACCCATCCTCATTTCATGTATATCCACTATGCCCTATATATTTCATGGGGCTAATAATTCCCTTCCATATACCATCACTTCCTATCCACATTTCACGTAGCCAATACTACTTATCCATATTTTGCGTAGCTAATACTTCCCATCAACATTTCACATACCCATTACTTCCCATCCGCCTTTCACCAATGAAATGTGACCAGCCACGCCCCATTACATATGCTTATTTTCTGTGGCAAATACAATTAAATAGCATATCAAATTAAACCCCACCCAGAGTGAGGTATATGCTCTGCTTATCTTCGACAGTAGTGAATTCATACAAGAGTTGCAAGGTAAAGTGAGGTGTCTAATTTGAAGAAATCCTTCCCGATGCTGCTTCAGGATGTACGGATGTATGTCCTTATTTCCCTGGTAAGTAAAGAAGATTAATCGATGTCCTGCCCCCCCCCCCCCCCCCCCCATGGCAGTGGAGAACTCACACCGGGCTACCACAGTTCCCCCTGTGTAAATCACTCCATATCCTGCCTGTGGCAATTCAAGAAATCCCTTCTTCCGCTTGATATATTATAAAATGAGTAACGTCGAAGTCCCACACGTTTCTTTCTATCCGTGACAGTCTATAAATTCTCTTTCATATGCTTTCACACATCCCCTAAATAGACTGACTGAGAGAGCCGCCCAACCCGCCATTCGATTACACCCACATGACATGACACCAACAGTCCGGACCAACAGACTTGACGTCAAAGCTAAATGTCTCTCTACCCTGCAAGGACGGATTGGATGTTATATATATACGTGTGGTACGATATAACTGATGCTGTACGTATTTTACTGTGCGCCTCCATTGACAGAAATGGTGAAATAAGAAGTGATAAAAACAAAGTTTCAAGTTATGGCCACCGTCCACTGGGCTTACATCAGCCGAAGTTACATAGGAAATGTATGGGCTTAGTCGGCCGAAGTTCTCCAGTGGACGGTGGCCATTAGGAGAGAGGTACCGGTAGTCTGATTGGGAGACAATGCATTGATTGCACTCTGCCTTGGTTAGCAGTGGCCCCATGCAGACGTGCGGGCACTAAACGGAAATGGATCAGTAATGTGCGCAACCAACAAATACAGCAAATTAAGATGGCTCAGACATACGATAAGACTGGTGAAACACCATGCAGCCAAACAAGCGCTGCAAGAAGCCACAAAGAACCTATAAAGAATCTGAATACATGGAGGATAAACCATCACCAGATGAAGCAAATACAGCAATCAGTGGACAAAGGTGTTTCTAATACACTATAGGTTGCCATGCATGTGGCCTACACCCACAATTCACGTGGAACATTCTTGAATAGACCCTTCTTTGCCTGACTCTCCTGATCTAACTCTCCTCCATTTTCATTGTGCCTGCTCTAGAGCTCCCAGTCGCCGGTCTCCATTCTGATTATCATCTGTCCGTTTTTGATTCAGTTCCTTCCCCCCATTTCACCCTATATGTCGGCTACGTCTGGCCGTATACGCCTCTCTGTCAGACCAACACTACGCCGCGTCTACACGTCAATTTACGTGACGTGCCAAGTCTTGTGACGCAGTATTCAGGGTAAATGACGTGAGCACTAACGTGAAGTGACGGTCACGTCTTAGGGCGTCTTAACTGGTCTGGGCCGGTCCTGACTGCTCTGGGCCGGCCTGATCTACTCTCTGTGTTGATCTACTGTCATTGTGTGATCAGGCCGATACTACCACCGGACAGCTATCTGCAGTCTCTGGTCCGCAGCAGATGGGGCAACGTGCTCAACACATAAATGGTTATTTATGACGCAGAAAGGAAAGCAGAGTACGTACTTGGCCCTAGCTTAGACATGTAACACCGTGTAGGTATATCGCTTTACTTCCACCATCTGATATTATATTATAGGCCGACATAGTCAAGCATAACTGGTCATCAATCTCAGGTATATGGTTGAGAAAAAGCCTATATAGCTGTAGTCTATAGTATAGTAAGTAGTTTATGGTAAGTAGTTTATAGAAAGTAGGCACTGGTTCTGGGACCAACAATTTGCCTAGAGATGCCATAAAGAATTCAGCCTTCTGAATGAGAGCTGTAATACATGGAACTCCCCAATAGATATTATCTTGTTGGCACAGGTTGTGGGATTTCATTTCATTGTTAAAGACTCACATGTCATAGCAGATGAATGTGAGCCATGTCAGGGTGTCAGTAGTGTGTAGTGTGAGGTCTGCTCCGACGGGATGACAGACTAGTTTTTTAAATTTTTTATTGGATCTAATGGTCAATTAATAAGTAACTGACCAAACCTAGGCTGGGCGCATTGCCTGTCTGCCGCCAGGACCCCTATCTAAAGTACATCAATTGTTTGACGGTCTTTCTGTGCAAACATAATCAGCTATGGAGAACTCATCGTATATTTTGCAGTGTTGACAATAAAATAATGCTTAGTAACATAAATACAATCATAACATCAGGTGTTCATTGAAAATTGATGAGATGAGATGAGAAACAGTATGTCAAATGACTTTATGTTGCCATGAAGCAGTTCGGGTAGTCTCGTTTGATGGCCTTCTTAAACTCCCAAAGTCTTCATCATCGTATAATGTGTCTTAAGGCCATTCCAACGTTCAATGGCCCTATATAGAGCACTTTTAGACATGAATGTTCCATATGATGCAGTCACACAGAATATCACACATAGATCGTGCTATATAATGTCGTGCATCATCAAACTAAATATGGTGGCCGTAAAGCACGATGGAAGATCTCTCAATACGTGTGCATGGGACGTTCAGTAACAGTGTTTAACACTTAGCAGGTAGTAAGTTATACTTTTAGTACCCTCTCTTTCCCTTCAGCTATGTTGAGAGGAGATATAGGCCCACCTACCGACAGTCTTTCTTCCATCAAGCACCATTCCTACTCATATCTATACTGATTAGTTACAATATCGCATAAAAAATCCGCTTCTATACATAAAGTCCTACAAACTGTACAAACCTACAAAGTTACATCGGCATGCTTTTATTCATGGAAGGCTTGCACCTTCTTATAAGCCCACCACTCCCCACCCCACACTCCAGTAGTGTCCATCAAGGCGGCCACACGCCCCTAGAACCAGCAGTAGATTATGCCGACGTCATTATCCCCCATGGAAAAGGAAATGCGCAGATTTGACGCCGTCCGTGAAAAGAGGGGATAATGTATGGCATGGATAGGCCAGCAGTGGCAGCAGGGGTTGGGGGGGGGGGGGGAGGAGAGGGGGGGGGTGAGGGGCGACTGGGATTGGCCGATCAGGGTGCATGCTCACGCCTGGCCAGCCGATTAGCCAATGGCACAGCAGATCGTTGCTGGTGAACAGCCTAAGACCGGGGGGTGGTGGTGAACCTGGGGGCAGCTCAGAATAGGGACCCCATATGGGGGGGGAGGGGAGCAGCTCAGAGGGAAAGGATGAGGATAGCTGACTAGATTAGGGGACTGCTATGAAGGTAGCAGAGGGTGCCACCGAGGGAGTTGAGTGAATGGTAAGGAGCAGCATGGTCGTATGATGGGTTAGTTGAGTGATTGGTGAGGGAGCAGCATGGTTAGATGATGAGCCAGTTGAGTGATACGTGAGGGAGCAGCATGGTTAGATGATGGGCCAGTTGAGTGATTGGTGAGGGAGCAGCATGGTTAGATGATGGGCCAGTTGAGTGATTGGTGAGGGAGCAGCATGGTTAGATGATGGGCCAGTTGAGTGATTGGTGAGGGAGCAGCATGGTTAGATGATGAGCCAGTTGAGTGATTGGTGAGGGAGCAGCATGGTTAGATGATGAGCCAGTTTAGTGATTGGTGAGGGAGCAGCATGGTTAGATGATGGGCCAGTTGAGTGATTGGTGAGGGAGCAGCATGGTTAGATGATGAGCCAGTTGAGTGATTGGTGAGGGAGCAGCATGGTTAGATGATGAGCCAGTTGAGTGATTGGTGAGGGAGCAGCATGGTTAGATGATGAGCCAGTTGAGTGATTAGTGAGGGAGCAGCATGGTTATGGTTAGATGAGGATTTTAAAGGAGTAGCTTAAAGACGGACTATCGAAAGAGCAGCGTGGTTGGACCCATTGGAGGAGGGGCTGAGGAAAGAGTAGTAGTAGTACAGAGCCCAGTTGGACGAAGTGGCTGATTAGGATAGAGCCAGGATGGAGACCAACTATAGCGAGCGGCTGACAGGTATACTCAAGTCACTCAAGGTTAGGTCCAAACTAAGGCCGTGGCAGGGCAATGGAAAAAGCAGGTGATGGGGGATAGCCTTCAAGCAATTAAGGGAATGAAATGTGGGAAATAACACATACTGTTTAATAATTCCCAATAGCTGAACAAATATTTGTATCTATAAGTATTAGGGCACTATATTGTCCGAGAGTCGCTCCTCTCATTCGTCCACTTTGCCGCAGGCTAGCATACAGCTATCAGAAACACCAACTCCATCCAATACATCTAACCATCATAATGTATAATAGTTTCATTCCCCCACAGCCCAGTGGCTGGCCTGTTAGCAGGAGCTGCACTGTACACTGCAAAAAAGGTGTTTAGATCCTAAACACAATCCTAAACACATTCCTGCCCCGTTTTTGTCCACACAATATGTTCCTAAACATGTTTAGACCTATAATATGTTTAGGTCAGTGCTTAGACATTTATGTGTTTAAAGCAATGTGTTTATGACAATGAAGTGTTTAGAATTCAAGGATTTAGCATATTATTGTGTTTATATGTCAAGTGTTTAAGGATAAAAGTGGTGTGCCTAGAGATGTAGACTATTATTATGTTTAGATATTTATATTTAAATGAATAAATAATTTTATTTCCACATAGTGTCTTGAGGAGACTTCTAGCAGCCCCCCCCCCTCCCTAAGGGCAATATGTGCATCACTATTTCACATAGGCCTCTACTTTAACATAGCCACAACCTTGAGTCAATACAACAGACCTTCAGGGAAGATAATGCTTTATCTATTCCTAGAGTTCTCAAAAGTGGTGTCTATGTAGCAGATGTATCTTTATTGCATCGTAATCATAGTGATATAGCATTCAACCCTTGAATCCTGCAATGTGTATTACATTCTGTATTATCCTTTTGTATCCCATGCAATTTAAGTTGATAAACTCAGATTTAAGCACCTTTAGAGCCACAATAACATTTGAGTGGTTGTAGAAACTACAGTCAATCACAGAGCTGCCATCTGGTATGTATTTGATATACTATGATCTAAACACTACATGTTTACATCCTAAACACCAATTTTTCATACTGTTTAAATACTAAACATCTAAACATATTCAATATAACTGTTTAGATGTTTAGAATAAAAGTGTTTAATTCCTAAACAGAAGGATTCAAAGACACAAACCTAGTAATATGTTTAGACTTTAAACATGTTTAGACCTAAACATGTTTAAAACCTAAGCACCGTTTTTGCAGTGTACACGTGTAGACCTAGTGCGCCATGCTCCTCCTGCCCTCACCTTGCCACCCCCTCACCACCTCGTGTCAGCTGTGGGTGAAAACTGCTCGGTGACCACGTGACCACCTAACGAGAGCAGCTCAGAGCAGCTCAATATGCAGGCCACGAGCAGCAGCAATAAAAAGGGCAGACAGCTTATTGCAAATAGCACCGAGCTGATATTGAAGGCACTGTTACTGCAGATATTGGGCTGGTTAAGTAATTGGTAGGCCTACAGTACAGCTGAGTATGTTGCATGACATAACTGCAATTGGTAGATGTGCGTCACATCACTCACATTCCCAGTAGATTGGTCCACGGTTGATATATACATTAGATACATCTATGTACGGTACATCGGCTTTATATCAAATAAGAAATCATACTTTCTGTTATCATGGAAAAAAACCAAACATAACTAATATTTTGATTTTCTGAGACATTTCTTGGAAGTTCGATGTTTAATGTATCCTATAGTCTCTGTTGTTAAGAAGTAGGAGATGCATAACGTATGTCGGTTTACATTGTGTCATTGTGGTTTATGAGAACTGCATGTCTGAGACAAAGTCGAGGTATTCTCCTTCTCAGTAAGTAGTAGCAGAACACCAGACTGCTGGATATATTTGCTGACGTAAACGGTCTAAAGTACCATAGTTAATAACATCCTAAGGGATAATTAGTGTAAAACAGGTTATTAGTCAGACAAAAGGATTTTCTTGTTGCACGGTGCACTTTAGTTTAATTACTCTAGTTAGGTAGGTAGGGGTACCGGGTATGTTGTATGAGAACAAATTGATTTTACGAACTCCCAAGACGTTCTTCCATGAAATGTCATAAAATTATGTTATGATATTCATTGCATATCTCAGCTGATACTTATACGTGTTAGATTTGAATACTTGAACAGTATCATGACCAGTCCAATATAGATGCCCTCATTTGAGCTCCAACTCTTCCTGGTGAACTGAGAGTAAAGCGTAATGGAACCCGACACTAAGTGTAAGTCAATAACTCTCATAGATTATCGATTTGCACCATTGAGACTTCTGTGAATTAGGATGGGTGTTCTGAGATCCCCTCTCTCCCTTTACCTTCTAACGAAGACGACTTCAGGGTCGTTTCTGGATCTCAAATCGACGTACTTTCAGCACCAATGTCTGGTAGGAATATGCCGAGGACTATAATTAGACCACCCCTCTAACGTGACAGGCATCAGTTCATTATTACATACACCTCTCTTTGATACTTCATATAGTTACATGAAGCCATCTGGCATCTGGTCAGCTGCAAAGTGTCACATGCACTGACAGTATTACGGTAGTGTTTCCAGCATCTATTTTAATTCTAGCTTAGTAGTTCCTCTATAAAGCAATTACTTAGCTTTTTCAAAAATTAAACATTGCCTCAGTTTACAGACGTTGGTTTTTCATCAGGTGGACCCCCTCGAGAATCTTATAGGGATTCCGTATATCCGTTGGAGGGTCTCCTTATTGGCAATAGATTAGTTCTATCATCCTTCTGCTGTTAACAGGTGCAGTTTGGATGTGATAATCCATTGGATTGGATTATCATCATTCTAGATTTGATTAAATTTGGACGAAAGTTGGACAACTTGATGTTTAACCCTTAAATTGAAATACATGCAGTATAGAACGGTTCGCAATATCTATGTCCACTGTACACAAATAATATTACCCGAACATGTCATCTCTGTATTTAATGCATAGGCCTAGTGCTGACACAGTACATTTCAGTTTACTACACTCTACAGTGTACCATAATGGAAAAGGAAATTTAATTCCACTGCAGAAGGGTCACCTTACTTTAGTCCACCATGTAATTTCAGGTATCACTCCATAGATTTGCACGCACAATGTTTCGTCCAATATCATTGGGCCTTCTGGCGATTATGTTGGGTGGGCAATCCGCCATTGAGTTTTGAGTTTGAGTTTTCAAAAGTTTATTGACAGAAAGTTACACAAACAAGTTTGGTCTTTCAAACGATTGCCTGATGCTACCTATTGGTCACTAGTAGCTCTTGATTCTTGGCCAGTCATAAAATAAATATTGCCTTCATTGAGCATACCACAAATAAAAACCTAGGCTATGAGTAGAGGTTTAGTTATTTAATGTCTGTGTCGGAGGTTATCGGTATAGCCATTGGCCAACATTGCCTTGTTATGCTGTTAACAGGTTTATCTTGTTATTAACAGGTGTTGATGCAGGGGTCTCTGATATTGGCAGCTTATAGGTCACCTTGTTTTTCTATGCTGGGTTCAATAAGAACAATCTGTGCGTGCTGCAGAGGGTGCAGCAGGAACCTGTGAATGACACAACCTGTGACTGTGTTTATAAGTGTGAGCTACTCAGTAGCAGCACGTGTCTATGGCGATGTATTGCTCACTCTGCAAAATATAATTGTTGGTTACTCTCTCTTACAGTCTGGTACAGGTTGAAACGTCAGACTGTGTGTGGGTAGAACAGGGGTAGAATGTCGACTATACTTCTCAAACCGTCCAAACCCCTTTCGTATCTTGAATCCCAACTGGGGATTTTATGATGTAATATGCTGCAATACCATCTTGATTCAAATGTTAGCAGCATATTACAGAGCAATGGAGGATTCCTTTAACAAAATAAAACCTCTATAGGAGTGTATTACGCGGACATAAACTGTCAGTGCTTTGTGTGAGCATTAGGTAGGTGCAGAGTTACTTGGAGTTAACACGGGTGTAGAGGAGAGTGTGTATTTGTGCTACTAGATGCAGGAGGTGGTGGTGTGCTAGAGGCTGGTCATGACATAAATGAGGTGCTGTGTATGATTAGCTGAGTGTGGGTCTCTATAAAGAGGGCAGTTACTGATCTAAGGTGCAGTTAACAACTCACTGAGTCGGGGAGCAAAGAAGGTATTGCCCGTTATAATGGAGATCAGCTCCATTAGCATGTAAAGGGGAGATAATATATTTAATCCAAAATGAATCAAACTAATGATTTACCCAGACATACAGGACAGGAGGAGGCGGCCCTTTCCTTGTCTGCTTCCCTCCCCACTACCAACCTGCCTGCCCGCCGCCCTCCATGTATGCCCGTCTGCCCCCTCTTACTGCCCGCCCCGCCCTCCTCCGCCTGCCGACAAAACAACATAGTCAGACAAATATCTTGCAAATATCTTGCCTGCCTGCACCCGTCTAGCTCTCCCTACTTTTTCCTTCACATATTCCTCTCCCTCCCTCCAAGAGATTTTCCTTTCCTGATTTAAAAGAATAGTATATTAGGCGATCCAAAACATGCCCATATTAAAGTCACCAAATCCTAGGCTACAAATATCAAGGACAGCCTTTGACTGGGTGCCCAGTTATCTATTCACAGAGTCATTGTGCTTTTTACATGACTGTGTGACAGGTCAGGTTTCACACACTGCCCTAAAAAGTCCAGAATGGGAAATGAGCTTGGCTAGAATCATGTTTAACCTGATACCGTGCCACGAAAAGACCATCCCATCGCGAAATTAGGCAGTGCCGGATTCTATGTGAATAGAATATTATTTCCCGTGTGCTCTTTCAGTCTATTGAAAATAACACGGGGTACATGTTCGAACTAAGCTGTGCTCAAGTATTATGACTTTTTGTACCTATATTCAGCAGTGTCGATTTTCTGTTGAAATGAAAGAATGTGTTTGGACTATATCATAAGGCTCCTGTAACTATCATATATATATATGACTCATCCGATTTTTTGTGTAGATTTCAGATGTCTGAAATCAAGTTCAATCACTATTGCAGTTACATTCCATATTGAACTCATAGGGATGACTGACCTTTGGGAGGTCGTAATGATAGATGTGACCCCAGGAAAGATCTGAACAGTGGCTCTGTTACATCACAGTATGCGGGAAGCATCATCTACAAACACGAAATACATTCCGAACTTCATAATATTCCTTACTATACACTGCTTTGAGAGAATCCGCCTTTCCCATAACTTGAATAATTCATGTGAGTGATTTAGCATCTACTAGCTTAATGGCCATTACACGAGATCTATCACAATATCTATTTCAATTTCCTTAAAGGTCAAATCCCATAACGCGAAAAGGGGGCCAGAAAGTGTTGATTATTGACATAAAAACAAGGGGCAACTGTTGCCAATATTGTAAATTACAACACTTGTCCCATGATCTTATGCCTTTCCAATCCCACAGTAGTCAATATTAGGCAAGCGAAGTGTTGCGTGTAGGACTGGTTAATGGATCTGTTTGAGGGGAGTTACTTCACAGTATGATTTGTCCTTACTATTCCCTCTCAATTAGCCTTAAATTATTTGGAGTGTCCCCCCTATATAAACCAAATCATTGACATATTCCAATAAGCAACATTTTCTAGGCCTTCTTTTGCTCCTTGCAATTTCCCAAATCACAAGACAAATGCAACACTTTCCCATTGATTTGGGCCTGTCTTAGCCAATATAGGGCCCAAAATCGGCAATAAGACCAATTCACAACATTTTCTGACCCTCTCTTGCGTTGTGGGATTTGACCTTAATGGCAATTACGAAAGATCTATTACGACACTAGATTGATACATCTGACCACTAACAGCAAGGCAGCAACGGACCAACAATATTGTACATTCGGATCTACAATTTACTATAATGTCAGAAAGAACATCATATTAGATTTTGCAATGTACAATGGCACATGTAATATATGGCAAAAATGTCACTGCCTGTGGACCTCATCTTTACAATAGGTGGTCCGTATAAGAACTAGAATTGCCTCTTGCATTGACAAGTCATGTTTTTCAGAGCTGCGGTCTGTAGAACATCATTTCCTTATTTTGGTTCCTGGTCACAAAATGAAGCATCTCACCCAGACCCCGTTCTCGGTCATGGGACACATGTGATGTTCAGCAGAATTGTGAGCGCTCATACTCATACTCATACCCACATACTCGTGGGGATCCTACCGTTCTGCACTAGGCCTGCGGCCAGCATGCAGAACGGGAGGATCCCCACTCGTACAATAACCACTGACTCAGTCACTTTGGCGTACAGCTTTGTCTATGTATACACCCATGCATCCATTGATATTTCATTACGGTTACTGACTCCTTCTTAAGATATGGTTAGTACCTATGTAGGAATGTAAGGTATATTTAGGTTTGTGATCAACAACCTGGGTATATATGCTAGACCTGTTTAATGTATGCCTCAGTCTCCAATAGGTATTCACCTACAGAACCTCCTGTACCTATATCACCAATAAACCTACAATAGCAGGACTGGAATTCTTCTGGATCTTTACTATGCACTTTACCATCGATAGCTACACCCCTACACTACACAACTATATATGTGTATACACCAAATAGATATACTACTCACGTTAAAAACATCGCTATATTGTTACGCAGGGAGCATTCACAAATTACATCATGAATCTAGCTGAGTGGACGATGGTTCATGTAACAGGTCACATACACTCGTATATTACTATCTGAAAATGCCTCACAATCCATGACACCGTCTTCAGTTTTAACCCTAGGCATGGAGGCTGAGGATCCATAATGATGGAACCTGCTGAAATCTTATCCCCGTTTACAAAATGTACAACAGGCCAAAAAAACTCTTGCAGGATGTAAAGCTGTCAGCAGGCAGCTTGGTGCAGAGTAACTAGAGTCCAATACATGAGGTGTGTGTGGGAGAGTGTGTGCTGGTGCTTATAGAGGATTATAGATGCAGCAGGAGGTTTGTACTGTAAACGAGGTACTGCATACAATTAGCAGAGTGGGCGGTGGTATGAAGAGGACAGCTAATGCTCTTTTGTGGTAATTATTAAATCATCCAGAGAGGCAGAGAGAGACAGTATGACTATTTTAAAATCATTTATTTCAGTGCACCCAGCTTATAATCCCTATGGCTGACTGCATTCACGCTGTAATAAGGAGGGGTGTAGTCTTCTATGGGGACATTTTGCCTTCAACCGGCTTGTTTAATTGTCTCATCCAAACCAATTGGTTACTTATCTACATTAGCAGGTTGTAGACCACACTGTGTAATACAAACACCCGGCCTGTTTAAACATCATACCGTTACCGGTCGTGTTATAAGGCCAAGAGTTTACTGTGGAACATATGCTAACTCATTTACGTTTTCCCGGTCAAATTTGCTAAACAATAAATGTATAATGCCAAATAAATGCATAATTATTCAGAGTCTAGCTCAAAATATCCTTTATCTTACCGAGTTTGGATGTAGTGAATTGCATCTGAAGTTGAAGATTATTTGAGTTACACTCTCTACCACATTCTCAGGCTTGTCACTTCTGTGGTATTGGCGTCTTTAAACACTACAGGGTGTTTTCCAATGGCGGGGCCTTATAACAGGACGCTCTCTCTAATCTCTCATTGCTTGACTGCCTTCCATGCCCCCTCCCTTCATCTGATACCTCACTTTACCCCCCCCCCTCCACTAGCATCTCTCTAGTTCTCTGTCTCTTTCTCTCTGAGTTACAGCCCCTACATACTATCATGCATAACGGTGTTAGGCTGTGTCTCACCAAGTCGGTCCAGATGGAAAGTCTATGACCGAGTGCAATCTATGACCAGTGCAATCTATGACCGGTTTGAAAGAAAACGCGTTATTTAGGGCAGATGTATAAAACATTGAAATAAAATTAGTAATATAAAGTCTTAAAACGTTATTAACCTTTCAGCCCATTTCTATCTACCTATGCCCATCCAGTTCAGTACGACGTGTGACCAACATCAAATTTGTGTGTGTCATGAAAATTGATACATGTATTGCTTTTGTAATGATTATATCAAGGCCTACGTGAAATGATGAGGATGATATAGGATGGCATTTGCAAGGTCATGTGATAAATGTAATTCCAAAAGAGATATGAGAAATACTGTCAGGTTGCCACGATACTACTGACATATACGGGACACATGACCTACATTGCATTATATATTTGGAAATTGATATTCTGTATCATTACAGAACTGATATTTTCGGTAAGTATACAATACATTGGAATAGGTCTGACACAGATAAATCAATACAAGAAAATAATGTGTGTTGAGTTGCCCGGCACTGTGATAAGCACTGTTTATGCCTTGAGGGAATCCCCCTTTACATACCTAACTGAGTATGTAAGTGAAATAATGAGGGAAAAATGTAAAGGTTATCGATGGACCTTATATACCCTATATATATATATATATATATATATATATATATATATATATATATATATATATATATATATATATATATATATATACATATAGCCTACACAAAGGGGGGGGTGGGGGAGCAACCATGGGTTGGTTTAGGGAATTGCAGCGGGTGAGATACATCCTGAGAGGCGTGGGTAAAGGTGAGGGTATGGAGGGATGGCGTGAAGGGAGAACAGAGACTGAATCAGAGGTGGTTGAGTACCGTGTGTGGCATTGAGATGGACAACTAGATGACCTCCACATATGACACAAACCTAACCCCCTCGGGGCAGGACTCTTATAATATTATGTGTTGGGTACTGGCTGCGTTTGCTTTTGAAGTGTTTCCAGCCACGATCAAAAGCAGTGACTGTGAAATGCAGTCTGTTTTGTGCATAACTGTCTCTGGGAGAAGAACCTTCGAGAGTCCAGGCCTTAATACGAGCAGGAGTATAATGTTGAACAGAAGGTACAGACTCGATTCACTTTATATGGACTCTAGTTACATGGAGTAGGGAACAGTTGTGTTGGTTTATAAATTTGTACTTCAGAAGGGTATGCAGTAAATTGTGATTTGAACAATAATTAAATCATCTGAGGCATACTATGTGAACCCTTTCTTAAAGGATGAAGGAAGAGATGGGATTTGATAACTTAATTGCTATGATACCTCCCAGTACTGCTATTATAAGATCTACATATATATGCTCTACAATTTATACCTATAATATGCTTATGTCATAAGGATAAGTGAAAGAGTTACAGTAATTCATTGTTGATCACCACCTCCGGACATTGTAGCCATAACGTTATGACCATAAACCTGTACAGAGCCTGTTCCTGCAGGGGTCATGCTGTATATGGCTGACGGTGCAGGATAGTATAACCTTACACCATGGATGGAGTCTTTATGTCCTCAGATATCCCCTCTGAGCCCCGGGCTCTGTATCATATACATTAAGCTTTTCCCCTGCCGATGTCAATAAAGACTGTGGTGTCGGTGTATCTACCCTCTGGGAGTCTTTAATGGTTATGTAGACCAACAGAGCCCTGCCTGGACTCCTCAATAACTAGGTAAGAGTCCTCACTGCACCGCAGCCATTTTGACACTGATATACTTGTAAATCTGTTATCATCTCAAGCCAGATATCAGGATTACCATAGATTAATACCAGACATGCCGTATTCCTATATATTCCACCCCTTCCTCATTGGTTTCGCTATTTGTACAATACCTCTCCTATACCATCGGGTTTCAGTTTCATTCCCATGAGTTTCAACTTATATGTACCTCATACATGTAGTAGCAGGGCATTTGGACATAGGGGTAAGAGCATATTTGGGTCTGACAGGGGCAAACCGGTGCCCTAAATTTCCCCAATATCAATAGACATTCGCAATTTCATTAAACCCAAATTTGAAACGTTTTATTCTAGTAATTTGGCGTAGGATACACAGGTGGTTATTGTGTGAATCGTGGCATGTCCCAGTGCCACTCGGCCTGACGGCCTCGCCGAGCGCTGCTGGGATCGAGCTTGACTAAGTACAGTCAAATACTGATACAATTTACCAGGTTCTGTTCTGTACCCTGATAGGTCCCCTTCATGTCACACTGACACATACGTCCATTGTATCGATATGGTAACTCTACATGTGGACGAAGGAAACATGGTTCAGTAACCCACCTTTAAGGTCTACCTAAACAAAATAGCATACCGGGGGTGGTACACTTTTTCCAAAGTAATATGCAGGGGTTTAAAATCTATTAGAATATGTCAAAACATGTAGGACCGTTGGCATGAATGAGTTTTAATGTTGATTTCGCCTAAAGCAATTACCGACGAGCACAAACTGATAGCCTACATTCCACCCATACAGCCTACTCATTCGGAATGTTTTAATGTAATTATTAGTTCATGACAAAGTTTCTGACAGCAATGACGTCATTGGTTAAAAATAGCCTCATTACTAGGATAATACACTGACATGCACACACCCTATTCTATGTATAAGTATTCAGGTCATGGTTGGCCAAGGTTGATGTAAACAGTTTAACATTGCACGATTGAAACATAAATGGCATGCATATTGTGCGCTCAGTGTCTTCATTAATCACATACTTTAGTGTACAGTCGATTCATTAAGGTATATCTTCTTATGTTGTGGTATAAAATGGCAAACTCTTTCCTTGTGAACCAACTGTGGCCATCTTGAGCAGAACGCTAAATCCCCCCAAAGAAAAGAATGAAATGGTGGGTGTAAAGACTAGTTATATTGGTATTAAGTAGATGCTATCAAACAAGATGACATTAGGACATACAGCCGGGTGTAGTTTGGAGCACACATTGACGTGTATACAACACATTAACATGTAATTCTGTTCCTGCTCTCAATGCCTCGCCATTATGAAACATTTATATCATCAAGACTATTGTATAGCATCTAAAGCAGCAAGTACCTACGTCATAGAAACTCACATGACGAGCTCTACCTCATCTATTAGTCACGCCTTCCCCTTAAACTAGAATATGTAATCTCTTTATCATTACCATCATGTTCTATTAACACATTGCAGACAGTGAACCGTGAGTTTTAATAATTAATAGGTTAATGATAAGCTTCCAGCACAGGAGCTGGGTGGAGACTGTGTATGAATGCATGTAATGTGTACAGAAGGCTTACCTCAGGATAATCCGCCAATGTTTAGAGAGTGTAATCAATGGGTGACACAGGATGTTGGAGGCTGATGTTACTCCTGATAGTTATATATAATAAGTACTATATTATAATACTCTGGGGGTATACTACTAAGGGTATACACATTTAATGTAAATATTCCTTCAAGGAGCACTGTATATTGTATAACAGGTGTCGTCATGTATATCCCAATGGTGTTAAGCAGGTGATGATACTTCTTCAGAGAGTACAGTACACACTGTCTTGTTATGGCAGTTACCACAATGCTCTACCCATTAGATCATCAGTGCCTACTACTCATACACATCACAGGAGCAGCACGCACGTGTATTAGAACTACGAAGGAGTTCCTGTAGCATTAAGCGCAGCTCTCCTATTCAGTGTAGACCTGACAAAAGGACCTGTATACAGGTGCTCTGTCCCTCCTGTACATAACAGGGTAAATGCATTACAGGCACCTTACTGGTTTCCTCCGGGGTGTGTGTGTTTTATGTGTAAATGATTACAATGATAACTTCAGCACTATTTAATGCACAATGCTGATAAGTGACGTGTGTTGAGACTATAGTCCGGTACACCTAGACCTCCTCCTGTGTGACAGGTGGGATGTGTACACGCACTCAGCATATGGTTAAGCATTAACCACCCAGTCTCCTGTTCCTGTGTAGAGTAGGCATTAACAATACAGACAGGCGTCCGCTCCCGATACTTCAGTACTGCTAAGTCATGTGTGTACAGAGTGTGGTCAAGGATCGTCAATAAGGTCTCCCCTTACTTGCTGCATGTAGACAATGGGCCTCAATGCGAATAGCCCTGCCCCACCTGATACTACACAAAGTACTGTGTAAGCTAGGGCCAACACAGATCAGCACTGGACACACGAGTCCTCACTGTCCATGTGAGCATGGACTTACATGTATGTACTACTACGTCCTCCAGGGGGTGGTGGCTCAGTGGGCCTCCTTACGTAGTGTATAAGTACGTGTACAAGGAATGTGGGCTGTTAATACTGCCCACCTCACTTCAGTGAATGTTCCTGCATGAGTTGCTGTGGGTAGAGAGGTGTATCTTCCTAGAGGTAGTCTTTAGTAGTACTACAATCGGCTGAATGCAGGGATTCAGTCCTCCATGGCAGGGCATGAAGTGTATATAAAAAAAAGGTAGTAACACTACCCATTAATCTCTCCTGGGAACAGCAAAGGTGTCTCCTGTGAATAGATAACGCTGTCAGAATAATGTTAAATTGTGGCAGGTATACTTTAAGTATTAGAAACCAGACTGAATTCCTATGTTAGCAGGGTAACTAGTGTTTCAGGTGAATTAATGTTTCTACCCCCCACATCCATACATGCACATGAGGTCCTAGAAAGTAACACTGGAAGGATAGGGAGTTAAGATGAAGTTAAGACTCCTTCGTCCATGGGCACAGATGGCATGTGGTCCTCACTCAAATCAGCCTAGGGCTCCAGCGTTGACCAGAGCGAAATGGTAGCGACTGTATAATGTATTTGGACTGGAAGGAGTCAGACAATAATGGCGGGAAAAAGCCTGCTCTGGCGTCCCCTCCTGCGTCCCCTCCTGCGTCCCCTCCTGTGTCCCAGCTGCCTCCGTAGAGCCGTCCCTTCCAGGCGGGGTCCTTCAGGGTGTGAGAGGGTCTGCTGGATGTGTGGAGGGGTTGGGTTAGGTGTGAGGGATGGTTGGGTGTGAGAGATGTGAGGGGGAGGCTAGAAGCGTCAGGGTTGTCGAGGAGCTGCCGTG
This sequence comes from Harmothoe impar, assembly GCA_947462335.1. Classification (NCBI taxonomy): domain Eukaryota; kingdom Metazoa; phylum Annelida; class Polychaeta; order Phyllodocida; family Polynoidae; genus Harmothoe; species Harmothoe impar. The sequence goes on along the minus strand of OX381714.1, from coordinate 27,424,527 downwards.
CAGTATCCAGTATCCAGGCTATATGTGACGTTTCTGTCTCTCAGTGGCGAAATCCTTCTCACCCTTCTCTCTCTCAACCACTGTAATCTTGTGTCTATATGTATTCTTGATATCCAGTCTATTCCTCATATACACTTCAGTTTATATCCCTGTAGTCTCCACTACATTTGTACTCTGACACTTGTGTTTCCTTGCCTTGATTCACACATTTCTCCTTGGTTCTCTCTCTCCTTTCTTTTCTCCTTAGCTTCTCTTCGTCACTTTCTCTCCCTTATACTCCTATGTGTATCCTTATTCAAGTCCTCTGTATTTCTCTCCGTACTGCGTCAACGTTGCTCCTGCACCTCCAATTCTGCAGCACTGTGTTGTATCGGTTGTGTCCTTTCAGCCGTTATACCACTACCCCACCACTTCTCCTAACGTTACAATCCCCTCTCCAATAGTGGTACAACCACTCCTGCACCACCTGTTTAAGATCTCTCCACTCCTTGATGATTCCCTGTCCAGCTATTTCCTCCAGTACCTACAGCACGGGGAGGCTGGAGGCTCTGTAGCTGGTTCTGGCGGCGTCCCGTGCGCGGTGCCAGTGCCGTGTGCGTGCGGCGCGCGGCGGCTGACATTTAAGCAGGCAGTGAGTGGTGGTGCTAGTCGTCCTCTCCAGTCTCGGTGGTGACAGGCTGCTCCTGCCCCTACCTACAGCTCCTGCTACCTGTCTGCTGGAGGCAGGAGGCTGCACGTTGGCCGCTATACTGGCTCCGGCACCTGCTGATAAGTGTACTCTCTGCAGGAACCGTCATGGGACACATACATGCAGCACATAAGTTGTAGACATCACCCAACTCAATTACCCTTTTAAAGCAATTATCAAGCATCTTTACTACACCGTTGTGGTTCATTTCTGTATTCATATAATTAGAATCTGGCATTTTCCAACTCATATTACAGTCCTGGCTGCTTGGATATGACACCAGACAAGCTGCCAGAACTTTCCATGTCTTCCATGTTGAGTAGTATATATAGAGACAGCCTTAATGTAGCCCCGATGCGGCTACACCAATGGAGGCCGCCTCGGCAGCTTGTGGGACATGCAGTGTAGTACTGGCCTGGGCTGCTGGGTTCCCATTGCCTCCCACTGCCAGCTGATGCCTCCCGCAGCGAAAAGCGGCGCTGCAGGAGGGCCTTGCCGCCCGGGCCGGCAGTAGGCGTACAGCAATGGAGGCAGCGCTGTGCAGCAGTTAACTCTGCCTACAGCCCCCTCACTGCAGCTACACGTGAGGCCCCACTGCCAGTACAGCCCGCCCCATAGGCTCCTCTCACAGTGTGTTTACAGCCGCAACATACAGACATGGTGCTTTAGGACCGTTGATGTATTGCTGTTGCAGGGAATGCAATGGCTTTAGTTTGAGATTTGTTATTGGAGGGCTGGTTTATAGTGCTGCTCGTCTCACGCTGAATGATGCGGCTCCGTATAGGAGGCCTATATAGGGATGCAATCATGTGTGTGTGTGTGTGTGGGGGGGGGGGGGGGGTAGTTGCAGCTGATGATATTCAATAAGTGTATGGAAATGAATTTCTGAAGTGACTGGCTGGATTTACTTCAGTTAAAAGTATATAAGATAAAACAAATCAAAACTGGTTAAGTAGGTGAAGTATGGCCGCCCCAATGGAAGGGTCAATTTGAATGACAACCTCCGGACCCCCCCTCCTGTTGTATTATAACGAGGTAGATGTGTGCGGTAAACAATGGCCAGAGGGGAGTCTGCACATTGTTACTATGTATACTGTCCAAGTGTTAATGTCAGCTATAGGGTATACACACTGCCGGCTCTGTATATCGTGTCTCGGCATGCTTATGTTAACACCATTCATCTCAAGAGGACGGTTGTACAGTGGCGATTACTACTCATTCCTGTAGCTTACTGCTAGAGAGAGGTACCCCCTTCATCGTATTACATGTACTTAAGCAGTTCTGCGTACATGTGCATGGAAGTTATCGAATTGACTTTCAATGAATCATTCTGAATTTCGAACAACTTTAAGAACATCTTCTAAATACGTGAAGGCAGATTTAATGTCATTTCATAACGTAAGCGGGTGTTCCATATGTGTTCAGCTCAGACATGTTTTTTTTACCAATCAATTGTTAGATGATTCTAGCATTTTCTCTAAAACTATAATAATATGCCCTTCGATCTGCCGAAATCCCAAGTAACAGTTTTAGTATTGGGTCCATGGGGGGCAAAAAGAGAGAGATTCTCACTTGATTTATGTAAGCTGGCCCTAGTCTGCAGGGGGTGTGTTGTCCTCTATGTACTTAACAGTACTAATGGGCTGTGTAATGACTTCACAGCGGGGGACCTGACTGCCACGTGACTGACCGAGCAGTGAATAAATGGTTCTCATGTTCATAAATGCTCATGACATGAGATGAACCAATAGTAGTAGATGGTACCTGGATTTATACTAAAGCAACTGGTTATATACATGGCATTGGGAATTCCTAATAATAACATATATATTTTGGTATCGGTGTATGGAATAACAATGCTGTTCATGAGGCTATGCTATACCTTTACTTAAGACCACGTCATAATTTTTCCACACGGCAGAGGTTGTACATTTTGCACAAGAGTCCATAGCTCTTAGCTGTTACCCCTCTGTACAGAATGAGCCGGAGTGAAGCTAGACCAGGGCCTTTTATTAAAGAAGAAAAATTGAAATTAAATTGAAGAAGAAAATCTTTTTTCTAAGAAGGTGAGGATTATACAGACAGTATATTGTGTGCGTATTAAAAATATCTATCATTATTATACGATATGGGCGCACACCGTCCATTTTAGGTGATATTCGCGTTCTGATATTCCTGCATACCCCACACTTGGGGGGGTGAAATTGTTCTGATATTCTGGATATCAGAACGATTCTGAATGGGGAATGCTAGAATCATCTAACAATTGAGGTTCTATGGAGACTCGAACACGCTACATCAAGACTTGAAGTCCGATGTGCTAACCACCACGCCGTGAAGGCGCTGGTAGAGGTAGGTGGCGAAACAAGGAGTCTACAGGCGGATTTCCAGCCCTGTAGGACCATTATTTACCGAGTTACAGAAGAAAAGGCATTTTTTGGTATAGTTTCTTTGAAAATTAATATTTTTTTCTAATTTCTTTTTTACTATAAAGGTAGAAGTTGGACTTTACTTAGCCTTTCGTTAAAATAATTCTAGGGATCTTTTTTCACATAGAAATAGGCATTTTGAAAATGGTTCGTTTCCACCCAGGATCGATCCGGGTACCCTTGGTGTGTGAGGCGGAGACGCTAGCGGCCCTGCCTATCCGGCTGTGGTGCTTGTGGAGGGAAACGCTGGTTAGTATATAACATAGCCCCAAGCTGGCCCCCTCACAAATTCTATGTTGAACTCAGTGTTGGAGATTGAGGCTATGACGTCACCAGGCTCCACCAATCAGCGAGCAGGGTTGGTGGGAGGTCAAAACAACATGGCGCTACTGCTGTACGAGTGATATTCAGTCAATAATCCTTCAAAATGGCCAAATTAGGACTCATATAAGGTAATTAAAGACATTTGAATGGAAATATCGTATAATAAACCTAATAATATATGAATATCACCGAACTTGGGGTGTGTATTCATGAATAACAAACCTCGGTGCTACGCACCTCGGTTCATTATTCAAGTATACACACCCCGCGTTCGGTGATATTCATACATTATTGGTTAAATATCTAATAAACAGCTAAGCAAAAGGTGATGCTCGGCGTGCCTCCGCGCAGAGCACCCTTTCTGCATGACTGCTCACCTCTATGGCACCTGTCTATAGGTTAGATGTGCTGCCGTAAAGGACATCGGTTCTATTACATGTATCGTTGGTTTGAAGCCCCGCCCATCCCAAGCCTATTTCAAATATCGCTCTCACAGAGTCATGTCTCTAAAATGACTCTCTTCTAAGAGTCTGCATGACTCTAAAAATATGCAAATGCAGAACCTTAGATTAGATAGGGAAACGGGCGGTGTTCAGACAAACAGGTACCGTCAGAGACTCCATAGTAGTATAGGCAAAGCGGCACCTTCTTCAGGTGCATGTCTTAGTAGTATACCATCTTTGGGCGTTAAAGGTGATGCACTAAGAGTTGTACTTACCGCCATACTCTTGTGCCATATTCCAATTTGATCGGTACATCATGCCGGATTGGATGCTATGTGTACATAAGTAATTAGTAAACCGAGATATGCTATGTGAATTTCGACGACCATCGAAAGAAGAGGATGAGAGAAGTGATAGAGAATCAGTGGCGGATCCAGGATTGTCTAGAGGGGGGGGGCAAACCTGACCAATCTGGAATAACTGTCTGTTTGCCGCTAGCGAAGCGCAGCAGCCATACACGGGGAACCTGGGGGGCATGCCCCCCAAGAAAATGTTGATGGTCTAGATTTGAAATGGTGCATTCTCACACATTTTTATTATAGGACAGAATATATTCCTCTTTTTTGGGGGGTGGGGGGCCAAGGCCCGTCGGGCCACCCCCCTGTTTCCGTCAATGGAGAATGGATTGTACGACATAAGAGAACTGAAAGCTGAGTAGAGGAACAATCGATAGAAGCCAGACTGATCAGGCAGAAAGGAGACCTACTACATGAACTCGAAGTCCTGGGTGCATGTAAGGCCATTGTATAATAATTATTATATAAGTTTTATGGTTATACCTGTCTGTATATACCATGTATAGTTGATGACTGTAGGCCTATCTGCTTCACATACAGCATCACTGGTCAATAGGTCTACCATCATGAATTACCTGGACCTACCCACACACTATTAGCACTCTTCAAACATGTTACACTGTTTGCAGAGCCTCTGGCTCTTGGTCCATTACCACACTGACGTATATTCTTTGCAAACAGGTAGATTAATGTGTTTGTATTCACGAGATGGAATAGGCAATTAATCATTGAAGCCAGCATCTAAATATATATTATGTCGGTCCAAATAATGCTATACACATACAGACCCGGTATTGGCTGAATGTCTAGTTTCATAAATTGTCCCTTTATAACTACATCCGGCCTCTCAGTGAGACACAACAAGATTCCTCAAGTTTCACGCCTTACACATAGTCTACCTTATTGGGTTCATGACTGAAATGTACAAAGTCATTACTCCATGGACATTAATGAATGCCCTAGGCGCCGTTTAGTCCCTGCAGGCCTCAAAGTGAATGATCTCATTACTAATCCCACCGGTCATACTGGCCTCGATATTTGCACCTGTTGGGGATATGGATAGTGTCTAGGGCCTACATAAAGGATTGGCGAAACACCTAGGGATAGTTATGAATGGTTGCAATGTGTTGTAAGCTAAAGCAAGACTCTTTCTGCCCAACATTTTCCTTGTAATAATTGAGCATTATAATGAAATAGTGCGTGGCGGTGTCGTCATTGTTTGTTTCTCTACTGGCATCGGATAATTTCTCTCTGTGCCAATTTTTCTACTGGATTGTGAATGTTTTTTTAGAAGGTATTTGCAAATAACATTATCATTGTCAGATTTGTTATTTTAACCATGTTTGCTTGTCATATAGTACAGCCATTCAAGTACCAAAGCTGGGTTGGATTATCAATTTCCCGAACAGTCTTATCAAGACGTCATAACTTAATACTCATAACGCCTGCACCTCCCATGCACACTAAACAAGCACACGTCCCATTCTCGTCCAATCTCACCCCTCCGATGGCGGCTTGGTTTCCGGAGAGTGATAATAAGGGCATAGAGCCCACTTTTCCGATGATAGGTGCAACGTATTCACATCCAGTCTATAACAGCTGTTACCATAGGGATGTATGGGAATCACTACAGTGATACCATCTTGGTAGGAACAACAGCATAGGCCATACAATGTGGTGAATAAGTTTGATGGTTAATACCGACGTTATACTTTCATCCGCATACACAGTGGAAATCATGTCTTGATCTATGGGTACCATTATGGAAGACAAGATGGCAGATATCATGAATTTACCGATTTCAGCCCTACAGTCCAATCTCCGCAGCGTTCGCCGATAATATGAGAAAGTGTTGCCTAGCAACAGACAATAAGGAGCTAAGAGCGTTGGTTGGTGTCAATTGACCAGGGTGACAGCAGGACGGTAAGTGTGGAGGCAGAGGTGTCCAAATTAAAGCCTGGGGAAGAGAGCTCTTAAATGCAGATGTTATGTTGCAGGAGATGAATTAAGATGTGCTGGTGGAAAGGTATTGAATGTGATTTAATCAGTTAATGATGGAAGTATAATCATAGCAGCTGTCATGCAGAGTCATTAATTATAGGTTATAATTATGGTTAAGGCAACCGTGTGGTGCCCCTTAACATATTATTTACAATCTCCTACATATTGCTAAGGAGGTTGCAAATCGTACCTTAGCTCTATGTGTAATGTAAGGTACGCAAGTACTAAAGACATTTCATTACAACAACCACCAATCAAATCCTATCTTTACTCTTAGGGAACATCTGCTATATAATGGCATAGTGCCATGGCGAGGGAGTCTGTTCCACATCCAAAAATATGACATAGATAAACATTGATAGAACAACTTTGTCACAATTCTGAGAACATCATAACATTTTGTAACTAGAAAAAAAGTTAACACACATTTGACTGGGGATCGAGGCCTCGCATTAATCTTCAATTCAATCAAATTCGTTATTAGAGTTAAAACAGCCTGTGGAAACCTGCAGTTCGTCCTGCCTGTTACAACGGTATTAATACATCCCTTTATGATAACTTTCTTTCATCCTTTCTAATATTCAATTGGAGAAAGTCATAGATTATCAAAATGCATCAGTGTAAGTCAGGAGTAGCTTGACCTTGCCATGGGCCTGCTGTATGCTGGTTGTAGGAGATGTGGAGCGGCCCTGCACAGTGACCTGTTTGTCTCCACCATCTGTCCTGTCACCTACCTCCTTCCTGCACCACCAGGCATTTATATTACATTGTCAATGACAAACCACACAGATATATCTGCACGGGCCTTATCTCAGTCTAGTAAGGGGTAATGCAGGTATGGAGTAGATGCAGGACGTCTATGGGAGGACAAATTGACCTCTGGAGTAGCAAACATTTATATTCTACAGCTATATATGCTCAGAGTCAGTTAACACAAATCTGGCATTATCAATTTAAAGGGATATCAGTGTCAGCATGTGGATCTATTCTCAGTGGTGTGTGGAGAACATGGCATGTGCGCAAACTCAATAGGAACTGGATTAAAATAGATAACTTGGTGTTCTTAGAAAGTGATTAACATTTCTTTTCATTTTAGATTTGAGAATAAAGACACAGGGGTGTCCCTTTCAATTGACAGTTTGGAGGATGTGGTTTGTTCCAAAAATAGAAGTACCAATCAGACGAAAATAGAAATAATCTCATTTCCCTGTTATCTGACGGTATTTATATCAATGACAAGTGATTTCCTCACCTGGAATCCTTTGGAAATTCGTTTGTTTTAATATAAAAGCAACATATATGAAAGCAGCATGTTTATAAACAGAGAGACACATATACTCAAGGCAAGAAGAAAAGATGGTACCGTAATATGGTGAAGCTATCCTATAAAGTCTGCAGACATTTCTGTATGCAATAACAGAATACAACAGTACATAAACTAACATTATGCATTACATAGATCTGCATACACACCAAACAGAAACTGTTTGCAGAGTTTTGCCGTAATGGTACATCTATTTTGGATCCCTGATCTATATCCTATACAAACAGATACATGGATGTTCAGATAGTGTTTGTAATCAGGGAAGAAGCCGGCAATTAATCATGAGATCAATAAGGTAACTGATGAATAATGTAACATAACATGTATATCATTCTTTGTTGATCGAACACTTGTATGTCTCCATCCCTTATAGCCCACTTTCCATCTCTGTCTCTGTCTGCCTATCTATCTTTTCCCTCTCGTTTATTTTTCTGGAAGTCATTCAAAGTACGCATAGATGATATTACATAGCCACCTTCCTGGAACCACTCTTATCAAGAAGTCATGAACGCACATATTATAACCACTGCGCATCCTAAACTTAGCATGTGCCAGAAGCGGATGCCCGGTTCTCGTCAACCCTCGGCCTGTTCCGCCGGCGGCGTGGTTTCCGGAGAGCGATAATGAGGGCATCGAGCCCACTTGTACGATAATAGGTGCAGCCTGTTCACATCCTGTCCACAACAGCTGCAGCTATAGGGTATAGGTGACTGACTGCAGCACCATGATCACAGCAGCAGTGACAGACAAGGGAACTAGAATATAGTGACTTACCTTTAAACTGGTTCTTTCTTACTTTATTGTCTCAGACTTTATCGTCTCAGACTTTATTTCTCATCCCTATAGCCAGTCTGGATCAGAGACTGGTCTGTGGGAACCAGCAGCGTCTTTCAGGGGACAAGATGACAGTTTGGGTGAATTTACAAATTGAGGCGAATCTGTGCAGCGCTCCAGGATAGCATGAGAAAGGGTTGCCTAGCAACTGACAATAAGGAACTAAGGGTGCTGGTTGAACGGGCGACAGCAGGATGGAAAACGTGTAGGCAGAGGTGTCCGGATTAAGGCCTGAGAGGTGGGTTGGGTGCCTTAAATGGAGAATGTATGTTGGAGGAGGTGAATTAGGGTTGTGGGAGGGTAGTGTGGGGACAGGAGAGCAGCTGATAACATTTAATAGAGGATGGATGGGCATGGCGGCTGGCATGTTCAGTAAGTAATTCCAGGTCATAGGCTACGACGTTTTACAACAGAGGGTTCCCATGTACCCCACAATGGGGAAATCTATTCCAAATCAAATCAGAACTATTCATTTATATATGGGTACCTCTGTAGGCACCAACCCTCCCCCTTATCCCATGGGTGATCAATATAATTTAAATGTGTCTTTCTCTTCATTGTATACTACTGCCCCGGTACTTATTCAAGATTTATATTTAGTGCTTAAGAATTATTTCAAGACCCCCATACCCCCGGTGCTTATACAAGACCGGTGCTTGTTCAAAACCCGGTGCTTAAACGCGATGGTACAGTATCACACTTTTGTACTGATTTATTTAGTTTTTAATAGATTTAGATGTATACAGTCATGTGTAACAATGCAAGGTATACTTGTTTTTGTAAAAAATAGTTTTGAAGTTTCTACATGACATTGTTACCGACCCTCCATACACTTGAAAAAACATGTTTATTATATGAAACATTGCATACTACAGGTGGGAGCCCTGGCCTTTCCATTGACTTGCTGGTGTGTGCTGATTGCATCTGAACCTGTTGACCTCATAGAGCCAGTGTCTCTGTCACTCCTGTCCCTCCAGCGCTACAGATGCTTTTAATACATTGTCCAAGGTACACTTGGGTCAAACAGATTATACGTGGGACATATTTTGATATAGGAAACCGATCCTATTAGCATTGATGACGCAAGAGGGCTCTATGCAAGGATAAAACAGCACTGTGAGAAAGGTAACGTATTTCAAAAGTATTCCATCAGACCACAGCATACGGAGTGTATGCACATACATTCTATGCTCATTGCATTCCATGGGTAGGATAACTTATGTGTGGTCTTATCCCAATTAAATCGATTGACATTTCTTTCCACTTTTCGTTTGTTTTGAGAATAAAGAAGCAGGGTGGTGATTGAAAATAAGGTTCCCTTCAATTGTCGGTTTAGGGAATGCGGTTTGACCGGCCAAAAACAGAAATACCAATCAGGAGGAAACGGAAATAATTTAATTTCCCTGTTATTTGAAGGTATTTATATCGTTTGACAAGTGGTTTCTTCCCCTGGAACCTTTCTGAAATGACCTCTCCTCGATCTGCTGATTTCACCGTTGAATCCTACAAATAACAATATCCTGCACATGTACCAACCAATACGTGTACACTTTGGAGAAGCGTATTTCTAAAGGTAATAGGCTCTCGAAGGGCATATTAACACGTTTTGGTGGAATTCAGAGGTTATTGGGATATTTGTAACTGATATAATCACGCCTCTCCTCCCAAAACAATTTCGGATGAAAAACGGGCAGCCTTAGAACTCGTGGACAATTAAAAATCACCCAAAGGAAAGTGAATACACAAATTATTGTAAACTAATATTTGACATATCAACAATTGTGCACACCTCCACAAAATATGCCCCGTAATAAGCGGATGTACTCCTCCTCCACAGTCACCACAGACACTGTCCTCATACAGACCACGTCCCCCTACACCAGCCCACAGCAGCTCACTGCTCACACAGTGAGTCAGTCCGCCCCCAGGCTACACCACCTTCAGGGGCCTGTTTCACAACACACCTTTACCATAGTAGCTATTCCATTATACGGGGAAAATGCTGATCAATACTGTCCGAATATAATTCGGCCTCTAGACTGTCGATTTTTACACTTTGTTTATACCTGTTCTACTAGAAGACCGACGACGCCTGCTGTTGTCCTGATGCTCTGATGGAGACGTTGATCCCGAGCTGGAGCTAATTAAGTAACCCCTTGAAGCCCTCGGATTCACTGGTGCCTCCTCCTACTCGATCTGACACTGCCCTCGACACCTTTGACGCCCTCGACACCCTCGACGCTCCTATAGCCCTAGGTGCCTCTCTTTATGGCCTCATGGATCTCTGACATCATGCTGGCCATCCTCTCGAATCCACCCTCGGCCCGAGGGTCCTCATCTTCTGGACCATCTCTCGAGACACGCCCACCTCAGGAACGTCTGGCATGGTAGGCTGCACTCCAGCCATCTGGGCAGATTTCATTGGCGTCTTCACCTTCTTCAACTTTGGAGCGATGCTATCTCACCATAACTCACCATAAACTCACTGTTACCTCACAGTTGAATCAATGTTAAATCGCTTAAATATTTGAAAACTTGAGGCTGAGACTGAGACTGTCAGTTTTCTAGCTTGAATCCCGTGAATTGTGTAACACGTCCCGGCCATGCTCAGGTAGTGGGCCTAATTGTCTCCTTGTGAGGATCTAGTGCACTTGTACCAGGCAGAGGGACCAGGAGACGGCTGACGGCCAGCTAGTATGAGTCACTCCTCAATGTCTATAATTAGCTACACCTGATCATTAGCAGCTCAGCCAACTTCTCACCACAGGTTGTGTGCTTTGGTAATGAAGGGGGGGGGTACTCGTGGTAGACATTCTCCAATCAGTCTGAGGGAGTCATCCGTATAAATGGTAATCTTTGGTTATGTCAGCATGGGTTTTGGTTTATGTTGAAATTAATCAAAGGGGTTACTTAATTAGCTCCAGCTCGGGATCAACGTCTTCATCAGAGCATCAGGACAACAGCAGGCGTCGTCGGTCTTCTAGTAGAACAGGTATAAAAAAAGTGTAAAAATCGACAGTCTAGAGGCCGAATTAATGTTCGGACAGTACCCTCCTCCCCATCCTATCCTTACCCGTGCTCCCCTTGCCCCAAACTGTACCTCTATATAGGGACTGTCTACCACCGTTTTGGTATCTGTCTCCCCTCCCTCTGTCCCCTCTCATGTGGCCTCGCCTTCCCCTCTGCCTCCTCCACCTGCTGCTGCTGCATAAGGAGCTGCTCCCAGACAGTCTGAGCAGCTCCGAGCAGCTCCTTCAGCGACCACAGACCCATCACAAATAGACAGGTGTTAGATGTGGCTACCTCCACTCATGGTGACTCTCACTCAGACTGGTATTAATGAGCTGGTCCATGAGCTGGTCCACAAGATGCACCTAAAGCTGCTCCATGGGCTGCTTTTTGTCTACAGACATCTGTCATGGCTATCTTTGCCGTACACTCATTGTTCCTCCCACTTGTCTTGTTTATTCTACATCTACCACTACCGCACTTATATAAACCTATCATGATCCCTGCTACAAGCCAGGAACACACAAGTGTTCGGTTCTGGCTTGAGCTCCGAATATATTCTTTGGATTCTAGTGAGCATCTGAAATTAGAGGCATCCATGGTAGTGGGGGTTGACAGATAAGATATTGTGCCAGTTGCTATAATGCTAGGCATGGAATGTTAAGAATTGCTGTTGCTAGGTAACAGAGTGGTCCTAGCAACATGACACTAGTTCCAATGGAATCTCCAGGGTCTATATACTGGGGGTAGATATGGTCAAATACCTTCTGTTCCCAATGATTGTGCCTCTTTAAGGCAATTGTACTTTTGGGTGATTGACAAGCGTGACCCCAGGTCATTTGCTGACCTTGGGTCAATCATCTTAGGATTTTGATGAACTCTTCATCACAGCAATGATTGCAATAGGTGCACTACACAGGTATTTGAGTATTCAGCATAAATGTAAAGTAACATACAGGTAGAAATATATATTTTCTAGCTCCTTACTAAAGGGGGAATGCAATTTTAAAAACAGGAGGTACATACAGTCCCTAAAATCAAATTGTTTAATTAATGACATACACTCACAGGCCTTACTGCATACAGTTAGTCATCAATTATGAGGTCAAAGGTGTCGATTCAAGATGTGTGCCAGTCTGGGGGTAAATCTACCCTGTATATCAAATGTATATCCCTTAGTTTACTTATCGTTTGTTTCACATCCATTGCTCAGGTTTTTGAGCACAGTTTTCTATACCCCTTCTATTTCCTTTGTACAATGTTTTCCCATCATTCTCGCCATATCCTTTTCCCCCTCCGTTACCGTAGTAGTACTACAGCCCAAAATATACAGTGCTGATTGAACTTCTTCCACGACTACACAGAGAGAAGAAGTAGAATCACTGTAACTCTCAAATGGGAGTCCAGCCCCGATCACTGAGGTAACTCTCCCCACAACTCTAAAGTGACTCCTAATCATTAGGGAGTCTTAGAACTGAGTCATTATAGAGTCATTATAGAGTTATTTTAGAGTCCTGCTAATGTTAAGGAGTCACCTTAGAGTCATTGGAAGAGTTACCTCAGTGATCACGTTGGGAGTTACAATGATTCTACTTCTTTTCTGTATGTAGGTAAACCCCTAAGAGTTCTGATATGAATGTAACAATGTTGGGTCCTGTACCAAGCTCACCATACTAATGAGGTCACAGGAAGTATTATGGGTACATAGAACTGATAATGTCACTTCCTGAGGGAATCCCCTTCAGGATGGCTGTTGTGCATTCTAGACATTGCACATCAGCACCAGACCCTGGTGGATAAAAAGCAAATGACCCACTGCTACTTGGCTGCATCTAAGGTGTGTGTGTGTAAGGTTGGGTGTGTGAGAACCTTGTGACTTATTAACTTGCTGCGAGCCACTCAAATTGAGATGTGAGCTATTCTAACCAGCTCGGGTTGAGTTGAGAAATACACCCGCAGGGGGATTAGCTCATATTAGCTATCCACCTACATTTGATCTGTTCTGACTTGATGAATATGTTTGCTTTCCCAGAGGCTCTTCAGGTTTGGGGTTCAGCAAACACTGTACTGAGAACTATACATTGGACATAGTTGAGTATAGTGTAAGGCTGTGTCTCAGCAGAAGGAGTAGGTAGCAGTCATTCAGGCGGTCAATGACCGGGTAGTAGGAGGACAGAAAACATCATTCAGATTGTGTACAGATTCAGATTGTGTGCTGGAGTGATAACACAGAATGCGCAGCATCACCTAGCATAACCACACTGTGGCAGTAGTTTCATGATTCTCGGGGATGTTTTAGAGTATAGCAATATTAAAATTATAAAAAATATCTCATTTTGTTAAACAGGAAATTATATGGCTTTTCTGATGGTGAAGAAAACAATATTTGGTATCCAGGATAAGAACCGCACCAAGTGGTATAGGGATCTAGAATCATGATATTACGTTTAGGTTGAGACATATAACTTCATTAGATATTAAATTTTGTGTAAATGGAAAACCTTCTTTGAAAGGTGCTTGGTGAAATGGAAAACACGGGGGAGTAATGCTATCTCCTGCTGCGTTGAGCCATGGCTTCCCACACAGGTGATAAGGCATCCAACTCCAAGGCAGTTGCGAGGATTTATTGCACTTGGTGAGCTGCTCTATGAGCTACTCAGGCTGTTGTTGTCTGCGGTGTTCATATGTTAGTTACAGGTGCTGCTGTATGTTCGGCTGTTTAGTGCTGTATGCGTTCCCCTGTGTGGTGCGGTGTGTGTTCCCCTGTGTGGTGCGGTGTGTGTTCCCCTGTGTGGTGCTGTGTGTGTTCTGCTATATGGTGATGTGTGTTCCCTGTGTGGTGCTGTGTGTGTTCCCCTGTGTGGTGCTGTGTGCGTTCCCCTGTGTGGTGCTGTGTGTGTGTGGTGCTGTGTGTTCCCCTGTGTGATGCTGAGTGTGTTCCCCTGTACGTGTGGTGCTGTGTGTGTTCCCCTGTGTGGTGCTGTGTGTGTTCCTGTGTGGTACTGTGTGTGTTCCTGTGTGGTACTGTGTGTGTTCCCCTGTGTGGTGCTGTGTGTGTTCCCGTGTGGTGCTGTGAGTGTTCCTGTGTGGTTTCCCTGCGTGCTGCTGTGTATTTGTACTGCTGGATATGTGCTGTGTGTGTTCCTCTGTGTGCTGCTTTGTCTGTCTGTCCATGTATGTATATGCTGTACCTAGAAGAGATAATTATTGACTATAGATTGCGCTGGCTAATATATCTCAACTTGATCCTTCAGAATCCTTTTAGAAAAATGAAAAGAACCGTGTGCATTAATTCCGCATTTGAAAGCAATGAGGTCTGACCAAAGCAAAGCAGTTCTTTGTTTACAAATTGAACTCATACTTGTGATGCAAATGAATTTCTAAACACTGAAGAAAAAGGAACGTATGAACAAAAAAGGGATCACAACAGGTTTTTAATATTTCTAGATTTTGACATTGAATAGCATTTCACTTGTTCATTGGACTATTCACAGTGAGAAGTATTTTTAGTCTATCCAATTGTAAGCTGAGTAACTAGATTAAGCATAGTGGACCTATCTAATTTCATTTTTCACCGTAGCAGAATGACACTATGTGGTTTTCTGGAAGGCTTCTAAATGTATTTAAAGGTCTGAAGTGAAGAGGTTCGTAAGGTCCCCTATTTCAGGGTAAGCAATATAAGTAATTTCAGGATGCATTCATCATTCTTCTATCAGCATTCTGCACCATCACCTATCACCTATGAATGATATGAAGCAAGATGTACTGCCTCTATTAATTCCCTTTTTCTCAAAGTGAACCTAGGGGAAACCTTTGGTTGTTGGCTTCAGGTGGAAAATGATAGCTATACAATATACCAAATTGTAAAGCAGGCTAAACAGTTAGTCCTGTTACTAAGATACTGCATAGAGCCACTTAGACTAACACACGGGTCTAATAGAGTTGTGAGCCACTCTGATTGCTCTATTCACCCGAGGGCGTCTACTAACTGCTCAGTGCTGAGGGGAATTAGAACGGTTCATTTTCACTATATATAGCAAGGGGCTGCTCAGCACTGCTAACTCTGCAGGTCGTCACTGCCATGTTCTACAGCCTATGTAATAAGATTACCAGTAGTAGATAGCCACACTAAGTTATCCCCCCACACCGAATATTGTTTATATTCATCTGCATGTAAGTAAGCCCAAGGTTAAAATCATACACGGAAATAGACAAAAAAGGGAAGATATTTCTGGGTGACCATCTCTGATTTCATCCTAATCAAGTCAAGAGAGGATGAAAGCCAAATGTATCCTGAGTATATCATTGAGACCATTGAGGTTGTTATCAATTGACATTGCTTAGATTGGTCATCAGAGGTGACCCATCTGAATCTCTTGCTATGGTGTTTTGGCGTGTATAAACACCAGTGTATTGGGTTATACAAGGTCAGCACCTTGTCTAAACATGTCACAGGCTAACCATGAATAGCTGCTAACGTGAAGTATGCTAATAGTGTAGTGCCACCTACCGGTAGTGGCCTGTAGCAGAATAGGACCTACAGAGAGGAGAGTGGCCAACACAAGGCCCTCAGAACCAGGGCTTTTGGACATCAGGCACCATGGATTTTTCATCTTGTGGCTTAAGGTAGGTCGATACCATTGACTCAAAAAGTTTAGAATTCCTCCAAATTTCTTCCAGAGGTACCTTAGATCATCTAGAACAAATATTTTAAGAGAAAATAGGGGGGTCCCACACTACTTTTTTAGATACAGAATTTTGAAAAATTAACATATTTCAATTTTTCTCTAAAAAATATAAAAAAATATCACAAGTTCCGTAATTTTATTTTACCATAACCTGCAACCACAAAAATATGAAACATCACACTTTGAGCGCCCAGATATTTCTCTTCATTCGAAAAATACTTTTATGGTTCTGGGATGTGGCATTCTGGGTATAAAAACTATGTTTGGTTGAAAATATGGATTTATTTGTAATTAATTAAACACAAAATCGATTAAAATCAATAGAAAAAAAGTTGTCATTTTTCTTAAACTTTATGAAATGAAATTTCAGACCATTTGGAAACTAGTAAGCCTAAATTTAACATAGGGTCCCACGCATTATTCTGGTGTTTTGGGCCTTTGAAGTAAAAAAGTACTGCAAAAGTGTGCTAAATAAGATATTTGAAGTATTGCATTATGGGTAAAATGCTAATAATCATGTTATGAAATGGTCTCATTATGTAGCCCAGGATATACTTAAGCAATCTATTCACCTTTATAGTCCGAATTCTATCATTTATTGGTTTATAAATATGGTTGATAACAAAATGTTAGAAATGCAAAAAATAACAACTTTAATTATTATACAAAATATAATGTCTGATAAAATGCTCAATTTTGATCAAAATTGTCCAAAAAATTAAATGGGTCATAAGGGTATATATGACCAAGCAGTCACCAAATATGATGTCATTCTGACATATTTAAGGTAAATGCGCGGAAACATGCGAAGTGGTCCCGTTTTCAATGGTATCGACCTACCTTAAGTAAATTGGCGTTAATGCTAATGAGCAGCCGTTTCATTTGAGTTCATTTAGGGAGAAGACTACTGTGTTAAGGGTTTATTAAAACAACAATGATTGAATTATCTAAAGGAAGATAATTAGACCTGTGCTCATTATAGAGCCATACCATTCAACAAAAGGCTCTCGGAACTAGATCCTTATACTACAGAGCCTGCGAACCAGGGCCTGCTTACATAGGGCTCCTGGGCCCAAATGCCTTCAACACAAAATAAGACCATGCTATCCACAGGCGTTAGAGAACAGTAAGCTTGATTGCTTGACGCTTTGAATAAATTGATGGCAGGATCCTTTGTCACTGACACATATCTAATAGTCAGAATTGCCATGTCATGCAACTGTTTCTTTATCAAATCTAACCTAGAAATACAGGTCCACACCAGCATGTTGACTTATCAAATGAATCATCCCATCCATCAACCAACCAAAAAAACATCCATTCGTATACTTGACCATCAATATAGGCATTCCACGATTTCTCCTCATCCAGCTGCATATCAACCCCCATATTTAATCACACACCAGTTCATCATCAGTCCAGAGATAGGACCTTAGAGTAGGCTTGTGTGGTACAGTAAATAAACCAGTACTTTTATCCTAAATAACACTGTGCCATTGCACTACCCTCCACCTCATCATCCGTCATGCCAGATGTTGTATTTTTGAAAGACATAAATTGTCATCCCACTTCAGGACAATTTACAATAAAGAAAGCATTAATATCATAAAGAGTATGTCGAAAACTATGGAAATGACTAATAAAGGCATGTGAAAGGTTATTCTATAACTTAATACTGGGACATCTGAACTTAAATTGCATCTTTAAAGGTGGTGTGAAATGTACAAGTAACTATGCACTCCGACTATCATTGAGTGCTATTTGCCCACCAACGAAGTTAAAATCAGACTACAACAAATATCTATCAGCCAGATGACCCCCTAAAATCTCATGTTGGTTAGCTAATTGATAGCTAATTGACTGATTATACCACAATGCTGTCATCTACCAGTAGAGTATTGCAGTCATACTATTCCTATACTACTATGTGCCCACATCCTTGGTACTGCAGCAATCAGCCGAGAGGAACTACTTTACAGAGAATCCCAATATACCAGTGACTCATGGTAGGGACCGAGATGGGACAAAATTGGCCAACCGGCCCATGCCAAATCTGTATTTGCAAGTCTTCTGTTCCGGGGTGAAAGGGTAGCATGCAGAGAGTCAAAGATCACAGTTTGATGGCTTCTCCTGACATTTCCTGCTGCATTAGAAGGCATTACATGGATACCGCTGTCGCCATTATGTGACCACCTACTGCTGCATGAATATGGGCTCCAGAACTAAATTGTATTCTGCTTATGGAGGGAAGCCTATACAAGTTAGACGTCGTGAATATTCAAGATTCCTTTGGGTACCTTATCCAATCTACCAGTCTACAGTGGATTAAGGGTAGGGCTATTTAGTTAGGCTAAAGTAATCATTGCAATTTTCCATCTAACCATTGAGAGTCTTGCTGGTTGACATTATTGTGAATTATTTCAATAGATTTTATGAGTTGGCATCACATTGGTTCTTGAGATCGACACATTAATTTGGTACAATAGATGTGAGCACTTTTAAAGTAGATTGTGTCGAAGTTGATCACGATAAGAACTGGGGTCAGGGTGTTCATGACGTGTCATTCAATTAAGTTGAATAAAACCCCGGGCATAATGGCCCATTTGATGCTGTTCAGTGTTAGAATTTGCTGTGGTGCGCAGGTCCTGGCAACTCCTTGAAATGAGCCAATGGCGTTGGAATCCCAAATCACCCGGCTTCCCTCCCTGGCTCCTTAATAAAAATGTAAGTTATGAAGCATTTGTGAGAAATGATAATGCTTTTTATATGATAGAAAATGCATTTTATCAATAATTATTAGAGTATTTTAGACAATAGATTTGTCTTTATTTTTCAATCATGAAACCATTATAAATGAAAGGAGAACCATTTATATTGACAATTTAATATCTCAAATTATCCACTGGTCACTTTCTCTAGGTAGTGTACCAAATATTTGAGGTAGATATGCGGGAGACCGGCTCCCTTTTCTAAGAAGAATGCAAAATGTGATTGGTGCACCACATAAAAGCACCCCACCAGTAGTACCAGGTTGTACTCCAGTATAATGTGAAGAACTTTGGTACATAAAGTTTAGCAGTTTTTGACTACGATTGGATGTGTTTGTTTTTTCGTGGCGTTCGTACCTTCCAACACTACATACCAAAGGAACCAAGGTGAGTACAATCTTGCCTCTCTTTGGCTTGTTGTGGTCATATGATACCTGTCTGAGCAATTAAATTGGCTGCCTGGAGCTGGTCTAGCCCTACACGCAAATCTTTTGTCTTATTTTATCACCTATTTCTCTTATATGTACTAGACAAATATGTGAGTTTGTTTTAAACTCCCACGTAAATAGACCTAGTCTATTCATTTTGGAAAAAAATCAGGCCTCAAACTCTAATCAGTCCTAGGTGATATGTTTTCATGCCAATGGAATGCCAATGCCAGTGAAACTGTGTGGCCAGTTTAGTATTTTAGGTATGTGTCGGCCCTCTAGTGGCATCATCAGGTGTAATCTACGGTTGGTATTTAAATCTTTTATAGAGGAAATAATTATTTATTTGTCCAAAAATGTTCTCCTTTGTCTGACGAGTTTGGTTTACCAAACTAAACATGACTCTTTGTTTTAAAGCCAGGTAGCTCTGGATTTACATAAACAGGGTCACTAGTTTACCCTTAGGTAGGGAACCTCTTATGAACTTGGTCAAAATGTGATGGAGCTTTAAGTTAGGCCTAGGTTTGCTCAGGTGAGGTTTTTTCCTTACCATTGAAATTTATCGATCAGGCTTCATTTCAAGAAAATCCTGATCTTGCTGATTTGGCGTGGGAAAAATTTGGTTTGATGTGTCTTTTTCCCTTACATACCTGGAGGTCATTACATGGCCAGGGGACCTCCTCTAGCTCAACTGATAAGGTAGAGAGGAATGTATTTTCAATTGGCTTAATTAAAACGGAGAAGAGGAGGGCATCCCCAGAGATGACCATGTCTCGAGAATTGCCTAATGAGAGGTGTGAGGGCTAGGAGAGAGCTGTGGTTGAAGTTAGAGTGGGTATCAAGAAAAATGATTCATAAAAAAAAGAAAAAAAATCAATCAAAGGTCATTTCCTAGCCTTAGATTGGACCTGATTGAATCCTCCCTTTATATAGGTTAGTCAGCCTAATGATTTTTTCTATTGGTGGATAGCTGCAAGATCGACCCATGCGACATGGACTTAATGAGGAGACCAGTCAGGTGGACACCAGCCATTGACAGGCTCATCAGGTAAGTGGTAAGCAGCAAGAACACTCCAGGTCCCAGATGGCAGCAGGCATTTGTCAAATACCCTAGTGGTGTAGTGTATACAAATACTGCTCACAATTATAGCGATTGGGTGGGAGAAGAGACGGATGACAGTACCTAATTCATCAGCGGTGGTGAGATTCAATTCATCATGAAGAGTAGGTTTGTATATTACATGTGTTTCCTGGTGGTGTCGTGGTTTTTGTATCATGGTCAAAGCACTAATGCACTAGGGGTTTCGGAAATACAACCATAGATTCTACCTCCATGTTTGTTCTTCATAATATATCACTTTACAGTTTATATAGACATTTATGTTATTTTATGATGCTGTTAGGTCAAAATCTGTACAATTGTTGATCCGTGAAGTTAGCATTCATGTTTATAACTATAATATAACTGGATATCACTGTCATGTCTGTGAGTGCTATTTGGTTGCACTTGTCAATGAAGATTATGCTGCATGAAAGGGATCCATTAATTTCCATACAAGTGAGGAGAAATCAGTCACTGACTTATGGCAGACCTTCTTCTTCATGTTAAAGGTCCATGGCAGTACTGCAGCGGTCGCCTAGATATACTAGAGAATTGTTACATAGTAATGTGTTTAAAAGATATCTCTTGAGCATTTTACCATAATTATTTGTAATTGGTCTTCCATAACCATGATACGTTCAATCCCGGCACAGAACTATATAGTCCTATGCTGGGATTGCGCCAATAATGTACAACAGTCTTTTCTATTTTGTGTCTGTCAGTCACTATCTGTATATATCCTTTGCCTGTCGTTATTTTCCAACATCCTAACAATGATGTCCCTATTCCCCTTCCCTTACCCTACTGCAGCCCCAGGTTCCACAATTAGGTATGGGTCCTGACATGAGTGTTTCCATGGTGCGTCCCATTCCGAGCTCATCATGCTAATGAGGTCACAAGAAGATAAGTATTATGGGTATAACTCACAATAAAATGACGTGATAAATATGTTTGCTTGCGGAGGGCACCAGGAGCACCAGAGGCTCTTCAAGTTTGAGGTTGTGCAAACACTATACTGAAAAGATGGAACAAGCCCATTTGATTCCGAGTAGCAAAAAACCATTGAATTATTGTGTAAGGCTGTATCTGTGCCAGCATAACGGGCAGGTAACAGTTCAAGCAGTCAGGGACCGGGTTAATGGGAGGATGAGAAAGTGCACTCAGATTGTGTACAGATTCAGACTGTGTGTTGGGGTGCCACAAGATAACACCATAACCTATAAACCACATTACTCACACAGTGATACTAATTTGCTAATTCTCGTCATGGGGAAGTTCATCAATGTCAAAAGCTTTTCTAAATATACGATTTTGTTATACAGAAAATTGTATGGTTTGTATGATGGAGAAGACAACTGTGCTGTCCTAGGCTTCATTCTGTGTGATTTTGTGCTGTACGTATGACTGTATGTATGTATGTATGTATGTATGTATGTATGTATGTATCTATTTATCTATCCATCCATCCATCCATCCATCAATCTATGTATCCATGTATCTATCTATCAATCTATCTATATGTATATATCTGTGTGTCTGGCTATCGGTCTGTCTTTTTCCTTTTCACTGAAGCAGGTGTTCCGTAAAACCTCGCATAAAATCCGCGGCTTGCACACGAGTCAGACTCGGCTTTCTTCGATACCAAACATGCCTATATAGAGTGTGGCTTGTACGAGAGTTTTCATAAGTATAATGCAGTACCAAATCAGCAATTTCCAGAACCCCTCTGTATAATTTGTCAAAGTTAAGGGTGTGGCTAATACGCGAGTTAGGCTTATGCGCGAGGTTTTATAGTACCTACAAGAGAGAGAGAGCACAGCTTCTGCCGACTCATGCTTCTCAGCTTGATCCTATCTTTCAAAATCCTTTTAAGAAAATTAAATAGAACCTCATGCATTAAAGGCTCATGTTCAACATTTCAAAGCAGTGAGCTTTGAGCAAAGCAAAGTGATTCTTTCTGCACGAACCAAATTGTCATGCTACTGGGTTCCTACAAACTGGCGAAAAAGGAATGCACAAAAAGAAAAGAGGATGGCAACAAAAGAGAGGTTTTTACTTTTTCGAGATCATGACATGGAATAGGATTTCACTTGTTAATTGGGGCATGCACAATGAGAAGTATTTTAAGTCTATCACATTGTAAGCTCTGTAACTGCATTTAGAAACAGTGGACCTATTTGATTTCATCATGCACTAATAAAGAACAGCATTATTTGGCATTCTGTAAAGTTTCTAAATGGATTTAGATCTAAAGGGGGTTCATTAGGCTTTCTGTAGGGGGGAGCAGTGTAAGTAATTACAGAATGACTTCGGTGTTTTAGGCAACCCAACCCTAGCTTCAAAATAGGGCCCACCCTAGCATCTAGGGTTAGTTATATTACCTATAGCAGTGAAGAAGGCATGAAATACCTTATAACCCTTTAAACCCCAAAACGGCCGCAAACGGCCGTGTCTCATTTCCCCAAAACGGCCGTAGCCGGCCGCAAAACGGCCATTGTTAGACCCTGATTAAAATAAATAAAAATGGTGGTAATATTCCCAAAAGATGTTGATGTTATTTAGTATTGATAGCACATCATATATTAGAAAAAACCTACTGTAATTTAGGCTATAGATGATATTCAGGAAGGGTTTAAAGCTAAGGGGAATATAAAAAGTGTACCTCAAGATGCTTCATTTCCTTTGGGCAAAGAATTATGAATTTAGTGAAAAATTCACAAAAAAAAGGTATAAATCGTGCATATTATAAAAGACAATTCTATTTAGACATTGCACCATAATTGATGCAAGTTATGTGCGATTTTGATCAGTAAATCATGCTGCTTTAACAAAGAATGATTTGATTCAAATTTCCTAACCAGAATTATTTTATTTCTGATGTGATTTGACCCATTATATGAAATGTAGCACTTTCTTCAGAAAAATTAAATTATGAGCCAACCAAGCCCTTTAGGCCTATATAAAAGTGACAAGGACCACACAACTTCTAAGATCTGCCATGAATTCAAAATTGAAAATTTTAATATATTTTTTGAAACACAGATTTAGAATTAATATAATCTTTGATGTGATGCATAGCTAAAGGAATAAAAAATGAACATTATGTTAAACAATAAAGGTGATCAATTACCAAATTTAGCTAAATTCTGAGGGAAATCTTGGGGAAATGAAACACTATATTATGCAATTGGTTGGGGTCTAAAGGGATAAAGCAGTTTTTTTCAACAAAAAAGAATGAGAACTTGAATTTCACCAGTGCTTAGATATGTATCAGATCAGATGGTTACTTGGACAAATGAAAAAATGAAAATGCCACAGAAAACCTGCAATATTTGCCTGGAAAGGATATTCTGTCCTAAAGTCACAACGCATGTTCATGAATAATTAAAATCAGCTCTGTTGGAAGACCCACTAAACAACATGCTCTTGTGTTAAGGTGTAAACCAAGCTCCCAGTCGCCTCTAATGAGAATTTTGCTGGAAATGACTCACGCCACCTGTGATCATGGCATTAGGTACGAGCTCATCAGATAACTCGGTGATTTGTGAGCAACTTCCTTCGTCTGGTGAGCAATTGGGGCACTGCAAGTAGTTTACTGATTGTAATTGAGTAGAGACAAAGAAGCGAATTCTGGACTGAGAATGGCAGTTGAAGGAGTTGAGTGTAAGAATAGCTAGCTGCTTCAGGCTCTATATCACCCACTTTACATCTCCGGACTCAACCAGGCGATGAGTTTATATAAGATGTAAAATGTTAAGTCGAAATCAATGAAATGACCAAATGATTGGTTTGCCAACTGATAGCTAGCATCTGGAAATCTCTTCTTGAAATGAATAACCTAAATTGGCCTGATGTCTTCCAAAAATATTCGGTTTTCAGGTTTATGGCAACATGAAAGACTAAAACAACCAAAGGCTCAATATCAGGAGGTAGCTTACCAATATATTATATACCAACCGTATACAATTCTAAAGCATATCAAAATGTTATACCGATTTATTGAGAACCTATTGCTAAAGGGTGAACATGCTGATTTATATTGCACCAGTTGAAGTCAATGGCCTGTAAACAATCCCGGCCTGCAATACCAGCCTGGCAGGCTGACAGAACAGGCTGCCTGTAAATACAGCCCATCATTTAGCAGACCTCCACCTGTGTCTCTCACCCATGTAAGACTCTCCTTAGTCAAATACAGTACCTATAATATTGTTTAACATTCATGATTATTTAGTTAATGTCAACAGTAATCAGTAGATAATGCTGTCTAGAATATTCCAGTGGGCCGGCAAAACTGGCCTTGCCCACAAATGTTTCAATTTCATAGGCTCACCCATCACCAGTGGCCATATCCTTGCACCTGCTAACAGAAGAAAGTGCTTAGAAAGCTGAGATTCAGTGAAAGTGTAACCAAGTAAACAAAAAAACGTTATACAATATTTTATAACGTTATATAACGTTTCTCAAAGGCTCCTTACTATGGCATAACGTTATGTGAAGTTTTAAAACGTTATTTTGATGCAATATAACGAAATATATCTAGGAACTCTGGCCTTTCTGATGACATATGCCACTTCTCATGTGTCATGTTTCATGATGAGTGTAACAACATAAAAGTGAGAGTATCAAAAGAAATGTCTTCCCCGTTACCGAGTACTAAATATCAAAATCACTCAGGACAAGTGTATTAAGGATAAGGCATGGTCCCATCAATTTAATCAGTGACTAGTAAGCAACGCCCTGTGACCTGCTGAAAAATTGGAGTACTGTATAAAGTTTGACTGATGCTAATACAGTAGGAATTGAGACACTGAGCACTTGAATTCAATTTGAGAAGCATTACGTGTGGATCCTCTTGATGATATTGGAAGACATTGGGATAAAGAAGTCGACAATATTACACGCTATTACACCAGAGTAGTATATAATGTATCGGAACGGGACTATGCTTAAGTACTGTTTATTACTCAATCGACATGCAGCCAATCAGAGGCCTCCATTTGGTCACGTGACCGGAAGTGACCTACTTAGGGGATTAGTGGTGACGTCACGTGACCTAGTTAGCCAATCAGAGGCCGCCATTTGGTCACGTGACCGGAAGTGACGTCATATGACCTACTTATGGACCGGAAGTGACGTCATATGACCTACTTAGGGGACCGGAAGTGACGTCATATGACCTACTTTAGGATCACGTGACCGGAAGTGACCTGATGAGTCACGTGACCGGAAGTGACGTCACATGACCTAATGGACAACCGGAAGTGACCTCATTGAGGATCACGTGACCGGAAGTGACCTGATTGATCACGTGACCGGAAGAAGAAGAAGAAGTGACGTCACGCGACTTGATGAAGAGATGAGCGTCTTTAAGGGGTCACGCGCTTTAAAATGTGATATATATTTTTTTTGGAGGAGGAGGAGGAGGAGGCGAGTCTCTTATTTTTTTTGGTAAACCAATAAAAAACACAACGATATAAGTTTGTTTTTTCATTTTATTTTTTTATGAGCGACTGGAAGTGACTTATTGAACTAGGTAGAAGCATTCTTTAGAGTGTATAAGGGGGGAGGGGAGGGGAGGGGAGGGGAGGGGGGGAGGGGAGGAGGGGGGAGGGGGGCCCCTTTAAGATGCATGGGGAGGGGGGCGCTTTTAGGATGCATGGGGCGGGTGGGGGGAGGGGAGGGGAGGGGGGAGGGGGGCACTCTAGGGGGGTGGGGGAGGGGGGCACTCTAAGGGGCGTTTGTCTCTTTTAAGAAAAAAAAGAAAGAAAAGAATTTAATCGAGAGACACACTTCTTCCTCTCGAGAGGAAGAAGTGTGTCTCTTAATTTTTTTTGTTTAGGAAGTGACCTGATGAGGCACGTGACTAGAAGTGACGTCGTCACATGAGTGACACTTTAAGAGGTCACGCGACTTACTAATAAAAGAAGACGTATGAAAATAAAAACACAACAATAATTTTTTTTATTTTTTTATTTATTTATTTTTCAATCTTGATAAACACTCTATTTTTGAAAAGATGCACTCAATCAATCAATAACACGCTTATTATTTTTTTCATATCTCTAAAGGACTCGTTGTCACACCGTCAGAATGCACGCGACGCTTATAATACAAGTAGCGCACGCCGTCTTTCTCTATGGTGTAGGTGACCATTTTGTTTCGCACCACTTTGAAATTTCTATTTACCGCAAGGAGAGTTTTTCGTTGGCGAAGAACATCCAAGAAGTCGTCTGGTTCTTTAGGGTTTTGTTTCTTCTGTACACCTTTTGCACTCCATTTTTTGGATTTTCTTTCACCGGTGCCGCTGACTCGATCGTAGCAAATGTAAGTCTTAGGGTTGAGACTTAGGATCCCGTCACCTTCCCACTCCGCTTTCATAAGCCCCGAAGTTCTCAGATCGTGAAGGTAACGTCTCTCACAACATCCGCCGGGCGGCGGACACCATTCTCGCACTCTTTCCGTTTTTGTCTTCACGAAAAGCTCTAAGTGATCGTCGCACACCGCTGTCGGAATCCACTTTCGTTTCTCTCTGAAGTACGTCTCTCTCAGGCGAGGTTTGACTAGGTCATCCAACGTGTCACCACTGAGAGCCATGTAAAGACTGTCGGTGTCCATTTGACAAAGGGCATAATCGCGCCGATCGACGAATCTATCCAAGAAGTCGTATGTGAACTCTAACATTTTCAACTTCGCGTACTGGTATACCATGAACCCTATTTGAATAGGGAGGTTGTTCTTGACTGTTTTCGGTTGTAGTTCGACTTCAAACAGATCAGAACTCAACTCGGACGCCTTTTTGAAGCGCCACGAATTGGCCAATAGTTCGAACTTCCGACTGTCAGTGTATCTCACCGCCGTGTGTTTTTCTTTGTTGCAGATTGTTTTACCGTACGTGGCGTTTCCCATTAACTTGTAACAGTCTGAATTTTCTCGTTCTCGTTCACGTCGCCACGTCTTCGCGCCGCCGTTACTTCGTCCGCGAAACTGGCAAAGGAGCGTTTAGGTAGGTATTCTACGACCAGCTGCACTTTGGTGACTATCAAACCGTGCTCTAAATACCACTTGAGAAGGGGCGTTCCCAAGAGAATGTTTTTTCCGTGGTAACTCCCTATCAGACATCTCTGAGGCGTGTTCAACAGCTTTTCTTCCTGCGCAAAGTCTGACATGTGAGGTCCTATGTCTGATTTTGAAACAGACACGTTCTTGAAAACGGGGGTCATTTCTTCGAAGTAGTCTCGTAGGTGAGGCGGCGTAGTGATGTCCACTTGAACTAAACTGAACATTTTCCCGTCTTTGACAGCGGAAAGGATGTCGCTCCCGCTCATTGCGTTTCGAGACACTTTCAAAGCGTCAACCTTCCAGTGTTGTTGGGAGGCCTTAACCCGCTCATCTCGACGCTTCATCTCTCTCCATTCGCACTCCCACACGACGACCAGCTTGTGACCTAGCGCTTTCAAGTAAGCGCTTACTCTAGCCGTTCTGTCGCGTCTCTCCTCCCTCAGTGAAGCGCACTGATATCGGTGCGACGGTATGCACTCGTGAGCGTGGAACCAACACCCGTGAAACTGGAAAACCGTATCAGAGGCCGCGTGAAACCCGTCGACGCGAATTCTTCGACAGCCTAGAACCATCTCGCCGCCGT
The DNA here is from genome assembly GCA_947462335.1 of Harmothoe impar. Classification (NCBI taxonomy): domain Eukaryota; kingdom Metazoa; phylum Annelida; class Polychaeta; order Phyllodocida; family Polynoidae; genus Harmothoe; species Harmothoe impar. The sequence goes on along the minus strand of OX381714.1, from coordinate 27,396,491 downwards.
TGAAAGCGTGGCGCAGTTTCACGTCGCGGTCGTGCTCTACGAAGCGTAACCACTCCAAAGCGCTGTGAGAGTTTCTTTGCCTAATTTCGGGCTTGAACTCGGTCTCAGGTCGTCTCACCGCGTAATAGCCCGTGCAGTGCGCTTCGCTCATGCAGTGCAAGTACAGAGAGTTAGCGTCTAGGCCTAGGATGTGCTGGCACGGTCTCGCTTCTTCGCCGTACTTGTGCTCCCTTATCCGCGTGGTGCCCTTCTCGTGAAATCTATGGAAGATGATGGAAGGACCGCCGACTAGATTTTATTTGATCAGAACGTGGAGGACGGCGTCGAACTGGGGGAACGTTGTGAACACATCTTCTAGGTTTTGGAAGAGGAACCGTAAAGTCAAACCGGCGAGAGAAATCCCGTCTTTCAACATGTCAATGCCGCGATCTTGGAAAAATTTAGCGTGATTTTTCAGAGCTTCTATGAAAGGTTTGACGTCTTTGTTGTTGTAGTGGATCAAGTAATCTCCCATAGTTTGCATCTTCTCGTCGGACCAAACTTTCTGACATGCGGCGTAGTCGGATTCGGACATTTTGACGCCCGTCAGTTCGCTGTCAAAAGCCGATCTCGGTGGCAGTGTTCTGTTTCCCAGTTTCCTGGTAGACGTCATCCATTCGTAAGGAAAGTGACCTTTCTCTTCGTTTCTGGTGAAAGCTCGCAAATAGTTCGCGTAGTTGTAGCCGGGTGCCAAATAGTTGACTACGTCCAAGAAAACCGTGTGCTGTGTGTAAACCGCCAAGTATTGATTGCTTCTCTTTATGACGCTGAATTCTTGGTTTCTTCGGTCTCCGGAGGCAAAGAACGAGTGAAGGCGTATTTTGATCAGGTTCAAGTCGTAACGCCCCGAGTTGAAGCCCACGACTGGAGCTTGACGGATGTATCTCAGAAGCCGCTTCTTCAGTTGAACTAACGGGTGTCTGGTCTGAGCCGCAGCGAAGCCGCCTGGAGAAGGGGTGAATGTCGCCTCCTCCAGCAGGAGAGCTTCACCTATCGCCGCATCTAACGTCGCTAACTTCGGTCGGTAAAGTTATAGCACAGCTTCCCCGATGACTTTGGCGTTCTCGTTTATGTGATTTAAAACTCGGTCCAACAAGGGGTCGGAATCTGCGTCGGATTCTCTGACGAAGCAGACCGGCCCCTCCCACCCCGGAAAGTCGGATGCGACGCTAGCCGACAAAGGGACGTGATCCCTCAGCAGGGACACGTGTTCCGTCGACGGTTCTCTGCACGGTCTGAAGAAAGCCTCGAAATCGAAGGTGATCTTGTAAGGGTAGATTCCGGAATGTCCGTCGGGAGGAAAAATGGAGAAGTCTGCTAGCGCTTCGAAAATCGTTCTCGAATTTTGGTAGATGCCACCTACGTAACGCAACTTGACTTGTCGGCAAGAGGAAAGCTGGTTCCTGTGTCTCTTCAGCAAGAACTCGGTGGTGAACGCCGCCTTACACTTGCAACATTCGTATATGCCCGCGTACGCGTTGAAGTCCGTGACCAGAGAGACGTGCAAACCGCCTTTCGCCGTCAGGTGTAGGTTGACTTTACCTCGGGTGGCCAGAGTTCTGGAAGGCGGTCTGATCAGAGTGACGCGTCTTCTCAACTTCCGCCCCGGCACCTGACGCGACGCGGTGTAAACCGCTATTTGTACGTCAAACAAGTTCTCTAACGCGGGTAAGTCGCGGATGTTCAAACCCGGAAAGGTTTCAGGTGTGGCAGCGGGACAGAACTGCTGGTGTTGTATAAGTGAAAGGAAATGCAGCGGAAGACGCAGAGGTTGTCCTTGTTGGGAAAATCTAACACGCCGCTTCTCTTTCCAACTCGACCGACCTGAGTGATCCTACCGCCTATGGGAAATTCCCCCGGTCCCATGTAAACGCAAATGTTCAAATTGGTAGGAAAAAGAACGTGCCACTTGGTGTCAGCGTCGCAAAGTTTCCGTACTTCCTCGCAAGCGACGGTGTTTTCCATGTTTGAGAGGAGCTCTTCCAAAGTTTCTGAATTAGTTATAGTAGGGAGCGGTTGTATGAGAGTTGCGTTGTTCTGGGAGGCGTGAAAGTAGCGCAGTTTGCTCTTGTCTTCTCTGTGTTGTAAGAGTAAGCCTACCGAGAAACCCACTTTGTATCTGAATCTTTGCGTGAAGTGAATGCGACGCATAGTATCTACAGCGTCACTCAACTCGCCGGTTGGTAGCCTGAAGTTTGTTACACATACGCGAGTCCCGTGCATCCTGACGCCCGTTTGTATTGCAGGCCAATTCGCCGTGAACGTTTCCTCACCGTTCGGTACAGCACATATGCGCGGAGGGATAGTCACCCCGTCCAGAGATTCGCGTCGACAGGTGATCTTTCGGCAATCGCCTTCGCCGCATAGAGGGCAAAACTTAGGTATTACTCTACATTTTTCTACGTGTCTCTCGTGATTGTACGGTCTTTTAAAAATTTTGAAACACTTTTCGCAGACGTACTGCGTCATGTTTTTTTTGTTTTTTTTTGTTTTTTCACTTAGTTACCAATTAAAAAAAGTTTTTTCCCAACTACTTAGCCGTCTATCTATCTATCTATCTATCAATCAATCTATCTATCTGTCTATCTATCTATCTATCTATCTATCTGTCTGCTGTCTGTGTATCCGTCTGTCTGTCTCATACAGCATACGTCAAACACTGTGTGTGTGTGTGCGCGCGTGAGCGTTGAGCGTCTCTCATTCCGAATCTATACCGAGAAATTTGAGAATAATCTCTGTTTTGTCATCCAACTCTTTGAGCGCTCTGGCGGACAGCGTCACCCCCTGCTGTGTGGGTTTTTTGTCAGGACCTTCGTACTTGCGCACGTGGATGAGGTTCTTACCGCTGTAGTAGCTCACAGCTGCGTACACTTGGCCCTCCTCATCCAGCACTGCGAACCAGGGGGTGTGATTAGGTCTTCCTTGCGCGGACGCTGTGTCGCGTATGCGCACCACTGCGCGGATATCGGCGATGCGCGCTATTAGCTCGCGCAGCGCGTCGGCAGTGAAGTGCACTCGCTTGCTTCTGGTCAGAGATGCCTCTTTCACCTGGCCGTCTTTTGTGTAGCGCGGCCTCCTAGACAGTCTAGCCACGTCCTCCCAGATCTCCAGCGTCAAAGTCCCGTCTAAGCAGAACTCTAACCCGAGAGGACGGGAGGTTTTCTCTGGTTCTTCTCGTCCATCTTCTTCTTTTTCTTGTATTTTTCTCTTCTTAGTAGGCCTTGTTGTTCTGGAACCCGCCTTAGAACGTTTCACACCCGCAAGAAGAGTAACACCATCAGCGTGAGCTGAATCAGCAGCAGAACAGATAACAGGAGCAGCATCAGCGCTGGTGGTATCCGAGGCCTCGTTGTTGGAACAGAGCAGCCACACGCCGTCGGTGCTGAGTGTAGCGGTAGAAGATGAAGCGCCGCCGCCCTCGTAAGGTGGCGGTGAGGGCAGTCGCCACGGACCGGACGCGCTACCAGTGGAAGTGAGGTCGAAAGCAGTGGAAGAGGGGAGCCGAAAAAACGTACCGTCCACCCCTTGCCCTTCGGGTTCGTCGTACGCCTCGTCGTCAGCGTCGTTCTCTGTCTCACCCTGTTGCTGCTCCTCCTCCTCTTCTTCTTGGTTTAGGGGCTGAGTGTCCGAATAGCTGTAACTCTCAGCGCGAGCGGCGTCGATGGCGTCGGTTGATGTAGTGGTGGAGAGGGGCTGTGCAACGTGCGGCAGGTCATCAAAATCAGCAACAGTAGTGGGGAGGTAAAAACCCGGTTGCCAGTACTGCGCTGTGCCAGGAGCGTTGTCGTCAGTAGTAGTAGCGGTAGCAGCAGGTGCAGCAGCAGCAGCAGCAGCAGCAGCAGCAGCAGCAGGCGCAACAGTAGCAGGCGCAGCAGCCTCAGCAGGCGCAGCAGTAGCAGGCGCAGCAGTAGCAGGCGCAGCAGCAGCAGCAGCAGCACGAAGAGCAGCAGCAGCACGAGGATCACCAGCACCAGCAGCAGCAGCAGGCGGGGCGGCAGTAGCAGCGGCAGCGCGCTTAGCAGCAACGTGTACCGTCGCGAGTGTAACAACATCGCTAGCACGACGACTACTACCAGTAGTACTGCTACTACTACCACTACTACTACTACTACTACTACTACTACTATTACCGCTACTACTACTACTACTACTGCTGCGAGCGCTCACTACAGCGGGAGGGTGATAAGACCAAGCAGTTGCGGCGGTAGTCTCATTTTCAGTAGCAAGAGGAGGCACTGACGCTAAACGAGCGCTGTTCCGCGTAGTCTTCTTGTTTTTGAACTTGCTTAGATCCTTGGACGGCACTAGGTGTTGTCTTTTGCTCATGGTGGTGACTGTAGAGAGCGGCAAACGACTGAGTGAGTGAATGGGGGTTTCCAGGCCCCTTATATACGCCTTCTCGCTTCTAGAGCTAAGCTACTTACTGTCCCTGTTCAGCTGCCGCCGGCTGACCGGCGGCCATTCACAAAGAGAAACAAAAGACATAATGCATGACGTTTTCAGCTGGATCCCTTTCCCCCCTTTTGAGAGATCGACTGTCATCAGCTAAGCTACTTACCACCCTGTTCAGCAATTCAACGCGCATTAGCTGTATAAAGGATTAAGCGGTTGCTGCCGCCGGCTGACCGGCGGCCATTCACAAAGAGAAACAAAAGACATAATGCATGACGTTTTCAGCTGGATCTCTTTCCCCCCTTTTGAGAGATCGACTGTCATCAGCTAAGCTACTTACCACCCTGTTCAGCAATTCAACGTGCATTAGCTGTATAAAGGATTAACGGTCATGAGCTTAGAGTGTGTATACAAAAAAACTACAGGAGGCGTGTGGCGTGAAGCAGGACCCCCTAAGACGAGCGTGTCTGTCTGTGAGTGGAGGCGTGTGCATGTGGTGAGCGACTTAGGTGTAAAACAAAAAAAAATCACCGCCTCCTGCCGTGGTGAGTAGACCGGGCCGGCCGGCGGCGGCCGGCTAGTTCAATAGGGGTGACAGCTGACTAAGGCTGTGCATGAAAAAATCCGATTTTCACCTGACCTCTGACGTTTGTTACAATGAATGTCAGAGGGAGAGAGAGTCGTCCTCAGGTAGGGGGTAGGAGGTAAGGCTATGGATGAGGAAAAAACACCATTTTCAGCTGGTCTCCACCGATAGCGATGACATACTCCTCGTCATCTAAGCTCTTAAGAAGCTCTTAAGGAGCGGAGCGGCTGAAAAGCGTCATGCGGACAGGTCGCTAGACAGCTGGGGTGCTGTTGGAAATAGGATTAAACTCCCTCTGTATAAAAGCTCTGATTTCTGTTGGAAAAAAACCATATCGCCTCTGACCACAGTAACGTCTACTACCACCACCACCGCCACCACCGCCGCCACCGCCACCACCGCCGCCACCGCCGCCGCTGCCGCCGCCGCCGCCGCCGCCGCCGCCGCCGCCGCCGCCAAGACGAGACGAGATGGCTCAAGCTATTCCACTTTCAAGCTCGCCTTCACCTCCTTGTCCACCTGAAAAAAAGTTAATGCGGTTTGACGACGTGAGACGCGCAGGGCAGACCGATGGGGAGAATAGAGAGGTAGGACAGCGGCGCTTAGCATATAGCGACGCCTTGCTTCGTCAACTAGGTAAAGAGTTGAGAGGATCTTGGAGAGAGTTGGGCAGTAGCTTAAAAGTTACCGCCGCCCGTATGGATGCTCAAGTAGAGCGCGGTGTCAAGACACCGGAGGAGCTGTGTACGGCGATGTTCCGAGTCTGGTGGGGTGAAACCCTGCATCGTCATAGATGGGGAGAGCTCGGCCGCGTCTTCACCCGCATTAGACGAGTGGAACTGTTGGCTCAGTGGATGACCCTTCTCCACAGGCAGGGGTGGGACTTCGAGAACCCCGACTCGCACGCGATGCATAAGCACTTGGGCGCCCTCGGCAGACGCCTAGGTAGCAGGTGGAAAGAGGTGGGGGGCCATTTAAAATTGTCGCCTGAGAGGTTAAATAAGATCGCTGAAGAATGCGAATACGGAGGAAGTCCCGCTGAGTGGGCCTTCCGAGTGTTGAAAATGTGGCAAGCTGAAGCTGACGGTGCCGGCAGTACGCCTTTTGAACTCCTTCGAGTCTTGACTGAGGACATGGGAAAGTTTGACCTCGGCATCGCGATATTACTTGACTTTATCAAGCAAGAAACAACGAGAACAACGGACATGTGAATTGTTGTGTTTTATTTTCATACGTCTTCTTTATTAGTAAGTAAAAAAAAAATTATAACAATTAAGTCGCGTGTCCTCTTAAAGTGTCACTTCCTCCGGTCGCGGCTGATCGCCTCATCAGAGCACGTGATAAACAAAAAAATTAAGAGACACACTTCTTCCTCTCGAGAGGAAGAAGTGTGTCTCTCGATTAAATTCTTTTCTTTCTTTTTTTTCTTAAAAGAGACAAACGCCCCTTAGAGTGCCCCCCTCCCCCACCCCCCTAGAGTGCCCCCCTCCCCCCTCCCCTCCCCTCCCCCCCACCCGCCCCATGCATCCTAAAAGCGCCCCCCTCCCCATGCATCTTAAAGGGGCCCCCCTCCCCCCCTCCCCCCCTCCCCTCCCCTCCCCTCCCCCCTTATACACTCTAAAGAACGCTTCTACCTAGTTCAATAAGTCACTTCCAGTCGCTCATAAAAAAATAAAATGAAAAAACAAACTTATAAATATCGTTGTGTTTTTTATTGGTTTACCAAAAAAAATAAGAGACTCGCCTCCTCCTCCTCCTCCTCCAAAAAAAATATATATCACATTTTAAAGCGCGTGACCCCTTAAAGACGCTCATCTCTTCATCAAGTCGCGTGACGTCACTTCTTCTTCTTTTTCCGGTCACGTGATCAATCAGGTCACTTCCGGTCACGTGATCCTCAATGAGGTCACTTCCGGTTGTCCATTAGGTCATGTGACGTCACTTCCGGTCACGTGACTCATCAGGTCACTTCCGGTCACGTGATCCTAAAGTAGGTCATATGACGTCACTTCCGGTCCCCTAAGTAGGTCATATGACGTCACTTCCGGTCCATAAGTAGGTCATATGACGTCACTTCCGGTCACGTGACCAAATGGCGGCCTCTGATTGGCTAACTAGGTCACATGACGTCACCACTAATCCCCTAAGTAGGTCACTTCCGGTCACGTGACCAAATGGAGGCCTCTGATTGGCTGCATGTCGATTGAGTAATAAACAGTACTTAAGCATAGTCCCGTTCCGATACATTATATACTACTCACCAGTTTTACAGCCTGTCTGATGATTGATATGTGTTGGTAACATTCATTTATTTTTATATTGCTGTATCTGCGTATGACGAAGAATAAACTTTGGCTGTGAAATTAAATTAAATAAACTGTTGAAATGCGATGTATGGTCTAAATCTGATTTTACCTGGACCTGAATTTTCGCCCTCTCCCTTAAAATGGTCATTAAATCCTGGAACCAATATGATTGGGATCAGGTCAGTAATACTGTCGGATGTGGTATGTAGTATAGTTGAGAATGTCATCTAATGTCATCCAATACTGCCCGTTGGAAATTCAGGTCTGGTGAAATCCATAAGTTGAATAGATTTCGCCGGGTGGTTGAGGCTGCTGCATTGACACATTGGTGTCAAGAGCAGAAAGTGGAAACCAGCTTAAATATGTTCATTTGGTCAAAATCTGTGCGAAACCTGCTCCAAATATACAGAACTACTAGATACTTGTTGCTAGAAATCTAGTGACTTTACATAAATTGCCAAAATCAGAAGAAATGTTTGTCCATTGACAGACTCACCAGGTGGCAGTGAGATGAGCAGGGGGTTGGTATTCATCATGGAGTATGGTTATATTTCTGACATCCTGTTGTAAAATATTCATTGTTATTGTCTAAGGGGCAAATTCATCTTGAATAAAGCTATTTACATCTTAATGATAGCTTTCCCCTCACACTTTCTTTTGGAAGCAAATATGATAGAGACCAGTTTTTCTCCCTGGTCAATTGACACCATGGTCCATTAAATTGAATTGCTCAGCGGGTTAATCAATCAATTGCCTTTGCACTGGGGACTTTACTGACAGTTACTATTATAGTTTGCATTATGGAAAATGGTGCATGGGAAGATTGAGTACTGGCCAATGCTTAAGGACTTGTCAATGAAGACAGATGACTTGCAAAAGCCTTTACTTAGAAGAGACGTGACGTAAGGATGATGCATGAAAGGCTGTCATTTATTTTCATACATGTGGAGGGAAATCCTTCAGGGACTCATAGCAGCTCCCTCTTTATTCCTTGGTCTGAATCAAGCTCCAATATTTTCTTCTGCAAGAATGTTTCCAAATATAGAAATCCCTTCAGACTTCTCTACATGTGTTTCTTTACATTATCTAAAATGTATAGCTTAATGTATATTAAGATAGAGAAATAAGAGTGGAGTTTCAGAGTGAAGTTGAAAAGTTTTATATTTGCCAGCCACTTTATACTTGTCTATCTCATTTCTATAATAAGTGTAAAACTAGGCCAAATTTTGCATTTTTAAGTATTCCTTTGTTGAATACTTCATACAACATATCCTCCCCTAAAACATACATGTGTGCATGGGCTTGGCCCTAACTAGATCCGTTCCACTTAGAGTTAAGGGTCCTGTGACAATTCTGATTCTTGAACAGTGCAGTTGCAGGAATTTAGATGATGTTACATAGAATCATCACGAGACATATTATGTAAGTTGAATGATGCCACTCCATATGGAGTCTCCTACAAAATAACTACAGTGCGGCCTAGACATTGTATGCCAGCTGCAGACCCTGGTGGCTGAATGGTAAATGGCTGCACCTCTCTGGACTTTGGAAGCTTTTCCCACTTGGCGGGACAATTTAACTTTACTTTATTGAGTTCCCGATTCCTTCTATGTCAAGGATGTTCTGCTAAAGGCCCTTGGCTTAAAAGGCACTTCCACACACATCTGCGCACCCATATTGACCATAGCTAAATATAGTAATTTTATCAAAATGTGTATGGCATTAATGTCCTCAATATGTCACAGATTCTCATCAAGCTTTCGACTTACCTCATTTAAAGACACCATGTATAAGTAACCAGGGATATCAAAAGACAACACAAACGTTCAAAATATGATCATTTCCTATACACTAAGCATTTGTGTGCTGTAATGTGATGTATTCAATAACATAAATATGACAAGCATTAACTTTGATTGATATAGAAACAACATGAAACAGGAAAAGAATAACATATTCAGCGTGACCTCCAGGATCCAATAAACCTAAAATATGCCCAGGCATTATTTCTACAAATAATATGTGGCCCTTATTGAGGGATATGAATATAGAATGTATTCATGTAAAGTGCCTCTTACCGGGCGTCGTCATTTCTATACTTTGGAGAATTGGCTAAAAAGGATTCTGATATATTTCATGGTAAATACGGCACTCCCATTGAGTTAACCAAGGAAGGCCGTATTTAACACCCCCGTGAAATAACCCTGGTACATATTTCACGGCCTGTCAAATGATTGAAATTGTTGATTTAACCACTATAAATTAGCTTTTTCAGAGTAATCAAGTGGACTTTTGACAAATATTATTAATAACGACATGAAATAAACACAAAGGAGCACTCGTAGAGTTCCCCACTGAGGGTTATTTCACTCGGCTTCGCCTCGTGAAATAACCCTCAGTGAGGAACTCTACTCGTGCACCTTTGTCTATATATTTTGAAGGTGGAGCATATAGTGAGGACGGTAGAAGTTACAGGATTAATATAATTCATTCACGAACATGTTTTCAATGTAAATGTGCATGTCATTTTATTTGAATACCTGTAACTGTATTTTGAAAATCTGATGAATATGCTTTAGACTTTAGGTTCTATTTAGATAAGAATTTGAAAGATAGCATCAAGACAAGCTTATATATGAGCAGGGGCAGGACATAGCCAACCGCTATTTTAGGTACCATTTGATATGTCTCTAAAGAGCATTACCTTTTAGTGAACGTTGACATGTTCCACAATCATCATCGACCGACAGTTCTGAAATTGCAGTAATGAATTTTAAATTTCTGTTTCAATTGAGAAATAGTGATAAAATTAGGCCAACATCCTGATCTAGCACATCCTACAAACAATTAAACTTTCCAAAACCCACTTATAAATGCCTAGAAATGACCCATATTGCAACTGGTGGAAGACCTGCTAAAGAACAGACACTTCGATGAATTTCTTAACAAACTTCCTGGCTGCCTCTAATGAGAATCTGGCTCAAAATCACTCAGGAGAACTGTAATCGTAGCATTAGGCATGGGCTCATCAATTAACTGAGTGACTTGTGAGCGACTCACTGAGCAATTGGGGCACTGTAAGTAGTTTACTGATTGTAATTGATGAGAGACTGAGAAGAGGTGATTTCAAGTCTAGAAAAGGCTGCTGGGGGATTTAACTTTAAGAATAGCAATCTGAAAACCATTTTCTTACCACTGAGTTTGAAAAATCTAAAGGTCCAATATCAAGCTGTATCGTATAACATTATGTTATATAACAAGTCAACAAATTTAAAGACACAATGCTATCATCGTTTCCCTCAAGACTATTCCTAGTTTATGTGTTATTTTTGGACACGTTCTTTCTCAGAAATTATATTGAGTGATGATATGTAAAATTCTCCTATCACATGGTATAGGTGCCACGTACAGGGAGCATAGGTCTACTCATGCAGTGCCAAATTCGGAGGGCTCACACTTTCACTAGAAGGGATTATTTTCTGTAATCTGATATTATGCTATTTCATTGAACGTATGAGCCAATTAAATGTTAGGCCATGGGCTGATGGCACCCCTCGTGCTGCCCCCACCACTCAACCAAATGACATTTTTCTCGTCACTTAGGGTCCCTAGAACAAGATTCAAGATGTTAACATGGAATATCTTAGGATGCACTACCGGTTTTGGCTCGTTATCCATGGGCGGGGTCATACTAGTTTTCGGCCTTTTTTTACCTCACAAAATAGAGGGGGTATGTTCAGGTTTTGAACTACAATAGCCCCTTCCAGTCAGAGGATTTCTTAGCTAAGGGCCTCATCTGAAAGAGAATATAATTTCCTATTGATTGATAACTATATTGTACATCAGAGTTGAGAATTGGCTGCAACACAGCCCCAGGAACATCGGAGTTTGAAATCGGAAATCGCAAATTTTTACCCTAAAATGTCATTGAGCACGACTAACACACACATAGTAACCCCTTATCCCACATTTGGCCACCCAATTTCATATGGGATTATGAGAATAGGCCCTTCTGATTAATTTGAGCCATAGAACATCCTGTTGTGATGACCACAACTAGATTTATTGCCTTAGGTACATGGACACTACCTTGATACAACAGCGCTACATTTCAGGTTATTTTGGATTCCACTTTATGTTGAAGCAAATCTTCTTATTGTAGGCTGTTTATAATGGGATGAAATATGACCTAAAAAGTATGGTGGGTATATCCTGCTACAGATCCCAGAGAATTTTTGTTTCAATGAGCTCTAAACGAACTTGTTTATTAACATAAATCACGTTCGTGGCGCGGTATATTTTATGTCAACGTATGAGACAAAATCAATCATCATTACATGAAGTCTGTAGGCATGTGCTAGGTTGCTTGTACAATTTGAATGCACCATCCTATCCTTACCTCAATCGTTGATATCCACCAAGTCAATGCTCACTGCTATTTCCCCATCTGACAACTTGACCGCGCCCTACATTACTGGATCGGTTCGGGAGGGGAGCAGTGACTCTCCGAGTGGTCCACCCCTGTGGGCCTACTACTCGGACATGGAGATATCACAGATCCCCTACAATAACATAAAATTTACTAATCGACAAGTGTTCCCAAAAATGGATCAAGGCAAATTTAAATTCACCCAACTCTGTTTTCACTCCTCTGCAAATACCCTCTTTCCCATAATGATTACCTCTGATGACAACCCGCTTAAAGTCAGCCGTATCAATTACAAGGACTGTGATGCATGCCAGGTCAACACTGATATACATTGTTCATGATATTGATTTTAATTTGGGGTGTATTGATTTGTTTATTGACATTAACCCTTTAATTTAAGGGCCACTCCTCTGCTAAAAAGACAAATCTAAATACTAGGGCATTGCAGATGTACGTCCAACTAAGAACCGGCACTACATCACAGGTTAGAGCATAAATCCTTGATATATCTTGTTTAACCTATGAGTCATATGTTGAAGTTGTATAGTTGGTTTACTGGAGTTTTTCTTCGCCAGATGGGACAATGATCCTCTCTGTTGTCAGTAGTATAGTATGTATCGGAACGGGACTATAGTTAAGTACTGTTTATTACTCAATCGACATGCAGCCAATCAGAGGCCTCCATTTGGTCACGTGACCGGAAGTGACCTACTTAGGGGATTAGTGGTGACGTCACGTGACCTAGTTAGCCAATCAGAGGCCGCCATTGGGTCACGTGACCGGAAGTGACCTACTTAGGGGATTAGCGGTGCATTCTGGGTAACCCTGCAGCCAATCAGAGGCCTCCATTGGGTGACCGGAAGTGACCTACTTAGGGGATGGTGCATTCTGGGTAACCTACTGACCTACTTAGGGGACCGGAAGTGACGTCACATGACCTAATGGCCAACCGGAAGTGACCTCATTGAGGATCACGTGACCGGAAGTGACCTGATTGATCACGTGACCGGAAGAAGAAGAAGAAGAAGAAGAAGAAGAAGAAGTGACGTCACGCGACTTAATGAAGAGATGAGCGTCTTTAAGGGGTCACGGGCTTTAAAATGTGATATCTTTTTTTTTTGGAGGAGGAGGCGAGTCTCTTATTTTTTTTTGGTAAACTAATAAAAAACACCACGATATAAGTTTTTTTTTCATTTTTTATTGTTTTACGAGCGACTGGAAGTGACTTATTGAACTAGTTAGAAGCGTTCTTTAGAGTGTATAAGGGGGAAGGAGGGGAAGGAGGGGAGGGGAGGGGGGGAGGGGGGCACTTTTAACATGCATGGGGAGGGGGGCGCTTTTAGGATGCATGGGGCGAGTGGGGGAGGGGGGGAGGGGGGGGAGGGGGGCACTCTAGGGGGGGGGCACTCTAAGGGGTGCGTTTGTCTCTTTTAAGAAAGAAAAAGATTTTCAATCGAGAGACACGCTTCTTCCTCTCGAGAGGAAGAAGCGTGTCTCTTCGTGTTTTTTTTTTGTTTATCACGTGCTGCGATGAGGTGATCAGCTGCGACTGGAGGAAGTGACACTTTAAGAGATCGCGCGTCTTAATTGTTATGATATATATATTTTTTTTTTTTTTTTTTTTTTTTTTTTTTTACTTACTAATAAAGAAGACGTATGAAAATAAAACACAACAATTCACATGTCCGTCGTTCTCGTTGTTTCTTGCTTGATAAAGTCAAGTAATATCGCGATGCCGAGGCCAAACTTTCCCATGTCCTCAGTCAACACTCGAAGGAGTTCAAAAGGCGTACCGCCGGCGCCGTCAGCTTCATCTTGCCACATTTTCAACACTCGGAAGGCCCACTCAGCGGGACTTCCTCCGTATTCGCATTCTTCAGCGATCTTATCTAACCTCTCAGGCGACAATTTTAAATGGTCCCCCACCTCTTTCCACCTGCTACCCAGACGTCTGCCGAGGGTGCCCAAGTGCTTATGCATCGCGCGCGAGTCGGGGTTTTCGAAATCCAACCCCTGTCTGTGGAGAAGGGCCATCCACTGAGCCAACAGTTCCATGCGTCTAATGCGGGTGAAGACGCGACCGAGCTCGCCCCATCTATGACGATGCGGGGTTTCACCCCACCACACTCGGAACATCGCCGTACACAGCTCCTCCGGTGTCTTGACACTGCGCTCTACTAGAGCATCCATACGGGCGGCGCTGACTTTTAAGCTACTGCCCAACTCTCTCCAACAGCCGCTCAACTCTTTACCTAGTTGACAAAGCAAGGCGTCGCTATAGGCTAACCGCCGCTGTCCTACTTGTCGGGTCTCCCCATCATCGGTCTGCTGCCTCGCGCCGCGTCTCACGTCGTCAAGCCGCATTAACTTTTTTTCAGGCGCACCGGGCGGTGAAGGCGAGCTTGAAAGTGGAATAGCTTGAGCCATCTCGTCTCGTCTTGGCGGCGGCGGCAGCGGCGGCGGCGGCGGCGGCGGTGGCGGCGGTGGTGGTGGTGGCGGTGGTGGTGGTAGTAGCCGTTACTGGGGTCAGAGGCGATATGTTTTTTTTCCAACAGAAATGAGAGCTTTTTATACAGAGGGAGTTTAATCCCATTTCCAACAGCGCTCCAGCTGTCTAGCGCCCTGTCCGCATGACGCTTTTTCAGCCGCTCCGCTCCTTAAGAGCTTAGATGACGAGGGGGTGTGGCATCGCTATCCGTGGAGACCAGCTGAAAACGGTGTTTTTTCCTCACTCATAGCCTTAATACCTCCTACCCCCTACCCGAGGACGTCTCCCTCCCTCTGACATTCATTGTAACAAACGTCAGAGGTCAGGTGAAAATCGGATTTTTTTTCATGCACAGCCTTAGGCAGCTGTCACCCCTCCCTATTGAACTAGCCGGCCGCCCGCCCGCCTGGCCGGCCCGGTCTACTCACCACGGCAGGAGGTGGCGATTTTTGTCTTACACTTAAGTCGCTCACCACATGCACACGCCTCTACTCACAGACAGACACGTTCGTCTTAGGGGGGTCCTGCTTCACGCCACACGCCTCCTGTAGTTTTTTTTTGTATACACACTGTAAGCTCATCACCGTTACCGTTAATCCTTTATACAGCTAAACTGCGCGCTGAATGGCTGAACAGGGTGGTAAGCGGCTTAGCTCACCACAGTGGATCCCTCAAAAAGGGATCCAGCTGAAAACGTCATACCTTATGTCTTTGTGAATGGCCGCCGCCGGTCAGTCGACGGCAGGCAGCAACCGCTTAACCCTTTATACAGCTAATGCGCGTTGAATTGCTGAACAGGGTGGTAAGCGGCTTAGCTCATCATCACAGTCGATCTCTCAAAAGAGGGGGGGGGAAAGGGATCCAGCTGAAAACGTCATGCCTTATGTCTTTTTGTTTCTCTTTGTGAATGGCCGCCGGCCAGCCGGCGGCAGCTGAACAGGGTCGGTAAGTAGCTTAGCTCTAGAAGCGAGAAGGCGTATATAAGGGGCTTGGAAACCTCCATTCACTCACTCATTCTTTTTTGCTGCTCTCTACAGTCACCACCATGAGCAAAAGACAACAGCTAGCGGCGTTCAAGAACAAGAAGACTACGCGGAACAGCGTTCGTTTAGCGTCAGTGCCTGCTCTTGCTACTGAACATGAGACTACCGCCGCAGCCGGTTGGTCTTATCACCCTCCTGCTGTAGCGAGCGCTCGCGGCAGTAGTAGTAGTAGTAGTAGTAGCAGTAGCACTAGTAGTAGCAGTAGTAGTAGTAGTGGTAGTAGTACTAGTAGTACTACTGGTAGCAGTCGTCGTGCTAGCGACGTTGTTACACTCGCGACGGTACACGTTGCTGCTAAGCGCGCTGCCGCTGCTACCGCCGTCCCGCCTGCCGCTGCTGCTGCTGCTGCTGCTGCTGCTGCGCCTGCTACTGCTGCGCTTGCTACGGCTGCGCCTGCTGAGGCTGCTGCTGCGCCTGCTACTGTTGCGTCTGCTGCGGCTGCGCCTGCTGCGGCTGCTTCTGCTGCACCTGCTGCTACTGCTACTACTACTGACGACAACGCTCCTGGCACAGCGCAGTACTGGCAACCGGGTTTTTACCTCCCCACTACTGTTGATGACTTTGATGACCTGCCGCACGTTGCACAGCCCCTCTCCTCCACCACTACATCGACGGACGCCCTCGACGCCGCTCGCGCTGAGAGTTACAGCTATTCGGACACTCAGCCCCTGAACCGAGAAGAAGAGGAGGAGGAGGAGCAGCAACAGGGTGAGACAGAGAACGACGCTGACGACGAGGCGTACGAAGAACCCGAAGGGCAAGGGGTGAGCGGTACGTTTTTCGGCTTCCCTCTTCGACCTTTCGACCTCACTTCCTCCACTGCTAGCGCCCCCCCGTCCGGTCCGTGGCGACTGCCCTCACCGCCACCTTACGAGGGCGGCGGCGGCGCTTCATCTTCTACCGCTACACACAGCACGGACGGCGTGTGGCTGCGCTGTTCCAACAACGAGACCTCCGATACCACCAGCGCTGACGCTGCTCCTGCTATCGGTTCTGCTGCTGATTCAGCTCACGCTGATGGTGTTACTCATCCTGCGGGTGTGAAACGTTCTAAGGTGAGTTCCAGAACAACAAGGCCCACTAAGAAGAGAAAAATACAAGAAAAAGAAGGAGATGGACGAGAAGAAGCAGAGAAAACACTCGGGTTAGAGTTCTGCTTAGACGGAGCTTTGACGCTGGAGATCTGGGAGGACGTGGCTAGACTGTCTAGGAGGCCGCGCTACACAAAAGACGGCCAGGTGAAAGAGGCGTCTCTGACCAGAAGCAAGCGAGTGCACTTCACGGCCGACGCGCTGCGCGAGCTCATAGCACGCATCGCCGATATCCGCGCAGTGGTGCGCATACGCGACACAGCGGCCGCGCAAGGAAAACCTAATCACACCCCCTGGTTCGCAGTGCTGGATGAGGCGGGCGAAGTGTACGCAGCTGTGAGCTACTACAGCGGTAAGAACCTCGTCCACGTGCGCAAGTACGAAGGTCCTGACAAAAAACCCACACAGCAGGGGGTGACGCTGTCCGCCAGAGCGCTCAAAGAGTTGGATGACAAAACAGAGATCATTCTGAAATATCTCGGCATAGATTCGGAATGAGAGACGCTCAACGCTCACGCGCGCACACACACACAGCGTTTGACGTACGCTGTATGAGACAGACAGACAGACAGACAGACAGACGGATACACAGACAGCAGACAGAAAGATAGTTACATAGACGACAGATTGATAGATGGCTAGATAGATAGATAGATAGTTAGACGGCTAAGTAGTTGGTAACCGAGTGAAAAAAAACATGACACAGTACGTATGCGAAAAGTGTTTCAAAATGTTTAAAAGAGCGTACAACCACGAGAGACACGTAGAAAATTGTAGAGTAGTAGCTAAGTTTTGCCCTCTATGCGGCGAAGGGGATTGCCGAAAGAGCGCTTGTCGACGCGAATCTCTGGACGGGGTGACCGTCCCTCCGCGCATATGTGCTGTACCGAACGGGGAGGAAACGTTCACGGCGAATTGGCCTGCGATACAAACGGGCGTCAGGATGCACGGGACTCGCGTGAGTGTAACAAACTTCAGGCTACCAACCGGCGAGTTGAGTGACGCTGTAGATACTATGCGTCGCATTCACTTGACACAAAGATTCAGATACAAAGTGGGTTTCTCGGTAGGCTTACTGTTACAACACAGAGAAGACAAGAGCAAACTGCGCTACTTCCACGCCTCCCAGAACAACGCAACTCTCATACAACCGCTCCCTACTGTAACTAATTCAGAAACTTTGGAAGAGCTCCTCTCAAAGATGCAAAACACCGTCGCTTGCGAGGAGGTACGGAAACTTTGCGACGCTGACACCAAGTGGCACGTTCTTTTTCCTACCAATTTGAACATCTGCGTTTACATGGGACCGGGGGAATTCCCCATAGGCGGTAGGATCACGCAGGCCGGTCGAGTTGGAAAGAGAAGCGGCGTGTTAGATTTTCCCAACAAGGACAACCTCTGCATCTTCCGCTGCATTTCCTTTCACTTATACAACACCAGCAAGCGCGCTTCAGATTTGTTACGTCAGTTCTGTCCCGCTGCCACACCTGAATCCTTTCCGGGTCTGAACATCCGCGACTTACCCGCGTTAGAGAACTTGTTTGACGTACAAATAGCGGTTTACACCGCGTCGCGTCAAGTGCCGGGGCGGAAGTTGAGAAGACGCGTTACTCTGATCAGACCGCCTTCCAGAACTGTGGCCGCCCGAGGTAAAGTCAACCTACACCTGACGGCGAAAGGCGGTTTGCACGTCTCTCTCGTCACGGACTTCAACGCGTACGCGGGCATATACGAATGTTGCAAGTGTAAGGCGGCGTTCACCACCGAGTTCTTGCTGAAGAGACACAGGAACCAGCTTTCCTCTTGCCGACAAGTCAAGTTGCGCTACGTAGGTGGCATCTACCAAAATTCGAGAACGATTTTCGAAGCGCTAGCAGACTTCTCCATTTTTCCCCCCGACGGACATTCCGGAATCTACCCTTACAAGATCGCCTTCGATTTCGAGGCTTTCTTCAGACCGTGCAAAGAACCGTCGACGGAGCACGTGTCCCTGCTGTGGGATCACGTCCCTTTGTCGGCTAGCGTCGCATCCGACTTTCCGGGGTGGGAGGGGCCCGTCTGCTTCGTCAGAGCGTCCGACGCAGATTCCGACCCCTTGTTGGACCGAGTTTTAAATCACATAAACGAGAACGCCAAAGCGATCGGGGAAGCTGTGCTAGAACTTTACCGACCGACGTTAGCGAAGTTAGATGCGGCGATAGGTGAAGCTCTCCTGCTGGAGGAGGCGACGTTCACCACCCCTTCTCCAGGCGGCTTCGCTGCGGCTCAGACCAGACACCCGTTAGTTCAACTGAAGAAGCGTCTTCTGAGATACATCCGTCAAGCTCCAGTGGTGGGCTTCAACTCGGGGCGTTACGACTTGAACCTGATCAAAATACGCCTTCACTCGTTCTTCGCCTCCGGAGACCGAAGAAACCAAGAATTCAGCATCATAAAGAGAAGCAATCAATACTTGGCGGTTTACACACAGCACACGGTTTTCTTGGACGTAGTCAACTATTTGGCACCCGGTTACAACTACGCGACCTATTTGCGAGCTTTCACCAGGAACGAAGAGAAAGGTCACTTTCCTTACGAATGGATGACGTCTACCAGGAAACTGGCAAACAGAACGCTGCCGCCGAGATCGGCTTTCGACAGCGAGCTGACGGGCGTCAAAATGTCCGAATCCGACTACGCCGCATGTCAGAAAGTTTGGTCCGACGAGAAGATGCAAACTATGGAAGACTACTTGATCCACTACAACAACAAAGACGTGAAACCTTTCATAGAAGCTCTGAAAAATCACGCTAAATTTTTCCAAGATCGCGGCATCGACATGTTGAAAGACGGAGTTTCTCTCGCCGGTTTGACTTTACGCTTCCTCTTCCAAAACCTAGAAGACGCGTTCACAACGTTTCCCCAGTTCGACGCCGTCCTCCACGCTCTGATCAAAGAGAATCTAGTCGGCGGTCCTTCCATCATCTTCCATAGATTTCACGAGAAGGGCACCACGCGGATAAGGGAGCACAAGTACGGCGAAGAAGCGAGACCGTGCCAACACATCCTAGGACTAGACGCTAACTCTCTGTACTTGCGCTGCATGAGCGAAGCGCACTGCACGGGCTATTACGCGGTGAGACGGCCCGAGACCGAGTTCAAGCCCGAAATCAGGCAAAGAAACTCTCACAGCGCTTTGGAGTGGTTACGCTTCGTAGAGCACGACCGCGACGTGAAACTGCGCCACGCTCTGAACGGCGGCGAGATGGCGGTAGGCTGTCGGAGAATTCGCGTGGACGGATTTCACGCGGCCTCTAATACGGTTTTCCAGTTTCACGGGTGTTGGTTCCACGCTCACGAGTGCATACCGTCGCACCGATATCAGTGCGCTTCACTGAGAGAGGAGAGACGCGACAGAACGACCAGAGTAAGCGCTTACTTGAAAGCGTTAGGTTACAAGCTGGTCGTCGTGTGGGAGTGCGAATGGCGAGAGATGAAGCGTCGAGATGAGCGGGTCAAGGCCTCCCAACAACGCTGGAAGGTTGACGCTTTGAAAGTGTCTCGAAACGCGATGAGCGAGAGCGACATCCTTTCCGCTGTGAAAGAGGAGAAAATGTTCGGTTTAGTTCAAGTGGACATCACTACGCCGCCTCACCTACGAGAGTACTTCGAAGAAATGACCCCCGTTTTCAAGAACGCGACCGTTTCAAAATCGGACATAGGCCCTCACATGTCAGACTTTGCGCAGGAAGAAAAGCTGTTGAGCACGCCTCAGAGATGTCTGATAGGGAGTTACCACGGAAAAAATATTCTCTTGGGAACGCCGCTTCTCAAGTGGTATTTAGAGCACGGTTTGATAGTCACCAAAGTGCAGCTGGTGGTAGAATACCTACCTAAACGCTCCTTTGCCGGTTTCGCGGACGAAGTGACGGCGGCGCGAAGACGTGGCGACGTGAACGAGAACGAGAAAATTCTGTCAGACTGTTACAAGTTAATGGGAAACGCTACGTACGGTAAAACAATCTGCAACAAAGAAAAACACACGGCGGTGAGATACACTGACAGTCGGAAGTTCGAACTATTGGCCAATTCGTGGCGCTTCAAAAAGGCGTCCGAGTTGACTTCCGATCTGTTTGAAGTCGAACTACAACCGAAAACGGTCAAGAACAACCTCCCTATTCAGATAGGGTTCATGGTATACCAGTACGCGAAGTTGAAAATGTTAGAGTTCACATACGACTTCTTGGATAGATTCGTCGATCGGCGCGATTATGCCCTTTGTCAAATGGACACCGACAGTCTTTACATGGCTCTCAGCGGTGCCACGTTGGATGACCTAGTGAAACCTCGCCTGAGAGAGACGTACTTCAGAGAGAAACGAAAGTGGCTTCCGACAGCGGTGTGCGACGAGCACTTAGAGCTTTTCGTGAAGACAAAAACGGAAAGAGTGCGAGAATGGTGTGCGCCGCCCGGCGGATGTTGTGAGAGACGGTACCTTCACGATCTGAGAACTTCGGGGCTCATGAAAGCGGAGTGGGAAGGTGACGGGATCCTAAGTCTCAACCCTAAGACTTACATTTGCTACGATCGAGTCAGCGACACCGGTGAAAGAAAATCCAAAAAATGGAGTGCAAAAGGCGTACAGAAGAAACAAAACCCCCAGGAACCAAACGCCTTCTTGGATGTTCTTCGCCAACGAAAAACTCTCATTGCTGTAAATAGAAATTTCAAAGTGGTGCGAAACAAAATGGTCACCTACACCATAGAGAAAGACGGCGTGCGCTACTTGTATTATAAGCGTCGCGTGCATTCTGACGGTGTGACAACGAGTCCTTTAGAGATATGAAAAAAAAAAAAAAAAAAAATAAGCGTGTGCATCTTTTCAAAAATAGAGTGTTTATCAAGATTGAAAAAAAAATAAATAAAAAAAAATTAAAAGAAAATATTGTTGTGTTTTTATTATCATACGGCTTCTTTTACTAGTAAGTCGCGCAGTCTCTTAAAGCGTCACTCATGTGACGACGTCGCTTCCAGTCACGGGATCCTAAACAAAAAAAAAACTTCTTCTTCTTCCGGTCACGTGATCAATCAGGTCGCTTCCGGTTGGCCATTAAGTCGTGTGACGTCACTTCCGGTCACGTGACTCATCAGGTCACTTCCGATCACGTGATCCTAAATTAGGTCATATGACGTCACTTCCGGTCCCCTAAGTAGGTCAGTAGGTTACCCAGAATGCACCATCCCCTAAGTAGGTCACTTCCGGTCACCCAATGGAGGCCTCTGATTGGCTGCAGGGTTACCCAGAATGCACCGCTAATCCCCTAAGTAGGTCACTTCCGGTCACGTGACCAAATGGAGGCCTCTGATTGGCTAACTAGGTCACGTGACGTCACCACTAATCCCCTAAGTAGGTCACTTCCGGTCACGTGACCAAATGGAGGCCTCTGATTGGCTGCATGTCGATTGAGTAATAAACAGTACTTAACTATAGTCCCGTTCCGATACATACTATACTACTGTTGTCATCGAATTTCAGGGGACCCCAATAGAAGTAGGCTTATTCCTAATCATTAAACCAATATAAAACACACCCTACACTCTAAGAACAGTGTGTTACGTTTACACACTTATCAACACACTTTTCTGTAGTCACTTTTAACACAGATTTTGGTGTAACACACTACACACTAGATGTATGCTCTTTGTCAAAAGTGTGTTGATCTGAAAGGTGTGTTGCAAATATGTGTGTGTAAATTCCTATGCATGTTCCCGCAACACACAGTCCTTAGAGTGTAGATGCGCTGCATAACTAATCCTACATGTAGCAGTTCACCCAATGAATGGTGGAGCTCTAGGGCAGCTTGAACGGAGTCGGATAGCACCAGAGCACCAGTGCTGCTATTTGTCCCTGGTAACTGCTAGATCTATAGTCTAGGCAACTTTATCAATATATGTGTGGCTATCAGCCAAACTGTTGTGCAGTGTAGGAGGGATCAATGTTTCTTAGTTCAATAGGACTTCATATTATTGTCTCTCTAAATGGAAAATGACACCCGCATAGTTCTTTTTTAATACCTTGCTAGGGTGACACTATCCAGTTCCGACAAAGAGTTTGCTACACTGCAATACCATGTGGCCTAGTAAATATATAATTGTGCCTCTACATGGGTGACCACATTTTGGACAAAGTCGCCGTGTCGAGCTTTAGCAAAAGGGCCGTGTCATCGTGTCGATTTTTATGTATATAAGAACATAGAGAAAGATGTCTGCATGTCGATTTTTATCCTTTATTTTTCTGAGTCCGTCGATTTTTAAAAGAGCCATGTCGCCCGTGTCGATTTTTAAAAGGGCCGTGTCGCCATGTCGCCCGTGTCGTTTTTTACCCATGTAAGGGCACATAATTATCATAATTTAGTCCATGGTTTAGTAATGCAGTAGGTAACATTAGAATGCTAAATTTCTATGTTTTCAAATACAAGATGATATAGACAAAATTTGTCTTAGCAAATCATTTGAATGGTATGTGCTATGGTTAAAAATATAGTCCTGAGGCTGTTGCAACTACTCATCCCTATCCTGTTCTATCAGTAAGAAATCCCTTGTAGAAGGGGGAAGATAAAAGGGCAGATCTGCATTGGTTACTCATTGGCGCGGTAAGCGGCCAGGAGTGGTCATTGATGCCGGCAGGTGGCAGCTACAAACTCCACCATACCACTACCCCACCTGCATTCTACAGGTGAAACCATTTACTACATCCCCCCACCTCTCTCTCCAACTTCCGCCCTCATGCCCCATACTCGCCCTCATTCACTCCTCCGTCACCGCCTACCACACTTCTACAAATTGCACTGCTAATAATCATTATACATCCTGGCCGCCATTTACACGGTTTTTACAACATTTTAACATTATCACCGGTCATACCGCAACTGTCAGAAATAGTGTGTATTTATTAGTTTAGTTCAATAGGCTGGAGTGAATGAGTGGAGTAGTTTAGGATATTCCCTGAACGCAGCTGGACACCGGTCACAATGGCCGACACCTCCAGCACCAGGTCTCGCACGCGGTCTATGTCACAGGCAAGTCGGTCTGTCATAGAGGAAACCGTGGCTTCTGCTGAGACCCACTACTCCTCCACACAGGACTCCACTCCTAGGAGTGACGCCACAATCTCCGGCCTGAGTGACCCAGAGGTGTCATTCAAGACGGTGGACAGGGCGTCGTCTTCACACGCCAGCCAGCGGTCACGCCACAGCACAAGTCAACAGAGCTACGCCAGCCGGGTGTCACAACGGTCAGGCCGCTCTAGGCACTCCACAGCAAGGTCGAGTCACACAGGTAGTATGCCAAGTTTGTCTGACTCAGCATTATTCAGGCTGGATACTATCGAGGCTGATGTCAACATCATGAAAACTGACATAGAAGGGGTAAAAAACTCAATGACGGCAGTGTCTGACCAGCTGGCCATATTAGTCAAGGTGGCCATGGCAAAGGACATGAAAGTAAAAGAACCCCTGCCTCCCTCGACACAGCCCGTGCAAGGCCGTGTCATGGTCCAGCCGTCGGACACACCGCCAGCGCAGGGCTCGTCCGCCCCACACCTGCTCCCCAAGCCTGCAGACCTCAGAGTCATGGCGAATGTGGACGGGTTTGTGGACGAGCACATCAACAAGCAGCAGATGGCACACCAGTCCCTCAAAGCAGATGGTAAGAGTCCATTCATAAATGACATCTTTTCGGGTAAATTGATTGGCAAACCATACATGTTCGTCGAACGCGACGGTGTCAGGTCACTTAAAGAGAAGCTTGACATTAGAGGCAAGCTATCCAGTAAAGAGTATATAAATGCCCTCATCACTCTTACTAGATTCCCGGCGGCATATGACCCAGAGGATATTGATCATATAAACACTCACCTCCACGAGGTAACCACTGACGATCTCACACGATATTGGCCCAACGTGATGAGATGGTCACAGTACGTATTTGACCACATTGAGAGGCGCCAACTGTTCTGGAAAGACTACCAGGAGATACAGAACCTGAGGTTCCGCATGTGTTTCGCCCCCAGCTCCTCGGCTCCCCCTACCCCGCATACGGGGGCCAGGATCGTGGTGACATGTCCGGAGTTCAACAACCAAAAAGGTTGCAGTCACAGTGCACATCATGATAACGGAAATGTACGCCTTCTCCATGCGTGTGCGTTCTGTTTCAGTAAAGGGAAACAGCTCCCTCACAACATTATAGCTTGTAACAACAAAATGTTCGATTCTACACACACACACCAACCCGCCAACTCCCAGAAAAACCGCGGCACGGTGTCCGGCAGTGTGTACACACAGAACCAACAGCAGCCTCCAAAAAACTAGAGACGGGCCAGCTGTCAGAAGTCCGCAGACATGAAAACACAGTTTTGTTTACATTCCAGCCCCACGCGGCCGCGCACGTGCTCGGGGCGGACCATAACAATAACAATCATGACGTCATGCCGCCGCAGGCCGGAGGACGGGCCCTCATTGGTCGAGGCCCAGACCTCGTGCGGGACGTGACTTCAGGCGAGATCCAAGATGGCGGCGCCCAGGCAAAGGCCGGGGCCGTCGAGACGTGTTGTTTAGATTCATCATACGACACAATTCTGGATGATTTAGCAATAGCAGCGCCGTGGAATAAACATGGAATATACAGGCAGTTTGTGCACGATTCGGCCCCGGGGCGGGAGACCGCCTCACCCCCACAGCCGGGCGGGATGGCCTTAGGGGACGGCCCGGCCGATTCTCACCCTCAGCCCGGTCCCACTGCACGCCCCGACAAAGGTACGCATATTGACTTCAATAAAATATGTGTAGCTTGTGAGTCTAATGACGTGTCTAGTAACATTGACATGTCCCCGGAGATGTTTGCCGCCCATCGCCGGGAGACATGGCCTCACATGTCTGGGACTCAGACTGAGGGATGGAGGGACATTTATGAAGCTGTTAGAGCTACAGGTGTCCCAAACTGTCGTGCTGCACGCATCCCACTCCCCACCTCTCTCAACATCCCGGCTTGGGAGAAGTATCTGGGGGGCGGACCCGAGGACTTAGAGCTACTGGACTATATCATATATGGGTTCCCCATGGGCTATATGGGCCCGATTTCTGATACACACGGGATCCCAAATCACCCCAGTGCTACCAAGTACCCCGACCAGGTTGATTTGTTTATTAAGAAGGAGATGTCTCATGGTTGTCTCATTGGCCCATGTGACACGCCCCCTTTTACCCCATGGATGCATACCTCACCCCTCATGAGTAGAGAGAAGAGGGACACTGACGAGCGAAGAATCATTAGTGACATGACATTTCCAAGGCCTAAGTCAGTGAACGCATTCATAATGAAAAATACAGTTTGTGGTGAACTCAGACAGCATGTGCTCCCTACAGTTGATAATTTAGTAGATGACATTAAGGCCATGGGTGGGGACTGTTTTATGAGCACCACAGACGTCAGCCGTGCCTACAAGAATTTCTCCTCAGATGCCCTAGATTGGCCTTTACTAGGCCTAGAATGGGGGGGAAAATATTTCTGTGACACCACACTCCCTTTTGGAGCCAGAGCGTCAAGCTCCAGTATGCAAAGAATCGCCAATGCCATTGTGTCAATTCTCCGTAAGGACGGTATCGTGTGTCATATGTACCTGGATGATCTAATACTGCTCTCTCCAAACAGGCCGGCAGCTGAGAGGGACTTCCAGAAGGCCAGGGACTTGTTGGCAGAGTTGGGCCTACCTGAGGCAAAAAGCAAGGCACAACCACCGGCGACACTGGTAAGATGGCTCGGTATTGATATAGACACTGCTGAGATGACACTGGCTGTACCGCCAGACAAATTGGACCAAACGCTGGTACAAGTGGCACACGTCGTCAAAAAACGGTCCATCAGCAAAAAGACGCTGCAGTCAATGCTAGGGCGACTTCTACATATAGCCAAATGTGTCAGGCCAGCCAGGCTGTATGTCAGCAAATTACTTGACGCGTTAAGAGGAATGTCTAAATTTTACCTTAACGTTAATAGTGAAATGAAGGCCGACCTAAATTGGTTCTTAGAGTTCGGCAGATCCTGGAATGGTGTTTCATTGATCCCCAGAACAATTGTTGACATTGACCTCTACGTTGATGCATGTCTCACAGGTATCGGGGCCACTGACGGAAAATATGCCTACTTCCGCCATGTGTGCCCAGACGCCGATCCAGTTGACTGCATATCTGAGCTGGAGGCAGCAAATGTCAGGGTAGCGTTGAGCACTTTTGTCAGGGAGGAACATAGAGGAAGCCACATACAGGTACATTGTGATAATGAAGGGGCAGTGGCGGTCTTCAGCTCTGGCCGAGGCAGGAACAAAGTGTTATTGGACTGTGCCAGAAAGACCTGGATGCTCCAGGCCAAACTCGATATTTCAATAACATACCTTCACATTCCAGGTGTGGACAATGAGGTAGCCGACAAGCTGAGCCGTACACATTTAAGTGACACACATTTCAGAGCGACTCATCAAATGGTTATGTCAAAGAAGCTGCTACCTGTACATGCAAAAGTTGAATTGCTTGACAAACTCTCCCCACATATTCTTTGTAGATCTGGCCGTCATCTCACTACAGCGCCTGGCATCCATACGCCAAGAAAAAGCCAGGGCCGCGGGTACTCAGAGAAACATCATGACGGGCGCCAGGACATACATCGCCTTCATGTGGAGACTGGGCCGAGACCCAAACTCCCCACACCACAGTGTAGTGTGTACATACCTGGAATATCTCACACTACACATCCGCGCCCCAGCCACCATCAGGAACATGCTGTCTCAGGCCAGGGTTCACGTGTCTTTGGTAACCGGCCAACAGTACCCCATGTCACACATGAGGATCAGCAGGGCAATGGAGGCTATAAACAGAGACAAGACATACATTCCAAATGTCAAACAGGACGTCCCCATGGATGTGCTTCACCCCATACTGATCAGCCTGCAGGGAGCACCGCTACTCAATGCAATACGAGCGGCCCTCCTGATTCAGTATTATGGGGCACTCCGGCCGGGAGAGGTGACTCCCCCAGCCAAGTCAAAGTTCCAAGGTATTTACCACCTCACAAGAGGAGACGTGACATTCCAGGGTACCAATATACGAGTGACAATCAAATCAGGAAAAACCCTACAGCACACAGGTCAGCAACGGGTCATCAGCCTCTCACCTGCCGACTCACTCGAGTTGTGTGTGGTGTCGGCAGTCAGGCAGATGCTGAGGGACACGCCCACTACAAACCCCTCGGCACCGCTGTTCATGTTCCCAGACACCCGCGAGCCGATCCCCACAACAGAGATCCGCAAGCACTGGAAGGTGGGACTGACCGATCTAGGACTATCAGAGACGGCATTCACCCTCCATGGCATAAGAAAATCAGCCGCCACCCAGGCATTCCAGGCCGGGGTCAGCGAGCTGGAGGTACAGCGCTATGGGGGGTGGAGGTCAAATGCCCACCGCACATACATCAGAACGTCAGCCAACAGGGTCGTCAACAAAAAGCTCATCAAAGCTTTGCAGCGTAGATGAACTCAAACATTACATACAGGTTCACAGAAACCCACACGTCATGAACCATAAACACTGTGATTGCAACCACTTGTCATTGGGTACAATCTTTACCGTATATATCATTATTTTACATGCATAAATTTTTACCCTCCCACCACCCTTAATACTTCCTTGCAGGCTTGGCACTTATTTCATTATCACTCATAATATCATAATCAATCTTATCTACAATCAATTTTACCTATTTAAATATATATGCATCCAATGTCTTACAATGCATATGAAGAGTTTCGTTGCAAAACGCAACAAATCCATTTTATGAGTTTTGAGATAAAAGGGTATTTTTGATTTTGACAAATTGGTGAATAGAAAGCATTTTTCTTTAATAACTAATGATTAATGTTCCAAAGATAAAATACCTAGAAATCGATTTTTGAAATCCTTGGATTTTTTTTCTAGGAGAAAAGGGATGATTTAATTTCAATTTTCAGTTTTTTTGCAAAACGCAATAAATCCAAAATCAGTTTTTCTACATATGTCCATAAAATCAGTAATGGCCATTTTTATTTCAATATTATTTTTTCTTGGTATAGTGGGACATACATGAAACACCAACAAGTAGCTTTTAAACATCCTTGCATTTTTTTTCCTTGATTTAGAAATAGGATTTAATTTGCTCAATTTAGTTTTTTTGCAAAACGCAATAAATCCAAAAGCTGTTTTTTTGCAAAACGCAAAAAATCCACAAAAATCATAAAACATGGTTTTTGTGTCCATATTTCAAATGCCTTCTAAATAAAATTGTTTTTTTATTTTCAAATAATGTTTTTAAAAATATTGACCAAGATTGTATTCAATATAGCCTTATTAAGACCGTTAACATAAAAGAATAAACAGTCCTACATACAAAAACAATCTTTGGTGAGGTGGATTTATTGCGTTTTGCAAAAAAACTGCTTTTGGATTTATTGCGTTTTGCAAAAAAACTGAATTTTCGACAGGCCGTATCTACTAAACAAATATACTTTTTCAAATTTTTTTTTCACATTTTTTTTTCAATTTACCCTACACAATACCCCTGACCTGTTTTCTCCCGATTTTGTATTTTGGCGCTTATTGCGTTTTGGAACCAAACTCTTCATATATTCATCGTGTATTAAAATACTCATGTTGTTATAATTCATAAAATATTAATAAATATTTTATTATTCCAAGCCCTGCCTTCATATTTTAGTTTGTGACTAGACACCAGCTAGAGCATTAATGGGTTACTCATTGGCGCGGTAAGCGGCCAGGAGTGGTCATTGATGCCGGCAGGTGGCAGCTACAAACTCCACCATACCACTACCCCACCTGCATTCTACAGGTGAAACCATTTACTACATCCCCCCACCTCTCTCTCCAACTTCCGCCCTCATGCCCCATACTCGCCCTCATTCACTCCTCCGTCACCGCCTACCACACTTCTACAAATTCCCACCCACCCACACCTTAATCAATATTCAATATTTTCAATATTGTCATGTCGACATTCGTCAATATTCATGTAATACTCATGTAATACCACTTATTTCATTATCACTCATAATATCATAATCAATCTTATCTACAATCAATTTTACCTATTTAAATATATATGCATCCAATGTCTTACAATGCATATATGTGGCCAGGTGAGGGAAAACCTGCCTCCGGGGGGGATTTTTAGTACCGGTTTTGGCCACCAGGGGGCAGTATATGGGTAATACACTGAAAAATATACTAAAAAATGCTTGAGACCAATTTTTCATGGGGAATCCAGTGATATGCTTAGAATTATTCCATCTCCACTGAAAACATTCCATTTTTGGAATGCGAAAGGAACATTTGTTGCCATGGAAACATGGAAAATTGGCATATATAGCAATTTCTGGTTGCCATGGAAACACCCCATTATTCCAAATGGGAATTTGTTGCCACAAATGTTTTTGAAAATTTCACAAGGAACTCAGAATCGAAAACAGACCTCAGAAATTCCCTCTAGAACCAATTTTATGGTGAAAATATCAGATGTCTTTGGTTATTTTTCAACAAAACTGTAATTTTTACATTATTAGTATTCATAATAGGATATAGTGGATTTAGAGCTTATTTGCCATTTTCAGGTGTACACACCAACCCCGGTTTGACAAGCAGTTACAGCAAAACTACTTGGGTTATTTTAGCTCAAGATATCTCATTTTAAAGCCTGTAACATAAACTTTGAAAAGCCATTTCCCCCCTGGAGGCACGTTTTCCTTCACCTGGCCACATATTCATCGTGTATTAAAATACTCATGTTGTTATAATTCATAAAATATTAATAAATATTTTATTATTCCAAGCCCTGCCTTCATATTTTAGTTTGTGACTAGACACCAGCTAGAGCATTAATGACAAAATCCAGCATTTCTCCACACTCAGTAGATCTATTGACTAACCCAGATTCCGACTTCATTCTAACAATTGTCAATGTATCCTACAGCTATATGATAGTTTAGCCTCCTCACTACTCTATCTAACTATTTAATAAATTAAATCTGAGCCAATGTGATCTGTGGGAGCTGAACACCATATTGTATACCTTTTATAGGTAAATCTACCCGTCAGCCAATAAAGAATACTTTATTGTACACCCCCTGTAGGGGTATAGGATATTACAGTGGATATAGGCAACACGCACAATAGCAGCTTTGTCTGGTGCAATAGGGCCTAAGGTATCTTGGGGCTATACATATTATGGGTCTAAGCTTACTTTGAGTAACACAATAGGCCTAGAGCTCTTTGCTTCTTTGTAGACACTGATACAGGTATACTATCTCAAGTGCACTTGCAGAACGTTATCATTCTCATCCAGTAATATTGGGACAATAATGGAGTTGAGGAATGTGAGGATGGAGGGCTAGGAGAGGGTGGATGAATGGGTGAAAGGCAACACAAGGAGTGGTGATTGCCAGAGAGAATCAAAAGCATTAAAGTGGTATAACACAGGTAGGTAGATCTCGGAGAGTAGATGAAGACCAAGGTCAAAATCATATTTGTGATGGGGACCTATACCTACTTACTGTCTTTATAAAAGGGCAGAATTTTACACCCATGCAAGTGATACCCACCTTCCCTTCTGGTGTGCAACAAATATGATGATTCAGCACATCTGTTTGACAAGTTGTGTATGAAGTGGGTCATTGTCCAGTACAGTGGAGAAGGGCATCTATAGAGATTATGGCATCAACTAGAACTACGTTGGGCAGCATTGGAAAACTTCATCAGCAACTACACAACGTACACCTTTGATGTGTATATTTCTTGCCACAATTCTTGCCGCAAAAAAACCCAATAATGTATATTAAATGTTTTTACGAGATTATGTAGAGAAAAGCATATCCATGTATTCTAGGTGGTATGCATTGATGCGAAATGGCCTGTATAACTATAAGCACCCATGCACTCATTAATTTCAACTAG
This sequence comes from Harmothoe impar, assembly GCA_947462335.1. Classification (NCBI taxonomy): domain Eukaryota; kingdom Metazoa; phylum Annelida; class Polychaeta; order Phyllodocida; family Polynoidae; genus Harmothoe; species Harmothoe impar. The sequence continues at coordinate 27,365,091 of OX381714.1, read as the reverse complement.
ACTCATAGAAGACCGGCCCTAATTCATGTATTACTTTAAGTCTATTTATCAAAGTGGAATACCTTTCTATCTATACAGACCGGAGCTGTTACAAGACACAAGTTTATAAACCATTTTATTCTTCTTTCGGTGCTTATTCGAGACCGACACTCATTCAAAGACCCGTTGGAACTGCTATACTGGTCACTCCCCAAACACATCAGATATTAGCAATAAATGGCAGTAACCCTGTAAAGACTACTGTCAGAGTCTCAACACCTTGCGGCCTGCAGCACAATAGGACCTACTGAGAGGGCAGTAGCCTTACGGTACCACTTGGGATTCACTAGATGTCCACCAGTAGTGGATGCTGACAGGTGGAAATGGATGGGTTACAGTGAGGGAATAAAAGATGCACACCACTGACAGACCCTTATCCTACGGTCAGTCTGTAGGTCAGCAGTGGAATCAGGGCCCTTTTACATAAGGCAGATGAGACCATGGCCCTGCGACACAACACAAGATCATGAGAACCACATGCTTCATCTTATTATAGTATACTTTACTGCATGGAGTAGATGTCTATATTATAGTCATAATCATCTCTTTGTTGAAACTGCTATCCTGGTCATTCTCTGAGGGGCTTCCCACCATTGCCATCAAACCTAAACAATACCTCCTAAACCACGCATCTAAAACATACATCTTAACCGATATCATAATTCCCATGAACTGGGACCCTTTATGACAATGACCTCTGAACACCCCAAGTACTCCCAGAAATACAGGTCCACACCGGCATGTTCCCTTATCCAGTTATGTATCACCCTATCCATCACCCAACTAAAAAAACGAACCATCCATTTGTACAACTAACCATCTACACACCCATCAACATATGCATTCCCTAATTTCTCTTCATTCATCTGCATATCAACCCCTGTATCTATGTACTACAGTGGCCCAAGAGGGCCAAAAAGTGATTTAAAAAAAAAAGTTATCTTGAAAATGTCTGCGTGTCTGCGTGTCTGCCTGCCTGCCTGTCTGCCTGCCTGCCTGCCTTCCTGCCTGCCTGCCTGCCTGCCTGCCTGCCTGTCTGCCTGCCTGCCTGCCTGCCTGTCTGCCTGCCTGCCTGCCTGCCTCCCTGCCTGTCCAAAGGATACCTGTCACAAGCTGTTCTGAATAAGTTGACACTTGACAGCAACCACTTGGAATTTCCTTTTTCATCTGGACTATTGAAAAAAAAAAGATAATGGGTGCTGTCAACTGTCAATTTACAGAGTTGACAGTTGACAGCATCCATTTTCAATTTTTTTTTCAAAATAGTTCTTTTTTTTTAAACAACAATTTTTACAATTTTTCGATATCTTTTTTTTCCAGACATTTTTATTCTTAAAATTTCTCAAAAAAAAGTTTTTGTCCAAAAGTTTCTTTTTTCAAGATCACTTTTTTTTTTTTTGGAAATCACTTTTTGGCCCTCTTGGGCCACTGTAATACACACACCACTTCATCATCAGTCCACAGAGAGGACCCTTATAGTGGTGCAGTAACTAGACCAATCCCTATATCCTTTATAATGGTGTGCCAATTCAATCCATCTCCAACTCATTATTAACTATATTATAGTTTTTGCCATGTATCATGAAACACATAACATCGGAGAAGCACTTCAGGACATAGAAAAGCTATGTGTAAATGTTCAGCCAAAGTTGGGGTATACCAACCTACAAACTACATGACCCCACCCAATGACCCCCTAAAACTGGTATGTTGGTCCATATTTCTACCCTCAGGGCCTCGTACTAATCAGATACCTTGGTTAATTGATTGATCATAGAACAATATGCTACTGGTAGACAGCCGTATTCCTACAATACTGCCTGCCTACATCCTTGCTAATGCAGCAATCCGCAGAGGAACTACTTCACTCAGGATACCAATATGCCAGCGACTCACTAACTCAGGGTAGGTATGGAGATGGAATGCACTTTGCTTACCAGCCTGCATACCCCGGATCAGTATTTGCAAGTCTTCTGTTCCAGTCTTGGAGCAGAGAGGCAAAGATCACACTCTGCTGGCCTCATGCTGCATTAGTGAGCATTAAGTGGATGAAGCTGCCGTCTTATATGACCATGTCCAGCTGCATGAATACAAGCAGCAGAACTGCATTGTGTTCTGCTTATGGAGGGAAGCCTATACAAGATAGACTTCATGAATATTTATGTTTCCTAGTTTCATGTTGTAGAGTATGATATTTTAGATATTTAATACAATGTACGGCGGATAAAGGGTAGAGATATTTACTCCCCCATTAAGGGTGATTTCTATCTTGCTATCTTGAAAAAGTGTCCAAATGTTATTTAAACAGAAAACAAGAAGGTTTTATTCGCCAATCTAATCACCCATTTCGCCTGATGCCTACCCTTCAGAATTCTGCTGCTCAATTCTACAAGTTTGTAGGTGTGTTTCAGGGCTAATAATGATACTGATGGATATCCAGTCTCAGCATCGTGCTGTGTTTTAACTGGTTCAATAAGACAAGTAGACTTGTGTTACCTCCCTCCTCTATGTCCATTTATTGTGCTCCTTGCAGAGTACTACTGCCATAACCAGTGATTGACGTGCCGATATGCTGCCTGCAGTGACAATTACCATCCGCTACAGCCCTGTCCCCACCATTTTATCCCATCTAACCCATACTTATATCACCTTCAGAACTGCTCTCTACAACTTCATTGACACCTAGCCCGAATTCTTTCTGCCTGTAAAGCAAGAGTTTGAATGAAGTGAGGACCAGTATTCTGGAACATAATGTATTGCTACTCCTACAGTAAAAGGCAGAGTGCATATAGAGGATGGCCTGTACCTTCTATACCCCAGATGCCAATTTAAGCAAGACCGATTCCTCTCTGCCCCTAGCATGGTATACATACACCCTTGACAGGTAGCTCAGTGACATAAGACAGTATTGTTAGTTAGGCTAAAATATTCCGCACAATTTTCAATATGGAATGAACATATTTTGGACTCATCCAATACTGTTCAGTGCTAGAATTTGCTGAAGTGGAATCCACTCTTTATATAAACTAGTCGGCCTGATAAGGCTTTCTGTTGGCGGGTGGCTGCGGCATTGACACAGTGACAGGGACTGAACGAGGAGACCCGTCAGGTGGACACCAGCCATTGACAGACTCATCAGGCAGGCTTAGCAGTGAAAACACCCCAAGGTCCCATATGGCAGCAGGCAATTTGTGAAATACCCTGGTGAAGCAGCACATAGAAATACTGCTCATTTGGTGAGAGCGTTGGGGAGGAGAGGGGCGATAGCATCTAGTTCATCAGGAGTGGTGAGATTTAATTCATCATGGAGAGTGAGTCTGTTTATGACATGCATTTCCTGGTGGTGTCATGTTGTAGAATAGTTTTTTGAATCATGGTCAAGGCGCTATTTGCAGAATTTCAAAAATACAACTATTGATTCTAGTATTTGGCATTTCACATAGGTGATTTTAAAATTCATAGTTTTCTGCTACTGTCATGCCAAAATGTGTACAATTGCTGATTTGTAAAGCTAGCATTGGCGGTAAGCATTGACTAATTGTCATGTTTCTTTGGTATGCTGTAGCGTAATCAATTGTACATTTACTCATGAAGTTGAAGCCTATTTTCTTAATATGACTGGATATCACTGGCTGTTTGGCCACCATGTACAATTGACTAAGTAATGCTGTTCCTATTTTGTGAAAACATTTATCACCTTATTGTTCAATGTTGATGTGGTTAAGCATCAACTCCCAATGACACGATTGTATAAATTAGCATGGGGGAGATTTGCAATTAGAATACTAATCTTTAGTGGAAAAGGATTAACCTGAAGTCAACTTTATGGCATCAAATTATGTTCCACACAACTTGGGATATTAGGAAAGTAGTTGCTTGGAATGAATTTGTACAGCGTATTACTCCATTGATTGCTTGTGCGCTGCAGCTCTGACTGACAGTTATCATTAGAGTGCATATTACAGAAAATGGTACATGGGAAGATTGAGTACCCACTGGTTCTTTAGGACCTGTCAATGAAGACAGATGACCCATGAAAGCCTTTACTTAGAAGTGACATGAGGATTATGCTGCATGAAAGGGGTTCATTTATTTCCATAGAAGTGGAGAGAAATCCTTCACTGCCTCATGGCAGACCTCCTTCTTCATGTTAAGGTCGGAGGCAGTAGAGTGGGGACAAGTTGCTCTAACTTGGTCCTTATCTGGTGTTGCAGTACTGCAGTGATCGTTACATACAAATGTGCTATGACAAACAATATCTTGGTCAATCTTGAGCATTTTGAAATTCTTTTAATTGCTCTTCTCATAACCTTAAATATACTGAACGCCTCTAATCAAAACCCTCTTTGCAGCACACTTTGTAGGCTGGTAGGACTGTGGTATGATCCTGTGTGAGGATTGAACCTTTGGGTTATGACAGCACTATTCACTATTTTATGTGTGCTCACTTTATGTCTATCAGTCATAGTTTTAATTGGCACAACACGCCATTTTGTAAAAATACCTTTGAATTTTTATTTCAAACTTTCCTTTGCTAAATGTATTATGCAACATACTTCTCTCTAAAGCCACCAATGAATTGGTCCTGGCTAGACTGTTCTCACATCTATAGGTCCTGATGGTGCTGTGGTTATTTTGTTTCTGTTTTTTTATCCCTCGCCATGCAGAAACTGGCAACCCAACTAAGGATATAACAAACTATGAAGGGAGAGGAAAATGATATCTATAGGCCAAAGGAGTCTCAAACAAAATAACCACGGTGCAGCCTACACCTTAAATGTCAGCTGCCGAGCCTGGTGGCTGAATGGTGAACGGCTGCACCTCTTTGGACCTTGGACAGATTCTACTTGAGCGACCCTTTCACTCTACCTTATTGAGTTCCAGACTCCTTTTACATCAAGGATGCTTGGCTAAAGACCCTAGCTTTAGAAAGCACTCCCACATATATAGATTCATATTGACTACATGGGATTGTCAATAAAGTTGTATCCCTTATAGCTAAATAGAGCAGTTTTATCAAAGATATATGGTGATATTGTCCAATACAAGTCAGTGAGATTTCATGGCTTTTCCTCATCTGAGGACAATCTTATTAGCCCATGCATATTGAAAGCAAACATGACTGAATTAGTAAATAAGTGTGCTTACTGTGTGCTACCTTAAGAATACAGCCGTGGAAAGGGGAGTCTTTACAAACTTGATAATATCAATAGCCTTCAAGACACTATTATTTGAGTTGAGGAATTGCTCTCTTACGGGTAAATGCCTTTCTGCATACCCCAAATCTACTTACTAGTTACTAAACCTTTTGATGAACTGATGCTGGCACTAGCAACACTTATATATACCATTTACGTTTGAATACATATTTGATGTCATTCAAATCATATAATTTGCTGACAGTACTGGTGTAAACATAAGTATGGTACATTGACCCCCAGGATGCATGCTTTGGTTAACATTGGCCAGTTAATGAGCATATAGCACAGACCACCTGTCAGATTAATTCAAACCTTCACTGCACCTACATGCCCATATGCCCCAGGGAAATGAGGGTTTGATTTCTATAATATATGATTACTTTCACTTTTCATTGAGATAGAGAGTGCATGCCATATTATAACACCAGGAAAATAATCAAAATTATTTTGTTAAAAATACTCTATCGAATTTCGAACCAAATGTTGCCATCACTGCCAATTCCATATCGACCCATTTGTACATTGTGTAATTGTATATTTTAGTCATGGACATGATAGCACCAATCATAGGAACATTTTGAAAATCGTGCCTCCGCAACTTAGGGTAAGCTTGCCAATACATGGATAGTCCCCTCCCTTGTCTTCTTTCAAATGTTCTCCTCCCCCTTCTAGTAAACTACCCCTAGCGATATATGTGATGCCCACATGCGTCCCACAGGGATGTAAGAGGCCGGGTTCCCGTTGCTTATAACTACCTGTTCACTGCCATTGAAAAGGCTGTGAATAGGTAATGTAAGAGCCTCCTGCGTGGCGTACGAATTGAACGGAGGATGCTGTAGAACGGCTGCTGATATAGTGACAAATAGATTGTAGACTAGAAGGTTTGCAGCCTGTAAGGTTCTATAACTGTGCCCTTTTTAAAACCTAAAATCACTTAAACCATTATTTGTGGTCTGCCTGCAGAAAGACTAATTTATAAACCATAGCTTACATGATAATGATTTCAAATTCCTGTGCATCTAAAACTACACTTGCACTCTTTGTGTGCCATAATGCTGCCATTGACAAAATAAAGGTATGAATAGAGGGAGTGATGTACGTATTCTAGAATAGGTTATAATTATTGCTAAAAGAATCCTCCCGTTCCTCAAAGCACACTGTTATGATAGAATTTGATTCTTTAATGTGTTAGGTTTATATAATCATGTGAAGGGCATCCTGACTCACTATACCATTCCCGTTATCTTATTGTCATCGTTTGCTATTGCCCTAAAGGTACCAGCCCCTATTCACAGATGGCTTGCAATCATACACTTACAATACAGCACAGCTAGAACTATCCATCTAATGATATCAGCGCATGGATAAGTAGACAAAGCATTACGCACAGCAGAACACAGTACAATACACATATCATACATAAAGCAGCTTAGAGAGTAATAATCGCTGGTATAAATTTCCGGAGATTTGTACATATTTTCGCGTTTTTTTTTATTCTGCAAAAATCGTAGTGCAGTACACCAACCAATAGATACAATATATTCAAGTTAATGCACACACAGCTCATCAGACAATATGTGTACAGCCACGGGAAAAGGGTCCTACAATGCAAAATTCAATTATAAAATTGAGGTCATCAGCTTTCCAGTGATATAATTATTTCACTAGCAGGTACCACTTCTAGATTTTGAGAGCTGACTCCTTGAATATGTGTGGGCATCGTCTACTCACAAATTATGCTAATGACCAAAAATAATTTCGTCACAGCTTTTGATCTTAAAATGATATTTATATTTTGTTTTCAGCATAGAAGTCCTTATGGGGCCTTCTATCAATTGATTTGAATCAATTTCGATTTAGAATGAAAGTCATGTTTCCATGGCAACCTACATGTGCAACAACACCAATCTAGGTTCAAAGATGTTATTGCTACATTCCAAACCTTGAAGCCTTTCACCAACGATGGAAGTTTCTAAAGTGGCCCATTGTATTCTACATCAAAATAGAGTATAGATCAATTATTGTTAAATTTTGAACCTGGTACTAAGAATCCCGCACGTAGGTTCTTTTCTCACGGCAGCTTGAAGTATAGTTCAACAACTAGAGCGATACAGAAAATATACATACCATCTTGCAGTACACGGCTAAGTGCACAAAACAGTGCACTACGCAGAATACACATAGCATCTCGCAGTGCAAGGATAAGTGAACAAGAGTATGTATGTCAGATTGGATGTGCAGAGCAGAGGGCATGACACAGAGCATGACACAGCGCAGTTCACAAGCCACAAAGAGCATCTGCCTTTATGATATATAAGGCTCTACTCACTCATTACATCAAAGGTGTGTAAGTTGACGGTAAGTCTGCCACAATTATTTGCCTCCCCCCCCCCCCCCCCAAAGCTCAATATGTCCATCCGATCTTTGAACTTATTCACTTTACACATTGCATTGCTTTAAGAGTTTCATTATATTGGCTCTAGAGTAGAAATCACTCAAGTGGGAATCCCTTGTTGAAAACGCCTGGGTACAGGATAGTACTGCCTGTTTCCAGAATCACCTTCCTGCATGATAAAGCTCTCCTTATGATTACGGTGATGCAGAGTGGGCGGCAAAGTATCAAAAAACTATTTCCTAGAATTGCTTGATCCATAGGATTACTTGGAGTTGATTATAATTTGATAGCATAGATAACATGCTATCAAAGCAGTAACACCTGTCCTGACGTCATTTTCCATGCTTCAATTTAAAGCCATTTCATGATTCTGTGTAGATTCTATTTCTGGGGCCTGAAAGTTGCTATCTTTACTTAATTGATCTATATTCGCCAGAATCATGGTCCTATAAAGACAGCTGCATATTTCATAATGTGTAATTGCAGAGAAAGTTATGTCTCAACTAAAAACCTCAGGTTTGGTGACATATCACAGAAGAGTGATTATGAGGTGCTGCCACGGATCACTGTTCATGGTGTCTCATATAACATAACCAATGCTTTATGACAAGTCACCATTCCAAAGGAAATGGTGCCCCTCTTAGAGTAAAATGGTAACTGTAACAGGTCTGGTTTTACTATCTATAGCAGTAAAGGAGTCATCAAAGATGACAATAAATCTGTTTTTGTCTCTGACCGGGTGCCAGCTCTGACCGGGTGCCAGCTCTGACCAGGTGCCAGCTCTGACCGGCCTGAATAAAAACGGGTTATTTAGGGCAGATGATGATAAAAATGGGCAACTAATTACTAGTTTAAAGAGTTATAACATCCATTAACCTTTTCAGTCAAATTCTATCTACATCTGCCCTAAATAATACGTTTTTATTCAGGCCGGTCAGAGCTGGCACCCGGTCAGAGCTGGCACCCAGTCAGAGCTGGCACCCGGTCAGAGACAAAAACATTGGCCAAAGGCTGTGTCTCACGACCTTGGGACAATGTTTTTGTCTCTGATTGGGTGCCGTCTCTGACCGGGTGCCGTCTCTGACCGGGTGCCATCTCTGACCAGGTGTCAGAAAAAGGTGTTTTAAAAAGAATTACACTCATATATATAAGGATTTGGAAAAACGTAATGGCGGTTGTTATATAATCATAGTTATAATTATAATTAGCCTCCTGCTGTTAGTATTTTGACCTTATCAAGCCAAGCCGGTCAGAGACGGCACCCAGTCAGAGACGGCACCTGGTCAGAGACGGCACCCGGTCAGAGACAAAAACATTGTCCCAAGGTCGTGAGACACAGCCCAAAGCTCGTGAGACACAGCCTCATGCTACCTGTGATCATGGCGTTTGGTGCAAGCTCATCAGATAAGCAGCGACTTGTGGCCAACTTCCTTTGCCCTGTGCACTGTCGTTCATAGTTTACTGATTGTAATTGAATGCAAACAAAAACATAAATTATGGACTAAGATATGCAAAGCTTATGGCTGTAATCTTGAGATATCCACTTAAAGTAATCATTTAGAATGGCCTGACGTTACCCAAAGATGTTAAGATTTTAGGCTTATGGCTGTTATATATGTTGTATACCATTAAGATCCATAAAAAAATCCATTAGAGCTCATGGAGTTGATGGGCCATAATGATGGGTGATGTATGCCTTATTAGTTTGATGCTATATGTGAAAACAGACAACTTTGGCCGTGATATTGATTTGAAGCAATGACAATGCTTATAAAAGTCAACTTTGGCTGGGCAACTGTCACTGCATGATTCTTCCGCTGCTCATGGCACCCTATAGGGTTGGTGTACAGCAGTTCCGCTGTCTGCCAAACCTATAGGCGCAGTGTCGAAATGATTCAGTTCTGAGAAACTTCACACTCCTCGTCTTCTGGAATGCATCCTTTATATAGACCAGCTTGGCCTGATCACATTCCTTGGTGTGGCACAGCTGCAGCATTGACCCGGTGACAGGGACTTAACGAAGAGACCAGTCAGGTGGACACCAGCCATTGACAGACTCATCAGGCAGCCGAAAGCAGTGAAAACACCCCCAGGCCCCAGATGGCAGCAGGCAATTTGTCAAATAACCACAATGGAGCCGTGTATAAAACCACTATCCATGATATAGTGTTAGTAAGATGGGGAGCAGGAGAGACCAGGAAGGTGTTTTAAAAGGAATATTATTTCTGGAATATTCCACGTTCCTATGAGCTCTGAATAAGTTGCGTAATAGAACAGAAAAACCACTATTAACAAAGTGTTTCACAAAGTCTGTTCTATTTCATTGACTTTTCGTCACTCGTAATACCACTATTAGAATATTCTTTGGGAACACTTTGTTAATAGTGGTTTTTCTGTTTTATTCCGCAACTTATTCAGCGCTCGTAGGAACGTGGAATATTCCAGAAATAATATTCTCCATGGACCCAGTCAACATTAGTCAACCTATGATTTCGTAGCCTCAAAGAGGGAACAGCGTGTAGGTAGGAACAGCACTGAGCACACAGACCTATAGATTAGTACAGGGATAACCACCAAAATTCTCCATATATAGATTCTTGGAACAAGACGAGATATTTACGAGCGGTTTGCCCGTACAAGGAATAATAAACCATACCGTGTAAGAATAACTTTACTGTTTCGCGTTTGCTTTACTAAATAGTGTATATTTTCCGTTCAAATTTTACAGTGGTACACGCTACCATACTGGTGAAAATAGATTGAAAAATGTGCAAAAATAAAGAAAAAATTACAAACGTGTGATGGTACATAGCTCCACGCGTTTGGGGCCTTTTCAACACTTTATTTTCACTCGTAAGGGAGTAATCATTTTTTAACAACAGGGGGGGGTGGTGGGTTTGGGGGGGCAAAAAAATTTGGACCCCTTGACCGGGGGGGGGGGGCAAAACAATTTGGACCCTCTTGTTGGGGGCAAAATAATTTAACCTGCTTTGAGCCAAAAAGCCTGCGTGTTACTATGCTTCAAAGGGCCGTAAGGGGGGGGGGTAAAAAATGATTACTCCCTAAGTTGCGTCGGATTGCAGTCACCGCTAGTACTTATCGCTAGTAAATCCTTGTGCAACACTTTGTTTTAAACCTACTTACGAGTGAGGAATATACTTACGAGCAGTGCGCCTTCTGATCACTAGTAGGAATTTGTTACTAGTGAAGCCGCTTTAGAAACACTTTGTTTTACTCTGTTCTAATAGTGCCCTTTTGAAACACCTTCCTGGGGATGTAATCATGGAGAGTGGTCATATTTATGACATGCGCTTTATGATTACATTCATATTGTGAAACATTTGTCCATTTAAAAGGACAATACAATATTTCAAGAGTACTGATGTTTTACTTTGGATGTTTCCATTTCTAGTAGCATAGTTTCCTCCATACATGTTTTATGACCAGCTCGCGATGGGGAATTCGATAGTAGGGGTTAAAACCCTCTGGAGTCCAAAATAAGCAACAGAGCTTTCATAGTGAAAGATTAATGTCCCTTTTGGTGTTTTTCTTTTAAAATTCCATGTAGATTCGGGCAGGTCTGGGCCACTAGATTTGACATGGCAATATGGTCATTTTCAGGCTAAGTGACATGCGACAAGAGGAATAAAGATATAGTGACATGGGACATGGTCATTTCTTAAAATCCAAAGGGGACATTGGGACCTTCTTTGTCGTGGTCTACTTCTGGTTACCAAAAAAGGTTTGTTTAAAAAAAAGTTTGTTTCAGGTAACATGGGTAGAAAGTCTAGGGTCAGTAGGTCAGATTCTTTTTCTTTTTTAAAAATGTTTTTTACATGAAAGTTATAGCCAACCTTTCTGCAATCCAGAAATTGACCAAAAGGTATAGAAATGTGAAAATGTGTTCAAAATTACATAAAAATCCATGTAACATGCTGCCTTTATATTTCATATTCACTTTATGAAGGAAAGGCAGCACGACCAGTAGGGTTGGACTCGGCCGCTAAACATGGCTATTTATTCAAACAAAACTTTAAAAAGAAAAGGTTTTTTAATAAATGTTCTCTTCACCCTGACCCATTGCCAGTCAGTAGAGGTGAAGGAGTTTCTCTAAATGAATACTAGGACCAACATATAATATTGGTAATACACATTATTTTTTAACAAAAATATGTAAAAATATATGAAAAAATCTTCAAAGTTCCATTACAAATGTAGGGTCGGGTGACGTGAAACAAACCTTTTTTGGCCTTACTGATCGCAGCAATGCTTTAAAATCTGATTCGTCGCGCTTTGCTCATAGTTCACATTTTTGAACAGTGGAACAATAGTATTTAAGGTTCTATTTCATATTTTTAGAGGGGGGTCCAAGATCAAGATCTCACAGAGAAATGTATCTAGATACTAATAGAGCAGTATCCATGTATATATACGATTGCATATCACATGCAGCACAGAGAGCAGGAGGTACAAGAGGAAACACACACAGGGCCCAAAGATCAACACAATCCTATGATAGAGCTGTGCACAGGAGCAGCGACATACAGAGACTACAGAGCAGATTACAGAGTAACCCATAGAGGTTCTCATTCGGTGAGGTGATTCCCATAGAACCCTGCATCTCTTGTATTCTCCATGTTTTATAAAGTGTTTCATAAAGTCTATTCTGTTTGGAGGGGTAGTCAACACTCATAAGATCACTATTAGAATTTTCCTACTGAAACACTTCATAGAATGACCATTTTACATTCTATTCCTACTCGTATCCAGCAATCATAACTCAGATAGAATATTCAAGATGTACGATTCCTTGTGAAACATCTTCCAGATCTTCCATCAAGACTCTTTGAAGACACTTCAATATTCTATGATGTGTCCCAGCAGACAGTGTCATATGTCCCAACACCACAGGTAGCATCAGCTTTAATGACGTATCACTAGCGACTCTGACATTTTTCATGACATGCCGCCACTCATGTGTCATGTTCCATGAGCAACATTACAAAACATGTCAGATTGAAAATAAATATCTCCCCTCTAACAGAGGCAGTACTAAATATCCCTGAGTCATACATACACAGATATTATAACTGTATGTAAAATTCAAGAATAACGCAAAGATCAGAATATATCTGGATCACATGTGTCGTGTTTTGTGATCAGTATCACAAAATATCTGTTGGCATCACATGGAAACGATTTTGAATTTGTATTATATTCATAAATCAAGAGGTCATAATTATATGCTCCAGTGGATTTCAACTTTTACTCTGTTTGATCGTTTTTTTCCAAATGACCTTGCTGTCTCCAATACTTATTTGGTTCAAAATCACTCACGACAATTGTATTGGGGATAAAGTGTCAGCTCATTAATAATATTAGTGATTTGTAAGCAACTTTCTGTGACTCGTTCAAAAATTGGGGCAGTGTAAGCTATCTACTGATGCTAATTAAGAAGTATTTGAGAATACATGTTTTAACTCCAAATCACCTGGACCTGAATATCCTGATCTCACACCCTTCCTTAGAATCGTCATGAAAACCTAATTCTGGTACTACATTGATTGAGATTAAGTCAGCACTTGACACAGCCAATGTGGTCTGTAATAAAGTTGTGAAATCCGAGGCCCCCCCAATGCTACCAGTGGAAATATTCAACTCTGGTGGAATCCACCCTTTATATCGAACAGTATCTCTGATCAGTGTTCCCTAGGGCGGACATCCTAGTAGGGGTCATGCTGTAGCACTATTTTTCTTGTGTCCAAGGCCAAATTCATTTTGAATAATGATACATTTATCTACATTTTAAAAAGTAGATTTTTCTATATTTTTTCTTTTTTAAACAGACAAAAAAGACCAGGTCATTAAGAAAGTCGACTACCGTAAAACCTCGCGTATAAGCCTAACTCGCGTATTGGCCGCACCCCTAACTTTGACAAATCATATAAGCCGCAGAAGGGTTCTGAAAATTCCTTATTTGGTACTGTACTATACATATAAAAACTCTCGTATAAGCCGCACCCTATATAGGCATGTTTGGTATCAAAAGAAAGCTGAGTCTGATTCGCGTACAAGCCGCGGCTTATACGCGAGGTTTTACGGTAAATTGAATTTCTCCATCAATCAATTGCCTTTGCATTGGAGACTTCACTGACAGTTACTATGCAGTTTGTATTGCAGAAAAGGGTGCATGGGAAGATTGAGTACCCACCAATGCTTCAGGACTTTCCAATGAAGACAAATAACTTGGAAAAGCCTTCACTTTGAAGACACATGACGTGAGGATTATGATGCATGAAAGGCTGCCATTTATTTCCATACAAGTGGGGGCTCACGGACTCATCGGCTCCTTTCTCTATGTCCTTGGTCTGAATGAAGCTGCAATATCTTGTTCTGCAAGGTTGTTTCCGAGTATAAAAGTCCCTCCTAACTCTATACTGTTTTTATATTTATGGCCACATTATTAGTGTTTATTTAACTTATATCATAGGTACTAGTCTAGTAGAAATAACCACACTTTTGTTTTTTGAAGCGTTCTTTTGTTAAAACAGGTCCTTATCTAGAAGCGTGTGTGCATGAGCTTGGTACTATATAACTAGTTATTAGGGGTCTTGTGGCCAATCTGTTCCTGGAGCAGTGGTATTTGGTATTGTAGCACAATAACTGATGTTATTAAGAATCCATATTGGCCAAATTATGTAAAATGCATTGGCACTTCCATTTGGAACCACATGGATTCAGAAATAAGCACAGTACAGACTATACATGCCAGCTTCACAGCTTGGTGGCTGAATGGTAAACCGCTAACCACTTTAGACTTAGTCCCTATTCCCATTGTATAGGTGCTAAGGAACGGAGATCTACTCTATCTGATTTCATTTAAGCTAGATGCAAAATAAATGCAAGATTCTGTGGATAAGTGCCCTGTGTGTGAGGACATGTTTAGGTAGCCAATTTAATTTCCTGGGTATTTTGTATGGAAAAAGACATAACAGACTTTGACCCTTGAATTAATGAAGCAATCATTATTTTAGGGAAGCACTGCCGATATGTTAGTCAGGACACTATTATGAGATAACCGTTATAGCCTGTGTCATCATTATATTTCATAGATCTCAATTGGAGGAAGCTAACGCATAGTAAAGCCAATATGTAACACGCCAAGACAGTGTCTAATACCACATCTAGCACTGCAGTGCCAGCCCAGGGCTGTAGTGGAGGTTTGGGACGGCTTAGACAAGGTAGAGTTAGCATCAAAGCACAGAATCTGGTAAACCTGTAGCTATGCTTTTTTAAGCTTTGTCTTTTCCCTAGACATTGAGGTTCCCATTCAGTGATTTTCTGTTCTAGTTATCCACCTTTGCATTACCTGAGGCCGTCTGCACTACTAGTAGTTGCATGAAGGACCGGGAGAGAGACAAACACACCTGTCACTAGCAAAATGAAAAGGCTTGTCTGCGAGTGTAGAATTAATGTGGGTCTGAAATGATGGATTGTACTATGTTACATGTAGCAGGGGAAGTGAAGTACTGAAGGATGGTGTAGTGATAGTCCTGGGTAATGCCAATTTCAAATCCATTTTATTCCTGAAATGCCATTCATTGGGTGCTGTATGGGTATTATACCAAGGGTCGTATAATAAGCGTACAGTTATATGCTATTTAGGCTCGTTGATTATACCATATGTAATATTCATGATAAATGACTATGCCCAGTGGACATCAGGTGTATCGTGCGAGGTAGTTATCTATGAGTGGATTCATTGAGTGCACTTGCTGGTAAAGACAATGTCATTGACCCAATGTAATATTCTCTATGAAAGAGGTATAACAGATCAGTACCCATGTGTGGTTAGAGGGGTCACATAGTATCCAAAGCAAAACCCCCAAAAATACATCTGAAAGGTAAATACATCTGAGGTCATAGCCTCGGCAGGAAATATTGGCTTTGATAGATTTTAGACTTGGCGCATCCCTTTACTCTCAATCTCTCCATCCCTTGCACTACCATACTCCAACATTAAAATAGTAACATTAGAAAACATTCTAATAGTGACCATACTAGTGATGAATACCCCTCCCAATAGAATAGTTGTATATTCAATACTGACCCATATTCAGCACTCATAACTAGAATTCCTTGTGAAACTTAAATTACTTTTGTTGCGCAAATGCAGTTGCTGAAGTTAATATGCAAGATATATAAACCAAATTTAATATTTTATTTTATTTATATATATAATCTTACTTTACTAGGTCAAAATTCTATTTTTACATTTTGAAATAAACATAATTTGTCAAACACGAGGAGGTCCACACGTTTGAGCTTTGTGAAACACTTTTTTGCGAATCATATCTATATTACCGGTACTATTAGTGGGATCACTAGTAGATAACACTCGTAACTGCTTGTGAAACACTTTCCATTTCAGCTACTTACGAGTGGAGAATAGCGTGGAGTAAGTATATTCTAATAGTGATGGTGCTTTAGAGACACTTTGCATTTCAATGTTCTAATAGCGTCATTGTGAACACTTTCCAGGGGTCCCATCATCTGCAAACAGGAGGAAACTCTCATCCTGCAGATGAGGGATGACCCAATCTAGAGTCCACCCAAACCTTATATTGACTAGCAGGCGGATAGGATTCAGGTTTTAGCACCAGGCATCTGTAGACAAGAGGCAGCCCCTCAGCTGTATGTCCCAATGAGGTAAGGTGTCCTGTTCATTGCCAAGGTCAGACACCAAACTCACGGCCAGTTACTATGGCAACCAAGACCCTGGGCAGAAATCAATGTGGCTGTTGTCAGAGAAAGAAGGATTTTCTTGTCAAGTGAGTAAGGGACAACAACCATCTTTGTCCGATAGTATCTTGTGTTTCTGCATGCTATCATTGATTCCACACCTGACGGCCAAGAAAAGCAGAAAATGTGTTTTCCCCCCAGACAGATAATAACAACATGATGTATAGTTTCAAATGCTCTAGTCTATATCTAGACCTCTGCCAGAGGCTCTGGGGTATAGCGATGGTGTTCCGCGTACTCTTTTAACAAACAGCCTGAACTGACTTGCCTATGAGCAACTCGTTCAGCAATGAATTTGAGAGATGTATTTTATTGATTGTAAGTGAGTTAAGACTGACAAGAAGTGATTTAAGTATAAGACTAGCTACATAGAAATAAAAATAGTAAGGACAGCAACCTATGCCAAGTAAGGAAAGGTAGAAGAATAACTTAGACACTTAAACTTTTATTGAGAAGAGATTAGAAAAAAGACTAGAAAGACCTGCTGGTGGTATTTAGAGCTGAACTTCTCAACTACACTCAGCTATCTTAATCCTGGAAATAATTTCTGTAATACGTATCGGAAGTCAATACCACTTCTCTTATTATTCTACCATTTACCAAGTTTACATAGACGTGAAATACTATTTTTTATTACTAAACACTTAATTTCGCTCGTTTTTTTGTGCTGAACAGGTTGAAAGGCCTAGAATGAAGGCCACTTTAAGTTCCTCCCTATCCTCCCCCCTGATGACCCCGCTCCCATAATGGTTATCTCTGATGGCCACCCACTTAAAGGGTCAGTGTATACCTCAGGCTACCACTAGTAGCGCAACTGTCTGCCCTGCCTCCACAATTGGTGACGCCCAGTTGACCCAGTCCATTGGTACCAATAGCACACAACAGGTGGCATCCAAGTCTAGAACTAGGTCGTCACAGTTCAATGAATGCATGGGTATATAACCTTGTAAGAGGAGGAGGAGGGGGGTCATAAGGGTTTATTATCCCCCCCCGGGCCATCACACATGCCAAGGTAATTGCGATGTTGTTGATTTCAAAGACTATCTCAGAGACTCTATAGCTTTTCTACCCTTAATTACCCCGCCTAGGCCGGCTATGGGCCCTATAGCTGCTGGTTTCAGTAAATTGCTTGTGCAGGCCAGGTTGAGAAGCAAAAACCACTCGAGAGGTTTGTTAGACATACTTGCCCGGGTATTTGCAGACAACAGGGACGTGGACTCTATCAAGTCTAGATGACACCCATGACGATGTATAAATGCCCTTTTTATGTCATGACACAGTAGTATAATTTGTTAATGTTTGAAATTAGATATGATTTGACCTGTAGATTAGAAATTTCCCCTAGACGACTTCTATCCATAACTACATGAAATGTACCATTGCCAATCATGTAACAGTCAATGCAGGCAGCACCCAACCAAAGTAGGCAGACAGCAGGTCACCAGCCACTGTTCAGTGCTAGGTGTGGCCATCTAGATATACCACAGTGTCATCCCACAGTAGCTAAACATATCTCTGATTGGTCAAATTTGCCCATCACGGACTCTTATCCGATCAGAAAGCAGCTACATGTTTAGCTTCTTGGATATACCATAGCACATCGTTTTATAACACAGGGTGAGGGAAGGGGGGGAGTCAAGTGCTGTGGCTCCCTCTATACCGCGGAGCATATAATATTATGCAGCTGCACCGGCCTAGTAGCGCCAGTCTCAAACAGGGCAGGGAGGAGGTAACACTGTACAGTCCACTGTGGTCCAAACATGTTGGAAGGTCTTTATTATACATGATTGGCATGAGGTGGCACTACTGTGCTGTAGGAGGGCCATGGTCATATAGCCTACCCTCAGTACATTTGCATTGCATTGAGAGAGCATGAATGAAACCATCATATTGAGATAACGACAGAAGCTTTATAATGCTACATTGATATATAACTTGGAAAAGGGTAAATCTTCCCAGGAAAAAATACAACTGAATTTAAACTTGAATAGCTTTTGTGTAATACCTGCTTGAAATATGGTTAAAATGACTGTGTGTAGTTACCACTCTAGCCACTCCATGCGGATGGCGCTGTGGCACTTGATTCCCCCCCTGGGGTGAGGGTAAGATATTACTGTGTGTATACGCACAGAGTTAGTATAGGTAATATTATATAGGGAGTGCCCCCCCCCAGGGTATGGACCAAGAGGTACTGCCTTGATTGGTTATATATAACTCATCAGGCAGCAACACTACTCAGGTAAGGGACTGGTCATGTTTACAAATAAGGGGGGGGGGTGACCTTGCACTGAGATGGGGGTGGTTGCCTACATTTAATAAGGTGACATGGCCTTTTCTTATAATTGACATGAGCTTATTAAATGACATGAACGGAAAAATAAGTGACATAACATAACACAATGTGCTAGGATATACCACGGGCAGCGGTAAACAATTAATTTTGCATGTCCAACACTGGTCGATTTAAACACATTTTAATGTATACCCATGTTTTTAGGCGAATTTATTTACGATTTTGCTGTGTTTATTCACATTCTACAAGGCTTACTTTCTAATCATGTCTTTATTTATGTTTTTGGTGTGTTAAACATATACATTTCTGTCAAGTTCTTTTTTCATCTGGTAATTCTGTCAACAAGTTGCCAAGCTTGAGGCGACTTGAAGGTTAGGTCATGGGTAACCCTTGATTGGGTTATGTAACCATGCCCTTTTGTTGACTTCATATTACCTACCTGCCAGCTACCCCTACCTTCTCCCCCCTCCCCACAATGTATACCATAATGGCCACTCCATATCGCAAATAACCCAGGTGTGCTGGAAGTGGCACACTGAGGTCACTTCAGATTACCCAGACTTGTGGATATTTAGCATACCATGACCAGTGCTGACCTGTTGGCGGGATCTGCTATGCAAAACAGGGTCAAAGGTAGCCTAAAATGGCCAGCAATGGCGGACAATCCCAGGTATACACTGTCCCTTTAAAGTCAGCCATATTAATTTAGAAAACTGGTGATGCATGCATGACTACCACATATAATATTCATGATAGATGACCAGGCTCACCATTTATGTATATGGTTCATGGTATTGATTTTAGATTTGGGGTTGTAATTTCATAAGTGACGATATTGACGTATTTATTGACCCAGGAGCATACACTGTGACCCACTGGCATGTCAGACAACAATCATTGGCCTGGCTATGGGGCCAATGGGAACCCCCGATAATCAATACTTTATTCTAATGTTGGGTGCATCTGAGGTCACAGACAGGAAAATTGCGATCGGGAGACTTCAGATTTAGAACAGTATTGGTGGATTGTTTTTCTCTGTGGTTCCAACCCTTTAAGTATACCCCGATATGGCCCTCTAGAGACGGAGGTGACATATAGCACCTAGCTGACACAATGCTATAACTTCCCCAACATCAACTGTAACTTTCCCTTTGGTAAGACTTCTGGTTGCAGAACTTCTGGTCTCCACCAATATTCATTACATGTATAAAGGTTCAGGACAAAACCATGTAGGGTAAATAAAAAAAGGCCAATAGCGACTGATACCGTATCTATTGTTCATAATAGGGAGTGGCTGAGAACGTATCTCACGAAGTCCAAGGCATCCTACCTGCTGGCATCAAATTTCAGGGAACCTCAATGGAAGTAGCCTTATTCCTAATCATTAAACCACTATAGGGTAGATTCACCTTGAGTCGGACACATGCCTTGAGATGGACACTTGATTTTGTGGGTATTCAAGCATTTTAAGCTCTTGATTTATGAATAATGGTGAAGTTTAAGTATTATTCTTTCAGAAAAGCTAACACTTGAAGTCGTAGTTTAGATGAATAACCTCAAATTGCACTGTCCGTCTCAGGGTATGTGTCCGACTCATGGTGAATCTACCCTACATATACCCTTGACCCGCTGCAGGACTAATCCCATTTCTAGCAGTACCAGCCAAAGACTGCAGGGGGGGCTTTAGAGCGGCTTAGCTGGAGTAGAATAGCACCAGATCAACAGTGCTGCTATTTGTGCCTGGTTACTTCAGCCGAGCATATCCTTCAGAGTCACACCGGACACTAGCATTCTACTGTTTACCACTAAACAGTTGTGTGTAGTTGGCCAGAGACTACTCAGTGCTGCTGCCTCACATTTGTGATTAGCATTAAGGCCACTCAAAAAACATTGTTTCTCATCACCAAGCAGTGAAAAATATGATGAGTGCGTTTTTTATCACTTTTTTTTTGGGGCTTAAGTACATTGGGAAATTTGGACTTTTTGAGATCGATTTCCACATTTTGGTAATTCGGAATTTATTGATTAGTAAAAGTTGCTATAATGCAAGCTATTCCTAACTGACTACATTACGAATTTAAACACATTTTTCATAAGAAAATTATTTCCCAAATCATGAATTTTATGATGCGCGCGATGATGAGAAACAAGTTTTTTTTAGTGGCCTAAATGCTCTGATTCCCTCCTACCCACCATACGGTAGAGAATAGTTGAAAATTGGAGGCTTGCGCTATATATACAGACTCGTAACTAAACACTTGGAGAATGAATATAATATGATAAGAAAGGGGTGTATAATCATCTAAGATACAAAATGAAAAAAGATATATCTGAGGTATTTCAGCAGCTTTAATAATCAGGTTAGAGCAGAGACACTGACCAAAGACACACTGAATAGATGTGGTGATCTTTTATAGGTAAGTCTACCCATCAGCCAATAAAATGTCTTTTATTATACACCCCTGTAGGGGTATAGCATATTACAGTGGATATAGGCAACAAACACAATACCAGCTTTGGTTGACGTATGGGGCCTACGGCGTCTGGGGCTATACATATTTTGGGTCTAAGCTTACTTAAAGTATTCACAAAAGGCCTAAAGCTCTTTGAGTGACCTGGGAGAAATCATCATTTTCATTCAGCAATATTTGGATGATAAGGGAATGTACAGCTAGAAAGCGAGGAGTTGATTGGTGAATTGTTTTGAGAACTGGTGCAGGTGGTTATGATTGCCAGAAAAAAAATCAAAATATTTAAAGTGGCATGACACAATTGACCTGGGAAAATGGTAGGCTGATCTCAGAGCCAGAATAGAGAACATAGAAGGTACTCTACGCTAGTGAAGAAGGTAGAAATGATCAGAAATCACATACTTGCACTAGGAGCCTACACCTACTAAACGTACTAAATGTCCTCATAAACATGAAAGGACAGGATTTTACACCCTACATGCACGTGATACTCACATGCCCTAAAGGTGCGCACCAAATATGATGATTCAGCACTTTTATTTGATGGTACATATTGCATAGGAAGTGGGTCGCTATCAGGTGCAGTGGAGAAGGGAAGCCACAGTTATGGTGGCAACTAGAATTTTGTTGAGCAGTATCGGCAAACATGTTCAACAACAACAACACAGCATGCACTTTGAATGTGTATATCTCAAGTTATGATTATTGGTAGACAAAACTAATGTGTTGGGTATGTATAGAGAAAAGCATAATTGTATACTAGCTGGTATGTCAATTCTAATGACAATGTATGTGTGTTATGGTCAACAGTCATCAGCCATGTTAATGTCAACATGGCTGTATACATTTCATGAATTGGCATTTACTAATAAAATCCGATGCTAATGACCTATTGTCCGACAGAGTAGTTATCAGTTGCAGTTGCAGTTGGTTGTATGTTTGACCCCCCCCCCCCCCCCCCCAATTAGACAATTCAACATCCCTAGTCTGTAGCCTGCTTTGGGGAACACTTTCCATATATCATGCACCTTCCTATCATTTGCACTGATGATATTTTTAAGTATTTCCTTTTACACAGATTGAAGCTTCCCTGATTTGTTTTTCGTTGAATTCTTCTGACATATATACAAAGATACCTGCATTGAGCTGTTCCCGCTCTGCCAAGAGATGTAATAGAATATGCTTCGACAATTTATATAACGCCATATGAGCGGTCACTACATGAAGTTACATGATGGGTCATTCAACTATACAATGATCTTTTATTTTGAGAAGTGGGTCACTTAATCTAGATTTTAGATACAAAAAGAGGTGACGATATCATCACAGTTAGGGATGATAGTGTCCAAGTTACTTAGTCAGATTTGCCAATATTCAAAACAGAGATGTCTAAAATATTGATAGAAAAATGTCATACACCCTAGGCGAAAAAAGTGGATAATAGATGCACATTATTCACCTTTAGCACTACACAGTATAGCACTTGTCGATGCTGAATGTACTACAAGGCATTGTGAACAATCAACAGAAGTCCTAGTATTTCTACGAAGCAGGCAAACACCAGTTGACCAATTACTCCAATTCCTAAACCACATTCTAGCCTTGGGTGACTCAGGGATTGGCATTTAGGGCCCTTCCGCGGGATTTAGGTTTCATCACCTGACATTAGTATACATGAGGCAAACAGCTCGGGTCGTCTGTTCCAGCAAGGCAGGGTGTCCTGTTTTTCGCAAAGGTCACACGGCAAGGTCATGACTGGTTGCTATGACAACCATTGCACTAGGCAGAAATCAATGTGGCTGTTGTCAGAGAAAGAAGCATTTTCTTGTCGAGTGAGTAGGTGACAACGGCCATCTTCGTCCAGTCGTATCTAGTGTTCTGCATGATACCACTATAGTTCAGCTTGGACTACGGAAAGGGCTAGATATTCTGCTACGGACAGAGGCATTGATATGGTATTTAGAACCTTAAATTTAGTTGTTATACTGGAATGATTAGTCCATATCACTTGGGGGGGGGGGGTCTAGAGCGAGTGGTGATTTGCAGAGGTTTTCGTGTGTGAATTTAAACCTCGACTGGCACCCCCACTGCGAGGAGGGATGCTTCAAGGGCGAGAGGTCCTGTTAGTATGCAATCCTGGACCTAATTGCGGAGGTCTTGGAAATCCAAAGATATAGAAATGAGGAATAAGAGAGACATCAGTGAATAGAGGGTAATGCGTGGCATCATAACACAGGGCAGAATAAAGTGAGGATCAGAGCCCAGGCAGCAACTGTCCTGATACATAGCGCAATAACAGAGCATGCAAGGTTTTACAGCTACTAGTGCTACACATTGTTGCCTACTCCAGGCAGTACTCTATATAGTAATCGGACAACTCGAAGGTATGTTGATGGTGGGGATTGGTTTACTTGTATCATGTGCATGATTATAAGTCAATGTAACTTGGGCTAGAAGAGAATACTAAGAATCCCTCTGCATTGCAGGATAGGTGTTAAGCTAAGGCATTATTGTAAAACTAAAGGTAACTATTAATTTCGGATGCGCCTTGTCTCGACACACAATTATATCAGTCATTGCCCAACGATATATATACACAAGAGAGAGCCGGGAAATAAAGGTAGGTAAATGCTGCTATAGTTCTGCATAATGATGCTATATTGAACCATTTTTCTCATAATGGGATTTCTTGCTATAATTCTGAGTGCCTTGTCTATATGGACATTTGTGGACACAAATACAGCTGTCCACTAGATGAAAACAGTCGTAATCACGTACAATCAGTTTTGTTTTTGTTTACGTGCGCAATCTACCCTGCCAGCTAAGTTAATATGACGCTCTCCACCTTAAAGGCATACTCTCCACGCCCCAGGCAACCTGCTGCCTTAACAGCTCGAACTACCGTATGGCCTTGGTTAGGCCACTGTCACATAAGATATATTTATGCAATGCAAGAAATCCATAAATAAGGATGTTCAGTTTATGGGCTAAGCACACGTCTCTCCCTGGTGAAGCCCGTTTAGATAAACCAACTTTACTTCAAGTTCTACGTAACCTTTACTAAGCAAAATACAAGTAAGATAAACAAGATTTGAGTATGTACGTATGTATCTGCTAAGTGACAAAGAGAGTTGAGTTGCCTTCCTAGCACAACCTGTGTAGATCACTTATACGAAATATGCTAGCAGGGTATGTACTATAGGGTATATATGACAACATAAATGTCCACCCACTTGGACATAACATGGCTGATGACAATATAAAATACCTTTAATTGGTCACAGTACAGACCTATTACCTCCAACTCCCTTGGCGTCATTGGTTGGTTCCCCTTTGCTGGTGTGGTAAACAGGATAATTAGATTCCCTTAGCGTCTCTTCCAATTTCCGTTTTTAGCCAGACATGACTAAAATAAAAGCCAACAACCATGCTGTCTTGGGGCCATAGGCATACTGTAGAATAACTATAGAAGTAAATAAATTCAAATGTGGTATGTATTATGTCTTTATTTATAAGAAATGAGACAAGTATAGTGTTTGTGAAATCTTAAATCGATACTGATGTAGCCGTGGGTATCAGCGCTAGGTTGCGCTCACTACAGGCGGAACGCATACAAACTGTGTTAAGTGATAATAAGAATAGGGACGATAATGTTATGGGATCTCTGTTATCAGAAGTGCCTAATATGAATTATCAAATAGAATTTCCGGATGACAGGAGAATGTTAGAGGATGGCTGCTGCAGAAACTTTACTGTTGTGGCGGACCATCAGCAAGAATGCTGTCTGATTTCGTCAACGTGGCAGAGGGATCACAGGTCTGCAGTGGTCAGTTTGACAGCTTGGTGTGCGCTCTGTATGTCTCTACTCCTACAGGTAAGCTTATTAGTTTGTGGGCCCTAGCCATATGGTGGCATAAGTAGACTCTGACCCCTGACCCCTCATATCTGAACTCTGATACCGAGCTGCCACTCTAACTGGACAAAATAGACAGGCCAAATAACCCAAGCCATGCAGTGTGCTGGCCTAGGAGGCCAACATTAAAAATAGAGAAAGTTTTTTTTTTCAAGGTGAAGTGTTTTCTTTTTCAAAGTGAGGTGGGTTTTTTTTCAGGGAAAATGAACACAGATGAGATGTGGACATATAGAGAGCGGGAAAGAGATAGGAAAGAGCGAGAGACAGAAACAGAGATCGAGAGTGAGACAGGGACAGACAGAGCATGGCAGGATGGGAGATGCTATCCTATGTTCAAGGACAAGAGCCGTGAATTTGAATATCTTAAAACCAGGAAAAGGAAATTATCATTCCATCATCCCATGACATTGCAATAACCAATTCATGAACAGAACCAAGTAGGAATAACATCTGTAGGCGACCATCAATCTCTATGTTAACATTAATATTACACACCTGCCACATTCACTCAATCCTGAGATTCATTCAACCCCCAGAAACTAAGTGAACACCGCCGAAGTACAACTTGAATAAAACCATGGCGTGAGTGAAGTGGGACAGGGAAACTGCTCTTGTAGCTTGGCTAGCTTGTGTGAGGTGAGCAGGCAGTGAGGTGAGCAGGCAGTGAGGTGAGCAGGCAGGGAGGTGAGCAGGCAGGGAGGTGAGCAGGCAGGGAGGTGAGCAGGCAGGGAGGTGAGCAGGCAGGGAGGTGAGCAGGCAGGGAGGTGAGCAGGCAGTGAGGTGAGCAGGCAGTGAGGTGAGCCGGCAGTGAGGTGAGAAGGCAGTGAGGTGAGCAGGTAGTGAGGTGAGCAGGCAGTGAGGTGAGCAGGCAGTGAGGTGAGCAGGCAGTGAGTCGAGCAGGCAGTGAGTCGAGCAGGCAGTGAGGTGAGCCGGCAGTGAGGTGAGAAGGCAGTGAGTCGAGCAGGCAGTGAGGTGAGCAGGCAGTGAGGTGAGCAGGCAGTGAGTCGAGCAGGCAGTGAGGTGAGAAGGCAGTGAGGTGAGCCGGCAGTGAGGTGAGAAGGCAGGGAGGTGAGCAGGCAGTGAGGTGAGCCGGCAGTCAGGTGAGAAGGGAGTGAGGTGAGCAGGCAGTGAGGTGGGCAGGCAGTGAGGTGAGCAGGCAGTGAGGTGAGCAGGCAGCACTTGAGGTGAGAAGGCAGTGAGGTGAGCAGGCAGGGAGGTGAGCAGGCAGTGAGGTGAGCCGGCAGTGAGGTGAGAAGGCAGTGAGGTGAGCAGGCAGGGAGGTGAGAAGGGAGTGAGGTGAGCAGGCAGTGAGGTGAGAAGGGAGTGAGGTGAGAAGGCAGTGACTAGAAGGGTCGGGAATTAGAGGATCGAAGAAGGAGCAGGATGTCGGATGCGGGGCGGAGGTCGATGGCCGCCAGAGAACAATGATAGACACGTGGAGGGGATGTGAACCTTATATTTAATTAAAAGGGTGTGATTTAGCTATTTCAGTGCCTAAAGCTTTGTCCCTTCCGGTTGCTCACTGCAACGACTTCGTCCTCTCTATGTTGCCTCGCCAACTATCCAAATACTATCCCAAGCCACATGTCAAAGCAATAGATAGATACGAAGCGAAAGCAAAAACATAATGCCAGGTAAAGGAGAAATGGAAGTGAGACCGTGGTAAGAAATGTTCTATGGAATTTTTTTAATCAGATATTACATATCTTGCTATGGTCAAGGCATCAACCAATGAATAATAACACACTCCTAACACATATTTCTAAGTTCTGACAGAGTGAGGGATCCCTGAATTTAATATTAAAAGTCGGACACAAGGAGCCCCTTTAAGAAGCTGCTGGATAGTGCCTTGTCAAGCTGGTCCTTCAGAGCAGAGAACGGAAGTACGTTATTTAACCGGCTGGTCTACGGGGATGCAGGGCATAGGGGCTACTGCTGCCATTCTGTTGGACCATTCCAGATTGCATGACGCCGTACTTGTTAGCAACTATCGCTGACTGATATCAATTGTACTTACCAATACCACATATGGATTGGTACGGTCGGGAACACTAGCACTGCTCAGTTATTCATTAGAATACTAAACACCCAGCTGCCATCAGCACCCCTATGTAGCTACGGAGTCCGTCACTGACCTGTTCTTTATATACCTCTGTAGTCACCGTGGGCGTCAAGCAGGTACCTGGGTACCCTTTAGGTTTTATCAGGGGCCTTTCATTCTGACATAAATACAAACCTGCTTCCCGTCTCCACACATCCAAAGTAGAAGATGGGTACACAGGATGCAGCTAACGTCCTGTGTAGTAGGCCCATGCAGCTAGTTATAACCAGGTTTGAAGTCTTACTTAGCCTATAACCTTTATAAACTGACAATCAAAGACCATAGATTCACTGTCTAAATAGTGCTAATTATGATTTATCACTGAACCTTTATTCCATAATATGAAGTGTTTCTAAACCGATTTAAATATATCCTTTATACTAATACCCAGTGGGCACAAAGTTCAGTTCAATGTTGAATCAACATTGAAACAACATTGAATCAACATTGTCAACCAGTTTTCAATGTTGATTCAATGTTCTGTGCCCACTGGGTAGCTGCTCTGCTCGATTATCGAGTACTGATAAAATCCTGGTTTGAATGATCTATCTGGAATGCCCCCCCCCCCATTTACGCATTTAAAATGCAGCAAACAAGAATGTCTGTACGGGCAGTACCCTGTGTAAGTAGTATTAGGCACTAGCGAGATACTGGTGCTGCCACCAGGTGTTGCCCTGGTACCAATTGTACCCCCCTTGTCACCAGCAACCAGCTCAGTCAAATCTCAGGTCCGAGATTAGGGTACAAACAGGGTGTGAGTATTGTAAGTGGGTTGTACCTGGGTATTCCTTATGTCACCTGTCCCTCATAGAGTAATGGTTAGCATGGTGGATTCATGATGCAGAGGACCTAAGCTCAAATCCCGGTCAAGTCATATCTTGGTGACCATACCATGAATTTACATTCTTATAATTATATCAAATATATTTTGCTTTGATAGGTTGAAGTGAGTAACAACCTTGAAATGATATCAATGAAATATCAATAGTCTTGGAACAAATTTTTTATTCCTATTTCTTCAAAGGAACTATATGTATATAAATAAGAAAAGGTATTGTTTGTTAATGGTATGGTGAAAAGATGTGGCCTGGGAGGGATTTGAGCTTAGGTCCTCTGCATCATGAATCCACCATGCTAACCACTACTCTATGAGGGACAGGTGACATAAGTAATGCCCAGGTACAACCCACTCACAATACTCACAGCCTGTTTGTACCATAATTTTGGACCTGAGATTTGGCTGAGCTGGTTGCTGGAGGTTAGACTGGTTACACTGGTACCAATCAACATGGCGCTGTACACAGGACATCTTGCTAATGCGGAATAGAGAGTGGTATAGCCTGGGTCATCTATTCCCCTGATTAAACGCTACAGAGGTATACTAAACCAATAGTGAGTGTGTGGTTTGATTTCAGGTGTCCCTCTCCGTAACTATAGGCTTTACATACATGTTTGTACTTAAATAACGATAAATATCACCCTTATGAACCCCCCTACTGACCTGAGACCATATCGCTGACAATTCACCCAAAATGCCTCCCAGACACTTTCATGGGGGGGGGGGTCTCAGCTTGACCCCCAATATACTTTAGATTCCAAGTTGTCCCCTACGTTTTCCGTTTTTGATAGGGGCAATCTCTATAATGCAAACTCCTTCCTTACATCTCCTCTACTAAATAGCGCTAGCCACACATGGATATCCTGTATGTAGACCCGCTGACAAGTCGACGTCCAACGGGACACTTAAAGTGATACCATCCACTACATGCCACTACATCCACATCAGATCGGGCAGCTCTACCATATAGAGGGGTCTGATTGCAGGTGTCCCACCCCATACCTAGAGGTTCTAGATAAGAATACAAGTTAGTCGTCCCTACTGACCTCTGCATTACTTCACTACATATGTATGTGCGTTGGGCAGATGATAAAACAGACACCTAATAGGTTGACTCGACTCAAGGATAAGCTGATTTGTAAGCAGGTCTTAGACCCAGTAGTAGATAACTACTCCACTTTGTGACCCAACTCTTGTCCCTTACAAGCTAGACTCACACATCTTTATAACGTTTTCTCTAAGACAGACAACTCTAGTGTTTGTAGTGTACTGATTCATGTGTGCTTTCTTTCGCGACCATTATTGTTTTTATGGTTACAGATAGACACTTGGTATTGTATAATTATTGAAACGTGCTATATGTGGTAACGTCTCGTTCCCTCTACATGATCAACGGCAGCATCTATACTGTAACAACGTACTTCCCTCCTTTCTGCAACATCTGGATTTCCTTGGAGCTGTATATCGCTGTTGGGGGGCTTTCATAAAGTATGTATGAACATTTGCCCCAGAAATTGGACCCCATAAAGTTCATGTACACATTAAAATAAAGGGTGTATGTACGCAAAGATCTTTCAGAAAATAGACCCCCTCCCTTGTGTTATTCATGGTCATACCTTATAGTGTAACACATGCATTTCAATAGTTGCTGAAGGATCATAGGGTGTCATGGCGGCACAACGACAATACCCCCAAGATGTGTCCAGTTTTCGCAATGTAAATCTTATCTTATAAAACCTGATTAAAATAGTGTGATATTATCATCATAACCATATCATAATAATTCTAGTCCAATTAGCCCTATACATTTGGTGTCTGAGGAAACTACATTACAAAGCTGATGGTAAACCATTTGCCAAACCCGTCAGTGGACATCATATTGCTTTCAAATTTGTAGAGAGAGCAGGCACCAGTGTCCCGATTGAAGTGATGGTAGTTGCAGCTCGCCAAATTTACACATCTCAGACAACATTCCTCAGTAAAGCGTGCAGGAGCCTCATCCAAAAGGCTGAGAATGATGTTCCTGGTGTCATGGCAGTACGAGTGGCGGATCGAGCTACATGAATAATGAGAACGAGGTAGCAGGCCTTTACTGGTTGTAGAAAGGTGTTCACAACTGATGACTTAAGATGATCATTTTGAGGACAATATTTTGCCACTAGGGGGCCTCACTATGCAATAATGTAATATATGGCATCTACTGTACTCTATTCTGATCTTTTGATTAATACCTATAGAAATCATGAAGATCATAAGTGTTAAGAAATTAAGCATATGAGGAGTAGTTTGAGCATTAAAGATCCAAACATCTTTGAAGAAAACCATGGCAGAATTATCAAAGGCATAGGTGTGTACAAACATAGACTCTTCATCTGTCTCTGAGACCATAGGTACACATATCATTAGGTAAACAGGAAACTGTTTCACAAAGGCGGTATTAGAATATTCAGAAACAAAGTGTTTCTAAAGCACCACCACTATTAGAATAGACTTGTGAGTGTTCAGTGGGTACACTACTCATAAGTCTATTCATCACTCATAAGTGGGGAGTACAGCAAGTATTTCACAAGCATTTACTAGTGGTTCTTACTAGTGGTAGGACCACTATTAAGAATGTTATCAGTGCAATTTAAGTGTTTCACAAATCCTATTTTATTGGGAGGGGTATTCATCACTAGTAAGGTCACTATTAGAATATTCCTTGGAAAACAGTTTATAAAATGACCATTCTATATTCTATTCCAACACATATTCAGCACTCTTAACTCCGATAGAATATTCCACAATAACGATTCCTTGTAAAACACCTTCCAGGTGACAGCTAACCAGGATTTCCCCAACAGTATACTGTAAGCCTAAATATCGACATGCTATCCACAACGGTTATTTCATTCACAATACCAAGCTAAATCAGATCTCCTCAAATGGATGATATGAATAAGAACTGATCTCATCGGGGAACCCACCAGTATGTTTTTTAGTTTGACAAAGACCATAGAACAGCTTTGTACAAGTATTGTCATTCCATCCCCAACCCACAGATCTTCGAGCATCCATGCAGTTCTCCAAGGCGTTGTTGGGTTCACCTGGTTGCCAGTTTGTCCAGGATAAAGGTGTTCCATCTTCCCATGTACCAATTCGCAGATCAAAGCCCAGCCAAACACCCGTAGTTATCCTGGTAAAAAGCCATTCTAACTGTATTTATCATACCTTCTATAAGAACTCTTACCAGTTTATAAGGTGAGATCACACTGCATCACTTTGTATCACTGCAATATTAATCTTGCTTGATGTATCATGTATTCCTTTTGAGTTGATAAAGTATTTTTATTTCACATGGTAATACATTCAAAAGTGACACTTAGTCCATATATGATTTAATGCAGGACCATGCACACTTTATTGAGCTGAGTAAAACACAGTATCGGTTAGTACAACGTGGATTACAGATTACAACTGCATTAGCTGGTATAGGCATAGCTTTACTGTTCTTTTCATACATTTTCGAAAATGTTCAGCAATACACATGCGATTGACAGTAGTAGGGGATATGACATTCTTGTTTTGCTGGTAACTATAGGCATAGTTGGTAACTCACTGGCTTTGACCTAGAAAGCGTTTAATGAAGGCAGCTGTTTCACTAGTATCAACTGTTGCCAGAACTCCATTTTTAGCAGCACAATTTGCTCTTGAATCTTCGAATGTTGCCTCATCCTCAAACTAGTAACATACATTGTTGAAACGGTTGTACTCAGAAGTACATGGAGTCACTGAAAACATCAGCCCATACATTAGGTGGTGACCATACATGATGAATTATAATGACAATTTCATTGAAATACACTGAAAACCCTATGGGGCAAAAGGTGATGAGTGATGATGACCTTTGGGTGATCATTTTGATTGTGGCCTGGCGGCGTACCTAGTGCTCTTTAAAGTCATCATATGTGGTGACCCCTGGTCATCATATTGAACACATTTTCTTGGATTGCAGCACAAGTCAATATGATCACTGTAGGTCATCACTATTGATTACTTTTGTATTTTTGTTGTTTAGCGATATTTTTCCTAAGAAAATGCAAGTACTTAATACCCCTGCATCCATTAAACTCCTTTATCTGGGACATGTTTATCGGCCATCAGTCCCAAAAAGGCATAAATGTTTATAATAATTAATATCAATGACAGTGCCTTCTGACACTTTGAGCTATAGCTGAATACACAAAAGAGGTGTCTATACTTTGGAAATGTTAACTCCTATCTAAATTCAGACCCAGAGATGATCAAATTACTTGTAATAGACTCAAGATGAAAGACGCTGAACATGCTGCATATTACACAGGGGCAAGGTAGCATTAATTATTGCTATTGACATGGCTTATGGTCAGAATGGTCTATAGAATATAGATCAGTGTATAGTAATGCCTCCTAGTGGCAGAAATATGACAATTATAGGTACTCAATATGATTACTTTAGGTCATCATTAAGGATTGATGACGCTAAGGTCATCATCACTGATGACATTCCCATTGGATTAGGTTTTTAGTGTAGGACGTTGGCATGTTACAATGTGAATGGCATTTTCCAACGCCTGCTACTATTTTTAAAGTGTATTTAAGGTTACAAAGTTCATTCGGGATCATCTGTGTCAGGTATGATAGTGCAATAAAATGGGGGAAAACTGGATACATTTCCTAGCAGTATAGCCAGCGACTTACGTAATGAAGATGATTTTCCAAGGAAAAGCAGTAAAAAAACGAACATGTCTTGGTGAAACATTGTGTATACCTTCAACCATGTAAAGTTATCCGGAGCTGATGCAATCTTAAGCTTTCCCTGCTACTTCTGTCTCTGGGACCCTCTCTTACAATAAAGCAGAAGATATCATACTGCCTTTCCAGACCTTATCCATCCGGCATAAGAATCAGGATCTGAATGGTAATGTCCGGTTGTGATCAGCTCAGCTAGCACACAATACAGAGACTACTCATGCAGACAAACTACACAATGTGTATTGAATAGTAGCTGAGTTGTACTTCTTAAGGTAACAATTATATATATATATATATATATATATATATATATATATATATATTTATATATGTATATGTACCACCTGGAAGGGCAGGAGATAATGAATTGATTTATATAATCTGTACAATAATGGACAAGAATAGCAGTACTATTTCAGAGGGTACCAGCATATCAACACTTCAATTTCCAAAGTAGGTCAGCGCTCCAAGGGCCATCCCTATATCTACCCTTAGCCATGTAGTGGGGAAGAAGATGGGGATGGCCTATTTGGGTATTCCCCAAAAGAAAAGGTAGAAATCATAGGAATTTTCAGCATTTCCTAAATTACTATTACAAGGAAAGATTTTTAACCCCCCCCTTTTAATAGCCATGTTACTTAATGAAAGTACCAAGATAATACGGCTTTGTCCCTCATTTTGGTATGCTTTTCTTTACTCTTCATTTGAGGTTATAGATTCCGTACATTAATTTCCATTTCACGTGGTGTTAAAGACGTATTGGTGGGAAAGGGAGGAGCCGTAATAAAAATCCCAGCCCTCCTAGAAGCAACAGAATAGCTGGATTTTACATTATTTCTACTGCAATTTTAAACATTTTAGTCACTCACTGATCATGAACGATGGACTATGTTCGTTTCGGTTTTGGTCATACATAGCACTTTCGTTGCCAACGCTGACAAGTAACAAAAAACCCTCAGTTATGAATATTACTGTTGGTATTAGAAATATTGTATGTGTATACACCTATCCCCTAAAGGAGGAGCGAGCAAGAGGTCCATACCAATACAGATATAATAGACGTCTATATAGATTACCATTTGCATTGCACCGAAGGGAATTACAGAATTCATGGAAATGCCATCATAACAGGATCATCAGAGGCTTCCGGGCTCGTATTATCATATGGACACTGCATGGCACTGTAAGTAACAATAAATGTATCATACATGGTAACTAGGGTAACACAATATATGAGACCCGTGCCATGATCTGACTGACTGGCTGATGAATATAAAAGTACAGGAGTGAGTCGGGAATGAGCATCCTGTGGGTTCGAATAACACTTTTGTAGATGATGGAGGAATAGGGAAGGAAAGACATAGACAAGCGAGAGACAGAGAGGGACAGAGAGAGACATATCGACAGACAGAGACAGATATGCAGACAGATAGTGTAGTGGATAGTGGTTATCAATTTGCTAAAACGAAGAGATGCAAAACACTCAGTCACTCATTGGACCATGGACCATGTTCGTTTCGGTCTGGTCATACATAGCACGTTAGATGGAAAAATCTGAGATTAAATCAAAACCAGGACAGTTTCAGATACTTATGAGTATGCATATATACTACAAGAGGTATGAGTGATAGAGATGGTTGAAATAAGAAAAAGAAATGAATACAGCAAAGACAGAGGAAGGTAACTGAAAGGTGACAGCGAAATAGAGAAGATGGAAACAGGGAGCCGGACGAGGTAACAGACAGAAGGGAAATTTATATTACATGTCTAATATACTCACTGATACAGATATCCTTCAACAACCAACATAAACACCACTAAAACACAACTTTTAAACATCCCAAGAAATTATTTAAGAAGGGGCCATGTGTCCAACGGATGGTAAGGAGGAGAGCTTGGGGGCGGGGTGCTGGATGAAAGGTTCCTACTTTAATATCCCAAACTTGATGGCAGGAGATTCCCCGGGGTGTTGGTAAATTACATTTGTAGCTAAAAGCTGCAGGACTAGCCCCGGCGGCAAAAAGGGGAGGGGGGCTGCATCATAGTCTGTGTCTGTGTTGCTGGTGAAACAAGTCAGTGCCACACAAGTTTATTTCTAGTGTTATGATTTTCACTGTGTCCTGTGCTGTGCCTTTTTTTACTTTGAGCCAAGTACGCAATTTCTGGAGTTTTCCACATATCCATAGATATATCTTGCAGGTGCTGGCAACTCCTTGCAATGACCATGCCAATGACTTTTGAATCCGGAGTCATTTTTAACCCTGGCTTCCCTCCCTGCCTCCTTCATTGAGGACTAGGTTTTGAAGCTATTGTGCAACTGTTAGAATTCTACCCAGTTGTGAACGTTCAATTCCCATGCCTTTCTTGTCTCATTGTGACCTACCCGGATTCTACCCATTTGCGAACGTTCAATTCCCAAGTTCTGATTGTACTAAGGACATGTTCACAATTCTTGGGAATATCTCGTGGCTTTCTTGTGTCATTGTGACCTACCCGGATTCTACTCAATTGCGAACGTTCAATTCCCAAGTTCTGTTTGATGTAAATAACGTGGAATTCCACAGAATATGACACAGTCAAAAGCTGTTCACATATTTTCGTGCCAGATACGTGCACAATTCTCCCAGGGATCCCAAGTTGTGACTCAAGAACGGCACCAGTTCTGCCCGAGATCTTGTTTGCAGGGATAACACCTTTTGTACTGAGATCGTATCTATTCAATGAGTGCAGCTACTATGCCTAAGTCGCTGTTATCCACACCAAGTTTAGAAACCGGATTTCGTTCTGCACGGCCACATTCTGCCCTATAACTCCAGCATCCCTCGTCTATGTGAAGATAAACGATTCTGACAGTAATTCAGTATCATTCCAACATATATCCCATGCATTCTGTCACCCTACTCCCAGAATACTCCCTCTCCACTGCTATTTTTGCCATCAAACAGGGATTTAGGAGAGACTTCCGGTACCTCCAACCAATCATGCTCCAAACAGCTGCAGGCAGAGTACTGACTGTCACTCTCATTCTCACTGCCACCAACCCATTCCACTCCTATCTTGATACCCTTAATCTAGCTACCTCCTTGATACCTCCCGTTCTGTCTGTGGCACTCTGGTTATGTGTCTACCCTTATCAGGTCTGTGTCTTCTTTATATCTGTGCTATTTCGTCTGACTTTGTATCCATCTGTTTAGTTGCAGCTTGAAGAGGACAGTGATAGTGAAGTGGATTCTGCTTCTTGTTGCCATGTGAGCAGCCTTCCAAACTTTAATTATTGATTTGATTTTACACATTAGATATGCCCCAAATAGCAGTCTGTTATCTAGATAAATGTTGCTCTGCGAGTTATTGTAGGAATAAAGGAATATATCTCTAGATTGCTATAAAGTATAGTAAGAGCAGGCCCTGTGAGGGAACCACCTTAACATTACCAGCAGTGGTGGCAGTTTGTAATAATACAAGTGACAGCATAAAATGTTGTCTACTTCTTCAGTACCATTACCCTGCTTCACCATGGACCCTGCCTGGGGCTTTGTAATCACATTTTACAATTTGATACAACATTCAGCCAATGACAGTGGCTTTACAAAAAATAGAGACAAATATGTTTGAGGGAAAACATGTTCTAACAGTAACAATATAGATATAGAAAAAGCAAAAACTATTGGAATTCCAGGGATTGACTTTTTTTATAGACATTTCTATAAAACGATAGCAGTGAACATACATTCCACTCACAATGATATACATCTGAAACCACATCAAAGACCCTAGATGCACAATTCCCTATTCAACTAAATCAAGAGCACACAGACCTGGAAGGTGTTTCAAAAGGGCGCTATTAGAACAGAGTAAAACAAAGTGTTTCTAAAGCGGCTTCACTAGTAACAAATTCCTACTAGTGATCAGAAGGCGCACTGCTCGTAAGTATATTCCTCACTCATAAGTAGGTTTAAAACAAAGTGTTTCACAAGGATTTACTAGTGATAAGTACTAGCGGTGACTGCAATCCGACGCAACTTAAGAGTGAAAATAAAGTGTTGAAAAGGCCCCAAACGCGTGGAGCTATGTACCATCACACGTTTGTAATTTTTTCTTTATTTTTGCACATTTTTCAATATATTTTCACCAGTATGGTAGCGTATATATATATATAAGTACCACTGTAAAATTTGAATGGAAAATATACACTATTTAGTAAAGCAAACGTGAAACAGTAAAGTTATTCTTACACGGTATGGTTTATTATTCCTTGTACGGGCAAACTGCTCGTAAATATCTCGTCTTGTTCCAAGAATCTATATATGGAGAATTTTGGTGGTTATCTCTGTACTAATCTATTGGTCTGTGTGCTCAGTGCTATTCCTACCTACACGCCGTTCCCTCTTTGAGGCTACAAAATCTTAGGTTGACTAATGTTGACTGAGTCCATGGAGAATATTATTTCTGGAATATTCCACGTTCCTACGAGCGCTGAATAAGTTGCGGAATAGAACAGAAAAACCACTATTAACAAAGCGTTTCCCAAAGAATATTCTAATAGTGGTATTACGAGTGACGAAAAGTTCATGAAATAGAACAGACTTTGTGAAACACTTTGTTAATAGTGTTTTTTCTGTTCTATTCCGCGCTCTTATTCAGCGCTTGTAGGAACATGGGATATTCCAGAAATAATAATTTTGAAACACCCTTTGATGTGCCTGTCCTTGCTCAATTCTGATTGTTCATGGGTGGCCTTGAAATGCACATCCACGTCAAGCCTCAACTCACACCACTAAAGCAAGAGGGCGTGGCGCTCCTGTCAATCATTCACTACCTACTTAGAATTGACTTCACCCTGTCAAGTCATTAATTCGCACATGTGATATGTGGCTAGCCTGGCTGTCTGGTGGTCTTGAAGCTAGATCTGACCTTCTGAGAAAGTCAATGGTGTTGTCAATGTATCAAAGAGAGAGAGGATAATTGAAGAGGCAGAGAATGTGTGGTATAAGTGAGAGTATCGTGTGGTGAGGAATGAATGAGCAAAAATTATGGCTTAGAGGATAGACCTCTTGGGGCATTTAATATTAGGCACTTAGTCATCCATTTGATTACCATGATCGTTCATTCTCGATAACATGCCTTCGGAAGTTTGCGAAAACAATCCTAAGACCCTTACTCCTACCACAAGCATTCTAGAAAAATATCATAATTTTTTGTAGTCCAACACTTTACACCCACCTTATATCTACTCCTCTACTCTACTCCAATTCCAGATCTCCTTGCACTACTTTCATTCTCCTACACTCTTTCCATCTTATTGAATCCCGACCGACCATTTGTAAAAGCCTCTGCAGTACTCTGCCACTTCTCACTACTTCCTACTAGAGCTGCCAATAATGAGCGCCACTATTGAACTCTATTCTAGAGGGTCTATATAGATCTCAGAATTGGTTCAGACATGGGGTGGGAATGCCTTTATTAAAGGCAGAGGTACACTATATTTTGTAGCTTTACCTGAATATGAATTGCAGGGTGGAAGTGGAATATATGTAAAGAAATATAGCTCACACAAAATACAAGCCTTCATGATCTGCATGGGGACCAACAAGCTGCCAGTGACAACTGGTCCTGTTTGCCATCAGAATGCTACATAATGCTTACCATTATTGGCCAAATGTCATTACAAAACTTTGTTCAATATTAATAACGAATAGATTCCCATCAATGGTTTGCAACCAATGAAATGCTATGGCATTACAATTGTTTTAACAGCTGCAACGCACGCGTTCATAGATCATAAATTCGATAACTTACACCCTCAGAAAAGTGAGAGTCATTGTCGCTAAAACTACCCTCACCTGAGAGTCAGACAGTGCCTGACCCTCAGGTGAGGGTAGTTTTAGCGACAATGACTCTCACTTTTCTGTGTGTGTACATTAACACAAGACAGCTGCCATGTTCCGTGAATACAGGAAGACACAGATTGAAAGGGGAAATATAGACATTCCTCATAAAACAGGAAGGGAATTCTGGATTAAGGCGTCCTCCTTTAAAGCCAGAAAATGTCTGGAAATAGTGGTAGGTTAAATATGACACTTATACTGGCTAGAGAGACAGTCAGACCTGCGCTGTCAATATGAGGCAGTTAGTTGTGGTCAAAACATTGGGCGCGGTCAATATATGGCAGTTAATTGTTTCTAACTAAACATGGCGCAGTCAAAATCCAGTGACTGGTTAAAAACCTGGCACAACAAAGACTTCCATTATAAAATAGGAATTCTAAATGTTGATGGTGATATTAGAATTAGATTATTTATCTCATTAAATATCAAATAAATAATTATGCTCATGCAATCATATTTCCAAAATGGGAAGAGCATGTTATATAAGACTGTAGCAAAACTAAAAAATCAGAATGATCAGAACAAGCATCACTTCCACCTTTCCCCAGAGACAACCTCCTTCAGTCATATACACCCAACTCCTTTTTCTGTAGGCTTAAACTTGTCTCTGTGCCTCCAGGGTCCCCCTAACAAGTGAGGCAGTCTGTCCCAGGCAGGACAGTCCTTTGTGAGAGGCCTTGGGTAGAATCAGTAATGAGCCGGTCAGCCACTCAGGGAAGGATATACTCCTGGCAGCTGAGAGGACCTGTTCAAGGATAGGCTTCATTATGATATATGTAGAATGGGGTTTCCTTTGAACTGTTTTGTTTTAAATGTCTGGAATCTGCGCAGCCTACCTCTGTGCATACCACTGCATGAATGTTTGCATCTACGCGAATTTGAGATGCCTTTACCGCTTTAAGTTCAGTAATACCATGTTACACCTGTGTTAATGTCTGGGATAGGTCTTGACGGCATTTAAGTGACATTTAATTACTCAAATTTAATGTGCCTAAAATGTTCCTTCAGGCATATTTAATCCATTCAAAATGAAATATTCATGCAGTGTACCTGATGGTCACAGGTTCTCCCTACCACTCACGTGAGTTCTCTGTATAACCCATGGGCAATTCAACATAGCTGTATAAGGGTAGCGAATTTGGT
The DNA here is from genome assembly GCA_947462335.1 of Harmothoe impar. NCBI lineage: Eukaryota > Metazoa > Annelida > Polychaeta > Phyllodocida > Polynoidae > Harmothoe > Harmothoe impar. Next base: position 27,325,237 of record OX381714.1, on the reverse strand, counting down.
ATTTAGGACACTTTCGGAAAATATTGATTGTTCTAAACAAGCCGTTATCTATAACCAAAATAACAGTAATTTTGTAAAGGTTTATTTCTAAAGAATGTAACTACACAAATATTTGAAGCAGTTAAAGCATTTGAATCATTTCCAAATTGTCTTTATGAAATGCAAAAACCACTCCAATTTCACGCGTACATTTAGTGTAGACAGAAAGACAGCTGTACATTTATATATCTGTGCATGCATAATTTATGCTTGAGAAAGGCTGTTTGTCAAAAGATAGAAGACATATGGAAGGAGGGGAAGCTAGAACTGGCCTCGGTGTTTATACCTATTCGCTGTGCTTGAGGCACACTCCAACGTGACCATTAGGTGCTATGCTGTCACTCAAAATTCACTCTAAGCATCATGGGTATACACCTGAAAGCAGTGCTTTGAATTCTGATGGGCAATTGGATTGTAGAGGAGGAAGGGTGTATTGAGTAGCAGGCAATCAGGCCTGACATAGTTATAGTCTTTAGTTTCAGAGTAGTACACAGGAGTGATACATCCCAGTAAATAGGGTGATGGGTGGGGTACAGTGGAGTGGCTATTCACAACCTGTCCATATTGCCAGGTATTGGGAATAACTTGGAGGGCAAGTTGGAATTTAGGGGAGGGGGTTTGGCCGAACGATAGATCTATGCATATCATTAACCACAAGCGGTTATCTACCCAGAATGCACAGAGTGAACTGTCAGTGTTTAAAAACCTCACAGTTTCGATATATTGATACTGATACTAGGGAGTATGTGCTTGAGGGTCAGAGAGAGTACATATAGGTAGGAAGGGGTCGTCAAAGGTGAGAAAAATTACTGAAAGGTAACGTATAAACGACCCTATGGTGATTGATAAAACTTTATAATCATATGTTTACATATAGCCATTTTGTGCACACTGTGCTTTATGGTGGCATCCCGCAGAGGTACTATCAACTATTCAATAGCCACACCCTGGATAAGCCCTGGGGGAGGGCAGGGGTAAGTAACACCCCCTTAGAAAGCCCAAAGTGGATGAGAACCCCTTACAATGGCTATCATCTTGCCCCATGGCGGTCCATCACATCATGGCCCCTCTGGAATGAGATCAAAAACTATCAGAAAGAAGGTAAAAAGGGGCTAAAAGAAGTAAGTTCCTCCTGCAGAATAGAATTGAGAAATTGGCAACTGACAGCATCTGATTGAACTGAAAGTAGTCCGGATTTTACGGAGGGGTAAGTGACATGACAAAACCAATTTGAATCAGACCCTCGGGTCAATAACGTGAACATTAAAGGTGTGTACATATAGGAAAGAAGAAGGGTAAGTTTGGCCTATGGGTTGGGGATGTATTTTCAGTGCGGGGAAGAAAGTTGTATTTTAAAATGTATAGGCTTCTTTTCCCATCCTTCACAATGTCTGCATCTCTTGGGAGGCATGCCATTTTTTAATGCAGTATCCGCCGAAGCGACTCCTACAAAGAGTCCCTTGACATAGCTAATCACAGGGGGAAGCCTACAGTTTTAAAGAGACTGACTGTAATAACTCAAGTTAATCTGATGTGAGAGATTTAAAAGGCTCGGTAGTGGGTTAAAAAAAATACGATGGTAGGGACTAGGGTTTCAGTTGTTCTTTTTAAGAGGAGTTTAAGAGGAATAGTGACTACATTTTAATAGCTGTATCATTATTTACACAAAGACACTGAACAAGACAGTTATACGCAGCTCCACAGGCCAATTGGTCAATGTTTTGACGGTGTTTATATCATTCATATAAATTGCCCCCCCCCCCCCCGTCGATTGCCACGCCCCTGCTGGGTGTACATACAAAAAAAATCCAAACTAATCAAAATCGCTTTTTGAAACTATGCGTAAGAATGGCACACAACGACTGTGTCCATAGTCAAGGAGAGATGCCTATGTTGAACGATTGAGATACAACTAGGATTGTTAACTACGTGTAAATTTGAATTAAAATATGGATGCCAGAGTTATACCTTGTGGTCTTTCATATTTGAACTGAACCAGGATATTCTGGAGTATAGATAAAATAGTCTCATGAGGATTTCGTGCACGGATACATAGGCCTAACGATTCGTGTATAAAGAAGAATACTCTGTTCTGTTATACAGCACAGTAGTTTTACTGAGAGAAATATATGGTAGGTCAACATTGTGTATAGCTATAGGTAGGAGTAGTATATTGAAAGTGAACCATATAGCTGGTAGCCACTGTCTACTGGGGATTAAGCCTGTACATTTCCTATATAGCTTCGGCCGATTAGAGCCCAGTGGACGGTGGCCATCAGGAAGTCCAGGAACCAGTCCCAAGTAAGGACTTGAAGTCTGATTGGCCCTGCCATAGCATTAGCCACCCATAACCTATGCATAATATTCTGGTTCACTGCTGAGGAAATCCATCTAAACCAAGACATCTGCCCTGCATAGTTGCATACTTGTTGTATGTGAATATGAAAGATGCTGACTATTGACACAGTAATTCAACATTATATCAAGACATTCTGTCACTCTGAATCTACAAGAACGCACCCTCTCTACAGCTGTTAGCAGTATAAAAGGGGGATTTAGGAAGGACTTATGTTACCAGCAACCAATCACACGTTCCACACAGCCACAGGCAGTGACTGTCTCTGCTATTCCCCCTGCCACCAGCCCATTCCACTCCTATCTTAATCTACCTCCTTGATACCTCCCGTTCTGCCTGTGGCACTCTGGTTATGTGTCTACCCTTATCGGCCTGTGTCTCCTTTATCCCTGTGCTATTGTGTTTGCTATTCTGTCTGTTCAATCTCTATTGAGATTGGGCAGGTTAATGGTGGAAATACATATTGTGAGGTTAATTGTCACTATCATCTACCTGCTATCCAGGATGAAAGGCAATAATCACACATTATTACACACGTCCAATTCACAGTAAGGAAACCAGCAGTGGGCAGTATTTGCACAATGAAAGAGATAACCATACACCAGGCTCCGCAGCCAATTCCTACACTACAATATAATCTTCCCAGCAAACACGCCTTTAGCGGTCCGGTGCTGGCCCACTGCTGGCAGCGGTACTGGGCCAGTGACGGCAAAACGGTTCTGGCCCAGTACAGAAATGCAATAAGGGGCGACACCGGGCCAGTACAGTATGACATAACTGGCCCAGTACTGGGCCCATACTGGTCCAGTACTGGGCCAATGCTGGCATGCCAATACTGGCCCCGTATAGTGTGCCGTAACCCACCCACTACTGGGCCTATACTGGGCCAGTACTGGGCCAATACTGGCTCAGAACTGTATACCAAGAATCTGGCCAATATTAATCATATCATGTATTATGAGTTATATAATTAAGATAAAATACATCATTTTGTCACCCAGTGCACATCCTACACACATTGATAGTGTGCATAATGAGTGATCTGTCAAACATCTTTACTCTACTAGTTTTAACAACCAGGAGTGAAGGAGACCAATCTTATCCACATATATGCTCCAACCTGCCAGTATAAGAGATATCGTTCAAATGCAACCATGAGGTGTTTGTAATGAAAACCTATTTGTTCTCCAATAATTTACCACATTCAGTTTATAATGTTGTATCAAATAGATTTCTTGTGATATCTGTTTCATCATAAACTAATTTTCACCTTTTTGAGGCAATTCAAACTAGAAGTATTAAGTCATAATTATACATATGGGCCATGAATCTCATAAGACATGCATTGGTGACATCTAGTGGCGTTATGGGGAAACAATCTAGCCAGCTTGCCAGTACCGGGCCGGTTCAGGCATACCGGTAATGGCAAACGGTACAATGCCAGTACTGAACCGATACATGAAGGCGGTAAAGGCAAAGAAGTGGGACACTATTGGCAGTGCTGGGCCGTTACTACCAGTACTTGCCAGCACAATGCCAGTACTGGCCCGCTAAAGGCGTGTTTGCTGGGTTAGTTCCCCATTGTACTACCTACACTACAGGGCAGACACCAATGTGGGTTTATTCCTGTCAGGTGACCTATGGGGAACAATGGTCATTGTAGACTAAGTATCTGTTTTCCTTTTTTTCTGAACAACAGTTCCGTATATGGCTGAAATTAACTAAAGACATGTTATATATGGTAACCATGGTAGGAAAAGATGAGGAACATTGATATATCATGACACATAGTTGTTACACTTACAACAGTATCCTGTATAGTTATATCGAGATATTTGTATAGTAATTGAAGAATATGAGTGAGAGAGACAAAGGGAAGAGAGGGATACATATAGATAGCTAGGGTAGTTAGGGGTAAGGTGCAAGGGTTGTAAATGGGGACAGATAGGAGGATGTGAGTTATTAGTGAGTGTAACACATATATGGAAGCAGAAGTCATTAGCTTTGAGACGATGCCATTACTGATATTCTTCTAATGCGAACCACAAATTAGTAGGTAGGATGCAGAGTTGGAGGATCAAAAATGTCCCAAGGCTTGTCTATCCAACTGACCAGTGCCATTACTGGTTTGCATAGATGCTCAGCCGATATTGGGCTATGCGCTATACTTGCACCTCTAGCTAAGGGATAAGATGGCATGTAAGGTAGATTCATACAAGGTTGACCACCCACCCATAAATTGGCCACCTTTGAACTCAAATTCTCTTGGGTGTTAAGTGACCACGCAGAAGATAAAGACACAGGGAGGATCATACTGCATTTTATGTTACACAATAATTGATTGGCCCCATAGCTTATTCCCCAACAAACGGTTATCTTTTTAAGGTGGATTGTAAATAAGCATTTAATTATTTTTGATGCTGTACGGATTATTGGTGTAGAGATACATATCGTGGCTAAAGCAGATGTTAATAGAAGGGCCTTGGAATGAACCAACTTAACAATGATCAGCAGTGGTGGCAGTTTGTAAAATAATACTAGTGACAGTATAAAATGTTGTCTACTACTTCACCACCATTACCCTGCTTCACCATGGACCCTGCCTGGGGCTTTGTAATCACATTTTACAGTTTGATGCAGCATTCATCTTTTCCCCTGACGTTCTGAGTGCTGTAGAATTATCCCCTGCTCCCCACATTACTGCCTGTCATAAGGGGGAGCAGGGAAACACAGGCCGTTCAATCCTGTCATAACCATGTGACTCAATAAGCCTACACTGGGCTTTAGTGTTGTTAATCAAATTGCCTGCTCCAGTTCTTGAGTGTCTTTCCCTGTCTAAAGAGGGTTTTGTAGATTATACACAAAGGCAGCTGTCTACTAGAAAAAAACCACTCCTAATCACATAAGCTTCTCTCTATACCCATTCAATCTGCCCATACTGCTCTGTCAGCTATGGAATGTAGATACAGGATTCATAAATACTGAATATTACCGGGGGATGATTCCCTAAAAATACAGATTATATAGGTTAAACCAGTATCTACTGATAGCTCAGGTGGTGCATTTTTCCCATATTCAACTAAAGTCTTTAGCATTCTGAGCACTTCAAAGGCATTTTCTATATAGCCCGAACTCACTGCAGTAACGTAATAGGCTGGACCGCTTCTGTCAACTATTTAGTACCACCTTAGACATAACTGCATCCTATACATTCAAACCATATATGATTATATGATTCACCTGTAGGTCAGGTGATCTTTAAGTGGGATCTGATCACATCAGGACGTCAATGCCACTGTTTGTCCATGCGTCAAGGAGAAAAGGGAGCATTAGGAATTGTTTGTGTTAACAGGTGAAAAGTGAGGGACATACAGAGTATGGAATATCATTGGAAGGTAAAGCTGGCCGGCTTAGAAAAATACGTGACACCTTTAAGCAGTTAACCCATTGAGGGCGAATGTCGATTATAATCAACATCCATCCCTGGCCGGATGTCGATTATTTACTACACCATGTGGGGCCGGATGTCGATTATAATTGACTTAACTCTATGGGATTTTGAAAACCCCCGGCCCCTGGGAAAAAAATTGAAAAAAAGTCCGGCCCCCTGGCTAGAATAAATTTCTCTTGTCCGGCCTCAATGGGTTAAGAGATGTGAAACCTTTAAAAAGAGTCACCATTGATTTTGATTGCTAGGATTTTTCGAGAATTTGATCAGATGCAAAAAGAAAAGTGAAGAGGGAAGTAATATATACAGGTGATAGTATGACTAGAAAACGTTAACAGATACATTAGAAAAAAGATAATCAGACTCTGTATATATTCAGGTACTACCCAGATATCTAAACCCTCTTCACCCGACTACCATCCGCAACCTCAACACAAGAAGCCCCTTTGAGAAGCTTCTGGGCAGTGTCTTGATTGGCTGGTTTATCATGAGGGTAGAGGTTCCTTCACCAGACTCGCCTACTGGCATGTAAAAACTAAGGGTATTTGTTAACTGGTACCCATGGTATCTAAAATATGTTGCTGGCTTTCTGCAACATGCTATATGGGACTGGCACCAGCCAAACTCAACAATCCAACGTGTGCTGTTATATCTAGTTATACATGTCTCAGTTGCCTACTTATGTCTCAGTGGGCGTTGAACAGATACCCTTTAGTTTTTCCAGGGGCCTTCCATTGCGATGAAAATAAAATCTTCTACTCACATCCTCTAGCCATCTGAGCTAGAGGGATACTCTTTATATCTCTCAGAGTGAGCCCCTATAGATAGTTATACTGGGGCTTGAAGTGTTACTTAGCCTATAACCTTTATAAACTGAGAATCAAAGGATATAAATTCAGTGTTTAAGGAAAGCTAATGACTTCAGACAAATCCAGACATCTTTCCCGAGTCAAATGCGATGTTTTAAAGGGTCATAAACTGATAGCTAAACTATATAGCTTGACTAGCTTAGTCAGGTTGCCTTGATATTTATTTGTTTCAAGTTGACATGGGACAAGATTTCCAGCTTTTTCCTAGATCCTAGCAACTATACTATGTACACTCGTATTGGTACTGTGTGAATAGCTTACAAATCTCAATACTCTCTGTAGCTTTTAAAAACAGGACAGGAAACAGGTATTTGCATTGGGCATACCCAAGCCTAACTTTTTTCCTGTCTGGTACAATTTCACCATAAAGTTAAATCGTACTTATCAAAGTTTAAAAGAAATAGCACTTACTCCATTTTCAGACTTTTTGTGATGATTAACATAAATTCCTGACATATGAGTACAAGCTGCATTGATTGGAATGCTTTGCTGTCATGTGACCATTATGTGGTCATGCGATTTGTAACAAAGGGTATAGAGCAGCTGTAGAGATCCATCCCGTATTAACGCCTGCTATAAATATCATACCAAATATACCACACCGGCATGCAGACAGCATGTCTGGTGGCAGAGATTTTCTATTTAATGGTTGAATGTGGTTTGTAGCTCACTGGGTGTGGCGCTAGAGTATAGAGAGGAGCGGTTGACTAGATTTACCGCCCTGGCTGGAAGGCTTAGGGCCCCATCAGTAGAGTTTGCAAGTCAGTGCACCCGTGGCTGCCGTGACCAGGAACCTAATGGTCAGTTTGTACTCTGTCATCCTGCACAGGACATCAGTGTAACAGGCTCACCCACAAACCCCACTCACCCAGGAGTCCACCCAGGGGTATTTCATTAGGGCTTATACTGACAATAAATTCTTACTAGTGTACATCTGTGCTAATAACTTGTACTTTAGTTGCTAAATTTAACTGATCCTTTCCCCATAGTTCTCCTTCAGTGCCATTCTTCTTCCTACATTCTTCTCCTTGTCCCCCTAAAGGTCTGTGTCCACTAGCATTTATCAGGCCGTGTGTCGTCCGTCAAAACGTGAATTTGAATACAAATTTGAAACATATGTTTTGTCTCCCTGTGGACACATGTGGACGACAAAATTCTGGAATATATAGAAATTATGTTAGCCATTCTTTTTTAAAAAAGCAAACGACAAAAGCCCTGACCTTAATACCAAACCTGTTTGATTTTTCTTGTGCAGAAAGTGGGCGATATGCTCTTTGTTCTATTATAATACCTCGTCCATATTTGCCCTCGCAGGTAGAAAAAAAGAGATAAATATCATGATTTATCATGTTAGATTAATCATAGTTTTTTCGCGGAAATCATGATTTTTAAAACATGATACATCATGGAAATTAACATGATAATATTATATCATGATAATGACCATAATTAACCATGATACTAATGTTTCACCACAGGAAATTCGGCATGATATATCATAATTTATCATACTTTATCATGATCTATTATGCTTTATCATGATATATGATATGATATATTCATGGTTTATTATGATTTAATCATGATAAATATCACGATGAAGCATGTTCTAAAATCATGATTTCCGTGAAAAAACTATGATTTATTTAACATGATATCTATCATGATTTATCATACTTTAGCACAATATATGTATCATAATTTATTTGCAAGGAATATCATGATATATCATGTTTTTAAAATCATGATTTCCATGAAAAAACTATGATTTATTTAACATGATATTCATCATGATTTATCATGTTTTATCATGATATATGTATCATATTTCAATTGTGATAAATATCATGATTTATCATATTTTAAAAATCATGATTTCTGTGGAAAAGCCATGATTTATTTAACATGATATTCATCATGATTTATCATGCTTTGTCATGACATATGTACTACACCTCCCACAGTCGCCCACCACCTCCCACAGTCGCCCACCACCTCCCACAGCTTCATGTGGACGGGGTAGGCCAGGTAGGAGCGGGAAGCAAGCATGGGGGTGGTTTGTAGTCGGCCCTGGGACTTGTAGAGACGCGGAGAGAAGCCCTATGCCTCCCACAGTCGCCCACTACCTCCCCCGGGTACCTCCCACAGCTTCCTAAGGATGGGGTAGGCAGGTAGGGGCGGGAAGGAAACACTGGGGTGGTTTGTAGCCGGCCTTCGGACAGGTAGGGGTGGGGAGGAAGCACTGGCTTGGCTTGCAGCCGGCCCTGGGACAGGTAGGGGCAGGGAGGAAGCACTGGGCTGGCTTGTAGCCGGCCCTGGGACAGGTAGGGGCGGGGAGGAAGCACTGGCCTGGCTTGTACTTGTAGCCGGCCCTGGCACAGGTAGGGGTGGGGAGGAAGCACTGGGCTGGCTGGTACCCGGCCCTGGGACAGGTATGGCCTAATTATAAGTTTGCAATGGCAACATATACACTAAAATAAGCTATATTTAATTTTGAATTGGGCTTTATCTCCCTAATCGGAACACATAGGGCAAGGAAGAAGAACTGCTTTTGCACTTTACACAGATAATGTATTATAACATATAAACTTATGAATAATAAATTGTGGTTATAGACTACTCAGATTATGATTAATCATGGTCAGGTCAGGTAAGATTGTGATAAATCATGTTTTCTCTGTCAATAGATAGATCACGATAAATCATGATATATTATGATCAACTATAGTCAGGTAAAATCATGATAAATAATGTTTTCCCTCTCAATGGGTGACATATTATTAAATCATGATGTATTATAATTAATCATGGTCAAGTAAGATCATGATAAATCATGTTTTCTCTCTCAATAGATAAGATCATGGTAAATCATGATATATTATGATCAACTATGGTTGGGTAAAATCATGATAAATCATGTTTTCTCTGTCAATAGATAAGATCATCATAAATCATGATATATTACAAATAATCATGGTCAGGGATATTGATAAGGTTTTTTGCCAATGAGCCATTTTTGATAATAAAGGGTAGTTTTATTATTCAAGAAAGGAATTATGGACACTTCCAGTGTGGAAATAGGTGCACAATAGGGCAATTTAATGCGCCATTGAAGATCAGAATGTGTTAAATGGTGCAAGGTGTGGCCCTCTCAATATCCCTGCATACTCAGGTAAAATCATGATAAATCATGTTTGAGGTCATTCTAAATTATGGTATGGTACAATTAACCATTGTAAGTTATGATAGTCATGATAAATCATGTTTTCTCTCTCGATAGATACCATCATGATGAAATCATGATATATTATGTTTCTTCGTCTCAATAGGTGAGATCATGATAAATCATGATTTGTTATGATTGATCATGCGCAGTAAAAGCATGATAAATCATGTTTTCTCTCTCAATGGGTGAGATCATGATATATCATGATTTATTATGATTAATCATGGTCAGGTAAAATCGTGATAAATCATGTTTTATCTCTCAATGGATAAGATCATGATAAATCAGAATAAATTATGATTTATCATAGTAAGGTAAAATCATGATAAATCATGTTTCCACTCTTTATAGGGGGTTAGATCATGATGAAGTACGATTAATCATGAGAAGTCATGGTAGGAGAAAACATGAGCTATCATGATTTTCCCTTTCATGAGGTAATATCATACTAAAGTATGATTTATCATGATTAATCAAGGTAGGAAAAAACATGATTAATCATGATTTCCCCTCTCAAGAGGTAATATCATAATAAAATATGGTTAACCATGATTAATCATGGGAGGGGAAAACATGATTAATCATGGTTTATCATGATAGACGATGATATATCATGGTTCAACATGATTAAGCATGATATTTATCATGATATTTTTCTACCTGGGCTGGGCAGTCTGCGCAGTAATTTATCACGCTTAGTGGACACAACATACCTGCAGTTAAAGTGGAATATATCTAGGAAATATTTTCCCAAATACACACACATTGCTGGATGACAAATAATGGAAATCGCTTGCTTTCTCGAATAGTGGACACACACCTTATTCCTTGCTGTACTTTGGTCCATCCAAGCGTACTCTCTATGTCACCTTTCTAACTCGCCACTTCCCTATATGCTTTCTTCTTTCTTTAGATTAGTAAACATAAACATGTTTATATCTACACATAGATACTGTATGCCCTGTGACCTGTGTAAGTCCACACTCGACACTCACGTTAGATCGACTCCTCCATACGACTTCAATAGCAGATCTACTCGCTCTACTCTCCTTCTCCTACGCTCCTCATCTTATTGAATGCTGGCCGACCATGTGTAAAAACCTCTGCAGGGCTCTGCCACTTCTCACTACTTTCTACCTGAGCTGCCAATAGGGAGCACTGCCTTTACAGTCTGCATCTTGTGCTCTATACTAGAGGAGCTACACTGTGTATTTTCAGCCTTATTTGCATACAAATTGCAGGATTAGAGTGGGAATGTAAAGAAAAAAATCCAAGAGAACCCACGCCTTCGACTCAGGGACCATTGAGCCTCCACTGACATCAAAACTAATCCTGTTTGGTTCACTCATCCGAATCCTACTTAATACTCATCTTACATTTACTAATCTCCCAATTCTCTATATTACCTACCCCAGCTCCTTATCACCCTCATCTAGTAGCTCCAGCACCCCAAACCAAACCAGCCATCTCCCACAACCGCAGATCCTCTCTCCTCGCTCCCTGCCATCAGCTCCAACCTCGAGGGTTTTCTCACACACAACCTTTTTGCTGTTTGTATTCAGGAGATTGTCTGATGAGCTCATTTCACACAGCTTGCAGTGTTTTCTCTGCTTGTGAAACGCTACATGAACCACTGGTTACCAGTGGCAAGCATCCTCCTACCTTGTGTGCATCTTAATCTTAGGTCAGTGCTCCTCAGGACGTCTCTCATTGTTTTCCGTTTTATGGATATCAGATGGACCTAGAATTGCATATCCAATTATAACATCTTTTTTATCCAATGTATTTTTGACCAACGAATGAGTTCACGCATTCTTTTATTTCCCTTTTTAGTAGCATCTAGGAAAGATAATTAAGTGAAAGAGATTTGTACAAGTAAAGTAAATCATTCATCTCATTAAACAAGTCATGGCTCACCCTACCATGCAGTCACCCTTGAATATGTAGCCATTTTTCGCCTTGAATTCCCTTCCTGCTTCCTCCATATAGGGGTGAAACAATGATGGGAAATGGCCCTGCTCTTTAAAGTATTGAAAATTGTATGATGAATATTCCAGAATATTTCTCTCTATTTTACTATGAGACCACCATACTAAATGGAAGGAGAAAAATTTATATTAGCAATTTAGCTTGTCAAAGTAGCCCCCAAACACTTAATTTCCCTGGGTATTGTACCAGATATTTGAGGATATCGATGAGGAAGAATAGCTCTCTATTCTTAAAAGAATGCAAATGTAACTGTTGCAAATCGCAAATGAATAGGTCATGTTTCCAACACAGTAAAATCGTGTTACAAAATGCTTTCCCAAAACCTCAGAAAAGACAAGGATTTCTATAAGTATCACTTCTACCTTTCCCCAAAGACAACCTTCTTCATCCTTACACCCAACCCCATGTTATGTAGGCTTAAACTTGTCTCTGTGCCTTCAAGGCGAAGTGAGGCAGTCTTTTGTGAGAGGCCTTGGGTAGAATCAGAGCTGCTTTGTTTTGCCCTACGTCTGTGATATGTGCAGCCTTCCTGGATCTTTGTTCACCTTGCCTGCTTTCCTGTCTACCTGGTGCCAAACCCTCCCTACCACGGACATAAGAGAGTATTCAAAAGTGTTTTTAGTTGTTTCCTCTTCATTGGTGATTCATTCCCAGTTGCGAAGTAGATAAACAATAATCCTATTCAACGCATTCAATGTGAAGGTGGGTAGGAAAGCAAGGGTCTGTAGAACTGTAGGTCTATTCTAACAGGCTGACACGACATGGCACAGCTCTCTGCATAACCTAGAGGCAATTCAGCACAGGGTATGGCTATTTTGGGGTTGGGAATTGGGTACTTCAGGATATTGATTGTGCTAAACAAGATGTCAACTCTTACTGGAATTTACCAATGACTTTCCATTCATCAAGGCAAATGTCTACTATAACTATTTGAAGTATATTTATGATGGTGATGACACTAGAAGAAAAACAGATTAATGTAAAAGGAAAACAGGATTTTGTTACTGTTAATGAACTGACGTAATAAAAAATGAATACGATGAAAGCGTGTTTATGTTACAAATGGTAGATTTTCTGAGTAGCCTGAAATACCCATTTAGAATTGACTCAAACACGAATATTGACAAAGGATTAATCAAGGTGATTTTTTTGAGGGTTAAACTTGAACAAATGAAACCGTAAAAAGGTAGAAGGTCTTCTAGATTGAAAGACGTATAGAGGGTGCCTAGGTTTGGCACTTTGGGACAGTGACCTGTACCCTCCATCACCTAATAGTCATATTCTAAATAGGTTCTTGGGGAGGGGAGGGGTAGGCTAGCCTCTTTAAGAAGCCCCAAGTGGATGAGAACCCCTTCAAGGACTGTCAACTTGCCCCATGGCGGTCCATTATGTCATAGTCTGACAGAAGATGAAAACTATCAGAGGATAAGGAACTCTAGAATCATGGAAACCCTGCCAAATACTTTTGACTTAAGGTGGGTGTTTCATGAATTGGGGATGTCTTTTCAGTGTGTTCTAAACGGAATATCATTCTTTTCCCATCCTTCACAATGTCCGCCCCTCTTCGGAGGTATCACACTTCAGTTTGACTTTGAGATTATCTCACAAAGTATCAGACTAAAAAGTATTAGTGACTGCAAAGAGAAGCGGGGTCCCTTGACATGGATAATCACAGGGGGGAACCTTCTATTTAGAGAGACTAAAGACGCCTGACCGCAACAAATCTAGTTAATTAAGTCTCAGAGATTTAAGGCTCGCTAGTGTGTTGGAAAATCAAATTAGAATCCATGTGGTTTGCCAGGAACACAAACTCAAAGGATGCCCTAGCTAATACTGATATCTGTTTTAATAGCCAGACGGTCAAAACTGTGCAGCATCTTCGCATCTACGAATTACTATAGACAGTTCTTTATCATTTGATAAGAAAGTCAAGTTTCTCAAAGAAAAGTTATGTAACAAACTGTTCAGAATTGCTAAAGAAACGGAGATATAGCGACTACATCATCCTCTTGTATTTATTATAAATATATAGACAAATGCCAACACCCATTGATACTGTCTCTGTTGTATTTCACGAGTGGGGGCTGGGGCAATATCCCACGAAGCCGCAGGCTGAGTGGGATATGCCCCAGCCCCCACTCGTGAGATACAACAGAGACAGTATCAATGGGCATTGGCATTTGCGTTTATTTTTTATTCTGAGCCATATAATGAATAAGATAAATCTTTTCCCAACCCATTGAATACGGCCACATTGTATTCAATGGGGGGCATTGAATATGGCCCTTCAGTGCTAAAGCATAGGGAATCTTGTATTTCAAAAAAATAAACTATACAACATGTGCTGGAACATTGCACCTTTATTACAAACACGCCGCAATGGAGATGGTCTGATATGGACACAACCACACCCTCAGAAAAGTCAGTGTCATTGTCGCTAAAACTACCCTCACCTGAGGGTCAGGCAGTGCCTGACCCTCAGGCGAGGGTAGTTTTAGCGAAAATGACGCTGACTTTTCTGTGTGTGCATTACAGAATAGAGCGCTGAGGATTTGCCTCAAGTGCAGTATTTGCAAGTAACATGTAGAGGGATTGCATATATAATAAGTGGCGTTGGCATGGCGCAGAGATATTATGTATATCTTATATATACGCGATCTCTAAAATTAGGGAATGTTGATGGTGGTGTAAATGACCAAGGTCGAGAGGGTATGGCTCCTCGCAATGATATGAAGATTGTTTTTAGACTGCCTAATCTAATTGGGCACTTCTGGACTATTCTTTTAAGCGCTCTCCGTTACAGGGTTGTGTATCTCTGGAGCGCATAAACATTTGGTATCCAGAGAGCCTTAAGCAAGGTCAAATTCAAATTGGAGGTTGATGAAATAAAATATCTGAGAGAGGTTTCTAGCATCAAGCAACAAAGATATGTCTGGATTTCTGTTACCGTTATACGTTTAGTTAATTAAGTTCACGAGGAGAGTAGTTTCCCAGAGGACCACAACTATAAAAGTGCCCTAGACACTGCTGTCATTTTCCAGCTGGACTTAGGTATGCATCAAATTTCCCTCCCTATGCTCCCACTGGTTACTCCTGTGGTCGGCTGTTCACACTGTAATACATTTAGTCTGAGACAGAATCACCCGTTGCAAATATAGTTTCTCACCCATCCATCTCTTCTCGCAGCTTTTATTGAGCTAACCTGATTTTGTACTGGTGGCCCTGGACTAAGCCTATTGGGTTAAAACATAATGGATAGCGGTTTTGGCACCAACTTGTGGAGGAGGCTACTGACAATAAGGTGCAGTAGCTTAAAGAAAGATGCCTGTGTTGTTTTGGGTATTGTTTTGTTTTAAGCGGTCTCCCCTCAGGAAGGCGGATTAACTTGGATGGGGTTTCCTGCCACTCATCACTTTGGATTTCTTACCAAATGGCTTTTGTTTTCATGGGATAAAATCCCTGTTGTATTCATAGTGAGAAAAGCGTCTTTCAACTCCAAAATATGTATACGACGTACCCTACCAGCTTCCATCATGTCCTCTAGATTCAGATTTTCCAGGGGGTTACCAACCCTGAGCTTTCTCTCCCTCCGAGAAGGGGCTTTATCAAGCAGTTACAGAGAGTCCCAGCCCCGGGAATATAGAGGCACCTAGCACCAGGCATTCTCACCCACTGGAGACCGAAGGTCCTAATGGGGCTTCATCAAGCAGTCGTTGAGATACCCTAGCTTCCCAGTGATAGAAGCTTTCCACACCATACTGATTCAGCCAATTTGTTGACTGAACTCCATGTTGAACTCCAATTGCCTGTACTGGGGACCAACACTTCCCAACCTGCTCCTCCAACTACCAACCGCAAGCAGGTGGCCAATCCCCAGCAAGCTGGAATGCTCCAACCATCTATAGTCAACATACTACCCGATTCATCGCGGCCGATCCACCAGTGTAGAGGTCGCAGAAAACTTAGTCATTAGATCGGCCGGGAATCGAACCACAGACCTCTCGAACCGGTGACAAGCGTGCTAACCATTACACTACCGACCCGTGTCTGACTGTTCTCCACTCCCTACGTTACTGGATCGGTATGGTACAGAGGGGGGGGGGGATTACCCAGGTGTTTCACCCCTCCGGGCTCTCCACCAGGGTACGGGGAATCCGACCCCTACAGATATAAAGAATAGCATAAGTAAATATTCATATCATAACAGTTTGTAAGAATAAAGTTCTGCAAAGGTCATTATGGGTTCGAAATGAAAATCTCTATGATGACTGAATCAACCAGAATTGTCGTTTCTAAACTATAAAATGAAGGTAATCCCCAAGTGGCATTAAAATGGACAATTGATAACACCCACACAGTATCCACATAAGGAAATAAAGGGTAATTCCGTAATTTGAATATATTGTCTTAAAGACAAGATAGTATGACAGTATTTTCCATAGACCATGTCCATGAGCCCACAGGTGTGTGTTACAAGCTCAGTGGTGGTCATATTCGTTTTGGAAGGAGGGGTGCTTCGATGAAGGAGCAGAGTGGTTGAATCAACAGTCACAGAATACTAAATCAAGTTCAGAGCAAACTGAACTACCACACCCGTGTACTTAGCTTCACTCTTCAATCAACCAGAACGTGTTTGACATCCTCTCTTCTCCCCACACCTGCCCCTCCACTCACTACAGAAAAAACGATATCTAGGCTTTGCATCGGGCCCGGTCAATGAGAACTGTGGGGGTATACCTCGTAAGAGAAATTCAGGAATGAATATTTATCCAATTTGACTAGTTTTGAGGCAGATCTACTGGTGAATGAATGATATAATCTGACAAAGGGAACCTAATTTAGCTTAGTGGAAACTAGGACTCAGAATAAGATAGATGAATTACTCCAAACAAACTATACGGTCTGTCAAGAATCTATAATGTTCACTGGGAGAAGCTATAAAATCATAATACATTGTTGCAACCAGAAACTGGGTTCCAATGTGTGGGTGGTGGCTGGAGGTGGTGATGAGAAGACATTTGGTGAAGGCATTCGTCATTAAGTGAATGATGTCGCAGCCTTTCCAAATATTAACATCAATGTTTATAGGATGACAAAAGGGGACCATGGAACCTGCTTATTGGACATTTCTGACCAGCTGCAATGAATTAAAACTACCATTCCACAGACTAAATCAATAGTTTCTATTTCATTTGAATTTGAATTCTTTGAATTTTGCCTCTTGTTTACATTTCAGAGAGAAATTACTGGTCCGTAACACAGTTGTACCTGAGGCATGGTCATATTCAGAAAATAGTAGACATGCAATTACACATTATGGTGGCAGGTCACTTACATCAAAGCGAGTAATTCCTCAGGAAGTGTCGAGACATAAATTGACACATCTACTAATGCTAAAACCTGAGTGCTGTACCTGTGATTCAGCCATTTGGAATAATGTATAGAAGCCACCATAAACTTGATAAGAAGAGGATAGCTAGATGCGGGCCAGCCTACAAAACGACACTGTTGCTCTAACCTCGAGGGTTTTCTCACACACAACCTTTTTGCTGTTAGTATTCAGGAGATTGTCTGATGAGCTCATTTCACACAGCTTGCAGTGTTTTCTCTGCTTGTGAAACGCTACATGAACCACTGGTACCCAGTGACAAGCATCCTCCTACCTTGTGTGCATCTTAATCTTAGGTCAGTGCTCCTCAGAACGTCTCTCATTGTTTTCCGTTTTATGGATATCAGATGGACCTAGAATTGCACATCCAATTATAACATCTTTTTTATCCAATGTATTTTTGACCAACGAATGAACCACTGGTTACCAGTGGCAAGCATCCTCCTACCTTGTGTGCATCTTAATCTTAGGTCAGTGCTCCTCAAACGTCATTTTCGGAGAAACCGTGTCCCTCACACAAATAACATATTGTGTGATTGAGGTAATAAAATTTACTGATATCCACAATGTTTGCAACAAACTTTGAAACGACATGCAATCATTATTTAAGGATGTCATTGCCTTGAAAATATTTCCTCTCTTTGGCCCATGATATGTAGTAGATACCCTACGAGTAACTGAGAGTATGTCAAAATAACCATGACAGAGTGGCTGGTGCCCTCTACCATTGTTATTATTACATAACTCAGTTACGAGGAGGGTATCTGACTTAACCCTCGGTTACGCGAAAATAACCAAGGTGTGAAACCCATTGTATTAGCCGTCCACCATGGGTTAAGTGGATTTAGCCAGATGAAATCATTAACTTAACCCTCAAATTTGAACTGCCCTTACTCATTTTCATGAAAGTAAGGTTATCGCCTGTCATCAAGCACACCCTTATTATACTTGACATAATTACCCCCATTTATTTTTAGTTGAGTGCAAATCACCTTTAAGCTGCTACGATGCACTGATGCTCATCTGCTACTATGCAGCGATGTATATCTTACAGTTACAGAAGGTTGTAAACAATATGGTTGACCTACTGAATCAATCAGGCTGTACCATAGATCACAGTTATTGAATGGGGAGCATCGATTTCTGATAGAACACTGCTCTTAAGCACTCTGCAAGGAAAGCTCCCGTCATATGATGTGCGTTTTAATCGGGAGAGGCTCTGAAAAGCAGTAGGGAATATGATTTAGTGGCGATAAACATACACCCCTTGATCTACTAAACTAAGTGAAGAAATTATAAAATGATCAAAGTTATTGAACATAGAATTTAACCATGTTAGTTTATGTGCATCAGTGGATGCCATGCACATCGCCCGTGTCAACTTTTAAAACCCTCCTGTTGCCGCGTAGCCCGTGTTGATATTTAACCATATAGGGGCACAAGTCTATATAGTTGACATCTTACAAAGAATTCAATGACAAACGGCGGTTCTTCCTAAGTGGGGCTTAGTGAAGTAAGTCTGCCCATTTGTTTGTGTCCATATATATATTCCCCCACTTGCTGAATGGGTGCTGGATAAAGGAGCAGGGTGGCTGATGGACATGATGGGAGCCAACCGATCAGTACTTCGGTGGTTTGATAGCTACCTGGGACACAGAAGTCACAGCACATTTGCCAATAAAAAGTTGTCTAATCCCATTCATGTTAAGTACGGGGTGCCCCAGGGCTCGATACTGGGGCCCCTCCTTTTCTCAGTTTATATAAACAATCTTCCTAACACTGTAGAAAACTCAAAGGTTATACTTTACGCCGATGATGCCGTTATGATCACGGAAGGGAAGAGAGCAGATGATCTATCTCGTATTGGCCAACCTGATTTAGACAATATACTGCATTGGTGTGCCACTAACAGACTTACAATAAACAATGAAAAAACTATGCAGGTTCTATATGGTACAGCACCTAAAACTAATGGTGTCAATGGGCCTACGCTGAGCATTGACAACAAACATGTAGAACGAGTGAAATCTTTCTGCTACTTAGGCGTCACCCTAGACGAAAATCTAACTCTAAAACAACATATGGCGGGTGTCAGGAAGAGAGGAAATTACAAACTGAAACAAGCCAACAGAATTCGGGACTCTATTGACAATAACACTTTCCTCATAATATATAAGCACTGTATATTGCCTTCCTTAGAATATTGTAATTTCATTTTGGATAGCGGCACATACCTAGACATTAAGAGTATACAAACTATCCAAAATAGGGGTCTCAGAGCTGCTCTCAAAATTAGAAACCCCAGAGATATTTCTATAGATGATCTTCATACTGAATGTAAATGTTAAACCCTAGTCAAAAGACGAGACATTCAATTATTGTTACATTTATACAAATTGTCAAAAGTAGTTGAGAATGTAATCATAACTGAAAATCCTAGGACACGTGCAGCAAACAAAGTCAAATTTAAGACTGGGAGAATGAAGCTCCAAGTGGTAAAAAAATCACCACTTGGTAGAGGCATAATCCTATGGGATTCTCTAGACAAACAAACCCAGGTTTTCGACACCCGGGCCCGGTTTAAAAATGCCATTATAAATCGTGATTTTACAGCCATTAAGCAAAGACACGCTGCCCTACATTAATTAATTAATTAAAGGGAGCTTACATGTTTCCTATAAGTATTCGTCTCTCTTCCCTGAGATAAAAGGACGGTACACTGCACCAGCAGTGCCCTCCTAGCTGATAATACTTTTTGTGTAGATGGTATATTGCACCAGCAATGCCCTCTTGGTTTATATATATATATATACATTATAGTTATGTTTTTGGTAGATGGTACATTGCACCAGCAATGCCCTCACATCTTATTGATTATTGATTAGTACTAATAGTATAGTTAACTTGACGGTACATTGCACAACAATGCCCTCTTATAAAAAGGACAAAAGAAGCCGAGGACAGAAATGATGCCGGATGCTGAACATGGATTCATCGAATTTAATTATTCATTCACTTTATCTTTATATAGGACGGTACATGTGCACCAGCACTGCCCTCCAGTAATTACCAATATGGTACATTATTAGTAATAGTAATTAATAGTGAGCCCACCAACGCTCTACGCTCCAAGTCACAACCTGGTGAAATATTTAATATCCGTTGTCCCATAATTTCTATGGACATTAACAGCCTTTATTTATAAACATAAGACATAATCATATGACATTTCAATACTCAGTATGTACATATTGTAGTTGGTCTCTTACTACGTATGTAACACTTGAGTACAAAAACCAGACAAGGTAAATTAGACTTTAATATACGGCGACTTTATTGTAAAGGTAACTCTTGGGTATTATAGTACAAGTATAACCAGCGGATATACAAGATCAGAACAGATATATAATACAGTGGGGCAACCCTATAGCATAGAGTTAAGCCCGTGAGCACAGGGTGGTCATGTCACGACAGTCCCAAACCTGACTGACTTCCAATGGAGAAGTAGCCGTCTTATATACAGCGCTGCATAGCCACGTGACCGTACTAGCAGCGCCACCTGTTAGGTTTAGTTATGTAAAATGCTTATGTAACAACTACCGACGGTAACCTAAGGTAACCGAAGGTGGTACCGGTACACTACCGTATAGATAACCGAACTAGAGGAGTCGGTGTATGTAACGAACCGACGACACTAGTTAGATGAATAAAACAGTTATTAAACACAATAGAACCGTGTTGTCTTACATCATACAACATACAATAGATATACAACAATAACAGTTAGACTTTATAGTCAACCCGTTACACTACCCCCCTTAAGAATGTAGGAAGGGTTGGTTTTATAATAATAATACCTCTTGGATACATTATATACCACGTATATCTATTTATCAACAAGTAACATTTCTACTCATAGTAACAACAGGCATACATACATGAACAAC
Organism: Harmothoe impar; assembly: GCA_947462335.1. Taxonomy (NCBI): domain Eukaryota; kingdom Metazoa; phylum Annelida; class Polychaeta; order Phyllodocida; family Polynoidae; genus Harmothoe; species Harmothoe impar. Next base: position 27,303,974 of record OX381714.1, on the reverse strand, counting down.
CAGGTTAACATGTATATAACAGTTTATATCAACAATATAGTCTTTAGTATCAAACCATAGTCCCGTAGGCACATGATATAAAAACTGTCCAACTGATAGTCCTAGACTAGTATCAGTTAAAAGTAAAGGCACCAAATAACCACCTTGGAAACTCAACACATCACCTACTACATTCAGCAATGGTGCGAATCCGTGTGGAGTCAGTGTCCTTATATATAAATAATAGAACTATAATAGCTCTCACTTCCTTTGGCGAAGAAAAGTTTTATAATTGGAACTATAGCAGTTCCCACTTCCTTTGGCGTAGAAAAGTTTATATATAAAAATCCATAGTAGCGTATCCTAAATAAGGTGGGATAGATCGTCATCCTTATTAGAGGCGGTACTCCAGTACCTAGCAGTTTATGGTGGTAGAGATGGATAGAGTCCAGTACCGGTATAGTACTTCCATCTCTTGTGAAATATAAATATAAAAAGGTAGGTCCGTGCCTCCCTATAAATAATTATCACAGGAGGATGATCCATATAATAGTTCATAGGTCACAATAGTAGAATGTGACCACAGGATCAGGAGCCCTGGACAGTAGTAGAGAACCGACGGTTGTGGCTTAGTAGTAAACCACGGTTGAAGACATCAGGCTGCTTCCAGTGTGGTGGCAGTGGAGACTAGGTTAAGTCACGACAGCACCGTCGGTCTGCTTTGGTTGTCCAGGGGCATGTAGCTGCGTCGATGGTTTAGTTTTACCTCCGAGGGGCGGAACAGTGCACCCCAGAGGGCCTGACAGGGGACCATCCTTAGGTGTCCATAGGGACACCGCCGGATGGCTTTCCTTCCCCATCAGGACTTCCTCCAGGAGGGGCCTCCGTGGTGTAAACCACAGCAGCCTCCACCTGGAGAGGAAGGGCTCCACCTGGGGCTACCGAGAGGGTACTCGGCGCCGCAGTAGGCTCCCCGCCACTGACCACCCGGGTAGAGTGTGCCATGAAAGAGAATGGCATCTCATACCTAGGTGGGTGTACTGACAGTACCGGGGTCACAGGAGGAGCAGGCCTTGCGGCAAGCCCCAACCTGGACTGGAGATCTGGAAAACCAGTTCTCTCCCACTCTGTCAGCTTTAGCCCGAACTGTCGGAAGAACTTGGCGTCACAAGTTGTCAACCTTGATTCAAGCTGATCGATCGTAGCCCTCCAGAGGGCATGATCTTGATCCAGATTCGCCTCACGCTCGGCAAGGACTCTGGTGCGTTCAGCAACCCAAGCTTTCCCTTCCCGGATAGCCTGTTCTCTGAGCAACTTGTACTGCTCAAAGTAGGACTTCTCCAAGAAAGAAACCTGAAACTGGAGTAGCTTACTTGCGTTTTCAGCCATCTTAGCTCTGTAGCACTCAAATCCGGGGACTAGAGTGTCAGAGAATCCAGTGTCATAAGCAGGACCGTCTCCAGGCAACACAGGTAACCCTGCTAGCCCTTCGTCAACAGCCCTGTGCTCAGGTACTGGAGTCACCTCGTCATCCCTTGCGGGGTCAGAGGTTGCTCCGTGCTGGGGTGGAGCAGTCGGCTGGGCTGACGCCCCATCCGGCTGTTGTACCTCTACCTGTTCAGCGTCACTGACAGGTGAGATACTCTCCTGTGGAGCTGAAGCTTTCTTTTGCTTCTGGCTCCACTTGTACTGCTTGACATAGTCAGCAGCAACCTGACCCGCCTGCTCGTCACCCAAAGAGTTCTGAACAATAGCCAGTGCATCACCCAGTTTCTGTCTCTCCTGCCTGGGCAGTTGATCAGCAACCGGGGGCAATGCAACCGAAGATACCGTGACGGTACCGACGGTTTGGCTACGGTCGACCTCAGATGTTACCGTGGCGGTGGCGACACGTTTCTTCGCAGGTTCACTGCGGGAACGGTCACGTCCACCTTTGGTATCATCTTTGGATGACTGGCGGCCCCTTTTCAGATCTTTCTTCTTAGGAGGGGTATCCTTTCTGACAGTGGGCATCGGAGTTTCTGTATCTGGCCCGAGATCGGTTTGTTCGCACTTGGCGCCCTTACACAATCTCTCCCAGTCAGCCTCCGTGAGGTAATTCCACTGTTTAAGTTTGTTGGTTCGCCACTTATACTGTAGATTCCCTACACGTTTGTGGCACCCCCAAACCTTCAGTGCAGCCTCAACTCCACGACTAATAGTGCGCTTGTGAACGCCCTTATTGTCGCAAAGATGCCTTACCAAACCAGCCCTCCATTGGCAACGGAATAGCTCCCCGTCACTGTACTCAGGGCAGGAAGTAGAAGTACTCCCACTCACACAGTACAAGTAGGGACGCACATTCATGTGCTTCTCTACTAAATGACGGGCGAACTTGAACAGGTTCGGCCACCGTTTTGCGGCTGTCGAAGCCCCCTTCAGGCGCTGACAGCGAACATACGGGCAGGGATCCCCTGGCACGTAGTTCTTCCAAGCATATTTCAGCTTGGGGCGGCATGACCTGTGGATGTTAGGTTTATTCCCTTCCAACACTGCCCTGAGGTACACGAGGTACCAGTCAATGGGGTGGGAATCACCTGTCAACCAGTCTTCGTCGTCCGAACCCTCGGTCGTGTGAGGTGCAGGAAGAGCCATTTTGCCATTTTCCTGAACTAAGTCAGAAAGGCTCAGGTTCTTCCGGTCATCATCACGGAGACACAGGTTCAGACGAACATGCGCTGCCTTGGCGCGGAGGCGGCGATTGGCCCTGCTCTCTGCGACAGACCATCCCTCGGCTTCCGCCTTGGACAGTCTATCAGCAACAGCTTTGAGCCTATCTGCCTCAGTCGGTGCGACCTCTTCGGTAGCAGGAGTTTCAGGGGAAGATGCAATCCTCCTCTTACGCTTCCGCTTCCGTTTGGTCTTAACACGAACCGTGGACCCGTCTGATGAATCACCATCAGGGACCGTCGGTTCTTGTGCCACTACACCGGCGGGTTTCGGAGAAGATCCCCCTGCAGGGTTCTCCTCCTGGTTGGTATTACTACCACCCAGACCAGGTTCTGTTTTCGGAACAACATCACCCGACCCCTCAGGGTTAGGTTCAGCTGGTACCGAAGCCGAGCCTTGACCGACGGTTGGAGCACCGGTAGTGTCCATTTCCGTGTCAGACTCGAGAACTCGGTCTTCCCCGTCGGAGGCCTCAGCCTTCTCCGGGGCCGTGCATGTGCCATCTACACGGGCTGCCATACTGTTAGCTCAGGCGTAGGTGAACCTCACGGTTCACTCACCCGAGCCTTTAGTAGCACAGCAAGTAAACAATAGTGTAGGTACTGCCGGGCAGACCTAGGCACCACTGATCAACACGTTACCCTACGGGCAAACGTGCTGATCTGAAGAAGCCTGGCTGCCTGTGGGGCTTATATACCCCACCCGTCCCCCGCGACCCCGCCCCTTGACCGGCTTCTCAGCCAATCAGGGGTCGCGTCTCCGAGACGCGCCGAGGTGACCCAATTTCTCACGGCTCATTTGGCGGGAGAAATCGATCAGGTGACGCGGGCAGCGCCCTTCCCACGCCTGGCATATCCGACGGTGGGAACTCTCACTGTTGTTTACAATTTTCGTGGCGGAGCCACCGGAAAACCCGGGAATGATATACCGGCGTTAGAGGATATACACAGCAGCGTGTCACTAAGCAATATGTGGTCAAAACTAATCCCATACTTAGAATTAATCGGCAAAGCCAGCCACCCGCCCTGGACACGTGCTTTTCTACCTCCAACGGATAACCACACCGGATAACCCGTCTCTTCTCGTTGTGTTTTGGTGATCGAGCACCGGGCCAATGACCACCGGCCCAGTACGGAACTGTCCATGGAAATTTAATCAAGCCAGCAGCTAAATGTCGTCAACAAGGTAAGAAAAAAATGTTTACACAATTTTATCTCGCTCTCTGACACGTGTGCTCCTCCGTAGACCTTGTACCGGTATGTCCAGCAATGGTGACACCGGAGATATCACCTTGCTTTGTTTACCGGTGTCTACGGTTAGTCCTTTACGCACAGCTGACCCTTTTTTACGAGGCCTACCGCGCTTGGGCTTGGTAACACACGACTGTGGTTCAATCGGTAATTTCCTAGGACGACCCCTTCGGCGCGCTACCGTCGGTACCGACGGTATGACCGTTGGTCCTGCCTTCGGTATCTTCGGTAGCGCAGGGTCGGTTGGTGCTGGTACTCGACCAGCACCGAGGGAATCTTCACCGTCATCTATATATGGAACTCCATACCAAGGTCGGAGTCTAGCCACATGTGATTTAGTGAGAGTCCCTTTTTGCAACCGTATTACTACAGTAGTTTCACTAACCACCATAGTAACCGTATGCGGACCATCCCAGGAGTACAGGGTCTTGACTTTGGAATTTGGTGTGCTAAATCTCGCGACCTTATCCCCCACCTTGAATTGGCGGAGTTTAAGGCCCGTGTCATAGCCCACCTTCTGCAAACTAGCAGATTTTTCCAAGTTGTCCCTTACTACTCCATAGGACTCGCGTAATGATTGTCGAAGTGATTCAACAAACATCACTGTGCAGGGTTGCTCGAGCTGGTGCCCCTGCACTCCATAGACCATGTCACTAGGCATGACTATGTCTTCACCCATTACGAGCATATTAGGCGTACAGCCCGTCGACGCATGTTCGGTAGCATTGTAAGCATGGGAGATATAGCGAGCGTGCTCATCCCAATCATCCCGGTGCTCATTAACCATTGTCGTGAGATATTGGATCAACGTCCGATTGAAACGTTCCACCATACCATCCGATTGAGGTCGGTAGGGGTTCGTATGCGTCTTGCAGATGTGTATTTTACTACACAGTTCTGCCCACAGTCGAGATTCAAACTCACGACCCTGGTCGGAGTGAAGCATTAAAGGACCTCCCCACGTGAGGATCCAATTCTCGAAAAGTGCTTCTGCGCAGGTAACAGCTGTATGATTTACCAACGGATATACTTGGACATACTTGGTATAGTAGTCCTGTACCACCATCATACAGGTATTCCCACGGGGGGTCGTGTTGAAACCACTAATGATATCAACAGCGATCCGGGCAAATCGAACACCGAATAGCTCTTGACTTAGAGGTAGTTTACCAATACCAGGTCCAGGCTTTGATAAACAGCATTGGGGACATTGTTTCACCCAACGCCGTATGTCCAAAGTCATACCAGGCCAGTAATATCTACTCTTAATCTTTGCCTCAGTCCGTTGTCTGCCAAAGTGTGCTGAAGTTCGGTGGCCATGACAGTAATTGAGCAACTGTAGTCTGAGTGACAAAGGCACTACAGACTGAGCTGTTCTCTTCCTGCCAGGTTGCACCCTCCAGCGGCACAATACACTGTTCCGTATAAAAAGATTATCCCACTGAGCTAACAGTTGTCTAACTTCTTTACATTCCAGCGAAAGTGCGGGGCGAACAGGCTTGGACAGGCCCAACAACTTCAAGGAGTACACCCTCGAAATAGCTGGATCTGCAAGCTGCTCATCCTTCAAGTGATTTAACGTCCAGTTAGGAACTTTCGCACCCACAGACGCAATCACTGCATTGTGAGACCCACAGTCTCGGCAGTCTACACGGTGACAGTTCCGGATAGGATAGCGGGACAAGCTGTCCGCATTCACATGATCTACTCCACTCCTGTGTATGATATGCTCATTTGTCATGCCAAACTCAGAGAGGTGGTTCAACCATCTACCCATCATCCCCTCAGCGTCCTTGAAGTTAAGGAGCCACTGCAGAGATGAATGATCCGTCCGTACGAGATAATTCCCACCATATAGGAAATGTCTGTACTTTTTTGTGTAAACCACCACTGCCAAGAGTTCACGCTTGGTTGTGCAGTAGTTACGTTGTGTTTTGCTTAGACTGTTGGACGAAAATGCCAGCGGCACTTCTCGCCCATCCTGGATCTGCGACAAGGCAGCACCAATACTTGTATTAGAAGCATCAGTGTCCAAGATGAACTTACCAACAGGTGCAGGGTAGTGCAAAACAGGTGTTTCTAAGAAGAGTCTCTTTAACTCACTGAAAGACTGTTCTGCGGCTGGAGACCAGACTATCTTAGCCTTAGCCTTCTTCTCTCCAATCATCAGCTCTTGTAAGGGAGCTGCGACTCTTGAGAATCCAGGTATAAAATCTCTGTAGTATGAACAAAACCCGATGAAAGAGCGTATCTCCTTCGTGTCCATCGGACGAGGCCAGTTCTGTACCACTTCGATCTTATGAGGATCAGCCATGATGCCATGTTCAGAAACAATTCTACCTAGGTATTCAACTGACTTCCTAAAAAGCTTGCACTTTGAAGGTTTCAATTTCAGACCATATGATAAGATGCGTTTCAGCACAGCTTGGAGGTTCTGTAGAGTTTCCTCCACAGAACCACCGAAGACGATGATGTCGTCCAAGTATACTAGGCACTTCTTCTAAAGTAAACCCCGTAACATGGTTTCCATCATTGCCTCGAAGGTTGCCGGGGCATTGCATAGCCCAAATGGCATGACGTTGAACTCAAATAGTCCCATATGGGTAGAAAATGTGGTTTTTTCTCGGTCCCGGGGGTCCATGCCGATCTGCCAATAACCAGATTGTAAATCTAGTGTACAGAACCATTTCGCCCCACCCAGAGATTCCACACATTCATCTATCCGAGGTAGAGGATATGCATTCTTCCTAGTGAGTCCGTTCAACTTCCTATAGTCGATGCAAAATCGACAGGAACCATCCTTCTTGGTGACCATCACCACAGGACTTGACCATGGACTTTCACTAGGTTGAATCACATCTTCATCCAACATCTTTTCTACCTCAGCCTCCATAGCACTTTTTTTAGCCATGGGTAACCGACGGTAGGGGATTCTACTGGGAAGCGCGTCCCCAGTGTCAACCCGGTGTTGTACCGTATTGGTACGCCCTAGAGGATCTCCTGGTTGCACAAAGGCGTCAGATAACTCCGACAGCTCATTTGCCACCATTTCGCTCTCTAGGGTTGTGAGGTGTGACTCACACAACAGGGACCTTAAATGTTTCGGTAGGTTGGATTTAGCTAGAGCCTCTTCGTGGGAAGAGTCTCCCGCCACCACACCTACTTCCACAAAGTCCGTAGTTAGTGAGTCTACCCCATATGCTCGCGTGGTGTTACCAATAGGCGTCCCCTTTCGTAGAGTGATTTCTCTACAACTCGAGTTACAAATCGGTATCACCCCCCAACGAGCGTTGGCCAGGTAAGTATGATAGCCAGCAAGACCTAACTCAGAGAGCTTTTGATCTTCTGGTTCAAACATTCCCGGCCGTTTGGCCTGCACTCCCACGCAGCTGACTAGGACATCGGATACATGTCCTGCTGCCAACTTTGTGTCTTGTGCCACTGACGCCACAGAAGAACCATTCCTTAAAACGCACTGTACAGATTGTTTATAAGGATGTTTAATCTGAAGTCGGCCCGTTGCGGTGTTCATTGTTACCCCGTAAAGAGCAGCAAAGTCCATCCCCAGTATGCCATCATCAGTGATGTCGGTGATGGTTGGACATATCCAGTATGTCTTGCCATCAACCAACATAGGTTTTACAGTTCTGCCATAAGTCTGCATACTATCTCCCGTAGCAGTCCGAGCCTTTACTCCTAGTAGCGGAGCTTCGGGCTGGTTGCAAAGACGGGCCATGAATTTACGATCGACCAAGGTGTGGGATGCACCCGTGTCGACCAAAAATTCACCACGCGTCCCGGAAATAACCAGACTCAGGTACCAACGCTGTCCCCGTAAAGGGACACACTCAGAGGTCAGCATCGGGCTTCCCCCTCCATCCATAGCAACCCCTTTTGTCAGGAGATAATCCCAACACGGGTCGCTCGGGGAGTCTTGAATCACACTGCTCTGGGCAATTGATTCTAACCAAGACTCCTCTAAGCCAGCGACTACAGAATCCTCCGGATTCCGTTCGTCCTTGCCAGCCCCGCCTTGCCAGACGCTTACAGGTTGTACAGACCCTTCTGCCTCTGCGCGGCCTTGGTTCATGGAAGAGTTAACACCGTCTACTGATCCTGGAGCATGGAGCGTGACGAGTAGACACCGCTGAGAGCTCCCCCCGTTTATCGATGTTTAGGTGGATATAAACTGGCTGTACACCTGAGGTACCCATGATATAGTGCATGAGTGTTCAGTGCATCATCCTAGAGGTCTTTTGATGGATATGGTGAGGTTTTTTACCTAGTAATCACCTGATCTATTTTCTCTGGACCGGTGCTGTATCGGACATTCACCTGTAGTGGAAGTGGGTCACCATTACATAAACGTCCTATGCATACTACAATGGGTGGTAGGCGCGGACGACAACATGTGAGTGACTACTACTTCTACCACGGCACTGATGACAACTCAGACTGGGATAGACCCAAGCACTGTGTTAACATGGATCAATACGGAAATAATGATGACTTCATCCTGAATCAAAGTAACTCACCTGGTAAAATCTTCAGTACAGATGACTGGCCCTCGGTTGAAGAAAAATACGGTCGTCAATCGGGACAACATTATGGTAATCGGAAAAGGGGTCGTGAGTCAGGCTCTGAGGGTACACCGTCACCTGTAGGCTGGAGACCTCCAGGAAACAATGGTAGGAGGCCTAGTAGTAAAAGGAAATTCCGCCCGCATGATATGGGGACTTTTGAACCCGGTGTCATGGGTTTTGATTCACCGATGCCTAATGGTACTCAGCATATGCCTGGAGGTAATATGAATGAGTGGGACCCTAACCTCAAGAATATGACACCGATGCAAAGGGGCTTTGTCTCTCTGACTTCAATAATGCGTCAGGAATTCCAAAAAGTTCATACTAAGATGGATAGGAATCACCAGGAAGTACATGACAAAATACGACAAATGGAGGGAAAGTATGATAAAGCCCATCTTGACACAAGGCGTGAACTGGAGGAGTTAAGGGGCATGGTGAACAAGAACACTGACTCCTTGAAAAAGGGAGCTGGTGTACTATCAGCAGCGCCTAGCTATGACCCTGGAAATATGGATCAGGAACAGCGATTCTCGCCTAAAAGACTCAATGTTCTAATTGAAGGATTGCCTGAAAATATAGGACTAAAACCCCACATCCAGGTAATCAACTTTTTAAGTGAACTTGGCCTTGATGTTGATCCCCAGGAGTTAACCCTGGTAAAGCGCCTGAACAGGTCAACTAGTGGTAATATGGGTCCTAGGCCCATGATAGTATGCTTTGCCACATCATGGATGAGAGATGATTGCTTACAACTAAAGCATCTACTCATCCATGACAGAAAGTACAAGGATAAATATAAATCTGTGTTCATCAATGCAGATGAAGACCTCCCCACAAGAAGGGTAAAAGGTATTGTGAGGGCACTGGGACGTCATTGTCGTGACGTGCTCAAATGTGATGTACAACTAAAGGGCACCAGTATATTGATTGATGGTGAACTCTTTGATGCCTACAACCTTAATACCATCCCTGACAGATACAAGCCTACTGAGCTACATCAAAAGAACCTAAATAGGGCCAACTTCCGTGCGGATGATGAGCTCAACAGAGGCAGGGAAGTAATACGTGGAGGATCTAGAGTGCGTCGGGATCAAGACAGTCAAAGTACACATAAGGTGTCAAGGTATCATGATAATATGAATCAGGGTACTAACAATGGTGTCGTTGTATCTCCAAATGCTGAGCCAAGATTGAACAGTGACGAAGATAGGGACTGGAGGAAGTCACCTAGACACCTAATCGGAGCCACTGCATCTGGTAATGGTACTTCATGGAGTAATGACGTTGAAAGTCTGCTGCCTAAACAGATGATCTCGGATTTTGAAAATCATCGTCGTCTAGCGCAGCTGAGGACCTCGACGCCTGTCACTTCAGTGCCACCTACAGTAGATGGTACTACTACACCACCAACTGATAAAGACTCCAAGAAGAATACAAGTAAGAAAAAAGTAGCTCCTAAGTCAACCATAGTACTTAGGGAGCGCCCAGCGAAAATGCCAACTGAGAGTAGAAGAAAGCAAAAGAACCCAATGAAAGCAGTGCGTGATGCAGGTGTAGTGGGACATGGTAGTGTAAAGCAAATAGCTTCCATTCCTGACAGGATTATAAAAGCAACTGAAATTGCCAAGTCCGGACCACTGCACCAGAAGACAACACCAGCTGGTGTTATATTTAATGGAGCTCGCTCATTTTTAAGTAACTTCCACCCGTGCCTGCTTGAATACGAAGGAATGCAATTTCACAGCAGTGAACAATTATTCCAATATTTAAAATGCACTGAGAACAACGACATGATCAGGGCAGATGCAGTTCTAAAGACGACTACCGGGTTGGAGGCTAAAAGGGCAGCTTTTGAATGCGAGACTAGTGAAGATTGGGATAGAATGGAAGTCCCTGCTATGAGAATGTGTTTGCTTAGAAAGTTCTCCAGAAATCCTGACAAGAAAGCGGCTCTACTTAATACCAGGGATGCCCATCTTGTGGAATGCACTTTAAATGATTTTTGGGGAGCGAGGGCTAAATACAATGATAAGATATTTAATACAGGTAAATATCTGGGGCAGAACCATCTGGGAAAACTGTTGGTTGAATTGAGAGATCAACTTGCGAAGGGAGAACGAAGGAGTGGACCCATGGCGCGAAAACAGCCAAAGAATCCGCTGGCGAGTGAGACGTACGCTGCGTCCCCGGATAACACGCCCGATCGTAGACTCGGCGCGGAGAGTGTAAAGCGCGCTAACGCTGTGGACGAGATGTTGCGCGAGATCAATGGTCGACAACGGCAAACTGGGGAAGACGAAGACGTTACGCTACTAGCAAATGGCGATGAACAAAGCCTAGATTCGTCTATTGAAGATCTATGTGAAAAGGAATAACTATGTATGCTGCCGATCAAGTAGTAGAGGTAATAGGGGACGGTAGAGTGCGCTGGATGGAGGATTATCTTGGCGACAAACTCCCCGGCCTTGCCCGTGTCACGGTACTGGAAGGGGGAACAACAAAGAACATGGCTGACTTCCTTACGATACGGCTGCTTGATTCATCCCCGCTTGACATAGCAGTAATTCTTCCGGGACTAGGTGACTTCATGGATATTAAATATGAGGTGACCAAGGTTGGCAAAGGCTCTGGTCCTCGCAGTGCGCTTTTAAAAGGCCACAACATCACTTCGCACGTCACTGATATTATGTGTATGGTGACTGAAATGGTTAATAGTGCACACCAGCTGAGACCTGAAGTCACAATATTGGTTGGTACTCTCTACGGTATAAAGATATGTAAGGCCAACCTAGATGAACAGGGCCTTTACTGCAACCTGGATAACTCGACAACGGCGCATCAGAAGCTGACCGAATGTGTGGTGTATGGCGTAAATAGACACTTATTACGTTACAACAACTGCCGAGGTGTCCCGACTCCAAGAATCGACTCCATAATCCACAACAAGAATCCAGCAACTGGAAGATGGGTGCATAGCTACTATCGTCTGCATGATGGGGTACGTGCAAGCCATGACTACCACCACATATCTGTCGACCAGATAGCAAACTGTGTGGACTGTCTGGTCAGTCACTAAAATGTGCATTCACCTGTGTGTCGACCACCCAGTGACATTATCGAGTCATATCAAATGTGTGAGTCATAGAATCATTAATAAGAATATTATCAAACAATAACATGTCTGCTCAATATACACATAATGTTATAACTTGTAATTAATTTCCATACACTTGCAATCTTTTTCTATAATTAGTACTGACTATAAGATGTGTTGTCGCTGATGTATAATATTTAATATCAATTTAATGCAAGCTAGTGGTTTGAAATGGCTTAACCAGCCGTATCAATAGTAACTTTTAAAAGTACAATGTATATGTGATATTTGCTGAAGATGGATTGTTATCATATAAATATCCTTGAGTATCGATGGAATTCAGGGGTTCTATATTTTCCACAAAACTATATATTTTCTATACTGTATACATCGGTTGTGTATAATTACTTGGAGCTGATATAATATCTAATACATGTTTTGTCAATTTGGTAGCATGAAATTTGGTAGCGTGAAACATGGATTGTTATCATACAAATATCCTTGAGTCTCGATGGAACTCAGGGGTTCTACATTTTCCACAAAATTATATATTTTTATACTGTATACATCGGTTGTGTATAATTACATGGAACTGATATATCTAATGCATGTTTTGTCAATTTGGTAGCATGAATCTTGTGGATTCAAGTTGCATGATTTACAGCATTACTTGTCACCTCATATAGAAATTCTATACTGTTTATGTAGATTGTTCCTGTATGATAACTACACGGATTAATATGACAATGGTCATTGTACATATGAAATAATATCAAGTCCAGATTCGATGTGTTGTAGAGATGGCGATGTTGATCATTACATGGAATCAATGATGTTAAAAGTTCCTGATGTCTAAACCTATACTAATTGATTGGTTCTCAGTACTAATAAGTCGGAGCCATAGTCGAATATTTGACTTTGATTTAGACAACCGTATGTGCGGAGGTGTTGTACAGCCGGATATAGATGTAATTGGAAATATCGAAGTCGCGAAAATGTGTTTATATGTTGAAGGTTTATTGTAATTGAATACGGGGACGGACCACGCTGACAGTTGAAACTAATAACTCTATATTTATCTTTTGTATATTAGTTACCTTGGAAATCAGATATTAATCTGGTGAACTTGTTTTTTCCCAAGGTGGCTACTTATTGATTATTAACCTGTTGACTATGATGTTATTGTAGTTGTGTGTTTGCTACATCGGTTATTAATGCCGGTAATTTTGGTAATGTTAAGTTGTATGTGATCCCTGTTTTGAAAGTCTGCACCTAGAGTTGCATCGTGTACTAACACAAAGCAGCTCTGCACTCTGTGCCCTACTTGTTAGCGCCTGAGGCCTTTATGTTTACACCTTTATATTTTTGGATATCTTTTTGTTCAATTTGTATCGTAATTGTGCATGTGCTGTGCATATAGAATCTGAAATGGCGTATCTTAGTTATACAAAGCTATGCCAAACGAAAGGGTTTAAGATGATTAATATGAATGTACAAAGTCTTAGAAACAAGATTGAGAAAATGAGGAAAATATCTTGGGATGTGGATCATATCAGTGTTACCGAGACTTGGTTAAATAGCAGTGATCCTAACTGGACCATAGATCTACCGGGTAAGACCTTTTTTCGGCAGGATAGATTGTCAGCTAAAAGGAAAAGTGGTGGGGTCGGCTGTTATGTCCCTGACCAATACGCAGTACATACTGACGTTATTGACGAGTTGACCTTCACGCATAAAGATCTTGAATGCCTGGGTATTCTGACTAAATTTCCGGGTCAAAAATTCCGTATTATTTTAACTTTGTATCGGCCTCCAAAGAAATCGAACTTCAATAATTGTTACAAAATGCTTAAAAACTTGTTGAAATTACCGGTATGTTTTAATAGGGAGATCTGGTTATTAGGAGATTTGAATATTAATACTTTACAAAGAAATAGTGCTAAGTGTAAATCAATGTTTCGGTTCCTTAAAACTAGCAAATTGAAATACCTCCCCACTAAACCCACACACTACCATCCATACGGTAAATCTACCTTAGACCATGTGTATACGAATTGTAGCCATGTCCAGACGTCGGGAGTGATAAATGATATGTATGGAGATCATGCTCCGGTTTACCTCATAAAGAAGCAGGCTGTAGTTGTTAAGAATCGCGAGTCCATAAAGATTACCGGTAGGTCGTACAAACAATATGATACTACAAGAACCAAAGGCTTTGTTGATCAATGTGATTGGACTGAGATGGAGGGTGACCATGTGGACCTGTATATTAACAGCTTAATTGCTAAATTGTCTGGATATCTAGATATTCATCACCCGCTTAAAACTTTTGATGTATACACAAAGTTGCCTGAAGGCTTTACACCGCAAATTGTCAGATTAATTGACCTCAAAAATAGGCTTCTCAAAAAGGCTAGAAAGATTCAATGTGGATTGTTTAATACCTACACTGTAACTGTAAGAGCCATTGAGAGAAGGATTAATTTGCTGATTGCTAATAATAAAAAGACATGTATTAGGTCAAAGCTCGAACGTTTTAGGGACGACCCTGCTAGGTTCTGGGCAGAGGTTAATGTAGTTTGGAAAGGCCCAAAGAAGCCCGTCAAGATGCTACTTAAGTATGATACTGGTGTTGTTGTCCCTGTACATGAGGTCCCCAATTATGTTAACACCTACTACAGTGAGATTGGCCAGAAGTTGGCTGCAACATTTGTGAATGTAAGACCGATTGAAGTATTAAGCGAGTCTGATGTAGACGTTGACAGGGTTAAGCTGACACTGGGTATGTTGGATTTGGGAGCTGTTGTCAAGTTAATTAAAAAGATCAAATTAAATAAGTCTTCCTGTATTGAACATATTAAAACGGTAGTGATAAGGGATGCTCTACTTCATAAACCATCCATCCTAGCTAAAATTATAAATAACTCTATAGAAGCGAGTGCTTTTCCCAAGTGTTTGAAGAATGCTGTAGTTGTACCTTTACCGAAAGGAGGTGATCTGTCTTTAGTAACTAATTGGCGACCAGTAAGTCAGCTTAGTGTACTGTCTAAGCTTCTAGAGAAAGCTGTTCATCACCAGTTGATGTCTTACTTACTGGAGCATGATGTCATCAATTGTAGACAATTTGGGTTTATGCCAGGACGCTCTACTGCCGACGCGTGCCTAGGATTGATACAGAGACTGTATGAAGGTATAAATAGGGGTGAGGTGGTTGCTGTGGTCTTTTTCGACCTAAGGAAGGCCTTTGACACAGTCAACCACCTCATCCTACTAAATAAACTGTACAAAATTGGTTGTAGTGCATCCTGTGTTAGGTGGTTTAAAAGCTACCTGACTGGCAGAAGGCAAACTACTGTAATACCTGGTCTTAATAATGACCTAGCTATGTCGGATGAATGTTCTATTTCATGTGGAGTGCCCCAGGGGTCAGTCCTGGGGCCGCTACTGTTCAATATTTACTTGAATGACATAGTCGGTTCTTTGCGGCACAGTGATTACTATATGTATGCTGACGACCTTGCTATATTGGTTAGCAATAAGGATCCACTAATTGTCCAGTATCTGATACAGTGTGACGTTGATAGCTTAGTTAATTGGTGCGATGATCATATACTCACTGTTAACTCATGTAAAACTAATGTAATGTGGTGTCAGAGTATTGGGGATCTGAGAAATTTGTCAGTTCATGAAATACGGCTGAAAGGTAGTGTATTGCGAGTAGTGTCATCCTTCAACTACTTG
This sequence comes from Harmothoe impar, assembly GCA_947462335.1. Lineage (NCBI taxonomy): Eukaryota > Metazoa > Annelida > Polychaeta > Phyllodocida > Polynoidae > Harmothoe > Harmothoe impar. Next base: position 27,288,615 of record OX381714.1, on the reverse strand, counting down.
GGAGTCTTAATTGACAAAACGCTGAGTTTTGAAGGTCATTGTGATAAGGTCTTGAAGTCAGGTAATGTCAAACTGACGCACTTGAGAAGGTTAAAAAAGCATATAGATACACCGTTGGCGCTAATCATGTATAAAACCATGATTATTCCTGCCTTGGAGCACTGTGCTTTTATCTTTGCAGGCTTTTGTCGTGAATTGCAGACTATACAGAATCATTGCCTGAGATGTTGCTTGGGAATCTTAGACCCTCGTTCTATAACAAGAGATGCACTGCATGAGAGATGTGAGTGTGAGAGATTGTCAGTGCGACGTCGTCGTAGTATTCTTAATATAATGTATAAGCAATCTAGATTTGCCGATAATCTTATTGTACCTCGCAGAATATTAAGAAGTAATGCTAAACTGCAATTTAAATTGCAGCGTCCAAAGGGCGAACATTATCGGAAAAGCCCCTTGTATCGAGGTGCTCTGATATGGAATGAGATTGATGCTGATGTTCAAAATCTTGCCACAAGTATATTATTTATGTCCAAAATCTGAGTTTTATCCGTTCAAATGAATGGTTCACTTGAGTGGTTCAACTGAATGGATTGTAAAGTACCGTGATGTCTAGTATGTCTACACTTCTTGACTGTAGATTTTGTAAGGCTGTATGATGCTGTTCTATGATTATACGGCATAGTTTATGTCTGACTGGCCTATTTATGATGGCTGATATTCTTATTATTATTGCCATAATTGTGTGAAGATTTGTGTGATATGTCATGTTGATATGATTGATTTATTGTATACCTCAGCAATTTGTATGCTGAGTGAGATAGTTCTCCTTGCTATGGAAAGACAAGATATTGAAAGTCGCAACTTGTTGTGTATATTTTTGTCAATAAACTTTATAAAAACTCAAACTCAAAACCCTTACAGGCATGGCTAACTGTGGGGGCGCCATCCTTGCCAAGAGGATGGGCCCCATTCAGTCTCCTTTTCGGTTTTAGCAGCGATGGGTGCAGGGGCTTTGCATTCGCTAGCCCAATGACCCATCTTCTGACAGCTTCTACATGGCTGAGGTTTCGTGTCCTTTTTCTTCTTCTTTCTCCTTCCGGATCCAGAATTAGAAGTGGACGCAGAGCTCTTTTCCAAGTGCTTCCGCAACAAACCCTCAATCATCTTTTCCATGTCCCTGTCAGGCATTACTGCCGCCACCTCCTCGGAGGCGGGCTGTTTTTTCTTAGGTGGTTTTGTGGCGGCCTCTACCACCTGAGCTCCTTTCGGGGCCACAGATGGAGCTGCCGACACTCCTCCACTAGGAAAAACAGCCTGTTTGGTGTCATACACATCTGCATGGTCAAAAAGGTCAGCTAGAGATAAGTCCGGCTGCCATTTCTCCCGCAGATATGCCTGGAGATTGGTGTCCCTGACTCCATTGACAAACCTGGAGGTTAACTCCTGGATGACAGTGGGGGTGTCAGGTCTACATCCCTGATAACACTCGGATATCAGTTCCTGTAGAGCAAATCCGTAGGATCTCAGATGCTCGTCCTTGCGTTGGACACGTTTGAGCAGCTGAGTCCTTGGGTCATGCTCACCAATCTTCCCAATCGCCCATTCAGCTGTTTCTTCAAGTGAGCTCAATGTCTTGATCTTCACTCTCTCGAACGCCAAAAGGGCTGGTTCACCTGGCCCGTTGCAGAGTGCCTGCTTCAGAGCAACCAGCGCTTGCTGATTGTTCCAGCGATTGCTCTCCACAATAGCCTTGAACCGAACTTTGTACTTTCTCCAGGGTGGCGACCCTGTGAAAGGCGGAATATCGATGGCCTTTTGACGGGCTGCATCAGGATGTTTGATCTCCCCAAAGTTGAAAGGAGCATACCGTTCATCCAGTTCATCGATGTCCCGCGGGACGATGTCTGTCCCCAGCTTCTCAATAGCCGGGTTCCGGTCGTACTTAGCCCGCTGGACAGGAGTTAAGCCCTGTCTAGCTCTGGGTTTCGGTACTGGAACTGAGACCATGGTCTGCTGTTGGTTCAACATCGTTGAACCAGTAGATGGGTGGGTGTACCCTGGAGGTGTTGCCGTGCCTCCAAAGGCGCCACCACAGACCGGAGTCTGTAGATAGCTAGCCCCCATCTGAGGTGTCATACCTGTTACCGTGGTGTGTACTAGCGGCGGGACACTTGAAGGTGTCACTGTCGTGTACACACTGGGTACGGGTATGACTGGAGGTACCACCGTGGTAGGTGGTGGTACTTGCTCCGACTTCGTCTTCAGGTCCTGATTGACTTGTCTTAAGCTTGCGAGGTCCTGTCTGGCTAAGTGGAGCTGCGTGCTCAAATCCTTTCCCAAGGAAGTTAAGCTTGCAACCTCACATTCGCCAGACACCCTCTGGTGCAAAAGTTTGTCAACCTCCACCTTGTGGGAAGCCATCTCGTTCTGGAGTTCCAGCAGGAACTTTTTCTTCTCATCAACCTCCCTTAGGAATAACTTCCTAGTTTGATTGATGGAAGCAAGTTCCCTCCGGGCTTCCGCGAGCTCATGCAACTCAGTTTTCCTGGTGGGGATACCCATGGCAGCTAGTAGGTCCCCATCCAGTGGTAAACTGGATGGCTCATCTACTGCTGGCGGATACCCCTTACCAGGAGCTTCTGTTGCCACATTAGTCTTCTTTGATAGCCCGCCACCCCCCGTACCGTTCGGCGTAGGAGTGGCACCATCAGTGAAAACCGACGTGTCTGGATCCAATGAAGGATCTGCTACCGTCGGTGTAGAACCGAAGGCAGCTGGGCCGAGAGTTTTAGGCTCTCTACCCGGTATTTTCTGACCCTCAGGACAGAAAAGATTCGTGGAAAGGGAGTCCAACGATCTCCTGGAGCTTATATCAAAGGGTCCCGGGATTGGAGATTGCTCCCCATCCTCTCCTTTGGTAAAGGCTTCCACAATAGGATCACCTATTGCTTCTTGGGAGAGGTCGTCACCGGCCACCTCCAAGGCTGCCCGGCTCTCCCCCCTATTGGATTTGCCTGTGAAGAAGCGTACATTCTGTACGGCTTCTTCACGTTCCTCAGCAGGAGTTTTAGTCCTGCCGCTGAACGAGCTGACAAAATCGTATAGGTAATCCATATACTGTAAGTCTATTTAATACCCTATCAATGGTCGGTTCGATCAAGTGGTCACGGCACCAATGTAGTTGGTCTCTTACTACGTATGTAACACTTGAGTACAAAAACCAGACAAGGTAAATTAGACTTTAATATACGGCGACTTTATTGTAAAGGTAACTCTTGGGTATTATAGTACAAGTATAACCAGCGGATATACAAGATCAGAACAGATATATAATACAGTGGGGCAACCCTATAGCATAGAGTTAAGCCCGTGAGCACAGGGTGGTCATGTCACGACAGTCCCAAACCTGACTGACTTCCAATGGAGAAGTAGCCGTCTTATATACAGCGCTGCATAGCCACGTGACCGTACTAGCAGCGCCACCTGTTAGGTTTAGTTATGTAAAATGCTTATGTAACAACTACCGACGGTAACCGAAGGTGGTACCGGTACACTACCGTATAGATAACCGAACTAGAGGAGTCGGTGTATGTAACGAACCGACGACACTAGTTAGATGAATAAAACAGTTATTAAACACAATAGAACCGTGTTGTCTTACATCATACAACATACAATAGATATACAACAATAACAGTTAGACTTTATAGTCAACCCGTTACACTATGTTGGCGTTCTTCAGCTTCTGAAAATCACAGCGCAAGCCGTGAATTAGCTTGAATAAAAATCTTGAATCTTGAATCTTGAATCTAGCATTGACAACTCTGATTGATTGCCTTAGCTAGGAAGACAGGTGACTAATAACTCCCATCAATGCTTATCTAATTATTACCCCAGTTCAGAATCTGGATTAGATATAAGTGATTAGTGTTTATTCTCTCTATGCATGTATATTATACTATAAGTACTTTACTATTAGCCTGAACATTAATTTCTAGACTTGTAACAGGATCTGGCAGGCCATCTAGCATAATGGTCGACAATAGATTACCAGCCGATGAAGCCGAGTATGTGCCTTATTAATTAAGATAATAATTATGTCATTTAAAACCCTTTTCGAAAGCAGTATATATGCTAAGACGCTTCGTTTGTGCAGGCGAATGAAGACAATTGTGGCAATTTAGATTCCTTTGATTGAAGTTATGTAACATCGCTCAAATGATTAGAGACATAATTATTGTAATCTAGATTCATGATCATGCCAACATTGCCAAGTCTTTGAGTGCCAAGTATGGGATTGAAATCTATCCCAAGATAGTTCCCCAGAACAAGTGGTCTTCGATGGATCATCCTCACAGTTAAATGACCTCAGGGCTATAGTCCTGTAGAGTCAGACCCAGTGGGTCCGCCATTTAAAACTTCGTTGGATGTGGTTAAAATCACTGATAAGACCCATCCTGACTGATACCTTGTCCCTGGGTAACCATCTCTTCGAGGGAGAAGCTTCTACCTAGCTTATCAGCTCTTATCAGTGCGAGCCGGTGCAACTATAATTATAAACAATGTGTAATTTTCCTAATTCACTTAAGCAGGTTATTCTGATTCATTGATGAGGATACCTGTCTAGATCAAGATATATGTCTAGATCAAGACTAGTCTATATGAAGATGAAAGATGCTGAGTATTCACCAAACAATTCTGCATCATACCAAAACATCTCACCCATTCTGTCACTCTGCCTCTGCCAGAATCCCCCTCCCTTCAGCCCTTAGCAGCATCAAAGGGGGGTTTAAGAGATACTTGTGTTACCACCAACTAATCATGTTGCACACAGCTGCAGGCAAAGTACTGACTGTGGGCCTCAGGTGCCCAGTCCTACACAACCTGCAGTCCACTGCTACCTCCATCTACTTACTCTTTCTCTTCTCCTGAATATCTTCTCTCATCCTATCTTTGTGTGTTGGCATATCTTAAAGCTACAATCTCAACTGATTTTAGGTGATTTTCCCGTTTGAGGTTGATTACATGATCCATATAATTGTATGCAGGTATGGAAAGTTGGATTTAGCCTGCCATCACAACGCAACAACCGTTATAAAACACTACATTCAGTCTATTCCTACCTGCACATCATAATGAGAACATTGATACATAAAAAATGATTTCAAACACAAGGCAAATGCATAGTTAATGAAAGAAATTGCAATGTTATTTTATAACTTAATTTTGGGGCCTTTTAACTAATACTGTATCTTCTGCCTTTTTAATCATGACTGTGTTTTCGCTCTCTCTCTCACCTGTGTTTCTCACAGCCTTTCTCCCCCCTTCTTAGCTCTTTCTCTCTCTTTCCGTGTTCTTTCTTCCACTCCATGTTGACTCTTGTCTCTTTCTATTCGTTTCTGCCTCTTTTTGTTTGTATTTCTGCCTGTCTTCTCTATGCCTTGCTGCCACTCCGCAATGGTTCCGCAATAGCACATAAACGAGTTGCCTAGTGCCACCTTTCCTATTCCTAAATTCTCCATATCACCTCATATCTGTTCCCTCAGCAGCCCCGTCTGCTCCACCCTCCTTCTCCATTGGATCCCCGCAGCACATCACTTCCATTGTCGACCAGGCTCGATGTCTTCAAGCTATCCCCCTCAGGACAGCCCCTTTAGCCACAATCTTACCTTAGCCCATAGCACTTGCTCATAATCTCATATGATTTTTAAGCACTAACCCAACCTAACCTAACCCCCACTTCCCCCATCAGCACCACACCCAGCATACATTCAGTCTAGCACCCACAATGTCCCACCACCTTCAGAACCACCACTTTCACCCGCATCACAACCCCACACCACCTCTAACCAGCTCCCCTTCCTCCTAACCTTAGCCTTCCCACAACCTCCCACCCACCACCACGCCGATCCCCTCAGAGTTTCCTCCCCCTTGGCTCTTTTTACTGTTCACACTCAGGAGACTGATAAGATCAATCCACACAGCTTCCAGCAGTCTCTGTCAAACCCTGCACGAATTGGCCCCAACATGAATATCCTATCGCTTGTGCATATTGTGAATGTTTAAAGGTTCGATTCCACATCAACTGGGGGTATTACATAAGACTACCTGTAGGGTGTCTGCTGCCAATGGTATCAGTGGTGGTTTGGTAAATGCGCATATATGTTGCTGTACCTAAGTCATCAGGCTGATTGAGGACATTTTGAAACATGGCTGTGTGATTAACTTTTTTTTAAATTTTAAAGTAAGTTTTAATCAGGAGATGAACAGGTTAGGCCCCTTTTAGAGTTTGCGGTGCCTATATTCTCCTGGCTCCTGAGGGCCGTATTATTATATAGCAATTTTACAGGTAAGTGGCAAGTACCAGACAATAACAAAGCTAATAGAAACTAAATGGGGATGTAACAGTATATAATAGAAATAGTAAGGTATGGTACCGGGAAAAACAAGTATGTAAATGTATAACAGTTTTGAGGATCTAAAAGAAGGCTATAGAATATTACTTTTTAAGAGAGGCTAGGAATTTCTTCCTATTAGTTTTGAATTCATCCAGGGTTGGAATGAGCCTGTCATTCACTCCCAGCTCATTCCAAGCATAAGAACATTTATAAGTTACACTTCTTTTGAAGGCTTGAAGGCGTCTATCATAGGTTTTTAAAACTGGGGCATCATGTAACCTAGTTTCCCTAGCAGGGATTGCTAGGTACTTATCTTGTTAAGTCATTTTATTATGTGGATTGCAATTTGTTTCTGCCTTTTTTCTTCAAAAAAGTTCATTTTACCATCTTTATGAATTTTCTCTATTGAGGTTCTGGGGGGTGAATATAGGGCTATATTTACCCTCTATTTTGTAGCCTTTGTAGTTTTGTTAGTAGAGTTTTGTAGAGTCTCCATATTCCATATAGGGCAACATTTTAGTTTTGTATATACAAAGGGCTTGGGCATAGGACATTTGTCTCCGAAGTTTCCCAAAAATATACAGTTTGACAGCTGCCTTAAATCTCATCTGGTTTATTTGTTTATCAAATTTAAGGGGTTGATCCAATTTTACACCTAAATAATTATTGTTGTCTACATATTCCAATTCATTATTGTTTAGTTTTAAGGCTGGTTTTCGAAAGTTATGAATTTGCCCAGGAGTTCCAAATTTCATGGCTTGAGATCTCTTCGAGTTAATGGTTAACCTATTTAAATTACACCAGTGTGAGAATTGATTTAGATCATCTTGGAGTTTCCTATAGGCTGAGATTGGATCATCTTCAGAGGCATATAAGACAGTGTCATCAGCGTAAGAGCAAATTTTTGTGAATTTACAGAGACCATCTATATCATTGACATAGATGAGAACAAGAAGAGGACCTAGAATAGACCCTTGTGGGACCCCACAAGATAGAAAACCTTCACTAGACGTGATGCCATTAGCTACAGTTTTCTGTGACCTGTTATGTAAGTAATTTTTGATCCAGCCCAGAATATCTTGCTTAATGCCTAATTCTTCACATTTTGAAAGCAGTATTGCATGATTAACCACATCAAAGGCTTTAGACATGTCAATAAATGTAGCTAGTGTACTCTTATTGTTATCCATGTTGTGAAATAGGTCATCAGTAAAATCAGCGACTGTTGAAATGGTAGAGTGCCCTTTTCTAAAACCTCCCTGCTTATCATTTAATAGGTGATTTTCTTCTAAATAGGAAGTAATATTGGTGTGAACTATGCGCTCAAGGACCTTACCTGGTAATGGTATTTGTGAAATAGGTCTATAGTTTGTGATGTTAGACTTGTCACCTGGCTTAGGGGTAACACCTGGCAGAGGGGTAACAATAGCTTGTTTCCATTTTGTTGGGAATATACCTTGAGTGAGTGATAAGTTAAAAAGATAAGCAAATTTATCAGGAATAGCTAGCATTGCATCTTTTTTTTATATTTATTAATTTGGCAGTCTTTAGTATCATATCAGGACTAACTATTAACTCATCAATTTCAAAATTTGTGTTAGTACCAGCATATGTCCATGGAATATTAAAATTTGATGCAAATTTAGGTCCAATACTGATAAAATAGTCATTTATATGCTCAGCAGTCTTTTCATGGCCAATGGGTAATCCAGAGGCATCATCTACTAGGCAAATAATTTTGTTTTTACTTTGGCTAGGTAATAATTCCTCAGGTTTGCGCCAAAATGTTTTGCCACCCTCCCTTTCATACTCCTTGATATAACGTCTTTTAGCATTAAAAACCAGGTTTTTTATTCTATTACTTAGCCTGTTAGAGGTAGCATGATCTTCAGGTAAGCCTGTCCTTTTAGCATGGCGCCAGGCAAAATTCTTTTCAACAATTTGTCTTTTTAGCTCTGGGCTTGGCCATGGCTCATCCTTGGTTCTTATCTGATGATGCTTTATGGGGCACATGATATTCAAATGTATATCAATTGCTGTGTGTATAATATCCCATGCTATATCGGGGCATCTGGTTGCATGAAGTGCAGTCCAATCATAATTTATGAGTGCATTATAAAGGATGGCAGGATTGTATATTAAATCTCCAGGAACGGCCTTTTGACTATCGGTGTTTCTGGAGTAACAAACAAGCACAATACATCATATGTACTTGGGCTGGATTGAACCTGCCTTTTTATTATAATATATATTTGACTCGACACAAAGCAAAAGAAAAAAAATTCCTAAATATAAATGACAATCAAAGCGAGCAGCGAGCTGTCCCACCTCTCCGGGCGGCGCTCTGGCATAAACAAAGGTGGTAACCAACATACACAAGCAGCTTAGCAACAGAACCTAGGGGGCGCCCCTTACCGGGTAACATGGATTGGCGCGCGCGAACAACCTCGCCAATAGTGGAGACAAGGAACTCGTATCCAACCATAAATTGTTTAGTAACATATTTAATTTGAATTTTCCTTTTTGTGATTAAGATAGGGCAATGGTCACTAAATTTGTAGTCTAGAACACGTGCATCTGTTATGAATTTACAGTCAGAATAGGCTAGGTCCAAAATGGCATCTTTTCTAGTAGGGGATGTAATATACTGATCAAGTCCATGTTCTTGTTCTATGTCTAATAATGCTTTAAATTTGTCTTCTTCCTTTTCCAAATAATTTATGTTAATGTCTCCCAGGAATGTTATATCAGAATTATTATCATCCTCCCTAATTTCTTTTAATGTATCTATCATATAGGTGCTAAAATCCGAGGGGTTGCCATTTGGGGGTCTGTAGATTACTGCCAGTATCATATTGGTTTGACTAAATAGAATAGTTTTAACCCAAAGAGCTTCATAACTTTCATGACATGTACAGTGTTGTAGTAGACCAGTTTGTGAATATGTGATACCATCTTTAATGTAAACAGCCACACCTACCCCTTCCATACAATCACCATTCAGGTTGATACGTTTCCTATCAACTCGAAGGAGCCATCAAAAACATTGATGAAGCAGTTTAATTCTTTGTTTATATATCCTGATACTGGGACATGTTAGTCCTATGTAATGGTTACCAGTATTAGGGTGATAATTATATCCAATGTTTGATTTATCTAAAATTAGAAATCCTTTTCATATTCTACTGGCTATCATAACAACTCGCACTACCTCACTACCTTTTCTGAGATGCAGCTTCCTGTTGTAGTACTACACATCTAGTCCCCTGATCTGTAGGTCATCAAAGGATATGGTTTGTCTCTGTGCCCTCTGTGTCCCTTAACAAGTGTTGGTCTGTCCCTGGTAGAGCGGTACCTAGAGAAGGGCCTTCAGCAGAATGGGTAATCAACTGATACTAAGTTGCTCAGGGTAGAGTGGGATCTCCACCTGATAGCTGGAGGAATTGCTCAGGGATACCTTATGCCCCACTTGTATAATAGTTGTTCATTTTAACTTCTAATATTGGCTTTCATTACTGATATAGTTTTCTCTGTAGTTTTACAATGGTTTAATACAGAGTGCGAAACATTATTTTAGGTAAAAGTGTGTATTTCGTTCATTTTATCCAAAACTAAATAAATAACCCTTATATTCAGGCATTTAAGTGCCCTCTCTATCACGTGGCTTTAGTTTATGCTGCTTCGACTGGATACCTCTCTCCCTCTATATCATCAAAATGCAGAACAGTCCCATTGCTTTTTCCTCAGTCTTTCTTTTACAGAAATGTATTTTGGTTCACTGCGGAGGAAATTCCTCCAGACAGGACATCTGCCCTGCTTGACTCCGGACTTGTCTATGTGAAGATGAAAGATGCTGACTATTCACAAAATAATTCAGCATCATACCAAGACATACCATCCATTCTGTCACTCTGCTTCTACCAGAATACACCCTCCCTACAGCAGCTTTCACCATCAAAGGGGGATTTAGGAGGGACGTCTGGTACCACCAACCAATCATGGTGCACACAGCCGAAGGCAGGGTACTAACGGTAGCCCCCAGGCTCTCATTCCTACTGCTACACAACCAGCTGTCCACTTCTACTTCCATCTACCTACTCTCTCTTTGGAATATTTTCTCTCATTAGGTCCCTGTGTGTCGGTATCTTAATTATTTCCTCTTTTTGTATGCATACATTTGTTCTCTCTTTTGCCTTTGTTTCTCACTTAACCTCTAACTTTATGCCTTTCTGTCCCTTTTCAATCTATCTCCCCCTCTTTGTCCCTCTTTCCTTTGTTCATTCTTTCACTCATTGTTACCCGTTGTCTCTTTTATCCTTCTCTGCTTCTCTTTGTTAGTATTTCTGTCTGTCAATTCTTATCCCTTGCTATCACATTCTCTATGTATCACTATACAGGCAACTACAAATGACATTTTCTAAGTACCTAGCTGCCCAGCTGCCTAGTGACACCTCTTCTTTTTCAAAAGAATCAGATTTACTTCCTCAGTACACCCTACCAATGACTCAGCTAGCTCCAACATCTCCCTCCATGCAATCCCTACAGCACATCACTTACTTTATTGACCGTCAATTCTTTATGACCCTCGTTATCTTCAACAAGTCTCCCTCAGGACAGCTTTTTCACCCCCAACCTTATCCAGACCCTCACAACCCCACATAGTGCTCATGAGATCACAGCCTCAACCCTGACTCCCACCTCCCCCCACTTGCTCCGAACCCAGCACACCTCCAGGCTGTCTAACACAATGTCTCGCCCCATTCAGAACCACCCCTTCCACCAACAGCTCCACCCCACACTACCTCTCACCAGCTCCCCTTCCCCCCTAACCCTAGCCTTACCACATGCTATCACCTACCACCATACCGATTCCCTGAGAGTTTCCAACCAGATGGCCATTTTTTACTGTTTTTGCATGGCTTACTGTCGTCTCAGTGATACCCTGCATGAACTGCTGACAATGTAAAGATCCAATCGTATTGCAACTCTTTTAAGAGTGAAAACAACTGCACATATTACAAAGGACATTCTTCAGAGTTGGTAAACATATGGTTCAGTGGATACTAGGCTTAATGATAAATGAAGCCCTTAACAGTGTTATACAGACAGCAGTGGTGTTTAGCTCATTTGCATATTCATGTTTCCAGTACCTAAGTCATCAGGCTGAATAAAGGCATGTCTAATTAAGACTGAGCTCCTGTATAATTGAAGCGCAGCTCTTTAGCTCCTACAATAATCACTGTAAAGCTAAAGTCCAGAATATGTATATCGACGTAAGCCTATGTGATATATTAACTGAAGAATTCTTCCAATTCCTTTGTGTATACATCCTGTTACTGAGGCACATGATTTAGTATGATGTTCAAGTTTAGATTGGGATATCTCTTTTATGGATATATATATTGAATTCATAAGACATCTACATTTCAATAGCACAATAACTCACTTTTGCCTTGCCCAAAGGCAGTCTCATTTAGCACGACACAATCAGAGCCTTGTTATGTAGGGTATCATAAGTTATTATACGATTTTGTCTTTCATCGTGCTTTTTAGGTGATATCCCCGTGCTGATATTCATGCTTATACCACGATTCTGGCGTTTCCCGTGCCGAGAGTGGATATTTACCGTGCGGATATCTCAGGTTAACGTACGCTTAGAATTAATTTTTATACCAAAACGTCTCTATATATTTTAACAACCTAATGAAAGATATGCATAGCCATTTTGGCTACGAAACTAGAGTGAATCGTCCGGGTTGCGAACCCCGGCCGCTGAAGCCAAACGCGAGCGCCTAACCTCATGCGCCATGAAGACGACACAAAGAACGTGGGTAGGAAGCCAATACTAAGTTACTTTGTCGCCATGATTTCGTTCATTTTCCGGTCAATGCGTATTAAATAACATCCAAATATGGGGAAATTAGACCATGACAAGTGTAATCCTTCAATCCAGTACATGTTTATGCCTTCTTGTTGATGATGCCGTGCAGTATTAGCCTTTTAATTGCGTAAAATCCTCATATTTTAAAATTTTGTGAAGGGTGCCAGCCCGGTAAGAGTTGTAAACAGCGGGACGCGTCCGATCACGTGACCGACTGACCTAATTTCCGCGGTGGCTTCGATCAGCTGATCATCCTTACCAGCCCGCTGTGTACAAGTCTAACCGGGTTGGCACCCTTCACAAAATGTCGAAAGATTTACGCAATTAAAAGGCTAATACTGCACGGGATCATCAACAAGGTCTAAACTTGTATGGGACTGAAGGAATAAGCTTGACAGGGTCTAATTTCGCCACATTTGGATGTTATTCACTACGTATGTGGTACCGCTGGGGGAGAAGCATGGCGCTCGGCGAGTCTGCCAGTCGATCCACGAGACAAAATGGTAAATTGGAAAAGGTAGGCCCAATACGATATGATATTCATATATTTGAAGAAATAGTGGTATAAATGCATTAAAGGCTTGTTGGGGAAGCACTCGTGAGGTATATCTGTCTAAAAATGCGTTCGCTTTCGGCTCATGCATTATTGCCAGATATACCTCACTAGTGCTTTCCCCACAAGCCATTATTGCATCAATATCCTAGGTGGAAATCGTGCTGATATTCATGGATATCAGCACGATTCAATGAATATCAGCACGATTCGGGTGAAATTTCGTCACCCATAAAATCTGAGGTTTCATGGTGATTTGAACATGCTACCCCAAGACTTGAAGTCGGACACTCTACGCACCACGCCGTGGAGGGGCTGGTAACAGGAGGGGGCGAAACAAGGAGTCTATTTGCAGATGTTCAGCCCCGTAGGGCCATTATTGTTGAGATTATTTGACGACGCGGGAAAATATGTTACTGGATAACCAGCGTTCTAGTTCACTTCCGTTAATAAATGTGACGTCACTAGTTGGCGTCTTGCTTGCCACGATGGAAGCAGGAGTCAGTCCTTTGTCTTTATCTGCTTGAAAACTCGATAATTCCAATAATTATTTACTGAGTTACAGAAGAAAAGACATTTTTTGGTATAATTTCTTTGAAATTCTATATTTTTTTATAATTCTTTTTTTACTATAAAGGTAGAAGTTGGACTTGCTTACCTATTCGTTAAAATAATTCTAGGACCATTTTTTTAATATATATATGCAATTTAAAAATGGTGCGTTTCTACCCAGATTCGATCCGGGGACCTTTGGTGTGTGAGGCGAGCGTGCTAGCCGCCAAGCATTTCTGGCCATGGAACATGGGGAGGGAAACGCTGTTTATACGTTAGGCTGGGGGAGCGGCTAGTTATCAAAACAACAAGTCGCGCGGCGTGAGTAAACTCGTATACGTTAACAGTGAGGATAGGTTGAGCGGGAAAGTGGTTTAGTCGATTTGAAATAATGAATGCTCCCAGCTCAGCTCCACCAATCCCCAGTGGGCACATAACATTGAATCAACATTGATAGATGGTTGTCAATGTTGATTCAATGTCGATTCAACGTTGATTCAATGTTGCACTGAATTTTTTGCCCACTGGGTCAGAGACCAGGGTTGGTGGGATGTCAAAATCAACATGGCGCCCTCCTTGCTCAGTGAAGTCCATGTAAATATCCTTCAAAATGGCCAAATTAGGACGATTTTAAGGTAGATTTTTATCGAATGAATCGAATAATCGTATAATAAACCTAATATTGAATGGGTATAGGGTCACTCCGGCTGTGTATTGATGAATAACACCCCCCTCGCTACCCGACTCGGGCATTCATCAATACACACCCCTTGTGCCCAATATCCATTCATTATTGGTTAAATATGTTTTGTGTCTGGGTCTGACAGACTCACATACTGGGCCAGACAGACTCACAAGTGAGGTAGAGTGGGATATCCCCAAGGCAGCTGAAGGAATCGCTCAGGGATAACTTACGTAATGAAAAGAATAGAGTTTCCATTAGTCATTATGGGACTTTTTGAGTATTCACTCTCTAGTTATTATAGATATAAAGAGAATTCTACTCTGGTCTGGATGTGGTATGAAAAGTTGGTGGATGGGTAAAAGAGAACGGCCTGTTCCATGTGGCAAGAAACATTGGCAAGGTACCACATACAAGGTACCGCATTTTACTATGTACATACTTCTCTGGTTATATATGGAGTAGCGCCTTCCTGTATACACAGTGTAGTGGTACTGGTCTGGGGCCCGGACTTGTACCATGCACCATTCAATAGCCACACCCTGCAGGGCTATGGGAGAAAGCAGGGAGAAAGAATGCACCCTTTGAGGAGCCCGACAAGAGCTTACACTCTGGCCGATGGCTGTCCATCACATCACTGTTCCCCTGCCAGAAAAAAAAGTGAGAAATTATGAAAAGGGTATGAAATGGGAAATTGATGCTAGTAAATAGAAAAGGAATGGAAGATGTCTCTTCCATGGGGAAAGGAGATTGTCATGTATTCTCAAGTTAAGCTTCCTCCTACACCCCCCCCCCCTTATGAAGGATAACCTACTTTAGTTTCTGCAGGATGAAATGGCCCTTGGCATCACTAGGATATCCTTCCATCAAAGATACTAAAGACGCCTGACTGCAATAATTCGTAGAGATTTTAAATCTGATTGACACTTCTAATGTAAGGTTGGAGATCTCAGTTTAGCTGTTATGAATGTATAACAGTTAGTTTATTTCTAATTGAGTTGTGTGATACTTTACTCAAAGTCGGGTATTGTGCTTCAGTCTTGAAATATAAGATTTATTGAAAACCATATGCATGTGAATGCTGCTGCCTTCTTAGATAGATACATGGTATATGTCAATGTATGGACGTACTGTATCATAAAGTACGTAAACCATGCAAGTTGTATATGGAAAGTTAGTATTGAGTCAGGTGAACTAGAAGAAGTAGTGTATAGAAAGTGGATAACATTTTAAATAAAATAAATGGGTTGTATACATTTTCTTTACTGTTCTACAGTTTCTAATTCTAAACATACTGAAATTGAAAAACACTGCAAAGGTGTTACCGTGAGATTTGACTAACATGTTTTACGCAGCAAATGCCAGCATGCTGTGTAAATGAGGTCTATCATTTATTGATACCCTATAAAATCAAACCAGTACAATCGCAATTATACACAGATCCATATTGACCCAGTGAGCATGGTTCCCATCGATATGGCTTTATTGATAGCTTAAGGTAGGTCGATACCATTGACTCAAAAAGTTTAGAATTGCTCCAAATTTCTTCCAGAGGTACCTTAGATCATTTAGAACAAATATCTGAAGAGAAAATAGGGGGGTCCCACGCTACTTTTTAAAATACAGAATTTTGAAAAATTTACATATTTTGATTTTCTCTAAAAAATATGAAAAAATATCACAAGTTCCGTAATTTTCTTTTGCCATAACCTGCAACCACAAAAATATGAAACATCACACAATGTTTGGTTGAAAATATGGATTAATTTGTAATTAATTAAACACAAAATCGATTAAAATCAATAGAAAAAAAGTTTTCATTTTTCTTAAACTTTATGAAACGAATTTTAAGATCATTTGGAAACTAGTAACACTAAATTTAACGTAGGGTCCCACACATTATTTTGGTGTTTTGGGCCTTGGAAGTAAAAGAAAGTACTGCAAAAGTGTGCTAAATAAGATATTTGGAGTATTGCATTATGGGTAGAATGCTGATAATCATGTTATGAAAGGTCTCATTATGTAGCCCAGGATATATTTAAGCAATCTATTCACCTTTATAGTCCGAATTATATCATTTATTGGTTTATAAATATGGTTGATAACAAAATGTCAGAAATGCAAAAAAAAACACACTTTAATTATTATAATTGTCCAAAAAATGGCATGGGTGATGAGGGTATATATGACCAAACACTCACCAAATATGATGTCATTCTGACATATTTAAAGTAGATGCGCGGAAACATGCGCAGTGGTCCCAGTGGTATCGACCTACCTTAATCTAATAGTTATCAGTGATATAAATGTCAGAGAGGTGGGAGATAACAATTATGTTATAATACAATAATTATTATAGTAGGGGCACTCGGGCCCTTAAGATAAATAGATCTGCATTAGACTATAGTCAGTTACCGGTAATCTAAAATATTATAATATAAGTTATAGATGCTACCGGTATAATAAGAGCATGTAATTAATATATCTGAATATATTAAAGGAAGACAAGAGACATTAGTGTGGTGGAAATATAGCACTAAACTCAGCCCTATAACTTTATTATCACAGCAATAACAATTACACCGAGTCAAAAATGCAGTCACACTCATTTTTTATACGTGACATATACCAAGGCTCACCAGGCCTATATGAAATAACACATGCAAGAAGAAGGGAAATAACCCCTGCATCACAATAACACAAGACCATTACCGCCTAACCAGGTCTAAACAGATACAGAAAGCTAACATGTACATATAAGCACAAATTACACAATAACCAGAATATCACATCATGAATAATGAGAATAAATATCACATTATGAATAATATAAATCACAAATATCACAATAATCCCAATAGAAAAACTGCTGTGATCAACTGACGACCGTTACTCCAGGATGGGCTCTTATAGTACACCGTCATCAAAGGGAACGTTGCTAAGAGACATGACCGCATGACGTCATGGTGGCGCTGATGTCATGCGGCGGAACGGGGAACTATCCCCAGGGCGCCGCTGGCGCCTCCTAGAGGGGGCGGTGAGCAACTCTCGCCCAGCGAACCGCTCCTCTCCTCCAGGGTTTATACGTGCATAGTGCTATGCCTGGTATAATCCACCGTGCTATGAAGAAGCTACTTAGACAAAAGTGTAGAGTCGGTAGATCGGAGCTGATCGGAGATCTTCATCAATCTTTCTCAAATATTTTTTAAGGCCGAAAGGCCCCGGAGGGGCCCTGGTGGTGAGCTTGCGAACTACCAGGTTGAGGCATTATATTGTTTTCATTTGACAGGAAGTTAGTACGGGTGCCGCCATTTTGTTTTAAGGGGTGCCGCCATTTTGTTTTAAGGTGTCACAACACAAATTTATACATATAATGATAAAATTAATATTAATCAACCTTCGATCCTGAGGTTGATCATAAGCATACCTATACCCCCTAACATGGACCCGAGGAATTCAATGGTTCTATTGGTTTGTTGCTAAGACAGCTGGTTGCCTAGCAACAGCTATTCTAATTGTTTATCTGCCTAGCAACGCACATTTCGATGCTCCTGAGGTTGATTATAATTGTACCTACCCCCCTAACATGGACCAAAGGAATTCAATGGTTCTATTAGTTTGTTGCTAAGACAGCTGGTTGCCTAGCAACAGCTATTCTAATTGTTTATCTGCCTAGCAACACCCATTTCCATGCTCCTGAGGTTGATTATAATTGTACCTACCCCCCCTAACATGGACCCAAGGAAATCAATGGTTCTATTATTTTGTTGCTAAGACAGCTGGTTGCCTAGCAACAGCTATTCTAATTGTTTATCTGCCTAGCAACAATCATTTCCATGGTCCTGAGGTTGATTATAATCATACCTATCCCCCCTAACATGGACCCGAGGAATTCAATGGTTCTATTGGTTTGTTGCTAAGACAGCTGGTTGCCTAGCAACAGCTATTCTAATTGTTTATCTGCCTAGCAACACCCATTTGCATGCTCCTGAGTTTGATTATAATCCTACCTACACCCCCTAACATGGACCCAAGGAACTCAATTGTTCAATTATTTTGTTGCTAAGACAGCTGGTTGCCTAGCAACAGCTATTCTAATTGTTTATCTGCCTAGCAACACCCATTTCCATCCTCCTGAGGTTGATTATAATCATACCTATCCCCCCTAACATGGACCCGAGGAATTCAATGGTTCTATTGGTTTGTTGCTAAGACAGCTGGTTGCCTAGCAACAGCTATTCTAATTGTTTATCTGCCTAGCAGCACCCATTTCCATGCTCCTGAGTTTGATTATAATCCCAGCTACACCCCCTAACATGGACCAAAGGAATTCAATGGTTCTATTAGTGCTGCTGCACTGGTGGCCATCTAGTGGCTGTATATTACACTAAATCCCTGTAATGGCATCTTTTCCCCTGTTGTGTCACATCAGTCAGTTATATCATCCTCCTGCCCTGTTTATATGGTGTCTTGAATGGGTCCCCTACAAATATACCAACCATGTAGACATTATGTTCCTTCAAATGCAAGAATTGCCTGAGGCATTTTTTTACGCGGCAACAACCGCAATTCTTGTTTAAGCTATACTCAGGAATCTTTGTCATTGATAAACCTTCAGGGTATATAAACATATCCAAGCCTATAACACTTTTGTTTAGGGACGGCCCCGGGGTGGAGTCATCTAAGGTACACACAATACTCTTCTTTATTGGTTGGTAGTGTACAGGTTCTCTGCAATGTTGATATTGTACAGGTTCATGTTAGGTTCAGGGGTGTGGGTGTCTAGCATTGACCCAGTCCCTACATCTGTAGTAGAGTGAAGCAGTGATTGATATATTAGTAGTCTGGAAAAGATCAATGTGTTTATTGACCATGACCTGATAAGTAGGCGCGCCCTTCCCTGAAGTAAGATAAAGATGGATGACGCTGTAATAGTGAAGGGAACGGAGAAAAAAATACCCTTTGATATGAGGTACCAATCTAGTGAAAATATATTGACATTAAGTGTCGCTTTCTCGATGAACTTCCTGATTTATCCTTCCTCAGTCCCAACCTGCATTATTCAGGAGTTTGTGTCATATATATATATATATATATATATATATATATATATATATATATATATATATATGTGTATATATATATGTATATGTATATATATATATATAAATATATATATATATATATATATATATATATATATATATATATATATATATATACATATGTTAGCGTGACCTGGGTCCCATACAGATTGGCTATACAATCTGTGTTTTCTCTGTAGAGACTATTGACCCAGATAGATTAGCATCTTTTAGATATCTTGAAGGTCTGGTTGACACATGCACACTATTTGTGTTTAGTCTGTTAACCTAATTGTACCTGTTAAGATAAAAACGACACCTCTCCATCACATCCACACCCTAAAAGAATAGGTAGGAGAAAAAAAACTCTGTGTCCTGCTTAAGAAAGAAGAGAACGACCCCAGACACAGGACTCTAAAGCTCAAAAACCGAAGGGGGAAGCAGTAGAGCTAATAAAAATGTTAAAGCACAGGCTGAAAACAACAAAGGGGGAGAGAGATAGACAGGGAGCAGAAGCTTTCAAACTATAATAGCTAAAGCTGATAACTAAAGATATAGTATATCTTAGTATACTAATGATGGCTGACAGCACCTCCTGGACACATCCACTATTCAAAGATGGTCCACCGTCTCGTACTGGTCCAATGTAAACCCGCCTACATCCACGTTATAATAAGGCCGCAGTTGCCTCCTCTGATCACATTCTTACTACCATGTATGGCTGCTGAATGTCAAATGGGATGCTACTTGAGCTAGAGAGAGCCTGAAGGAGGGGATAATAAGTAAGATGTATCCACTCTAGCCACCCCTGAACCCTCCATCTGCTCCCCACCCCCATCCTGCCCTGCAACCCTGAGCTTTGTGACCCCGTAGATGCGGCTAACTTAAAATGATTGGCAAAATTGATGGACAAAAATTGTCTTCAAGGAACCATCCAATCTCCGAAATCTATATCAGATTGGAATTCTAATGCTTTATTCTCACACAAAGGGTTGACTCCATACTCGTACCTGACTGTTATACCCTGCTGGTAGCTAGGCCAACCCCCTCTTGCCTCCTTTTGAGATGATGGAAGATGGCAGCGAGCTGCTGATGTATCCATGTTGGTCGTCCACACATAGGGAAGGGTGCAGACAAGAGCAATACCCCCGCGGCTAATCTGCTACTAACTAAGCACTGTGAGACTGTACACAACCCACTATTACGGCAAACATGTACGAGGAAAAGGAACAGAGGGAAGGACATCACTTGGGTAGAAAGCTCCTGGTAAAAAGTGGCATCATTCCCATCTAGGCCTTACAACGCTGCATATAGGGCTATAGTGCAGTGAATAGTGAACCTATGGACGACCACATCCGATGCATTATCCTGATTAGTGCCCGGGTGAGGTGATGATCTGAGGATTAAAGGATTAAGGTTTTAGTGTCTGGTTCTACCACCAGAGGTATGTTGGCTCAGAACATTAGATTCTATCGCACACAAATAGATTGTTTTTCGTAACAGCCCCCTAAAGCTTTCAGTCTATTTTCAGTGACATTCTGCATTCATTCATTTACCTTATTTACCTTATTTTAATTGGATTTCCTCCCTGATTCTTCTATCATCAGAACATAGCTATGAGAGTCTCGTTTAGAAACTCAGCCGAAGTAGCAAAAACACATTAACAAAATTGCTACAATATAGCATAATATTGTAGATATCTTGGTAACAGAATCTGGTTGAGTAATCTTATCATCATTAAAGTTTAACTTCAAAGTAAATAAAGAATGCCGCCCATGCCCCGATTCCACAGCCATGGTTCTACTCCATGCACCAGCAATCTAATATCTCTCCATTGTGGTACCTATTTTATGACTACAGAGGATCTAGTAGGTGCCGGGAAGATAATGTGGAATAGGAGTGATTTATTGGAGATAAAGGACAAGGGTTAAGCATGACAGATAGTGGCTAGGAAGAAGTATAAAGAAACCCGCTCTGTCTACGTTCATTGATAAAATAGATAAGAGGCAGTGCTATGGATGGAGGAGAGAGGCTTTGTGAGGCAGTTGGGATGATGTTTATCTCAGGAAAGGCTTATAGATATTAATCCAAAGCAGCTTATGCTAATCAATGCAATGCTTTTTTGTCGAGCAATTTCAATCTAAAGCTAAATAGTATATCTTATTTTTTCACCTAATCATCTTCAGTATAAATACAATAACTTTCAATTCAATTTAATGAATCCCTGGAATCCTTAGAAGGACTACTCTATAAACAGATTAATACCTTTGATATGCATGTAAATGAAGTAACCGTGCATAACCATCTATAATAGAACAGGCAGGCGAAAACAGCTATACAAGGGGGAATTGGAAATTAAAGCTGGTGCCAGGATCTTTGAAATGAGATTTAATGAGCTGATTTTCAATATATAACGTTCCATTTGCATTTATCTATAGAACACCTGCACCAAATTAATTCTTAGAAAGACCATAGTATTGAACATTAAAATGTGCCGTAGAACATGTTTTTCCTAT
The DNA here is from genome assembly GCA_947462335.1 of Harmothoe impar. NCBI lineage: Eukaryota > Metazoa > Annelida > Polychaeta > Phyllodocida > Polynoidae > Harmothoe > Harmothoe impar. The sequence goes on along the minus strand of OX381714.1, from coordinate 27,266,949 downwards.
TTGTCACTCTTTTCCCATCCTCATGCACCCTGCTGGTCAAAACTAGATTCCCGTATTCTCCAGTCTCAGGCCACGGCTCTATAATAGTAGAGTCTGGGCAAACTCATATAAAAGCTTGTTTGACTAACTTGTCTTCAAGAGTTGACCAATCAAATCTTGTACACCAAATCCTGTGCACAGCCTGACATGAAGTAACAACCTAAATATAGCAGTTTCACCAGTCCCATTTGGAGCCCTTGTGGTGGAAAAGGGTACTGGTTGAGCGAGTCTGCGTATTCTCCCCCTCCTGCTCACATATCTTATAATGATCCATACCCTGGATAATGTATTCAGAATTTAGGAGCCTATTGTCAAAGCCGGAGTATCAATTATCTGATTATACACGCAGGTAATGCAATGTGTCCACTGTGCCTTTACTGAACTAAGTAGAGTTTAGATTGAAATAGGGACAAGTAGGGCATACCTGGGAGAGATTTGACGTATACCATCAGGACCGTTACATAATTCTGGAATTTGTACAGGTAGACCTAGTACACCGGGGTCATGACTGGTCATAACAATGTATAAGAGCTTTACAGACATCTCATTGATCATACTACCCATTTGTCTAATGACTCATCAGTTGCAGAAGCTATACTACACTGATAATAATGGCCCTGGAAATGTTAGTCACTACTGACTACACTTCTATAGTCATGTGAATGTAGCAAAAACGACTATACCAAGTTAGTCACCTATGTCTATAGTAAGTTAGTCATATAGTCAACCTATAGTCAAGCATTAAAAGAGCTGATTTGGGATATATAGTCAAGTGACTATGAATTTAATGCTTTAATGCTCTAAAGTAGTCACTCTGACTATTAGATATAGTCCATCATGAGATGGCAGGACAATAAGTCAGGACAAGTATCCCCCCTGGCATCTACCCCCAAGTTATCTACCCTAGGGCCTATTATCTACCCCCTAGGGCATCTACCCCAGGCCAAATACCCCTACCTAGGACATCTACCCCCTGGGACTTTTACCCTATGGGCATCATTCTACCCATTGGAATTTTACCCCCTAGGACTTCTACCCCTTAGGACATCCCCTGACTTGGAACCTACCCCCAGAATCTACCCCCTGGACATCTACCCCCTGTGACATCTATCCCCTGCGACATCTACCCCCTTTTCTCTAGGACTTCTACCCCTGGGAACATCAACCCCCCCACATACCCATATGGTTGAGTCATATCATGTGGAGGGGGTAGATTTTCCCAGGGACATCAGACATCTACCCCTGGACATCTACCCCCTGGGAATCTACCCCCTTGGACATCTACACCCTAGGATTTTATCCCCTTGGAAATCTTTTCCCTGGAGTTTTGTCCCCTTAGGACTCCACCCCCTTGGACACCTACCTCAGGACATCTACCCCCTGGACATCTACCCCCTTGGATGTCTACTACCTTTACCCTCTAGGACTTCTACCCTGGGGACATCAACCTCCTCGACATGCCAATATGGTTGAGTCATATGTGGATGGGGTAGATTTCTCCAGCGGTAGAAGTCCTAGGGGGTAGATGTCCTAGGGGTAGATGTCCCATGGGCTAAATGTCCAGGGGGTAGATGTCCTGGGGTAGAAGTCCTACGGGGGTATAAGTCCAGGGAATCAATGTCCAAGGGGATAAAAGTCCCAATGGGTAAACTTCCAGGGGTAGATGTCCAAGGGTAGATGCCCAATGTCCCTTGAGAAATCTTCTCCCTCCACATGATATGGCTCAAACATATGGGCTTGTGGATGCGGTAGAACTCCTAGAGGGTAAAGGGGGTAGATGTCCAAGCGGGTGAGTGTCCTAGGAGGTAGAAGTTATAAGGGGTAAAAGTCTGGGGGTAGATGTCCAAGTATAGGGTTAGATGTCCAGGGAGTAGATGTCCAGGGGTAGGTGTCCGAGCGGGTGGATGTCCTAGGAGGTAGCAGTTTTAAGGGGTAAAAGTCCGGGGGGTAGATGTCCAAATATAGGGTTAGATGTCATAGGAGGTAGATCTTGAGGGGGTAGATAACCGGGGGTAGGTGTCCAAGCGGGTGGATGTCCTAGGGAGTAGAGTCCTAAGGGGATAGGTGCCAAAGGGGAAAAAAGTCCTGGGGGTAGATGCCCTAGGTGGTAGATTCCCAGGGGGTAGATGTCCAGAGATAGATGTTGGATGTCCCTGGAAATCTACCCCTTCCACATGATATGACTTGTTATGGACTTCTACCACCAGGACATATATCCCCTGGACTTTTATGTCCTAGGGGGTAGATACTCAGGTGGTAGATGTCCAGGGGTAGATGTCTGGTGGTAGATGTCTGGGGGTAGATGTCCGGGGGTACCTGCCCTAGTACCATTGGATGAAGTAGATGGGTATGGGCCAAATGCCTGGCACACTATAACCCTTGACACAGTCAACTTCTGTATATTCTAGTCTGGAAGCCTAGAGATTCACAGTTACATGATCATAATTTGAACAAAACCTCATGATACTTCAATCAAAATCATGAATGCATGTGTCCTATGATGCCTTAAGTAAACATACTCAACATTAACACAAGAGCTAACGCACAGGGACATGTGTAAAGGAGTGGTTTAGATAGAATAAGATGTGCCTACCTGAAGTCAGTTGAGCATTCAATTTTGAATCCTAACTGTTTCCTGTGCACACATTCCTGTGACATCATCAATTTGTGTGATCCACATATAGTCACTACTGACTATCTTTATGACTAATATGTGAATAACATATGTAATCATCTGACTACGGGGGTCAAAATATGGTGGTATAGTCAGTACTGACTATAGGTTTTATTATCAGTGTAATTAGCTTCTTTATCTCAAGACCATCAACTAATGCATTAATTAAATCGGATTTGCTTGTATTTACATTTAGAATAGAACCTACTAAGGGCAAAGGGGGAAAAGGCAAGTAAAAAGATGATTAAAATGTCTTCTCACTACTCCAAAGGGCATTGACATACACGCACACACATACATATAAGCTGCAATACGAGGACTTCATCGATGTAACATAATAATATTTCCCAAATTTTCGAATATTGGCCTTGATTATTTGGGTTAATGTAATGCATTTGGCACAAAACCTGAGAACTGTTCTTAATGAAATACTCTGCGCAGCAATTAAACCTCATCTTTTCTTGAAAACTTGTATTTGCAGTTCATTCCTGGAACAGACCCATTTATTCCCAGATTACTTCTTACCCATCTATTTGTTAATACCCCTACCACCAGCTTTTCCTGAGCTGACACGGTTTTTCACTTGCGGCTCTTGACAAAGCCTATTGAGTTAAAACGTAATGGATAGTGGGATTTTTAGCCAGTGCTTGTGGGAAGAAGGACCTGGGAATGGGGCTTCTTTTAAGCAGTTCGGGTTGCACTGAGAGAGATGGGTTAACTATCTATGTTGCCTACCATTCATTAAACAACGCGTGTTTCTTACCAAATATTACCTGCTTCTGTGGGGTTCATTTCCTGTAAATTCTGGTGGGTGGTTCATTCACTCCTGTCTGTATGTCAACAATGCTAACCTTTTGAATATGCTGCTATATTTGTGACAAAACGTATAAATATATGATACAGTAGATTATTGCGATTTGATATCTGTGCAAGCTGAAAATAATACGTGGGAAACGCTTGCAACATCCAATTCGGTCTATCTATTGATTTCAACGATTAATATTCACAGCTATTAACAGTTACACATTATTTTTCAAAGGGAGATTCCAAATTTCAAGACCTAAACCATAATAGCCATCTATCTTTGTTTATCAAAACGACTGTGTGATGCACCCAGGTACATCAGCACTACAGGGTATTAGGGTATCAGGTATTGATTGGTATCGATTTAATGATCTAGCTTTCTACCCCAATAGGAATTGAAAACAGCCCCACTTGTTTTTCAACAATATAGACCCATGCATTTATTCTTGATCCATGTCATCGATCAGCGCATTGTGTTGTTGTGACGGTTGTTTTTCAGCCTCAAAACAGAGTTGGACTGATGGAGGCAGTGAATCAATTCATGTTTTCCACTGAAATGACACACCACACATGACTGGAAATATGTCAGTGTTCACACAGAACCCTGCAGTTAAGGTTTTAAAACAACATCCGCCTTTATTTGAGAGGCCATTGGGTCACTAAGCCTGGGGTATCGTGACCAACATGAGGGACCACAAAACCAAGCCAAGGGAAGAAAGCGCCTAGGGACGTGAGAGGGGAGTAATGTAGGATTTCCATCACCCAAAGTGGTAGTTAACAGGCTAAAAGAACAACGAGTCCTGAGTTCAAATTCAATGCCAACTTTACAAGATCAATTGATGCTCAATCCACTTCAGTTATATTATCCTTAAGTTCCCTAGGCCTCTAGACCAAGCTGTCGATAGCAGCACTCGGTGGGAATACATTATGAGCTGCTGTCCATGCCGACCGAATTTTATACTTTCCCATGCCTTTCTCCATGTCCTCAAAGTCAGTTCCAATGTTGATTATTATATTGTCCCTTTATGCTCTCTAAACCATTTCCTCCCACCTCCTCACTGGGGTTAGTGGTCTAGGTCATACAAAGCAGTGGTAAAACGTGAAGGGTTAACCATTGTCTGGGATCACAATGGTTCTATACAAATCGTTCTTTTGTAGTATGAAGACACCAGTGTCTACAGACCGACATGTGTGTGCTACAGGCTAGTGGTTGTAATATTTGGGTTGGAGGGGATTAGGGGAGGATAGCTGGGGCGGGGGAACAGTGGATGTGGTTCATTCAACAGCCACAGAATGCTCAAATAAGTTCAGAGCCGATCGAACAAACATGCCCGTGGTCGTTCACTTCCCTCTTCAATCAACCAAAATGTGTTTGGCATCCTCTCCACTGCCCCAATCCTCATCGCCTGCTGCCTCCACTAACTGTAGGAAATTACCGCCAAGCCTGATCACAGAGAGTTAGGCTGTTCTATGCAGATTATCCGGAGAAAATAATGTATATATTCTGACAGCATACAGCCCCTGAATTCAGGGTTAGAACATTGGGGGAAAACTAAATATCTTAAGGATGGTTAAACATTTTAACAAATTTCATATTTATATAAAGGTTTTAACAGAAAGCCCGGTCAGAGGGTAATCTCAATCCTATCATTGCGACTGTAGAGAGTTAACCAACATCCTCCAAGCATAGTAAGAGTGAGATTGCCTCTATTGAATAGAGACGTCACAGAATAGAATGACGTCACGACGCCCTCCAGTATTATGTGTTTACATAACTCCCGAAAGGGGCCATGGAACCTGCTTATTGGACAATCCTGAACAGCTGCAATCAATTAATCCACCTTTCAATAGAATAAACTAAAGGTTTCTTATTTCAATTTAATCCTAATCCATCGCCATTCCTCTATTCTCTACAACCCACTATGAAATTACCAGTCTATGATAGTATTCTATCCGACACACTTTGACATTTGAATGGTTGATAGAACATTTAAGTAACCATGGTCTATGAACAACATCTGCATAACAGATGTTTCAAACAGTTTTGACCTAAGATATGCTCAACGTAATACATTCAATTTTTATCATGATAATTCTTTGTAATTCAGACCATCCTCAAACTCTAGTATATGTAAAGTTATGAGTAACAAAATGATTCAGGGAAAACACTTATGCTAAAACATAACCAAAGGTATCTAACTTACACCTCTTTCCCAAAAAACTGCATGTGGAGACAACATGTAAAGACAACAGTTTAACATCAAATACCCCCACTATCACTTGTCATCAAATACATCCTTATTGCTTGGCATACTAACCCCACATCAGAATGCTGTGTAAATCGCATGTGATTGATAATAGAGGTATTTACGGAAAGTGAGCTTCCACTGCCACGTTGGTATCGATGTCTCCCTGCATGCAGCCCCATGTGAATAACGATTAACCCTGTAATGACGATATAGTGCTTTAATGTGCTATACCCTTGGTTCTCATGATGTATGAGTAACTCGCCAGTGCTGTATTCAAGCATCATGCCGACCCTGTGGGGTTGAGACACTCCCGAACGGTTGGCTTGATGCGGTAATACAGCAAATTGATTTTTTAGTGACATTCGTCCTTAAAGGGTTAATCATGTCACTGTCATACACCACCAAACATCTAAATATATTTTACTTGGTAGCTTGTATCTCTGTCCCCAACTGTCTGTTTTATTTGACTTGGGGTAGAGTCATGGTGAATGATGGGAGAAAGAACATAGGGATACTACATCAAGGTGGGTGCAGGGCAAGCAGTTGGGGGAGTTATTTATCTAAGTTTTTTATGTGGTAAACAATCAACCGGTGTAAACAATATGGCCGCCCGGCAGTGCCATAGATCACATTATTGAACGGGGGCATCGATTACTGATTACCAGGCGAGCTTCTGAAACACTGTTCTATGAAATGCTTTTGTGCTTTTAAAAAGAGTTGTGTAAAAGAAAATATGTAACGAAATTGAAGGGGGAGGTGGATATTGCATACAAGGCTACACTAATTTGCTTTCTCAAGCTGGATCTATGCACGTTTATCTGATCCTGACATAGTTTGAAACAAACTGTCTTGAAAAGCGTAGGCCTACTCATATATTTCCAGAGTTGAGACAATGGATTCGAAGGTAAATGTTTTGCTAAATTCTGTGACCAACGTTGACAATTCCCATTTATACAAGTCCATATATATATGACAATTAAGTAATGATTGATGACGACTTCATTAATCATGTTTCCTCCATCTAATTACAAATTATACATACTGCAGAGGGAGGTATGGAGCAGCACATGTATATTCAGTAATAAAGAAGCGGGTAGATGGTTGGCGTTGGTGCTGACTGCATTGACGGATTGCTAACAAGACAGCTGACTAATGGGCACTGTCAAAGCATATGATTATCGTCCATGCCAATGTTCATACTCAGACCTAGGCTTAATCAAGAATGATTGATGCTTCTATGCTGCGAACCACAAAGTACAGTTCACGTTCCTACCTATACATACATTATCTATATAGATAGATGTACAGAAAGCTACCACTAGTCCTTGTGGATTTCTCTACCTGAGACTGATCTATACATAGATGGGGAGGACATTAATCCTGTCCCGTTAAAACACGATCCAATGAAGCCGGTGCGGAGGTGGCTGAAATGAAATTACATCTGACGGGTTTCTGACAGGGAAATAGCACCTCTATGGTGGGCTGAGGAGGAAAGAGTGGGAACGGGTAGGAGAGGTCCCGAGCATTTTATATCATCTGGCGTTAAGACCTATTTCTTGTTACTGAAGCATTGTAGAACCATTATCATCAATCCAGTGGGCACTTCAACATTGAATCGATGTTGAAAAGACTGGTAGTTGTTCCAGGGTTTGAAGGACCGTTTGGTAAAAGGGCCCCCCCAGCTAACAACAAACGTTTTGCAAACGTTTGCAAACGTTTCTACATGGTTTGAAGGAAAACGTTTGAAGAAAACGTTTGGAAACGTTTTTCTTAAGTTTGCAAACAAACGTTTGAGAGAGACAAAGAGAGACAGAGAGAAAGATATTATGTCTGTTGAGCTTATAAGATGCAATCTCAACTAGATGAGAGATAACGTGGTGCATCAATGGCACAATGGTTAATATTGTGTGTTTGATTTATGCATATTATATATAGCATCGCAAATTCCATTTGTAGATATGTAGACTCGGTGGCCTCATGGTCAGCATGCCTGCCTTCAAATCCTATGTTACCACTAGTCTAGGTTCGAATCCTTGTGTGAGCAGTTTTATAAATTGTTAATGAATTATAATAAAATTATAGTCTTCTTTCCTTTTGAACAGGTTAGTCCAAACAATTCATTAAGAGAGTTAGAAAAAGAGTCAGAAAGAGTCATTCTGGAGGCAAACCTAGACTCTCATCTGATCGTTTCTTTTCTCTATGTACCTATGAACTATGTTCAGAAACGTTTGCACATCACTTAAGGCCATTCTGGTATGGTAAAAACGTTAAACAAACGTGCCTATAACGTTTTACACAAACGTTTGGCTGTAACGTTATTAAAACGTTATTTAGTGTCAACGTTTTTACGTTATAAAAACGTTCTGTATAGGATTTTGCAAACGTTTGCAAACCTTCTACAAACGTTAAATCCTGGTAATGTAAACGTTTTTTTGTTAGCTGGGCCACAGGGAGTAATAGCCCAGTGAGACAATATTCTGTTCAGCGTCGAATCAACATTGAATCAACATTGATAACCATTTATCAAAGTCGATTCAATGTTCTTCGTCCACCATGGGAGAGGCATAGGCGGCTAGAAGAGGATGGACTAAGGAAGACAAGGGGGGAAATTGGAAGGTAGGCGGAGAGAACATAACAGAAAGCAAGGTGATGTGAGGGGGAGACAGAGAATAGACAAGGACCAAGAAAACAGACAGACAATGAATACAGATAGAAGCAATCAGAGCAGGGAGCCACGGTAGTAAACAACCTCTAGATAATGACATCTAGTGAGAAAGAAATACATCCAAATTAGAAAGCTACCAAAAAGACGTAGAAACTAAATTGGCAGCACTGCCTTTCAGCACGTCCATGGAGACGGCTGGTCAAGCCTTAAGTGGGGCTCCTGGATGTAAAAAGGTCTCCAACTGCCGTCCCGGTACCCCCCCCCCCCACCCGCCCCTGCCCTCTTCTTATCTGTAAACACAGCCTGAGTGTCCACATGGCCAGCAGAAGATACCCGAAAGTCTTGCTGAAATAACTTTACTCCTGCTTGCACTTGTAAAAAAATGTGCCAAGGTTGGGAGTTCTAATATTGATACGACTCAGAAAGAACAACAACCCTAGTGATACTGACCTTAGCAGATATTTGGCGAGTCCTGTAAGATGATGGATTTTTACTTGAGGTCACGATTGTGCTCAGAACGTTTGTCCACGCACCCAGGAGAGCTACGCCATATGTGCGCAAGAGGCCCCACGATACAACAGTGGTGGCTGGCGTATTATGGTGACCTAGGACAGTGCTATTGTTGCATGTCCCGTTATCATTGGAGAACGCGGGGTGTGGTCAAATGATTATGGCAGAAAACATGCGCCTTCTTTGCATGCCATGGCACAAAACTAAATATAACAGATATAGACTTGATTTTAAAATGCCCTCAGGGATTTCAAGAATGCCAACCTCGCATCTTCGATGAACTCAATAAAGGGTAAAATGAGACATTATGGGAGCCCAAACTGATCTTAGAATAGTTGGGTACTTCCATAATTGTTCTGTATACACTGATATTTTGCATTACAGTTAGTGGTAACGATGTCCATGCTGATATAATAAAAAGCTTCAAATCTGTAGATATATATATGAGAGATGGTGATTGTGTATTGTCTTGTATAGAGAAAGGATGCATGCATTAGCTCCAATACTTGGCTGCTCACCTTTTTTTGTGAATTTTTTTTCAATTGTGTGAATGACTCGCCAAGCCGAAAGGATGATCCCACAAAATCCCCATCATCCCTTCTATCCCGAATAGGCACTTTGTTGCCGCCATTACAGTGTCACGGCTGGTCCAGGTCCTCGTCTGCACACCAACATCACCCATCTCTACTTGGAAAAAGAACAAGGGCAGCTGAACGGTCTCGTTGCTGGCCCCATTGCGATCCCCATTAATGTGGTGGCCTACATGAGTCCAATGAATCAATGTGGCTTCTACAGACACTTATGGGCAATCATTGTGGATTTTCTTTATTCTTACTGTTAAGATGCCAATTAATTAATTAATTAATCAACAACTTCAAATAAGACGTTATTTCAACAGTGGCCAAACCCCAAAAGATACACTTTAAATAAGGGAGGTATCTATACATAGACGGGAAAATATCAAATATAAAAATAGATGAGAATTCAATGGCTGACTGGCGAGTAGATCTCATAGCTATAAACTTCTCATTGTGGAAAGTGTGTTTAATAGTATAAACTGTGAGAAGGCTTGGTTTGTATGGAGACCCGGCGTCCATTCAGAAGGATGCAGTGGTGGGATGCCGAAATGAGAGACAATACAATAGCTCCATTCAGGATAGCGTATACCTGGGAGCACCTCTTGTGTGAGCGACTTAGATGAAGCTGGCCGTTTTGGAGGAGTGACACGGACTGCTGTGCACCACGACTAGCAATCAGGACACCCACACTACTTCCCCCAATCCGCCCTTCTGAGAAGCCCAGGGTCAGCTTCAAGGTTAAACCCTAGTCACGTGGGTTGGCTTTTAATGTGGGCCCTCACGTTCGTACTTCCGTACACCGGTTCTCTGGGCTTGTATAAACCTTTTACCAGGAACACTTAGGCCTGGATACCCCCTGCCTCTATGTCCTTCCTGTCTGTCCACTCAACTTGCCAATGGATGCTTGGCCCCTTGCTCCCATAGGCCGCTTTCCCTCCATCTCTTATTATCCTTATCCATATAGTTAACCTTAGTTAGTTAGTCAGTGTCTGACTGAATGACTGTAGATAGGAAAACTGTGAACTGATTTAATCCATTAAACAGGTGATTTATGAACGCGAGAATATACCATTCATTCTATAGTTCATTCTAGCCATGCCTTACCTACAGTTAAGCTTTCTGTACTTAAACCTAATTCAGACCTCGTTACTATGCCCCTGAAACTCCTCCTCACGTCTATTTGCTATCCCATCAAACCAGGCCTTCCGGTTGGATGAATATTTCCCATCAACCCTGCGCCACCTTCCCATTCGCCTAGTGGTGTGTCGTTCACATTGCAGGCTCTGCCGCTGGCATATAAGGTAAAGTCTTCCCTGCAAACAATATCTCAAGAGGTTCCGATGTCACGACTCGTGATCCATCAGAGAAATGTGCACGTAAGTGGTATGAGAAAATGTGGACAACCTTTCTCGAACGACACACAAGGAATTTTCTTGTGTCATATTTTGCACAAGTAGAACTCAAGAAATACACGGCACCATTCAATGTGTAACTTTAGCAACTATCCCAGAGAATATCCACCGCTGTCTATCTCGTGTAATACAACTCATGTTGTTCTCAAGGGGTACACTAGGCACTATGACGTTCTCACGTGCTGTTTTGAGGATCTGCTGTAGCCTTTCCTATGATATTCCAAAGGCAAGAGATGGCACTCCACTACTCTGTTGTCCCATGGTACTTTGTAGCCCCAGTTGGGTTGCGGCAACCTCGCCAGGCGGAATTAGTAAGCTGGCTGCGGTACCGACAGGACCCATAGCTACATGTTACATGTATGGGGCCGAACGCTGCCTTCCCATTACACCAATTACCACGTGATAGGCTGATCACGCAGGGAGGAGTAAATCACGCCTCCCGTGCAGGAGAGCTCCAGGGCCTGTCCTCTCAGAGTTCACCTCAGCTATCTGTGGGGAATGGCGTACTGCAACTGGCCACCATGTGTGGGCCGCCATCTTGTCACCTTTTTTCGATCTTCCTTGTTCCTGCAGATTAATATAGTGTATCATATGGGCTCTGATCTAGACTTGCTGCCTCTAGTCACACGAGAACCATTTGACCATTTGACCAGTGGGTTAAGTATGCTATTTAGACCATCCAAACATATCCTATGAACATGGACTATAGCCGTCTGAAATGCAAAGGTTTAACAAGTGTTGGAGATCGTCAGTACAATACCCCATCCCGAGCCTGCTACACTGAGGGCCTTTATACATGAATCGTGTTCCAATTGCATGATAATTAAATGAGGGATGAGTACTGTAACAGAAAACGGTTAACATGGCCATGTGGAACATAGACCAGAATAACTGTTTAAATGTATCATTACAACTAGCATTACACCCGGATCAAGAGTTTCTCACTTTTAGAAAAATAACTATATTTGGATATCACCTTGTGGAATAGATGTAATAGCTTATAAACTTAAAAGGAAATCGTCCCTTTAAACATAGGGAATCCCTCGCCTGTTCCTGTTAGGGTTTCCAATGTTTAGACGTTACAGCTGTCATCTTTATTAGCCTTTTCGATGGTATTCTAATTCGGGTGCAGTACATATAGGCCCTCATGAGAAAATCATATTTTCTACATTTCTCCACAAAGAAAAAAATCCCCCAACAATATCACAATGAAAATGCAGGAATGCATGTATATGATCATTAGAAACACGTCGAAAACAAGAATATAAGGGCAATATGAAATAATCCTGAATTAATCAAATAATTTTGTAAACTATTTACTGTATGAGCCTATGGGCATGACAAATAGAAAGAAAATATATTGATAAGGATATCAAGGGGTGGCACTTGAATGGCAGTATCTTTAATCATTTTGTTAAATTTGTCTTCATTCTTTTATATCGATTAATATAATACTAAATTTTCCGATTCCCAATTAATGTCCAATGTGGTTTCATGTCTGGTTTGGGTCAATGTCAAATTCATATAGCCATCTAAGTACCAGGTTTCATGCTATGTCACCATGAGCACATTTACAGTGATGCACAGTTAACTTGAACACTGATTCTGAAAGGCACCACACTGAAAACCCCATAAGGCTCAAAGGTGATCAATGGTGACGACCTTGGGGCACTCACCGTGCTGGGGTCGTGGGCAAGCACTCCCTAGTCACTAAGGTCGTCATAAGTGACGACCTAAGGTCATCATATTGATCACATTTTTGACCTAATTAGAGAAGAATCTGTAGTCATGGTGACGATCCTAAGTAATCACTATTGATTAAGTTATGGATTTATAATAGTATGATAGCTTTTTATGTTCCTTCAAAATAATTTTAGGATTGCCCCCTTCCCCCATCATCAGTAACCATCAAGTCTTGCTGAGAGTATCCAACTAGAATACATGTGAAGGTGTGTGTATGTAATACTGATGAGGGTAGTTCCTAGTCCTTTGAACTATGCCTTAATACGTAATAGAGGTGTTTATAAGTTAGGTACAGTAAATCCCTCTCTGAATCATGACCAAACCTTTTAAATTCAATCATGGTAAAATCTTAATTAAACATACTACACATCTCCATGTTACTTTGGAACAATGTACGATTTGTAATTAATATTAACATAGCAATCGATGAGAATGGTTCCCAGAGAATACATACTAGTAAGTGTATAGTAGGGCCACCTGGTGACTGAAATCTGACAACTTTAGGTAGTCAATATGATTACCTTGGGTCGTCATCAATGCATGACGACCCTAAAGTCGTCTGCAGTGACGACCTTCCCATAGGGCTGGGTTTTCAGTGCATGAAGAAAAGAACTTCTTATTGAGATACTATCCTTCCCCGATTTCTGCTACCGGGGGATATCATTAATATATTGTATTATCGTACATCCTATGTAGGCCTAATCCTCTATTCAACTCAGGTAACGTCTCCAGTTCCTCAATAACTAGTTAAATGGGAGTTTATTAGGGGAACTTCATCGAGTTACTCTCTAATCTGTGATAACCTTGAGGAATATGCATAAAAAGGGAGGAAAGGGTAGCAAAAGTGTAGCATATAGCCACGGAATCAAATTGCAGTGGACAACATTAATGGTCCAGTGCAATAATTATACTGCAAATTTAAAGACATACATACACAAACTGCAGAATTCTACTCGAGTTGAGGGTAATGAGTCTTTAAATGTGGCAAAAGACCACGATTCTACAGACTATGTGTTGTAAGATCAATAATATCCCGCTGTCCGCCGTGACCCCATCACCCTGGTAACAGCTACTGGGAACCATGACGACCGTGTTTCTGTATTGATACAACCCACGACTGACTACAGATGGCACACACAGGTACCAGCAGGGGCCGGTTACAGCAACTTTATGTTATGAGGTCATCTTTATCCTGAAAAGAAAATCTTAAAGAGAGAATATGTTATTCGTGTAATGCTCATGTAACACCCATAGTTATTGAGCATGTGATTTGAAAGGTCCTTTTGTCTACTGATAATTATGTCTTCTTTTATTTCAAGCATTCACTTAACAATCATCCTTGTTATTGTCAGGCTTTAGAAGAGTTAAAAGAAGACATAAGTGTCAGAACTATATGCACCAGCAGAATGAAGGTATATCGGTATTGTATCCGTTTATCAAAATAATCAGTTATTCATCAATTGTCATATCTCAATGGTACCTTAAAACCCCCAATTGCTAAAATGGGAAGCTTGCACTGACATCTCAGCTTTGCAATGAAGGTCATGAAACAGGGCCCTCGGTCAGCCATGTTTGCAAGTGGCAGCCATCATGAATTGATGATGACCGTATCAACCGGTCGGCAGTGCCAAAAAGGGAGCCGTGTTTACTTGTCCGACTTGGTTATTTGAAGGGGCCTTGGGATGTGTGGGGTGAAGCATAGGTTAAAGCGTGGTAGATCTGTGTATGCCTGGGAGCGGTGGTTGGTGGGAGTGGGTAGGTGTATGGACACGGTGTGGTCATAGTGGGAGAGGGGGTTGTAGGAGGATAGGTGGAGGGTTAGGAATGGTGGGGTGGTTGTTTGATCGGGGTGAAACGTTGGTGAGAGGATGGGGTCAGGGATGGGGAAAAAAGTGGAATAAAAAAAAAGAAAATTTAGAATTCGAAATATAAGTGCGGGGAATTAAGGTAGGATACGTTTCAGAGGTTGGTAGTGCTATTGGCCTTGAGGGGTATGAGCTGGGTGGCTCAGGTTGGGTTGGGGAATAGTGTGGTGTGTAGGCTTATAGTTGGGATGGTAGGAAGGAATGAGAGGGGGAGAGTTGTAGTCTGTGTGCCTCAGCTATGGATCACCAAACATACAGGCCGTTTGATGTTAATAGGCCTACGGGAAAGAGTGTGGCACAGTTTATGAGATCCTTTTTCGTGGGTAAATATGGTAATGCAGTTGGGGAGGCTTGGGACATATTCTGATGATAGGACTCTATTGGGGTAGCCGTGCACTAGCAGGACACCGGTCACTTATGTAAACAGCAGTACATGTGAGGATATAATTCACTCCCCCCAATACATACAAAAAATAGGAAAGGTAAATCAGTCTTTTTTACGAATATATGAATCTGATGCTTTGTGCAATATCATAAATCAGGAACAATACTGAAAGAAACTATAGACTTACGCGTTTTCGTTATGTAAAACACCACTTTGGGTAGGGATCACCCGGTTCTTTATTCCACATAGGCCATTTAATAATACGGTATTTCAAAGAGATAAAAACAAGATTAAGCGTGAGTGGTGGATCGAGAAAGCAGATATTTGAAGTCACTTAGTAGAGGATGTTTGGTGTTTGCTACTGGTAAATAGAACGTAATGAGCATTGATGACTTCAGAGGTAGGTGATGCATCATGGACATTTTAAAATAGAAGTAGATGAAATAAATGCATGCAGATAGCCAAAGCAATCGGAAAGTTTAAAGAGATGATCGCATAACAAGATAACTAAATTGTGCAGGTCTATATTCTTCTGGCTACGCAGATGATCTACGGCATTATGATAATCAGTCTAATAATAATCCTAAGCTCTCTGAAAAAGATCATTCAGACAACAACTAAATTCCATAGATATTAGGACTTTACTAGAAAGGGCAGTTTGCTCATAGGCAGGTGGTTCATTTGAAGAACCTTTATTCAGAATAGTGCTGCGTGTACTGCTATACTAAAACGTCTATTCTAACCACGAAATGTATCTATACAGCCATAATGACCTCAATCAGTGTGGTGCCAAAAAGCTCAGCTGCTCCACAACAGATGACAATTGCCTGATTCGACTACTGAGTCAGGGATAGTGGGACGCCAGCAAAAATAGCGCCATGACACGAGAACCAAAGTACCCTGCTCAACCGTGATCTAAAGGTGGCCCAACGAATTCTGCCATCATTTGGCAATGATTGGTGTCACTCTAGAGGTGGATGCTATGGCAGGCTATTCAGTACATTGCACTGTATTTAAGATATATTACACCGTAAATAGTCGGTTGCCTTTTTTGTAGGTATACAGTAAGATCTACTGTAGGTATACAGTTTATTGTAAGTGCTAAGTAAAATATGCAGTAAAGCTACAGTAGATGCTGTAAAGATACTCTAGATTTTACTCTGTACCTACACTTACTTTTCACAGTGTAGAACGGACCCCTCCCCTAATACAGAATGATCACTAGTGAGTCAGAGTAACACCAGAAGTTGCTCACTTTTCTGCAAACCCTTGTGTTATATCCTTCACATTCTCCCCCATCTGTCTGAATATACAAGATCTACACTAGACTGCTGGACCCAGTCAAAATGCTGGACACCGTAATTATGGCAACTGGAGGTTAAGACCAATACTCATGTGTATGGTTACCTTATCATACTGGTTTCTATTGACCTGGATATCCCCATTCATCCCGTTTCCGCCATGTGTCAGGAAATTGTGACACTTCTAGGAGAACCTGGTGGTATAATGTGACGGCGCCATGTTTACTTGTCTCTCAGCTGTCTCTTACCTATTTAGAGGGCACATTAGTCACATTGGCCATCAAATCAAGACCACCATCTTGTTTTTGCAAGGATATTGGTGGATACTTCAGAGAATGTCAATGGTGTATCATATACAAAGAGCCACTGGTCACTGGGGAATAACTCCATTAGATGCACACACATTTTACTTTGTTGGTATCTATATGTGACTATTACTTAGAACACCGCCTGAAGAAGTCTACTGAATGTAGACGAAACATAGCAAGTTGACATTAATCTCCCACCCCTTCTCGATGTACATAAACCCCCAAATAAAAGTTACTAACCCAACTTCAACTTGTCTGGTTTTGTGTGGAATTTTAATATACTTCGAATTATTACTTAGATAAAATGTTTCGGAACAAGTCGTCCTTATCAGATATCGAAACCTTCTCCGATATATACATACTAAAACAACCTAAGAAAATAGGTAGAATTAAGATTGGAGGGCATCAAGGTGTGTTTAGCTCTATACTAGTAGTTGGGATTAATTCCATTCAATCCACAAGGCACTTTATTGGCATCAACTACCTGAGAACAGCCCAAGCTCTGAACTGCAGTATTATATTTGTCATCTGCTAACGTAATCAGAATATGTATAGTTCAGTCTTGAAGGTTGCCATTCTCAAGTCATAATGAATCCCAGTTATTCAGCGTTCATCCTAATAAAATACTGACAACCAAACACTGTAAAGATGCAGATGACCGTTTTCCTATCCCCGGTAAATGTAACACCTGCCTGCAATATCAATGCATAGATCTTGTCATTGAAAAAGTACAACTTCGCTTTGAATTTCAGCCAGTAGTATATTGATTTGACTACACTGTTGCTCATAACAACGCTTATGCCAATGTATTGAACGCATTTCTTAAATGTGCTCTCTTGGTTATTATGTCCCATTTATCTGTTAGTTTAATATCAGCCTTATGTTAATAGGATTCGCCTACCAGGTAAGTTTTTTTGCGAGCGCTGCTCTATGACATGATTGGACCAATTATAGAGCAGCACTCTGCCGTAAATAAAATGAGGATTTCTTACTGGTCCTGGTAGGCATGGCTCAACCAAGCGATTCAATACAGCATTAAGGGGCATTAAGGCGGCAGGTATTCAGCATTTAGGACACACGGAATTAAATGACAGCAAGGCCCGATCTAAATGCAGTATTTTCATTACTGTGAGATGCGCCTGAGCAATTCATATTGATTCTTGGTGCCAGGAGTAGTCGTGTGTTGTTGGAGGGGGGGGGGGGTTGGATAGATTTAAGAAGCAGTATTTTTCGCATCGCATTGCTGCTGTGAGAGAAGTTGCAAGGAGGTATATAGCATTTTGGTGTGATGAAACAGGCTGAATGCATTTCCCTCATATCCCGATATCGCGTTTTCCAGTGATTATGCAAAGGGCCTGACATAAGCATGTCCACCCACACAATGTCATACTCGTCTGTGGCATTCCCCAATAAACATTCAGCAGGTCGTTAGTAATCCTAACCCTCTGGTTAGAGAGTTACTGCCTCTGGTAGTTGTACTGGTAATTTAGAAAACGTCGGCACTGATATCTATGATCTATGCAGAATAGATGCTGAGTGGCCAGAGGGAGAACTGATGATGGTCTATCGCAATAACCTTGAATACAATGAGAGAAAGCTTTCAGTATTGCCATTTGGGACATGGATAAACAGCATTGTTT
Source organism: Harmothoe impar (assembly GCA_947462335.1). Taxonomy (NCBI): domain Eukaryota; kingdom Metazoa; phylum Annelida; class Polychaeta; order Phyllodocida; family Polynoidae; genus Harmothoe; species Harmothoe impar. The sequence goes on along the minus strand of OX381714.1, from coordinate 27,248,776 downwards.
ACGAGAAGGATAATTGGTACCTAATGCATGTGTAGATGAAATTGTTATATTATAGATCTCAATTCATGTATCGAAAGAGGCTGATGCAAACAGTTAAAGCAGCTACACATTTGGTCTTTAGCGAAGCTTTAGTCTAAATTATTCGTGGAACTTACTCTTTATAGATACTCACATCCGTCCTCCTACATATTATGGTTTTGTTTTAGTCACTGGTAATAAAAACGGAGGTAATCCAGGAATGGATCTAGGGGTGCTTCTTTTTAGTAAACCTTCCTGACTCGTCTGGGGGTGGGACTGTGTTTCCTTTTTATTGGTGGGGTTATGTTCTAGATTATAAATGGGTGTTAGGTAGTTGGAAGTGTTTTAAAAGCAAGCATACAACTGTAGTTTCACATATGTGACTATAGACCTATGTAATATATGCAGTCAGAGGTGAGGGACTAATGCATATATATATATATATACATATATATATATATATATGTAGGGGTTTCATATGCGTACAACACGAACACAGGTTCCAAATTCGGTTTGAATGCAACAGGTCTTTATTCGATCACAGCCTCAAAAGTACACGAAGGTTTCTCACTCGGTTCACTTGGTCTTTCAACCATTCGAAGACACACAGGATTCTATCGATAGTTCGAAGCATTAGCGATACCGGACAGTTAAGCTCTGTGCCAGCATGGCTGGTGCAGAGTCCATAACGTGGGAGGGGTGTAGGTGCCCCTGTCAAAGCGAAGGTACGAAAGGTGCGGGTCAGAGCTCGTCCTAGGACTAACTGGTGAGGTAGCCAACCTCGGCCTCTTATATACCCTGAGCGCGGACCAAGCAGTGTCGACGTGGCACTCCTCCGTAGCGCCGTCTGGAGTGCCCTGCCTGGCTCCGCTACCGGATAACCGAAAGGACATGGCTCAGGTGTTGCCACCTAGTGTCCGTTGGAGGCACTTACCGCTCTGACTCCACGGACCTTATATGTACACGTATTATTCGTGCCCCTACATCACCCCCACCAGATTATAACTAGGGTCGAAATACATCTGATATAATATAATATACTCGAATATGGGAGAATAATATCAGTGTACATGATGACAATACCGGGGTACATTTGAAGGTACGATATACGTTTTTACACTTACATGTAGAAAGTACAAATATAGATTTTAGATTTTACCTGTTACACCAAACAACACTTACATCTCTATGTACAAAACAGGGATCTTATAGATCCAACACTATAACGACAGGATAGATACGTGAGTATCCATCTTTAATAAAGATATGAATATATACGAATATATGTTCTATACTACTTCTAACTATAGTGATCACAGTTTTGTATGGTTTTCGTTGAGATATAATAATGGTTACTACATTATTCATTTTAAGGTAAGTTGAGATTGCACAATATGTGACTTTTTAGGACGGAATGACACAGAAGTAATGGCTCGAAAATATTTAAGTGGGCGAACCGTCCCAGGAGAGGTAATTACGCGAACTATTGGAATTATGTAAAAATACTTGTAACCAACATAGTTGTGACATTAACTCTTATAACCAAGGAATGTAGTAATATTAGCCTCCATGTGAGGCAACCGATATATACCTTTATATCTTTAACAATAGATATACTTTCGAAATCCGAATACCAGTTGTTATGTCCAAAAAGAAAATTTTTGGAGATAAAGGTAGGTATCGAACATTATGTACAGTTTTGGTTCGAATCATAGTATGTAGTATCAGTTATACTACTTAAAGTATGAACACCCTTTTTTTTTTTTTTTAGACAACGAAGACATTTCTTGACAATTATGCATTTTCCACCCGGCTTATGTTTACCTTCGAATCATGACCTTAATCATGGATGTTTTATAATAACAACACAATTATTACAGTATCATCGAAGCATCATATGCACAAGTCATCAATCACACAATCGAACAGCCGAACACCCAAGTTAGCTTATAAGTCCTTCAATACGCTCTGGAGTTCTTCGAGTGACCCACTCCATTGGGTGAGTCCTATACCGAATACCCGAATGAACTTAACGTTCAGGGCCTTCATAGTTTTGGCCTGATCGTCAAGAGTATCTTCTGCAGCTTTCTGCAGACAACGAGCTGTTGAGAGTTCTTTCTTCGATTGTGCCAGCTGCTTGGTGAGTTCGATCACCTTGTCTGGCTCCGATTGTTCGTCAATACGTTGCTGCTCGAAGATCTTCCTCAGCCTCTCGACCTCCTTGCCCTGCATGGTGATGGCATAGTCGGTTGATGCTCTCGCCACACCGGCTGCATATCGTTGCATGCCAGCCAGGTGTTCCTGCAACCATCGTTCGTATAGTTCTTTATGCACCACCGCATCCGGAGCCTTTGGAGGCTCGAAGTAGTCCTTCGGAATCTGTATCTGGGGCCGAATGTTTACACCACTGATCATCAGATCATACCACTGGTTTGGATCCACTGCTGGTTCCTCACGAACACTGGGCTTATAGGGCACAGTAGCAGTAGTAGTAGTGGTGGTGAGTAGGGTGGCTGCAACAGTTGCTGCCTTCCCTCCTCCAGCAGTTGTCGTTGGTGTGGTGGTGACTGGGTTCGAAGTGGTCACTGGAACCGGGTCCACCACAGGCTCAGCTTTTATGGATGTCGAATCCGCACTAGTAGCAGGGGTTTTACGCCCCACTGACTTTGTAGAACTGTCAGCCCTTGGTTTCACCTTGTCTTCTGCCCGAGGAGTGAGGTTGGTGGTCGTCACCACCAAGTCCTTTTTCCCAGGCAGCACAAAGTGATCCGAATCCGCCATCTCCACGTCCCGTGAGTCCGGTTGGCGGATGGCATCCATCACAGAGATGCCCGTAGGGAGATTCTTGTACGGATCCTTCTCAGTTTGTACCTCCGGACCAGGGAAGTCCATTGAAGGGTACTCGGCCTTACTGGCCAAGTTACCAGGAGTCAGAGGACGAAGGGTTTGCAGCTGGGAGCGACCCTTGGGGGCTGAGAAGTCCGGACCATAGTTAGGACGCAAGTCCTTCAGTGGGGACCGGTGCTCGATCGTTGTCGCGCGCCCCCGTGCTGCAGTTGGAGCTCTTGGAGCTGGAACCTCCGACTTGACCTTTTTGCAGTCAGGTTCGGAAGTCGCTGGACTCCTGTTCTCACTTCGTTTCCCTGGAAGGGGGTTGGCCGCTCTCCAGTCGTACAATTGCTGGTACAAGGTGTCGTTCAGGTCCAGTCGACCACGTCGATCAGTACGCTGGAAGACAGCTGACTGTTTCGAATTCCGGGTTAATTGGACCTTTCCGAATTGGAAGGTCTCAATCGTAATGGTTTCGAATTTGACTTTGTCCAGGCCTGCCACCAGGGATGCATGGAGATCTCCAACGTTCTTTCTGGCCAACATCATGGCTTGGCCATGACATTGTATCAGGTGCTCGATCATTCGGCCTCTTCTAGGGGTCCACATTCCCGAACACTTTTTGTTGGATTTACCGATATCAGCGCAGACATACATCGCATGGTGGTGCATGTGCTTCTCCACGAGATGTCGCATGAATCGAAGACGAGTAGGCATGGGGCGGTTCTCGTGTGCGAAGTAGACACGGCAGGAATCGAATGGGCAGTCCTCCCTTACCCCTTCTTTGTACCGGGCCATCGCCCAACGTATTTTGGGGCGGCCCTCATGGTTGTAGTAAGTCTCAGGGAACTGTTTTCGATCCAGCAGCCGACCGAACCAGTTTTCTGTCCATGACCAGGAACTGGGTGAGCCCATATTGGATCTCATCCATTCTTCGTCATCAGACAATCCTTCATGGTCCGGTTCTTTGGGACACGAATACATATCCCTCGATCGTTTGCAGTGTTCCATGCACTCGGGCCTTAATTTCTTGAAGCCCCCACTGGCATTGCGCCAAATCATGTCCTCCACCCGAGAACTTGGGACGTCTGCCGAGGCACCTGCCCCTGCAGCTGGAGCTGGAGGGGGCGACGAAACCACTGGTGGTGTGTTCGATTGCCCTGACTCGGAGGACGTAGACGGAGATGCAGGTACCTTGACCTGCACTGGAGTTTTAGTCGGAGTTGCTGGAGGGGTCGAATGCGTCCGGGTGGGTGCCCTAGGAGGCGTCGAAGGTGTAGAGGCCGTACTGGATACTACGTCCACCAACCTCACGGTTGGGGACATATTAATCGCAGTAGTTTGGGGAGGCGAAGGATGAGGTACACATGGCTGTCGTGCCTCATTCTTCTTTGCCTTCCGTTTCTGGCTCTTTGGAAGTTCGAAGGGGACCTCCTCCAGATCCGAAGCGTCGGATACGGACCGTCCTTTTTGTTGCGGATTGGGGTTCTTACGGGACTGGGCTCGAGTCATTGGCGTTCTGGGGGCAGTTTGCATAGCCTCCAGAGTTAGCCGTAACTGTTCATTGGCTGCCCTGAGTTCATCGGATTCTCTAACCACCTGAGCATAACGGGCTTCTTGCTCAACTGATCCTGAGGTATCCGAATGGATCTCCCGCGGAGCCAACTCCACGCTAGCTGAATCTTCTTCGAATGGGACTGGTAAAGGTCCCGGAGCTTTCGGAAGGGATTCGGATGGGGACTCAGTAGTCCCGGTGGTCGTAGTTGGTTCTTCGAATGACGTTGAAGCCGACTGGGAAGTACTCGAAGAGCATTCGGACTGGACTGGGGCAGGTTCGGACACCTCGGACTTAGGCGGAGTATTGGGAGGAGTACTGCCATTAGAAGTTTTACGACTACCTTTGGTCTTGGAGAATTTCTTTTTCTTCCCCTTCGTACTGGTCGTGCTCCCATCACTTGAGGGCACTGCTTCCTCCCTAGCTTTGGCTTGTTGGAGATGCCGAAAGTTCGTACCACATTCTAACAGAATGTCACTGAAGACTCCATTCTTAAAAGCCCCTCGAATCGCCCCTCCGTAACTGTCTAACCAGGTGGGATCGTAACGATAGAAACCCTCCTCTCCCAGCCTGTCCAACATCATCGACATCAATGTGGGATGTAGTTTCAGCGAGGAATCGAAGGGCGACTCGCACGCCAGCACCTCCATGAGTTGTTGCTGGGCCAGCGATGTTCGCACAACGTCCTCCATTTCTTCGTCAGATACTGCATGGATAGGCAATTTCCAGCTTACCTCTTCCAACTCTGGCATCTCGTCCTCTTCCTCATCACCTGCTGCGTTCAGCCGGGTTGACGTCGAATTGTCTATGTCTTTCGAAGCAACACGTTTCGGGACATTGCGCCACGGCAACGGCCCTAGGTTGACTGTAGCCGGGGGTGGCATGGTCATGCTGTCCCGATCAGCCGTCGAATAGGAGCCGATCCCCGCTACACGAACGGTAACCGCACTCCCGGTGGATTCAGAGGCGGATTCATAATCCGACTCACGAGCGTTGTCGAATTGGCCATCGTCCATCCCGAACAGATCTATCTCGTCGGACTGGAGGCCCTCACCGGGGGTGTACTGCTCCTCCATCGCAGTCGAATGTTTTCAGCGAAAACGAAGTTTAATGATCGAAGATTTGCGGAGTACGAAGCTCCGCGTGTCCTAATGACACTAGGAGCGGGAACTAACCAGGTTGGCACGTCTTATGATGTGGTTTTGGAGACTTTTGGTCGACTACAAGTCCCTTCTTCCTCCTCCTTTGCCCTGCAGCGTCCGTGCGTCTTCTTGGCACTGATCCAATATGGCGACCGCCCTTCTTGTCTCGTGATGCCACGCCCGCCGCGGGAGCGAAGGTCAACCAATCAGCGTTCACGCTTCACCGGATAGCCCTTTTCCGACGGATAACCCGGCGGGAGACGCTCGCGTTTCCCGCCACTAATCGAACGGGTAGCTCACCGGAGTGTAATCCTTATGGAGTCAGTTCCACAGTACCAGGGATACCGCTAATCATGAATTCTTCAGGAGTGTAGGCAAATGTCATTACGGGTAACATAAGAATACCCGCCGGATAGTTCCGTCTGCCACCCTCGGGGACGTTCATGATCAACTCTCACCCTAGCTCTGCTCACTCGACAGCAATTAGGTCTGTACTACCATCATGGCATCGAAACTTCTTGTTGTGTATACAAATTAGGTCACAGCAGTCTCCGGATTATGCCGTGGACTGCGTCTTAACCCCACCTTGGGTTCTTTAGACCTGGTCGTCCGGGAAGATTCGACAGGATGTCCAGTAGTCAATTGGACAGCCCTCCTCCCCTTCAGACCTTCATTTGCCGAGACTTTTTTTCCGCACTTTTTATCCTTCTTGCTAGAAGCTCGAATTGGTAAATTTTTTTTAGGCCTACCCCGGCCCCGCTTTAATTTACCAATACCAGGAGGCAACGTTTTTTTCTCATCTGAGGGTATCACTAGTTTCCTAGGTCTACCAGGACCACGTCGTTCCGGGGTGGTCGCTCTCCACTCAGTGTTATCTGACTTCGAATGCTCCCCTGGCTTCGAATGCGCTGAAGCATCACCCTGCCACCGGCGTAGGCGAGCTACATTGGATTTATACAGGCGTCCCAACAAGGATTTGATCACCACCGTGGATTCAGAAACAATCCGAACCACAGTAAAGGGACCATCCCAGTTGGGTGACAACTTTAGCTGCTGTAGGGGGTCGTGTAGCCTAACTACTTCATCCCCCACTCGAAAGGACCTAAGTTTCAAACCTACGTCATAGCCCACTTTTTGCCATGAAGCAGATTTGCTTAGTTCACATCGAACCATCTCGTATGCGGACTTGAATTGATCCCTCAATGCCTCCACGAACATCACCTGACAGGGTGTTTCAGCGTTTATCCCAGCTACGCCAAACACCAAGTCAGCAGGCATAATCAAATCCTCTCCGAATACCAACAAATTGGGGGAACAACCGGTGGAAGCATGCACCGTACTATTATAAGCATGTACCACAAACTCGCATTGCTCGTCCCAATCATCCATCTGACTGTTGACCAGAGGCTTCAGGACTTGTATCAAGGTTCTGTTGAACCTTTCTACTTGACCATCAGACTGAGGCCGGTACGGATTCGTTCTTGTTTTGCATATAGCAAGGCTATGGCACATTGCTGCCCATAACTCAGATTCGAATTCTCTGCCTTGATCACTATGCAACATCAAGGGCACGCCTAGATGAAGCACCCAACCCTTTACAAATGCACGAGCACATGTATGAGCCTTGTGATCTTTCAGAGGAAACACTCTAGTATACTTCGAATAGTAGTCGGAGATCACCATCATGCACGTGTTTCCATCAGGAGTGGTTTTTAGGCCACTAATGATATCAACCGCTATGCGTGCAAATCTAACTCCCCAGAGCTCTTGAGTTAGTGGCAACTTCCCCAGGCCTTCACCTGGTTTGCTCAGACAACAATCTGGACAAGTAGAGATCCACCTAAGCAGATCTTTACTCATGCCAGGCCAGTAATACCTTCTGGAGAGTCGCGCAAGGGAGCGCTTCTTTCCAAAATGTCCACTGGTCTGATGTCCATGTACGAAATACATGATATCCCTTCGCATAGCTGTGGGTATCACGATTTGTCGAATTTTGGCCTTGTACGGTGTTATCTTCCACCTACATAAGATACCTTCAACAACAGTTAGCTCAGACCATTGAGCAAGTAGCTGTCTCATTTCCCGGTTCTCAATCGAAATGGTTGGTCTTTGTGGTTGGGCACCACTGGAGACCTGTTCTATTAGTCTCGAAATGACAGCATCACCCTTCTGGAATTGCCTGATGGTTTCGGTGGACCATTCCATTGCTTTAGAATGTCCTACATCATACGGCATTCGAACTCCAGCTATTACAGCATTATGGGCTCCACAATCATCGCAATCCATTCTAGAACATTTCCGTATGGGTCTTCTCGAAAGGGCGTCAGCATTGATATGCTTGCTCCCTGCTCTGTGTTGGATTTGGCTATTTTCCAACCCGAACTCGGACAAGTGGGTCAGCCATCGACCGATCATTCCTTCTGCTTCCTTAAAGTTCAACAGCCACCTTAAGGACGAGTGATCTGTCCGTAAAGTAAAGTCACCTCCCCAAAGGAAGTGCTTAAACTTCTTCGTATACACCACTACCGCCAACAATTCGCGCTTAGTGGTACAGTAATTCCTCTGGGCCTTATTGAGGGTATTACTAGCGAAAGCCAGTGGCACTTCTATCCCCTCTTGCATCTGGGATAGAGCAGCACCTATACTGTCATTACTGGCGTCTGTGTCCAGTATGAAATGTCCATCAGCTGTTGGATATTTCAAAACTGGGGTGGTTCGAAATAGGTTCTTCACGGCTTCGAATGCTAGATCTTGTTCCGGACCCCATGGAAAAGGCTCCTTCCTTCTACCCGGAGTCCAGTGAGCTAGAGCCTGCATAGGCTGAGCTATTCTGGCATACCCCGGTAGGAAGTCTCTGTAGTAGCTACAGAAGCCCAGAAAGGACCTTATGTCTTTAGGTCCCTCTGGCTTTTCCCATTCCGATACAACATCTAGTTTCTCAGGATCCGCCTTAACCCCCTCAGTGGATATTATCCGACCGAGATAGTTAATAGAAGTCCTAAACAGGTGACACTTCCTTGGTTTCAATTTCAAACCATGGGTTATCAACCTCTCGAAAATTTTGACTAAAGTAGCCAGGCACGATTCGAAGGTCTTCCCGAAGACAATTACGTCGTCCAGGTACACCAAACACTCCTTCCATAACAGGTCACTCAACAGAGATTCCATCATGGCTTCGAATGTTGCAGGGGCGTTACACAATCCGAACGGCATCACATTGTACTGGAAAAGACCGACATGGCTCGAAAATGCTGTTTTTTCCTGATCCTCTTCCTTCATTCCAACTTGCCAGTATCCGGATTGCAAATCCAGCGTACAGAACCATTGGTTTCCGCCCAGGGAATCAATAGTCTCGTCTATACGGGGGAGAGGATAGGAGTTTTTCTTAGTACAGCCATTCAATTTTCGATAATCTATGCAGAAGCGAATTGTGCCGTCTTTCTTAGTCACCATCTGAACAGGACTGGACCAGTGCTGGGAACAATCACCCCTAATCTCAGCTGATCAGCGATTTCCTTCTCGGCCATCAATTTCTTCTTCAAAGGTAGGCGTCTATAAGGGATTTTGAAAGGTACAGCGTCCTCTGTAGTGATGGAATGTAGCACCTTGTCAGTTCGCCCCAAACCAGTGGGCTCCCCGAAGGCTGCATCATATTTCACCAATACCCGTCTCAACTGATCTTTCTGGTCCCCCGTCACCAAGCTCGAATCGTCCACCAACTTTTGGAGTTCCGGACGTAAATCGGACATCCCTTCAAGGTTCGGTTGGGTATCTTCTGAGAGTATACTGGTGCTTGCCTGTGCAACGATCACCTGCCCCACGGGAGTACCTTTCATCAGATAACGGACTTCACCACCAGGATTCGAAATAGGAATTAGATTCCTACTGCCACTGCCTACGAAAGTATCTGCACTCTCGAGTCCAATTGATGCAAGTCTCACCACATCGGGTTCAACCACCGCCATCTGGTCTCGGAAGATACTGTCACTCGAAAACAGGACATCACATGTCTGTCCTGGGGGTATCTTAACCGTCTGTACCACCGAGGCTACAGAAGATACCTTTCTCAACACGCATTGTACGGCCACCCTATATGGATGTTCTATCTTTAACATCCCCCTACAAGGTTCCAACATTGCACCGTACAACGCAGCGAAATCTAATCCGATGATGCCATCATCACTCAGATCAGCAATAGTAGGGGACAGGAGGTAATCCTGCCCACCTATATTGATTTCAAAAAATGCTTTACCAAACGTCTGCATGCAGCTACCGTCGGCCGAATGAGCTGTTACCCTCGTTGTGAAGTTATCTGGCTCATCGGCTACAAGGTCATAGAACCTCTTCGAGATCATGGAGTGACTAGCTCCAGTATCCACTAGAAATTCTGCAGACCTTCCCTTCACTGCTACAGTCAAATACCACCTCTTCCCATCCAATGGTGATGGGTTGACGGTGAAACGTTCGAAATCCTTAGTGACACCAAGATCTACTCCCCGTCGTTTCAAGTGCTTCAAACAGGGGTGATCCGGGGACAATCGGGCACTGCTGACTACTTCCAGCTCCTGTATCCAATTCGCCGCTTCCCCAGTACTTCCTCCTCGGACGTCTACTATTCTGGGTTCATTGGACATACTTAGAAGGGACTGATCAGGCCCCTCCTCTAAGTTTCCAATCTCTACTGCACCTCGGACTTCATCGCTTGCACCGCTGGCGATATGTTGGCTTTCCTTCTCCTTAGGGGTTACTACCTTGCCATCCAGAGCAACCCCGTCTAGTTTTCCGTTTTCTTCTCTTCAGGCTTGGGTACCGGCTTTTCAGCTGGGCATTCTGCAGCAAAGTGTCCCAGGACCTGACACCTGTAACACTTCCTAGTGGTCTTGTCCACTCTCGGCTTCGAATTCCTCCCTGTTGATTGCTGGTTTCCAGACATCAAGTCAGTCAACCTTAACAGAAGTTCTTCCATAGAACTGGGAGTTGAGGAAGTAGTCGAAGGTGCGCTTGTAACTCCTGGGGTCACAGGTGGTGTTTTCCTGTCGGCCTTCGGATAGCGCTTCGAATTCGAATTGGAATAAGATTTGCCGCTGTTCTTTTGAGCAACTGCGCCAATCTCCTCCTCCCTTCCAGAATCACCTTCCTCTGTATCAGAGGCTGGTGGGTCTTGCACCACACTGGAAGTTCTCGAAAGTACTCTCGAAGATAGCAGATGCCGTTTCCTGTCATAGTCTTCTATGGCCATGAACAAATCAGTGAGAGAAGTTCCAGCTTTCCAACTATCACATGCAGCGGTCCGTTCATCAGAATCCCTTAATCCCTCAATGAATTGCGAGAACAAATCATCTAGGAACTGTGGGTCATCTAACTGCCATCTTGGTCTAGCTCTTTGCAAGAGAGATTGCAATTCTAGACCGAACACACGGTGCGACTCGTTTGGCTTTTGAGTCCGTTTCCGGAACAATCGAAGCGGGTCTTCATTACCCACATTACCTATCAGGTAACTGGCGCATTCCACCAATTGGGTAAACGATCCGGCACCATGCATCGTTCTCCATCTCGAAACAGCTAGCTTGCCTGGGCCATTTCTCAATGCCCGTAAAAGTTCGTCCAACGATTCCTCTTCTGACCATGGATTATACCTCATATCGTCCATGAAGTCTGCGAACCAGTCCTGCCATGGCTGTCTTCCTGTGAACGGACTCGGAGTGCTGGCAGTGCGTCTAGCAGCGTTGTGGTTGTCCCTGTGCAACAGAAACGACTGCTCGATGCTCCAGTCGACGATATCGGCATTATCAGCTTGTCTGCTAACACAGTCCACTCCCATCTCAGCAATGCAGGGGTTCGTGTCGTAAATCAATTTCATCCCAGGGGACATCGATTCGCGGCGAGATACTCGTCTACCAGCATGTGTAGGAGATCTCCCTGGCCTCCTTGAGGGACCACTCGAACGTTCATTCGGATCAGATCTCGAAGATCTCTCATTCGAACTCGTACGGCTCGGTCTCTCTCGAGAGCTGGAACGACTGGGAGAGTTCGAATGGTCGTCATCATACGACGTTGGGCGTTGGTCACGCCGCGAAGATCTTCCATCCGGATCCCCTGTATCAATGGTCACTCGTTTTGGTCTCCCTCCGGTTGAGGTAGAGGCACTACCCCCACCAGTTGATGAGTTGTATATGCCACCACTGACATGATCGAACCCTGAACGGCTACCTCGAGTTGTTTCTTCATCTCGTTTCTTCTGTAAATCTTCCACCTCCCTGATCAGACGATCCTTTTCGTCCATCATCGCCTTGGTAGCTTCTCGGATCGTATCATGGAGCTCGTCCGAATCATGTATGGTCTTATCCTGACGTTGTTCTAGAGATTCAGTACGTCGCCGCAAGACATTCTGTTGATGAGCGAACTGGTTTTCCATATGTTCCAGTTCTGCCTTCGTTGTGTCTAAGCGGTTCTGTTTCTCCATTGTTGCCCCTTCTAGATCTTCATTCTTGTTCCGAAGCTGTACCAACCGATGACTCAAAGCTTCAAACTCTTCATTCATCCTGTCCATCTCTGCGATCCTTGCTCCTTCGAACCGATTCTTCTCCTCTTCGAAATGACGACGTGTCACTTCCTGTCGCTGGTGTCGTTCAGCATGCAGTATGCTCATGCCTTGTGTTGGCATAGGAGCAATGTGTCTCTTCGAACCACCAGTTTCAAACAAAGAATCATCTAGGTTTGACCCCAGATCTTTTCGAATAGAATCAGGATTGCCTCTCCTTGGTTCTGGTGTAGAACTCGAACGGTTTGGCCCATAATGTTTCTCAAGGGCTGCTACCACCTCCGGATCTGGACTCGAAATAGGATGAAGGGACGCTCCACCCTTTGCCTGTTCAGCCATGTTAACCCACTGACTGTGCTATTCTGTGTTTCACCCGAACTGGTCACGGCACCAATGTAGGGGTTTCATATGCGTACAACACGAACACAGGTTCCAAATTCGGTTTGAATGCAACAGGTCTTTATTCGATCACAGCCTCAAAAGTACACGAAGGTTTCTCACTCGGTTCACTTGGTCTTTCAACCATTCGAAGACACACAGGATTCTATCGATAGTTCGAAGCATTAGCGATACCGGACAGTTAAGCTCTGTGCCAGCATGGCTGGTGCAGAGTCCATAACGTGGGAGGGGTGTAGGTGCCCCTGTCAAAGCAAAGGTACGAAAGGTGCGGGTCAGAGCTCGTCCTAGGACTAACTGGTGAGGTAGCCAACCTCGGCCTCTTATATACCCTGAGCGCGGACCAAGCAGTGTCGACGTGGCACTCCTCCGTAGCGCCGTCTGGAGTGCCCTGCCTGGCTCCGCTACCGGATAACCGAAAGGACATGGCTCAGGTGTTGCCACCTAGTGTCCGTTGGAGGCACTTACCGCTCCACGGACCTTATATGTACACGTATTATTCGTGCCCCTACATATATATATATATATATATATATATATATATATATATATATATATATATATATATATATATCTATATATATTGGTGGGGGTCCAGAAAATGTCCATTTCCAGTGAAAAACAATAATATTTCTGAATTGCCCAAATGTTGTAGCAGATTTGTCTATATATAAAGGAGGCAATGAACCATCACATTCAAAAATTTTGTGATACTAGGATTCTTACTTTTTTTTCTACGTAAGTTTGAAAAATACAATTACTAATGAAACAAAATTGTGTTACGTTCACCAGATATTATCATAAACATGAGAATAGTGAAAAAATATGTCACAGCATGTCCCAGATATTCAATATAAGAAAAATAAGACAATTAGACCAAAATTCTGTTGTTTTCAATATATCTGGTGAACGTAACATCTAGTGAACGTAACACAAAAATTGAATAGTTTCTAGAATGAAATATGTTTATGATAAGATGATGGAAACAGGTCAGTGTCATTTGTAATGCTCAGATATACTTGGACAATTTGTGTTACGGCTATATAATAATTATTTATGCATATTTCTGACTTTTCCATATATCTGGTGAAGGTAACATTTCATAAAATAAAGGACATGTTGTTTTGATAGTTCTTAATATTACATAAATCATGCATTCATCCACATACATCCTTGCTGATAGGTTTGTCAAACAGACATACATGCAGCCTATCAAAAGAAATTAACAAAAAAGGACATATTTTGGTGACAATTTACTGTCTCCGTGGAACCAAACATAATTCTAGTGAACGTAACATAATTCTAGTGAACGTAACATAATTCTAGTGAACGTAACATAATTCTAGTGAACGTAACATAAATTGATATCTTAATTTACAAAGACAAAGACATTGCACCTAGTTACGATTTTTATTGTATATGGTGCATGTACTATGTAGGCACCACATGGATATTTCCCTTCCTCCTTAGAGGACATTTAGGGTGATATTATTCAAAATGTTTAAATAAATCTAGTGAACGTAACATCAATCTGGTGAACGTAACATCCAGTAAAGACAATTGCTTTTGCTTGTTAAATGTAAAATAGAAAAAAATCTATTGATATGGGCGTGTAGAGCTCACACATACGCTTCCCCAAAGCAGGTAATATGTAATTTTATGCAGGATTTGTATAATTAATTACCTTTTCAAGAAATTTGGCTTAGACAGGTAATTTTTAATTCCTTCTTTGGGCTCTAATTTCACAAAGAAAATGATCAATCGTCTTAATTTTTATCATTCTGCCCAAGAGTATAGGTGTCCGGGATGTGCCTAATGGCACAAAAAATCCAAACTTGTGTAATATTTTTCAAAAAGATTTAAGTGTTTAAAAAGATATATGAGATTATGAGAATAATTGCTATTTTTGTAATTTAAACAAATAATTATTAGAAAAAAATAAAATTTAAATATTGAAATAAATGGTGTTATGAAGAAGTATCATTTGTATGCAACACATTCTCTTCATTTAAAATGATTATTTTTTAAAAATAACTCATTTTGTGAAATGGACATTTTCTGGACCCCCACCCATATATATATATATATATATATATATATATATATATATATATATATATATGGTATCAGGCCTTTAGGCCCTCTGGAAAAGGGGCCCCCTGAACTGGGGCCCTCAGAACTGGGGCCCTCTGAACTTAGGCCCTCTGAACTGGGGCCCCCATGACCTAGGGCCCCCATGAACTGAGGCCCCCATGAACTGAGGCCCCCAGGAACTAGGGCCCTCAGGAACAGGGGCCATCATTTCAATTCAGCACCCGTCAGGTTACTAGGATTAAGAGCCCGCTAGAATTTTTCAGGTATCAGAGCCCACTAGATTTTATGGATTTCAGAGCCCGCTAGAATTTCCCAGGTTTCAGAGCCTGCTAGATTTACTCAGGTATCAGAGCCCGCTAGATTTTTTCAGGTTTCAGAGCCCGCTAGATTTTTTTCAGGTTTCAGAGCCCGCTAGATTTTATCAGGTTTCAGAGCCCGCTAGATTTCTTAGGTTTCATAGCCCGCTAGATTTTTTCAGGTATCAGAGCCCGCTAGATTTCTTAGGTTTCAGAGCCCGCTAGATTTTATTGATTTCAGAGCCCGCTAGAATTTCTCAGTTTCAGAGTCCGCTAGATTTTTTTCAGGTTTCAGAGCCCGCTAGATTTCTTAGGTTTCCCCGGCTATATATATAGGCTATATATATAGGCTATATATATATATATATATATATATATATATATATATATATATATATGTATATATATATATATATATATTACACCACAACTCCTTTCAAATGTAACTATTTATTATACGTATGGATAATTAAAACTATACCAGAAGGCATTCAAGAAAAGAAGGAAAATCCGATGAAATCATATCAGACCTATTCTTCTTATCTGTGTGTAGATAACCATAATTGGTCAGAGTTTATGCATGGCCTTCTACCATTCTTGATTCTTGATGGTGTCATACACTCAGAAGAAAAACAACCACCCACATAAAGTACCACCGCTGTTAAGTGAACATACAGGTGCGTAGAAACAAAGGAAATCAAATAGACTGCTGTCCTGCATCAGAGGGAATAGCGAAAATGGTCTGGTAGCTACAGCAGGAACTGTTACCGGGAATCATTTTAACCATAACATAAGCACACTTGATTGCATCGGTGGTGGGAATGCACATTGCATAGATCTATACAGTTCTCACTGGTTGTCGACTGGCTTCCTGTACTTTGCTTTCATATCGACTACCCTCCCACCACAATGCCGACAGCAAGTCTCCTACTTTGCTACACCCTTAAGGCTGCTATTAATAAGTTGGGAAGAAACATGCCAGAAAACCTGCCTGATATAAAATCGAATTTGACACTGATGATCCTTTTTTTGTTTTCTGGAAGATTCCTGTCCAACCTTGGCTTCCTTCTGTGTAAAACAAAGTATTGCCGGCATGTGAACAGAAAAAACACAGAATACAGTCTCACAGGGGAAGTATCCAAAGCGTTCGATGAATGTCAGTGACGAGAGGTCAACACCAGACAAAGGACTGGGCTTATGCTTTGTTTGATCGCTTTCTCTGCTCACTAGTTTCTGTATCCACCCTCAGGCAAAGTGGGACAAAGCACAAAAAAGCAGATTATACTATTTTGCAAAGAATAGTTTTTCCAGACAGTGTCTAGGGTGCGTGAATAAGTAGACAATTAATTTTTTGTGGGAGGTGCTGTTTGGTTGTGGAAGCGGAAATAAAGGTCTTTCCGTTTTGGAGCTCGAGTTGCTCACCTAGACTGGGAAGAGCAATGGAGTTGCCATGACTCTAACAATCAGGGTCACAGTTTGTCTCCCGCATGAAGGGGAGTCAAGTAAGTCTGACTCTCCATTCCTGGAGAGTCAACTGAAGTTGACCCATCAAAAGAAGGGGAGTCAAATATCGACACTTGCATGTATATACATGAGTGGCAAGGCATGTAATGGCCATCGTCTACTGGGCTCTAATATGCCAAAATTATATAGGAAATGTATGGACTTAATTGGTCGAAGTTCCCCAGTGGACGGTGGCCATGAGGTTGAATGCGCAACTATGTGTTGTGAGAGCAATCGATGTATATGCTACAGAACAGACCAGCTGATGCATGTAGTGAGTAGGTGAGGTTATTGCCAAAGAGTGGTCAATGATAAGACATGTTTTTATATACAGCAATTTACCTTGTGTGAAAGGTTTTCACTGCCTCACACTCCACTGCAGACCAATAGCCACATGTAGGAATAATCAGTGCCATACATCATACCTCAGACAGTAAGTACCCAGATGTATGGTCATTCTCTGACCCACTTATCTGGTGACTATGCTCTATTGTAGCTGTATTTAGGATAATGTGGCAAACGCAATCATATTTTGGAAATTGCAAGTCAAACTTTCTAGATCAACCAAATTCGAAACCTGCAGGCGCTATGCATAGACCATGAATCCGTTCCTGCATAAACATCAAACTCCAGGATATCCTACACTATAACTGCCTAGGCCCCTATTTCCTGTTTCCCATCATGGTGAATTTGGGGGTCTAGTATTCAGCCTACACGCAGCCACTCATATCATGATATTGACTTTATTATGCAGCCTTGTAAGTTGTATGGCATGACCAGCTTCATTATGTATACAGGCTCTGACTCTGCTACTGCATTATACAGCATGCAGCAGCTTATGCACAGAGAGTACTCCTGTACCGACTTCATTAGAAGCTGTCCCTTGAGTCCAGGCTCCATTCATGTACCCTTTGGAGAAAGTAAATTGAAAGTGACACTGAGAATCATGACAGGAATTGACATGGAAAAGACATTAAACTATTTACGATATTTCATTTATCCTGGCCTTAAGAAAATATATGATTAAATATTTCCAGTAAGATCTAGTTAGATCCAGATTATACATGACGATCTGCAACACTCCGTCTGTCTTGGCATTTATAATTAGATAATTTTATTGTAGTTCATCCAATTCCACTTAAAGGCGCAATGAACCCACGACGTCATTTGCGTACAAAACTCGACAGGGTTAGGTCCTGGGGCCAGTGCGCCTTTTTAAAGAAAATACCCAAAGTGGAAACTCTCAGAAAATCATACTTGTTGTGCTTTTAATGCCAATGAGGGGCCGAGAGCGGATGACAAGAAATATTTGCAAAGAAGAAGGAAAGGACACAATAATTTGCCTTATCAGGTGATGAAAGCAAGGGTGCTCTGGTGAAATGAAAGGTGCTTTTCATATCTCTGCAGCATCTTAGTTTGGACGAGTTAACTTGGCCTGGGCAGAAATATCGAGAATCATGACCTGATAGATCACATCAGACCAAGATGAACCCTACGAACAATCACTCAATCCACAAACTATCGTCCTCTTAGAGAAAAGCGTCCATGAAAGGTTTTCAATGATTAGACATGGGTTGTCTTGATTACTGACAATCATTCACAATTAGTCTTAAAGAGATTAAAGCAGGAAAGAAACTGCTTTCAAGATCAAAAGGATTAGGTCTCACATTGTCCAATGCGTTTCATTTGCGGGGTCTAAATTTCAGAAGGGAGCATTAAAAGTAAAATGTATTTGTTCTGATTCTGGTTTGAAGAGAAACTGAACAGTTCTGTTGTTTTAGTTTGGTGCATCAATGCTTGGAAGAATGAGAGAGTTGCTCACCTTTGTCAACAGAGATACATATTTAATCTAGGATATTTTAGGCTAAGTTGCTAGAATATTCAAGAAAACAGCATTAAATAAATAATGAACGAGGTAGGTATTTTAACAAGATATCTCATGCAACCCATATATGAGTATGTAACACGTATCTATACCTGTATCTACCATGGCGTCTACCAAGTGCGTACATTACATTCAGAAACTCCAACATACAACCTAGAATATCCTCGCCAGGAGAACTGCTAGTAGCCAAGTAAGGACGCCATCAATTTTGCATACTGCAGGCCCTCCTTGCCTTCCCTGCTCCGGCAGATCCCATCTCATGCAGCCTACTCCCACCAGAGGGCTTCAAGGTGCAGAACTAAAAGGTCACGTGGGACCTTAGCTGTGCATATGTAACTTTAAAAGAGGAGCCTGGTTGGTTCCCTTCGCCGTCCATCTCGGGAACAGTACGCTGACACTCTGATGGAGGGAAACCAGTCAGACCTCTAGGCTCGACGCTTGACAATTCCGCACTAGTGAGATACAGTGCTGCCACCATGTGTTGCACTGGTACCAATTGTGAACCCCCTAGTCACCAGCAACCAGCTCAGCCAAATCTCATGTCCGAGATTAGGGTACAAACAGGGTGTGAGTATTGTGAGTGGGTTGTACCTGGGCATTCCTTATGTCACCTGTCGCTCATAGAGTAGAAGTTAGCATGGTGGATTCATGATCCAGAGGACCTAAGCTCAAATCCCTGCCCAGTCATATCTTTGGTGACCATACCATGCATTTACATTCTTATATATCAAATATATTTTGCTTTGATAGGTAGAAGTGAGTAACAACCTTGAAATCATATCAAAGAAATATCAATAGTGTCTGGACAAAATTTGTATCCCTATTTCTTCAAAGTAACTATATGTATAAATAAGAAAAGGTATTGGTTGTTAATGGTATGGTCACCAAGATATGACTTGACAGGGATTTAAGCTTAGGTCCTCTGGATCATGAATCCACCATGCTAACCACTACTCTATGAGGGACAGGTGACATTATAAGGAATGGCCAGGTACAACCCACTCACAATACTCACACCCTGTTTGTACCCTAATCTCGGACATGAGATTTGGCTAAGCTGGTTGCTGGAGGTTAGAGGACTTACACTGGTACCAAGAAAAATGGCGCTGTACACAGGTCATCTTGCTAATTAATGTGGAATAGGCCTCATGCCCCGGACATTCACTGTCCATAACCTACTATCCCACATACTACGAGGTGACCAATTCTTCTTGCAGACACATTATACAAATTGTTTCTTCCTCAGTCAATGCAAATGTCTAGATTATTGGAGAAGCATTTACTAAACCCAAAACAACTGGTTTCTGGCATGATTGCCAAATCGTTGTATGACTAATAGAAGACTTGACCCTTGGTTAATTAACAGCCTCTAGCTTCGCCAAATTCTCTGTCACAGGCACCTATGGCTTCCTGTCATCTGTCCCTTTCCGAACATGAAATACAAAACATCTAGAAGGAAAAGATAGGTAAATCACAGATCTGAAAGTATTGAGGCTGCACAAGGCCCTCGAGGTTAGAATTAGGCTTCCAATACATCCCCATTAATGGAACTTCACTGGCATCATTGGCAGCTGAGCACCCGGCATGACAAAGTGGGACTTGTATTTACCCCAACTTCTCTCCGAATGCAGCTTACACGTTGTAATATACTATGTGAGACCATTCACGACTATTTCCATTTTCGACATACTATTTGAAGGAGTTCATATCAACTATATATACACCCTTTGTATCTCCCTGAAAGTAACATTGCACAACCTAAATTTGATGGCCCTTGCCTGCATGGAAATGTGTTTTAAAGCCATTCGGCGGTGTTGAAAGCCCACGATAGCCCATTAAATCTGCTCTTGCCTTTTGTGAACGTTATACTTTATGTACACATTTTCTGTACAACCAAATTACAAACCTTACATTCACTGACCAAAAGGATTTTTTATTCTGCATCATTACTAACCTTTTTCGCTAGCTGGAAAGGGACTTAAGCAATGACGGTTTTACACACGTATGTTATTTCAAAACGTATTCTGTAGTACTCCTCCCTCCCGCAGCAAGTTTGATTTTTATACTTTAGCCTGATAAGTACCCAGGAACTGACTCACGAACTTCAGCGCAAACTCGCCAACGACAGCCTTGAATCGTGGTCTATCAAATCCAGTCTGAAATGTCTCCAAAATAACCTAATATAAAAAGTAGAATAGAATCTATTTTTTTAAATTTGATAAAGATTTCTAGTAAATCGGGTAACCTGAAACACACATTTTCTCAAAATTTGGCCGAATCAATTTCTATATCCGATTTGCCTGTCTTAGGTCACACCATCAAATTAGGGACAGTGAGGATTATATCCAAATCCCACAACGTGAAAAACGGGTGGGAAACTGTTGCGAATTAGCTTCCTGTCAGCAGGAATCTGCTGCCGATTTTCTAATTCACAACACTTCTACTGCATACATAGTCCCACTATAGCCGATTTAGACAAGGAAAGTGTTGTGTATTGGACTGTTTCATGGCTCCAGTTGGGGGGAGTTAGTTCAATGCATTATTTGTCTTGATTATTTCCTCTAGATTAGCCTGAAGATATCTGAAGATATTTGGAGTGGCACCCCTTTACAAATCCCTCTCACATACTGTAATAAGCAACAATTTCTAGAACTTGTAGGGGAAAATATCTAACTCTTTTGATCCTTGCGATTTCCCAAATCACAAGACAAAGGCAACACTTTCTCGCCAATTTTGGCCTGTCTTAGCCAATATAGGACCCAAAATCGCAATAAGACCAATTCACAACATTTTCTGACCCTCTCTCACATTGTGGGATTTGACCTTTAATCTAGTGGTATCAGTCTCTGCAGTATACGGGTACCTATATACCGCTAGCGGTATTGTCTCCTTTGAGTTCCTATGAATACTGCAAGATAACCTGGGATAACACAATCGATAACGTCTGCTAAATTACGTAATGAATAAGAACTAAAGGTGGTAAATTCTCCCAACTAGAACCATAATCGACAATCATATGGACAACTAGCGGTATAGGTACCCTGAACTATGGCCATCTGGGGGGGGGGGGCACCTACTTTATCAAATAAAAGTGGGTTATGACATAAACAAAAACTGATTTTTAGTAAGTTTCGTCTTTTTGCCACCTCGCACCATTTGCATAGACACTGATCTTCGATCGAAAATAGGCACTTATATGTACCCGCTATCTAATCCTGATTATGGCGATCCCAAACATGACCATGCATTTTTGGACGAATCTAACCTATTGAGCATCTTCAACATAACAGAATCATTAAAGGGCTTTAGGAGAGTCTGTTCCGACGGCTAACCCCTTTTCTCAAATAAAAATATCTGTAATCCGGAATGAATAATGAGAGCGGCGGCAGAAGTCCCTTATTTAGGATGCAGAGAAGGCAGAAATTCAATTAGATGACAGTGAGGCTCCATTTAAATTTCATGTTTTCATTAGTGAGAGATGTGTCTGATGAATTTACATTGACTCTTGGGTTGACAGGCTGGTTGGGGATGGGAGAGCAATGTTTTTAATTCATCATTGCTTCCACGAACGCTGTTGCATGGGCGCACAGTAAAATCACTGATCCGAAGAAGTAACTATACATTCCCAACAGCATGTCAAGAAAACATCTAATGTTTGCTATACAAATACTTTACATACTATGGCTTACAGTCGATGATTTACATACTTTAACATTTTAACTATTTGATAAGCATATATAATGTCACTATAGCATTTGATCACATCTCTACAATACATGTTGCCATGCATCTCAATATAGATGTGATCGCCACTTAGGCCAAAAAAAAGTGTGTTACAGGCAACCCGACCCTAGATTCAAATAAGGGCCGACCCTAGCATTAATCCCCCAATTTGGGGATTTTTTCCTATATATAACTTTGGTGGACTAGGGTCTAGTTGACGGTGGCCATAACTACTACAAACTATCATAATAACTGATAGGCACTAGCATTGACAGAATGAGTATGGGCTCTAAACCTGGATCTGGATCATTGCTAAACAGGGCAAGGATATCCAAAGCAAGCCCAGTATGTCGTGTCATACTACATTCTGCACATTAGCTCCTGGGTGAGCAATCATGACATCTTACCTTCTTTACGAGCCCTGATTCAAATTTATGCAAATATATACACTGATAAAAGAAACTGTGTTCAGGTGTTTTTTTTTCTCTAATCCAAAAGCACTCTTCAATATGTAGGCGTAGAGGCAAAGGTTGGTATGTCACTGTCTGCCTCTATCAATTCAGGTCGGCAGGCATTCCCTTTGCAAGGCATGGTGCACCAGGCAGTTTGAAAAGACCCAATGTTCAAGCACAATCTGTCTGATTTCCTATACATTATGCAGGGGGTTAACAAACCGATCCCTCTACTGTGAGACTTGATGCCTCTGGCGGTTACTGGGATTTCTGTAGGAGTCGGGACTGATTTGCCTCTCATTAAATATAAACTAGATGCTTGGTGGCTGGAATTGAAGCCTGCATGGGGTACCCACCTAGTGGACCGATTGGGGCCACACTTTGTATGAAGTCTGGTCCACTGTATTCTTAGTTTGTCTAATACTTGTGTAGGGTTTGAATCCTCATTGTATCCTTATCATATTTAGATTGAGCCTAAGTCCCAATGTGTCTCTTGTATCTCAAGACACCGATTGAATAGTTTGAATAGATATTATAGAAACTAACACTATTTTTGCCTAAAACAAACAGCATATATAATATTCTACTTATGCAATTATCTTGCTCTAGCATACACAATGTTGGTATTTTATATCAGATGTCTTGATCATGGTTTCTAACATTACCCTACAGCTACACCCATGCGGGTATATTATCTTTTATCAATCCTGGAAGTTCCAGGTATGGTCTTAAGGGGTATATCTGAAATCACATTTAGTCAACAAATGTGTTGTAAATCATCTGTATCTAGAGTAAATTGGAGAAAGATTAATGCTAACTAGAACATTGTGATAAAGACACTACGCCATTACATTGAAAGCACCAGAGGATGTTGAAGTAAAAATATTGTGCAGTCAGAGTTTAAACCAGATTCCTGCAGCTCTCCAAGATTTGGTGCACAGACACAATAAGAGAGAATCACAAGAAAATACTGAATAGATTGCTTTCAGAAATTATGAAATGTGAATAAATGTGATCTTACAAGTTTTCTCACTCATATATTCCTACACACCCTTCGTTAATAATGCACCCGATGATATTGCATTTTAGAGAAACCAGGAAAAATATCAAACAAGCGTACACTTTACAAAAACAATAACATTGACAACTACTGTGCAGGGACACATAAAAGGGAGCAAAGAGTAAGTCAATATTCTATTTTTAGCCTGATGGCAACAGCAGGCCTTGCTACAGGAAATCGTTTTCACCGCAGTGTTGGCATGCTCAACCATTTTACTGCTATGCATACCTATACTCTAGATGGACATTTTGCCCATTGGTTCTAATTTATCTTTTCATAGATCCATTTTCCCAGATCCTAGACTCTATCCGGTCTATTTTTCTGAAGATGCTCCTCAAGTTGAGAAGTGTATTAAGGAAGGTCTGCCTGAGTGAAAGACATTCATAACCCCTTCAGCATTTAAAAACTGATATACATTAATAAAGAAGTTTGAAGTTTGGAGTTGCTTTTCAATTCTGCGCCAAAGAATTAGCTATCTACAATTTAGCATTGCATCAGGATCTCAAGAAATTGAAATCATCAGCATATTTGATAATTATTTGAGGACAGAACACCACACAAGGCTTTTCAATTCACTCAAATGACTATTCCATGAGCGCTTAACTCTTCCTTTCCCAGATCATTTTTGGGTGTTTTTTGGACTATAGATGATGGCATGAGCATTTCAGAACTTTTGGAATTTTGTAAATATTTAAATTACAAGTGGAGTAATGGTACTATGAACTAAGGATGTTGACTTAAAAGGGTCGTACCCTAATTTCCAATATTTATATAAATAAGCAAGATATTGCTCTATCAAAAAAGCAATAATATCAAAAAAGTGTATCTTGAACCAATATTCAAACTGCAATATTTCAGGATCCCCTTCATCAATTGAGATGGAATAAATACCATATTGTAGGTTTTGATACGTATTTTCAGATTTTGTATGTGGAATAGTCATGACGGCCATATCTGATATGGTTACCATGGCAACCAATAAATCACAAAATCATTATTTCTAGCATATCTGTTGCTATGGCAACGGATATTTTGACCAAAATCACACCAAAATTAATGGGAAATATTAGTACCATCTTTTAAATCGTGAAAAACTCTCTAAAGCAGGTTTTTACACAAAAAAATCATAATTATTGTCCTACATTTTTAATGATTTTTACCTGAAAAATCGATTAAATATGGGTGAAAATCGGGTTGATTGTCCCTCAAGTTGGCAAGCCAACCATATGAAGGAAAATATTAACAGAGTTAAATGGTTCAGGGTCCCTGGAGACTATATAGCAAATAGTGAGAATCCAAAAAATCTAAGCTTTGAAGCAATTTTTGAGAAAATGGCAGGGGGCTCAAAATCGGCCAAAAATCGGCCAAAAATTCGCATAAATGCGCGATCGGGAAAGGAAGAGTTAAGATGACAATTTGAGACGTCTACGGCACGAGTATAAACCGAGAAAACTAACTATCAGGAAAATGTTTTGTATATCGTCATTCAACACCCGACAGTTGAGTTGAAATAATTTTATTGACTAAGTTTCTCATAGTAAGTTCTACAAACAGGTGTATAGGATGAGGAACTCGAGCTCACACACTGTTCACATACATAATCATAACCATATTCATTTTCATCATTATTAGACAAATTATGAATAACATCAAGAAATCACAGATTCACACCCATAGTAGAACAATGGAATATCGTATGGGGAGCATTGATCCGTTTTCTTTGCATATTAAAGGGTGCTGAGTAATCTACATTAGCATTCACTTTCTGCCATAATAACATATGGAAAGATTCCAGAATAACATGCCGGTACAATAATGAAGCTATCATCCCGGGACCTTTTAAAGGTAAAAGCAAGTAGGTGTTTTACTCCTCTTAGTTTTAAATCTTTCACGATAACACAATATATGGAGGTCATTGGTGTTAATATCCTGTGGGTCCAGGAAGGGACAGTGAGAAATAAAAACGGACGGTTCTGGGGTTGTAAAATTCAGTGGAGGAGAATACAATTGATGAGCATTGAAATTTGGCGGAAAGAGCCGTATTTGGCATCATTGTACCAAAAGGTAGTGTGACAATGAGGTATGCAAAAATTTTGATGAATGGCAGTGAGGAGAATAGGTTAAACCCAAACAAAGTACTGTGCTTATTGTTTGATGACATCTACTGAGTACACCAGCATCGCTTTCTGTACATACACCATCAGATGAAGTAAGGAAAATCAGGAACACATTAAAAGTTGATCTTCTAAATGTTTGCCAAAGGTCCCAGAATAATGCTTTACAGTGTACAGAGGCCTCGGCATGGGACGAAAGAGGTAAGGGATACAGGATGTTAAAAATAAATGGAAATGGTTGTTATGGTGCATTACTCTGTCGTATAGGGAAGGGGAGAATAATGTGAAAGGAGAAAGACCAGGTCAGGATTATATCATTGGTGATGTGCATGCATAAACAAGTTCTGAACGGAGACCCAACCTGTAGCATAGGAAAGTCCATACCCAAGCATCCAAGGTAGCCCTCTCTCACCTTGATATACAGCATCAGGGCACATCCTAAAGTAGGTTAGTCCTAGAGCTTATGGGGCCTGCAGCTACACCTACCTTTATCCTGTATACTTACCCATCGCCATAGACCCTCCCTGCACTAAGCATATTATCTCATATCTAAGAGGAGATGATATCATCTAGATAACACCGCTATAGTAGCATGTGGTAAAAGAGGCTTGGGTAAATCAAATTTCAGATGAGACTTTGTCGATTATGGTCAAAGTATGGGCAGATGCCTTGACTAGCGTAGCATGGACGTCCGAGCGAGAATACAGTATTCGCCATGATAGTGTGAGGAACTGCAAGTGTGGTTGAATATTTATTTTTATCATCAAATGTTCGACCGAGGTTGATTTGCATTTGTCTTGGATTGAAAAGAACGTTGACGAAATGTCATTAAAATTGAATAATGTGACCCGATATTACCCGATGGACTGCAATGCGTTGGCTGCTTTAACAAATAATCAATACCCCTTCTCATAGTGCAGCCAATTTCACTGAGAGAAAATACCCAAATTGGAAGCTCCTTGCACTCTCATGAAACTGAAATATAAAAAAATTGACTTTTTAAACCGATAAGAAGCTGACAGCAGATGATGAGGAATAATTCCAAATAAAAAGTAAAAAGAAACTGATTTCCCTTGTCAGGTAATGATTGCGGCAGCACTTTTGTGACTGGAATGATAGGTGTTTTTACCTTTCTTCTCAGCACATCTAGGTTTTTATGCTAATTGCCTTGACTTGGCCTTGTTGGGGATAGTTCTACCTGCAGCCCTGTGGGGGCCAGAGTACAAGTAGTGCCTGACATGGAGTGAAACGTACATTTCTGAGTACCTTCTCGGTTTGCCCATTAATAGTGGATGAACTTAGCTGTAAAATACATTAATAACAGATAATTCTTATTACTTATATAACTGGCACTGAGACATCTCTATAATGAAGCAATTAGGAAGAAGAAATCATTACTGCATGTGAACGCGGCCACTAGTTTATGGAAAATTAGAGACCATTTTGTATAAAAAGATATCGAGCTGTCCCTTGAGGCTAATGTTAACAATTTAACCAATTTTAGAATTGACTTTTGAAGGGGACTGGGTTTATCATGGTTATAGTTCTTTTGGGGTTATATGAAGTCACATACCAGCATAGTTCTTTTGGGGTTATTTGTAATCATATATCAGTAAACATTGCAAAACAGGGTTTCCAATTACATCTACTCACGTGTCATGTATAGATGTGCAGCATTAATTGATGTTAATTAATGTTACACCTGTATTATAAACGCTTTTAGTACTCGGGCCGGTCACCCTGTATGGGCCACACCCACAGTCTTCAAATATAAGCTCCGGCAGAGGTTGAATTACAGTAGTGTATATTACCTAGCTGTACCTTATGGTCCTGTCATGAATGGATAGCAGGGCAGAATTGTTTAGCCTGTTTAATAAAACTCATCTACACACATTGACTTTCATATGATTAACTGTAGCTCCGTTAGTAAATGTGAACCTTATTGCATTTCAAGAGGAACATAACAGCTATTGGTCCTTCTACTGCCATCTCACACCTCGTCCTACAGCTACAGTTTTATAGCACCCTTAAAGGCAGATGATGTGACATGGTATATCACCAGCCCCCCCTACACCCTCTGAATCATTGCTCTATCCAATCAGTGTGAAAATGTTCCCTCCAAGCTTTCACTAATTAGCAAACATTTATCTTGATTACTAACAATCATTCACAATTAGTTGAAACTGTGAGAGATAGATTGGCAGCATAAACGGTTCCAACATCAAAAGGATTGTGTTTCGGTTTCTCCTTTTTATGGGTTAAGTCTCAAAGTGTTTTTATTTGTTGTAATAGTTCTGGGTTTAAGAGAAAATGAATAGGATAGTTGTGTGCATGGTGTAATTAGAGCTTTGATTAGTTGCTCATTTCACATAATTATAGATGATTTTGAATATCATATAAGCATAGAGAGCCTTGTCAGCAATGCATTCAGTGGTTGTGTCAAGTAGGGATAAGTAGTATGTATTCGTTACTCTCAAATAGCCTGGATGAATTTAATAACCTACAAAAACAATAAAAGATGGAGGGTAGTACACAGTAAATTAAATACAGTAGGCCGGTAAGGGAGTTAAATTTAAAGTTCTCTCAGAAAAGAAGGCAGAATTATTTCCAGACATTATCAGCTGGTAATGATTCTATGATTGCTGCTATTCGGACTCTGGAAGTTATTTGAAGTGATTATCAGATTAGTGATAGACTGCAATTCCCTCTTCTAGAATGATTTTCAGCAGGTAGCACAAATGTTAAGTTGTGAATAAGGCTGGATTCTTGACTCAGGCAGTTCTTAATAGCATCTTATACAGTCTATATATATATGTACATCAATTATATGTGATTACGCTGTATCTATCCCTTAAGCCATCCTTCATTGTAGACTCCCCCCTAGTGCTTCTCTGCTAACACTACCAACGCTGCATAGTATATTTTTCAAACATCCCTCTGGCTCTCACAATTCTGGTATATACCCTCTAATGCTTGTCTCTCCTTCCTTAAATACTGTTTGGTGTTAAAGAAGCATTGGATGGGGATTAGGCTTGGGGGAAATGGTGTTTGTAGTGGTGTTAAAGGGGGTTGAAGGAGGTTATCATGACAAAGGTAGGGGTGACACATTGAGTTGGAGAGAGGAGACTGAGTACTATTGGATGGAGCCTGGGGCCAGTTGAATTCATTTCATCTAGTTACCACAGATGCTAAAACTATGGTTGGAGATGCTAACACTAAAGCTCAGTAAACCCTGAGTGCTAAAGAAGACGAGACTGATATTAATTATAAACCGACTGTATTCATAATACAGCTCTCATATTTATATATACTGGGTATCACTTTCTTAGTAAGATTTTCTCACCCTCAACCAGCGCAATGTTTAACTCTCTGCCTTGGTGATAACACCACACCTCGTCAGCAAGTTTGCCCGAACTTGCCAACCTCATATTTATATATAGGAGTTTTCATGTGTTATATTTCATTTGGCATATTATTTAAATTCGTCCAGTGTAATACGATTAACCAATACAAATTATCCAACAACACCAAACATTTCTAGTTACTGTTGATAGTGTTAACAATTACAATAGGTGTATTACAACATGTATAGCATTCTACATTGGCAGGCAGGCTGTTGTAATGCAATTGGGGAGGGAAGAGACATACTATGGATATCCTCACAATAATCTAGTGTATAGCAGCTTCCCAGTACACATTGATTGGTATCGGATACAGGCCTTATACATAACAATGTGCATATTGCAATAGTGGCAGTGGCTCAATACACTACCCAGAATACAATTGAGACTGTGCCTATGCATAATTACATACTGTAAAGGCCTTTAGTGTCCATATGGGACTAACTGATCTACAGGCTGATGCAAATTACCTCAGGGATGTATGGAGCGCTCAGAGCAGTCTGTATGAAATCGTGTAGCAACTAGGATATACGTAAAGTGAGGAAGAGGGTAAAAGGTAGAGAGTTTGGTTTTAAGAGTATTACATGGTAAGGATTAATGTATCTGTGTTGTCGAGTCTATGTACTAGTAGACTGAAGAGTACTAAGAGTCTTGTATGTTTGGAATTAACTATGGGGATCTTTTAAGAGAAAGAAACAACAGTTTTTTTCCTCATCATCTCTGTCTATCTGTCTATCTCTGTAGAGCATCAGTTCTTTGGTCTCTTTGCGTATTTATCTTCTTTTTCTGATCTTATCTACCATTCTTTATTGTCTCTCTTTATATATCTCACCCCTTTTGCTCGGTGTCTGTTATCATCTCTTCTATTGTTCTTTAGTCTAATGTTGAGTCTGTTCATCAATGGACTTCTTTATTCTATATGCGCTACTCAAAAAGAGGTATAAAACAATACGGGTGGGGTACAGTAAGTGGTGGAGTGGGAAACAAGATATCTGAAGTCACTCAGAGGAGAATGTTGTGGTTGTTTGGTGCTGGTAAATAAACCATAATAGACGCGTCTGAGCATTGATGGCTTTGGGGGTGGATGATGTGTGGTAGCCACAGATGGAAAAGAGCTAAATAGGACAGAACAAATGTAAAAAGAAGGAATATAGTAAAGCCCGCTATGAGTCTGCCATATCCTACAATAATATGATATTGTTAGCTAGGGGGATAACTCATGGCATTGTTTTATTCAACAGCACATCCAACTGATTCCTTTTTTGTACCTGACATTTCACATCATATGACTACATATATCTAAAGAAGTGTTTATCGCCGGGGGCCTTTATAGACCTGCACCTAACTCTAAACCACGAAATGAGGTTTATTATCCGCTGTATGAATACATCCAGAAACATGTTTTAACTATTAAAAGCATTTGAAAGGCATATTTTGTATGTTCATAAGGCAGCCATTCATACATCTAAACAGGACTGTCTAAATAACTGTCTGCAGTTATAACTATTTATATGTTCACTAGATATGTACACTGATGATAAAACCTATAGTCAGTACTGACTATACCACCATATTTTGACCCCCGTAGTCAGGTGATTACATATGTTAGTCACATATTAGTCATAAGATAGTCAGGAGTGACTATATGAGGATCACACAAATTGATGATCTCACAGGAATGTGTGCACAGGAAACAGTTAGGATTCAAAATTAAATGCTCAACTGACTTCAGGTAGGCACATCTTATTCTAGCTAAACTACTCATTTACACATTTCCCTGTGCATTAGCTCTTGTGTTAATGTTGAGTATATTTACCTAAGGCATCATAGGACACATGCATTCTCAATTTTGATTGAAGTATCATGTGGTTTTGTTCAAATTCTGATCATGTAACTGTGGATCTCTAGGCTTCCAGATTAGAATATACAGAAGTTGACTGTGTGAAGAGTTATAGTGTGCCAGGCATATGGCCCATGCTCATCTACTTTATCCAATGATGCAAGGGCAGGTACCCTTGGATATCTACCCCTGGACATCTACCCCTGGACATCTACCCCTGGAATCTACCCCTGGACATCAACCCCCCAACATCTGCCCCTGGACATCTACCCCATGAGAATCTACCCCCTAGGATATAAAAGTCCAGGGGATGGATGTCCCGGGGGTAGAAGTCGTAAGGGAGTAAAAGTCTAGGGGATGGATGTCCCGGGGGTAGAAGTCGTAGGGGAGTAAAAGTCTAAGGGATGGATGTCCAAGGGGTAGATGTGCTAAGCATGCTAAATTACCACAACATTAACACCTGGACTTCTACCCCTGGACATCTACCCCCTAGGACTTTAATCCCCTTAGACATCTATCCCCTGGACGTCTACCTCCTTACAACTTCTACCAACAAGGGCAACAATCTCCTTGGACATCTACCCCCTTTACCCTCTAGGGCTTCTACCCCTGGGGACAGCAACCCCCTCCAAATGCCCATGATAAGCCATGTCATGTGGAGGGGGTAGATTTCTCCAGGGACATCCAACGTCTATCCCTGGACATCTACCCCCTCGGAATCTACCGCCTAGGGCATCTACCCCCAGCACTTATCCCCTTAGGACTCTACCCCCTAGGATATCAGACCGCTTGGACACCCACCCGCAGACATCTACCCCCTGGACATCTACCAACTAGGACATCCACTCTCTTGGACATCTACCCCCCTTCTCCAGGGACATCTGACATCTACCCTTGGGGACACCAATATCATGTGGAGGGTGAAGATTTCTCAAGGGATATTGGACATCTACCCCTGGACATCTACCCCCCTTCTCCAGGGACATCCGACATCCGGCATCTACCCCTGGGAACACCAATATCATGTGGAGGTAGAAGATTTCTCAAGGGATATTGGACATCTACCCCCTGGAAATTTACCCCCTAGGACCTTTATCCCCTTGGATATTGATTCCCTGGGCTTTTACCCCCTTAGGACTCTACCCCTAGGAATTCCACTCCCTTGGACACCTACCCCAGGACATCTATCCCCTGGGACATCTATCCCTGGATAAATCTACCCCTTCCACATATGACTCAACCATATTGGCATGTCGAGGAGGTTGATGTCCCCAGGGGTAGAAGTCCTAGAGGATAAAGGTAGTAGACATCCAAGGGGATAGATGTCCTAGGGGGTAAAAGAAGGGGGTTAAAGTCCAGTGGACGGGGGTAAAAGTCATGAGGGGATAGATGTCTGGGGGTAGATGTCCAGGGGTTAGATGTCCTGGGGTAGCTGTCCAAGGGGGTGGATGTCCTAAGGGGTAGAGTCCTAACGGGGCAAAAGTCCAGGGAAAAGATTTCCAAGGGGATAAAATCCTAGTGTTTAGATGTCCAAGGGGGTAGATTCTTAGGGGGTATATGTCCAGGGGTAGATGCCTGATGTCCCTAGGGAAATCTACCCCTTCCACATGATATGACTCAACCATATGGGTATGTGGGGAAAGGGGGGTTGATGTTCCCAGGGGTAGAAGTCCTAGAGAGTAAAGGGGGTAGATGTTCCAGGAGGCAGATATCCAGGGGGTAGATGTATGGGGGTAGGTTCCAAGACAGGGGATGTCCTAAGGGGTAGAAGTCCTAGGGGGTAAAATTCCAACGGGTAGATGCCCATAGGGTAAAAATCCTAGGGGGTAGATGTCCTAGGTAGTGGTAGTTGGCCTGGGGTAGATGTCCTAGGGGGTAGATAGAAGGCCCTAGGGTTGATGTCTTGGGGGTAGATGCCAGGGGGGTACTTGTCCTGACTTATTGTCCTGCCGTCTCATGATGGACTATATCTTTTAGTCAGTGTGACTACTTTAGAGCATGAAAGCATTAAATTCATAGTCACTTGACTATATATCCCAAATCAGCTCTTTTAATGCATGACTATAGGTTGACTATATGACTAACTTACTATAGACATAGGTGACTAACTTGGTATAGCCGTTTTTTTACGTTCACGTGACTATAGAAATGTAGTCCGTAGTGACTAACATTTCCACGGCCATTATTATCAGTGTATTATTTGTTATTGTCTCTGCATGAAATTCCAAAACATGTTCATGATTGCAGCAGTGTTTTATCTATTCTCTTCAGCACATTTTAGTTTTTATGCAAATTGACTTGGCCTTGGTTAAAGTACTTTTTCCTGTATATCTGTCGGAGCAAAATGCAAGTGCTGCCTGACGTGGAGTTGACTGTATAATTACCTTCTCAGATGGCCCATCAATTGTGGATGGACTCAATGCTGTACAAGACGTTTATGAGAGATGGATATTGCTGATATATCTGGCACTGTAACAGACATTTGTACAATTAAGGCTTTAGGAGAGCAGAGAATATGTGACAGTAAAGAGGGCACCGGTCTATAGAAGATTAGGTATGTCTTGGTTAAAAGGATATAAAGTTGTCAATAGAATATGAAATGATTCCTAAAGTTCAAAGCTGATGTCAATATTGTCAGCAATTTAAAACGTGGCGTTTGATTGAAACCAAGGGCTCATAGGGCTATAGTTCACATGTTAGTAAATGTATCAAGAAGAACATCACCCCTATTGGTCCCTCTACTGCTGTCTTGTATAGGGTCCTACAGCCTGTTTAAAAGTACCCATCATGACATGGTACATTACTAGGCTTGCACGCACTCCCTGAATGATTGCTCAATCCAATCACTGTCTTCCTCTTAAAGAAAACGTTTCCTCTAAGTTTCTTTTATCTTATTAGGCAACATTTGTCATGATTACTGACAATCAGTCACAATTAGATCCAACCATCAGATACAAATTAGGATCATAAATGATTTCAATATCAAAAGGCTTAAGTTTCCCGTTCTTGTTTGCGTGGGTTAAATCCCAGAAATCCCAGTTTTATTGTTTTTACAGTTCTTAGTTAAGAGAAACTGAATAGGTTAGGGGTGTACTTTGTGTAATTAATACTTTCCTAAGTTATCACAGCTGCTCATATCAAATATAGATGCTTTTGAACATCTGAAATAGCCTGGAAGATATATACAAACAAGAACAGATTGAGAAATGGAGGGTGGTGAAGAGGAAATGGAGGGCCTATAAATTTTCAGTTTAGCTTAGAAGAGTAATGACTGTTGCTATTCTGGATTTGTGATATACTGCCTCTTGAATAAAATGTATATCAACAGTTCTACCATAGGCGGGCAGACAGGGCATGTTGATCCCATAGACATCAATGCTAACCAGAACGAGGCTGGTCATGATTAATCCTGGGATAGTGCCGCGGGGATAATGCCCTGGACATTTGTGACATTGTTGTCACGCAATGTGACTGCAATGTGACTTAATAGATTGTGATTAACAGACCTATGGTAGAACCAAAATTGAGCCTGGTCTCTCGGGCATTGTCCAACAATTAGGCCCTGCCCTCGGGCATGGGCGAGGCTGCTTTGCAGGGCCTAATTCTGGGACAATGCCCTCGTGATCAGGCTCAATTTCTTAGGTAATGTAAAATAGCAAAGAAGTCTGCAGCTTTGAATAAGGTATCTATATTTCATATGTACCTTGATACCTTCGTTTTCCTTAAGTAAGCTTATACTACAAAACCTAGAATATTTATCCCTTAAGCCATATCTTTCATGATAGAACTCCCCTCTTGCTTCTCTGCTAACACTGTGAGCACTGCATAATATATTTTATTCAAACATCCCTCCGGGTCTCTCCAGGAGATCCCCACTAATGCAATGTCTCTCCAACCTGAGGGCTTCAATGTTCTGAAATACTAAGCTTGCACTTTAGAGCCCACCTTAGCAAGGTCATGAAATAGTACCCTGGGTTGGTCATGTTTTCAACCACGTTCAATTAATGATGATGGTATCTGCTGGTGGGTGATATTAAAGCGGGCTTCATCCCACTTGGGTATTTGAAAGGAACATTGGATGGGGAGTCGGGCTAGGGAAGGGTGTCTGTAGTGGAGCTGAGGGGGCGCTTCCCAAAGGGGTAGGTAAGAGGTTGTTAGGATAAAATTGTAATAGTACACTGAAAACCCATCATTATGGGAAGGTCGTCACTGCAGACGACTTTAGGGTCGTCATGCCATTTAGATGACCAAAGGTCGTCACATTGATCACCATATTTCTGTCACTAGAGGGCTTCATTATGCAATGGTTTGATACATGCTTTCCCATCAAGTTGTGTATTTATTGAAATTTACCTTGCTATTAACTGAGTGTAGGATGGGTTTGGGACCTTTGGTCTCTAGTTTGGAGTCAGCTGAGTTACACCTTGTTTATCTGATATAATGACCACCAACCATTGCTTTTTTGTGTTAATGTGGCAAAGGGTAGGCCTATATTACAACATGCACCCCATTTTATGTTAGTAGGCAGGCTATTGCAATGCGATTGGGGAGGGTAGAGACACGCCATCATTATGGTTCCTATTATTGAGTGTATCACGGTTCCCGAGACAAAGATCGGTATCTGAAGCAGGTCCTCTGCATAACAACGTGCACAATACAATGGCGGCAATGGCTCAATACACTACCTAGAATACTTTACAGGCTTTCAGTGTCTATCTCTTTTGAATGAGAAAAGTAAAACAAAGTTGTGCCACCATGATCATAAACTAACTATTGTTTTCCCCTCAATCTGTCTGTGTCTATCTATATTTGGCTGCATTAGAGCTTTACTGCAATATTTCTTTATTTACATGCTATGGTCACTGCATTGTAAGATACCTTTCTCTGTAGCGCCTGCTATTTAACATCATTTGGCTTTTCCCAACAATGTGTGGTACATCTCTTGTCAGTGATGTCTTAAATCTAGGGTGATTTCATAAGACAGGATTCTCAACGGATGTCAAGAGCTTACTGAGATGTCTCTGGAAGTTTAATAGCCAGTATATACCTGTAATGTTACAATAATAAATAAAGAGACGACACATAATTAATTGGCGCATATAGCTGGCTGGCTTAACCTGCCCTATTTTATTACTAATAACAACCGTAAATTTTAAAACGGACTGTGGTTTGAACCTCGGCGCGGGTGAGCAGCGGCGCCTAAGCCTCCAGGTGGGGAATATATGAACTAACCCCGCCGGATAACAAATACAAGCGCGGGAGAGTAACAGGGTATATACACATATAAACGCTGGCACCTTTATATAGTTCAATATACCTGTAATGTTACAATAATAAATAAAGAGACGACACATAATTAATTGGCGCATATAGCTGGCTGGCTTAACCTGCCAAGAAGGCAATTACTCATAGACATTGACTACCAGCCAAGCAACCATCACAGTATCGACTAAACAGCATAATAATACAT
The DNA here is from genome assembly GCA_947462335.1 of Harmothoe impar. NCBI lineage: Eukaryota > Metazoa > Annelida > Polychaeta > Phyllodocida > Polynoidae > Harmothoe > Harmothoe impar. Next base: position 27,212,457 of record OX381714.1, on the reverse strand, counting down.
ACAATCAGCATAATAATACATACAATCAATAATCACATCAGTATAGCACTAGCCAACTCACACATGAGCAATAGCCGACAGCATTTTTGCTACCTTTTGGTCCAACACGACCCTGTCCCCAACAGGACGCCTTAGATACACATAGACCTGGTCAGACTTCCAGTCTCCTCTTTGCTTTATGACATCGATATCCACACCAAGGCGCACCAGAAAAGTAGCACCTCCCGATCTCAGACCATGACTAGAGATCCTCTCAGCCTGTATATTACAATCTGAAGCCAACGCTTTCAACATATCAGAGAATAACTTATACGTGAGAGGAGACACAGACTCCGCCTCAGCAATCAAGAACGCAGGGTGGGAAGGCCTACCCTTAACCTCTGCGAAATGTTTCTCCAACCAATATACAGCACACAATAATTTATTACTGACTCTAGCAATGGGAATTAACAGTTTCCTTTCTTTAAACTGAATAGTCTTGGTACGGGTGAGGGTGACCATAACACCCCAATCAAAGAAAGTAAATGCACTCCTACATAACATGCTGTCACCCCACGTGTAATGGCACTTGCGTAATAATGACCTAAACGCAAGAAGGGCAGCGGCCCAGAAACAAGTATGACCTAGTGACACAGGTAATACAGAGAACATTAGTAGTAGGTGTTCAGGCAAAATAGCTAAAGCCTGCACCGGGCAATCACCTAACACACGGCGAGCACCCCTTAGGGCTCTATAGACCAGCGGGTCAGTATAAGGAATTTCAGGTGCCCTATGAGTCTTCAGGTAATAATTAACTCCCGACAAATAACATTTGATGGAAGAATACTGAAGAGAATTCGACAAGTGAGCAATATAGAAAGCTATACCTTCATGCCCAGGTAGCAAAGGTGCAATCCCATAAATTACACAAAATTCCAAATAATTTTTTATTTGGGAAGCACGAGTTTTATCAGTGTTGTCGGAGACGTCATTGTCCAAAAGTAGTTGTAACCTGGAGACCAGTCTAGCACAAGGACCTGAAATTATAAATAATTATAACAACACAGGGAATCTGATGACGTCACAAATAGCAACCTGTCACGTGCAGCAGACTCTCCCCACCTACCTACAATTAACGTTATCCTTCGACCTAATATACACAGACTTGAAATAAAAATTTCTCTTAACAGCAAGCCAAAACATTTCACGAATCCATGACATACATAACTTATTCTTACTACGATCAGTATTCAGCATGTGCATCACTTGGGTATTGTCGGTTACAAATACTAACTCACAATTTTCCCATAAGTCACCCCATCTTTTTGCTGCTAATAAAACAGGCCAAAATTCAAGCTCATTTATATTTTCATTATAATCAGGGGGGGAAGGTACCCAATGATGCACAGCCTCAACAGGCAACGGGCTGCGGCCCTCATCCTCCCAGCTACCCATCAGCCAGTCACTACCATGGAGTGCTGCGTAGCCAGAGAAGGAAGAATCACTATACACAGATAGATGTTCCCCCACAGGTTTAATAACCTTAGCTGAACCATTGAATGTTTTCGCAAATTCCAACCACCATACTATATCGTCTCTGGCAGCCCCAGACAGACGTACTTTATAATGAGATTTTTTCACTACATTACAAAGGTCATAAATTCGTCGAGTAAAACACCGACCACCTCTCACCACCTTACTAGCATGCGCAAGGCTACTTGCGAGAGATTGAATTTCACGTTTAGTCATCTTCAATTTACCCTCAGCCTCTTTCAGCTTACACAACAGGGCACACATTTTATCATCAGGTAGGGTTAGTGTCATATCCACACTGTTCACCTCAATACCTAAAAATATAACCTTCTGTGCAATAGGAGTCATTTTCTTGAATGAGATACTAAAGCCCAAATGCCTAATAACATGTATCAAATTAAGCTGAGCTTTTACACAAGAACTCTTGTCCATGTCCATCAAAAGAAAGTCGTCAAGGTAATTGACCAAGGAGTGATAACCTCTCCTGTACATACAGCGCACAATGAAATCAGAAATGCTATTAAATATGAACGGGCCTGACGCCATACCAAAACATAAGCGTCCATCTTCAAATAGGACCTCGCCACGCCCATCACCAAAATCCCAGCGTAGGCCTTGGTACTTTCTGTCCCCATAATAAATGTGGACTCCGCGATACGCGTCTGCTACGTCAATACAACACATCCAAGTGTCATTTGTCAATAAATCACAAACATCATCAATAGATTTATAGACAAATTTTTCAGAAACCTCATCACAAAATTCATTCACAGACGGGGAATTCCATCCCCCCCTAGAACAGTCAGTAATGGGTCTAATATTAACCCCTTTATCGCTGCTGTCCTTCTTCTTATCTACAGCCCCAATGGCATGAATACATCTCGGCTTCTCCACACATTCACTGATCTTACCATCATTAATCTCAGCTAATAACCTCTTTGACATAAACTGCTTGTTGCCTTCCCGTAGAATAGAAGAATAATTTACATTATCATACTCACACTCACAGTCAGGGTTAATGATACGGAAACCAAATGCCGCACCTTCCAACATGTAATGCCAATTAGCGTCTGTTTCCCCCCACATAAAGCACTCACAAAATACCCTGCAGGGTTTAAGTGTGGTAGGAGTCCCATCCAAATCAAATTTACAAGCACAATAGCCATCAAAGCACAATTTATCAACTTCAAAATCAATTCTCCTCGTCCCTTTAGATTCTATAAGCGATACATACAAAATCATACAACCCGCGGGTAATGGCCAACCAGACCTAGAGATGTTCAAAACGTCAACACCCTCTATACTTGACTCCACTACTACTGAGTCACTTTTGACATTATGCAACCTAACAGGGAAATGAGGAGGATTAACCACAAGTGGCTCAATGCCCTCACCTATACACATAGACCTCTCGGCGGCGGCCACACTAATGCTGCAATTACACTCCACCTGTGAACAACAATCTTCAGTACATAACAGCGGCTTAGCAATAACCACAGGGTCAGCATTAATGGCAGAGGCTAGAATACTAGGTGAGTCTATCCCCTATCCGGAATACATACGCACATTGTTACAGGTATTGGATTTGTGTGTGGGATCGCCACACTTAGAGCAAACGTGGCCGAAAATACATGTCTTCGAGTCGCACCCCGACCCATTGTACCTGTTACAGGACATGATTCTGCCTGCCTCATCAACACGTATGCCATCATTATTCTTGGATGAAAAGAATTGCCCTTGGCTCTGACCCTGCCCCTGGGCATATCCCTGATTGGGATATCCTCTGCCCCGGCCATAACCCTGGCCCTGACCCCTCCCTCTGCCCCTGGAGTGGTTGGGCGGCTCAGAGCGGTGCAATTCTTTAACCTTTTTTAGGCTATCTGTGTCAAAGTATTGTTTGGTTAATATATAGTTACCAAAACCAAACTCATCAATACCCTTGCCATGAATGCACTCTTCACGCAGGTCTGCGTCATAACCCGCAAATTGACTTTTTTCATACAGGCCGCTTGATGCCTTGAATGACAAGAAACCAAGGTGCCTGAGGAACTTTTTTAGATCCTCCATGGTATCAAAAGTACCATCATCAACCCCCACACAGGCCCAATTAAGGGAAACATACATAAGTTCTTCAAACATAAGGGATCTCGGCTCGCGGCCTCGGGTGTACCTTTTCAAATCAAATTTTTTCTTAATTCTAGTCAACCTGTCGCTGGAGCTGTCTCTACCTTCGTGTAATTCGAATCTAGGAGTGGAGGTTCTTGGGCCAGCTCCCGGGCTCGACTCTCGGGAGTCCGGGGGAGTCTTGACGGGAGTCTTTTTCTTGCCCTTCTGCGTCGCACCAACCGTCACCCGTGCAGTAATGCGACCCCGGATTTTCTCCTCCAGGCGTTCGACCTTCTCCTGCTCGTCATGGACCGCGTCCAGTTCTTCAAGGTATTCCAAGTACTCACCCCTCGTGGGGAACCTCTCCTCAGGTAGGACATCGGCCAAACTGGCATTCAGCTCCTCCTGGGTCGCAACGGCTATCTCGTCAGGTGACATTTTTCCTGTGTCTATGTCCTTTTTTCTGCGAGTTTTCATCGGCTCATGTCCCGCAACAGGGGGTTTCTTGCAATTTCTGCCTCTTGGGGGAGCATGATCCCCCCCGCAACGATAACACCAAGCATCCGCCATGGCGATGGTAGATTCAAAAATCTTAACGGACAGTCGTACAGCGTGCCCTAACCATAGAGCACCTGGGGAAAGCGTCCTCCTGCTGCAAATTTTAAAACGGACTGTGCTTTGAACCTCGGCGCGGATGAGCAGCGGCGCCTAAGCCTCCAGGTGGGGAATATATGAACTAACCCCGCCGGATAACAAATACGAGCGCGGGAGAGTAACAGGGTATATACACATATAAACGCTGGCACCTTTATATAGTTCAGGAAAATACCTGCCTGAACTTATTCTTCTGAAGGCCAATCAACCCAAATACCCATGGATTAATTTCACAATTCTAATGCTTCCAGCCCCAACGCCCTAATCAAAATGACATCATCCCGTGAAATAAGATATCTGTAGGTAAAAGTATAGGGATTAAAAATGATATTTTTGATAACCAAGTACCAATCTTTTCTGTAATCCAATGGCATCAAATGCAATAGGTTTTGTTAAAATTAATGCTAATTGCTTCAGCAGAAAAAAATATTTGTCAGAATATTGTATTAAAAATATATCCCGGGAAAAGGATGTCGTCAAGAGGTTATAACAATATAACCACGGCATTGTTGGTTGAATACTAGAATTACTAGAAATGTACCTCTACCGTCAATAATGACATCACACCTTTGGGCACTCAGCTGCTCAATAGCAGACCACAGTATGCTAGAAACAAGCAAACTGGTGTGGCTACTGAGTCAGGGACAGTGGGGCACCAGCGAAAATTATGCTGTGTCATGAGAACCAAAGTACCCTCTGCCCGAAACGACCTAAATGGTACCTCGGCTAATTCCGTCATCATTCAGCCATGATTGGTGTCACTCTAGGGGTTGCCTGGTTGATGCTATGGCAAGCCAAACGTGCAGGGAATTGCCTGGGGTAGGAAAGTGAGCAATATGTATATTTGATTTGTGAATTTGAAACCAGAATGATGTATAGTGTCTTATCACTGGCATTCCCGGATCTATGATCTACTGCCTTTTAGACTGGTGACAAAATGAGAAATTTTCCCACCAAGGGGCATTTTAAAGTACAAACAGGCAAGACTACTTTCTGGGGTAGTTTGGGTGTGCTGAATCCGGAAATCACACTTGCCAAGCTCAAAATGGCTCCTTCTATGTAGAAACTACAAAAACAAAATGGCTGCCTTTAATTTTTGAGAAAACCCATGAACCCTATGTTTTTCATCATTCCTGGTCATGTAATACATCAAAATGAAGGAATTTTAGAGACCAGACAGTCTGAAACACCTGCCAAGCTGAAACATCATTTCCTAAGAGTCTCAAGGCCAAAAATTCAAAATGGCTGCCACCGTTTTTTTAAGAAAACCCAAAAACATGCATTATTCATCACTCCTTGTCATGTTGTACCTCAAATGAAAGAGATTTGCAAGCCTAGTCCACTCTAGGCCATTACCAAGATAAACATGGTTTTTGGAACATGAAACCCCTCCCCAAAAGAACAAAATGGCCACTAGTAATTTTTGAGCACAGTTTATTTCAGTCCATTTCCAAGGAGGAAGGACGTTTAAAAAATAATTAAAGCCTTAAAAGGGGGAAATCTGTTAGCCTGCCACCCTACCCGCCTTCCATCAAAGGCTTAATAATTGTTTTCACACCCTTTTATGTATACTGTAAAACCCCACCTATAAGACTAATCTATTTTGGCGTTTTTTTATAGGCCGATTTTCTTTCTCAAGTTGGGGGTTCGCTTTGTAAGTGGAGTCGTGCTATAGCAGGGATTTTACAGTAGTTATGCAGTCATTTCCACTGGAAATAGATGACTTTTTTGTCCAATTTAAGAGGCACATCCCATCATGAGGCCACTAAATACTATGTACAAGGGTAGACTGCATATAGCCCAACTGGTCTATGGGACACCACAAGTGTGACTATTTAGGGATGAGTAGTGACGGTCCTTACTGAAAAACTTCTTTTCTGATTTGGAACCCTCCTCAGAATCAAGTCCTTAGAACATCTGCACCCAATGGCAGGTCCTCGGAATTCAATTCCAAGTCCTAGGAGCCAGATAGATATCTATGCATGTTATCTTGAGGAAGTTTAGGGGATCTGAACTCTAGTTCTGGGGACCTGATATTGGGTCTTAGGGATCTCTATTTTGAAGGAGACCTCCAGCAACTCTAACCTCTCTTGGAGGGTTTTCCATCTTCCATCCAGATCACCCATCCTTTCCTTACCCTACCCCTCTTCTTATTCCAGGGTTTTATCCCTCTCACTGTGCCTCCACTCCTCTTCCCAAGGCTCGCAGCCATCCCACCTGGGCTCCTAACCTTTCTTCAGGTTTTCAATCTCTCCTGCCTCAGCTCTAAATGCTCCTCCCAGGGCTCCTGGCTCTCTTCGTGGGCCCCACCCCCTCATCTTCCGGGGCTTCCACCCAACCTTCCTGGGCTTCCAGCCCTCCATTTGGCATCTTTTCCCACTAAATTTCCTCTTCCCTTCCCCAAGCCTCTTCTATTCCTCTTCTTTCCCATTCCAAATTAATTGCTGCAGGGTAGAACACAGAGGCAAAGTGGGAGGATAAGAGAAGGAGGTAGGGCTTAGTGCATTTCAGAGGTGGAGAGGATATACAGGGATACAGGAGACATAGGGCACCAGTTGGTTTGTAGAGGTCATATATCATGAGTCTTGGGGAAATACAGGGATATGGCAGGGCTTGACTGGGAGGATAGGACATGGGAGAGGGCAGGGGAGTGGACATCAGAAGGGCATCTGGGAAGGGATATAGGGGAGAAAAAAAAATCACAAAAGGGAAAGTGTATGATAGAGGTACGGATACGGGAGGGTATGGAATGTACCAAGGTTGGCTAGGAAGGGGATATGGGAGGTGTGTGGTAGGGCAGGAACCACATGTCATTTCCATCCTCACCATGTCACCCTATCCCCATCCTAATTGTAACTACCTCCAACTTCGACACATAAAAGTCCTGGCTTGATATTGTGAGGGAGAGATTGGGACCCTGGATGGAAGATCTGAGGCCCTGGAGTATGAGATTGTATGAAACGCTAGAGAAGGGATGAACCCTAGGGATATGGAATGGAATGACAGAGAATGATGCTCTAGATGAGGAATAAGGAAGGCTCAAGGAGAGGTCAGGGTTGCTGGAGGAGGTCTCTTTTGAAATGAATATGAGATCCTTAGGACTTGGTATCACTTCCCAAGGACTAGAGCTCCCATTCCCTAGACTTTCTCACAATTACATGAAAATCTATTGCTGAAGTTAAATGATAGTGTAGAGGCCTATACTATATATCATGTAGTTCTAAGTCACAAGTCCCTGTAAGTTCCAAACAAGATACTATGTTACAGTATTGCTTAGTAGGACCCCTGTGTTTTTACTTGGGCAAGCTGATTTGCCTACGCTGGGTTTTGGTCCTTTTTGTCCAGGGCTATGGATGGGAGCCCATATGGGCTAGCCCTGATTCAAAGTGCCAAGCTCAACCCCAGATTTAATCCACTTTAGCACACACTATTAGTATCTATAATGTATCATATGAAAAAGTTTTCCTGGGCTGGCCCATCTGGGCTCCCACTTTTAGCCCTGGACAAAAAAGGACCATAACCCAGATATGGGTGAACCCAGCTGGCACAAGTAAAACACAAATGACCCCCAGGGACCAATGCTGACTGGGTTGGATCCTGAGGATTTGCCATCAGGTTCTAAGGATTTCATTGTGAGGTGGTAAAGTGTCTACCCCTGTATATAATATGCATTGGGAATGCTTTAAAAATGTTACTACGCATAAAAGGTTACTACGTCTAAAAGGTTACTATGCATAAAAGGGTGCACATGAACAAAGATTTCCAATGAATTATTAAAATATTGACAAAATATCTCCTCTTTGGAGCCTTCCCATTTCCCATGGACTGAAATGAACTGTGCTCAAAAACTACTAGCCGCCATTTTGTTTTTTGGGGGGATGGGTTTCATGTTAGTAAGGTCCCTGTTTATTTTGGCAATGGCCTAGAATGGACTAGGCTTGCAAATGCCTTTCATTTGAGGTACAACATGACAAGGAGTGATGAATAATGCATTTTTTGGGTTTTCTCAAAATACAATGGCAGCCATTTTGAATTTTTGGCCTTGAGACTCTTGGGAAATGATGTTCCAGCTTGGCAGGTGTTTCAGACAGTCTGGTCTCTAAAATCCCTTCATTTTGATGTATTACATGACCAGGAATGATGAATAACATAGGTTTCATAGGTTTTCTAAAAAAAAATCAAAGGTAGCCATTTTGTTTTTGGAGTTTTTACATAGAAGGAGCCATTTTTGAGCTTGGCAAGTGTGATTTCAGGATTCAGCACACCCAAATTACCCCAGAAAGTAGTCTTGCCTGTTTGTACTTTAAAATGCCCCTTCGAGGGATTAGAATGATATTTCTGAAGATTTTGCCCAGTCTATTTGGACGTATATGGCCTGCTGCATTTAAATTCACCCAAAACAATGCATTCTGTCCCCTTTCATGGCTTTGCCAACTCTTCCCATCCTCTGCATGTTACCATGCTGTGGGAGGACAGAATAGTTCAACATACTGTTGGACCCACTTTAAAATGGGGACACAGTAACTATGGTAATTGCAGCTACTGAATCCCAGACCGATACTTCATTATTTATGACACAAACACTATGTAGCAAGCAGTGTAGTATAAAATTTAGGGAATTTAAAGGGTCTGTTTTCTGATGATAAAAGGTGAACATGACAAGAATCGACATGTTGCATTTAGAATACTATAAATATTTCTAGGGCAACCAGAATGAGTTATATTTGACAATTTGGCACCGGAAAGTTCTTTGTACATGCCAAATGCAGAATAGTAGCTCCAAATGTGGAATGTATAAAGTTGTGAAGATCATAGCATCATAGATGGAAAATCGATCTCTTGCTTGCACTATCTTTGCCATGCTGGCACCACCTCGTGTCTAAAAGTCAGTACTAACTTCTCTCACACATATCATTTCCTTGTTGAAACAAAGACATTAAATCAAAGCCAATCGATACAACCTTACAATCTATGCCATGTTCCCCCTATTACAAATGTCTGTTGTAATACAAAATATCGAAAAGAAGAGAATTGTAGGTCAATTCGAAATCTGAAGGGATTAGGGGTCATCAAAGGCGTTACAGGATATAGTCCAGTGAATGAATACTTCAGGGTCAACAAAATTGCTTCATTAGGTTTTTCAATGGTTTTCACATCTTTGATACATGCACATTTCAGAAAAAAAAAGTTTACGGGAATCCTCCTTGGGGAAGTGCCTGAAATCCAACATGGCCGCCTTTGAACTCCCTTTCAATGTTAAACAGCCATATTCTTGCTTCTTATTGACATCTTCACTATTATGATATACCAATTGACATCAGCTTCAACAGATGCATTGATCAGAATTATTTTCCAAGGTCAAGGTCACATATATTTTATGATTTTACTGCAATAATGAATCAAAAATACTAATTCACAAAAAAACAGCAAGGCTGCATCTATGTGGACATGAAATCCACTCCATACCTCTCTTTAATCACTTAACTGCACATTGATATAAGGTTGGCCAGGAAAAAAGAGTGTGTAAGTTGCATGAAGGTCAATCTAGATCTTGTAAAGGTTATTACAATGATATGCCATACTTTGAAGTTAAAACATACACATAAATTTGACCAATAACCTAAGGTCAAGGTCAAAGCTTTAGATATTATCAAAAGGAGCAGTGCCTAACCAATATTGAACAAAAGGTTTACTCTATGGGCAAAAGCTGCATGGTTTTATAACGAACTGTCCGAGGTGTCAACAGGTTCTGCATTCATGCACGTAATACCTTCGCAGTTTGCAGGCCAGGGTGCATTTGAGTCCTAGTGGAGGGCCAATTGTAGGAAAAGAAAGTCCCGTAGGAATGTCATGACCATTTTAGTTTCTCAACTGAAATCCATAGTTTGAAAGGTTCCGAAGAAAATAGGATGACCGCTCCAATTTTCATTTTTCATTTTAAGGCGTTTCTAGGCAAATCAAAAAAGTTACCATAGCAACCAGTAAATGGGGCTCCAGCTTCAGAATAAATTGATGTATTAAAATTCTAATTATACCTACCCCCCCTAAATTGAGTATGAGGAATCCAGTGGTACCAACAATTTTTTTCTCTGACCAACGGTTGCCTAGCAACAGGCTGATTTTGTCATTTTTTGCATAGCAACGGTGGAAAAAGTGGTAAAAGGACACACAACACTAGGATATTTAGGTCATATCTATCAAGCTGCACTATTTGAGGATAGCCTACATTGATAATACTCTACTATTGCTGCAATAGCTGCCTAGCAACATACATTCTTTGTGTTTCTTTCCCTAGCAACCGCAGGCTTATGGACTAATAGCCTTCAAGGGGTTGAGAAATGCAACTTGGAATCAGATGCTTTATATTCTTAATGCCTAAATTCCAAAATGTCTCTAGGATTTTAATGAAAAGATGGGATCAGTTTTTTTAATATAGTCGAACATCTCTGATTCCTGACAAACAGTTGCCTAGCAACAGGCCAATTTTGTAACTTTTTTGCATAGCAACAGTGGAAAAAGTGGTAAAAGAACACACAAGACTAGGATATTGAGGTCATATCTAACAGGCTGCACTATTTGAGGATAGTGTATGTTGATCATACTCTACTATTGCAGCAATAGTTGCCTAGCAACATACATTCTTTGTGATTTTTTCCCTAGCAACTGCAGGCTAATACTTATAGACTATTAGACTAAAAGCCTTCAAGTGGTCGAGAAATGCAATTTGGAATCAGATGCTTAATATTCTTAATACTTAATTTCTAAAATGTTCCTAAGCTTATTTTTCTAATATAATCAGACATCTTAGATTCCAGTTGCCATAGCAACCATTACAATTCTATTGATATCAGCCATATATATTATACCTTAGTATGATAAAGAGTATGATAAATAGGTTTGACTCTATATCACTAGGGGGTCAAATATGTTAACACCCTATAATATAGTCAAATTCCATTGACGCCTGAGATCAAGAAGGGTGTGGGCTATGGCCCAAAAGAGGCAGGGGGCATTTGTGCACTTATCAAAGGATGTGTGTTTATAAGGTTGAATAGGGAGGCACTGTGATACAAATGCACCATCTGTCTCCAGTGAAACCTTTTACTCGACCTCTCTCCTGTGAAACATTTCCCCAACTCTCTACACAACCTCTCATCCGTGAAACATCTCCCCAACTGTTTACACCACCTCCCCCGTGTGAAACATCTCCCCAACTGTCTACACAACCTCTCATCTGTGAAACACTTCCCCAACTCTCTACATAACCTCTCATCCGTGAAACATCTCCCCAACTGTCTACACAACCTCTCATCCATGAAACATCCCCCCAACTGTCTACACAACCTCTCATCTGTGAAACACTTCCCCAACTCTCTACATAACCTCTCATCCATGAAACATTTCCCCAACTCTCTTCACAACCTCTCCCCTGTGAAACATCACCCCAACTGTTGACACAACCTCTCCCCTGTGAAACATCTCCCCAACTGTCTACACCACCTCTCAACTGTGAATCATTTCCCCAACTGTTTACACAACCTGGGGGATAATACATAACTGTAGTTTGGCATAGGGAGAACCTATTAGTCAATTCAACATTAATCCGACATTGATAATGAGCTAGTTTAACGCTATAAAATATACATACTAAAAAGCAATAGCTGCCACATGATTATGCCTAAAAAATGATACACAGCAGTGGAAAAAATTCACAGGAGAGAAGTTGTATGAACAGCTTGGGAATGACATCACAGAAGAAAAGTGGTGTGAATCACTTAGGGGCTGTGGATAGGTTAGGGATGTGTGGATAGGTTAGGAGGGTCCATGGATAGGGGAGAAGGGTTGGTGTTTCACTGGTTTGCTTAGAATATTGTACCAGGACCAGAAGCACTGGAAAACAGTCCAGGTCAGCTAAGGGCATCCTACCACCATCAACCCCCATGCACTCAGCCCCCTACTTCATGTATTTATCATCATCATCAAGCATGTCCCAAAGGGAGGAAGATTTTCATGAGATAGGCTGTGTGAAAGGTATATCTGAGTTGCTGAGGTCATACCCTTCACAGGAAAAAGTTGGTAAAAGAAAACCTCTTTACATGCCTTCACCTCTTGTGAATGGGGTGCCAGCCTCTGAGAGGTTGTGCATGGAGAGGGGGTATCATAGGGGATATTATAGGTCTATTCTCAAACAATTATGTGCAGTATTATTGTTTGGGCATAATTTCCCTGGAAGTTATCCCAGTATCAGTGGGAACCCACAGTGCCACCTAGTGCCACATGCCAGCAGTGGTGGAACTCTCCTGTGAGGGAGTCCTATAGGCCACAAGCAACAAGCAAGCAGCAGAGCAAAGGCAGAATCAGATAGACTCAGTTTTCTTTTAGCCATAAAAGGGTTTACCCCCGCGACATGTGGCCACCAATACCATGGTAACTGCAAGGTGTGCCCCACCTGTGGGACACCCAATCGGGGGAAGCCTACCCCCTGGAGGAGTCATCAGGGCACCTGGAGGAGGAGGCAAGCCCACCACCGGCGGTCGTCAATGGATGCTAATCTGGCTCTGATTTTCCCTATTATCACCCACTAACAATATTCGACCTTGAATCGTCTTGAAACCTAACCATATTTAGACCTTACTATAGCAAAGTTAGTGTCTGAAACTCTGTATTGGGATAACTACTATATTGGTTGATACTTAGAAGTAGGAAACCTTTTACTCAGGGACATTTTTATATACGGAACCCCAGAATCATTGTTTTAGTTTTGATTGATTGATTAGGTTGTTTAACGTCCAAGTGTACTGTGATGCCTGGGGCATCACAGTACACTTGAGGTATCTCAAGTTGGGAAAAGAGTGAGCCACAAATAGTGGTAGTCTGCCTTACAGTAGTAGGACAGATATCTATATGCTGCTTGCCCAATACAGCAGTGGCCGCATCTATGGATGACCGAATCTATGAAATGGATGACCGCATTTATGAGGTGAGGGAGAAAACCGCTACCAGGACACGACCCGTACTCTTTTCGAAGGATAGCAAGTGTTCTTTTATTTGCCTGGTCCTAGCCACCTGGGCTAGTACCATAGTGGGCAGGGCTAGACAAACCACGGCCTTTGATATCTCAGACGTGGTTCACTGAGGAGGGATCCCATGCCAGGCCACCAGCAAGAAGGCCTGGGCCCGCATATATGGGTAGCAGATGCCAAAACAGCTTATGTAACTGATCACAGCAGTAAGGCACGAGACACCTAAAGTTTTGTTGCCTTTTACGAATCCGGTATGCCCATTGGTATTGTGGAAGGCTCCCGATGAAGTTATTTTACTCCTTCATACCCCCATCATGAAGGTCCCCTCTAACACAGGGGGAAATTGTTTTAGAATCCAAACTACTCTTTATTATGCTAAGGTATAACATATCTGGCTGATATCAATAGTATTGTAATGGTTGCTATGGCAACTGGAATCAAAGATGTCACACTCTTTCTTTAAAAGCTGTAGGAACATTTTAGAATTCAAGCATTAAGATTGCTAGGGAAAGAAACACCAAGAGTATATATATGTTGCTACACAACCATTGCTGCAAAAGTAGAGTATTATCAACATAAACTATCCTAAAACAGTGCAGCCTGATAGATATGACCTAAATATCCTAGTGTTGTGTGTTCTTTTACTTCTTTTTCCACCATTGCTATGCAAAAAATGACAAAAATGGCCTGTTGTTAGGCAACCATTTGTCAGGAATCAGAGATGTTCGACTATATTAAAAAGATAATTACATCTCTACTTTAAAATCCTAGGAACATTTTAGAATTCAAGCATGAAGAATATAAAGCATCTGATTCCAAATTGCATCTCTCGACCACTTGAAGGCTATTACACTGCACGAGAATGTCTATTTAAGAATAACTTAAATGTCATTTTTATTACTTAAATGTCAAATTTAAGTACATTTAAGGTAAAACTTAAATGTCGATTTTTGACATTTAAGTAACTTTTGGTGTACTTAAAAGAACACTTTAAGTCGACATTTAAGTAAGATTTAAGTGGATTTAAGTTCATTAAATGGCATGGCAAGGTGGTACTTAAATGTGATTAAATGTAATACCAAGATCCATTTGCTAATTTTCCATAAACGACATTTAAGCAAATTTAATGACATTTAAATATCTTTAATATGCATTGCTATAATAATGCTCTACTTTTAATCCTTCAAATATCATTAAATTCATCCAAAATTTTCCTATAATCTTAATGTAGGAAGGCCACATTTTTATTGTGGGGAGAAGGGAGATTGATAGCGGCCATCCATTCATCAATTTCATCATATTTAGGGCAGCCATCCAGGGTTACAGGGGGCTGGTTCTGGGCAACCAGGGCGGGCCTAGGGCGGCTGGGGGCCGGGGGAGCCGCCAGGGAGGCCGGGGGAGCCGCCAGGGAGGCCGGGGGAGCCGCCAGGGAGGCCGGGGGAGCCGCCAGGGAGGCCGGGGGAGCCGCCAGGGAGGCCGGGGGAGCCGCCAGGAAGGCCGGGGGAGCCGCCAGGGGGGCCGGGGGAGCCGCCAGGGGGGCCGGGGGAGCCGCCAGGGAGGCCGGGGAAGCCGCCAGGGAGGCCGGGGGAGCCGCCAGGGAGGCCGGGGAAGCCGCCAGGGAGGCCGGGGGAGCCGCCAGGGAGGCCGGGGGAGCCGCCAGGGAGGCCGGGGGAGCCGCCAGGGGGGCCGGGGGAGCCGCCAGGGAGGCCGGGGAAGCCGCCAGGGAGGCCGGGGGAGCCGCCAGGGAGGCCGGGGGAGCCGCCAGGGAGGCTGGGGGAGCCGCCAGGGGGGCCGGGGGAGCCGCCAGGGGGGCCGGGGTAGCCCCCAGGGGGGCCGGGGGAGCCGCCAGGGAGGCCGGGGGAGCCGCCAGGGAGGCCGGGGAAGCTCCCAGGAAGGCTGGGGGAGCCTACAGAGAGGCAGGGGGAACGGCACCCCCAAGTGCTTATAAATGGCAGCTGTAGATGCGATCCTGCTTCTTATACTGACTGCCTGCTTCTCCTATAACGTCTTCCTCTGGAAAATAAAAAAATGTAAGTTATAATTCATATACACAGTGGGATTAAAAACAACACATTGAAATGTATTAACCAAATTCTGTATTATATGACTAAATCATAAATGGACAATAGTGCTTAATAGCTTTTGAATAATCATAAATACATACCTAATGCAGATACACATGTACATGGAAGTGTAGCACAACATGTCCTGCTGGTGGCCACCAGGTGTGTGTGAGACTGCTGCTACCTGTATGTATGTGGCTTGGTCAGTTTGGGTGCCAGGATGTAGGTCATGTGGAGCATGGGGGTAGGGGTATTGTCCTAGGGGCCTATTGTTTCATGGGTCGCACCTCCACCCCTATAACAATGGGTGCCATGGTGCAGTGGTCACAGCTACCTCCAGACAGGCCTGTCTCCACAAGGTGTGGCTGGGAGGATTAGGGGGGCGGGGGGGGGGGGGGGGTTGATAACCAACTAAAATAATATATTTCCTTATTGCTATAAATGAGTTGTCAATGATACTATCAACTTATTCTGTACATCATTAGCATTATGGACATATTTTTCTTTTCTCCTTGTGATGATATAAAGTAATTCTATGAGGATGCACTAATTTAACTCCCCTGAATAGTGTCACGGGTTTTACCCCTTCAGAGGCCTTCAAAATAATATATAATTATGGGATGATAGTCCCATACCTCCCTGAATAGTGTCACGGGTTTCACCCTTTCAGGGGCCTTCAATATAACATAAAATTATGGGATGATAGTCCCATAACTCTACTGAATAGTGTCACGGATTTTACCCCTTCAGAGGCCTTCAAAATAATATAGAATTACAGGATGATAGTCCCATAACTCCCCTAAAAAGTATCACGTGGTTTACCTCTTCAGAGGCCTTCAAAAACTATATATTATTACGGGATGACGGTGAACCATAACTCCCCTGAATAATGGTCCCAGGAAGGTGGGAAAATGTATAATAATGGGATCAAGGTTCCATAAGTCCCCTTTGTAGTATTACAGGTTTAACCCCTCATATTATTAAATTACATTAAAGTGATTTCAAAATATTACCTTGTAATACTATAACCAGAATATAATAATGCTTAAAATGTCTTGAATGCAATTTGCAATTGTTTAGATGCCATGGTGTTTCCAATGAAAAGAAGGGGAACTTCAATTATTGAATATGCCAAATTTGATTTAAGTTTACCTTAAATTTACCGGAAATGTCCTTTGACATTTCGGGAAGATTTAAGTTTACCTTAAATTTACCGGAAATGTCATTTGACATTTCGGGAAGATTTAAGTTTACCTTAAATTTACCGGAAATGTCATTTGACATTTTTGGGAAAATTCAAGTTTACCTTAACTTACCGAAAATGTTATTTGACATTTCAGGAAGATTTAAGTTCACCTTAAATTTACTGGAAATGTCATTTGACATTTCGGAAAGATTTAAGTTTAACTTAAATTTACCGAAAAGGTCATTAGACATTTCCGGTAAATTTAAGATATCTTTTATTTCATGGCAAGGTCCAAACGACATTTCCAGGACATTTCCCGATATTTTGGTACACTTAAATAAACTTAAATAGGAATTTTCATGCAGTGTTAGTCCATAAGCCTGCAGTTGCTAGGGAAAAAACACAAAGAATGTATGTTGCTAGGCAACTATTGCTGCAATAGTAGAGTATGATCAACATACACTATCCTCAAATAGTGCAGCCTGTTAGATATGACCTAAATATCCTAGTCTTGTGTGTTCTTTTACCACTTTTTCCACTGTTGCTATGCAAAAAAGTTACAAAATTGGCCTGTTGCTAGGCAACCGTTTGTCAGGAATCAGACATGTTCGACTATATTTACAAAATAATCACATCTTTTCATTAAAATCCAAGAGACATTTTGGAATTTAGGCATTAAGAATATAAAGCATCTGATTCCAAATTGCATTTCTCGACCACTTGAAGGCTTTTAGTCTAATAGTCTATAAGTATTAGCCTGCAGTTGCTAGGGAAAAAATCACAAAGAATGTATGTTGCTAGGCAACTATTGCTGCAATAGTAGAGTATGATCAACATACACTATCCTCAAATAGTGCAGCCTGTTAGATATGACCTCAATATCCTAGTCTTGTGTGTTCTTTTACCACTTTTTCCACTGTTGCTATGCAAAAAAGTTACAAAATTGGCCTGTTGCTAGGCAACTGTTTGTCAGGAATCAGAGATGTTCGACTATATTAAAAAAACTGATCCCATCTTTTCATTAAAATCCTAGAGACATTTTGGAATTTAGGCATTAAGAATATAGAGCATCTGATTCCAAGTTGCATTTCTCAACCCCTTGAAGGCTATTAGTCCATAAGCCTGCGGTTGCTAGGGAAAGAAACACAAAGAATGTATGTTGCTAGGCAGCTATTGCAGCAATAGTAGAGTATTATCAATGTAGGCTATCCTCAAATAGTGCAGCTTGATAGATATGACCTAAATATCCTAGTGTTGTGTGTCCTTTTACCATTTTTTCCACCGTTGCTATGCAAAAAATGACAAAATCAGCCTGTTGCTAGGCAACCGTTGGTCAGAGAAAAAAATTGTTGGTACCACTGGATTCCTCATACTCAATTTAGGGGGGGTAGGTATAATTAGAATTTTAATACATCAATTTATTCTGAAGCTGGAGCCCCATTTACTGGTTGCTATGGTAACTTTTTTGATTTGCCTAGAAACGCCTTAAAATGAAAAATGAAAATTGGAGCGGTCATCCTATTTTCTTCGGAACCTTTCAAACTATGGATTTCAGTTGAGAAACTAAAATGGTCATGACATTCCTACGGGATTACAATTGGCCCTCCACTATCCATTGTTTCTACAAGAAAATGTTTACTCTGCTGTCACAAATATGTCTGTACCTGGAGGTAAACCCGCAGACTGTGAAAGTTAGCTGCATCAGATGTTGGTGGCACACGTTCAGGTGCCATATAGCATGATTGAAAAGCAACCTTCTCTGTAAACCTCGATGCATACTCTGAGTCTAAATCTTTCATCTCGCCATATAATGCTGCTAGCAATGTGTTCCCTGCTTCCTCAATCTGCTGCTGAAATCTTTCTTTTTGCAGGAACACATCATAAAACTCTTTCACAGTCTCATATTTTGCCAGTGCAGATAGTTTCCCTATCCCAAAGAATAGCTAGGGCCGATGAGCCACTAGAATAGTGTCCTATTCCTAGCCCTCTGAAAGGAGTATGTCCTATGTAAACCCCTGTGGATCCGTACAGCGGCTCTTTGGACCCTTCCAGTAGCTCTGGGGACCCCTTCAGTGACTCTGGGCACCCCTTCAGCGGCTCTTGGCACCCTGCCAGTGACTCTGTGGACCCTTCCAGCAGCTCTGGAGACCGATTCAGTGACTCTGGGCACCCCTTTAGTGGCTCTGGGGTCCCTTTCAGTGACTCTCTGGACCCTTCCAGCAGCTCTGGACCTCTTCAGTGACTCTACGTACCCCTTCAGTGGTTCTGAGGAAGTCGGTAGAGTCGTCCTTGGTACAGGGGGAAGATGATCCAGTCATGCCTGGTATAGGGGAAGATGAGCTATTTGTTCCTGGTAGAGGAGAAGATGATCTAGTCATCCCTGCTACATCAGAGCTAGTGGACATTCACTATTTATAATGCCAGGGTATGCATACCCAGAGCCAGCATGGGTGTTTCCAGGAATAGATGTGGTCATAGAGTCAGCAGAGGGGTTCACAGAATCAGCAAGGATGCACCCACAGCCACCTGAGCTGCCACCACAGTCTGCAGAGGTCCTCCGGGAGCCACCAGAAGGGTCCCAAGAGCCGCTGGATGGGTCATCACAGTCACTCAAGGGATCCTCAGAGCACTGAGAGGGTCCCAGAGTCACTGGGAGGGTCCCCAGAGCTACTGGAAGGGTCCCCAGAGTCACTGAAGGGGTCTCCAGAATTCCTTTGGTCCAATTTAGGGGGGTAGGTATGATTATAATCAACTTCAGTATTCTAGGCCATATCTAGGTCACAGGAGATGAAATTATGATATTTTGGTGGCCATCTTGGATTTTGGCGGCATTCTTCGATTGTTCACAACTTTTTTTTTACATGCGCCATATCTGAAAAGCCCATGATCGGAGCTTTCCGGTGGTATATGGCGTACTTTTTTGGTGATGGGTGTCGCCAGAAATAATGCTCCTAGCTCTCCAATGCTGCAGCACTATAAGGTATATAGTAAGAATTATATATGAGAACTCATGTTCATGATGTATTTTAGTATCATTAACCATAATAAACTAGCATATGTCACCTTCCTGTAGAGCTGCAGGCTGGCTGTGCTTCACACTGGTGATCAGAGATACAGCACCAGAAAGCCTTGTAAGTAGGGCAGTGCATGAGGCTATTATTAGAATTGACCTAGTTTGGTATCTTAGAACAAATGCCAATATCTAAAATAAAAGGGGGATTGAAGGGTGAGTGGTGCCTACCAGAGCCATTCAGTGTGGTGCATAATGCAGTGTATTAGTGCTGCAGCATTGGAGAGCTAGGAGCATTATTTCTGGCGACACCCATCACCAAAAAAGACTAAAGGTCACTATATACCACTGGAAAGCTCTGATCATGGGCTTTTCAAATATGGCGAGCGTAAAAGAAAAGGTTGCGAGGAATCCAAGATGGCCGCCAAAATCCAAGATGGCCGCCAAAATATCAGTATTCCATCTCCAATGACCGAGATATGGCTTAGAATACTTTTTGAACACTGCCTACCGCCCCAAATTTGGACTCAAGGAATCCAATGGTTCTATTGGTTTGTTTCTAAGACAGCTGGTTGCTTAGCAACAACTGTTCTAATTGTTTATCTGCCTAGCAACACAGTTTTCCATGGTCCTGAGGTTGATTACAACCATACCTTCCCCCCCTAAATTGGACCCAAGGAATTCAATGGTTCTATTGCTTTGTTTCTGAGGTAGCTGGTTGCTTAGCAACAGCTATTCTAATTGTTTATCTGCCTAGCAACACATATGTCCATGGTGCTAAGGTTGATAATAATCATACCTACCCCTTTAAACTGCACCCAAGGAATTCAATGGTAATAACATAATATGTAATATATTATATTTCATGGTCCTGAGGTTCATTATCAACAAGCATTGCAACAACTAAATAGCCTTGGATCCAGGTTATTTTTGGTGATGGGTGTTCAGCTAATTAGCCTTCAAAGCATGCCTGTGAGGAGATACTCTAGGTCCTAGAGTCACTTTGGGAATGGCCATTTTTAGGAGGGTTCCCCAAGGACTATTTTTGTAAACTTTTTTTTTATGAGAAGTAGACATATCAGAGTGTCCATCAAAACAAAAAAAATTGCATGTAGCAATTTTGTTGACCCTAGACTGCTTATTTCTCTTCATTCACTGGACTAATATAATATAATACGGCCTTCATTGGTATCATTAAAGGATAGGTCGCCCTGTAGAACAGGGAAAGGCTGGGGGCCTTTACAGACCTCCACCTAACTCTAAAACATAACAAGGTTTGTTATCTACTCTATAAATAAAGCCAGAAACAGTCGCTGTTTGGCTAAAGCAGTTGCAGGTTATCGAGATACTTTCTATTTTTACTAGACATGAAGCGTATAGATGTGTTTTGTTTACCACAACTATGTGCCCTACATATGTGTGTATGTGCACTTCAAATTGTCTCTGTTAAACCTCTGTTAGGGAGCCCTTATTTAGGATGCAGAAGTTCAATTAGGCGAAAGGAATGTTCCATTTATTGTCATATTTTGATTACATGAGGACTTGTCTGATGAATCTACTGATTCTATGACAGGGGGGGGGGGGGGCAATGAGTATAGGGTGGTAAAGCTTTTTAATATGTCATCGCTTCTTCCAGAACTGCTCCATAATGGTATAATGAGCTACTATTCTAAAGAAGTAAGTCTATAGATATAGTTATAATAATACAAAAGTCAATGTTGGACTGGCTCTAAAACAAGGGGTTAAGTCTAAAGGTTGCTTCAGCCTTGTTATAACCTACAGCAATAATGTCATTCTGTTACCAGTTACAACATTGATCCAAATTGTTATTGTGTACTGTGAAAAGAAGATACTTCAACTGCTATGAAATAGTATCTGTTAAATGACGACAGGCACTTCAGCCAACTAAACCCATAGATTTAATTTTTAATTTTGGCCAGTTAGAGCCCAGTGGACGGTGCCCATCACCCTGATATCTCTTATTTGAAACTGTGCTGGTTATTAACTACTATCCTCAGTACAGGAGTCTGGCAATGGTTTAACTTACTTATGCCATATACTGTGGTGTATCTCACCCTTTGAACGACATATACAGTCTGGCCATTTCTTTTGTTCTGACGGCCAAGTGTGGTATAAATATATAAAATAAATGAATATATATATATATATATATATATATATATATATATATATATATATATATATATATATATATATATATATGAGGTATCATTTGCTACATCGCAGACTTCTTTTTTCACATAGACGCATAGGTAGTATACAGCCCCCCCCTCTCTATAGAAAGGGGACTCATCCTTTTCCCAATGCCTAGGTATACAAGGACACTAGCTTAAATTTGCATGTCAACTGGTCCTCCGTCACTGTAGCTTGAGCAGAAATCCATTGGCAAGGCATGGCCAGCCAGACGGTTTGACAGGACACACTCTTCAGGCACATTTGGTGTGATTCCCAATACATTATGCATGGTTATAGCAGATAGATCTGTCAGCTGTGAGATTCGATGCCTCTGGTACTGGCTGGAATGTCAGCATTCAGGACTCATCAGGGTCTCATCAGATGTAAACTAGACGCAGGGTGCCCGAGGCAAATATTGATAGATTGATGAAAACTACTTTGTCAATAATTTTTGTTACCAGATTATTTAAGCATTTAAGAATTTCAACCATTTAAGCGTTCATTCTGACTGCCTCTGTTTTATTAAAAAAATACCGATCCTCCAATTTCGATATTAAAATGAAACTGTTGACAACTTGTTCAGATTATGTGAAAACCTATTTTGATATTGTTGTTATTGTTATTTATTTTATTACATGTGCTGTATTTTCTTTTTGTTAAAAACGGATATTAATTTGAACACATGACAATGTAAAAATATAATGCAAACCCGGATGATCTGTTCAGGCAGGCATGTTATTTGTGGTATAAACAAGTTAATCCTGTGGAGATTACACAGAAGTCCACATTTCCCTCTCTGTCCTAAGGCATATGCAATATCCGAGCTCTGCATGCAGCCAATCTCCTAAATCGGAAACGCTCATGAAAAACGTGCATTTCATTTCTTCAGATTTTTGCACCAGTTAATATACATGGCTGATGAGGGATGGTTCCAAAACGAGGACCTAGGAACAACTTATTTTCCTTGTCGGGTAAAGACTGCAGCAGCACCTTTTTTTGCTCTATTAACTGTCTCAGTTCACTTAAGGAAAGACATTTCTGCCTGCGCAGCGGGAGGCAAAATGTAATTATTGGCTGGTAGAGCGTGGGGTGATGGCATATTGCCTTCTTAGATTACCTCATTAATATTGGGCACCTCAACACTGTGCACTGGGACATTGAGAGGGGATAACTCTTAGAGATAACTTTTATGTATTTACATGAATATAGATTAGCAGAGGGTTGACATGCCCTTCTATTAATGCAGTCCAATCTAGCGTCCATCTACCCATCCCAACACAATCTAGTTATCAGGCTCAATGTCAATGGAAGTCTTACACCTCCCTGCTAGAAACTAAATTATGCAGGAAACCCTTACTGTTTTGCCTTAGAGTCATGGAAGTTTTATATAATATAGATGCTTGCCATTTACTAAGATAGTGCTGGCATGTTTGTATGTGTTTCCCGCTCAGCGGTGGCTCAATCTCTCCTACACGGTGGTGCATGTGTGATCACTGAACGGCCGGTGTTTCTAATCTTTCAGATTAGACATCGATTGCATTGAATAAAATCAATCCCAGATTAGATGTGACTGTGCACTGGCCAAAACATAACCCAGTTAAACTCCTCCAGATCTGCAAACCGTGTTAATCTGAAAATCTGTAATGAGACAAACGGCAGGAGTCCTATCCCTTATTTAGGATGCGGAGAAGACAGAAATTCAATTAGATGACAGTGAGGCTCCATTTAAATTTCATGTTTTCATTACTGGTGGGAGAGTTGTCTGATTTATATTGGGTCCTGGACGCCAGTCTGGCGGTCTAAGATGGTGAAGCAGGGGCTTTAATACCTCCGTGCAGATGTTGCATCAAGGGCGGATGAAATCGTTGGGTTGTTTTATCAGGAATACATCATACGTTCAATACTAATCATGGCTTGAGTTTGCATTGGCCTATAGACACAGATGTTGTTTATCAGAAAGCAAAAGAACCTAAATTTGAATTTAGACGAAGGGATACTTTCTAAAGGTCTCAATCCTATGTACTCCAAAAGTAAAGTAAATGTAAATTAAGTATGTAGGTGCAGAAACTAAAATGGGGCTGTCACTACTTGCCTCTATACTATCATTCCCAGTTTACCAGGATCCCATTGACAATACATGTCAGGCCACACGACACACTCCTCAAGCACAATCTGTGTGATTCCCTTTACATTATGCAGGGCTTTAGCAAACTGATCCATTGGGTTTGATACTTGATGCCTCTGGTAGTGGCTGGGATTTCTGAAGGAGTCAGAAGTGATTTGCATTTCATTAAATATAAACTAGACAGGAGGTGGCCAGAAAACACCAGCCAGTTGACGGTGGTATAGCTGGTGTGAGGGTTGTGCCACGGTAAAGGCAGCATTGCCACTTGTTTGTTGCTAAGGTTTTACCATTCATCTTTCTAAAACAGCAATGATCAATGTCAATTTGATACCAGCCTCATACTACTCCTCCTAGAGTTTTTCATATATGATTTTGACCAGAACTGACAGCATTCATAAGGAAATCTGTTTAGCTAGATTGTACAAGGCTGTGTTATGTATGATGATGGTCAATAACCACTATTGGTACTTTTGATATCGATCTTCTTGGGAAATAGATTTGATGAAAGATTTTATCCTACAGTATACAAACTCCAGATGCTTCATACATCCACCCTAGCACACAGTTTGAGACATATCGATGCATCCAGAGGCAATGTTTAAATGTTTATCCTGGACTACAGACTTTTGTACAATTCTTTCTGCCCGGCTACTTAATTATAATTATGTAGATTATGTCCTAACACTGTCATGTCTTGTTTGATAGACCATCCCTATATAATAAGACCATCCCTACCATCCATATCCATTGGTGGAATTTAAGTGGCCGTTTCTGCCATCACAGTCTATCTTTAGTCAATCTTAATCAAGCTGGAAATGAAATCCTCCAGTGGATCTAAAAGAGTGTTTTTGTTCAACCCCCAGTCTAGCCTAGGATTAAGAATGCACTTCCTTTTTATACAGGAGATCAGTTGTCTAGTGTATAGCATTGAGAGTAGGAAGTGTTTTAAAAACGTTATACATATAGTAGAGAGTCAGAATCTTGGGATTTTAGCCCTGGTGGTTATGGAATGTTAGAGGGTGGCATCTATCTTAACCTATAGAAGTTTGGGGTGGATGCCACGCTAAAAAAAACACGTTTTTCTCTGGAATGGGGTCCGATAAAGGTAGCCATTGGGTGGAATTTGCAGAATTCCATTTTATGAAAAGACAACGACCTACATAAATACTCACCGAGTAACATATCTAAGGTGGCAAAGACTCACTACACCAGCGCCACCACCGGGACGCTGGGTAACTAACTCTCCATCATATTCCGCCATCTTTGACTTCGTCCACGGCCCGGCCAACACGGGTAGGTATATTTACCCACCCACCCACAACCAATAACTATTACACATATTCAAAAATATTTTGAATATTGGTAAGGGGTAATTCTGATAGTGAATAAAGCGCAATACATTATATGGACCTGGGCTGGATTTAACCTGCCTATTTATTAGATACGTATTGACTTTACATAAGCCAATTGAGAAAAAAAAATTAATTAACTGACCACGATAAATATGACACAAAGCAAGCGAGCATCGAGCTGTCCCACCTCTCTGGGCGGCGCTCTGGCGTAAACAAAGGTGGTAACCAACGCACACACACCGCCTAGATACATAACATAGGGGGCGCCCCTTACCAAGGTAACAGAGGTTTGGCGCGCGCAAATGACCTGACCAATAGCGGAAACAAGGGACTCGTATCCAACCATTGGTAAGGGGTAATTCTGATAGTGAATAAAGCACAATACATTATATGGACTTGGGCTGGATTTAACCTGCCAAACACCCAGAATTACAAATAAATATACATCACTATAATATACATATCATTTTTTACACATAGCTTCAACCACCATTTTATCCAGATTAATTCTAGAAGACAAAGGCTTAGCCAGATAAATTAAGGCAGTGAGACTAGCCCAGTCACCCGTTTGTCTAATGTCCTCCAGCGGGACACCACAACTATGAAGAAATGCAGCACCAGAACGCCTTAAAGAATGGCAACCTGCCCCTTTGACATCCAAATTTACAGTTGCTAACAATCTCTTCAAATAATTATTAAGTACCGGGTAGGTAAGTGGTACCAAAACCGCTGATACCTTTAACATAAACACTGGTGAATCTCTGGTGGAAGAAGGACAATAATTGAAATGATTAGCTAACATGGTTGCAGCACATAGCGGTGAGCCTATAGCATAAGTGAGGGGTACCAAATGTTAACGCTGACCATATTGTATCGTTTTAGAACTAGAAATCCTGAGCAAAACACCCCAGGGTTTAAAAGTAAGAGAACTCCTGCGTAGGAAATGACCCTCCATTTTGAGATTATTAGGTACAAGGTTACACTTCCTTAACAACGAACGGAAGCTCGTGGCTATACATGCCCACATACATCTTTCATTTACACTCAGACAGTCTACATGCATAAACATAGTCAATAAATTCTCTAGCGTTAAGGTCACACGTGTAGGAACAGGATCCCCCAGTAGCCTCCTGAGGCCTTTTAACCCTTCCTCTACCGTACACGCATTATTGCGAGTTTACTGTACAGGACCGTACACGCATTTATGCGAGTTACTCGCCGATTTTCGGCCGTTTTTGGCCGATTTTTGAACCCCTGTGGTTTGCCTAAAAATTGGTAGAATCCCACGATTTTTTCTGCCAGTACTCTGTGGTATATTGACCCAGCATATCTTAATCCATTTGGACATGCATCCAATATTTCAGAAATGCTGGGCATCTCAAGTTGGATGATACTTAACTTTTTTTCAATATGATTTGAGCAATATTAATTTTAAGGCAGAAATCGAAAAAAATGTCAAACAATATTGATTTTTGGGTGAAAAATGGTTTTGTCCAATTTTATATGCTGAAAAAGGTGGTACCAAAAGTTAAGGTCTATTTTGATGCATTCTGGCCTAAATGTAAGTTTCATTGCCAACATATACACTAAAATAAGCTATATCTCATTTCAAATAGGGCTTTATCTCCCTAATTGGAACATTTAGGACGATTTGAGTTTCTTAGTTTCTGGTTTTTCAGAAATGTTCATTTTGTTATAGATGCACTTCTATATTGAATATTTACAAATATCTTTCAGTTTCTAAAAGGTTAGACCATCCCTTGAATCCCAATATCCCATTTGAATTTCATCTGAAAAAATCTGGTCTTGGGAGGGGTGTCTTTATGTGGAGCCTGGTAAAGGAAGAGTTAAGGTAGTTGAAAAAATAAAATTCAACCTAATATCCGAGACATCATAGCCAAAATATTTGTTCAAACTAATGACCCAAGATACATAATTATCAATGCTAACATAGCAAAGGGACTCTGACAAGAAGACAATATAACATCTACAGTAGTGGGAACCACTGCCACCATGATTAGGGCGCAGAAAGAAATATATTTCTTCCACTGGGAAGCTTTCGTACGCCATGTGGATTCTGACCAACAGTATGATCTAACTTTGGCTGCTTTCGTCTCTAGCCTTCGTCGCAACAGGAGTACATCTGCAACAACATAAACCCATAGGGATTTTCATATTATTTTCATACATACGAGACAGAGCATCAGCAGTTACATTCATTTTTCCTGGAATATGTGCACTTACAATATGACAATTAAATAATACACTCAACCAAAAAATTCTACGTAATATAGACATAGCATAATTATTAGAGCTCTTTCCAGTATTTAAACCTGTGACAACTTGAATGTTATCAGAGAAGCAAACGACACAGCAGTTCCTCCAGGCCGGGCCCCATCTCCATAGAGACTCCACTACCGGGTATAGTTCTTGAACGTTTATATTGTCAGGGATGTCTTCCCCCGGGCAGTGTGAGAGGTGGTTGTGGTGATCACTCGCAGCGTCTAAGTCCATGTTCCACATGCCTGCCAACCAGTCTCCACCCCAATGAGCACCATAACCAGCTGATCCAGAAGCGTCAGTGTATATGCTCACAGTGTCCTGTGCTCTCCTACCCACCATCTTGGCCTCTCCATTGAACCAAATGGCAAAATCCCTCCACCACTGTAGGTCTAGAAAAAAGTTCTTGGTGAGGGTTATACGTCTCTTACCGGTAGTAAAACTCGATAATAAACCAATAATTCTATGAGAAAAAGTTCTTCCACCTCTAACTACCGTAGAGCAGTGTCCTATAATGCCACATAGCCTCTGAATTTGCTTGCGTGTTGCCTGACGGTGACCAGCAAAGAACGCGAGCTCCTCCTTCAACTTTAGCATTTTATCTACCGGTAGTAACAATTTCATCTGAACGGTGTCTATAATGATACCCAGATACCTTTGGATTCTTGAGGGTGATAAGACTTTTTTGTAGGATATATTAAACCCTAGTGAACGCAGGAGAGAATGAAGAGCTAATTGAGCTTCTTTACATGAATCAAAACTGTCTCCTATGAGAAGAAAATCATCCAAATAACTATAACACTTGAAACCATTAGCGTTCATATACCTAGTAACAGCGTCAGTCAAATTGTTAAATATGTACGGGGAGGCTCCCCAAAAGACAAGAAGTTATCCTCTATGTACACATCCTGACCCCCCACACTCCAGGCCAGACCTTGAAATTTCCTTTCCCCAGGACGAATCATACAAGAACGGTAAGCAGCCTCTATATCTGTTACCGCCAAAAAACAATTCGGGGTTAAACTCTCACAGATCTCGTCGATGCTACAGAATTTGAAATTATTAAAAGTGCTCGACATATAATTATTTATGGATATGCCCTCAGGTCTGCTGGCGTGTGGTTTCCTATCTACAACACTAAGTTTACCGGTACTAATTTCTTTCAATATGATATCATTCATGAACCCAAAAGCGTCACCTGTAGCAGAGGCATAATTAATACATTCGTAAGAAGGGATTTCAGACATAGGATCAACAATTTTGAAACCATGCATAACCCCATCCAGCAAAAACAGGCTATCTGGATCCCAAGTACCGTATACATCATTATTCCCCCCTGACAACATATTCTTCCAACCACAAGGCTTAAACTGTGACTGGACATTAGAGATATTATGTACACAATTGATATCCCACAGTGGTTTGTAGTCTATATAGGCAAATAGTAAATCACTAATACTGTCCATACATATAACTTTGTCGTCACGGATCAAACCGTAAGTGTTCACATCACAGGTGAGCCCTTCGTCGGCATCTACCTGTACCCCCCCCCCTGCTGCTGATGGGGATTTGAAGAGGTGTAACCTTGGTTGCCTTGGTTCTGTGGGTAGAATGAAGACTGTACGTTCCTGTTTTGATGCTGCTGACCTTGCTGGGCTCCATTGTTATAGCTGCAACCACCCTTTGCTCTGTGCGAGCCTCTACATACACAACACACGTGTTGTTTATGGCAGGGATTATACTGGCATGACGTAAAGTTCCAGCTCGCACAGACATCGTCCGGGCACCATATCCTCGGCGTTGACGGTTTGCTGGAGCCACCTGGCTTCCCCGACTGAGAAGGACCTTGGAGGAGACGCATGGCTTCCACATAAGCCTTGGTACATTCGATACCAAAGTGAGTTGCGTTCGCTGTGTGCTCTGCCGCCGTGTATCTGACCTCTCCAGAAGCCACCTTGGTCGTCACATCGTGTTCGTACTTTGCCACTGCCTTGGGCATGTAGGTAGGCCTAATTTCCTTAAGGGTGATGTACTTAAAGTGTTCCAAATACCCCAGAACATCGAACCGAGCGTCGTTTGCTTTAATGATGCACTCAGTCACACACACCATACCGTATACGAGCTCTCTATAGGACATCTCCTCATAACTTTTATCTAAAGGTAGATGAAAATCTGGACGGATCCAATGTCGTGATCGCTTTCTGCGTGCAGACTCACTTGACCAATGGAAGCCAGACATGCCACCACCCTCACCTTGTAGGGGTAATCCGGCGTTGTTGACATCTCCAGTAGCCAACCCTAGAGCCTGAAGGCCTAAACCAACAGACTCCAAGCCAGCTTGAAGAGTTGTCGCTGCTGTAGTGCTGCCTGCGGAAGCCGAAGCCAGTGACCCGTCTGCGTAGAACAGTTGACGTTGGAAGCCATGCTCACCCTCCAGCGTCGATCCGGTACCCGGGGTCTTAGGCTTAAACCCTGGAGGTGGCTTCTGCGTGCTTGGCTTCTTCCCCGATCCGCCATCTTGGCTCGAAGCCAGTTCCTACTCCAGTTTAGCGTTCTGCAAGTTAATCGCTGCCAGCCATTCCTCCAGAGACTTCATCTCAAGCTTACGCTTCAGTATGGCTTGCTTCTCCTCTGCTAGTTTAAGCTGTAGAGACACATTCTGATCCCTATCCATTGCTGGAGATCCTGGCTCCTCCGCCTTGCGCAACTCGAATGCTTCGTCTTCCTCCTCGTCTAACCCACCTTTAGAATGTGTGGGTTTAGAACATTGGGGACACGCCGATTTACAATGGTCATACACAAAGGCACAGCTCCTGCAGGGCTGCATGGTTAATAATATAAAATTAATTAAATGACCACGATAAATATGACACAAAGCAAGCGAGCATCGAGCTGTCCCACCTCTCTGGGCGGCGCTCTGGCGTAAACAAAGGTGGTAACCAACGTACACACACCGCCTAGATACATAACATAGGGGGCGCCCCTTACCGGGTAACAGAGGTTTGGCGCGCGCGAATGACCTGACCAATAGCGGAAACAAGGGACTCGTATCCAACCATAAATATACCCATAAAATGTGGACTCATTCAAGGACTACTCATGTTACCATTCATGACAATCAGTCAATGTTATTATTTATTTGTGTCATTTCTAAACACACATATTAACCCTACTGTTAAAAAGGGACATACTCGTATTAATTTCATAAACATGCAACTGTTTTAAATTCATGTTATATAAACTTTCAATATATAAATCCTAGGTCTTTGTTGTTCATTACCGAAATTCACTATTTCTGCGATAGCTCTGCAAGTAATAGTGCTAGACATTCATTTAAAGTGGCTAAACCCACATTGTCAGGGTCTAGCATCACAATGAAGGCATCACAGTCAGTCTCCATTGTATATTTTACCCTATAGAGGCCTAATACAGGTAGCCATTGCCGAAATTCACCATTTTTGCCATTGCTTTACAAATATAAGAGATAGACATTCATTTGAAGTGTCTACACCCATATTTTCAGGGTCTAGTATCACAATGAAGTCATTGCAGCTTCTCTTCAATGCATATTTTACCCATTACAGTCCTCACAGAGGTAGCCATTACCAGCAGTTCACTATGTTTTGGTATTGCTTTGCAAATACGGGAGATAGACATTCATTTAAAGTATCTACACTCACATTTTTGCTATTGCTTTGCAAAATATGGGTGATTCATTTGAATCAACATTCCTGGGTCTAGAGACACAATGGTTGCATTATGGATTTTATCAGATGTATTATTGACCTATTTCACCCTAAAACCTTGTCTATAAAGAAAATTTATTTGATTTTTTTTTTAATTTCCATCAAAGCCAATTTCTTTCTCCCAAATTTTGGATTTTGGCTTATGGGTAGAGTTTTGAAGTCTAACATCGAATTCACAAATGAGGGCAGCTATGGGAAACTCATTTCTCACTTAAAGGAGAGTTTCCATGCATTTTTTCCAACCAAGAAAAAATGAATGTCTAGCACTATTACTAACAAAGGTATTGCAGAAATAGTGAATTTCGGTAATGGCTACCTTTAATGGGCCCTAATTCAAAGAAAAACGATTTGTCTGCGTGGCATCCACCCCAAAAGTGATCAGTATAGTCCATTTATCAAGTCTGACATGGATGCCACCAAATGTGATTTCTAGAGCCCTTTTGGGATTTTGCCTCCCTACTAATATGGGATATAGAATCAGTATTAAGGCGACCAATATAGTAAACAAGCTATCAGGTAAGCTGGAGAAAGATAAACATGTATATCAAATGTGAATTTTTTCAATATCAATATTGCAGAGACTTAGATATTCTTGTCATTGCTGTATTGTGAACTTTTGGAAGGCACACATTGATTGCTCAAACTGCGGTTAAAGAGAATGCGGTGGGATCGAGCTAGTAATTTGATAGTTTGCCAAGGGATCAATTTCCACAGGAGGGCAGCTTTTTCAATAGTGCCCAGTTTTCTGGATGGAGACTAGGTGTCCTTAATTTCCTTAGAACCAGAGCTCCCAAAACCTCTCTCCATTGATGTGCCATGAAATATCTGTCACAACTATTGCTTACCTACTTCCCGTACTTTTTTTTTTTTTTTTTAATCTTTTTTTTAAAACACCCCAGACAGGAGGGCTTTGCGTAAATATCCTAATTTGGCAATGAGTCCCTGCATCTTCAGCAAAGTTCCGGTCTATCTTGCTCGGCAAATATTTAAAAAAACAGTATCACATCGTGCATCACAGTTATAGTAATCATAAATAGAGTTATACGTTATTTTGGTTAGGGCGTCATAAAAGATCAATAATGGTTGGGAGAACAGACATGGTTTATAGTGTAAGGAAACCCACATCTTTGGTTCATATATGCTCACTTCCTTTGGGATTTGTTTTGTCTCAAAATGATTAGGTTTATCAAAGTTATCAAAGTGTAATATATTCCACAATGCCCCGTCCAAAGATTCAATACTCCATCTCATACTTCACCCAATTTCACTAAAGGAAACTCAAATTTGAAACTTCTAACATTCAAATAAAAACGCCATTTTCCTTCTAAGCCAATAAGGACCCGACAGGGGATGATGGGGAACGATTTCAAATTTTAAAAATAAATACCAGTGTTTCTTCATTGGGTAATGATTGCAGCACCACTTCGTTCAGCATCTTACTTTTTAAGGTCAATTGTGTTGACTTGGCCTTGGTGGGGATATTTCTCGCTGCAGCTCTGTGGGAGGCTGAATGTTATTACTGACGGTACGGGGTGAAGTGCCTGCTTAGATTGAATCATTAATTGTGGAAATGTTTTTAATGGCACAGATAAGAGACAACTCTTATCAATAGTATTATAGATGCCTGCCCTTACATTTGCAGGACATTGAGGAATGGTGACTAGTGGGGAGAAGGCAGTGGGGGAAAGGAAGGTAGCGAGAAATGAGACATAAGGAAGAACCTATAATGTGTGAAGGCCAGTATTTCAATAGAACTACTAATACTTTAAGTGGAAATTCATTTCAAATAAGAAAAGTCATTAAGCTTCCAGGACATCAGCGCTATAACATTTTTAAATAACAACATGTGGCCATATTATGATAAAATCAACTGTTCTAATATGGGACAACGTATACATGTGGTATTGTACTATTGTGGCATGTGGATCAGGATAATATCAACGCAATAATTATGTTAAAAATTTGAAATCGTTCCCCATCATCCCCTGTTGGGTACAATGAATTACAATATTGATTTATGGAGTTTTACTGCATGATGCTCATATTTATAGGCATATATCAACATTATAGAAAAATGTATCTGTGTTGCTTGGTGCTTATGGAGTTTGTGGTTGGTGTGTGAGTATAGTCCTAGTTGAGGCTGGGGCTAAACATCAGATGGAGAGTAGACCTATAATGTGGTTGGAGACTGCTGAAGTGGGCAGGAACATAGACTTGTCACTCACGCGCAGAAGAAAACCGTGGCCAACTGTGATAGGCTGAGGCCTGGTGCAGGTGTTGCAGAGGGCTGTAGGTGGCTACAATATAGCCGCCGCAGGTGCCCCTCAGTAGCCAGTAGCGAGGAACAGCTCATCTGGAGATAAGCTGCGGCTACTCACCTGGGTCATGGGCGAGGGTAGGCCCGCACCTCTGGAGTTAGGTTGGAAGCATGCGGGGATGGTCACGGCATCCCCAGTATCACGACTCAATAGCTCCCTATAGGAATCTCTTTATTTTTAACATCACTATACTCATGGAACACATACTGCACCGACCTGCAGACATATATTGATACTTCCTGTTGTATCAGATGCTGAAGGTAATTAGCACATCAAAGATACCCTCCAGAGGATATATGGAGTTGACTGGTTTGTTGGCAATTAGTAATAAACACCATTTATATACAGTTTATGTACCTCTCACTTGTCTTTGGCTAAGGCTGGAGGACAGCTGACCAGCCTTATAACAACTGCAAAACAGAAAATATAAACATGTATTATGTAATATTTAAATCAAGCAACTCTTTTAGGTTTACAAGACTTGTTGGAGATAGACTTTATATCTAAATGCAATTCATATCCTCTGAGTAGAATTTGTTAGTTACTCCCTCTACAGCACCATCAATTTTACATACTACAGTCCCTCCTTGCCCTCCCTGCCCCATCTAATGCAGCCTTCTCCCACCAGAGGGCTTCAAGGTGCAGAACTTCAAGGTCACATGGGACCTTATCTGTGCATATATTACTAGGACGTATGAAGGAGTACTCTGGTTCCCTGAGCTGTCTATATCCTGGTTCCTGGAGTCATCTACTTCAGTGTACCGACATTCTGAAGAGTATAAGTACAATAAACTGGGCAGTGTAGAATTCGGTAGGTGTAGTAATTCAGTCAAGTAAAGTGGTTGGGATATATGGATTGGGTATACCCTAGTAGCAAGCCCGCACGGGGCCAATTTGGTTTTAGCTCGGATTGGCTGTTTGAATTGGGCAAAACTGAGCTGGGTTTCATGTTGGGCAGATGGCTGGGCTGAAGTGTGGCCCCGATCGGGCTGCCCATTTTGGGCTCAGATCAGTTTCAAAGCAGGCTGCCCGATTTGGGCTCAGATCAGTTTCAAAGTGGGCTGCCTGCTTTGGGTTCATGTGGGGCAGATGACAGGAAGCCCGTCCAAAACCCGCTCTGAGCCCAATTCGGGCAGCCCACTTGGGGCCACACCAAAGCCTAGTGCCCTAAACCAACGGGCGCCCATCGGTTGGCCCACTCCGGGCCCATGAGGGCTGAGGTTGGTTTTGGACAGGGCAACTGGTCTAGTAGTTCCAATGATTGACACCAGATGTCACTACAATACAATATATAGAGTTTTCCAACAAAGCCAGAATAAATTAGCATTAAACAATAATACAATAAAATGTTAAAGTGATGTAGAATAGGAAACAATAAACAGATGCTCTCACAGTTTGGAAATGAGGTAGACTATACATATTTGAATGAAGAAAAGAAGGTTCTCCAAGCAGCTATCCAGTGTAGACACCATTCATGTGGTATTACAATTTGCTTAACACAGTCTCATATGCCCCATGTGGGTATGAACTATGGATTTGAAGGCTAATGTACACCCTAGACACTTGTCTATGCTGCACGTGGCTCAAACCTAATGATAATAGGCCTGCTTGATACTTCCATTATTGGGTAGGAAGAGTATGATTATGCCCAAAGTGAGCATCCCATCCAAAAACTGATCTGAGCCCAAAGTGGGCTTCCAGTCCAAATCCTGATCTGCGCCCAACATGGGCAGCCCGCACGGGGCCAGACCAAAGCCCAGTGCCCTAAACCAACGGGAGCCGGTCGGTTAGCCCACTCCGGGCCAGATTTGCAAACACAGTCTGGCCCCGTCCGGGGCCACAGTGTGTTTGCTACTAGGGTAGGGCTATAGGGTTTTATAAATACATTTGCTGGCTATGAAGAAGGGTTCCAAGGGACAAAGGTTGGCAAATGTTGAACAGTACCACAACTAGGCAGGTGATATGATTAGAGGGCCACATCATAGACAAGAGCAAAACATGAAAGCTGTATGCGCATTCACATCTATACATATCATCTTAGAATAATACAGATACAGCATTGAATGGCGTAGGAAAGGGTCTGTGGTCGGTTTCCACTGATTTCCTTTCCGGTGAATGATAATGACTAATGTCTGCTTATTTTGTAGTTGTATTAGGTAGCATATTATGACACAATGACAGTATGGCCAGTTCATGATCTATGTAATCATGGATTGATAATAGGTTTATGAAATTTATGTATGAAGCACTAATCTACGCTTATGGATTGAATTAACAGTGGAGTAGAATCTGCAATTTATAGACCATTAAGACAATGTGGTGGTCAACAGGGTAGTCTTCTTAGTGCATTAATATAATTAGTATGACACTTATGGTCTAATGTGGTGACATAACAGTTTTGTTAGCCGGCGGTCCTGGGGATTACCACGGCATGTCTGTTGTACCGATGTTTCTGTATTAAACGTTTATTTCGAGATACAACACCTTGAGATAATTTGGAAAGAAATACTTAAAAAAACAACATTAATCGTTGCACTGTTTCGGCCCTACTTAATAGGAAACTATTATATAATCTGAAAAGCATGACCCCCCCCCCTTATTCTTTCCTTATGATGTTCCTGTGACCTCCGGTCTTTACCTCGTCCTTGGCTCTGGCCCAATGTAAGACCACTTTGACCTGCTAGGACGCAGGACCAGACTGGAAATAGCCCAGGGACGTTGTAGAAGCCAACAAAGATGCCAAACCAAGGACCATGAACAGGGGCCTACCACAATCTCCAGTGCAGAGGTAATCAAAACAAACCCTCAAAAGGATTACCTCTGCCCCAGGCCACCTACGACACAGAAATAGTTTGGCAGTCACACTTAATGACCCCTAACAGCTCTGGGAGGGGGAGGGGGTACTCTGTCTTTGTTCTATGTGCAGACATCAACCTGAATTTGTCTGTTTTCTAATAAGTTACCATTGCTAATACCAGGAAACAGCAATGTGGAATTGGGTCTTAGGTTGTTAACGACCATCTTTTATTAGTGGATTTTAACAGTTGCCTTTTGGGAACCACTTATCAAGACAGGCTAATAGGCTTTTTTGATTTGTTCCGTAATGTGCCTAAGATTTGAGAGGACCACTACACTGTAAGTGCTGTAGCTACATGATATAAACGGAGGTATTTTTCGTAGTTGCTACTGTGTGTGTATCTGTATGCAAGGCCTTTTCAGCTTGATGATATCTAGTACTCTTCTACGATGGTACAATGCAGCTTTTAAATTATCAATTTAGTCCAAAACAACCCCAAAACACCCCTCATGCATACACCATGTGTATGGCAAAATGTCCCTATCACCCTATCTCCCATGTACGTATCTGTACGAATTTGGCTTGACCCCCCCCCCCTCCCCCATGCAGTGTGCTCTCCACGTGGCTTTTGTTTTGGCAATCCAAACTGCACGGACCAGTATATTGGCCCTGGACTATTTCCTTGGGCAAACACACCCTTAGAAACTTTGTACTGCAAAAATCCCTGTCTCTGACATCACATTTTATAATAGTAGATGGAAACACATGGGATAAGGGGGAGAATAATCATTAAAAGGAGACATTGATAAAGGTAAACATGAGTATGAATATGGATGAATTTGGTCGTAATCTGGTGCCTGGGGCAGAGAGTTATCATGTGTTAGTGTTTGTTGTGATTACCCGCTGCTCAAGGAGAATTGGGCCTACCACTGTTAGTGTTGGGCTGTGGCTGCGGAGGGGGGGATACGTTACTGTTACAACACTAAATTATTCTGCTGAAGTATGAGGACTATTCAGGTGCTTTTACACCGGGGAGAACACAACATCAATTACCAGAACCTCAATGTGAACTATCCGTCCACATGTAAGCCTAACAACAAATGCTACATCCCAAATAACATTGGACACTTAAAGTGGATTTTTGAAGTGTGATTCATTCCTTGGCAGACCACGTGCAGGAGCCGGAAGCAGAGTATAATTAGTTCGACACTTCTACCCCTGTAACAGGGGTAGAAAGCATGTACCTTTGTGCAAACCAAGTCACTCTGCCAATATGGCAGAGTAGCTATTTTGATGGAAGTATTCACTCTTCAGTCTAATGCTTCCAGCCACATGTCCCTCAATGTATTCACACCCGTTCACCATCCACAAGGCAGTCATAATACATAAATAGATCTATAATCCTGGCTTTGTTTGATGTCAACTCCACTCCTCTTGGACACTCCTCCCACCACTTCTCCCTGCTGCTGAAATCAAAATGTGTGACATACACTAATATTGACATGTTTGTAGCAGTATACATTTGCTGGGCATGTGGAGTACCTTTGGGGAACATGATTGACAATTTTGAGGGACTGACGGTGAGTGCATTTATGAGAACAACACCCTTTTTATTCCCACTATAGGATCCCTATATAACTGCAGTCTGGCGCAGTAGCGCCAGATGTGTCGGACTAGGTATAATAGGAGCTGGCATATATCGATTCTACTCGTCTAGTTTCTATCTCCAAGTGTTATTGTGGTGACGCCAAGGGGCATGTCTGTCAGGCAGATTAATTGTCAGAGAACGAATTACCTATTTTCATTATTTATGTTGAGCAATGTCTGATGTGTGTAATTCAAACAATTGGAGGTTCCCGTATGATGAATTAGGAAAGGGTATACTAGACGGCGAAAGTGGCTCCGACCCCTAGTCCCTGCCTCTCCATCAACGACTTTGGCTAAAACTATAAGTAACGGTATCACATCAGAAATGGATATTGAATATGACTCTGTCCTCATTAGGTCTGATGCATTGAGCTACTTCAGGCCATTAGCTCATGACTTATAGTTATCAATTACCATAAATGTTCCCCAGAATACGTGTACCGTCTAGACAATGATTTAGTTAATGTAATTTGTGTTACATTAGATATCTATTTTATTAATGAATACCATACTAATGGACTATATTTACGATAACCACTTAAAGGGGGCGGGAAAAATGAAATATAGGATATTGACCCAACCATTAGTGCAGCCTGCCTGCCGTCCCCACTGGGGGCCTGGGGGGTCTGTGATGATTGACTGACCTCACTCTCCATACATCGCCCCGCACTCACCATACACAGCTGTCCCATTTCCTACCGGCCGCTGGGGGCCCTCCCCTCTAGGTGCACTCCATCCCAGAATGCACCT
The DNA here is from genome assembly GCA_947462335.1 of Harmothoe impar. NCBI lineage: Eukaryota > Metazoa > Annelida > Polychaeta > Phyllodocida > Polynoidae > Harmothoe > Harmothoe impar. The sequence goes on along the minus strand of OX381714.1, from coordinate 27,173,692 downwards.
CACCTCTCACTCACTCACAGGTAGGCTGGTCATATTCTGGCATTGTTAGAATAAAGGCAGGTTGATTTCTTTTAGCCTATAAGGGACCTGGAAAAATTGGACACCTGATTTATAAACTGTGTACAGCAAAGCCCAAATACCAAGAGCACGTGGGTTTCACACAGAGACAAACGGAAGACCTTTGTTATCATTCTGACAATTAAATCCAGGTAACAATCCCTTCAAGAGCAGACGAGAACAAAGACGCCATCTTGCATTTTGGCCAGGGGTGCCGCCATTTTGTTGGGTTGCGTGACCCAACTTGTGTTGCTTAGTGTTAACGCGGATAACCTGAGACACACCTCAGCTCGAAACCACCACAACGACCAGTGTTCCAGGCTATTTCAGACAGCAGACGGCATTCATCTACCATTTGCTGGTCCCCGCACCGACGGCCCAAGCAAAACTATATACAGAGACCCCAAAGCACCAGCAACCAGCAAGTTGATGATGCTGGGTCCCTCCAGGGGGTGTCCAACTGTCCCAGAAGGCCCTGTGTCCATCCGTCAAGCGTACTTCCGGTGGGCACAGGTAGTTCCCTCAAAACAGACTTTGATAGCTATGTGGCTATGTAGTGTTTGTACCTAGTACGGCCCCGTCTTACATACAGCTATGTGGCTACAGCCTGTTACAAATTGTCACTGTGATGTCAATATGACGATATTCATCATATATATCAGTAAACAAGCCGGAGCCATTTTGGGCGGGGAATGACCTGCTGTTCTATAGGCTGTGGTGAAGGGTTGGTGGTGGCGCCTATATTTCCCCTTTCTCTGAAATGAAGCGGACTGGGCATTAAACTACACAGGTGTGGAACGAAGTAGGTCAAGCCTGTAAAATGGAAATAAAAATACATGAGTTTTGGTGGTATTGCTTATTTCCAACAGATGCGTCATGTTGATATCCTTCTTTATTCTCGTTCTATGCTGTTGCGGGGGACGAGTATATGAGGACGTAGTTTATACTTCATACAGGTATTTCATATAAAATTACATACATATTTGAAACAATAAAACGTAGAACTACAATAATGCTTCCTGTAGCTATTATATATTGTAGCTATTAGCCTGATTAAATGCGGCAATGTCGTTATAAAGAACCAACACCCAGCCCAACACCAGGCGCAGCACCGACCAGCATGCCTGACGTCACCATGACGTCACATGTCCCCCACTGCTTCCTAACCCCCTATAGTCCATATGTCGCCCATTAGTGTGGGGAGCAGCACGTAGTGACTAATCCGACACCCACCGTCTGATACGCCTCCCATGGGCCGGCAGGGGGTGCTACGGTCACATGCTATTGTCTTCATGACGTCGTCTGTGACGTGTTACCGTCACGTGTCTCCTGATGGGGGACGTAATGGTGGTTTTCACCTCACTACCGTCATCACTCCATCCGCACCCTGCGTCTGACATCACGTTGACGCCATATCCTTAAAGAGAAATCTTCTCCTGAGGTGCTACTTTGTATCTACAGAATGCTTGAAGATCTGTCAAATGCCATTCTGTGATGTATTTTATTTTGGTTTGAAATTAAGTGAATACTTCTAGGTGTACTCATCGCCCAATATCTGGCTATGCTGTAAGATTATAGTTATTTTAGTGAGAATAGCCTAATTTGTACAAAATTGGCCATTTCATATACTACTCACACTGCCTATAAACTGTAGTGTACACTATAAATCACTGCATAGTTTCCTAAGAAAATGTGTGTGCTCGTGTGCTCATTTGCCCGTACCATTGACCTCGGTTGTATTGTGAGATGTACAATGCGAATGACACTGGCTTGGTGGAGGGTTATTACTTAACAACAGGTGATAAGTCAGTGGGGGCCAATACAAATGTTGTACAATGTTAATACGTACCTGTTGGAGAGAGGGGAAGGTAAAGCAATGTTACTCCTAGAGGGGCGGCATCGTCAGCATAACATGCAACAATCCACCACCCCTCTCCCCCAATTGCTATAGGTATAGGTAATGAACAACCCCTTGCTACGCTTGATAATCGCTGGTGCTGATTTCTAGTTCTGTACCTGCACACTCAGAAAGGTCAGCGTCATTGTCGCTAAAACCGCTCTCACATGAAAGTCAGGCAGTGTCTAACTTTCATATGAGAGTGGTTTTAGCGACAATGACGCTGACTTTTTTGAGTGTGTATCATTTTGCAGCTACAGACAAGAGAGGAGCCATTTCCCATGTTCTGTTGTTATGGCTGCTCAACACGCAATGGGAATGGTATTGAGACTGGTTTGTGCATGCCAATAAAAGTGATGCCTTTAGATACAATCAAGGGTACACATACTTGAGATGGGGGCTTGTTCATAAAACCCAAATTGCACTGCAGAGAAGGATTAGAGATATATTAGGTGATGTAGCCTTGCATGTTAGATGTTCCATCAGTTATCAGACACTACCAAAGTGATGCCCAGTCACTTTGCTGCTTCATATATCTATGATGACGATAACAGCATAATCACACAAAAAATGAATTTATTCAATAGATAACAATGTAGAATATTTAGTCCGGTTTTCGGAACCCCATCAGAGACTGCTACAGTCGATACAACTGTCAATATTGTTCAACCATCTTGTCAAATATGATTCAACGCTGAACAGATGCCCAAGTTGGCAGAACTGGCTCAGACTCTAGACTCCACATCTAGATATTTCGAAAATTAATTTAGCCTCCAGCTCTATTTCTTTGAGTAACACACAATACATTCTACTACATTGTTGGTTATAAAGTTCACATTTATCATATGTTACTCACTGCTTAAATATGTATTTAGGCCAATGGAAATCGAACGGCCCAAGATAGAACCCCCATTTCCAGAGCTTTATTGGCTACTTCATCCTGCGTCTTTGACTGCCCTGGGCACCAGGGGGTCTGTACTGTACGGTGCTGCATGGGGGCTCCATGTCTGCTGCCATACACCAGGACAACACTACACAGGCAGGATGGAGGTCTGTACCGTACGGTGCTGCATGGGGGTGCCATGTCTGCTGCCATACACCAGTACAACACTACACAGGCAGGATGGAGGTCTGTACTGTACGATGCTGCATGGGGGCTCCATGTCTGCTGCCATACACCAGGACAACACTACACAGGCAGGATGGAGGTCTGTACCGTACAGTGCTGCATGGGGGTGCCATGTCTGCTGCCATACACCAGTACAACACTACACAGGCAGGATGGAGGTCTGTACCATACGGTGCTGCATGGGGGCTCCATGTCTGCTGCCATACACTAGTACAATACTACACAGGCAGGATGGAGGTCTGTACCGTACGGTGATGCATGGGGGCGCCGTGTCTGCTGCCATACACCAGTACAACACTACACAGGCAGGATGGAGGCCTGTACCGTACGGTGCTGCATGGGGGTGCCATGTCTGCTGCCATACACCAGTACAACACTACACAGGCAGGATGGAGGTCTGTACCATACGGTGCTGCATGGGGGCCCCGTGTCTGCTGCCATACACCAGTACAACACTACACAGGCAGGATGGAGGCCTGTACCGTACGGTGCTGCATGGGGGTGCCATGTCTGCTGCCATACACCAGTACAACACTACACCGGCAGGATGGAGTTCTGTACCATACGGTGCTGCATGGGGGCCCCGTGTCTGCTGCCATACACCAGTACAACACTACACAGGCAGGGTGGAGTTCTGTACTGTACGGTGATGCATGGGGGTGCCATGTCTGCTGCCATACACCAGTACAACACTACACAGGCAGGATGGAGGTCTGTACTGTATGGTGCTGCATGGGGGTGCCATGTCTGCTGCCATACACGAGTACAATACTACACAGGCAGGATGGAGGTCTGTACTGTACCGTGTTGCATGGGGGCGCCGTGTCTGCTGCCATACATCAGTACAATACTACACAGGCAGGATGGAGGTCTGTACTGTATGGTGCTGCATGGGGGTGCCATGTCTGCTGCCATACACGAGTACAATACTACACAGGCAGGATGGAGGTCTGTACCGTACGGTGCTGCATGGGGGCGCCTTGTCTGCTGCCATACACCAGTACAACACTACAAAGGCAGGATGGAGGTCTGTACTGTATGGTGCTGCATGGGGGTGCCATGTCTGCTGCCATACACGAGTACAACACTACACAGGCAGGATGGAGGTCTGTACTGTACGGTGCTGCATGGAGGTGCCACGTCTGCTGCCATACACCAGTACAACACTACACAGGCAGGATGGAGGTCCCTACTGTACGATGCTGCATGAGGGCGCCGTGTCTGCTGCCATACACTAGTACAATACTACACAGGCAGGATGGAGGTCTGTACTGTAAGATGCTCCATGGAGGTGCCATGTCTGCTGCCATACACCAGTACAATACTACACAGGCAGGATGGAGGTCTGCACTGTATGGTGCTGCATGGGGGCGCCGTGTTTGCTGCCATACACCAGTACAACACTACACAGGCAGGATGGAGGCCTGTACCGGACGGTGCTGCATGGGGGTGCTGTGTCTGCTGCCATACACCAGTACAACACTACACAGGCAGGATGGAGGCCTGTACCGGACGGTGCTGCATGGGGGCGCCGTGTCTGCTGCCATACACCAGTACAATACTACACAGGCAGGATGGAGGCCAGGTTCAGGCAGACCGCCTGACGCTCCTTACTTAAGATGTATAGTCATTGGATGTTGGTCCAGGGTGTTGGTCTCTAGGTAGACATGCTAACCTTCTACCAGAGCCATTTCTGGTCATACACCGGCATGGAATTGGATTGTGTAGTAATAGAGTGGTCAGTATTAGGGTGCAGCGTCCATGCGCTGCTCGCCCGGATGTGGCATAACACTATTACCTATTCACAACTGTAATATATATGTATCAGGGATTGACCTTAGTCAGCTGTGGCGATGTACATTGTCATATTACACTGTTTATGGCTGTGTCAAACAAGTACAGATATGTCCCGGAGCTTGTGAGGCTTGATCCAGCTCTATGAATACTATACGTATAAGTAAAACAACACATATCAGACGCAAATTCCTGTTATAAACGTATGCAAGTGCATTAAAGTGACATGGTCCGACTTAAATGTATTCGAAATTCTACTTTAATGTTACATTTAGGGGATAGGGAACAATACAATGTCATCTATGACCAATAGGAGCCCATTTAGACCATGTATACTATTTTACAGTGTATTTTCAATTGGGGAATTATAGCGTGCATTCCAAAAGTATCAAATTGAGCATAAAACTGACAATTGTTTGAATTCTAAGGTGAATTATGGGGGATAATGTTAAATAAAATAGATAGGATATGTAGTATGGCCTTATTGAACATTTTTTTCTAACAAAAATTGATTTTTTTTTTAGCTCTAAGCATCGGACCATGTCACTCTAGTGATTCAAGCCAGACCTGGAAAGGAAATCAGATATTGACTATGGGGTACTGCGCTTTTAATGGCTCAGTGGGCAGTGTCTTATAACAACAGCTATATTCCATGGCAGAGGGCCATAACTGGTGTACCAGAGTATTGCCCAGAATGCAGCCCGTGCTGACAGCCTTATTGCATGCATACTGTGAGAGAGGATCAAAAGACACGAGATAAAACTTGGGAACTAATAGGTATTGAATTCCTCCTTCTCAGTGGCTATCAAAGAAGGCAATGCAGTGTCACGAAAGTAATTATATTTTGTTGTTGTGTCTCTCTGAAAGACATGACAATGTATTGTGATGATCAATGACATTCTGAATACAGCACGCCATTTTCAAATCACCTTTTCCTACTGGTGAATGCATATGAGCGAATTGGTCATGTCCCTTCAGAAAAAAAGTAAATTGCAGTTGAGATTAAGAACTTCATTTCTTATTTTTAAGAACTATGAGGAAACTGCAGGTGGTAGGAGCCGAGCAATACCTTCCATGCTTCTTTCCTCCATCCTGCACTCTCGCCTACCTAATCTTCACATCAACCCAATTACCCTACAAATCATTAGTACCCTCGTTTTCTGTGCTCCCTCTCACTGCCTGCTGGCCACCTGCTCGCCTGCCTGCTGGCCACCTGCCTGCCTGCTGGTCATCTGCCTGCCTGCCTGCTGGCCACCTGCCTGCCTGCCCGCTGGCCAGCTGCCTGCTGGCCATCTGCCTGCCTGCTGCTGGCCACCTGCCTGCTGGCCACCTGCCTGCTGGCCACCTGCCTGCCTGCCTGCTGGCCACCTGCTTGCCTGCCTGCTGGCCACCTGCCTGCCTGCCTGCCTGCTGGCCACCTGCCTGCCTGCCTGCTTGCCACCTGCCTGCCTGACTGCTGGCAACCTGCCTGCTGGCCACTTGCCTGCCTGCCTGCTGGCCACCTGCTTGCCTGCCTGCTGACCACCTGCCTGCCTGCTGGCCACCTGCCTGCCTGCCTGTTGGCCACTTGCCTGCTGGCCACCTGCCTTCTGGCCCACCTGCCTGCTGGCCACCTGCCCACTGCCACCTGCCTGCCTGCCTGCTGGCCACCTGCCTGCCTGCCTGTTGGCCACCTGCCTGCTGGCCACCTGCCTGCCTGCCTGCATGCCTGTTGGCCACCTGCCTGCCTGCCTGCTGGCCACCTGCCTGCCTGCCTGCCTGCTTGCTGGCCACCTGCCTGCCTGCATGCTGGCCACCAGCCTGCTTGCCACCTGCCTGCCTGGGATCCCGATTCCTGCGATATCGTTGTGTGTCTGCCCATCTCTTGTCGCCTCCCTTCATCCTTTTATTCCTCCCGTATACCAGCTATACTATACACCTACTTTCTGCTAAAATCATAAATTCTCCCACAGCCCTCCCCCTCTGCTGGCCTCGTTTGCCTTCTCCCCTAGGGCTGCAACTTGCCTGTCGACATTTCCCGGCTGTACGGTGTCCACCCAAGCATGCCCCGACCACTCATACATCTCTCAAAACACCCACGGGAGAGCAGTAACGTCTCTACTGGGAGAGTGCACCGGAAACACCCATATTGCGCAGGCACCCAGTCGCACTTCCGCCAAATGGAGGCACTCAGAAAACTAGTACCGTGAAATAGTATCAAAATGAGGTTACCTCTATTTTCTTATCCCTCTTTTTTTAAATATTCACTAATGCATTGTTACTTTTCGTCTTTTCGTCCCGACAAGCACTTTTGATGCTTTAACGTGTTTTATATCTTCTACTTTAAACTCCATTGGGTACATATTTTTCCACGGTCATCTGCTGTTGTGCATTCGGTGTCCCTTGCAGCCATATCGTCATGGACGTCAAAGTAGCCACACTGCTCTTCCTTCTAGTAGCGTTCTCACCCCGCCCCATTTATTTGAATACATACATGTATTGGACTATAGAAATGACACTGGTAATGGACTACTGCACTACTACAAATATACAGGAGGTCTCTGTTTATTTTTTGTTGCAATGCCATTTAGTCCAAAAGCTCAGCCACTTATGTATTTTGTTTCGGTGACTTAAAGCTTTGGCAATGCATTCTTATGTAGAATTTACTGCTGAAATCCAAGTGTTACAAAAAATCGGTTGGTACGCACTCTGGAATAAATGAGGTCGAAGTTGGAACCTTTGCTTTTTCAGGGTTGCATTTTCTTCTCTATTTTTTTTAATATGCCTATTCACAGAATAGTGCTATCCATACGCCTGATTTCAAGGGTCATGAATCAGTTTTTCATACTTATATATTCATCAGGTCTACATTACTGAAAAGCTAATTTTATAATAGCCATATGAGAACCCACTTTCCAGATGCGGTGATGTTTAAACCCTGTCTGAGTCGACTCACCTCTGCACTATCTCAATGATGGTGCATTATAAATACCACCATAGATATCTTTCTTGGTGAGAAGTAAACAGAAGGCATTGACCAAAATGTGGTATTGGCTAAAACCCAGCAAACATCTGAGACAACCTGAGCTGAACCTCTGTGACCCTGAGTCTGAGGTCTATAACGGTACCGCCATCCAGATGCACGCCAGGCACGGGCACCACAGGGCAGGAGCATGTCAAACAGGGGTAATGTGGACTCTACCTTACTACACCCTAACAACACCTGTTAACGGCGTTAGTCGGCGTAGGGCTTCATGTGTTGAGTTAACCTGCATCTTCTGCTCCCCCTGACCCAGATCACACTTTTCTAGCCTCATTATGTGAGCAGCTCATGGTCCATATTCACTCATAGTGCCAGCTGACCCGAGCAGGCACACGGCCAGTGTTGAGCCCTCAGCTAACAAATCCCCTCTCATCTCATACAAGGGTACCCTTTTGTTAGGTAGTGCCCTTAGATAGGAATGATATGGTCCTAGACCACTAAATTCGATATGGCGACATGGCCATTTCTTAAATCCAATATGGTGACATGGCTAATTCTTAAAATCGACATGGGACATGGCCATACTAGTGACATGGGACATGAAGCATTTCTTAAGTCTGACATGCGACATTGGCCTTAGTGACATGGATGTGAATGGCATCAGAACCTCGGAAAGCCCTGAAATACACTAATCTCACGATGAAAATCCTTAAATTTTCTCGAATGACAAGCACAAACTCACCTCAATTTAAGTGTAGGCCTAAATTCCAAAACTTTCTGAAGATATAGATTCTAACCTGTTTCAAACCACTCTGAAAGTGCCAATTTCATAGGCAAATTCCTAAATTTTCCGGGGGGCCTGCGGGCCCAAAGACCCGCCTAAGTGACACTAGCGACATGGGTTTTTCCTTAGCGACATGGGACATGGGCATTTCTTAAGATCGACATGTGACATGGGTACCCCCCCCCCCATCAAGGGCCCCAATGATGGGCTCTCGGATGGCACTCCAAGCCAAAAAACTTTTTTTTCTTAAAATATGTGTGTATATAGACACTATATCCTAGTTTGCAAATGTAGCGACCTGCAAATACATGACAGAGGTTGACAGTGATTTTCTTATGAAACTGAATCTCGTGAATTCCATGGCTCGTCCTGATGAAACTTTGGTTTTATTTTTACTACTCCAGCAGCCATGTCTTATGCAAGAACGTGAATAAGGGATGCCAAGGTAGACGCGCCTGCAACACATTCCGTTCACATAAAGATGGCAGTCTCACTTCAGACAGCTCACAGGAGGGGCAGATCCTATTTGAGGCGTCGATAGTAGTTGAATGTGTTTTGACAACCAACCTGGGTATGATAAACATCACTGGTCAAAAGTGTAACTTACTGTATGTACCGACCACTACCTTCTAGCTGCGTGTTCTAACGGTCTAACGGCGACATGACCCACTTTAACATACCGCCATTTAATAACCGTTACAAGTTGATGTAGAGTATTCTAGAGGTAGATCTAAATATGCTGGAGTCACTATTCGTTTTATGATCTGATAATGACTTCGTAGAAAAGGCATTTGTATTCGGCACTAGCAGGAAGCAGTGATTCTCCCTTGTGATACCTAAAGCTGAAGCTGGTTCCTGATCAGTCCAAAATAGACAGTTTTAGGGGCCATACATTTTTGAATGATTGGTATGTAGTGGGTCGCCGCTGTACTATTTCTATGGAACCAGTTGGAGTTATATTTGGTATATGTGTTGTCGTGTATCCAGGCCGCACTCCTGTCTACTGCCGAGTATAAGGTTATATAAGCCCACCTGAGGAATGGTGGAGCGCGGCCTGGTTATGTGCATTGAGCCGTGACCGCCACGTGTCACCCGACATATCTCGGGTACGGTGTCGGCTCGGATGCACCGGCGCGTGGTTACCCGGAGTTCCTCGGGAACTCAAGTGTTTACGAGTAATGAAGAGAATTACATAACGACCAGTACATAAGACCTGGGGTTCTGCTAATCGAGGACCCAGTCTTGCTGCGCACTTCGGCCAGCTTGGCTGCTCCACAACAGAGCTTCCCCGAACTCTGTTGTACCTTTTAGGCCTAGTCCTGTCGCTGCTTCCACCTTGGTCACCCTGCGTCTTTCTCTGTTCCACCCTCTGGGGGAACTAGAGGAGATAGACGCACTGGTGCACAACTCCGGGTACAGAACTCCCTCTGGGGGAGTCTGATCCAAGTGGAGTTAACCAAGATGGAAGAGAGCCTTGGAACTCGGGAATTATGTACTAGACCGTGAGCGTATACCTCCTGTATGTTCATATGACCACTGGTGTTCAGAAGCCTATTTGATTGTTGCTATCCGTCTGTATGATTACGAGCCGTATGTCAGAATGAATAAATGTAATTTCTGAACAACCTATTTTCGAATCTGGAGTTTTTCATAGCAGATGTCTATCTTAGAATAGCCAACAGCTACACTGGTGCCGTGACCACTTTGGGTAAGTATTGATTTACATTTATTTTTTTACTCTTCTTTCTGAAATTGAGAGGTAAGCTCTTATATGTTTGAACCAGAATTGGTAGGTTTCAAGGATAGCTATTACAGGTTGCTTTTGTGTGGTGAAGATATGTCAGATACGGAGGTACCTCCCCCGTTGGTTACTAACCAAGGGGAGGGAATGCGTCCTAGATTACGATCTAGGGTGAGGTTTAATGCTAGGCAGAAGGTACATACTTTCAATCAGAGTAGGGAAATTGGACATGGAGGAGAGGAGGAGGCCCACGAGGTGAGATCTGAGGATTCACAAGGGGATCCTCCAGCAAAACGTCCAGCTCTAGAGTCAGATAGGGTTATGGAAGGACCTGTCCAGGTGGGGGACACCTCACGGGAGGATGTGACGCTTGGACAGGTGACCATGGAAGATGCTGGAGAGGATAGTGACTCTAGTATACCTAGTCTGGAGGGTACAGTAGCTATACCAGTGAGATGGGAACGTAGACCAGTACCCACTGTAGAAGCAGTGGGAGGGACTAGAGTGGTAGTCCCAGTTAGTCAGGAAGGAGTTGAGGTTGTCAAAAAAGACGACCTAGAGGAAACTCCTGAGGAAGGGGAAGAGACAGCTGAGGTAACCTCCAGGGGAGATGGAATCTCCAGAGGAGATAAGCTGTTCCCGGATCCTTTTAGGTTGACAATACCTGGTCTAGAGGTTCCGCCTTATGAGCCCAGGGAAAGGTTGAGCCTGGAGGACATAAGGACGCTCCGATTGAGAAACGAGCATGAGCATATGAAGGAAGGGATAAGGCTAGAGGAAGAATCCCTCAGGAAGCTGAAGGAAGAAAGGGAAGCTTTTGAAAAGAGTTTTTTGGCAAAAAGGTCAGGAAACATTGGGGAACATGCAGCTCAGATCAAACATCTGGAGCAGATTTCTGTCAATGTGGGTCTACTTGAGGGTACTGAAGTCAGACTGAAGTCTGAAACAGAAAAGCTAGTGGTGCGGAATAAAGAAATTAGTTCCGAGATTCTAGCAAGACAGTTACAAGTAGCGCAGTATGATGAGTTGTTGAAGAAGCAGGATAGTAAGCTGGGAGAGTTAGAGGCACTAGCTCAACAAGCTGAAAATCACATGTTGAATAAGCTAGAACCAAAAGGGACGAAGGATATTGGGGACCCGGTGGGAAAGGCGCAGGAGGTGTCCAGAGATGAGACCTTTGTGACTGCCGACGAGCCCTCAGTAGTTATAGTCAATACGGTGGAGGAGGTAGTGAAACCACCTGTCACTGAGGATCTAGATAGTTCCATGGTGATACATACAGCAGATATGTTATCCAGTGTGAGTGGACACTCATCGATGCATGGCAGTAAGTTTGATAAGAATGAGGAGTTCATGTTAGAACTGTGTGGTAGAGTTGAAAAACTGTTTCAGGAAAAGTTAGATTGCTTTCTTGAAGAAACAGAATCGGTGAGTGTGGAGAATGACACTAAGGGAGTAAAAGGAGACGTTCCGGTAGCCCAGGCTACAGGGAACAAGCCTCCTGTGGGACCAGTTAACACTGCTCCAGCTCCAGGTGCTCATTCTACTCCAGCTCCGGGGACAAGGCAAGTTCCTACAGTTCCGGTAAATGTGTCTACAGTAGGCAGACCAGGTTTGCCCGGTGGAGCATACATGAATGCTCGGCCGCCAGGTCAAGGGAATCTGGCTGGTCCTAACACCTCCTACGGGGGATGGGGCAATGTGGGACCGGATAACTGTTATGGGAACGCGAGGCCTATGTTCAATATACCACCTCCCCCATTACCTGGCAGTCATGTAACTCCAGGAAGCATGTATACACCAAGGACCGGAGGTACTAACCAGAGTGGGACACCCTATCAACATAGGGGAAATATGTCAATGGAAGATGAGGCAGTGTTCCAGAGCAATCCAGCAATTAGAAGATTGGGGATTGATGCGGTACCGAATGACGTGGGGAACTTTAAGGCAGTGGACTATGCTTTGAGCCAGGCTGATATACCGTTGAGAACGGGGATGACACCTGTGAGGAAACAGGCGATCAAGATGAAGCAGTATGATGGCTCGGTTCCATGGAGAAAATGGTTCACACGATTTTCAGCAGATATGAGACATAATGGTTGGGAAGGCGATGAGTGCCTTGCAGCTTTGTCATGGTGTCTGCGGGATGGTCCTGGTGATCCCGCCCTAACAAGCTTTGAATTAAGCGGGGGAAGAACGTACAAGGGATAGTGGAAACAGCTTCTTGGGCTTTAGGTTCCACATCCGGTGCGGATCCCGCATCTGAGCTAGAGGCAAGAGTTCAGAAGCCCGGTGAAGGGCACAGACAGTTTGGAATGGCTCTCAGAGTGCTAGCAGCAGAAGCATTTGCATCTATGAGTCCAAGTGATCCATGGCTGGTAAGGAAGTTGTCCAGCCTGTATATAGATGGACTTAAAGACGAAAGATTGTCGAGCGAGATTGCTTCACAGTGGAAGACCACTATGTCACTAGCAGATATCTTCGAGCTTACGGAAGATGCTCTGAGAAAGAGGAAGCTGTTGAAAACTGTAGAGGCAGCCCCTGTAGCAGTAATAGAGATGCCCGTAGAAGAGGTTGAACTGTCTACAGAGGGAGTGCAAGAGGTGGCAGCAATAGATCCTAAATGGAAAGGACGTCGTTCTTTTTATGTAAGACGAAAGGTTCCAGGATCAGACGCTCAAGCGCCAGAGGAGGGTGCATTGAAGACCATGATCGGAAAAGTCATGGAGGAGCGTAGTAAGGCTGAGAAGGCTGAGAAGGTCGCAACTCGTGGTCGCGGTAAGGGGAAACCCAACAAAGACACGAAATGCTATAATTGTGGGAAGAAGGGTCACTTTGCAAGGACATGTTGGTCCAAGGATACTAAGAATGTATCATCGGTCGAGAAACAAAAAGACGGACCCTCTTCTGACCAAAGCCCACCACCGACGGAAAACTAACAGGGGTTGTTGTCGATGACAAGATAACAACCCCACCTGTGATTGTCAAAGGTACTATCAGGGGAGAATCAAAAGATTCCATTTCATGGGAACCGCTGGGGTTAGCCGCACCTGAGTCTGATCCGCCAGGTGGAGATGGGCCCCAGGGAACGGACGAGAAAGGTGTTGAAGATTTAGCTCATCTGGACACTGTCCGCAGAATTGAGTTGGCGGAAGAAGTAGAAAGGTTTTGTGCTTCGCGACTCAAACCCGATGATCCTATAGTTAAGTTTCTCAACTCGAGGGGATATGACTTGGGCGGTGAAGCTGGAATCCAGAGATTTGCCTTGCAACCTTCTCCTTTACAAGGGAAGAGATGGTACTTGCCTGTGCAGATTCAGGGCTGCTCGGGGGAATTTCTGATCGATACTGGAGCTAGTCACTCCATGATGGGTCACCATTTCTTCAAGAAGCTCGCAGGTCTGTCGACTAACCCTGTGGGGTCTGGGTCGGTCAGAAGTGCTGATGGGTCTCATATGCGGACACATGGCAGACAGGTGATACCCTTTTGGGTGAATCAACATTCATTTGTTGTTTCAACAACTGTAGCTGAATTGACGGATGAGGGAATCTTGGGAGTAGATTTTTGTTCTCTGTATGGAGCGGTATTGGATAGTGTGACAGGGGAACTCACTCTTCAGTATCCACAAGAGATGAAGGTCCAGTGTGTACTCCGCCGGATTTCAGGCGTCTCGTCTGTCTCTCAGACAGTGCGAATTCCTCCCCGCCATGTGTGCAATGTAGTTGTATACTGCCGGGAAATGGAATTCGACCGCATGGGGGTGGTGGAACCGAATCAGCAGCATTTGAGTAAGCTGGGGTTGGTTTCCACCAGTGCCTTAGTGCAGAGTTCAAGACGAACAGTAGTACCAGTCAGTAATATGACTTTTCAGGATGTGTACCTGGAAAAAGGGACGACCTTTGGGGACGTAACATATGCTGACGTGGTAGGAAGAGCTGACTCACCAGAAGTAGAGTTAGCAGTAAAGAGAGCAGTGGAAATAGGAGCTTTGGATCCATCCGCTATGCCAGTGGTATTGCAAGACACTGGGGAGCAGGATAGGAAGGAAGGATATGGATTGCCACTGCATCTTTTACCGTTAGTGACAGATAGCCACTTGGAGACGGAAGAGGACAAACAGAGTCTGGCTCAGCTATTATGCGAGAATGCAGACTTGTTCTCCGCTCCAGGGGAGCAATTGGGTAGAACTGACCGAGTAACTCATCGGATAGACACCGGTTCTAGCCCACCATTGCGCTTGCCATACCGGCGCCTCCCGTTGTCTAAGAAGCAGGCATTGGAGGATGAGGTGGACAAGATGTTAGGGGAAGGGATAATAAGGCCCTCAGATAGTCCATGGGCTAGTCCGGTGGTAATGGTTACCAAAAAGGATGGCACCTGTCGGTTCTGTATAGATTACAGGAGACTAAATGGGATTACGAGGAAGAATGCCTACCCCTTGCCACGCATTGACGAAAGTCTGGATTCCTTGGGAGGTAATCACTGGTTTAGTACCTTAGATCTCCAGTCAGGGTACTGGCAGATTGGGATGCACCCAGAGGATAAGGAAAAGACAGCATTCACAACCCACAGGGGGTTGTTCGAGTTCAATGTAATGCCATTTGGCTTATGCAATGCTCCGGCTACTTTCGAGAATATGATGGAGACAATGCTAAGGGGATTGTTGTGGAAAAACTGTCTGGTTTATCTAGACGACATCATAGTTTTCGGGAAAACTCGGGAGGAGTGTCTATCGAATTTGACCATGGTGATGGATCGACTGAGATCCTATAACCTGAGACTGAAAGCTAAGAAATGCAAGTTCTTCAGGCAATCAGTGGAATATCTGGGCCGAATAGTCAGTGGCACAGGTATTTCGGCGGATCCAGGGAAATTGGAGGCAGTAGCTAGTTGGGCAACACCAAAGGACCAGAAAGAAGTGAGGTCATTTTTGGGTTTTTGCTCATACTACCGCGATTTCATTCCCGGATTTGCTGAGGTGTCGGCTCCTTTACAGGCGCTAGTAGTAGGAAAAAGGAAAGGAATGTTGAAGCTACCACCGTTTATTTGGACGGAATCAGCTGGACAGGCTTTTCAGAAGCTGAAGGAGTTATTCACGGTAACTCCTGTGCTGAGCTATCCTACTGAGGGTGATCAGTTCATCCTGGACACCGACGCTAGCAACGATAGCATAGGCGCTGTCTTATCCCAAGTGCAGGAGGGTAGGGAAGTGCCCTTGGCATTTGCTAGCAACAGCTTGAGTAAAACTCAACGCAATTATTGCACCACCAAGAGAGAGTTGTTGGCCATAGTAGTATACACAAAGAAATTCCGCCATTATTTGTATGGTGGGAATTTTATTCTACGAACAGACCATTCATCCTTGAAATGGCTCCTTAATTTCAAGGAGGCAGATGGGATGATGGGCAGATGGATCTCTGCGTTGTCTGAATTAGGGATAGAGAATACCCAGATTCAGCATCGGAGCGGAGTGAAGCACGTGAATGCGGATTGTTTGTCTAGGAGACCAATCCGAAGATGTGCAAGAATGGACTGTGAAGACTGTGGCATACATAACGCGTTGGTGGCGCCAATAATGAATTTTGATCCGGCCTGGGAAGAGAACTTGGTGTTTTGGTCGGCGGAGTCCATACTTGAAGCTCAGCAGGAGGACGATGGTATCAATATGATACGGAATCTGATCCTGGAGAGAGCTGCTCGTCCCGTCAGACCTGCTCTGTCATTAGAATGTGTGGAAGTAAGGAACTTGGTGGGCCAATGGTCGCAGTTGGTAGTGCGAGACGGCCTATTGTGTAGATGGAAAACTCTGGAGGGCAAAGCCAGAAGAAGGCTACAGATAGTCTTGCCAGCTTCTCTGAGATGGGAAGTATTCGAGTTTTTCCATGGTCATCAGACTTCCGCTCATTTTGGCAGGAAACGGACTTTGGACAAACTAGCGAGGAGATATTACTGGCCTGGGATGTCTAAGGACGTAATACGTTGGTTGAGTGAATGCCCGACGTGTTGCCTGGTGAAGCCGGGCCCTGGGAAAGGTAAAACATCTCTCAGACAAGAACTGTTCGGAGTCAGATTTGCGAGGATAGCCATTGATATAATCACTGGCTTCCAGACAACTCCAAACTCCAACGTGTGCATGATGGTGGTACAAGACTACTATACAAAGTACGTGAGGGTGATCCCAATGAAGGATCACACGGCATTAACTTGCGCACAAGCTTTGGTTGAGGAGTGGGTACTAACATTTGGCGCACCTCTCATGTTACATTCAGACCAGGGTAGGGAGTTTGAATCGCGTCTCTTTCAGGGGATGCTGGAAGAATTGGCCATAGTTAAGACACGCACTAATCCGTACCGACCGCAGTCGGATGGGATGGTTGAGAGATTCAACCGCACGTTGATTCAAGGGCTGACCACACTGGTTAATTCTAATCAGGATGACTGGGACACGTTTTCCCAGTATGTGGCTCATGCATACAACGGTACGGTGCATGCTTCAACTGGCTGCACTCCTAACAGCTTGGTATTTGGATCTGAGATCATAATGCCTGCAGATTTGGTCTTTGGCAGTGTACTGCGGAGAAAGGATGTCCCATGCCGTGTGGCATTTGCGGAATCTCTGCGTAGAGAATTGCGGGAAGGCTATGCATTGGTGAGAGGCCATTTGAAGAAAGCGGCCATCCATCAGAAAGTAGGGTATGATACAGGCTTGAGAGAGAGGAAGTATGTAGTTGGACAGAAGGTGGTGAGATTGAAGCCACCTGTACATGGAAAAATCTCGAAAGGTTGGGATGGGCCATTTGAGGTGACAAAAGTAATATCGGATGTTACTGTGTTGTTGAAGAATGTGAAAGGCAAGATAGTTGCAGGCCATGTGGATCGCCTGAAGCCTTGGCTAGGTCGCCGGCCCGGCGATGAGAATGAGCCTTTGGTAGAAGTGCCAATGCCCCAACCCAGGTGGGTGCGTAAAACACAGGTTACGGCACCCCCGCCTACAAAGAAGACTAGAAAAGCAACGCCAGCTAGAAAAGTCGATGGTAGGAAGAAAAAGAAGAAGTTGGTTACTGAAAAGGGAACTAGGGAGGTTCCTACAGTAATTGAGAAGAAGAAACCCCAAGGACCCATACGTAGGAGTGCTTGTATAGCGGGTCGAGGTGCTGTTACGTAAGAGCGGCGGGGCTGGGTTTGTTTGTTGTGGTTACCCGAAATAGTTTGGGTCTCCAAGGACTTACCCGGTAAACCCCGGAAAGTTGCGTAACTGGTGCTAATTGTCAAAAACACAACGAGAAATACCGGATTTTATTCTTTAGTCTTTGTGACGGGAATAATGGTGAAATTGACCAGTAGATGGCATTGGGGTACCCAACGTTCTGCTTTACTAAAGTTAGTTTTGAATGTTTACATGCTATGGTCTGTGAGTTGGTTTCCCATTTAGTACTTGTCGTGATGGTTTCGGATTAAAATCCAATCAAACCTAGTCAGTAATTTTTCTAAGGATAGATATGAGGATCCTAGTAAGAAATATTATGTAGAAAGTACGGGTGTAGAACTCGTTACAACAACATGAGAATGGGACTCATACGTATTCCGAATTTGTTCGGACAACCATAGAAATTTACTTTGACACGTATTTTTTTATAATGTTTGTTTAAACAGCGTTCTGAAGGTTCATAAGCTACAAATAATACAGCCGTGACGAACTAAAGAATTGCTATGACTTGAAATGATGTGTAAAATACAATCCGAGAGAACCCGGCGAAGATTGCAACTACTACGCAGTTTACTCCGCCACCCGGTTTTCTTCGGATAATACCGGATAACTTCTTCGGGAAGGGCTATCCGGTACCCGTGATCCTTTGCGCTTGGATGCGCACGCATGCTGGTTTGGCGCGGAAAGCGTCAGTCCTGCACATACCGTTGGAGAGGGTGGATGCGAAGGCACCTCTCTCCGCGTATGTAAAACACCGGTTAGAACAGCTACATGTGAGGGAGAGAGGAGACACTAAAGTGAGGTAGTACAGGAGGACACATTTGTAACAATTTTCCTGATTCTACTACTCATTTAAGCTCATTTTTAGAGTGGGCTCCTCTGGGCCGCCCTCTGTGTAGTTATCATGGCGGATAACTATCCGTCGGGGGACTCCCATAGAAGGAGTCACTCGACGGAAGTTACCCCTCTGTCGCAGGAACAGAGAGAATTGTTAGCTTTGGGGGACCTGGAGTCAACAGCTCCGGTCGAGTATGATCTTCCAAAACGATTTCGGGATGCAGATTTACCTAAATTTGTGTATCAACCACCGGCTAAGATGAAGAATAGGGGTGTGAGACGCCGAAATCACAGTAATATCTCGGAGATAAGGAGAACTGAAAAGGTTAAAACCACACAGTATCTCCTAGCTCGGGGAGAACATGTAAGGAAACTGGTAGATATGGGTTTATCAGTGGCGCAGGCTAGGGGGTTCGTGTCAGGGCCGGGGTTGAAAGGACTCGAGGCCGGGGGATTTCCCTTGTTCCAGGTTGGGAATATTGCGTCACCACCTTCTTCGGGAGTGACCCGGACTGACCCGAATATGCCCGGGATACCGGTGCACTCGGTCAGTGACATTCCAGTGGGCGCTCCGTGGGGTGCTATGTCGTATGACCGTGCGGATGGTTTACATCCGGTGCATGGTAACTTTGTACCCGATTGGAATGCCCCTACACAGTCAACTCCGGAACGTATTCCAAACATGGCAGTAATGCATTTAGCAGCTAAATTCGAGAAATTTAAGCCGGATGCAGTGATTCCCGGGAGTAGGATATGCAGGGGGGCATACATCCAAGAGTTGGACAAATTCAACGAGAAGAAATGTACTAAACTATTCAGATCTCCTTCCGATAATTCTAAGTCCAGACCCTATGTAGGAGAGGTTACTGGGGAGATAGGGAGCCGAGCTAGGCTACCATCCTACGAAGATACAGAGAGGGATATGGAGTTCTGGTTAGAGCATACTAGTTCAGGGGCACATCAAGCGTACAAGTTCTGGGATGAGGTTATAAAGCAAAGTATGGGGACATACAGGGCTGCCGACCTCTCCAACGAGGATAGAGATCGGTTGAAATGGGCCTGGATGACATTTGTCCCGCCGGGTATGCCTACTTATAAACCTGGTAGAGGTTGGAGAATAGGTTCGGGGCAATGCCCATTCAATGAGTGTATGGATAGAAATCCAATAGCTGAGTATTTGGACCTGTACCAGTTCGCACGACATCTAGTGGAGTTCCACGCGCACTCCAAGATGATGTGGCAGTGCCGGGCCAAGTCTAATCGCTCAGTTAAATGTATGAAAGGTGGTGAACCTTTCAGCACATCTAGAAAGGGCTGTATGATAAGGCATTTAGTGGATGTACACCATATGAAGGCTGAAACTGCTATGTCCAATCTAGATATTCTCGAGAATAGTCCGGAGGCCTTAGGACTCACGGACAGAGAAAAGTGTGTAAGGGTACCACAGGGGTTGGCATACACCTTGGTGTTCAACCATAACCCGAGAAGGTTGTGGTTGAATCGAAAGGCGTGGCCATACTACATTCAGGACTTTCCGGAGAAAGCCTCTGATTATCGTAGTAAAATGGAGTTGGCCACTCCTCCTAAAGGTAGAATGCTGTCTGAAGGTAAAACTGTGGACCATGGAGTGTACACTCCTGTCTCGGTTACCTTAGGAGAGATGCGGACCACAGGTTCAGAGGAGTCCTCAGCTTCTGCTGGGCTAGACTCATCACCTGACGGCCGATCGACCCCAACCAAAAGACGTGCTCCAGGGTCTTCCTGTGGGTTTAGTAGGAACACTACTGAATCCAACAAGGAGGGCTCTGGCGGATCATTACCGAGGGTTGCTGTTAGCCCAAGGCTAGCCATAGAGGAGAAAATGGTAAATGACCTGTTGGCTTCTCCTGTAGAGGAGGAGGATGACTGTGTATTTGTGGGAGAGGAGGTAATACCTCCTACCACAATCTCTGAAGCTAGAGGGAACCTGGGAGTATCAAGGAAGATATTAAAGACAGAAAATACTTCTACTGATAGTCAAGGGTATGTAACAGGGAAGATAGAGTCAGTAAGTGGGAAAGAGGATTCCAAATCTAAAATGACCTATAGAACGATTGATTTCCAATCTGAGGGGGATGATTGGGTGGACCAGAAATTCACCCCACCCACAGGCAGGGTCCAATCAAGTAAAACAGAGATGAGGAAGGAACAGGAGATTGGTCGTAGACTATCCTCCGTTCCATCACCATCTACCTGTATGGGGGATCTCTCACTAAACTCTCCATCAGCTGGAGTGGGTGAGGAAGATATCTCTTTGGAGTCGGTTCCTCTGCCTAAGCTGACTGGTGATATTGATCACCCTGAGAATATAAGTATCAGGAATCTTCTGAAAGAACAGTATGTCACTGGACTTAAAAGTTCATTTGACACACTGGATCTCGCTTGTCAACTAGCTCTGCAAGGAGCTAGGGCTCAAGCTGAGCAATTGGTAAAGGAAAGTCGTTTGGCCGAATTAGAGAAAGTGGAGACTGCTAAAGCAGAACTCCTATCTAAAATGTCCAAAATGACTGAGGAGAATGAAGCCCTCAAAAGACAGTTGGGACAACGAGATGACATGGTAGCAACCTCAAGCAGAATAGTAGATGATTTGAGATTGAATATTGAAAAATCTCGTATGGAAAGTCAATTTTTAATTGATGATCTCAAAGTCAAGTTGGATCGCAGTAAGGATATGGTCAGCTCTGCTGAACATAAGCTAACTGCTGCCAGGACTGAAATTAGTCTAAAAACCAAAATTATTCGGAAGTTAGAACACGAAATTGGTGGTCTAACAGAAGAATTTTCTAGCTATAGAAAGGAAGCTCAGCAGAACGATGACTTCTATGAAGAGTTGGCTGAGTTTTTCGAAGACTGCTATGAGATACCATTGTCAAGTTGGTACGACGAGAGTGTGTACAGGGTTGAACGGGGTTCTGCCCCTCTTCCCTTAGGATTTGACGGTGATGCATACGCACAAAGGTTGAGAGCCGACTCCAGGGCTAGTAATACCCCTAGGAGTCCTCCACCTCCATCTACAGAAGACGAGGCGCACCAGGCCGACTGCAGTTACGTGGCTGCCACCTCCATGGCCTGTGGGTCATCGGAGTTGGCTCCTGTGACGTCTGTTCCTAAGACGTCCGTGGCTGTGACGTCTGTTCCTAAGACGTCCGTGGCTGTGACGTCTGTTCCTAAGACGTCCGTGGCTGTGACGTCTGTTCCTAAGACGTCCGTGGCTGTGACGTCTGTTCCTGTGTCACCTGTCTCGGTGACATCTGTTGCTGTGACGTCTACCTCTGTGTCGTCTGATGCTAAGACGATGCAGTATACTACAATGGGGGTGGACACAACCGTGTCTTCCTTTGAGACTATGGATACTCCAGCCGGGGTGTCCACTCTAGCGAGGATGGTGGTGAATGAACTGCAGGCAGAGTCATATAACTCGACTCCTGTCTCAACACCAATACTCGATACCACCTCTTGTCAGTCACCTTACCAGATAACGGAAAGTGAGACTAGAGAGGCGGTTCAGATACTGATGGAGCTGAACGATGCAATTGCAGAGGCTGACCTACGTCTGTCTATCCGTGATGCTGAGGCGCTTATGGCTCCTGAAAACGAACTTGAACAATCCATGATGGTGGATCCTCCAATGGACCCACCTGTGACGACTGGTTCTATGTCTGGGAACCATCGTCCATCCACCCTGGACATTCCTGTATCCATGGCGAGTGTACCTATGGGTACTCAAGTGCATTTTCCTAACCCTGATGCTTTGCAGCTAGGGTCTGGGATGGACATATCCATTGAGATGAGTGACAATCGTTCTAGTGAATGCATGTCTCCAGTGTCCAGAAATGAAGAACTTTTGCTGAGTGGCGAGTCATAAAAACATTCCCAGTTGCAGCATAGATGGAACCTCTACCATGTGTCGTCATCAAGGTTGAACTTTTGCAGTAGTGGGGTTATTAATACACCACGGACCGTATGATGCTTTATACCATAAACTATGGGTCACAGGATGACTATATATACATATATATTTATAAAAGACTGAGATGACAAGAACAGTGGATCATTATCACCTATTTATGAAAAGACTTTGATATGATCTAGGTTTGCAGTTGTCGTCATATAAGAAACTGTTAAAACCATCACCAAAGAGTGTTCTATTTTTGCCATAAGACAGTATTTGTAAAACGGGTTCTGTTTGATTTGATGACATGTGCTATAGGTATGATTATTGTATGCCGATTGTGATACTCTGAATTATCCGTCCAATAAGTAAAGGTATGAGGGACTGGATCCTGATGATACCTACTGAAAGGTTGCTTGACTGCATTCGTACTATGTGTAGATCTGTGGTAATAACATATCAATGAACCTGAGAAACGTAAAATTTATTCAGGTACTAGGAGTGGAAATTGCGTAAGTTGTTATGGAGATCCGTAGGCTCCCGTTGATTACTTTCAGAAGGAAGGTATCGAGTGAGGAGCCGGATCATTCTATTTTTCAGCTTGCTGCGTTTTTGATCTTTGAACTAAGTGTGGAGACTAATTCTCCCTGAAACGTTGAGATATGTTGCCATGACACTTGATCTGATTGCTTTCAGTATTCCTATATGGAGAGTGTCACTTGTGTTATTGTGTAGAGTACGCCGAAAAGGACACCTGGGTGACCATGGTGCATAAGGTTGTGGAGACCTTGATTGGATTGGAAACTGCATTTACCGGATCTACGCTATATGTTCATTTATTCCAAAAATATTGATCTTTCAAACCTTACTCTGGCACGTAAAGCGAGTGAGTCTATTCAAATAGACGGGTTGGGTCAAGGTTTACTATAAAGTCGACACTTGCCACCTTTTTGTTTTCCAATATGTCTTGTACTAAAAAAAATTGGTAACTTTTAAGGAGAAGTGCTCATATTTGATCTGTATGTATACGATACCTGTTGTAACAAATCGTTTTCGATGAGACATGGTTAGTATGCGATAAATATGTCTTAAAGGTTTTATATATTTTTTTATGATATATAGTCAAGTTTGTTTTATAGGGCTTGACTGGCTGTGTGGAGTTTATCCTCTTAGTCCCATAAATCATGACTGTTATTGAAGGATGATACTCGATTATTGTGTAACTGGATCCTGATGGTTGATATGATTGACGTTAATATCAAGAAGGATGAATACATATCTATGATACCCAAGAAATATATTAGTGTTTCTGATAGAAAGAGTTACGCTTGCCTCCACTATGTATGTGTTTGGAGACAATATATTTGTTTTTTTGGGTTGTTTGGAGATAAAATTTGTCATTGTATCAAGGTAGTATAATAATACTGCACTTTGTGCTGCTATTTAGACGCTATGATATTGTCTGAAGGGGGGTAGTGTAGTGGGTCGCCGCTGTACTATTTCTATGGAACCAGTTGGAGTTATATTTGGTATATGTGTTGTCGTGTATCCAGGCCGCACTCCTGTCTACTGCCGAGTATAAGGTTATATAAGCCCACCTGAGGAATGGTGGAGCGCGGCCTGGTTATGTGCATTGAGCCGTGACCGCCACGTGTCACCCGACATATCTCGGGTACGGTGTCGGCTCGGATGCACCGGCGCGTGGTTACCCGGAGTTCCTCGGGAACTCAAGTGTTTACGAGTAATGAAGAGAATTACATAACGACCAGTACATAAGACCTGGGGTTCTGCTAATCGAGGACCCAGTCTTGCTGCGCACTTCGGCCAGCTTGGCTGCTCCACAACAGAGCTTCCCCGAACTCTGTTGTACCTTTTAGGCCTAGTCCTGTCGCTGCTTCCACCTTGGTCACCCTGCGTCTTTCTCTGTTCCACCCTCTGGGGGAACTAGAGGAGATAGACGCACTGGTGCACAACTCCGGGTACAGAACTCCCTCTGGGGGAGTCTGATCCAAGTGGAGTTAACCAAGATGGAAGAGAGCCTTGGAACTCGGGAATTATGTACTAGACCGTGAGCGTATACCTCCTGTATGTTCATATGACCACTGGTGTTCAGAAGCCTATTTGATTGTTGCTATCCGTCTGTATGATTACGAGCCGTATGTCAGAATGAATAAAATGTAATTTCTGAACAACCTATTTTCGAATCTGGAGTTTTTCATAGCAGATGTCTATCTTAGAATAGCCAACAGCTACAGGTAGTTGAATATTCCTAATGTCAGTTGTCTGGATTGGGGGAGTGGCTAGGACACCGGTCAATCAATCCAGGGGTCATAAGTTCGATTCCATGCCAAGACTACATGTTTTCCCTAGTTGGTTAAAAGGTGTAACAGTATTTATAAATAAAAACTTAAAGATGTAATAATACAAAACCATTTTAAATATTACACTATAAATATTTATCTTGTGTAAAGGATCTTTACAAACAAATTGTACACTATAACGAATTTTGACCTACCAAAAATACATTTAAAATTGTGTGTGAACAAAATAGACATGGATTTGAACTTATGACCCATGGAGCAGTAGCCTGTGTCCTAACCACTCCCCCAATTTGAACAGATGGCATAAGGACCCACAATAGAGGTGTATAACTGAAAGGTTTATGGCCCCTAAAACTCAAAATTCCGGTCATGACAAGAACCAGCTTCAGCTAACCATCTGGCTGCTATAGTTAGCAGAGGAAACAGCACTGGTACCAGACAAAATGGCGCTGTACAGTGATCATCTTGCTAATGCGGAATAGAGAGTCACGGTCTGAAGTCCCACTCATTTTCAACTCAGAGAGATCCCCTCTCTATATAACAGTAATGTACAAAGTCACTGATGATAATAAGAAAACAATTTCCCCATTCCAACAGTCCAATCTACGTCCTATACGACATATTACGGTGGTTACAGAGGCAATGGGTCGTTAGTTACCAACAACCATGACGTCACAAATCTCACTGTATACTATTTACCATCTCTTTTTATTGCAGGAATCAGTGGCTGCAGCTGTAAGCCTGCCACTCCTTAAGTGTGAAGGATGCTACAGGCAGCCATCTGGTATGGCACCCAATGCCAGTCTTATGGTTATCATGGGTATTTATTTTCGGAGAGCAATCCCTCATTCATGGCCAGCTGGTCTGTCTCCTCTAAGTACTTGTAGGAGTTGTGTATTAAGGTATTTATCATAGTACTAGGGACTGTCAGCTCTGTATAACAGAAATGACAGACAGCATAACCAGCAATAGGATCTGAGTAAGAGTATCTATGGATAGATATTCTCCAAAAAGTGAGAGGAACCGAGTATCCAGTTACTATGATATTTTATTGCTTCCCTTTATACTCTTGCATAGATAGTGACTGCAGTGATGTCCTTGTGGAGCAGTGTTCAGTTTGTATGCTATATGTTACCAGTTCAATCTCCGACCAGAAAAGGTGCTGCAAGTCTGCTGGGTGCCCGGCAAATGTATATATATATATATATATAGGCATGGATGGACCAAATGTTGAATAAAAGGCCAAAACTTCCACTGGGTTCACTTGGAGGAATGGCCAGAGAAGCTCAAAGTTGGACACTAATGCGCATTTCTATTCACACTGTAATATTTAATAGGTAATGTCAAAAAGATGAATAAAAAGCAAATAAAAGCTAATTATATATCCTGCCTTAACTTGGAGCGCCATTAATACTTTCGGTAATCAAACTTCTGATGTCCCTAATAATACTAATGGTTCCAACTAATTAAGGAAGCTAACCACAGGGTTTACAGCATGATCCTGACCAACAGTGATTTGATAATAAGGCTTGGTATTAAGTAGAAAAAATTATGAAATGCATAAGTGTATACAGGCATATGAATCTTGATATTTCCCTTCAATATTCTAGTCTCATGATTCAAATGATATCGTTGTTACCTGAGATTGAGGATCTCTCAACATGTTTGCCATAATTTACAAAATGCTGGTAATGTAGGCGAGTAAGCTATCATATCCTCTCCTTCCTTCCCACTCCTGAGTCACCTAGCACTCCCCTCGGACATCTGTGAACCACTAATTACGTGAGCACACATAATTAACCAGAGTAAATGAAGACATTCCCCTGAAGCTGAGCCAACACAGCCCAGCCTCACCGCTCGCCGCTCTCCTAAAGCGGCTTTTGTTTACACCGGAAGGCACGAAGCTGAGTCCTAACAGAAGATGGGTGATAATGAGGGAAATTAGCGAGCTAATCCAATGGCACTGCTTTGACTGCTGGAAAGGCAGTTGTGACGTCACAGACATTGGAAGCGACTCACTTCCGGCTTAGATTCCTTTGATGTCGCCGCCAGACCCTGTGGAGGCAGTCCGGTCACGATGACGCCTATACTGTACGCCGCCCGGCGTCTTAGCATTACGAAAAGGAGGGTGGGGAAAAAGATGGCAGAGGGAGGGACTTCAGAGGCGGATAGCCAGATTTGGCCTTTTGCCCCAGTCCAATATGCAATGTGAGCGTCTGTCACGAACCCAGCAGTGGTGATGGTGACTAATAAGGAAGACAGACAGGCACAGGGACTTGCCAAATGGCAGTACTATGAGGTAGTTGGCAATCGCAGGCAATCCTGTGGTTGTGGCTGTGTCTCAGACCATCTCTTCTTATAGGGAGTGGGAGAGATGCCAAGGCTTGATAGAGCACCGAATATATCGCCTGCACCTATTTTCCTGACACATAATATATCATAAGGCCGATGTACAATTCCCATGATGGAAGCATAGATAACTGAATTAGTTATGTTAAGATTATTAGGGTGGTGTATGTATTATAATATCAGACCAGCCTTGCTAATGCTGGAGGTGGAGGTGTATGGTTTTCTATCATCGAGTTTCTTTTTTTCTGAATCCTCTGCCAGTTCTCCTATCACAGAATCTTGTTAACCTACTCCATCTGTCATGCATATGTACCTGTAACCTATACAGAGACAGTAAATCATAACGTTAAACTTAGCTTCAGATTGCATATGTTATCTGACATCTGGCATCTAGCACTGTACCAGAGGCCATGGAAGCATCAATTCCACTTTTTTTCTCACTCTTTTCACATTTTATTCTCCCCTTGCCCTCGCCCAGTGGCCCATTAGCTATATCAGAAATGTATATATCATATCCCTTCAGTTTATACCCAGAAAGAGCTGAATATCGCAACACATGGTGTAAAGGGGCAGGATACATGTGAGTGAGCTGGACTTCCTTTCAAGAGTCAAGAAAGTCGCCCAAAACGACCCAATCATTGCTTTACCCCCTTTAGAGTCCAAAATTGCCTGAACTCCTTGAATATGGTGTCAAAGAAGTAAGATAATGTTCTATTTGAAAGGTAGTCAGACAGGGCTGGACTGGGGAGGCCAGGCCATACTATAGTCTAGTATGGCCTGGCAGCCTTTTAAAAGACATGGTCAACCAATGTTTGACTCTCCATGCAGAGTCAGATAAGTTCTGCAGTTCTGTCACTTTTTGATTCAGCGCACTGCTTTCCTTGTCTTTGCTTCACACTTCCCCCTATACATTTTTTCCACTTTTAAATGCAATCTTTGCATGGTAAATTTGCAGCAAAAAAGGCAATGTTACACCAAGGGAGCGGGTATATAGTTTCATGACTCTTACTCCGATTTCATAAGACCTCAACACCTCTGTACATCTAGTCTAGAAAATACTGTACCACTTAAGCTGGGCAAATACTCTTATGGAATGTATACATTCTAGTCTGTAGGCAGAACCAGAGCCTCTAATAATAAAAGGTCATTCATATCTCCCATATCCGGTGCACTCGGCTATATTATATTAGGTTTTGAGGAGAAAACTCACGTTATCTAGAAACCTTCATGTAGTGACTGCGTGTACACATATTAGCTGTCAGCTCACATGAGAACACAGGGTGAGACGTAATAACACTTCACGTAGAAGTCTACCCCAGCTCATCTATTACCCTGATTGCCCTCCTTCTGAGTATGGTCTGATCACATGCACAGTAGGCTATGATAGGAAGTCCCATACGTCATCCATGTAGATACAAGCACGTAGTATTCTTCGTATTCTTCCCAGGTCAATCAGCTAGTACTGTTCTCAGGTCGGCTCAGGGCTGGGCTACCAATTCCCAAACAGAAGGTCTGGAGCAGTCAGTTAGTTAGATAAGAAATACCTCAAGATGTCAAGTTCCCAATAATGTCTACATTGTTTCTCCGCTTAGCTGTTCCCCATAAATTATTTGGTCAATTGCCTTCAGTTCAATAGTATTCCACTATATCTCTTATCAAAACGAAGGTTACTTTGGCTGTTTAAAGATGGTTAAAAGAAACTCTATATTGCTCTATATCGATCGCAGCATGCATGGTCATATATGTGGTGAAGTTTGTCACTGAAACTAAATCTGAATCATCATATTATTGTCATATATATTTACCATTCGCTTTTGACCTGTAAACACATTTTAAACCTCCAAAATAATCCAACACAAACCTGGGTAAGCGGGCTACGTTCTCCTCAGAAAGGTATGGAGACCTTTTCGTTCCGTATACCTTCTTACAACACGACAACATATAAATAAAACATAAACTAATGGCAGGATGTATTATTTACTGAGGTGATGTTTTGTAACCTAGACATAGTGCACGTATATGTGAAGGGAGACCAATGGCAGATGCCCTAGCTGTTATAGAGCTCCCGTCTAGAGACTAATAGATTTATAGCCGGCTGCAGGCTTGGTACCACTTGGCCCCACTAGGGGGTGATAACACTCCTTTAGTACTATCTATCACCATTTGGGGGCTACTACTGTTCCTGGAAAGGTGAATCTGCATCCCTGACACAAACATATACAAAAAGAGAGAGAGAGAGTCAAGTTGGTGCCAGGCAGAATCAGGCATGTCACCAAAGTGAGGGAGAGTCAGCTGGATTTTTAGGTACAATCCAGCCTTGCCTAATTCCCTCTCCAGGTGACCCTCACTAAAGAGGCAAATCAATTCCAGATGAGGGTCGATATTCCTGACACTAGAAAGAGAGTCACCATAACTCAAATAGCTGACCACCCGGTTGTGTATAGCCTGGATTGAAGGCCAAGGCCTATATTCAGATGCTGCTCCTGGGGAGGACCTGGTCTCACAGGATCATTAGTAAGTAGTCATGAAATAGCTCAAATTCCCACTGAAATATATCAATCCGATACACTTTCACAGTTAACAAGGGTACTAGGTAGCCATGTCGACTGGTATACATCGTTATACTTATTGCTGACTTCATGCCAGAACAATCAACATGGCCGCCAATACAGAGTCAGTATGCATTGTCACCTAAGAACTTTCAGCAGTTATGACCTCTCCTTAGGGAACAAGTAATTAAACCTCTACCCTCTATGAGCTTTCATGAACCTTAAGCAGAATTCCATGACCATGTCCTCTGTCAACTTCTAAAACTGTCATCTTTGAACTGGATCTCAATGCCACCAAGATGACAGGGGTCCCACCAACTGTACAAATGTGTTGGTATTACTAGCACCCTGTCCTGCCATCATCATATCTAGTTGAAATAAACATGATAAGAAACAGTCTTATTTGTTCTTCCTCTAACACTGTATTGTAGATATATATGTTTTGTTAATGAACATAACCATTTTCTCAGTAATTTTGACTATTTGGGTACGGAGAGGCAATTACAGGAAACATTGTTATACCTTAAATTTGTGAAGGCAGTTCACGTCTACAACGGATTTCTTAATGGTTAGGAAACAATATTGCTGTTTTCAACAGTTCAAGAAGTATGTCGCATACTGAATTTGGTATCTCTCATCATCCATCTGCAATCTCCATTCCTTCCTTGCTCCTCCCACCCTTTGCTCCTCTACATTATCTTCTGTTGTGTAAGTACATTTAACCCACGGTGGACGGCTAAGACAAAGGATTCACACCTTGGTTATTTCGCATATCCGAGGGTTAAGTCAGATAGACAACACCTGGACACGGTTCTGCCACATACCCACTGCCCACTGGTCATCGACTCGGTGTATAACACCTCGCCTTGACCCTGTGGGGCAGTGGGGATATGGAAGAACCGTGTCCAGGTGTAGTCCATCTAACACGTGTACACGTATTGATTCCCCGGCGTTGTGCGCGGGATATGGAGGACCAGCTCAGTAGTGCACCTATTGTTACAGATGGTACTGTACCCCTGGCACATTCTGCACATACACAGGCATTGTTCATGTCTTTGGTTCAGTGCCTTTCTAGCATCGGGTATATTCGAAACTGCACTTAGCCCACATCTTCTATAATTTACCCTCATATATCTCGGACCGGACCAGTAAAGGATCCATCTATATATAGAATGCTCTTACAGGAGGTCCCATCCCCCTATTAGTC
Organism: Harmothoe impar; assembly: GCA_947462335.1. Taxonomy (NCBI): domain Eukaryota; kingdom Metazoa; phylum Annelida; class Polychaeta; order Phyllodocida; family Polynoidae; genus Harmothoe; species Harmothoe impar. The sequence goes on along the minus strand of OX381714.1, from coordinate 27,142,927 downwards.
CCTACCCCCTATCCCTTCATCCCCTCCTCCTGGTCCGGCTCCTGTCTGTGATCCCCCCCAGTCTCCCATTAACCTCATTACTCCAGGGCACTAAGGCTGCTGCAGATCACAGGAGGAGGGTCGTGTAGTAGGGGTGTAACAGGTAGTCCTCCAGACACTCCTTCACAAATGACACCTGACACAAAATTGCAATCCCTTTCCACCGAGACTGCTAAACCTGGTTCGAACCCCCTTTTTCTTTGGGTGTGGGGGGGGGGGGGCATATGATAGGGAGGCAGTGTGAACTTGCCAGGTATACTCTATAGTCAGAACATGTCTCAGGTGTCCATTATCAAGCCCGAAATACAACTTTCATGAATTAGTGGCGGATTTAGGGGGGGGGGGCACACGGGCCCTGGCCCCCCCTTGGGAAATCAAAAAATAAAAATAAAAAGGGAGAAAGAGGAGAAGAGAGAGAGGGGAGAAAGGGAAATCTGGTCTTTCTGGAAACCAAATATGACCCTTTTTAATGCCAAGATATTGGCCTTCTGATCCCTGAAATTGGCCCCTTTCTGATGCCCAAGCTTTGGCCCTTTCTGACCCCTTAGCCTGGCCCTTTCTGACCTTCAAACTGGGCCTTAAACCTGGCCAATTCAAATGTCCACTCCTGGCCCTTTCTACCCTGTATCCTGGCCCTAATCCTGGCCCTTCCATGGACTAGGCCCTGGGATTAGGCCCTAAACCTTGCCCTTTCTGACCGTCAAACCTGGTCCTTTTTGATGCCCGAGCTCAGCCATTTCTGACCACTGAGCCTGGCCCTTTTGACCCCCTAACCTGGCCCTTCCTAACCCTCAAACTGGGCTGTAAACCTGATCCTTCCTAACCCTGGGATCGGGCCTTAAACCTGGCCCTTTCCGACCCAAAACCTGGTGACCAAGCCCTGCTACTTCGACATTTTCCAATCTCTTCCAGTTCAAAAATAATGTCCCACCCACAATGATAAAGGATAAATACATATCTCTCAGCCATGATATATGTGCCAAAATGCACCAGATTTCACCATTTCTAATTTAAACTTTCAGAATTTTCAAAATTTTCCACTCCAAAAAGAATGTCCCAGCTGCAATGATAGAGAATAATACAGATCTGAGCCATATATGTTAGGAGCCAAAATGTACCAGATTGCACCATTTCAAGTTTAGACTTCAAAATTTTCTAAAGAAAACTATTTTCCAGCCCCAATCAAACAGAATAAATACAAATCTCAGCCATGATAAATGATGTGCCAAAATACACCAGAATGCACCATTTCAAGGCTAGAAATTGCAAATTTTCTTGGGGGGGCATGCCCCCAAACCCCCCTGGTTTGCCCGCTGTGCTTCGCTTGCGGTGGTCGGTAGCATTCACCTCACTTTCCTAAATCTTGGCCCCCCCCCTTAAAAAATTCCTGGATCGGCCACTGTGAATATAACAAAATATTTTGGTATAATAATGTTTTTCTGTTGTTGTTTATTTGCTTATTCTCATTATGTTCTGTTGATGTTCTGTTGAATAATTAAGTATATTGTGTAGATGCTATACGGATTCTATTTTCTCCATGAGTTTTACTTGATCTATACTGGACCCGACCCCTTCCAGCCTGAAATTCTGTGACGTGAACCAGGGTGCGTCTTGATATGCCATACCTCGCACCATCTCAGAAAGGGATTTGTCCCCAGCTCGGGGAGCTGTAAAGGTGACAGGTTTGCAGTTTAGCTTGTCGTTCTGCCCTCATATTTTGTAATTAAAACTTGATTGACTTTGTAGGCGGGGGATCCTTATTCCTTTACCTCGCCCAATTTGCGACATTGTTTTTAATTTCCCCTTCACCTCTTCCCACCTCCCCCCCTCTCTCTCTCTCTCTCTCTCTCTCTCTCTCTCTCTCTCTCTCTCTCTCTCTCTCTCTCTCTCTCTCTCTCTCTTTCTTTCTCTCTCTTTCTCTCTATCCCCCTGCCTCCGTCTATCTGTGTCTATCTTTCTGTCTCTATATAGCCTGCTTGTACATGCCTCCATACACTGTCTTCTACCAGTTCTAATGAGCGATATAAAGAATGGTGACCGCCAGGCTATAAGCAAGTAGAGTATCTCAAGGACCAAGTCCTGGGGCCTCCCCATGACATCATATCACCAGCAATCTACTCACATCACCAGCTAGCTACTCTATACTGCTACTACGAGGGTCTCCCATAGTGCTCAGGTGTATCTCATATATGGGTACAACTTAACATGTACCAGCTTCTAAAGGCCTACTCCGACTCAGAGTTGGCGCCATCAAATGTAAGGTAATTAGAAAATACAGATACTTCATTTAGACATGTACATGGCGAATATGATTCACCAGTGGCCGTGTCTAAGGTGCAGCTTGGTATCCTGGTAGCACGTTGGTGTTAATGTAAGGCAGCTTTATATACAGCTACCGACCTGTCATGTTAATTGATTTAAAGGGAGGGGAACTAAGGGGAATTTCAGATTTTGAAAAGGTGTATACGTTCTCTTAGTATTGCACTTAGCGTTTCTGGGGAGCTTCTGCCGACTAAGCCCATACATTTGCTATATAGCTTTGGCCAATTAGAGCCTTGTGGACGGTGGCCATTACCTAAAATAGATTTACATTTATACATGGTATCATCTTTATAGATCTATGGTTTGCAATGAATGTAAACAATGAGTAAGTAAGCACTGCACACAAAGGCCTATCCCAAAGTGACTAGAGCACCTTGCTCAAAGTGTGCTAATCAGTCTTCCGTATATTAATTTGAAATCAAACACATGACTGCACAAGAGCAGACATACACGTGAACTGACCAGGTGAGACGAATAACATAGGAACCTACCTATACATAAAGCGCATCATGTTGTGACGTAATCCCTTGATGTATAATCCACCAGAAGGATTGTCTGTTCTGCGCCCAGTTATTGAATACGTAAATCCTCTTAATGGTACACCTGGAGGAGAACGCTATTGGTAATCCATCGTGTCTTTCTGGATGAATCTCCAGGAGGCAGGTTAGCAGGTAGGTATAGCTTAGATGTGTACACAGGCACACCTCTCATCGTTCTACTGATGTAATCAAGCGGTTCAACATGCAGATACCATAAATGTGTTCTTGTCAGGTGAAGTCTAGAAAAATGAAAAATAACCATCAAAGGCTTCGCTTATAAACCCCTGTTGGCGCCATAGATGTATAGCCCAGGCCTGTGCTGTGAGGTGTACCAGAGGGTGTGGAGGACATCCGTGTGCATCATAGATGATTGTCAAAGTGGGTTCCTGGATATGTTTTATACTAAATAAACTAAGGACTGGGGGTTTGCACTCGTCATCAGCCACGTATTTATGGGCAATCACCCATACCATACTCACAGCATTGGGAGGGGGGGGGGTGACCAATAAGGGTCAACCTCACGGACTATATACTGAAACTACCCGGTATATTGTTTGATCCCTATGCACCTGTGTTTGCAGCCAGGTGTGAGGGCAATCGCTTATATAAATGCTGGCCAGAAATGCTAGGTACAAACTCTGGTTAGGTCTACTGAGCAAAGCTACCTATACAGCACTGTATGTAATATAATCATTCATGATGTTCTTCTGTTTTTCTCAGCTAACTGTGGTAGTGCGTATGGGTTATTGAATGTGTAACTGAGTGACAAAGTGACAGTGTACATCCAACACGTTCCTCTGCAATTTCCCATACACCTGCAGGTAGGGTCCATAAGTCATCTGCTCCTTCTTTATGGCCCCTTCTAGCTGTTATCCTGTGGCCTCACCGTTTCTTATACAGACAGCCCACCTGGAGGGTATCAAGGTGTGTTTTGCCCACCTGCATGGCTAGATGTAGGATCTAACCTCTCTAGACCCTGCATACCTCCAGGTAGGTCGGAGGGTTATCTAGGGTATGTTTTGAAGATCTCCAGGGTAAAGCATGTGTACAAGTACTCCTGCACGTGTGATGTATGATACACAGTGCGCCCTGTCCTAGCGCGTATAAACGCTAGCACTATCCACTCACGATTTCCAGAGGGAATGCTGTTGCAATACTGAACATTGCATTGATTATTGTTTCTAGTTTGTATCCTTTGTTATGTTCCATTACCATTTCTACCGTTGTCCGAACTGAAGATCGATAGTAAGATGTGAAAATCCATGACACAAAATAATATACCTAACGTTCAAATGACTTGTGCCACGTTCTTCTTTAAGTTAATAAGGCAATGCATTGTTGGCATTATGCTTACTAAAGGTTTACAAGTCACATCTTACTAGATATGTCCAGGTTACACCCTTTACAGTGAGAGGCAGGTTCTCCAGGGTCCGACAGGTAGTGGGACATAAGTGTAGCACTTAAGCCTCCTGCAGGGCAGTACAAGAGTAGTGTGATCCTGTCATCTCCAGCCTCAGCAGCAAGGTGGGTAGTGGCCGTGACTTGCACCTCCAGGCCTGTAGGTATAAGCCTTACAGTCTGCCTTCTCCCAGGGTGTTGACTGGGTGTTGTGGCCTGGGGAATGGGGTGGGGTATGCCCCCAGGGATGTACATGTATGCATGTGTACACCTGGGAGGGGGCACTCTACTCCGGGGGTACACTTGTATCTCTGCCAGCCATCTGGCTAGCCCCTATCCAATGCTGCTTGTCCACATCGGTAATGGCTGGTGTTCTCCAGATTCACCCCCCTGGTAAGGCAAAAAAGAAAATAGCCGGCTTTAAAGTTTATCATGATCATCAGATATCCATGAAACAACCTTAATGCTTGACGGCACTGCTTAAAATAATGTGTGTGAATTGGGGCGGGGAGGGGGGGGGGGGGCGGTGGAAGAGTAGGAAACTATACGGTAGTGGTAGTGACCATTTCCCTATTTTTTCTCACATACTTCGCTTGAAACAGAGATCAAAGCAGACGGATACGTGGAGACTGGAGGAGGTGAGGGTGGTCCCGGACTGACTACAGTTCCTGTTATGTAGCTTCCCTTTTTGCTGAGAGTTATTTCCTCGCTGGGCTTGTCTCTGTCGCTACCTGCCACCAAACAACGTTAATTTCAATATCATTAATATATCCCATGCCCTAAATATATCAGGTTGTATTACATGTGCGTTCGTAATTACCAGAGCTGTGAGAATGATTTACCAACACCCTATACCAATTCCGCATCATTTTATCTACGGTAAGGCCTTCAGAGAGTGCAGTTAGAGAAAATGATAATTTCCCTACTTATGCTGTTCACACATGAGACCATAGACACGGTCATGAGCTTCTCTGTTATGAAGTACCATGAAAAAGGTGATGACTAAGGAACAGCACTACCCCTGGGAATAATGAGTCACAAGCCTGCAGATTTACCTTTCGGTGGCCTTACACCTCTGTTCCCACCAGCCTGCCCTGCGGGATACCCACTCTCGGGTTTATGGCGGGAAATCAGTTGTTTGTATTTGTTTTTTGCATCCCTCCTGGCCGTTTTTCCTAGTACACACATATATGATCTATTAGATGGTAAGGAGATGATGGATCATGGCCTGCATAACACATTCATTGTGCCTGCTTCACCCAGGGTGTCGAACCGCCTTGTCTGTAGTTTTGTATTTTCTCACGCATTCTAATGGTCATATTCATATTCCTCCTTTCATTAGGCATTGATGTTTTGGTTCCCACTTCACTAGTAAACTCAATTACTAGTATGAATAAGAAGTAAGAAGAAATCTCTCAAGGATGTGACTTCGTATTGCCCTAATTAATCTATGTTTCTAAAGAGAAAACAAACTGGGAGACTATTATGTCGGGAGCTGCTGAGAGGGACTCAGTCCTAAAAAGAAGGTATAAAACGTATCCGTTTCTTGCAGCTGAAGAGGTGGTGAAGGCAGGTATATGGATTGAGTTACCCCTGCAGGGTTAGCATCAGGCTGCCTCCCCATGTACTCGTGTTGTATGTGCCAGTTGATACCTCCCACGCACCTGTAGGGGTGAGGCAGGGTTACAGCGTGTTGTGAGGGGAGTATCGGGAGATCACCACAAGTAACAAGGCCCTTTTGTAATCATGCAGTCAGTATATATATATATAAATAAATATATATATATATATATATATATATATATATATATATATATAATTTTACGTATTTGTTTTACACGACGGTCTCAAATCAACGTTGGGAACAACAGGCTATACGGTACGTGCTGCACCCTGAATCTGTTACGATGCTTCATGGGTAATGCTGTTTGTGGACTGTTATGTGTGTTCCCATGACAGCTGCTGATTGTTATTAATGTTATGAGGTTGTCTCTGGGGCCTCGATGGCCTGCAGTGGGTCTTGGTGTGGGCCAGGACTTCCGAGTTCCAAGTGTGCCATCTGACTCATTCTACTCCGGTATGTCTCTTCCACCACGAGTAGGGATCCGCTAGGTGAGCTCCTATGCACAGTGCACACAGCAGGTGAGTATTTTGGTGTACTCTCGTTCCCAAATCCTTCTGAAGGAAGGCTCTGGTAACTGCCAAATTTTGGGATTTTGCTGGGTCTGGGCAACCCCTGCTGGTAGGCTGGAACCAGTGAACAGGAACAGGAAATGGAACCAGAAAGGCTGATGGTAAAACTACCTAAAACTACCATCATACATTCTGGTTCCATTTCCTGTTCCTGTTCACTGGTTCCAGCCTACCAGCAGGGGTTGCCCAGACCCAGCAAAATCCCAAGTTCAAAGTCATTTGGCTGTCCCCAGAGCCTTCCTTCGGAAGGATTTGGGAACGAGAGTAATTTTGGTGCAGCTGTGGAGCTATGTGTCTCACAGACAGAGTTTTGAAGCTTCTCTCTGATATGTTAACTATTACTGTTAGGTTATCACCCAGATGTGCAGTCAAGAGACTGGTCATACCTATCATAAGTGACTGCAGCTGAGAGAAGTTTCTGATTTTATTTTAGGGGAAACTCTTTATTTATGAATGTTGCTGGTTGGCACTAGGTTTGTGATATCGTCCAAATTTTATTATATCCTGTTAAATATTTGGAAGCAATCAGAGGATGCTCTAACCTCTTCCTAGTCCATAAACATCATAATAATCATGATTGGGTCCCAATCCCCTCCCTACCTCTTACCCAACATAACTACCTTCTACATACCTGTCCCCTTTACCTGGCTAACCCAACTACCCTCACTCCACCACTACCAGCATTCCCCCACAGGTTCAAATTGACTCTAAATCTGGATACCAATTATATAGAAAATGTTCTGGGAGAACTTGGTGGATTTTGTTGACACCCACTCAATGATAGTCTGGGTTCTAACATAGATAGAAAGGAAATTCCAAAATATTTGGATTATATTTCTCAAGTTCTACATGATAGAAGAAAATGAATCGACCCTTTGATCAGTTGATAATTCTCAATTTCCGTTCCTTACCACAAGGAAACGGTCCATATAGTATTATCAGCTGAAGATCGATGTTTTAGATTGATAGTACGTCCGTTATATATCCCATATTATGATGTATAATATCATTTAGGGAATTGTGAAGCATACTGTTGAAAGAAGGTAAGGGGTTAAATACCCAAAATGAATAGTATCTAATATCATGCAATATAAACTACCATGTCACTCTCCCCAATACGTACACATCTTCCCTGGTCCGGCCTGCTTGTGCCGGGGTAGGTAGGGGTATAGTTTGAGGTGCTTTCCCCCAGGATAACATCCTCCTCAATATATTCTGCAGCCAAAGCACCCACGCCTCCATCCATCCCCCTCACCACCAGCGTGCTCTTTAATCCGTTATTCTACTTACTTCCTCACCCTCATCACTCACTTCTACTCACTCACTATACGCCCATCTACATAGACAGACATCGCTCAAGGCCAGCGTGCGTCCATTTGTCTGTTTGGTTTGTTGCCCCAGTGCCCTGGATATCTGAACACACACTTTGTAAACATCCTACATGAATACCAGGAAGGTGGTAGAAAGAGCAGAAAGTTGGCAATAGTAAAGAAAACGAAAAATCGGAAGAAGGAAAGGAAGGACAAAGGAATCGTGATGTGGGGGGGGGGGGGGTGGCAGAAGGCACAGAGAAGGTAAGGTTAGTCACCTGGGGTTGGCAACTTGGGTTAGTTAGGGGGTAAGAGGGAACCTGGGGGATGGAAAATGGGTGAGAAGGCGGAGAGGGTCGGCTGGTAAAGGGAAGAAGAAGGTAGGATTCTAGAAGGAAGAGAGAGTGAGAAGTAGACAAGATAAAGATTGCAGGGTAAACATATGTAACGGGGGAAAGTAGGGGAATGATAGGCAGAGAGGCAATGGTATCTATATCACAGTGGTGTCTGAATCCCAGATGTAGCCAGTACACAGAAGTGACTAGCTGGTATCTCACCAGCATGTGTGTAAAGGAGATGCTAAAGTGGAATGTATGTGATGATTAAGATGAATGGATCTCAGGGTAGTGCATCAGTACCGCATACTGGCCCTGATAGTTTATGTTTTTTCCAATTTTGTATGGTATGCTGAATGTTAAATGTGCCTGTATCAAGTCCTTGTTGACCCTTAATGGGATCACAGTCCCCTTGTTTTATTGCATAACTGATACAGCAAATATTACTATGATTATCTGCTAGAATTGTGTATTTCACGCCCCCTGTTCAATGCATACGTCCAGAGAAATATGAGCGCCAGTCTGATGCTGGCTATGTCGTCAAAATTACTCTCCTTCAAGAGTCGAGCGCTTTGGCGAGGGTTAGGGAATACTGAATCCTCATTTAGATGCTAGACTGACCCAATATGACATGGGTGGAGAGTCTGTCAATGTTGGACCCTGATGCTGGACCCTTGGAGTTTGAAAGAGAGGCTCTCTAGAGTCAAGCATTGTTAGGGTCTGGGAGGAGTGTATATATTATATTTGTAAGTTCCATCATTTATTTAAGATAATGAAATTGGGATGACAAAGACCACATATTTATATAAGAATAATCATTTATCTGAAAATCTGAAAGTCTATATATTATAGAGAATGGATGAATCCATCCACATTTACTAAATGCCACATAATGTCACCTGATACCACAGTGGAAATTACGTGCCTCAGCAGAACCAAGGCCCAGAGGTAATTCCACTTGGGGTATCGGCCTGAGCCGTCATAAATCAGCCCCACCGGCTGGAGGTACTCACAGCCTTTATCAGCTCCTCACCTCAGCTGTAAATCTGACAGAGGCAAGGTAATTACTATTTGTTGTGGGCCTTGACTCGTGTGTGCATTGTGTTTTCTTATATAGTTCTATACCATGCAGAAATTACCGTTATCTAAAAGTTTCTAACAAGGTGTACACAGTGAAACTTTTACATACATACACATCAATAGCTCAGAAATCAATTCTGCAATGGTTATAGTTTTAACTCTATTCCATGCATGCATTGATAACGAAGAATTGATATAGAATATAAGAGCATAACACATCCCTCTCTGTTGATGACAAAGAAGCCTTGACTAAATGCAACACGTTTGTTTATGTTGGACGATGACCGACACCTACCGGTCAGTCATGTCCCTGTGGTTGACTCTCCGGGTGGCCTTATTGATGACGTTAAGACCGTTGTAGTCATGTCAGAGAGCTTTGACAACCAGCTGACTTTCGGTATTTTGTAGCTAGTCAGTGACTAAAGGGGGTGGCCTTCAATAGACTAACGAAGGCAAAAGGCATCGGGTGGGAGCAGACATGTTCTTGGTCCTGTGTGTAGAAGACAGAAGCTGTGATTCCTGCTGCCAGAAAAGTGCAAATTGTGTTATTGCACTTGGTCTTCATTCCCCCAACTTATATATTGCAATGGCTAGCCAGTAAACAAAAGAAAAACCGTTATACCACGTCATAGAACATTTCTCTATGGCTCCTTATTAGGCAAAACGTTATAACATTAAAAATGTTATTTTGACGTACAATAACGTACTTTTGTTAGTTGGGTATGGTTGTACATTGTTGCAGCAAAGTAGCAATTACCGTAGTAAATGGAGTGCTTGCATATGTATTCAGCATGTCAATATTCCATTACACTATAAGCTGTTATATGGCAGAACTATATCCATATTTGGCCAGGGATAACTGTAGAACTATTGTTTAGGCGTAGATCTATAATAGGATCCTTGCCAACTGCATAATTACATGCGTTTATGCTAGGGGTAAACTTGGCATCCCTACTGATGCTTTCACTGTGGTAAATGTATTGGTAAAGTCAATATCGTTACTTTGTGTATCTCTTATTGTGACAGGGATGGATCACAGATATAATGATGTCAATACACCCTTGGCCACATACACGCATAATATTTTTAGCTATGAATAATATGTTTAATGATTTTATGCCGACAAAAAAAAAAGGTTTTCCCCAAATAAAGGTATAGCGCCACATCACTGTTTAAGATACTATACTGAATCAACCTAGCTAGCTGGGTAATAGCCTGCTCTGGCCGAAATGAAATATTACTACATCCATTAGGCTAATTAAGAACAAATCATGCCAGTATTAAGCTAAGCCAGATTAGCCCCTCATAGTCACGACTTATTAGTCATCCTAATTTCAGTTAATATCACAAAAAAAGACTTATCTCCCTTTCAAGGAGTGTAATGCGAGATTATTATAATTATTATTAGAAAAAGATCTATGATTTATGCTTGATCTCAACTCTAGACCTTGATCCACTCTCGGTGAAAAATGATTAAACAACAGCTTTCCTGAGCAACTAGCAAGCAGAACGCTCATTTATCAGAGTTTGATAATAATTGTTCAATAATCACTGACTCATCTAGGACTGAGAGCCTGGCACTTAAGATGGACGTGTGATGGCAAAAAGAAGAAATATTGCAGAGTTAGGGAAACTACGGCGAATCTTGCTTAGTGCCTCTTATATGAATGAGAATACAACGTTGATATCGCATGTCATTACAACTGACGTGTAAGTGTAGGATAAGGCCAACCCAAAGTGGCTCTTTGACTGGACACTTAGGAAGGTATGCAATATAATGCATTTGGGTTCTAATAGCTTATAATTAGTGTGTCTGTTTGTGAGATAGAAACTTCTAAATGGGACCTGAGTCAACTGTGATGTATTTTAATGTACTTACTAAATAATACGACGTAAATGCATTTGGTGGGAATTTTTATGATGTCAGAGATCTAAAGTTTGTGAATGGGATAAGTGATGAGGAAGATCCGGAGTGTATTTACCGAAAACAAGTACAATATAATAGCCCAATATCACAGCGACTGTTTCACAGAGACATACTGTTTACTGCAGGAAGGCTTGTTAAGCCCTTATCCTACAAAAGTGCCCTTATCCCACAAAATCATATAGGTTTGTAGTATAAGGGCTGTCAGTCAAACCCTTATCCTACAAAATTTGCCCTTATACTACAAAACGCATGTCAAGCCCTCATCCTACAAATTTGCCCTTATCTTACAAAAATATATAGTTTTGAAGGATCCTACAAAACCTACACTATTTTGGTAGGATAAGGGCAACCAGTCGAGCTTACAAAAATCCGCTGTGGCTTTCTATGAAAAAAATTAGGTCAAAGTTGGGAACCTTTTGGAAATGGAGTTATGCCTATATTCACAGGATAGAGCTATCTCTACCCATATTCCCAAGGGTCAGGAATCAGCTTTTGACACTTTTATGTTTGTCTGATCCATAGTACTGAAAATTCCAAGATGGCCACCACAAATCATCAATTTTGTGCGAGCTTAGTCTACGATACTAATAATAGAAGCTGTCCAGGATTCCAGGGAGACTGACTGGAAAAAGAACTCTGAAATTGGCCAAACAGGTTCCTTTTGAGCCCCCTCTATCAACCTGAAAGCAGTACCAAGACCATTTGTCAATAGAACCTCCTTAAATCCAAAATGGCTGCCAACTGGACTGTGCTTTTACACTCAACTCCAAAATCCTTGTTCATCAATAGAATTAGTTGTGCAATAGCTCAGAATAATGGTATTGGTGAGAACAATCAACATAGGAGGGAAGGGATGGTATATTTGTGCAGGAGCCTCCCTTAATCCAAGATGGCCGCCAACAGGGCAGTGCTTTAGATATTGAATAAACTCTAGAATTATTCCTTATTTATAAATGAAATTGGCCTTGCAGTTGCTCAGAATGATGGTATTGATGAAAATAATCAATATAGAAGGGGAGGTAAGGTCAACTGTCACCCTAACCCCCCTAAATCCAAGATAGCCACCAATTTGGTAGCAATTGTCAATAGTCAATAGCTCTAGAATCCTTATTTGTGGATTGAACTGGTTGTGTAATAGCTCCAAAATGATGGTATTGATGAAAACAACCATTAACATATCATTTTTGACTTTTCATGATTACCAAAGCAACCAAGTATTTATATATTTTTATACATTAACATGCTAAATTCCTGAAATTATATGAAATGGCAAGTATCCTTCTATTGGTTGTGTAATATCTCAAAATCATGGGTTTGGTGAGAATAATCAATGTAGAAGAGGAGGCAACCCCAGCCTAAGCCTGCTGTTTAGTCTGAATCCAATGACTAGTTGTCTATGTTTGTGCATCAATATGGCTACATCCATTTCGCTCAAGGTCTTGAGCTGAATGGGGGCTCATGGTGTTTTATAGAATGGGTTTGTTTGTGTTCTGCTTGGCTGTGCTAAAGTGTTTAGTAGTTCTATCTTAATATAGTAACTTATATTGGTAGAGCACTAATATGCTAAGGCTGGCCAGCTCTCCTCCAGCCTTAGCCAAAGACAAGTGAGAGGTACATAAACTGTATATAAATGGTGTTTATTACTAATTGCCAACAAACCAGTCAACTCCATACATCCTCTGGAGGGTATCTTTGATGTGCTAAATACCTTCAGCATCTGATACAGCAGTAAGTATCAATATGTGTGTGCAGGTCAGTGCAGTATGTGTTCCATGAGTATAGTGATGTTAAAAATATAGAGATTGCTCTAGTGAGCTGTTGAGTCCTGATAATGGGGATGCCGTGACCATTCCAGCATGCTTCCAACCTAACTCCAGAAGTGCGGGCCTACCCTCGCCCATGACCCAGGTGAGTAGCCGCAGCTCATCTCCAAATGAGCTGTTACTCGCTACTGCCTACTGACGGGCACCTGCGGCGGCTATATAGTAACCACCTACAGCCCCCTGCAACACCTGCACCAGGCCTCAGCCTATCACAGGTGTTCACGGGTTTCTTCTGCATGTGAGTGACAGGTCTATGTTCCTGCCCACTTCATCAGTCTTCAATCACATTATAGGTCTACTCTCCATCTGATGTTTTAGCCCCAGCCTCAACTAGGACTATACTCACAAACCAACAACAAACTCTGCAATATCATACAAGAATACCAAGCAACATAGATACATTATTCTATATGTTGATATCTGCCATTAAATATGAGCATCATGCAATAAAACTCCATAAATCAATATTGTAATTCATTGTACTATTAATATTTAACATATTGCATTGATATTATCCTGATCCACATACCACAATAGTACAATCCTTTTGTTATATTAAATGATTTCATAGATTTGGCATGGTCACTTTAGTCAATAGAGACTGACTGAAATAGTGGATGGGCAATCATGTGTGGTCAAGGAGTTCTTTTCTCTGCAAACACATCAAGGTGTTTGGTCACATCATAAGAAGAGTTTGGCCTGCCTTATATCATCCCAGAACTAAGTGTAAGACCCAATAAGAACAGTATAATCAATTGAGAACCATGAACAACTCAAAGGGGATCCTGACTTTGGCCACACACAAAGTTCTGAATATTGTGCTGTCAAAACAGTGCTATCCATTGTGGAGCCAAAGACCCAGTATGAAGCCCTTGTCAACCGTTGTGGTCAACCGCAATTCATAAATATATTTTATGATCCCATCAGAAAGAATGCATTGCCACTCAATGGATCTGATGAACTGAATGGAAAATGAGATAAAGTCTGAATGGTGTGCAGTCTATTTTACCTTGAAAGGCTCTACATGTAGTGTAATCTCTTGCCAAATAACAAATTCCCAAACTCAGACTGTCTGCTTATGGTTGCACATAAATATCAAGTTGACATGGCAAAGTAGATTGCCCACAAAAGTTGCCTTCCTCCAGCATTGTTTCAAGATTTGGGTTGTGTTTAGCAAAGGAAAATGGTACCATGATGTGAATATGAACTCCCTATTAAATAACCCTGAGGGCATTATCATTCCAGAGGTTTAGGTTGTGTTACTGAGACAAATTTGGAACAAAGCTGTGGACTGCCTGCTCAGAAGCACCAGATGTTATCAATGCCTTCTTCTACACAGACAATCCGTTCTCCCACATTCAGGAGACCAGTTGTAAATGATACACAATGGTAGATCTACCATCAGAACAGCTCCTAATGTTGCTTCATCACTTCCAACATGTAACTTGTTGCTTGTCCCAATGCAATCTCTTCCCTCACCTGAGAGGTGGTGCTGGGTGCTTTGACTGTTGAAATACATCAATCTGCACAACAAGGTAAACAAAGAGCTCATCAAATGCTGTTGCTAATCAAAGAATTATTATACCTAGGAGAATAAAGCATACAGGATCCCTATATCTTAAGTATAGAGGCAGCCGACTGCATATTTATAGCATAAAATTGGTTCTCTCAGAGCCCAGGAGTGGCGTACACGTCGTGAGCGTGGTGTACACGTCGTGAGCGTGGCGTACACGTCGTGAGCATGGCGTACACGTCGTGAGCATGGCGTACACGTCGTGAGCGTGGCGTACACGTCGTGAGCGTGGCGTACACGTCGTAAGCGGGCGTACACGTCGTGAGCGTGGCGTACACGTCGTGAGCGTGGCGTACACGTCGTGAGCGTGGTGTACAAGCTTCCAGGCAGGTCTAGGATGAGGGATAACTCCCATAGCGGCAGTATTAGGGGACACATTTTCAGCAGCTATTTTAAAATAGTAATCCTGCGAATTAAGAGTTAATTTAAACACTGATGGATAGATAAACACTTCTAGATTTTCATGCACTAGACCATTAACCAATGCTGCGCTTGGTTGCCATGGAAATATCCCATACAAAAGGTACTTTGCCATCTGGCCCAACCCAAACTTCAACATTCAGCAGAAATCTCGGAATAAATCCTGTTTATTGGTGAAAATAAATTCTAGGTATAATAAATCCAAAACATCACGCCTGTTGCATACTCGTAATCTTATTCAACTTGTGGGTCTGGTGGGGCCCACTCGTGGCCTATAAGGCCACTTGTGGGCCCCACCAACCCACCGTTGAATAAAATGACTCATATGCAACAGCCGTGTCGTTTTGGGTTAGTATGCCATGGAATATTCGCATACATGTAAGAAGGCCAAGTTTGTTTGCATTGCACTTTGTAGCCAAAATTACGGATGCACCCCACACTAATTCAAGTGTGATCATATTCATGTATCATAGGGCAGTCTTTGCGAAAACATGCAGGACAGTGGCAATGTCCTTCTAAAATGCCACAGGTCCAGAAGATTGACAAGTGTAGCAGGACCGAATGTCCAGTAACATGTTGGGCTTTTCTGAACTAAAATAATTTAGTTCGTCTCTAAAGTAGAAATATGTCTGTCAATATACTGTGTAAATCTATGTATATATTCTGATTTAGCCATAGATGGTTACAAATGTATTTTCAATGGACAAAAATATTTTATACTTAAAGTATATAAATTGTCAGATATGTGGCTATCCTTTCCTTCAAAAATGTAGCCGGTCCTGCAACATTGAAAACTTGCAGGACCGAATGTCCTGTGGGATGAAAAAGTTTTAGCAATGATTGCATTGTGGCACAAAATAAATGTGTGAAACATTCTATGCTGGCATTTTTCCTACTGCACAGTGCCTTTTATGCTGGTATCCCCCTGGGAGAGAGTAGAGCTCCCTAGACTCACTACCCCAGCTAAATCTAGGGAGAGTGCAGGAGTCCTAGGGTACAAGGATATTGTATTGTGAATGGGGTGTAGCAAGACATCCCTGATATCACCTGTCCGGGATAGAGTAGGGGTAAGCACAGTGGACCCATACTTTTGGAGCCCTAGGTTCAAATCCCTCCCAAGCCATATGCATGTATGTCCTTAAATATGTGTACAGGCAAGGGAAAAGGGTACTCCGAGGAAAAAGCCAACTTTGAAATTGACGTCATAAGCTTTCCAGTGATATATTACACCAGAAAATATTATTTCTTGTCTTTGAGAAATGGCTTCATGAATATGTGTGGGCATCACCCCATCCAAAATCCGAATAAGCTCTATGTCTCATGTTTTCCAAGATATCCCTATTTAATTATTAAGCATTATTTATGATGATTAGAAATTTATGATACATTTTCATTCTTTAAGTCATAAAATTCGATCTAGTAATCATGATTTTGTTCTGTTTTCACTATGGCAATCCTCACAAATCATTCTATCAATTTATGTCTTAATTTCCTCTATTTGGAATAAAAATCCATGGCAACACATATCAACAAGCACACCCATTTAGGCTTTAAAACGTTCTTTTACCTGCCAAATAAAGAAGCTTTTTGCCAAAAATGGAATGTTTTATGTAATGCTATTAAATTCTCCAGAAAAAAGTACCCAAGAGCAATTTTTAGCCTAATTCTTTCATTTTAGGCCATAGTAGCGCCCCCATGTGGCTAAAATTGGAACTAATCCCGCGGGGATCATCCTTTCTGCTTGCCTGCTCACATATATTCATATTTTGGTAAGGTAGAAATGAGTAGCAGGCTTGAATATTTGTGAAGTTTAAGTGAACAAATAATAATAGTTGAATAGTGGTATTGTGTGTCCATGTTCTATATCACAGTGTGTTGTACTTCATTCTAATTCTTTTGTATTTGGCCATAAATGTCTCCTTTCCTCAAAAGCAGTACTACAAATGAGCAAGCACTACAAGAACTATCTTTATTTATGAATGGCAAGATCACCTAGCATTGCCTTGAAGTGAAACCACAGTGCTAACCACCGAGGACAGCTGCACTCTCCCTAGAATCTGCTTGAAGAGTGGGTTTTATTAATTATCCCTCCACTCTCCCCCAGCGATCTAGCCCCCTAAAGCCCCAGATTTCAGAAATCCAAGCAACCAGACCCAGCAACCTGCTAGTTCTAAATGCTCACACCCTGTGGCACTTCTGGTATCCCACTCTTAAGGAATATAGGCCTATGTATTTCACATCTATATAGCCATGTTTGATATTAACTGAAAGCTGAGGTTGACTCCCTTACATGGGAATTAATGGTAAAATGTTAGTGAGTCTGTATTGACTAAGTCAACAGTGACTATCTACGAAAAGTGTTACAGTCAGGTCTCGATAGTCCGCCACTTGTGGTTGCTGGTCAAAGGTGGTCAGACGGACCATCAAATCAAAGGAATGTGAGAGGAAGGAGTGAGGGGGGGGGGGGGGAGGGGGGTGTTGCACAGTACTAGACATTCTGCAGCTGGTAGGCCCCTATATGTACATGTGTATTAGTGTGTATATACTCCCTGTGAACTTGAACCCTTTATATGTAACTGAATTCAATTGACTAATTTAAAGAGAAATTCAACATAATTCAAAGAGAAATTCAACATGTATGTTATTTTATTTAAATGAAAACTACATTAAAATGACATATCTAGGCCTAAGAAAATGTTCAATTTATATGTATGGTTCATGTGATTATACTAATACTATTCATGCCATGCATAATCCAGTGTCACAATCATGTCGTTTTAAAGATTAATGCTTAATCCAGTGTCACAATGTTTTAATGCTTAATCCAGTGCAAACATTTTGATCATACTCTATACTCATTAGAGACAAAAATGCATTATCCAGTGGCACAATCTTTATCAGGCTACATTGTGTATCCTAAAGATAAATACTTAATCCAGTGCAAATGTTTTGATCACGCTCATCCATGCATAAGCCCTGTGTCACAATGTTCATCAGACTAAAGATTTATGCTTAATCCAGCACAATAGTTTTGATCATCATGAATATGTGATAACAGCTTTGTGTTTAATGTCCCAATACACCACTTTTTACTTAAGCCACACAGTCAGGGTGTACAATTTGAGTCTTTCTTTTCATGTCAATTGCAGACTGCATTGCCTGTAAATGACTGATGAAACCTTCGGCCTGTTCGAACCCACTTATTTCAAAGTAGGCGATGACATTTTCAAGCACTGCAGCAGCCTCCTTGGGAGAGATCTTGACAGGGATGGAGTCTGTGATTGCATCATCACCATTCAGAGATGACCCTGATTCTGGTTAAGGTTCTGCTTCTGGTTCTGGCTGTACAATCTCCAGGATGTTTTCATCTGTCATTTCCCCAGTGGTGGCTTCAATATTGTCAACCCCCATGTAGGTCTCAACATCCTCCCCTCCCTCTGGATCCAAAGAGTTCATCAATTCTCTGAGGGTGGCCAATGGCATGTCATCTTCATCCATCTCATCCTCATCAGAGGGCGGGGTGCAGGTGTGCCCAGAATGCCAGTGTGATCCCAGCACCTAGATATGGTGGTGACAGTTACCTCAGACCAGGCACGTTTGTTTTGCGCAATGCCTGCTTCAAGTCAACTGCCTGAGGTTTGTTTGACTCTGCACATTTGATGTAATGCCTCACCAATTGTTTCCGGTAGTGACACTTAAATGAATTAATTATCCCAGCATCCATGGGCTGGATGTGAGTTGTAGTGTAGGCAGGAATTTCAGGGTGACATTTGTAGGTTAGTACCCATCATACTTATGGCTGGATGCATTGTCCAGTAAGAGGATGATATTCCTCCCCTCTCTTTTCATTTTCTTGTCCAGTGATGACAGCCAGTCCTTGAAAACAATTGATGTCCTAATACTGGATGTTATATTAACACACAACACCAGACCCGGTCAAGTACATTTTAAATTTTATTAAATATCATAAACAAGTTACACATCGTTGAGGTAATGAGTAGAATGTAGAATAATTTCTGAAGTGATCGACGTTTCGGTAAAATTAATTTACCTTCTTCAGGATGATCTGATGTCATCCAAGCCTTTCTGTTATGGTAGTATTTAACATAAAGGTTGGGGTCAAAGTCTCTGGCAAAACACCTTGGCCTTTTAGCATGGGCAATAACCAGGGGTTTAAGCTTTTCAGTGCCTGTAGCATTACTGCAGAGAACTACAGTAACTCGGACTTTGGACCTCTTTCTGCCTTCAACCTTGGCTCCAGTAGATAGAGTACTAGAGGGGCCTAGCTTATAAAACAAGGCAGTCTTATCCATGTTAAATATATCTTCTCTACTGTGGCCAGAAAGAACCTCTTGAAGTTGCTGACGTTCCTCACCCACAATAGTCATGTCTGCAGATCCACTTTCACCATGCATTCTATGGCTGGAGATCCCATTCTCTTTTTAACATCGGCTAACCAGCCTCGTGAGTAATTAAGGTTTTGTATGTCAAGTCTTTCTCCAAAATACCTGGCCTTCACTAGCATCATGTCATCATTGACTACAGCACCCCTGGAACGCATGTCATTCACCCATAGAAGGAGAGCATCCTCTAAATGAGGAAACTGACCTGCCTTGTCTCTGGAGTTATCAACTGGTCCGTCAGTTCTATTCAGCCACTTATCTTCTTTCCTGATGATATCTCCTACAGTAGTCCTTCCAATTTCGATGCCAAACTCATTTTTTATCCAGTCCTGGAGTTCAGCTTGCTTCAAGTTAGGATGCTGCCGTTTGTGAAGGCATATCTGTTTTTTTATAGATGCCTTAATTTCCACATGAGCTCTCTTTTGATTCTGTTTAGGCATATTGGCTGTAGAGTAGAGGTGTTGCTCAAAGTGTAACCAGTTGTTTAATGAAAGATGGTCAAGCATATAGGGAGGGGGCATGGTGATGCATAGGGTGGGGCATGTATTACAAGTTAGGGTAAAGTGTCTCTAGGGTAGTCTGAAATATGTCAACGGTGCCAGCTGCTTGGGGGAAGGGGGAGGCTTGGTAAGAGGGAGTAGGAGGACATGTATACATGTAGAGAGGAATATAAAATATAAGACAAAGTTTCTAATCTCTACGCAATATACTTCCTAAACAACAGCCTAACTTCTTCATTATTTATTTTTCTGCATTAGTTTAAAAAATGTGATTCATAATTTCAGATTATGGAGAATAGAAAACGATTTCAAAGTTAGGTGACTGGATGTCGGTGTGTGTATCTAGAGGGCCCTATCTGTTCCTATCCCTCACCCACCAAACAACACTCAGAAAGGCTCCCCCTACTGGAGGTGGTGGTTTCCCATGGCCACCACCACCAGTAGGTTTTTGAACTATTGCACAACCAATTCCATTGATAAACAAGGATTTTGGAGTTGAATGTAAAAACTCACAGCCCAGTTGGCAGCCATCTTGGATTTAAGGGGGTTCTAGTGACAAATGGTCTTGGCTCTGCTTTCAGTTAGATAGTGGGGGCTCAAAAGGAACCTGTTTGGCCAATTTCAGAGTTCTTTTTCCAGTCAGTCTCCCTGGAATCCTGGACAGCTTCTATTATTACTATTGTAGACTAAGCTCACACAAAATAGATGGTTTGTGGTGGCCATCTTGGAGTTTTCAGTACTATGGATCGGACAAACATAAAAGTGTCAAAAGCTGATTCCTGACCCTTGAGAAAATGGGTATAGATAGCTCTATCCTGTAAATATAGGCATAACTCCATTTCCAAACGAAGAACATTCCAACCCCAGGAAAATCAGAGGTTCCCGACTTTGACCTATTTTTTTTCATAGAAAGCCACAGCGGATTTGCATTTCTGAATTCAGCATAAAATTCTACACAGGAATGCATCATCAAACCTTTCGGTCACCAAAACAAAAATAAAAGTGCCTGAGCTCTTGGACTATATCCTGCACAACCTATATAAGGAGGGTATGTAAGATAAAGGCCTAATAAATGCACTACACCCAGGAAACCATTATTCTTATATATTTCATAAGAAAATTTAGTAAACCTGTTTTTTTAAGCCCCCAACCTAGCTTTCCTAGATATATAGAGCTGCTCCCCACTCTAGATTACTCCCTCACGCTGAGCTGCTACCTGCTTTGTCACCCTCAGATGGTCCCTGGGTCCATGTGTCCCTGACTGCCACCCACCGTGAGCAGCTCGCTCATTGTCAGACAGTTAAAAATCCCCAAATGTTAACTAGGAGTGCTAACTACTACTGCTCCTCCTTTTGGCCGCAGGCTGCCCCCTAACCCCAAGCTGCTCAGCCAAGCCTTCGGCCTTGCTGGCTCTGAGTGAGTGTGACGGCCGGCTAATGGTCTGCCTGTAGGCACACAGCAGGGAGCCGCTCAGTGAGCAGCTCAGACCCTGCTGCTGCTGCCTCGTGGGTCGCAGGTGATAAGGGATTAGAGAAGCTGGAGACTCCAAACCACGGCTCCAAACACAGTCTGTTGAAGACCTAGACTCTGACATGGTGCCACATATGGTATGGGCATCTGACAGCAGAACATTCAATGTACTGGAGATCCTCTTATGACATTGTTGCTGAATTAGTGGTTGTGTTTTCAACTGCGCTTAGGGTGACTTTGAGGTATATGTGATGACAGTTGGGACATCAGACACCACCATGTTAAATGTACACTAAACAAGTGCAGCGTTATCATTATCTCTACCGCTGGGATTCAGGCTATCAACAATTACATATGAGTTGAGTTGAGTTGAGTTGAAATTATTTTATTTAGACTGTATAAGTTAGGCACAGGGTAGGCACAGGGGCTGTTTGCTACATAATGTATGGTGGAGTATAACCTCTGATTTTGTTGAGATTATCAACATATAGATTCCTTATTGATGTGCCTCCACACAAGATGAGTTATCCATCCATGACAGGAATGCCCAGACATAGAGGGACAACTCATCGAGGGTAGATCTTAATACTAGTATTTAAATGCATGAAAATATTCATGGTTATAGTTGGGATATAATCCCAGGGTTTTATTATAGTTATAGTACATGTGTATATAGTAAGAAAATAGGTAATGACTAGGACTAGATGTTATTAGTCCAGACACAATCTTATTGTGTCTAGGCACGATGTTGTGTGCCAGTGCCTTGTGCTAACTTGTTTATAGCACATGTCACAATATGAGCAATATTATGAGATGTTATAGT
Organism: Harmothoe impar; assembly: GCA_947462335.1. Lineage (NCBI taxonomy): Eukaryota > Metazoa > Annelida > Polychaeta > Phyllodocida > Polynoidae > Harmothoe > Harmothoe impar. The sequence continues at coordinate 27,120,772 of OX381714.1, read as the reverse complement.
CTTGTTACATTGTGTGCGGAGGGAGAGAGTCTTTTGCGTAAGGGAGAGGGAACACTAAGTGGTACATTTGTCCAAATAAAATTGCCTATTCGAATCCTTGGGTTTCTGCATATCATCTAACTTTCTTGTGTCAACCATGAGGTTATTCCAGCTATTGGGTAACCTAGATATTTAAGGCTTTTTCTATAGAAGGGGTCCATAGGCCAGATAACATTCCAGTAAACACAACTACGTATGTCAGACAATTTACATTCATTTGAGGTATAAACTATGTATTTTTAATAGGTTTATGAACGTCAAAACTTTAAGGTTTATTTACGTCTACAAACGTTTATGTTTGATTAAAGAGGTTCTTCCACTGCGACGGATCAACGTACTGACGCATATACGGATGAAAAATCGTCTAAAAGTGGGCAAAAAGTGCTCAGTGGAAGTCATTCCTAGGCGTGACGGATCGGTTTTGACTGCTACGGATTGAAAAAAGTACTTCCACCAACCATGTTACGGACACGTATGGCATACTCTCCAGCTTAACGAATGCCATGGAAAGGGGACGTAAGATGCACATTTGAGCAACTTTTGGCCAAAAGTTGGTCAAACGTGCAATATCAATTTTTTTTGATATTTTGACGGTTGTCATTTCGACCTCTGTCCGTCAATTTGACGTTTCAACTGTGGCGCTCTCTTGGCGCCACCTGGCGTTAAGAGGGAAACCAGTGGTCCGCACCACACCACCCCGTAAGGTCAAACAGACGGCAACACCAGGATCTGCTCGCAAAGTGAGGTGCTCCCTCAAGTTAACCCCGAAGAAGGCACCCGTAGTCAATCTGGTTGAGGTGGAAGAGGATGGGGATGGCGGATTATCTCCGCAGGAACAAATAGCGGCCAGAGGCTCAGAGGCTCAGAGGCTCAGAGGCCGGCGGAACAGCAGGAGGAGGTCGAGTCACTCCGTGCACAGCTAAAAAGTATTGTCCAGCAGCCGGTGACCCCAAAAGTAAAAGAACTCTTAGCTCAGCGTGCCGCTGAAGAAGAGGGTGGACAGGACGATGACACCATATCTCACGATTCTGACAATGTGTTTGATGAAAAGGCAGGTAACACGTCTCAACCAGTAATGGAAGCCGACAAATCATATCATCAGCACCCAGTTTTTGACCACCAGGAGGAGGGCACTGCTGCTGAAACAGCCACAGCGTCAGAGGCTGGATCAGACACATTTGACGTAGGGGGCCTCAAAATGGTACCTGGCTTCACCGCGGAAGAGAACGACCTAGAAGGTAAAACTCATGACCAATGGTGGCAAGAGGATGTCACCAGGGAGACGGCCCTGTGTTTGATGTGGGGCGAGGAGCCAGCCCTATACGACATGGAAAGTCGTATACCGTGTGCCGGCGGTCCGTATAGCCCTCATTCGCAAATTTGTGTGCCGTCTGAACATGCCACGTGAGTATAACTTTAAATTTCAAGCCCAAAAATTAATAATATTTAATTTTAAAAAGAAAGAGGGATTAATGATTAAAAAAAATAAGATGAACGCATCTGCATCCTCCCTCCTATTCACTAACTAATTTTAAATGGTTGGTCTATGTCTTAACCCTTCCTCTACCGTACACGCATTATTGCGAGTTTACTGTGCAGGACCGTACACGCATTTATGCGAGTTACTCGCCGATTTTCGGCCGATTTTGGCCGATTTTTGAGCCCTTGTTGTTTGCCTAAGAATTGGTAGATCTGCATGATTTTTTCTGACAGTGTTATATGGTATGTTTTCTCTGCATATACCAATCAATTTGTATGTACTTTCACTATTTTCGAAATGCTAGGCATCACATCTTGGATGATATTTAACGCATTTCCAATATGATTATGAGCAATATTTAAGGCAAAAATTGTCAAAAATGTCAAGCAATATTGTTTTTTTGGATGAAAATTGTTTTTTCCAATTTTTCATGCTGAAAAAGATGGTACCAAAAGTTTAGGTCTATTTTGATGTATTATGGGCTAAATATAAGTTGCCATTGCAACATATACACTAAAATAAGCTATATTTAATTTCAAATAGGGCCCTATCTCCCTTATTAGAACACATAGGGCGATTTAGGGTACCTTACTTTCTGGTTATTCAATACTGTTCGTTTTGTCTTAGATGCACTTTAAGTTAGAATATTTACAAAATTCTTTCCCTTTTAAATTCTATCTGAAAAAAATTGGTCTTGGGGTAGGTGTCTTTATGTGGAACGTGGTAAAGGAAGAGTTAAATGTAATTTGTAATACTGGACTACCGGTAGTATTGATCAGTATCAAATAATTGTGTAATACTGCCCATATCAAAATGAAAAAGTCTCTGTGTAAAATGCAGGACGGCCCTGTGATGTAGCACTTCCTAACAAGTGACTTTTTTCAATTCTTCAACCGCCGTCATAGCCACAAGTATGGGCAGTCTCAGGAACGCGTTCCAAAAGATGTGCAAAGGGTTACCAAGCGGCGCCTCTCCGCGTGGTAAAACCACCAGACAAAGGGAGATAGCATGTCTAGTCTTCTTTTTGAGAACTCATTTAAAAAGGACAACATCCATCACAAGTTACTCCTGGGTGAGCCCAGCCAAGACATACATGCCCAAGAAAAAGATTGGGAGACCAGCTGTAAGTAGCCACCTGGTGTAATTAATGTACTACCTGTATAATAAAATTTAAAACATATTACTATATATTTGAAACCACTCCTAAAGCAGCCTTATATTTGTGAACTGTCTTGCTGACTCTAACCCAACATCACCGTGCCAAAGACTTAAGAAATGTCACTTCCATTTTGCAGCAGGCCACCAAGCACGCCGTCTCCACCCCAAAGGTCAAAACCGCCAAGCTGTCCAAGGCGGAAGAGGCTAAGCATGACGCTGAAGATGAAGAGTTTCGTTTTTATGGAGCTGTGCTATTTATACAAATTATGTAGGGTTCTTGTCCGACTTAACAAACTACCGGTACACATCCCACAAGGCTTACGTGTAAAAAAGCAATCTGCCATAAAGTGCATGACATATTAGAAATAGAAGTATTTTGATTGGCATAACCCCAGACGTTGCACTCTCCTCAGTTGCTATCATTTGCCAGAAAGTGTAAAATATATACATGGAGTATTGCAAACAATTAATACTGTTGGCCTTTATGGGTGTCAATTGGTAATATACTTTTAATATTATTCATTGTATTTAATGATTTTATCTTTCTCATTTCTTAGATATTCCAAAATAACGTCAAAAGGATAATGGACACCTCACTGTCTCCCATTTCAAGAAAGAGGTACAACAGCGATGGGGACTCAGTGTACGAGGGCTCAGATGAGGCTGAAGGGGAGGCGGTTGAGGAAAACTTTGAAGATGACGGGGACTCTCAGAGCCAGAGTGTCATTAACCCAAAACAGTTTAGCGCCAACCAGCGGTTGAAGGATGCCAGAACCGTGGAACGTTTGACCAAGGACAGTCCCCGGCTGGGGCAGGGGTCAACCGCCGGCAAAACCACCGATAAAACCAAAATAAAAGGGCAAGGAAGAAACCAGCCGAGCACGGACGCCTCCAGCTCTGACAATAGGAGTGGCGCGTCTTGCTCTGCTCAACGCGGTCCTGCCCCTGTTTCTGCACTGGACAGGTACCAGGCGTCCCCTAGTGGCAAAAAGTTGTTTGCCCAGGCGGAACAGAACATCCATCTGGCTAAACAAAAGTCAGTCAAAGCTGTCCGAGGACTGACACTGAAAGGCCAGCAGCCGCCCATAATTCAGCGTATTAACACATCCAAGGAGTCTGATGGAGCTGACTTCGACATATCCCTGGATGTGTCTAACATACCATGGCATAAGCAGGCCGGCCCCGGGCACAGGAAGTTGAAGGAAGAGCTAAAGAAAAAAGCCAAGGAAGAGGAGAGGGCTAGCAGCGATGCAGGGAAGGAGAAGGCCGAAGCCATGAAAAGCATGGCTCATTCCTTCCATAAATTCGGCGAGGATATGCCCCGGGCACGGGAGCAAGTCACTGACCCGGTGCAACTGTGGGTCGACTCTCTGGTTCCACAGGTGGCACGCATGGAAGAACATACCCGGGATATGTTTATGGTACATGTGCTCGGGATAGCCATTGGAGCCATACACCGGCGGTGGGATCCCACTGAAGCTTAAGTTTTTCAAACATGGGGACACAAAAAGTGTGACGTTGTGAGTTCACATCATTCCACTTTTGGTGGCAGCTGGTCAACTGGCCGCATTAACCCACGTATCACTTGAAGTTTTTACACAGATATTGGTGTATCAGATCTGATTTTATCAAACTTTGAAAGTTCAGTCACACTGCCAACAGCCTTTTTAGCATTGACCTAGCTCAGTAGATTTTGCTACTTTTTACAGATATTTTGATGTTACTGCGGCCAGATAATTTTGGTGGTAATCCCACATTGGGCTGCACATATATACTCTAGATGTTTGGTGCATATTATTATTCTAGTCTGTCATATATTGGTTTATCCATTCACAGGTTTATGTTTTGATAAGAAATATAATTATATTTGTAAGTTGCCTGGTACCGTATATTTCATGTGGTAATGTACAAATAGTGTAAAGACAACACCACTTTTGTTTCAAAAGGGACACATACGGGTGACATCTTTATTTGCTATGGAGACGTTGGGCTGATTTCCACACCTGTGGTCCACTTGGGGATAAACAAAACCTGTATCAGCTATGTAGAATGTGTATACTTATGTGCCATGTAAATGCTGGACAGCCACATGCTAGAGATCACTGGAGGCGTCCAATCTTATAACTACCGGTACTTAAGAGTTACATTAGTACTATTAAAGTATATACTTGAAGTTTGTACTACTTCACATGGATGTAGCAGCCGTATTTGTTTTTAAGCCTCTACATAATCATTTGGACAATAACGTCCACTTATTAAAATCGTACAAAAAGGCTGCTTCCACTGTACGGTTCATAAATATAGAAAGTTTGAACATAGGTGGCCCAAGCTCAAACGTCGGCCAACTGTCTACACAAAGTGCTCAGAGTATATATACATGTTAAAGCGTCTATGTACAAGTTATTACCGTCAGAATCAAGGTATTGGTTATAACTGTTTAAAAGTATGACTGGTGCAAAGTAGTAGAAGTTACCGGTATTACCTTTAATTACTAGTTTTAAAAAGTTTTAGAAAATACAATCGTCTATGTGCTAAAACTGACATACTTTTTTACATAAAAGGTACAACTTTTCACTCATTTTTAAACGTAGGCGTTGCAGCCGTTCTTGAAAAGTCACGTGCCACACAAAAGAATGTTGAACCGTGAGAGTTTATGCATGTGATAATCATCCACTTTTCGGTGCTTACGACTCATGTTCTACATTGCATGTAGAGATATATAACTTTATCTGTCCAGCAGTTGCATTCTTGTTCTTGTTCTAAATAGATATATTTTCACTAAAAAAGTGACACCTGTTGAAATTATACATTCAAGTAGCTGACTGTTAAAAATGGTCTAAAGTCTTAAGACGCACATAGTTAAAGATAAACATATAATTGGGACGACTTTTCAAATAGGTGCAAAGTCTTTACAGCTATATACATATACATATCTGTGGGATCGCACGTTTCAAGTTCAGAGTGTTTTTTAATCTGTAACCAATCAGGTCCATTTATAAATATTTATTAATATCTGTCCTAGCATTATTAGTCAAATAGGCACATATACAAAGTCGCCTGCATTGGATGATAGTGTGGATGCTCCCAGTCTCGCGCTCAAAATAGAAATTGTGCTTTAGAACTACATCGTACTGCCAGGGCAGCTCCCCCTCCTTCTGTATGCACCACGATGCTAGATTGTCCCGCATCTCTTTGCATTTCTGCGACCTGTTACGTACACCGGTGGCTTCACCTCCAGCCATGGCCGCCTCGTCCCTCCACACACCTTTGTGCTGGGTGTAGTCCCGCCCCTCCCAATCCGCAGCCTCCCGGGATAGATAGGCGTGGGGCGCCTCTGTGCGTAGGTAGTTGTGTAGTACAACACATGCTAGAACCACCACTGTGGCGTTCTCAGGCTCCATTTCAATTTCCCTCCTGAGGATTCTGAGCCGTGTAGAAACGATGCCAAAGGCATTTTCCACCACCCGCCTGCACCGACTGAACCTGAAGTTGCCAATACACTGCTTGAGGGTAGGGCTTCATAAGGTTCATGCTCATTTCAAAAGCGTCGTCGCCTATGAAATAGTATGGGAGATCGCCGGGGTAACCTGGAAATGGCTCTGGGGTGGGAACATTGAGGGGATTCTTGTTGTTCTCAACATCTTTGTGAAATTGGGAGTATTTCCATAAAGTACTGTCCGATGCGCGACCTTCAGCACCAACGTCGACGTATACAAACTTATAGTCGGCATCAACCAAGGCAAATAGCACTATAGAGTGAAAGTGTTTATGGTTATAGTAGAGCGTCCCCGCATTACGTGGCTTCTTTATCCGGATGTTCTTGCCGTCAACCGCTCCTATGACGTGTGCCAATTCCAACGGTCATGAAACAACTTTGCTATGTCTTTCCACTCCTTGTTGGTGTTCGGGGTCTGTAATAAAACATGTGTGTAATTAAATACATGTGGACAGGTGTGTAAACATAGGCTACATACAATAGGTTCTCACATTTCAGTTATTCCATGCAAAAAGGTAAAGCATTTTGGGTTGATAATTTTAGTGTCTTTTGAGAGCTACGTCATGGGTACCTACCGTAGGGGGGGAGGGGGGGAGAGAGATAGCAAGACGTTCATTCTTCCATCGTATGGTTTTTGTTTTCTTGTTATTAATCAATTTTAAACGTGCGACTTTTTGGATCATACTTGTGTACCTACCCTTAAGAAGTCAGCCTCCAGCTTGGCCAGAGTATTGCGCTGGGTGGGGTCGGTGCGTCCGTACAGGAATGGACTCATCCAGAAAGCGTATGTCCTTGGTCATTTTATGCCGCCTGATATGATGTAATAATCCTTCTCATCGTCTGTCAGCACAACCGACATTGCCAGGCTCATCATTTTATAGAGCGTCAGGGCGCCCATGTCCAGGAGCCGACGTTTAGACATGTTTGCGGCCTTTCTCTTCACCCTATAGCAAAACACCAGCGCCAAAAAATGCTGCCTTCTATCCTTTGTGGGTTCACCGACTGATCATGTGACCGGTATCACGTGATATGTGACCTACTTACCCTGTTCAGCCGTACCCACTGGTGACTAAACGTGCCACGGATGGGCTCTAAACGTGCACGGATGGGTGGTATACGTGTGCAATAAGTCCCAGTGGAAGTACATTTCCCGGCCGTGTACTTATACGTGCACGGATTAGGTGGAATTTTTTCATCCGTTATCTCATCCGTATCCGTAGCCGTGGCAGTGGAAGAACCCCTTTATGTTTATCTACCTCATTCAGACGTAAATAAACGTAGTAGACCTACGTTTTTCTACCTTATTCAGACAAAAATATTTGGGAAAAATGACACATATAACTTGATGTATAAGATACCTACATTTTATCTGGATTTGATGTGGGGATTCAATCATAGGCCCATTGGTTTTATCGAGGTTTCATGCAGATATGACAAAGGACTAACTCCTGCTTCCATCGTGACAAGGAAGGCGCCAACTAGTGACGTCACTTTATCAACCGGAAGTGACATGAATGCTGGTAGCCGATGGCATATTTTCCGTCAAATAATCTCAACAAGATCGATGTCATTTACATTCACAAATGTATTTAATCTAACTATACCATAATAGAAAATCTCTTTTCATATAATATTCTTTACCAGGTGGGTAAGTTTAGTTTTGGCCTCATTGAGACTTTGTATTTTTTTTCATTACCACTGATGTGGGGTTCACTTACAAAAGAGTCTTAAAACACATATCAAATGCTATTATTTCAGCTCACAATCTCTATTCTACGTAGGTATTGGTGTGCAGTTGATTTGCATGACATTATATTCATAATCATTATGATTCTATATTCCTAACAGGGGTTCATTTGCTGAAGTACCACATGATTCTATCCAGACTTGATAGTACCCGATGGCATATTTTCCCGCGTCGTCAAATAATCTCAACAAGATCGATGTCATTTACATTCACAAATGTATTTAATCTAACTATACCATAATAGAAAATCTCTTTTCATGTCATATTCTTTACCAGGTGGGTAAGTTTAGTTTTGGCCTCATTGAGACTTTGTATTTTTTTTCATTACCACTGATGTGGGGTTCACTTACAAAAGAGTCTTAAAACACATATCAAATGCTATTATTTCAGCTCACAATCTCTATTCTACGTAGGTATTGGTGTGCAGTTGATTTGCATGACATTATATTCATAATCATTACGATTCTATATTCCTAACAGGGATTCATTTGCTGAAGTACCACATGATTCTATCCAGACTTGATAGTGCTGCCACCTAGTAGGAGAATGAGGATTTTCATACATAATTCAAGTTGAAAAACTACGAATTTCAACGTAGATCTATGTAATTTTATTACGTTTATCTACGTCTGAATGAGGTAAATAAATGTAAATCAATCATAGACGTTTGTAGAACATAAATAAACCTTAATGTTTTGACGTTCACAAACCTTGTAAAAAGTCGAAATTCAGACCTTGGTTGGAAATCCCCCTAGAGAAACCTCTGAGCTACGTTGGAATTACGTAGGGTGTTTACTGGGTTCAAGCAAATTTCCATCATGGGCTTAAGATTGTTCTTAGATCTAAGCTCCATATTATGTGCCACCGGTATTTTTTATACCCTCCTGAAGCCCACTTAGAATAATCGAAATAAAGAGAAAATATTCCACAACATCTCCTTTCTTTTCCTAGTTGTTATCATCTTAGTTAGCACCACAGGGATCCTTTGCGGGGGACATTAGGTCATTAGACGTTGCTGCCCTTTGACATTAAAATGTCACGAATTGGACAGTTTAATTAGAGTTCCGTTACACAGCCTGCACCTACTATATTAATGTGGGCTTTTCGTGGAATGCATTGAGCGTGTTCTAGGCAGTAGCACAGGTACATTAGGATAGTTCCTGCTCAAGGATTTAAATCGAGGCACATATTTTCGCCCAGCAGAAATAGCATGAATATCACTGCATATCTGAGAAGTGTCAGCAGGAATCCATCACTGATAGCTATAACATAGATGCTGCATGGCATCTGCCATCCATGGCCAAGGTTTAGAACGTTGAAGTTAAACCAGACTGATTGTTTTCACTATTAAGATACTCTCTGTTTTAACCTCCCTGAATTCCCAGCCAGGAGGAGAGGAAGCCAGCCCTGATGTGTCCAGTCCATCCAAGAATTTGTGAAGGTTTTTAAGTGGTGCTTTTTGGGCAATTTCTGAGGGAAAGGGGTACATTTTAAGACCATTGGAGAATTTACAAAGGGTATCATTTTCAAAGATCACCATCATTGATTAAAGTATATGATTTCTAGCCAACTTCCCGTGATAAGGGTATCAAATTTAGTTACTTTAGGAAACATAGGGATTGTATAGTCCAGTAAACGAACAAATTAATGTCAACAAAATTGCAAGAAAAGGTTTCTCAGTGGTTTTCACCTCTTTGATGTATGTACTTGCAGAAAAAAATTGTTTCCGGCGATCCCGCCTGGGGAAATGCCCCAAATCCAACATGGCCGCCACTAAACCAGGTCAAACAGGAAAACTGCTATAAAAATGGAACAAATCATCATATTCACACATATGATGGCTCTATTAACATCAGCATGAACAGATCTACCCAATAGAACATGTCTCTTAGTTTTGAAGTTTCAAAGAATAGCGTAAAATTCAAAATGGCCACCAAAAAGTCGTTAAAATGCATGAAATAACACATCTCTGGTTCTAATCAACATAGAGATACAAATGAAGGTTCAAAATATATGTTTCTAAGGTCAGAGAATTTGAATTTACTATGTGTGAAAAGATAAATGGCAGCCATTTTGAATTTTTAATGAGGTCACTGCTGAGGGCTGTTTAGATTACTACCAGAAAATAGGATATTTTCCTGATTTGTTTCCAATAAGCATATAGGGATGAGATTTGGGAAGGAGACTTACATAACATTTTGTGAGACCAGTAATATGAACTCAAGCATTTGCAAAGGACAAACATATATGTGAGCAGGCAAGCAGAAAGGATAGTCCCTGCGGGGTTAGTTCTGATTTTAACCACCAGGGGAGTACCCTTTTCCCTTGCCTGTGCACATATCTGCGGTTTTGGGTATTTAGTTAGATGCCTGCCACCAGGTTTCATAAAAATTAAAGGTAGTGATGTTTATGTGCACTCTCTTAGTTATATTAAACAATAGCAAATCTCTAGCCCTAATCAGTATGGAGATATGATTCAAGTTTATAAACATTCAGAATTCTCTGAGGTCAGAAAATACAGATTTACCATCCATTTGTCATTTACAAATTCTAAATCCCACCTAAATATGTTCCAATATTGTAACAGTATAGTATCTAGGGAATGGGTCTCTATGGACAATAAGAGCTCAGAAATGGGGACCCATAGAGCCCAGTCATGGTCTTTCACAGGGGATCATCAATGGATAGAATAAAATTGTAATTCTATTTAACACATTGGCCATATTGGGTAATAACATCAACTGTGATCAAAATAACAAGGATCTGAATGAAGTGCAGATGTAGGCAGAGAGGTATGGCTTTGGTGAACATCCTGAATCAACTTTAAGATTGAATTGTTAGTTCCAGTCAACAATTTTGTGTATATGATGATAGAGGCATAGCTTCCATCAGTGTATTATCTGAAAATAGAGGTATTGCCTGGAACATTTTTTAACAAGCTGGAAAGAATCTGATACTTTGGGCATAGTAACCAATAGCGAACCAGATGCCACCAACCATACATCACAAATTGAACTTGTCCCCAATCCCAGTCAGTCACCTAAGTTGGTCCTAGCCCACTGGGATGTGTGCTTGTTGGCATCATCAAACTTTCCTCCCACTAAGGTCTTTGTTAGCTGCAGATACTATAATATCGTGTTGTTGTCTTCACACCAGTCCCAAACCAACAAGGGCATGCATTCCAGCAGATTATGGAACAACACAGGGTAGATATTGTGGCAGAATTGAAATACAGCATCTTTACCTCCCCAAAGATAGCATCGTTTGTGGTAAAAGATCATTTCCAGGTTCTTACAGTAAGACCTTGATTAATCAGTCTTTGATAAGTCTGTGGCCTAACTTTTTGGTCTCTTATAATTTAGGACGGTTTTAATTGCATACTAATTCTTATTGATATATTGGTTATTTGTGCTTCCAGTATCAGTCTGTACTTTTTGGTACATAATGGTTTTTTACATTATAATTAGCCTGGAGAGACCCCCTACCCCCACTTGCTCTCTCCGTCCAGCACACCAGCATGTGTATGGCAGCAGCCCCCGGCAGCAGCCCCAGGGAGCAGACCACTACTACTACTACTACCACTATGTATGCTCTTTGATAAAGGCAAACACAGACATTTAGATCTGATAGTTATCTCAACATACTTGTGGAGACACATTTGATGCAATGCAATACGGGAAGTTCTAATTGTACAAAATATTACTTATCTATATCGATCTTATGCATTATGGGGAGAGGAGGATTGACAAGACCAGGCTACACATAGATCAAATCCTGCAATAACCCCTTTGGTTGGTGTATTACTCCCAACTTAACACAAGCATTATCAAGTGCTTTATTCAACACCTCCTGCACATGCATACGTCTCCCTATATTTTTACCCTTCCCTCAACACTCAGCTACAAATTCCCCTACTTCATGGTATTGATATGAATATCATACAAGGGAGGAAGTTGTTAGTGAATGTTTTAGTGTTTGTCTGTGTGCCTGTTTATCAAATAGCATGTCATTGGTAGTATAGTAGTTTCATAGACTGCCACGTAGGATTACCTGCCGCCCCCCACCCCCCACCCCCCCACTCACATAGTAGGCTACAGCCCTCCCCCCCCCCCTGCTAATTCCATGCCTCCCCTTTCTAAAATTCCTGGATCCGTCCCTAAAGGGAAGCTTGAAGGAGGAATAATATAACTGGTGGAGGTAAATCAGCTTGAATGTCTCAAGTCTGTTTTGATGACTTGTGAAAACAGGTAATTCAGTCGCCATAACAAGACAACATTGCTAGGATGGAGATGATAAAGACCTTCAGTAGGTATAGTTACATACAGTATCCACCAGATCCCACTGGTGATCTGCTAAAACTACACATGGACATGTAGATTACTGCACTCCAGAGGTGGTTCTTATGTTATGGATATCCTACCACATACTCCCTAGATCAATTAACAGAGTAGGTGGTCAAAGGGAAATGCTTATAACTCATGATAATGAATTAGCCAATAAAACTTATTGTATTAAAGATTCATGTATGTATCTCCTCTTTCCTGACTTCTCTCTACACACCTTGACAATAAGTCAATGGATGGCTGGAATACACTTTCAACAATATACAATAAATACCTCAACTTGTTTAAACTGGTTCGGAATCTCAGACTTGTAATGCTATACCTGTGACTCAAATATCAAGACATGCAGCCACCTGAACATTCAATCACTAATATTTATCTTATATCAATGGGTAGCCGCAGCATTATAGGTCTCTATCATAACTCAGCCATGATGGCCAACTGGTAGAGTACTGGCTATAATTATACTCTGATATTCCATACCTTTACTATAGGTTCAACTAGCATATAGCTTGATGGGGGGGGGGGGGTGCTGACCCTTTTGTCAAACCCTAAAAAAGGTCAAACCTATGAAGTGTAAATTGCTGTAAATTGATTCGTCCTCACCTAAACCTTTCCCCCCATACTACTTAGTCCAGCAATGTTACAAGATAATAACATTTAGAGCATGTAACTGAAATCTAAGTTTGCTCAAACCTGGTGGCAGGCACCTCTAATTAAAAAACCAATGTGGATGCTGAATATATCTCATGCACATGCTAGATCTCATATATCTGATCTCACAAAAGTGAATTTTCCACTCCAAATCTTATACCTTTGCTTATCAGGACAAAAGACGCAAAATATCCTCTTTTCCAGTGGTAGTCTAAACAGTCCTTGGCAGTGACCTCATTAAAAATTCAAAATGGCTGCCATTTATCTTTTCACACATAGTAAATTCAAATTCTCTGACCTTAGAAACATATATTTTGAACCTTCATTTGTATCTCTATGTTGATTAGAACCAGAGATGTATCGTTTCATGCATTTTAACGACTTTTTGGTGGCCATTTTGAATTTTACGCTATTCTTTGAAACTTCAAAACTAAGAGACATGTTCTATTGGGTAGATCTGTTCATGCTGATGTTAATAGAGTCATCATATGTGTGAATATGATGATTTGTTCCATTTTTATAGCAGTTTTCCTGTTTGACCTGGTTTAGTGGCGGCCATGTTGGATTTGGGGCACTTCCCCAGGCAGTATCGCCGGAAACAATTTTTTTCTGGAAAGTACATATATCAAAGAGGTGAAAACCACTGAGAAACCTTTTCTTGCAATTTTGTTGACATTAATTTGTTCGTTTACTGGACTATTGGCCCCCTGGGGCGCTTTGTCATCTGCCATTGAGTGTGAAATAACCTTGTTTATTTTTCCCCTGTATTGTACGTACACCATCGACCACGGTTATCTCACATCCTCTGCTCAGCAAGAGGGAAAACACCACGACGCGTTCAGAATTACACAAAATAAAATAAAAAGTATCAACCTTCGAAGGTCAGAAATTGTTGATAACAAAGAAAACCAAGGGAAAACCCGTGGACATTTTTAGTCTTCGTCCTTTGTTTATGTTGGACGATCACTGGTCGCTGCTGGCCAGTCACGTTCCTGTGGCTGCCTCTGGGGGGTGTTCCTCAGTGTGGTCAACACCTTGTGACTGTCGTGGGGAGGTTTTTCTGTGCACGGATTTCCGGTCATATAGCAATTTAACTACAGGTTACAATGGAGCTGATCTTACAATCAATGATACAAGGGGCACCTGTTTATTTTCTTGGTTGTATCACAACTAAATCCTGATGTCAACCCACGTCTCTGTAAACCAAAAAGATCCAGCTAGTGATAAATGTAAGTGTATAATTATCATCTTTAGGAGAATTCACCAGTGGTTAAACAGGTTTTGTAAACCTAGGTCTGTATCTTTACTTGCAAACTGTGTTCTATTTGTGTGTTGATTTCAATTTATTTACTGAGCACCAGATCCCTGATGTAATGAATTCGTCAGGAATGGCCATTGGGACTCTTTCTCCAAATGCAAAGGTAAGGCAAGATGTTTGTACCACATTTGGCATGGGACACTCCAAGTGTTGCTTGTACATCTAGAAATAAAAGTGATCCTCGCCAACGTCAGATTGATACACACATTTATGATGAGGGTACGCTAAGCATCCCTACTGATGAACGGTCATGTTTCTGCCATAGAAAAATACTGAGAATGTGAAGTTTGCACAAATACATTTAAAGTATTGTACATTTAATTGTATAATCTCTAGTTATAGAGAACGTTTGGTATGTTATAGAAATACTGGTGTTTAGGTTGTTACCCAGACAGCTGGGTGCAGCCCGTCACACACAGGCAGGTGTCCTGGGTCATGTGACCTGACAGATATGAGTCCTGGAGCTGACCTCTGTGAGTTCACTAACTACACCGACACTAGTCTCATTAGCTGTAAATACAGAACCAAATAACTCCTTGTTCCTGGCGCAATCCTTTTGCAAGTTTAAATATCATATCAAGATGTTATTTAATCTTTTAATGATTGTGTTCATGTGTTATACCATGTTCAGTATTCAACCAATTCCTAGTTGCAAACAGTCTATTAAAGAACCGGTTCGGTTTAATCAACCTTTATCTCCAACATAACATTTGTTTTGCTCATTTAAAGTCCCTCCTCTCATTTTTGATGTCAATCACAGCCTGTTTTGGTTGCTAATCCACACTCATAGAAAAACCATTAAAGGACAGGATCGCGGAGCAGCTCCCCGAAATTAGCGATCAGAACAGAGGTGCACTCACTAATTAGAGTTAAACATTAATTATTTCATAATCACTGACACGTCCAGGACGGAGAGCTCAGGCCTAAAGATGGCATCGTGATAGGGGACAAGATGTGAATCATGGCAGAGCGAGAGAAGAAGGTGGTGAAGGTTTTAGACGATGGCGTTGTAAGTATTCTACCTTAGAGCACCCCTTGCAAGGTCTTACACGGTATCATAGGAATAAACAACTCCGGGTATGGAAGTACACATGTGTTGAAATAAGGAGATAAGTGTGATTATCATTAATCAAATAACTGATCATTACAAAGTCCCAATGTAACATGAATAATAAATAATCACTCATCAATCAGAACAAATAGACACCTACATAAGCAACATAGAGGGGACTACTTAAAGCAAAGCCAGTAAATGTATAGGATATGCTAGTAGAGCAATAACTCAACCAGGTGCTAACTGTTGTGGAACTGTGATCATGCCTAGTCGAAGTGGTTATCAGGTTATACCTTCATTATAGGCCGGTTCCCGATCTTACGATTCTGACTAATGCATCAGTGCCTTGACAAGGGTTGATCTAAAACAACAATAGAAAATGTCATTAGCGAGGAAGAACCCAAAAGCATCCTGCTTCATACCTTCCAATGCGTCTATTCATAGCTCAACAGTGGGATGGTTCTTATCATACCTAACCAAGATGGACCCACATCACTCCTACGCTGATTAGCAGTTGTTTCTCCTTGTGACCCAGTTTACTAGTGAAAGAGGGGAGAAGAAGTCCAGGGATAGGTCACCTCCAGGTGGTTAATTTGAGACAACATCATTTCTTTGAAACCAGACTCAGACCCTTAAGTATTGGATAAACAGGGAGCTACCAGATCCAGAAACGTGGCGACATGCTCTTTTCTCTAGGGTCCATTTTGAGCCTCCCCCTGACCATGCTCGTCATGCCCCACCAACCTGAGCAGCCCCCTCATACTAACCATGCTTAACTGCTCCCTGAGCTGCTATTGTACCCTGAGATGATATCCTCAATTGCCATTAGATTTTGAGTTGAGACCCTATATTCTTTACCCACTATGAACTGCTCACCACTATAAGCTGCTCCCTAACCCTGAGCTGCTTAACCATATCAGCCTTGCTGCTGCTGAGTGAGGTTGACGCAGAGCTAATGGGGCTGTCTGTAGACACACCGCGGGAGCAGCTGAGACGCTGCTGCCACTTGGCGGTGAGCAGGTGATAAGGGGTAGACACGCCACACTCTACAACCAGGGTGTATCTGAATGATACCCTGCCGTCATGTGCAGGCTGCGCTGGGGAATCTACTGTAGTTCGTCAACTACAACTATTACAAGTGTTACCGTTAGTCTGCGAGTTAAGTAGTTAGTACCCAGTGGGCACAGCAACACTTAATAAGTGACTAATAAGCTCTCCAATGAAGTGCTTATTATCCATCTATATTGTGGCTAGAATGTAAGAACTATTAGTCAGCTAATCTGCACCACTTATTAAGCCCTTCAAGGCAGTGGTTATCAAGAGGTTCAATAATTCAGCTAATAAGGGCAACAAAAGTCAAATTTAGTCAAAGATTATAATTGTGACACTACTGCACTGCTATAAAGCAGCACTTATAAGTGACTTGCTCTGCAGTTCTTAATAAGCACTTCAAAGCAGTGATTAGTAATAAGCTGAAGTGTGCCACTATTTAAAAAGGAATTCCACTGAAACTTTCTGCTGTTTATTCAAGCATATAACATTCATAAGCAGCTCAGTATACATACATTGGAAATTCATGATTGTTGTAAAAATTAATGTTGTCAATGGGAATCGAACTCCTTACCTCCAGATGTAAAGTCCAGTGTGCTATTGCATGAGCTAGTGGGGCTGATGATAAGTGGTGGTCCTAAACCTTACTGTACCCCTAGCATACCCTAGGTACACAGCAAAAGCAGCCCTTCATATATCATGCTCACACACTGGCTTAAAAGGGCTTTATTTGCAGTGAGATAAAACAAAAACTGTCTTATTTGAATCTGATTGAATGAATTCATCATTCAATTCATTTTGGAAATAGATGGGAAGTATCGTTCTCTTCAACTATGTACCCATGTTTTTTGCGTAAAGCAAAAGCAAAAGGTCCGGATGAGTTTTTCTCCAATTCTTTTTGGTTTTGAAAAGTGTTTATCGAACCTCTCACAATATACAGAAAAGTGGGAATAGAAGTAATATATCAAAATTGAGTTTGTATTGACAGTGTACAAGTCATAGTCAACCACTGTGAACACATCCTAGCTCCTGACCCTGGCGAACCTGACACACCTGATAACCAACTGGTGACTGTGGTGCAATGTGCCTTGACCGTACTCACTGTTAGATAGCGTGGGATGGCTGCTGTCACAACCTTTTCTCAGAGTCTCCAGTGGTCCATTGTAGCCTTTTCCCCTCCCGGCTAGGACCACCTTTGTCAACACTGATATCTGCTATCTTTCTACCAGTCGCAAGTGTATTATGCTTCTACAGGCTGAAGCGGATCTGTGCAAGTCTCATGGGAGACCAGGACACCGAAGGTTCACTGCAGTCTGTCTACTGACACTTACAGACGCGACTCCTGTCAGGACAACTCTTGGGAAAATTTGGTGCCGTGGCTCCTTCTGGGATCGCACCCAGGACCTCTCACACACAAGTCCAGCGACTTACTCATTAGGCCACCAAATCTCCTTGTAGAATCATGGTGTATTTCCCCCTCAAATAGGTACCAGAACAGAAGACAACAAGGAGACACGAAGTATTCTCAAAGATCACACAACTTACCCTTGGGTATTAATATGTTATGACATAAAGTGGTTCTTAGACAATACAAATACAGTTCTGACAGGGATGTCAATGCACTGACTAATAAGAGCTTCATTTGCGGGGCTTAATATCCATTATAAAGAAGATGGTTAAACAGCTACTAACAAGCCCTGCTTTTGCAGCTCTGCAGAACCTCTATTAAGCTCTTACATGTGATGGTTGTGAAAAAGCAGCCCTTATCAGGGCATGTCGATTCACTGCTTAATAAGGACTTATCTTGCACTGACTGATAAGAACTTAATTTGCAGGGCTTGATATTCATAACAAAGACAATAGTTAATCAGCTATGAATATGCCCTACTTTTGCAGGCCTGCATAACCCCAAATAAGGTCTTACATGTGGTGGTTATTAGACAGTGCAAAAGCAGCCTTTATCAGGGGATGTTGATACACTGCTTAATAAGGACAAAAAATGTAGACCTTCTTAGTTATTATAAAAACCACCATTAATAAGTCCTGTTTCTGTAGCCCTTCAGCTGTTGTAGCTAACCAGAGCTGCATGGCCCCGCCTAATAAGGGAGGGATATGTAGCCCTGCATGTGCATCACTTATTAAAAGCTTAATATTCTGTTAATTATTGAGTACAAATACCATGCTAAATGTTACCAACTATTGTGTGCTGCCTGAATGGATAATACGCCCTGCAAGGTCATTAGCTACCAGAGCAGCTACTAATCAGTGGTGGCATGCCCACTGGGTATGAATAACCCTAACATATAGGACAGTATTAATTAGAGCTTGCCCTTTTCCACCTCTATGCTACCTGGAGTTCAGGAATATAAGGCTCACTCTCACCAAACCAGTGCAACTAAAAAGTGACGTACATGATGGGTGACGTACATGATCGGTGACGTACATGATCGGTGACGTACATGATCGGTGATCTATTGACTGCCCTACCCTTTCTGAACATGATAAAACATAAATAAACCTTACCAAGGTGTACATATGATGTGTGTCTTGAAATGTAATATGCTAGAAATGTATAGATGCGACTATTAAGATCATTTTACATGACATTTCGATACCAATCATGTACGTCATGTGACGTACATGATCGGTTGTACATTGAGTCACTCTCCTTTTGACCCCTTTATGTTTAAAACATAAATCAATCATAGCAAGGTGTACACATGTTCTATGTCTCAACATGTATTATCAAAGACATGTGAAGTAGTGGGTAATAAGAAAATGGTACATGTCATTCCAAACCGATCATGTACGTCATGTGACGTACATGATCGGTTGTACATTAAGCCCCTCCCCCTTTGGCCCCTATAAATATTTTGGTGGTGTTTTTTTTTCAAAAACTCCCCAAAGATACATTACAGCCAGAAGGTATGGTTTGATAAGTTAAATAGCAGAGTACATGGGACCTTAGGTTTTTTTTGTTGTTTTCCGACCATGTACGGCCACCAATCATGTACGGCCACCGATCATGTACGGCCACATTTTAGTTGCATTGATTTGGTGAGAGTGAGCCATAACTGAAGTATTATTGGAGTATACATTTTAGAAATAAATATACTACATGAAAGTATGAACTGTGTACGCGTACACTCCAATCAGCTCTTTGGCAAGCAAGATCTAAATTATATTCTTCTTTTGTCAAAGTAAATAGTAAGCTGTGGTTAAAATAGCTTATAGGGCAGAGTCGTCGACTGCACTTCAACTGGATTCCGGGTAGGTGGGCTGATGCTTTGAGGCACCAAACACGTTAAATGTGCAATTAGCAGGTAGTATAATCATTCTGTTTACAGCTGCAACGCTATCAATGTCAATTGATAAAATGCCATCAATACTTCGTCCGATGCATAACAGATGGTTATAAGCATAATGTCCAGCTATCAATTAGATCAGCTTTGCAAAACAGACAGCTACAAATGATGTTTTCAACATGTGAAGCATTGTATAAATACAACTTGTGTTCGTAAAAGCCCTACACTGTGGAAAACTAAACTAAAGTTGGATGGAATATCTAAGGGCAAACTGCGTCAACAGGTCACAGCTATACTAAGAAATGAAAAACGATTCTTTGAATTATAATACACTGATAATAAAACCTATAGTCAGTACTGACTATACCATCATGTTTTGACCCCCGTAGTCAGGGGACTATACAACTTAGTCACATATTAGTCATAAAGATAGTCAGGAGTGACTATATGTGGATCACACAAATTGATGATGTCACAGGAATGTGTGCACAGGAAACAGTTAGGATTCAAATTTGAATGGTCCATGGACTTCAGGTAGGCACATCCTCTCCTAAACCAATTTTCTATGGATATCCCTGCTTGTTATATGTTCTGTTACAGTTGACTATGACAACTTAAGATGTTATAGAGTGCATGACTTTTCATATTTGATAGAGTTATCATGGTACTTTGTTCCAATTTTGAAAACATAGAAATACATGAACAGTGTATGTCTAGACTGACAGAGCATGATAGGCCTACAGAGGAGCCTGTCACCTCCTCTGCCTTATCCTAGCCTGTCCCCTGGCCTGTCTTATCCTAGCTTGTCCCCTGGCCTGCCTTATCCTAGCCTGTCCCCTGCCCTGCCTCATCCTAGCCTGTCCCTGCCCTGCTTTATCCTGGCCTGTCACCTGCCCTGCCTTAGCCTAGCTTGTCCCCTGGCCTGCCTTATCCTAGCCTGTCACCTGCTCTGCCTTATCCTAGCCTGTCCCTTGCATTGCCTTATCCTAGCCTGTCACCAGCCCTGCCTTATCCTATCCTGTCCCCTGCCCTGCCCTATCCTACTAGCCTGTCCCGTCCCCTGCCTTGCCTTATCCTAGCCTGTCCCCTGCCTTGCCTTATCTTAGCTTGTCTCCTGGCCTGCCTTATCCTAGCTTGTCCCCTGCCTTGCCTTATCATTGCTTGTCCCCTGGCCTGCCTTATCCTAGCTTGTACCCTGCCTTGCCTTATCCTAGCTTGTCCCCTGTCCTGCATTATTCTAGCCTGTCACCTGCCCTGCCTCATCCTAGCCTGTCCCCTGCCCTGCCTTATTCTAGCTTGTCCCTTCCCTGCTTTATCATAGCCTGTCCCCTGCCCTGCCTTATCCTAGCCTGTCCCTGCCCTGCTTTATCCTGGCCTGTCACCTGCCCTGCCTTATCCTAGCTTGTCCCCTGGCCTGCCTTATCCTAGCCTGTCCCTGCCCTGCCTTATCCTGGCCTGTCACCTGCCCTGCCTTATCCTAGCTTGTCCCCTGGCCTACCTTATCCTAGCCTGTCACCTGCTCTGCCTTATCCTAGCCTGTCCCTTGCCTTGCCTTATCCTAGCCTCTCCCCTGCCCTGCCTCATCCTAGCTTGTCCCCTGCACTGCCTTATCTTAGCCTGTCTCTGCCCTGCAGAGGTGACTAACTTGGTGTAGTCGTTTTTGCTACATTCATGTGACTATAGAAATGTAGTCCGTAGTGACTAACATTTTAAGGTCCATTATTATCAGTGTAATAGCCATTCAACATTCACTTTGAGTTACCAGCATTTTATTTGTCTAACGAGGATAACATCCACTATAAAACAACTTTGTAAAAAGTACCTGTAGAGATGTGTCCTGCTTGCCGCTGTGCATTCGTCTTTTAATGAGGCGAGCTTACAAGTAATGTTTGCTAAATAAGTTAATGACACCATTGCTTGGCATCAAATGAAATCAAGAGAAACTGAAGATGAGTACTAAACGTATCTATATCAACAGAGGAAGTCTAATGATAATATCTTGAGGAATGATATTGCAATATAGAATAACATGTACATATATGGTGTTCACAATAGTTTCATCTCACTGCATGTTATATTGATTATGCTACAAGTTACACGATTATAAAGACCTACCAAGAGAGTGTTGACATCTGTGGTTCGATGAGAGCACATTCTGTTTTATGATCCCCATGTGGGTCCTCATAGTACACGTTATAAAAGAACAAGGAAGGGACGTTTTTACTTCCCGTGCGTGGAAAGTGTGTAATATACGGCACCACAGAACATTGAATCAACATTGAAAGCTGGTTGACAATGCTGATTCAATGTTGATTTAATGTTGATTCAACATTAAACGGAATTTTGTGCCCACTGGGAGTGGCCTTCTTCAATTTGGCAACGTCTTATACACTTCAGCATTAGTGTTAATTCAAGATCATATTGTGCGGTCTGCCAGAACTCGTGGAAGAGCCAACGAATTGTGCATAAAGTTAATCAATTATTTGACCTTTCACAAAACCTTTTTTATGTATTTGTAATTCAATATATGCACTGATTTAGAAAGAAATGCTGTAAAACATAGGCTTGTATATTGTAAAAGATCAAACATATTCAAGAACAATCCTCATGGGACCGGATATCATCGGGATTTAATTACTTAAGTCACTTTGCTAATGCAGGCTTACAAAGCCATTTTAACCCTACTTGTTATCACTTACAAACGGAACATGATAATAGAACATCTGGTAGCTCCTTTTTTCTCCTTGTGGTCAGCATGACAAGAATTCCTTGTGGCAGTCGGATCATTAGACGTTGGTGCCCTTTGACATTAAAATGTCAGGGATGGGACAGATAAATTAGAACTCACTACCAGGCCTGCCCCTACTTTAGTACCTGGGGGCCGTTTCAGAACGCACTGGGAGTTGGGAGTATTTTAGTGAAAGTCCATTGAGGTTAAAGAACTAAATATATTTCGAGAAGAAATATGATCAAACCATGAGTCAAATGGCAATAAAATCTACTTAGCCTCATTGAACCTATGGGGGAGAAAGAAATGTGAGATAACAGTAACTTTGAATTGTCCTCAGTGGTCTGGGGAGTCACTGTCCTGGATAGTGTCGAGCAAGCAGTTATCTCCAAACGTCTCAGGGAAAAATGTATATTGATGTCGGTCGTCAGCCAGCTTCCGCTTACCAAGGGCCCAAATGTAGTTTTCTAGTAAAAGTCTAATCAAATAACGAAATAAAATCCAGCACTTTTACCTTACAAGGCGCAACACCCCCCTGCAGATGGCTAGGAGAGTAAAAGACACCACATAGTTAGTTGGTTCCATAAACATCTGACATCGCTAGGCATGTGCCAGCTGGTTGTTGTTATTTCTAGCAATTTAGAACCATTTTATATCAAAGGGCCAGATTAAACATGTGTGCACGAAATTGAGTGCAAAGACTGGGGAACAAAGGACAACCTGGTCAAATATATTTGGTACTGAGAAGATGGGGTTGCGGTTGATCCCATTACCCAGCCCTCCATGGCCTCCTTTCGGTTCCCTATGGAAAGACCCAAAATCAGTTACATTTAATTACAAGCTGAAAGCGTATCATTGGATCGGCCAGGAATCAAATCACGGACCTCTTGCACAAGTGACCGCTATACTACCGACCCTTGCTCGATAGTTGATAGTAACTGGATTGATATGGTAGAGGAGCAACGATTACCCCACTGAGTCACCCCTATGGGCACGGGAATTTATGGTCCCCTACAAAAGGTCCACCATACATCAATGACAATAAGAGGTGGACTGACCAGCTCATGCTCAAACACCCATATTTCTGACAAGTACCCTCAGCCCGTTCTGTACACCGTCTTGCTCCCCCTTTAATACCCTCCCCGGCCCGCCATCATCTACATCAGACCCCTCCAGGTGAGGGCACAGAGGGCATGATTAGGACGTCCTACAGAGGTCACTGCACTGACCTCCGGGCTGAGTGGCACAGGTCCTGCAGTCTCCTGTATGCCTCAGGCCTCACACACAACTTATTACTTGGACATGGCATGCACTCCCCGGATGCACTCAGACTATTTGGATTGCCTGTTTCTGAGTGCCTTATTATCCTCCTCCATCAGAGACATGTGTGTATGGCTGTATAATAGGAAAGCATAGTATAACATTATAAATCAGTATTTGGATGGTGATATGAGAAAATGGAGCAACACAGGAAGCAACACAGGTTTTCCTCCATACCACAGGAGTGATATAAGGCATACCACACGCCCGAGTGGTATGCCTTTTTGCTGCAGACCATTAAAAAAGTATCATTTCAACTATAGGCTATGACGCTTTCTGCAGTTTTTCCACACAAATATAATATATTATATTCCATATAGCTGATCCCAGCTGTCCCAAACGGATAAAACTATGCAATTAATACTTTTAGCCATAGTTTCCCTTCTTCCATGTCCCTGTAATCAGCTTCTATATTTGCACATCCAGTTATCGTCTAAACATCTGAGGCTCAGATTGTCTGCATCTAAGTGACGCCATTTTGTGATCGGTGCTGTGATGTGATAAGTGTGTGCAGGGAACTCACGAACAAGTGCTGCCACCTGAAGGATGTTGGCTGAAGTAGAATGTGGCATGTTTCCCGCACAGCAGCTGACAGAACTGCAGAATACTGTGCATGTTGGCCATGTTATGGGTAGTCGAGATATGAATATTATTTTCATGCTGATTATCTTGGCTTTGCTTCAGAAGGAAAGGGCTCATAGTTAGTTCTATAAATTAGGAACAGAACTCCGGTTAAAACTCATCACGCATAATGGGGAGAACGGTTTAAATTATAAGGATGAAATTCTTTGACCGGGTGTCGTCTTTGACCGGGTGCGTAGAAAAGATTTTTTTCCAATTTTTTTAGATGGTATACATGTATATGATGTAATGTACTTGGTGGGACTTCTTATTGCATCATACTTTGGGCAGTGCAGCTGGTTAAAATCTTTTCTAGATACCCTGTCGAAGACGACACCCGGTCAAAGACGACACCGGTCAAAGACGACACCCGGTCAAAGACGTTTCAACTGTAACAAACTCATGAGATTGAGCCATATGCTGTATACTGGTGGTTTTGCCGCCAGTGTATAGCATAGAGGTATAATGTGTATAGAAACTAGCCTCCCCTCCAGGGAGGACACATTATATCTCTTACTTATTGGGGTGAGTGTCCATATTGTTGCTGTCATAGTCACTATATAGTACTCTCCCCTTTAGTGCAGTGTAAGTGTAGAAAATTAAAACCCCTCTCAGGGGGTCCTACACTGTACTATAACTTATGCTTGAGAAGCGGCCCTCTCTTTGTATAGGTGTAGGGTTTAGATGGGAATAAGGTCTAAGAATTGGTATCCCAGTAGTACAGTATTATATTACTGGGTTAGTCTGGGTTTCGGCCCTCCAGGGGCTTCATCAGGTGAAACCTGCGGTCCTATTACACTCCCAGGAATGAGATGCCCGGTCTGCGTGGTCAGAGCATCAAAGATGGCGGATGGTAGGTTGAATGGAGGCTTCCTTTTGTTAGTTTTAAGGGCGTTAGGAGGGGTGGCAGGTTGTACAACTTGGTATGTATGGCTTATATATCAATACACACAATCTGGATAGCAATTGCACTGCAATAGGAGGCTAAATTTACTGTATTGGGCATCCTAGAATCGATCAGTGATGCCCTTGCCACATATCAAAGTATTTGTTGTGATGCCCGTAACACATTTCTATGATGCCCTGTCCACGGGCATTATTTGCCAGAGGTTTTGTGTGTTATAACTAGATGTGTGGCAAGCTTGGTGGTTTTGCAGGGAAATGACCCTGTACAGTAAAGGGGAGACTCAGGAAACTGGGGTGAGGCCAGGGCATGCTAGTGCCAGCTAGGGCGAACTACTTTTGTGCCTAGCTTAAGGGGTGAGGTAGTGTGAGCTTTGGGTGAGGTGCCCTAGCCCTTCCACATGCCCACCCAATCTCACCCAGTGGCTAGCTGGTGGTGGCAGAACTTGGGTGAGAGGTGGGTAAGGGCTTGCACAAGGTGTGGGGTTGTCCAATGTGCAGTATATATCAGTTACTTTAAATATATGTCACCACCTCACACCCACACTGTAGTATACTGGTCAGCACCGTCGTCTTGTACCCCAAAGGTCCAGGGTTCGTGACTCGGTCATGTCAACCTACCCATCATTTTTTCTTCATAAAAATAGAAAATTGAAGATAAAATGGTGGGAAGGTTGACATGGCCGAGTCAGGAGCCTGGACCTTTGGGATACAAGGTGACTGTGATGACCACTAGACTACCATGTGGGTACAAGGTTGTGATATCTAAGGAACCTATATGTATTGTACATTGGAAAGTTTTAACCGTTTGTTCCTAGCATTGCCCTCACACATACGGTGGCCGACAAGGCTCACGCCCAAAAAAACACTGTTATGAAAAAAAAAAAAAATTTCACCTGAAAAAACAGGCGAAAAAAAAAAATTTAATTTTTTTTCACAAATATTTTTTTTTTCATTTTTGAAAAACATGAAAAAAAGTTGCTGTCAACTGTCAACTACGAAAATTGGCGCTGTCAACTGTCAATTTCCGCCATACCGCCCTGCGCCATGTATACTTTGTTATACAGCCTCCCATTGGTCCGGGGGCGGTACTACTTTTTCTTCATATTAAACGAACGCACTGTCCTCAAGTTAAACAATACCCAGGGTATGCCATTCCTTCTGCAGTAGAGCACGCGGTAAGTCACAATTTGTTCATACTCCTTCTTGTACTGTACGCTATGTAATACAATACTATGTTAAATGTCTCATG
The DNA here is from genome assembly GCA_947462335.1 of Harmothoe impar. NCBI lineage: Eukaryota > Metazoa > Annelida > Polychaeta > Phyllodocida > Polynoidae > Harmothoe > Harmothoe impar. The sequence continues at coordinate 27,094,304 of OX381714.1, read as the reverse complement.
TTTACTGTATTGTACGGTGTTCTGTCACGTTGAATATACATGACGGTATAGTGAGCAGGCATTATACGTGCAATAACGCATACCGCCCGATACCGCGCCGACCTGCTGCCATCTGGCGGTATATTTCCGTACCATAACGTTTCACGCTAGGCGGCGACACATCCCTATTCTACTTCCGGTCAAAACAAGGTAAGTCTTCACGTACGGTCTTTCTGCATTGTTTTATTGTATTACAGATGAAATAAGCTAGAATAAAACGGATAAAGTGTAGAATATGGCTCAACTACATCGTTACTATCTACTGTATTAAGTACAAAGCATGTCTTAGCTCTAAATTAATCGTGTGGCCACTTTCCGAGCGCACGCCTTGGTGGATAATAAACAGGACGTCGACAATAAACAGGATGGTGATAATAAACAGGATGGCAATATTAAACAGGACACTCATACGAATCATGTGAATATTCCACAATGTGACGCAAATATTTTCATATTGCAGATGTCTCTTCCATATGAAACCCCGTTGATTGCCCCGCAGTCTGGCTGCACCCAGCAAGAGCTGGACGACTGGGTTGCCAGAGTCAAACCTCACTCACAGCACCTTCTGCCCGCAGACCGCATCATATATGATGATACAAGGCACAGGGCCAATTCAAAAAGATATTACTCAAAGAAGTTCAAAAAGGGTCCGGCGGCAGCGGCAGAAGCCAGAGAATACCACAGAAAGCAGGCAGCAGTACGTACAACCATTATGGCAATTTCCATGTGGGCATTTCAGTAACATAATATATGAGGAAAATATGTTCCGACAAAATTAAAGATATTTACACTCCTTTTTGGAATATATTAAAGAAAGAAGAAAAAAATATATGCTTATTATAATGCGTTTGTATCTGTTATTTGGGGCTTTTCGTTTTAAAATGTGGACAACTTTATCTGATATATAAAAATGTGCTGCAATATACCCTGCAACTTTCTATTACACTTGAATAACACAGATTGTTATAATCAAATTTTATTAATATCAATCCTTTATCATAATGATTTTTTAACATATTTTGAGAATGGAGGGATATTAAATGAAAAAATGTGTGCCAACGAAGAAATTCAAAAGGTTTAAAACGTGCCAAACACACCCCGCTTTGGGGAACCTTTTAAGCTATAGCATTTTTTCACCAAAGCTTTTTCATATGTAAATTATGCATCCTATCCCTCATACCCACACAGTAGGGCTGTCCCCCCATCCAAATATTTTTTAAACCCAAATGAGCCAATATCCTGGGTGACTTTAGGTGACGTTTAAACTGGGAAAGAAACAACTTCAAATGCATACATATAATTAACTCCCTTTACAATATATTCAATTTAACCCTATTTTTTGGTACATTATTTATCCACAGAAATACCGGCCGCTACCAGGGACCGATGAGTGGGCTCACGCCCAGGATCTGAACAACAGGCTTCATACGCAGTACCGGGCAGAGGCTGCGGCGCAGCAAGTCCAGAGCATTGCAGGACCCTCCACCCCGTCAGATCTTGAGCAAGGTAAGCCTTATTGTTTCTACTATATTCCAGTCATTACGCTGTGCACGCTACGTTGGGAAAAGTAAATCATACAGTACACATGTAACGCATCCTTTACCCATGTACTTCGTTGTACACAGGAGACATACCGGTAGATTTACGGTAGGAGTAAACAAGGGAGGCATACATATTTAAACACGGGTGGGCTATACCTTTATCACATGGTTCAGTTGTCCCCCCAACAGATGCCTCCCATCACAAACTGTACAAGTATTACGGTATATAATGGGCTTAATGTAGACAGGAGACATCCTTCAGTACCGGTATCCAGTGTCCTGTTTATTATCGGCTAAATGTACACCACATATGTAACACTTTTTATCTTTCCTTTTTCAAAACAGAGGGAGAGCCGGACAGCGAGCAGGAGGGGGGCGGGTCGACGGCAACTGCCAACAGCCCTGTCACCCAGCGTGACTGTCAGGAGGACGAGCAGCAGAGCGAGCAGGAGGGGGGCGGGTCCCCGGCCACTGCCACCAGCCCTGTCACTCGGTGGTCACTGGAGAACCCTCCCATCTTCAACGATATCCCATCAGCTTTACACGGTGGGGTTTTCCAGACATTGCACTGTAAGTACGGCAGAACAAAATCAAAATTCCCTATATATATCAGTATCATATAAAAAATTCTCTGCACGCTCTACATACGGGGTGGGAAACAGCTTTGGATAAAGGAATGGTGTATGAGATATAATCCCTACCTCCCACATCCTGTTCACAAAGCAAAAAATTTTTTCTTTCCCTCATTACAATGTAATTTATTTTATCTATAGCCGAGGTACACGTGGCACAACAGCACTCCCCCGCTGTTCACTCCACCCCTCTTCCCGGGCCCTGTCCCGACCTGTCTACCTTCTTTAGCCAGGAGTGCGCTGAAGGTACGTACACTACTCACTAGTACTACCATATCACTGTTGGCCATGCTGTTTAGCGTAGTCCTGTTAATTTTTGGCGGGAATAATACAGCAGGTATCCTTCCCTGTACCGTCGGCATGGCGTGTCCTGTTTATTTTCGGGGAAGCATAGACACGATATATTCCTCTTTCCACCCAGTATAGCAGTAGTCCTGTTTATTGTCGGTAGTATGTAGACCAGAGTAATCCTTCAATATACCAGGAGCATGGCCCGTCCTGTTTATTATTGATGCTAGTTACACACAACAGATGCCTCCCATCACAAACTGTACAAGTAGTACGGTATATAATGGGCTTAATGTAGACAGGAGACATCCTTCAGTACCGGTATCCAGTGTCCTGTTTATTATCCGCTAAACACTTTTGATCTTTCCTTTTTCAAAACAGAGGGAGAGCCGGACAGCGAGCAGGAGGGGGTCGGGTCCCCGGCAACTGCCACCAGCCCTGTCACCCAGCGTGACTGTCAGGAGGACGAGGAGCAGAGCGAGCAGGAGGGGGGCGGGTCCCCGGTCACTGCCACCAGCCCTGTCACGGAGGGTGACAGTCAGGAGGAACAGGAGGACAGCGAGCAGGAGGGGGGCGGGTCCCAGGCCACTGCCACCAGCCCTGTGAGCCAGGGTCACACCGACCAGCAAGAGGGGGACACGGAGCAGGAGGAACGCGACACCCCCATGACAGCCAGCAGTCCTGGGTCCTCCTCTTCCTGTGTTTCAGAGCCGGGGACCCCGGACCCTGACTTTGTGCCAAGTCAACAGGACTCAACCAGCTCTGAGGAGGAGGGGGCAGTGGGCACACGGTATGTATTGTTTTAACGCTTTGCTATACCGAAAATGTAGTATGTAATGTAGCAGACATGTAGTGTAATTCGTGATGCACATGTCAAGTGGTGTCCTGTACCAAGTCCTGTTTCCATGTAATGTCATCCTTTTCCTTTAGTATCTTCCTGTCCTTTTATTTCTATTTATTTTTAGTGCAAACCGTTTGTGTATTTTCTTTACAGAACGCGGAACGCGGAGGAGGAAATGCTGCGCACAGCAGCACTGACGGTCATGATGAAGATACAGAGGCAGAATGAGGGGAAATAGAAGAATTTGTTAATTTATTGCGTTCGCTTTTATTAAGTAGCTCGGCCCAAAAACCTAACATTTTGTATATCCATATATTATTGATTTTGATGAAAGAATATCATTCAGACATGCATATACAGTAATGACAATGACAATTCAGATACGATTGGGAACTTTATGTGGTATTTCAGAGGGGTTTGGTTTTATCCCAGGTGTGTCATGTACAAAAAGGCGCAGGGGTGCAGAGAACACATGGGGGGGGGGGGCCTCACTGACCCTCACCCACCGGGAGCTGCAGCAACGGGCTTGGGTAACCACTACACAGGCGGTCTCTTTGAGGCTATATGTCATATTTTTTAATGTTGTGCGTCTGAATGCGGTAATATATACAGCATGTTTGTGATTTTCTATGATATCATCAGTATTTGGGTGATGCATTCCCATTCTCATGTAGTGTTCTACTGGGTATTTCACTCGCTGTGACTATTTAAAGTTAGGACATCTGGTACTATAGCTGTGAGTATAATATTATACATAAAAATGCTAAAGTGACCTATCTACAAAGCCTTTTCGCTTGAGTGTCAGCCCGCCAAGAATGGTACGAATGTCTTCACATTAGGTCCCCCTTTTACATAAAAATGCACTCATATATGTATACTGGCAATGAGTACTATATAGTTTCCTAGATGTTAAGTGTATTCTTGTTATTTGTATTATCTTTTTGCATGGTATTTACATCATTGTGTGTTCATGTATGTTTTCATACAGTAGGAAAGATCTTAGTTTTCATCATATACGAGTTTAATGAACAGGGGTAATAAACAGGACACAGGATACCGGTACTTAGTTTTTATGCTATAACAAATGTATGATACCATGGTAATGTTTTGGACAGTAACATATTCTTCACGCTATGACATAGTTGGTCTTTTAATTTGGCATCACGGTATATTATTTTATACCTAACCCGTATAACGTTGAAATAAGGCCGCATGACTTGAACGGATTGTTTATCATCACAATGCTGTCAAATAAAAAAGTAAGGCGTTTTATTTCTTAACTTGTCTCTCTCTCTCTTTTATGTATTTATCTACATAAGGTAGAGAAAAAAAAAATCCCTTTCTTCAAATTTTGGACAGTTTGAGACCTTTTGCGAACCGTGCGGCAGGGCTTTTAGTGGGCGAGGGTGAACGTGGTGCCTTCTTCAGTGTTGCAGCATTTCTTTCCTCTACTTGGGCCATTGTACTAAGTGGTAGGGGGAAGGATTTGACACATTTTTTCTTCTGTAGTCTGTCTGATCTTCTGTGCGGGGGGGGGGGTGCAGAAGGCGGACCCAGTGCTGTTCTCTTTCTTGTTGCTGCGGGTTCTGTGGGAAATAAATTTCATGTATTCTCCATTTTAATCCAGGAAACTGGCTGATGGTACTTATTTGCTATAGTGTAAAAATATTTTTTGTAGTTGTAGCATAAGTACAGGGAATGAGACAGCACATTTTGGCTCAGGTTAAATTTCCTTTTAATATATACATGTAGACACGAGACGGGCCATTTCGTACATATCTTTCCTATACAGTTTTGGTACCTGACATAGGGTTTTAAAACAAAAAAAGGAATGCCATTAGGTGGGAATATCATGTATATAGTATGGCGCATATTACTATGTATCAATTATAAAAGACCAGCGCTCAGCGGTGTGTAGTGTGAAAATTGATTTGCCCAAAAAATAATTTTAAAACTTTTCAATAGGCGTATGCTAAATGTTCAATTACTCACCGACTAGAGACCTGGCTTCCCATACGGTAAGCTGGGGCATCCTCTTCCTCGGGCTGAGGTACAGTGGGAGGAGAGTTCACGGCCTGTTCGGTGTGTCGCTGACCCAAACCCTCTCCTGTCTGCTGTTCTGCTTCCTCTCCCTCTGTGTTCTGTGCCTCAGTGGCACCCGGTACAGCCTCCTGTCCTGTCACGTTTCCTGCTTGCACTTCCACTTCCGTAGATTCCTCAGACTGTTCCTCTCCTGTCAGCTCTTCTGCTTCGACTTCCTGTTCCGTTGATTGCTCGGACTGTTCCTCCGTTGCATCGTTGTAGCCTTTCAGCACCGCCCCTGGGAAATCGCGCAGGAACTGTTCCTTCATCTCCCGAGCTGAAACAACATATATCTTCCCATTTACCCAGTCAGTGTAATTTTGTATGCCAACTTCACATCACACTGGCCCTGCGCCACAGGACACAGATACTTTTTTTTGAGGCTTCATTTAATACAGTCCCCCACTCCTGCCATTTACTCCCCGGTGAGTGGAGCACATGATACATGCTTTCTCCACCCCATACTGTAGACAACATTCATCCTGACGTAAGGCAGTGTAACCCACATATGGGACAAATCCTTTTTTTTTGGGCACACCACACTCCTTACATGCAGTGTAGGGGTACACGGCCCCTAAATATATAGAGAAAAACAAAGAAATTTACCTTTTTCTTCGGTGAGCTTCCCCCTTGCGTTGGCCGCACTCAGCTTTTTGGAGAGCAGCACGCGTGCTTTCTTCTCTCCCTTCAGTTCTGAGTAGGGGCGTGTAGCCTCGTATTTCTTAAGAAAGAAAGACAAATCATACAATACACTCATCTGTTTATTTTTTTTGAACATACTTTCCCCCCACCCCCTTTCCAGTATGGTAAACGTGGGTAACATCGGTGACATACCGACCATGTTACCCAAAGGTTCCTCACATGTCAAGTGCTCTGTCCTTTACCACTACTTAGTGTGCGTTTGAAAAAAAAAAGTTTAAAAAATAATCAGAGAAAAAAAAATATATACAGCACACCCAATGAAAAATGTGTAACAAGGAAAACGTTGTGCCTTCGCGGGGGGGGGGGGGATTTTTCAACATTCAGCACGTCACCCACATTTACCCTACATTCCATACTTGTCTTGCCATTTCCACCCTCACTCCCCCCCCCCCCATCCGCCTCCACGGCCCCTTTATACTCACAGCATTTGCAGCCGCCCTGTTGGCCTTGTGCAACTCTGGCCACTCCTGCTTGTTCTTTTCTAACCACTTCCTGTGGTCCGCCCGGTTGGCCTGCTTCACCTCTTCCAACTGAGGGTTTTTCCTGGGCATCTGTGTTAAACAGAAAAAAAGACACCATGTTATCCTTCCTGTATGAAATACGGTGCACCCCCCCCCCCCCCCAAGTAGTGCATGAGAAACAATATTGGTGTGTAGGAATACCCCCGCAAAAAAGGCCCCCCCCCAAAAAAAAAATGGGTAAAAAAGAAAAGGCCCTCCCCTGTCAATACCCCTAAAAAAAATGCCCCCCCTCACATGCTCCCCCCCCCCCCGGCCATACCAAATGAGCACTCCCTGACAGACAGTTTTATAATAGTTTACTTTCTAGGTCTGATGCGGTAGACAAGAGAGACCCCCACAGTAGACAAGAAACATCCCACCTTTTTTAGATACGAGACAGCCTTATAACATTATAGGTCTGATGCGGTAGACAAGAGAGACCCCCACTGAAGACAAGAAACATCCCACCTTTTTTAGATACGAGACAGCCGTATAATGTAGACACGAGAAGCACCAGCACATTAGGCTAATCCCGTCGACATACCTCATACCCAGCCCCCTATACGTTCAACACAGCATGGCATGCCGGATTTCTGCTTCCTGACATATGTATACACATTGTACAGCATCTTTCCTACCTGATTCATTCATGTTTTCGGTAATAAGTGTAAGAAAGGCATAATGTTACCGTGAAACGTATTGTTGACCGAATGGCGCTCCTGCGTAATTATTGCTATACGATGTAGAGGTCGCTCCCATCCCTTCGTTCGGAAGCACTCCGCTAGATGGCAGCACTTTGCAGTATGTCTCGTGTCTACCGGGCACACTGTTCGATGAGGTTATGTCGTGTCTACAGCGATTGCTATGTCACAGTGTGTAGTTTCCACCGCCGCGCTCGTCTTTCCGGCAACATAACCAGACCGAATCCTGTTTATTATCGTCCCGTTCAATTGTATGTCCGGATGATAATAAACGGGATTTCATATACGCTTGGACGATAATAAACAGGATCCTGTTTATTATCGTGTGCTGCATATGTATCGATATATCGGGTGCAATCAAATATCTTTTGTTTCCCTTTTCAGAACTACCAGCAAAATGGAGTACGAGGAATTGTTCCACAGAAGTTGCAAAAGATGCCCGTGTAAAAGGCTGGAGATAGTGGTGGGGATAATGGTGGAGATGATCCTACGATACCTCAGACAGTTTGGGCTGTCCTTCAGGTATAGCATTAGGAGAACACTGCTCCATTCATTTTCATTAAATGTACAGCTGGCTTCTGCACACCTCTACACTTTTCCAAGTACCGTATTTCCCCGTGTATAAGCCCGGGCTTCTACAAGTACTAAGTGGCAAACTGACCCGGCTTATACACGGGGCAGGCTTATACTCGGGGCAGGCTTATACTCCTATACCTAAAGAAATGCTCTTATGCCTTTACATAATTTCCAGAATTATCTACTATTACGACATATTGATGGCAATATTTTCAACAATTTGGTGACCAATTCAAGCTTTATTTCTGTTAAAAATTGAAGGAAAAACAGTCAAGTGGCAAGCAGTCAATCTTTATTTCTTTTTTTCCCAATTGCCAGCCTCAGTACTTTGAAAAGGCGGCTAAAACAGTTTGGCATCACCAGGACAGTACCGCTGGAGCCGGAAACCGTCCTAAATCTAGTGCAGGTGTGTAACATTACAGTCAACTGTATTCCTTTTCATCCATATCCTTTTCCTACCTGAGCATAGCACAAATAAACAGAGCAAACTTATATCACAAAATTAATTTGTCATGACGTCATGTAGTACTATGTCATGCTGTTTTATTAATACTGTTAACACTAAACCAAGTATATGAATATTGTTTCCGGTATAACCATAGAATGCTCAGGAGAAGTGTCAGGAGACAGCAGGCTACAGACGCGTGACAAGGATTATCAGAGACAAATTCAACGTGGCAATAAAAAGGTATTTCTCCCAACTTTGGCGTGCTGCTTCGAAATATTATTTTCGTCCATATACCAACCTACATCTCCAGAACCCTTTGTTATACCGTATGAATCATAAAATCGGTGGACTGTATCGTGTCTACCGCGGGATGCTTGGTGCAATACTGTGTACTGTACACCGCAGAATACTAAATAACAGAGTGAGTGAAAAAATAAATTCTTTCCAAATAGGGACGATGTCATGGCAGCGGCCAGGGTGCTGGACCCGGAAGCCGGGGAGAGGAGGAAGGGAAAGAAGTTTGTACGGCGCATCTTTCAGTCACCGGTATGTACAGTATAGCTAACATAATATGACATGGGAATAACATAGAACGTTCCATTATTTGCTACGACATGTAAATGTACGTTATAATACAAAGTTCCATCCCTTTTATACAGGGGCCCAATGACTGCTGGTCAATCGATGGCCATGACAAACTGGCTACGTATGGGATTTATATACACGGAGCGATAGACTGCTTTTCACGGAGGGTGCTCTGGTGCACAACATATACCACTAACAAAAATCCAAACTTCGTGGTCAAACTATTTGCGGACACCATACAGAAGTTGGAAGGTATGTATACTTTTCCTTACAATATTATGTTCACTGTGTGTCCGCCATAACACTTGACCCGTACACACAAAATACATGTTATACTGTAACACAGGGAAACATGGGAAACCGGATGAAACCTAATGCAAGGTTTTATTTTTCTTCTTTTAAACAGTTGTGCCGAACAGAGCAAGGTTCGACCCGGGTACGGAGAACACGCTCAGCATAGAATTGCAGATGTTCCTGAGGCGTAATGGGACGGACGTAGCGTCGGAGCGACCGGCAGTGGTGGACAAGTCCAAATTGAACCAAGTAAATTGTTTTTCCCACTTTATATAGCGTAAGGGCAGGAAAAAAAATAATATCAATGTCTACAACATGTTCCTTCCTAACTATTATACTGTGCCTCTTTTGTGTTATTTCTACAGAAAATCGAGTGCTTTTGGTCCGGCATGTACAGGCATGTCACGTATGGCCTACACCAGCAGTTCACACAAATGTTGCGAGATGGGCTGCCTGTCGACGTACAAGAAAACCGGTATGAAACTTGTATATTACCACGAAAAAATATGAAACAGCATGTTTTTTATGTATCAAAGAAAAGAGTTTAATTTTTTAATGAAAAACAGCAGTCCCATTGACTAAACCAAACAACGCCGTATTTCACCCACCCGTGAACCCGTGAAAAAACCAATGGCCGTAATACGGCCCTGTGACGTCATCAAAATGGTGCTTAATTTACATTTGAAGGGGATATAATTAGGCTATCATAGGCCCTCCCCCCATCACAATTTTCGTATTTTAAATCGAAAATGATAAAAAATTAACACAAAGGCACACTCATTTCAAGTCTGTTGACCGGTGTGCCACATTTCGCTCGGCGTATGGCCTCGTGAAATACGGCCCAAGGTCAAATGGTGAAACAACCCGGCCAACAGACTTAAATGAGTGTGTCTTTGTGTATGTATTTCATTTTGTGTAACGCACCCATGCTTTGTTTCACCTGCACAGAGACGCGTTCATTTACGTCTACCTCCCATTGGTAAAGCGGCAGGTGGACGACTACATTCGTGACTGGAACCTTCACAAGATTCGCCAACAGAAAGGCGTGAGTCTGCCATGTGGAGGATGTCCAGACGACATGTATAACCATCCTGATCTTTTCGGTAAGCCCGTATACATGAATTTCTCTGTTTCCCTTCCCATGTTGTTAAGCTATTTGACCTCTGTATGTGCTCGGCCGTTGAACTGTTTGTCACCAAATAATTGGACATGTGATATATGTAATTTTTTTTCTTATTTAAAATTTGACAGGGGGCGAGCAGTGTGGGTATCATTACGGTGTTGAGGCGGCAGATGACATGGAATTCGCGGCAGAGTACCATGAGATAGCAGACCACTTTGAAGACATTGTACCGGCACAGTTTAGGGCAGAGGCAGACGAATTCCTGAACCAGAACAACATGGTGTTGTGCATGCAGAATGCCCAAGCTATTTTTCTAGCTTTGTGTGATCGTTAAATATAATGTGTAGAACATGTCGATGCAATGTAAATAAAAGTACAGAGAGCATGTGAAATAGAAAAAAAAAGTTTCAGATGGTATAATCATATAACGTGTAGCACATGTCGATGCAATGTAAATAAAAGTAGACCGAGCATGTGATATTGTACAAAAAAAATTTCCCAATTGTATCATGATTTGACTATATTATTTTCATGAAATGGTTCACTTCTGTGTGTAACTAATAAAGTGTCATGGAACAGTAGACAAATGCACATAATTTTTCCTGCCCTCACTGAATACACTAGTCTATCTTACGCTTCACCACGCTGGCTTCTGCCCGTAGTAGGCCTCCTCGTCGAAGAGAGAACCTATTACTTTCCCCAATTCCTTGGCTTCCGGCCGCTCCTCTGGCTTCCAGCTGAGAGCCATCTGTGTGACGGGTAGGAGGGCAGGGGCCACCTTCTTAATTCCTTTCGGAAAGCCTTCAGCAGCCATTGCATTCTTCACGTCTTGCCTCATGGGATAGTTCAGTGCTCCGTTGTTCGCATTTTCTACAATTATTAAGGCGGTTGCGTACACATCTACAGAGGTTTGCCTCTTCAGTTTCGACCCGTTGTACACTTCGGGGGCCATGTACGCGAAGGTACCCGCTCCCGGGCCGCCCCCGAAGTTTGTGGCATAGGTGCGCTCCTCACGAGCGCTCTCCTTTATGCGGGCGATACTGAAATCTAGCAGCTTCACCTCGTAGTTTGGCGATATCATAATATTCCCTGGTTTGACGTCTGAGTGAACGACGGGGATGCTGTGCAGGTAGTTCAGAGCCAGGCACAGCTGCTGCATTACGAACATGCTGTCGTCTAATTTCAGCACTTCCTCCTGTCAGAATGAGAGACAATCAGCTCCTGTCATAAGGGTTACACAGAGTACTACATCCAGCCGCAAATCAAGACGAGTTGTAATGTAATTGGCACACCGCTGATTCGGTCTCCACATGCTGCCGACAAATAATAAACAGGACGAGCCATGTACTTGGTACGTCAAAGGATGTATCGTGACTACATGCTGCCGACAAATAATAAACAGGACGAGCCATGTACTTGGTACGTCTAAGGATGTATCGTGACTACATGCTGCCGACAAATAATAAACAGGACGACCCATGTACTTAGTACGTACAGGGATGTATCGTGACTACATGTTGCCGACAAATAATAAACAGGACGACCCATGTACTTAGTACGTACAGGGATGTATCGTGACTACATGTTGCCGACAAATAATAAACAGGACGACCCATGTACTTAGTACGTACAGGGATGTATCGTGACTACATGTTGCCGACAAATAATAAACAGGACGCCCCATGTACTTAGTACGTACAGGGATGTATCGTGACTACATGTTGCCGACAAATAATAAACAGGACGCGCAATGAACCATATAACGCGGGACAACCCATATCATGGCGACAGTGCGGAAAGTGCAGTGTCACTTGAAATATGGTACTCACTTTGGCCTTGATGGTCTTCATTTTCCGCATTTTCTCGTAGATGCGCGCCAGATTTCTGCCGTTGCACAATTCCATGACGATATGTATCTCATCTTCCAGTTGGCATACGGCCAGCAATCGAATAAGATTGCGGTGACGCATCTTTCTGTATGGTAAAGAAAAGGGGTTATTTTTCTAAAGGACTAGTAACATGCATATGGTATTAAAGGTGGAACACAATGGAAAGCACGGGCATATATTTGTTATTCAGTTTGTTTACTATGACACAGCGGGGAGAAAAGAACAGTGAACAAAGTGGTTTATTATCGTACTCACCCTGCAATGTTTATCTCTGCCAAGAATATGTCGACCGAGTGACTCGTCTTAATGGTTTTTACAGCAACTGGTCCAAAAAAATCACCTCGGTACACCGCTCCAAAGTTGCCTCCGCCAATTTTGCTCGCGTAGTGGACCGTGTAGTCTTTTGGTTCTATGAACTGGAGTCCGGACTCTGAAAAATAAAAAAAGTGAAGACAGCTTGTATGATAGGTATAAAGTGTACTGTCTCTCCATGTTGGTTTCATTATTTTAATTTTGGCCACTAAAAGAAAGAAGGAAAAGATTAACTTTACCCTTCTAGTATCAAGTAAAAATAAAATGTATATCATATAACACAGTACTATGCTACATTGTAAACACCTTACAGCGTCTCACCTTGGAAGAGATTTGAGCACTTCAGCACGTTCACCCGGCTGATGTACCCCTGCAACACAACTTCATCCTCCCCCATATAGCTGAGCTTACACGTGTAGCGTCCGGGGGGGACCAATATGAACGGGTCCGTCAAACCCAGGAAGCGCTCCTCCCCCTCCTCCAACGCAAACCATTCGTATACCAGGTCCTTGCTCAGGAAGGGATACGCCACCACCCCTATGTAGGTCGTCTCTAATGTTGTGTATACCTGATATGGCGACTGCCATAACAGGGTCATACCTGTTACAATAAAATAATAGAAATTGTGCTACAACAACAGAAAGAGGGGCCATTTAAAAATATTAGCAAGTTTGAATAATTGTTGAATCAACATCGAATAAAGATTGGTAAACATTTATCCATCTTTGTTCAACCTCCTGTGCCCACTGGGTTACAGGGCATCATACAGAAGGGAGAATTCCCACATGTTGCTGTGGGTAAAATAAAGTATTTAACATAGGATAGCAATGCCGGTTGCATCTGTGTATACAGGGGGTGGGGGTCCTCTACACACACACCATCACCTAGTTCATCGGAATGGGAACTTTTTTCTCAATCAAATGAATGAACAGCCGAACAAGTTATTCATGTACGAAAAATTCTGCTCCTTCTAAACCATTTTTGTGTAAAAAAGCACCTTCTAATCAGGTATTATTACTATAGAAATGTAGAGAAAAAATCTTGGCATAGCAAATCTGCTCTTTAAAACAGTCTGCTCCTTATTACCATCCTCCTCATATCGAGATTTCACTGTAGAGGTGTAAATCTTCCTACCTTCGTCCTCAGCCATATCCGGCCACGCGTTATCCTGTGCGACGGACCGGGGGACTCTAACACCATCTTCCAAGTGCATCTCGATTTTATATATGTCCGTTTCCCCTGATACAAAATAAAACTTCTGTTATGCTGTATGACAGCAGGAATATGTTACATTTTCCAACAGCTTCAAATAAATAGACACTTGAATAATTAAGTGTGAAATTTTGTTGCAGAAAATCTACTTTTTTCCTATACATTTTGGCTCCTGCGTTAAGAAAATTAAAAATTTAAAAAAAAAACGCCCTACTGAAATTTTTCTCTGCTTTGGGATGAGAAACCAGACTTTTTTTTTGGAGTGGCCTTGATATGTCATGGAAAAGGTAAAAAAAGACATAAAAGTTATGGTACCTTTCATCAGCTTGGCCAGCAGGTAGTTGTGATCCGGGTTTCTCGACTTCCACGGGATGTAGGGCCCGACCACTTCGTCTGTGTCTGTGAAATATTGTAGAGCAAAGGCGGTGACGGCAGTCCCGATCTCTTCCTGTGCATAGTTGTCTGGAGGGGCCATCGTGCTAATCTTCCTTCTCGCTACAAAGTGAAAGGTGAACAAAATATACACAGGAAAAATTGTCTCATGTAACATTGTAAGGAATGTACGTGAAAGGAAGTCAAAGCTATGTAGTACTATAATATCTCTGCCTGAACAAGAAAAAAGGACGTAAAGTTTATCACATAGCAATTTATTTCATGTGTCTCTTTGTAATATTTTTCGGGTTTCTTTACCAAATTAAAAGAAGAATGAGAAAGGAACTTGCAACAAATAACAGGGAAAATCAGTTGAACGTGACAAAACATGAACACAACCAAATATTATATCACCTCACCTTCTGGCGCTTGGGGTAAATCCTGCACAGATTGGGAACAGAAAAAACACTCATTTTTGCTGTCCAAGTACGTCATATGTTTCATACAGAATGAGGAAAGAGGACATATTTTTTGTTTTGTTTTTATTTTACAGGGTACAAAGAAACAGGATTTTTGCCGGTACTCACCTTCTCCTCCTCCTGTGTTCTGGGCCTTTTTTTCCCTTCATACGAGTGAGTGGAATCAGGTGGAGGTGGTGGGGAGGAACTTCCTGCTGGCCTTTTTTTCCCTTCAGACGAGTGAGTGGGATCAGGTGGAGGTGGGGTGGAGGAACTTCCTGCTGCGGAAGAAGGGACTTTGGTGTTTCTCTTGGCAGAGCGTTCTGTGTCTTCTTTTCCAGCACTTCCCGTTGTGGCAGTTTTCTTTCGGCGAGACGGAATGTTGACTGGGGGTAAATCAAAGCTACGCTCGGTGTCCGACTCGTGTGTCCTGCTTACCTCACTCAACAGAGAGTCCTCCTCCTCCTGTAAAATTTTTTGGGTAGTTCAATTAAAATGCAGTTCCTACTACATTAAAAGCACAGGTAGTACTTTTGATGAAAGTAAGAAGACTGGATGGTAAAAGCACCCAAAAAATTGAAGGATGTAATGTATTATATTTCCACTATGTACTATGTGCTAAGGCCGAAGAGAACAGTTCATGTACGCTGTATGTATTAGAAGAAGGGAGAAGTGGCTTACAGAGGACACCTCGTTCTTCTTGGTGGGGACAAAGTACCCCTTTCCGTTCTTTAATAACGTTTGGACCTCCCGATCGTTGTTGACCTCCGGCCCTTTTAGTCCGCCCAGGAGCAAGGCCGAGTGAGATTTGCTCAGCGTGTCGTAGGACACCATAGCGAAGACGCGGGCACAGCGGTCACGAAGTCCCTTGAACGTGACTTCTTCGTCCGGTTGGAATTCGATCTGGAAGAACACCGGTGTGACCATCAGGTACAATATAAACACAGAAAGAACGTGAGATGGTACTACATTACACCAGGCATTGCATTATGTTACATGACATAACTTGTTGTGCTACGTTGAGTCGGCTAATTAGGGGATGTATCGCGTGTACATTCGGCCGATAATAAACAGGACGCGCCATGTGCTGGGCAGGATAACGGATGTGCCGTGTCTACCACATGCCAATAATAAACAGGATGTATCATGTCTATATACCTAGAAATAATAAACAGGACGCGCCATGCGCTGGGCAGGATAAAGGATGTGCCGTGTCTACCACATGCCAATAATAAACAGGATGTATCATGTCTATATACCTAGAAATAATAAACAGGACGCGCCATGCGCTGGGCAGGATAAAGGATGTGCCGTGTCTACCACATGCCAATAATAAACAGGATGTATCATGTCTATATACCGAGAAATAATAAACAGGACGCGCCATGCGCTGGGCAGGCTAAAGGATGTGCCGTGTCTATCACATGCCAATAATAAACAGGATGTATCATGTCTAAATAAAGAGAAATAATAACAGGACGCGCCATGTGTGTATGAAATGCTGACGACCAACAGGACTGCTGTCCCCATATACAGCACTGGCGACGGGCGTCACAAGGATGAACATGGAAAAAAAGTGATGCGGGCTAAAGGTCGAGTGAACAGTTCTGTTCATTCTACAAAACTTTTGTTCGTTGCTGGTTGTGTTTATTTCATCAGCTTATTATTTATAATGAGTTTATGTGAAATATGGTAAAGGGAATAGTCATAATATGTTTGCTACACTTACACTGACAGTCTGGATTCCACGCCTGTCCTTTTTGGCACGGTTACCCCAGACACCCCGGACCTTGACTCTTTCCCCCCGCGTTATTTCGAAAAGCTGTCAGAGAATGAGAAAGAAAGAATGGAAGAATGCAGTATGAGAGAAAGGACCTGGTTACAGTACATACGAAAAATGGGTTATAAATAGTCTACATGTATCAGAATGCTAACATGAAAATAGAAGTGGCATATAACATACAGAAAAAATGAAAAGCATGTATATACGGTACTGTATAGCCCTATATAGTATCAAAGTAGGCTTCATACTAACCCGGCGCACCGGAACCTTCTTCTCTACAGGCGTGGCAGGGATGTTCCGCAATAGGACTTTCCTTTTTTTCCCCACCTTTTCCATCTCGTTCAGCAATTTTGCTCCTGTAACATGTGATTCACTTTGTTGTACTGCGTGTGTCAAACAGATGGTAAAAGGAGAGGAATGGGACAATAAATTTTCAAATGGCATGTTAGAAGGGGAAAGGAGGGGTGACAAAAGGCCTGAAAATAATGTAGGTCATAATGTGTTATACGGTATACTTACTGGGTACATCGGGCACCTTGTGCAAACCTGCACCATGGCCACAATCTATGCAGTCGTGACAGCCTTCCACAACTGTAAATAGTCCGCACTCACATTCAGGCATACTGCACTGGCCCATTTTCTCCTGCAGAAAAAAATACACGTATTATGTCTGGCAAATAATACAGTAGAACAACATACGAAAAATATTACAAAATAAGATGGTATAAGTAGGTGAAGGGGATATACAGTACTATGACATGGACTATATTGACTATATAGTCAGAAACTCAAATTAGGCCTGGGTCACCAGTGGCACTGGTGTGATCACAATATTGGTGCTAGCGCTAGCGCTAGCGCGGCACCCGTTTATGCAAATCCTGTGTGTACTACCTGGGCCAAATTTATCTATTCTACCGTAACAGAAGAAACAGGAAGTAGGAAAAAGTGTGGCTGTTGGGAGGGATGTTGAGTGTGTACTATATACGATAATAAACAGGACTACATGTAGTAAAATTGTGATAATATTTTGGTGGCAGTGGAAAGGTACATTGAGGTGTTAACACAGCTGTATGACAGTATGAACTTGCATTACTGAAACTTTATTCTGTTTGTAACATAGGAAAGATGTATGATACTTACATGGCGACGGGCCATGTGAGGGGCGCAGTTGTTGCAGTAATGTGTGCCTTTTTGCGAGGAGAATTGAGTACAGAAGCACCCACTTTCCACACACTTCCCCCGTGTCACTCCCTCGTGGTCCACTGGAAAGGCAAAAAGATATATTTTTTATCGCGGGTACATTCTGCCGATAATAAACAGGATGCGCCATGTGCTGGCGAGTGAAAGGGATGTGCCGTGTATATGAAATGGGAAAAATAAACAGGATGTATGATGTCTATATACCGAGAAAAAATAAACAATACACATTACCATACAAAGCTGTGTGTTGAAAATACTGACGGGGGTGCCAGTGTGTTAGTTGTGTATACTACTACCACGTGCGTGAAAACAGCAGGCGTGTTCATTTCATAACGGGCGATAATGGGTGGATTAGCATGAAATGCTACAGGCTACCACATAGTTCAATACAAAATAAAGTACTGCACACGTTACGTGAAACACAGTGTATGAAACTTACTTTAAAGTCTTGCAGGTGCTGGTAGAACAGCAAGAAAAGGATTGCAGTTATGATCCAAAAGCTTGTCCCTCGTACACGCCACGCGGAATCGCACCACTCACGCCGGAAGTGAATACTTTGTTTAAGCTGAGACCGTGCAGCCGCTGCTGATAATAAACAGGACGCCCCGCATCGCTTTCATCCCACGGGCAAAATAAATTGAAAAATAGCTGGAGAAAGTGTATTAGTTGTATTGTAAGATCAAGTGCACGGTATTATAAGACATATGAATCGAGGTTGCAGTAAGGTAATAAGGGGGAAGGGGCATCCGAACAGCAGGAAATTGCGAACTACGTTCTGCGTATATCATATCATTACGCCCCGCCGACAACCAATGAAATGCCGGCTCTCTTGACACAGCGGCATGCTGTTCTGCCGCAGGGCGGTATGGCGGAAATTGACAGTTGACAGCGCCAATTTTCGTAGTTGACAGTTGACAGCAACTTTTTTTCATGTTTTTCAAAAATGAAAAAAAAAATATTTGTGAAAAAAAATTAAATTTTTTTTTTTCGCCTGTTTTTTCAGGTGAAATTTTTTTTTTTTTTTATAACAGTGTTTTTTTGGGCGTGAGCCTTGTCGGCCACCGTACACACACACCTGAATATTGTGCCAGCCCTATCCAACTTTCGGCCATGTTGCCCAAATCCAGGCTTGATGGCTGGGACGGTGTGGCACTGTAGAAGAGATGTGACAGGGGCTTGCAGTAGCATAATGAAAGCCCTTATGCAGGTATGGAGGCAAAAAAAACATAAATCTGATTATTGGACCAATTTGAGTAACACTTACATACATGTATACTGTATACACCAAAAGAACTGTTGTACGGAGCATCACTTTCATGCACTGACAATGTGTCACGGGCATCAGTGGCAGTGTGTTACGGGCATCACCATGAAATCACAAAATCCATATTTCTCACTAATCTGTGGGGTTTACATTGAACAATGAATGGTTACAGCCTTGTTAATTGCTTATGATCATCATGTGTAAGTTTAAGCATTCACAAGTCACTACAAATAAGGCAATCTTATCTTCTCTGTTAGAGCAATAATAACAACTCCACCATCTTTGATGCTCTGACCACGCAGACCGGGCATCTCATTCCTGGGAGTGTATTAGCTGTTAAGCTGTGGCTCCCCCAGTGGCTACTGGAGGATTTATCAGGGGTGGCAATACACTGCCCTGGTCTGTGATGAGGAAGTAGTGGATTGAGCAGATTAACTAGGCACTGTATTTCTGGGAAAATTTTACCTCTCGGGAATGGGTACCCGAAAATCATTAAACAAAATTATCAGTTATATCAAAACCTCTGCTCTACATGGGATCTGTACCTAGCATTCGAAAGTCCAAACCAGAAATGCCATGTACTCATGGACCTTAACCACTGAGTCCAGCTGTGAGTGCTGGTTTATGGTTAGTTTATATATGACTAAATTATATCTTACTGTAGGTTCTATTTCATATTCTCCTACCTCAGAGCACCAGGTTATGAGCAGCCTTAGCACAGGTTTCAGAGGCCATAAGCAGAGGAGGTTATGAGAACCATTTCTCATTTAAAACATAGCTCATTTAACCCACACATAGCCTATGCTTTCAGCACTGCTACGTCTGCATTTTAAGAGCAATGTCGGGTTTAATAGTGGAATCCCAAGTTAGACGTTGTACCTAATGGATACCTCCATGAGGTACAACTACCCCTGTATACATATAGCCACTTAGTGGTAGATGCCACACATGCAATGACATTTAGCCTTCTATCTATTTTGTGGGTTAAGATTCTAATCAGATTATTTCAGCATTGTATTCCCAACACATTTCCCTTAGTCAGAGAATTAATTATGTACACAATATGCATGTCCTGCAAGTCAGGTATATTCTATGTGTTTGTTTCCTTCTACATAATTATTGTATTCACAGTCAAGATAACAATATCAATCATAGCTATACTCAAGCTTTTAATTTAGCAGCTAGATCATAGAAAGATGAAGGGTGTTTATGTATTTATATGTGTCCTGTTAAAGTGTCATTGTTAATATCTATAAGAGGCAGCATTTCTCTAGATCACAGCTGATATTTTGCTCTATATCTTATACCATATACTAATATCCCAGGTTTATTCAAATCAACAGAATTTGCGAATGGCAAATTTTCTGAAGAAAAGACCATTATCTTAATATGTCTTCATTGGATCTGCCTATTATAGCTTGTCTGTGGTTTGGAGTAAGCATCAGATTCTATATTGCAGAAACCTGCAATAAGTGTTTGGATATACACGGCAAGTATGTCTTTCAAATGTTTATGTCAACGTGCTGTCCGGAAGAATATTAGCTGCATGCATCGTTGCAATATCACGTTGTTAGTGTAGTTCTTCCATTCCCTACTCACCAGAAAAAGAAACACGTTTTCAAAATGTATACCACTGAAATCAGAACCTTTATATTAGAGCGTGAATCCACTGAGGCAAAATCCGTCGGATCGAATGCACCTCACAATGTCAAACCTATGGACGAATCTCGTCCGATCCAACGGATTTACCTCAGTGGATTCACCCCTGACAACCGAGAAGAGGTATCACAAGCTGCACAAGACCAAAACCAAAATTATGACTTTTGCTTCTCGTATAAAGTTAAATGGTATCCAAAAACCAAAAATCAAGTTGAATAATGTAGAATTAAAAAATGTGATTTCTTATAAATATCTCAGTGTAATTCTTGATGAAGAACTTAATTTCTCTATGCATATAAGAAATTTAATTAAAAATCTGAGATTTAAGTCAATCTTGATGTACCGTTCACGGGACTCCTTATCCAAAGAGTCACTATTGAGAGTGTATATAGCTCATGCGTTACCGGTTATCGACTATTGCGACATATTATATGATAGGGGTAACGCTGATTTGGTAGAAGAACTTCAAAGGGTTCAAAATAAGTGTCTGAAAACTTGCTTTGATGCTCACATATTAACTCCTACTGATCTAATTCATGCCAAGGCTAAATTGCCAATGCTGCAATGCAGAAGGGACTACCACATAAAGATGTATGCTTTTAAAAGGGCGAAAAATAATAAGTATTTATATGCTAAACAAAGAGTGACTCGTCAGTCTACAGCTCCTCTACTTAGGTATTCTACCATTAAAAGTGCAGCGTATGAAAGATCAGTATTGGTAAAATGTGCCCAGATATGGAATGCCCTTGATCCAGACACTCGTAATATAATATGCATTAAGACCTTTAAAGCAAAAATGAAGAAGGTCCTGGAAAATACCATACCGAAATTACTTGTTGTATGATAGTTTATCTAAGAAATGGTATTCATGTGAGGGGGGGTTATTTTTAGCAAAAGTAATTTAAAGAATTCATGATGTGAAATCATTTTCCAACGAAGAATTGTTATTCCAAGGCTTTATTTCTGATTTATCTAACGTGGCTGTACCATATAAACAGGTCTCCTGACGGTACAGTCACAAACTTGTTGACCGAATAGGGGAATTTATACAGTTATTACTTCATGTAATATTTATTACAATGACCGTTATCCGCTGAAGGAGAAGTGAGCTCACATGTATGTCATACATTGTATTCGTCATTTAAATCTGGTCAATAAAGTTTAAATCTTGTTAAAAAAAAACAAAAAAACAAGAGGCCGATAGAGTGACAACGAATATTATGATAAAGTTTGATATGATATGCCACTCTGGGAGGTACATCATTTCTTCGAAGATATTTATCAGATGGGACATATTAACCAGGAACTCATTTCCAGGTTTTTTCACACTGTGGTCTCTTCAGATAGTATACTTCACAAACTTCCTGTACAAGAGCAGCGAATAATTGCTAGGTGTATAATGGACATTTTGTAAGTTGTCTCTTGTCACCAATGTATGTTGCTGTTGTCACTACACAGAGCTAGTGCTCCTGGGGAATTATCATCCTGGCTTAGTTACCAGATATCACTACACTAGCAGTTGCCGAACCAATCAATGTACCACACAAACTACCGACAACACCACCAACGACTCCCCCAATAGGCCCGCCCAGACTGGTACCGACCACTGTACCCGCAATAGAGCAGCTCGTGTCGCCCACCGCCACCACCACCCGGGTACCCACAGCAGAATTATACTCAGCTGCAGTTATGTCCCCATTGTTGTATTTCTGTTGTGCCGTACTTATATCCCAGGCGGCACATGCCACACCGACTGCAACATCAACCGCTATCATGGATTTTGTCACGCAGGTTGTGGCAGGTTTTGCAACAGTCTTTACACCCTCTTCAGCTGCCTCCTTCACCATGCTGCTTACCACTTTTTCTGTAGCTTCTTCTGTCCCCTTTAGGATCGCTTTTTGTGTCATCCCTGCTACTACGGTTTCTGTGGCTTCATTTGTACCTTTTTGGATGACTGTCTTTGCAAGTCCTGTCACAACACTTTCTGTAACTTCCCCTGTCCCCTTTTGGATGACGTTCTTTGCAAGTCCTGTCACAACACTCTCTGTAACTTCCCCTGTCCCCTTTTGGATGACGTTCTTTGCAAGTCCTGTCACAACACTTTCTGTAACTTCTTCTGCCCCCTTTTGGATGACCTTCTTTGCAAGTCCTGTCACAACACTTTCTGTGACTTCTTCTGCCCCCTTTTGAATAGCTTTCTTAACCAGCGCCCTGGTGATGGGTTTAGCTGCAGTGCGCAGCGCTTGTTGGCCAAGCAACTTTTTTGCGTTGCCGATTTGTGATGAGTATTTATGTCCTGTTTTGCACCAGAATGCAAAATGCTCACAGTTGTTTTTGATCAAGTCATACACTGTTTCGCCAAGCTTGGATCTTGCATTACTCACAACTTCCTTTTCTGGAAGACAATCAGAAGGGGGAAAACACACCTTCCAGACTTTACAGTCAGAATGCTTGAGATATATTTTCTTACAAGCGACTGCAGCCCTTCCTACCCCAATCTTGCAGGCAGCTGAACATGAATTGGTGACTGCAAGAACACCATTGATAACGTCCATCGACTGGTACTCAATGATATCGATGTTGTCATCCACTACATCCACTACGATGGCATAGTGCCAGTATTCTCCACGGTCAAAGGCAACAATATCGCCCGGGCGGTAATTTGAAGCATCTTGAAACTGCTCGAATGGATATGAGTATAGCCCCCCTAGGGCATCATGCACACGGCGGTGCTGAAAATAAAAGGTCACACAATTTAATTCTGAAATAACCTGGTTCAAAGGAACTTGTCTAGTCATAAATAAATCATCATTTTATTGATATTCTCATTTAAACTATTGGGATGCATTGAGGTTTATCAGAACAATTGCACAAAAAGTACAATCACAGTACAAAGGATAGGTCTCACCTTGGTCATCTTGCTTTAAATTTTCCTTGCGAGAAGGTGACAGCGTTTAGTAGCACTTGAACAAACGGCTGTGGCGTGAACGTGATCTAGCTCATGCTGTTTCCTTTACTGCTTGGGCAGGTATGAAACTAATATCTCCTAGATAATAAGAAAAAATAATGGATAAAATGTTTTCCATCAATACCCGGCTGGGAATTTTTTATCGCATGATACGTTACATTAAGGTATAGTGAAAATTCATTTCCCTGTCTGGGACCTCCATCATACATCCCTCAGACTGTGCGAAACCGAAACATGAACTCCCCACGGCTCCTCAACACCCTGCCAACACTCGTCACAGACGTCACAGAGTTGCCCAATGCGATATGTCAGATTAACAGGGAGGCAGTAAAATTACCAGTAAACACGGACATATGATGGACCCCACATGCACACTGTCGGCAACCGACTATTTATATTCTTTAATACAAACACACATGCAGGTTAGCAGTCCAACAGTAATCCCACAACAATATGTGCTTCAACTAGACTTTTTTTTATAGGGAGTACATTTGCCTTGCCAAACGGCTCTGCTTATACCAAGATGTCACTGTATCATCAAATATATAAGGGTAGTTGGCAGCCAACCGAGGTAGTAGGCTAAATTTCAGAGGTTGTGAGGGTCGTCCGTATATTTTATGGCCACCCGTGATAAGTGGACATTTGTTATGGTCACAAGTGATGAGGATATGCTTTTTGCACAATTTCCAGTCCAATATTATCCAATGTTATATACTTTTTTTTGCCGTTTTCACACATGATTATGGTACCAGATTCGGGGTAATATTCACACGTGTGACTATACATGGGTAAAATTCAATACGTTTGACACGGCGACACGGCCCTTTTAAAATTCGACACGGGCGACACGGCCTTAGTATTTAAAAATCTACGGACACAGACAAATGGAGTAGAATGTATAAGATAAAAATCGACACGGTGACACGGCCCTTCTGCTAAAAGTCGACATGGCGACACGGTCCAAAATCTGGGTACCTATGTACGACTATACACACATAGTGACTATAGAAAATATAAGATGTGCCCCCGCCTTCCCCCCTGCGCTGTTAGTGTAATGTGTAGAAACCGTAATATCATATAGTGACTTACCTTGTAGAAACGTGAGGGTTCAGTGTGTGCTCCACCTTCAATATACCGTGTCGGTCTGTACTAAAGAACATAATATGGCACATATTATATATATGTGTGCAATGTTACTGTTTAGCACCCGCCCGGGAGTTCCCGTTGGGATTTCCTCCCCCAGTCTAGTGTTATAACCGTGGTTATGGTTAGGGCACACGGAGGATGGGTCTAGATGTATACAGCACGAGGACATGGTGTGACCCATTCAACCACTACATCAAAAAGTGCCCAAGAACATGCAGAGATTTGGCAGCTAGACGCATAGCTATACATAGATTTTCCCACTTTCTCAAGTGGTTTTGCCTGAATCTCGCCGGATACGTGTGTGACCTGGTTCTTAGACCTAGACTATAACTCGGGATCTCCACACTGTTCTGATTGCAGGGGTTTGAATGTCCCGTGTCGAATCTAAGAAATGGCCACGGTGCATGTCTATGTTGCCGCACACCCCTGGTCTTTTTGCCGATTTTGCGGCCGATTTTGGCTAAGACAGGCCCAAACCGGTGAGAAAGGGTTGTCTTTGTCTTGTGATTTGGGAAATCACAAGGATCAAATGAGTTAGATATTTGCCCCCGGAAGGCCTAGAAAATGTTGCTTATTGGAATATGTCAATGATTTTGCTTATATAGGGGGCACACTCCAAATATCTTTAGGCTAATTGAAAGGGAATAATGAGGACAACTCATACTGTGAAGTAACTCCCCTCGAACAGATCCATTAACCAGTCCTGCACGCAACACTTTGCTTGCCTATATTATTGACCACTGTGGGATTTGGAGAGGCTCGAGATCATGGGACAAGTGTTGCGATTTACAATATTGGCAACAGTTGCCCCTTGTTTTTATGTCAATAATCAACACTTTCTGGCCCATTTTTCGCGTTGTGGGATTTGACCTTATGGAAAGAGGAGTATTGGGACATTATAGCCAATAATGAACTATTGCATAATATGTAAATTGTAATGAGCTATTTCTCATCAAAGTTAGGGAATTTAAGTTCCAATCTCACCTGAAGTCAGACACGTTTGGTTTCAATGTTTCTCTTAGAGTAAAAGTGAATGATCTGTCTTACTAATATAGCAGACATACTGTTGTTCATCAAGCCCTTACGTAATATCAGTCTTAGAATGAGCGAGTGATGCATGTACCACAGGATAGAATGACCCTTTTGATACACCTGCAATCTTCGTTCTATAACCATTCTAAACCCATTATCCTACATGCATCACTCGCTCATTAGCCGTTTTAAAATATCTGCATAAATGGCTCAGGGGTGATCCATTAAGTAAGTCACGCCCGAGGGGGTGGTGTTTTTTTGTGTGTGACAAAGTATGACAAGAAAACATATATTAAATGCTGTACTGCTGCATTGCCACTAAGCAGCATCATAATCTCATGTGTGCTACTTGGAACATGGGTCCAAGAAGAGGAGTGAATAGATGTAGAGTATGTGGATACCACAAATCTTCCAACATCATAGGAGATGATAGCAGTGCCTGGGGATTGTATATTTTGTATACATGAGTGTGCAGCTGGCAAGGTTACATTTTGAGCAAGATCCCCATTACCAAGGATCTGCTTTTCACCAAAATCCCTCTCGCCAAGTATCACCTTTCACCAGAATACTCATCACCAAGGGTCAATTTTTACCTTCATTATAACTTGTTTTATACTTTGCAAACATTCAAAGCAATTGAAAAAATATTTAATATGAAACAATTTTACAAATATGGCCCTATCTTCGCTTCTAGTTGACCGATTTGAAAAATTCTTTCACCATTAGAAAGCTGACATTATGTCTTAAGGCCCCACGCCGGCCATTAAGATTCTACGCCGGCAAAAGCCGGCGTTCCGGCGTCAATCCGGGAACACTGTAATACTATTAGTCATTCGTGCCTAACAGATATAAGGCTGGGAAATAGAAGTACAATTCTGCATGTATTTAAATCTGTGGATTTCCAATATTTGGCACTTAAATTCAATACTGTATAAATATTTGCTTTGTACATATTTTCAGGGATTTTTTTAAAATCATGAAAATATGTACAGCACGTAGATATCTCTCTACGTTAACAGTATGATGGTTAGGTATAAATCTACCATAAATTCTTGTGTATAAGCCTCACTCACTTCTTAGCCATACCTAGACTTTTGGTAAATTGTATCCTTCTGTACAATGATAGCAAAAACTTGTGGATAAGCCTCCCCCTGACTTGGTCAAGGTTGATCCCATGTGTCACACTGACTATTAATTACGGCCTCTAAGTGGAAATTTAAGGTAATCCTTCGTGAAATGTGATATATTACAACCTGGATAGCCTCTAAATTCCCATTACTGATACATATATATGTCCTATAGTAGCATAAAAATACACATTGAGGACTGGTTCTAGTCTACATCACTTTCTGAACCGTGTGACAATGGCCAATTAGTTGCTATTCCTGCTAGATAGCAGAGATAGTGTCACATTGATATAAGTTGAAATAGGCACAATATCAGTGGAATTCCCTTAGCCTAATTAGTCATTTTCATTTCATTTTTATATGCTCTATATTGTTGTTTTTATTCATAAATGTGACGCAACAGGGGAAAATGTACCATTACGGGGATTTAGTGTCACAAACAGCCACTAGGTGGCCACCATCCATGCAGCAATATGACATTAGCCTACTGAATTATTATGGAACTTTAGGCCACTTCTCCTTTCCAGATTCTGACAACCCTACCCCCAAAATAATCATCAAGAGCTTTCTTAGCAACACAATATGAACGTGTCCCTGTGTTAAGTACTGACAGGGCTAGTGGTATTGAGCAGGAACTCAGAATCTTCTCCATAATACTACATCTGATTCTTTAAGAAAGCTGTTGATCTAGTCAAAATTGGATAATCACACAAGCACATGTTGATATTTGTTGGGAAGAGAATTTCATAATGATCATTAATTTTGAGATTATGATTGTCTAAATCGAGCAAGGGGAAGTTACCATAAGTTCTTGGGATAATGGTCACTAGGATAACGGTATGTTGGTGCACAGGTGGCCACCTAGTGGCTGTTTATGACACTGAATCCCCGTAATGGTACGTTTTCCCCTGTTGTGTCACAAATATGTCTGGACTTGAAAAGGTGATGTCACACAGACCTTGACACCCCCCCACCCCCATGTCACCTTTTGTCACTAAACCCAAAGACCCACCCACCCCCTAGCAGGTGACGTCATTTGTGAACGTTCCCTAACAAGACCTGTCAAAACAAAGGTCACTTTCAAGTTCTCACCAAAATACTTTGCAATAGAGGTAATAGAGGTTACTTTTGACTAAATTTATTTTTACCAAGGCTCACTTCTCTGTGGCCTCGTAAAATACGGCCCGAGGGTCAACTCGTGAAATAATCCAGTCAACAGGCCAAAACTCGTGAACCTTCGTCTATGTATTTAACAGTTTCCATGGTAACAGTAATTGTATATTGTCTATAGGCGGGATGCCAAGTACTTGATACACAGGACTCTAAGTAATTGTCGCATATTGTCTTGGAAACTGTTGCATGTTACCTCTAGTGTATTCTTCCACCCCACTATCAATTATATTCAATATAATGATAGGTCTCATTGCACTGCTTATCACAATACATGTATTGTCTCTTATATCATACGGTACTGGGAGGGGGGGGGGTGTCAGCAGAATTGTGACATACTTTTTTAGGGGGTGTTTGGGAAAGCGTGACAAAGTGTGGCATGGGGGTGGGTGGGCTTCAAAATGGCCAAAAAAAGCGTGACATACTTAATGGATCACCCCTCACGAGTGCAGTCATCACTCTTAGATATAATTTATAAATCCCTTTGAAGCATTGGCTTTACACCCCACTTACGACTGATTGCTAGACTTAAGACCAGTCATGGCAATGAGTAATGGTCATAAATCAAATATGCGACGACTGATAGCCTTTTAGAAACATAGAGATAACGATTCAGACCTTGTGAAACATTTTCCTGGGCACGTGGAGACTTCTGAATACCACTAGGTGGCCTCAATCCCCGGCCTCAATCCGTGACCTCCCCCTCCCCTTCGGTAGTAGTTACAAGTACTAGTTAGTAGTAGACTCTGCTGCTGTAGTCTACATCTGCACCAATCTCTACACAAGCGACACAAGGTATGTCCGTTCTCACCATCTATAGAATTGTATTGTATATTTGTTCATGTATGTGTTACTGTCCATACACGAATGTGAGTCTGAGGTGGTTATGGTTAGCGCACTACATTGGCCATAACATATAATAATACACACCTAAGTGATATCACTAGAATATTATGAGATAAGAATATTAACTGGCATAACTATAACTGGAAGCTGAGGGTCCTAGACGGTAGACCCCAAATTGGACACAGCGACATGGGCCTTTTTATGGCTTAGTGTCATGGGACATGAGGAATAAATAGATAGTGACATATATAATAGGATGGGGACACGGGACCCCCCCCCCCCCCCAAATCAAGGGCTAATGTGAATAACGGGATGCTACCGTGTCCTTGCAACTCGAAGTTCACCTGTGGGTTATGAGCTGTGAAGCATGTGTATCATACACGTGAATGGTCCATACAGTATTAAGGGTATTAAGTGTGTTGTATTCCAGATGTCAGTGTCAGTGGTAGTGAAGAACGCGGCCCACACCACTGGGGAAGGTCCCCACTGGGACCCGGTCACCAACAGTCTGCTGCATGTGGACATCATAGCGGGGGACGTACACCGGTGGGACCCGGCCACCGGCACTGATACCAAGGTCCACCTGGGTAAGGGCCTGTACAACCGTGATGTGTATCAAGTAACGTGATGTGTAGTACTACTCATCACGGCTGACCATGCAAACATGATGTATATCAAAAAGACGTGATGTGTAGTAACAATCCAACCGTGATGTGTAGTAACCAACGTGATGTGTAGTAACCCAGAGCAACTGGAATTTAGGCACCTCCAAACGTAATCTGTATCAATAAACGTGATATGTATCAACTCCCTCCTCTAAATGGTAGGGATCGGCAGCCCAGTAGCCACAAAGTTCAGTTCAACATTAAATCAACGTTGAAACAACATTGAATCAACAGTGAAAACCAGTTGTCAATGTTGATTCAATGTTCTGTGTCCCCATGGGAGAGAAGCAGGGCAGGCTAGGGAGGGGAGGACCAGAGGTACAACCAGGGGGACCCCCTCTTTTCAAAATTTGGAAAGGAGAAAAATAATAAACTGAATTCTAGAATCTTTTAACTTAAGGAATATATCAAAATAAATTTTAGATTTTACCTAGATCTGTAAATAAGATATTCCCACATATGTCACACCTTTTCTAAAAATATATATTCAACAACTCCATAAAGAGAACACGTTTTGATACAGATTAAGGTTGTTTTTTTTTCAAAATCCTTGATACAGATCACATTGATACAGATCACGTTAATTCAATACAGATTACGTTGTTTTGATACAGATCACATTGCTTTGATACAGATCACGTGTGTATGGTCAGCCGTGATGTGTAGTACTACACATCACGTTACTTGATACACATCACGGTTAGAAACTCAAATAATTTACAGGTAAATTTTGACCAAAATTCTCAAGAGCAGACATATGTGTACACATGGACACCTTTTGTGTGGCTTAAACCACATTTACTAATGCAAGAATAGACTTTTTGTTACTATACACACATAGGCCTTGTCGGGCTTGCTATGAGGGGTAGAATTGCTCTCAATCAAGGTATGATGACAGGTGAAGGGGGTTGTTATTGATAATCAGGGATTGATACCTTGTTGTACAGAGAAATAATCTATATGAAATTAATCATAGATGATTTTTAAAAAGTAATCAAGGTGATGACACTGGGTCATCACATATGATTACTCTAGTGATTACCAAGTAATCACAGGTGTCGTCATCACAGTGATGACAAAAAGTAATCACTCTTGATTACTTTTTATGCCCCATAGAGTTTTCAGTGTAGAATGTCATGGTGTGACACTTGAATGGCAGATAAAGGAATATCACCAAGTGCTGTATGTATGCCGCTGTATTCACTTCACCTACTACCACGCCAAAAGAGAACCATGATAAATCCACCGCCATACTGATACTGATGATTCAATTGATGAATTATCATTTATGAATGGTGCGGGCTCTGCTGATATGACACCTATCATAAACTCATCCGATTAACGTAGTTGTATTTTGGACTCTTATGGTACTGTGTATGTATCATCTGATACGGTTTATTGCAAGTGTATTATCTATTTTACTATCTTTTATTTGTCCATGTGAATAATTAGGGCTACGGTATATGTAAAATGGTCGATCATGCAGAAAGGTCATGAAAGAAGAGCCGCAGACCCCTAAAATCAATAAGACGATAAGACTCCGTTTTTATCCATGCAAGGTTCAAGGGAATACTGGGGGTTGGCGACCCACGGCGACCAGGGACAAGACCTATTTCTGAAAGATCGACCTGCACAATTATGGACTGATGCAGTTGGAAACAATATAAAGAAACAATATTTGTTTTGCATTGTATTACAAATGTGTACAGATGGTCTATTGGGCCAAGCATAGCTTTACCTGGATATCTTTACCTTGAAACCATACAAATCAAAGCAGAACCAAAGTGGCTGGCTTCCCCCCCCCCCCCCCCCCACAACAATAATATCAATGACAATAAGGGAAAAAAAGAAAAAGGTGTGTTTCAGGTTACATAGTCTGAAAATCTAGGTAGGGTAGCTGGGTTTTTTTTAAATTTTAAATTTTTTTCTTTGGCCTCTTTTATTAGGTAGGGTCATAAATTGACTCACAAACTTTAGCGTAATTCACTGTCAACAGCGTAGACTCGCGGACTATCAAATTGACTCTGAAATAGCCCAAAAATTACTTGAAATCTTTGGATACAAATTTCTAGGGTCCGCCCTGTTTTGCTAGGTAGGGTCGGATAACCTGAAACACACCTTCTTTTGCCCAATGAATGGGTAAGTTCCCCTATAACTTCTAGGTCTGACTATATATTGGTTTCAGACACCATGTTTTGTGCCCACACCTGAGTCAATGGCTCACTGTCCAGTACTAGTGTCTACCTATTACCATATTGACAGATGACACAGTCGGCTTTGTGGTACCACAGAAGTCTGGTGGGTATGTGGTAGGACTGGGGCGGACCATCGCCCACCTGGACTGGGAGACAGGCAAGACTACAGTCCTCCACGAGGTGGACCAGGGCACCAAGAACAGGTTCAACGACGGCAAGTGTGACCCATCCGGACGCTTATGGGCAGGTAAATACTTATTTAATGTTACCCATTTCTTGCAGCATTCACTTTGGGCCATGACCCATTAGCCGATTTGTATGCATTATATATCGGTCGATACACCCTCAAAAAACAGGTCCAATGTCATACTTGTAATATCATTTTGTGGATGTATCAGACGATAATGCATCCAAATCAGCTAATGGGTTATGGCCCTTAAACACATGTTTTACCCACCACAGTTGTAATGCAGATGGGGTTACAGTTGGAGTTGCATTGCAAAATTACCATCAATGAGTTGCACAAATTATTTTCTTCCAAAAAGGTACAATGGATTACGCGATAGCCCCGCGGCAATTAGAGCTGGAGATGGGTTCACTCTTCTCTCTGGAGACAGATGGAAAACTACGTACCCATCTTCCCAAAATCAGCGTTTCCAATGGTCTGGCCTGGACGGCAGATCACAAGACCATGTACTACATAGACAGCATCCCAAGGAAGATATTTGCGTTTGACTTTGACATCACCAGCGGTACACTGTGTGAGTATGTGGGCAGTGGAGACGACTCCCTAAATCTTCACCTTCATTAAGTATCCACATATTTATAAAATATGGCATTTTTGGGGTCGAAGCAATCATTCATGTGTTTCTGCATCCAAAGTCTTCCTGGATGATAGAGCTATCTGAATAACTATGGTGCTGAGAAAGGTACATCGTGATAGCTGGATGAACTACTTTCAGCTAACCAGAGGACGTGTGTAGACTTTGGTGAGGGTACCGAGGCAGAGCGCGGGGTTCCTGACGGCATGTGTATAGACACAGACGGCAACCTGTGGGTGGCCTGCTACAGGGGAGGCAGGGTCATCAAGTTTGATCCCCGCACAGGTGAGATACACGCCCTACTTAACTCTTCCTTTACCGTACACGCATTATTGCGAGTTTACAGTGCAGGACCGTACACGCATTATTGCGAGTTACTCGCCGATTTTCAGCCGATTTTGGCCGATTTTTGACCCCCTGTGGTTTGCCTGAAAGCTGGTAGAATCCCATGATTTTTTCTGACAGTAGTCTATGGCATATTGTCTCTGCATATCTTAATCGGTTTGTACATACATTCAATATTTTACAAATGCTGGGCATCTCAACTTGAATGATATTTAACTCATTTTCAATATGATTAGAGCAATATTTAAGGCAAAAATCGTGAAAGAAGTCAAACAATATCGTTTTCTGGATGAAAAATGATTTTGTCCAATTTTTCATGCTGAAAAAGATGGTACCAAAGGTTTAGGTCTATTTAATGCGGTAATGTAAGTTTCAATGGCAACATATACACTAGAATAAGCCATATTTCATTTCAAATAGGGCTTTATCTCCCTAATTATAACGATTCTTAGGGCGATATTTACAAAATTCTTTCAGTTTCTAAAAGGTTAGACCATCCCCTAAATGACAATATCCCATTTGCATTTCATTTGAAAAAATCTGGTCTTGGGAGGGGTGTCCTTATGTGGAGTGTGGTAAAGGAATGTAGCTTACTTAGACCTTCTATGTGAGTTGTTCTAGGACTATGAAGAAAAATTATATGTACATATGGTGGCTTTCATCATCAAACACCCCAGTGGGCACACAATTCAGTTCAATGCTGAATCAACATTGAATCAACATTGACAACCATTTGTCAATGTTGATTCAATGTTCTGTGCCCACTGGGACGCTTGTAGGTTAACATTTGTACATGTTGCTCAGTTTTTACGGTTCTGTTCATCAATGATTGTTGTGAATTTGATTATGATATACATATCTGCATCTTCAAGGTGAATCTACTGTAGGTTTTTTGTCATGAGTTTATGTGTGATTATGTTGTGTGTGCTGTTGATAATTCTCTACTGTTACACGTGTTTGTCTGCATGTTGTTTGATACCTTATTATGTCCCCAGGTTGTGAGCTGCAGACCGTCTCCATCCCTGCTTCCTGCACCACCTCCTGCTGCTTTGGGGGCCCGAACTACGACGAGCTTTACGTCACATCATGTCGCCGCGGCATAACACAAGAACAATTTGAGAACGAACAGCCACTGGCAGGCTCTGTCTTTAAGGTCACTGGTCTGGGGGTTAAAGGCTTACCTGCTCCTATCTACAATGCATAAGGTCCTACCCATAGACTGCTGCAGCTGTAGTATCCTGCAGAGTATATGTCACTATAAACAGCACACAGTGCCTCAAAGCATCAGGCCCCTACTTGATAGACATTTAGGCATGAAAAACAATAGGAGGGAATGTACACCATGGATATCAAACAGCAAAGTTAAATCGAATCAGCACTTAAACTGAACAATCAAAATGGTACACGGACTTTAGGCACCTGGTCTTTAGGCACCCAGCCTTCAGGCCCCCCTGACCACAGGCACCCTGCCCTTAGGCCCTCCGGATCTTAGGCCCCCGGTCTTTTGGCACCCTGGCCATAGGCCCCCTGGCTATAGGCCACAACCTCCTCACGTCCACTACCTCCTCCTCCTCACGTCCACCACCATTTCCTCACGTCCACTACCCCTTCCTCACGTCCACTACCATTTCCTCACGTCCACTACCATTTCCTCACGTCCACTACCATTTCCTCACGTCCACTACCACTTCCTCACGTCCACTACCCCTTCCTCACGTCCACTGCCACTTCCTCACGTCCACTACTATTTCCTCACGTCCACTACCATTTCCTCACGTCCACTACCACTTCCTCACGTCCACTACCCCTTCCTCACGTCCACTACCACTTCCTCACGTCCACTACCCCTTCCTCACGTCCACTACTACTTCCTCACGCCTTCTACCATTTCCTCACGTCCACCACCAAGGGTGTGGACGTAAGGGATGGGGTTGGATGTGAGGGAAAGGGTTGGACGTGAGGGAGGGGGTTGGACGTGAGAGAAGGGATTGGACATGAGGGAAGGGGTTGGATGTGAGGGAAGGGGTTGGACGTGAGGGAGGGGGTTGGACGTGAGAGAAGGGGTTGGATGTGAGGGAGGAGTTGGATGTGAGGGAGGGGGTTGGACGTGAGAGAAGGGGATTGGACGTGAGAGAAGGGGTTGGATGTGAGGGAAGGGGTTGGACATCACATGATTTATTAGAGAGGGTTGGACGCATGATATGGACGTGAGATTTGTGCCTACAGGCCGGGGGCCTGTAGTCAGGGTGGCCTAAAGGCAGGGGGCCTCAGATCCGGAGGGCCTGTGGGCAGGGGGCCTGTGTTCCGTGGGCCTGTGGGCTGGGGGCCTACAGTCAGGAGGGCCTGTATTCTGGATACCGTCTACGGTATGACAAACTAAGAAAAATAAAGTTAGTGACCCAAAACTCCTTTGGCGGGATAGTGAATACACTGGCAAAATGTGTTTGCATTCTCTTTAACCCAAACATTGTTTACACTGAGAGAAGTGAAGGCATCGCCATGACTCCTTCACCATAGTCAACTCTAGCTGACTCTTGTAGCAGAGTCATGATGGCTCTGGTGGAGGTGTCACAGCCACTCCAGTCATACCCCTTGGATGTTGTACAACTTGACTCTACCTTCAGTGCAGGGTCAAGTGCAGTTGACTCTTCCCAGAGCAGAGTCATACATAGTTTGACTCTCCATGAAGAGTCAAATAAAAAATGTGTTGACTCTGATAGTAGTTGTATATGAAATCACATTACGGGGTAACCTGCACTAGTTTGGTACCAGTGGCAACCACAGGCTAGAGCCACCATCAATACTTCAGACATTTGGTACATGCCAAACAGTTTCAGTCCTTTATAGAATAGTACATTATGTCTTTATTTGTCTAAATAATGTAGTTTAACTTAATAAGGAATGTCAATGTAAAAGCTTTCCAATTAACTTACCTGGACCAAATATGATGATAAATTTTACAATACATTCCAAGAACGTCAACAGTATAGAGCTTAGAAACCATATTTGTGGGTGAGGAAAATAAGCATAAGGCTGGGCACTAACTGTCTGAGATATAATGTATGGCACTGCTTAATACTACAAATAGACCTATAACATTGGCATCTGATTTGATGTTTATGGCCAATGGTCTGCAGAGTGTAGTGTGAGGCAGATATAGCTTAGCCCTCTCACATAAGGAGAAGTGGTGGTCATGACAATGTGTCTTGTTATTGACCTCTTTTGGGAAATAACTTCACTTACTCACTTCTCTCACAGGCCTCACCTGGCCTGTCCACTAATTGTATACACCCGTTGCCCCCAGCCTAGCCTGACATAATTACACAATCCACCTGACCTGCATGCCCTCATTTATTCAAATACCAATCTTGACTCCCCCTCCTTTGACGGGTCAACTGTAGTTGACTCTTCAGGAATGGAGAGTCAAACTCATTCGACTCTCCTCTACAGGTGTCGCGTGGGAGACAAACTGCGACTCTGGCTGTCAGAGTCATAGCGACTCTTAAATTACTTCTCTCTGTGTAATTTATCGTGTTCATGTTCATTTACAAGACAGCCCAAAAGGTTTTATAGAACCTAGGTCCAAAACCATCTGTACCAGGTGTCTTGCCACCCTTTAGTGTGTCGAGGGAAACCTTCCATTCCTTTTCAGACAATGGGGAGTCCAAGAAATTCGTGTCTACATCTGGTATTTTAGGAATAGATTCTCCCATAACAAAACCTTCATCCCCTTCCTCCCCATCCAATCTTTCCTGTTCCAGATACAAATTCTTATAGAAACTCAATGAGCACAGTCTTAGCCTCACTAACCACAATACCTGGCTCAGATTCTACTTATGAAATAGTCCTATCGAGATATATTCTTTCTCTAAGTTAATAAAGTAACTTGTAGGTTTTTTTCCCAGAAGCCATGCATGTACGCTTTGCTCTAAAAGAAGCAGAATAATAATAGTAATGCTATAACTAATAATAGTAATGACAACATTTTAGGAGTGGGAGTGTTGACCAGACTTCGTTTTACAACCAATCTGATCTCAGCATAATTATGTTGAAAACATGTAAAACTAAAACATTATTTCCACCTATTTTCTCTATGTGTGGTACTCCATCAGAATCAAGTAACATCCACACAATCAATATAATCAAGGGGTTTTCTACCTGGGTAGGAGCTGATTCAAATAAACATCTTGAACTTGTCAGGCACGTTTCCAACACATCTGTCCTCTAGCTCTCACGTAGTTAAGGCTTGTGACACCAGTGTCTCCCTCTACCATTTCAATCGAATTTTAATCTACATTGGTCTATTCACCTTAAAGTATTTTCATTGTAAATGAAACTTGAGGTCACGTGGAAGTAAATGGCGCCATCTACCGAGTCATTATGGTATTATGGGCTGCATTGAAGGGTGTTCCGACTGCTGATTGGGTTATATTTCTGATGAAAAAAAAATCACAGGTGTTCCCAAATACCCTTTGGATAGAATAGCACATGTAGTTTGATGCTATGTAAAGGGTTGAGGAATTTCTGAGGCATGCAAAAACTGATGTGGCCAAAGGTCGATTTTGGGCCCAAAACAGGGCAAAATGGGACTACCTGTGGATAAAAGTGACTTTTTTGAGATTTTCACGGTTATGCTCTCTATTGGGGCTGAAACATTGTGTGTGAGGGATTGTTTAATCAGACTAGGGCTAAGACTATGGTCAACAAATTTTGTGGATGGCTAATTTTGTGCATTATGCTATATAGAAACATAGAGGAATAATAATTACTTCCTCGTGTATGGTGGCCCAGGAGGGTCACGTAAAAAAAAAACGGTTTATTTTTCAAGGTGAAGTGTTTTTTTTTCACTTCACTTTGAAAAAAACCACTTCACCTTGAAAAAAAAAACATCACTTTGAAAAAAACAACTTAACTTTGAAAAAAAAATTCACTTTGAAAAAATAAATTCACGTTGAATTTTTTTTTTACGTGACCCTCCTGGGCCACCATACTAGTGACCTATAATGACTTTTGTCTTGAATGCATAAGACCAAAATAAGTTCAGGTATCCAGACCGACCCACCTTTTTTGGCCCTTCCCTAATTTCTTTCTTCTTTTTGAAAGGCATTTTTGGGCTTTTGCTACCAAAAAAAAAGAGATTTGATTTTCATTGATTTCTTTAAAACTAAAATTATGAGAACAAGTGATGTATTTTTTTCTCATAATCCTTTAAAGAATTTGGTAAAATAAATAGACAAATGCCAACGCCCATTGATACCGTCTCTGCCGTATTTCATGAGTGGGGGCTGGGGCCATATTCCACGAAGCCGCAGGCTGAGTGGAATATGCCCCAGCACCCACAAGTACGGCAGGGAGGTATCAATGTAGTTGTCATTTGCATTTATTTCTTATTTCAAGCATTTAATGAAGAAAATCCAGCTTTTTTTTTACCCATTGAATACGGCCACATTGTATTCAATGGGGGGCATTGAATACGGCCTTTCCTATAGTTAAGCATAGTAAAGCTTGTATTTCAAAAAAATAAAAATAAAAATCTACACTCTTTTTTGCCCTGAACCTGAACACAACAATAATTATTTTAGACCTAAGTTGTTATTTTTGTTTAAAAAGAGTGATAAGCAAGGGAATGACAAATAGTTTAGCAGGGAACACCTTTTCTGTGGTTACTTAATCTATTCAAGAATGGATCCTGACCATGAGCTGTCATCAAATCTGAGCCACTGTGCTAGGAGGATCAATGTGCAGTCTCTGCAGGAATATTAGTAATGTCTACAGGCAAAATACGCTGATTATATCAGGATGTTACCCAATTCTGATGGAAAAGTCCTACTCTACTTAGGTGTAGGGTATATGTAAGATGTACACGTTTTTTCATGACATCTAAAATGTGTCTGGATCTGATATTAATACATGCCCAGAGCGGCCCGCTACAGCGGTTGGTGAGCACAACACGGTGGTACATGCGGCCGGTGGATACCCCTGGTGGAGTGGGAAGGTATCTAGTCTGTCCATACTTTACCTCCATGGTGGTCTGTTCAAGATAGCTGTTCAAGATAGCTGTGGAATGCAAATAGAAGAAACACTGAGACCCTGTAGACTTTAATAAATTGAAATAGTAATTCCTATTCCGCACTAGCGAGATGCAGTGATTTTCCTCTGTGAGACCTTAAGCTGAAGCTGATTCCTGGCCTGTCCAAAATAGACAGTTCTAGGGGTCATACATTTTTGAATCATTGGTAGTTGGATATCCCTAAAGTCAGCTGACCAGTTTGGGGGAGTGGTTATGACACTGGCCAATCAATCCAGGGGTCATTAGTTCAAACCCATGCCAAGACTACATTTTCACCCCAAGTTGGTTAAGAATAGTAATTGTATTTACAAATGAAAACTTAGAGATGTAAGAATACAAAACCATTTTAGATTACACAATAACTATTCATCTTATTTGAAGGATCTTTACAACAGAATTGTATACTATCAGGATTTTTGACCTACCAAAAATATATTTAAACTTGTGTGTGGACAAAATAGCATTGACATGGATTTGAACTCATGACCCATGAAGTAGCAGGCAAGAGTCCTAACCATTTCCCTAATCTGAACAGTTGACATAAGGACCCACAATAGAGGCATATAACTGAAAGGTTTATGGCCCCTAAAACTCCAAATTTTGGACATGACAGGAACCAGCTTCAGCTAATCATCTGTCTGCTATAGTTAGCAGAGGAAAGATCACTGGTACCAGACAAAATGGCGCTGTAGAGTTATCATCTTGCTAATGCGGAATAGAACACATGGCATTGTAACTTACCCTTTTCTCTCACAACTGTACATTCGGAGGGACCGCTGATTCGGCCTGCTACAGTAAGTTATACATGTAGAAGGTTTGTCACTATACGCTATTTGCTGCTGCATGTGGAATTACTGCCCCTCCCAGACTCAGAATGTGCTTGGTGATAGCCAGGGGAAGAGGAAGTCTCAAATAGGGATCCTCTAAGTTCATTCTGTGCAGCCTTACTGGAAGGATCTCCGCAGATAATTCTAGATAAGTTCTGGGTGATCAAAAGAGTTTGGAATATTTACTAAAATTCTGTAAAAATTCACAAATGCCCCTCAGCATATCCTCAATGTTAATTTAGGTTCAGTCTGAAAAGGTTTTATTCCTTGCATGTATGGTCAATTCTGGAGGTTCATTCACGTTGGTTAGAAACAAGCGAGCCTTGTTTCCACTAGTGGCGAGGATATTAGCGCGGCAAACGGGATCTGTTACCCGGTAAGGGGCGCCTCCTAGCTTGGCTCTGTCGCTAGGTTACAGCAGTGTCGTGTTTATGTTGGATACCGCCTTTGTTACTGCCAGAGCGCCGCCCAGAGAGGTTGGCCAGCTCACTGCACACTTGAATTCAGAGATATTATTGTGAGATTTTTTGAATCATCATGCAACCTTGTAAGGGTTGTGCCTTTGTGTACGACCACAGGAAAGCGGCGTGTCCTCAATGCGCCATGGCAACACAGTCGAAAGAAACGCTAGACAATACAGGTGACTCTGATTTTGATTTGCGCAAAAGTGAAGAGCCGGGATCACCATCTATTGACCGTGAGCAGAACATTGTGAGGCAGCTCAAGCTGGCAGAAGAGAAAAAGGTGATTTTACAGCATAAAATGGAACTGAAGAATATGGAGGATAGGCTGGCGGCCATAAACGCTGAAAATGCGAAACTGGAATCCGAGGGGGCTTCCAACCAAGATGGCGGCGCCGCAAGCAAAACAACAACAAGGAAGCCAGTCGTCCCTCCTCCAGGGTTCAGTCCGCAGGATCCGGCTACTGCTAAGCCTTCTCAAGGTGGGTATGGAGTACAGCGGGAGCTGTTCTACGCTGATGGATCGCCTGCGTTACCTGGAGAGGGTACCAACATGGCGTCGACAACGCTTCAGGCAGGGCTCGAGTCAGTGGGATTAGGTCTGCAAGCTCTGGGGCTGGCAGGCACGGATGTAAACAATGCAGGTCCACCCCAAGGTGAGAGTGCTAATTTGGCTGGCTTCCAATGGAGTAGTGAATCTGCCCGTAGGAAGCGATCGTGCCATTGGATCAGGCCTGATTTTCACCTTCCTTTTGATAAGACTTATGAAGAGATGTTGTATAGGGAGTTAGTCTGTGGGATGGTATGTGTAACCGAGTGTGTGCTGAGGGCAAATGACTCCAGGTTCAATCTGCAGGGGTATCTGGAACATTTCAAATATATCACCCTAAAAGAGATACGCCCAACCTACATGCCAAAGGCCGTCTCTAAATATGAACATGACGTAACGTCCAAGGTGTCAGCGGGTGAAATTGGCTCTTGCAGAAAATTCTGTAAAAATTCACAAATGCCCCTCAGCATATCCTCAATGTTAATTTAGGTTCAGTCTGAAAAGGTTTTATTCCTTGCATGTATGGTCAATTCTGGAGGTTCATTTACGTTAGGAACCAGCATTTCAGATTTCTTTATATTTAGTGTATAAAAGTTATTTCTATTCATT
This sequence comes from Harmothoe impar, assembly GCA_947462335.1. NCBI lineage: Eukaryota > Metazoa > Annelida > Polychaeta > Phyllodocida > Polynoidae > Harmothoe > Harmothoe impar. The sequence goes on along the minus strand of OX381714.1, from coordinate 27,052,971 downwards.
CCTGAGAGATTTTCACTCAATACCTGCCTGGGAATTTCTTAATCACATGCTACGCTACATTAAAATACAGTGAAAATTCATTTCCCTGTCTGAGACCTGCAGTCACAAATCCGGTGGAGGCACTGGGGCACCAATGAGCTCTTATTCCAACCTTATTCTTCCGAAAATAGAAATAGAAGAAAAGAAATAAATACATGGTCACTACATCATTGTCCAATCAGTAAATCTGATAGTTATGTTCTTTGTCCATCGCATAGTGCTGTTAATGGAAAAAATAACCCCGAAAAAACTTTTTGTTCCATTTAAATTCCATGGCTTCGAAACCTATAATGAATCAAAGTAATACTGTGTGGCTAGGGAAAACCCTTCCACATCAATGAGGGCGTAAAGATGAGGGATGAGACGTCAGTTTGAGTACTTGGTATCTTTTATTAATAGTAATATTAATATCAGAGTACCAGTCACTAGGGCTCAGTATATAAGCTACTGATGGTTGCAAGATGATAAGTGATTTCCTCCTCCATCTGACCGGGGTATAAGTACAGGTGCCCGGCAGGTGGAGGGGGTGCCCATGTGACCGGAAGTAGATGTAACAGTGGTTTTCATTGGATAATATACATTTGACATTTGATTGGATAATTATATATTCATGGCTTTAACATGTGGTGTGCGCTGGACCGCGGGTGGGGAGCCTGGGTCCAGTGCATTATGGGTAATGGATTACATAATAAGTAGCATGCATACGTGGGGGCTTTGTCGCCTACCTCAAGGTGGCCTCCAGCCGGCTCAAGTGGCTTTGGCGGTGCCACACTGATTAAGGGTGTCCAGCTTTATAGCATTGTTTTATGTGTTGACAGTTAATCCTTGGGGTCAACATATAGTTCATTTGTTTGTGTATAGGTGACCGGTCAGTGCCTTGTCGTCTGGACAGGCTGACAGTTACCTATTGTCCATGGGATAAGGGTCTGCTTGTGATCTATGGATTAATTATGTGTGGGGGCTAGTTTGCTTGGCTTAATGAGTAAAGGTATGTCTGACGTCTAGGTGTACTTTGATGGACATATGGATTGAAAATATGTATAAAGTATTGTGCGTATTACAAATAATAAGAAATATGGATATTAATAATCATAAATCATAATGATGACGTAATATGACGTAATACAATTGATGAAGGTATAATAAGGGGTTTTGTGGCGTGACAGCTGTAACTACATGTCAGGTGTAAAGCTTTAGCTTTTACACACTTTGGAATATCACTTCTTCTTATGTGATGCATTCTGCTGGATAGGATGCCCTTTAGGCTTCTGAGGGCCTGGGCTCCCTTTAGGCTTCTGCGAGCTTGGGTTCCCTTTAGGCTTCTGCGAGCTCGGGTTCCCTTTAGGCTTCTGCGACCTTGGGTTCCCTTTAGGCTTCTGAGGGCTGGGGCTCCCTTTAGGCTTCTGCGAGCTTGGGTTCCCTTTAGGCTTCTGCGAGCTTGGGTTCCCTTTAGGCTTCTGCGAGCTTGGGTTCCCTTTAGGCTTCTGCGACCTTGGGTTCCCCTAAGGCTTCTGCGAGGTCGGGTTCCCTTTAGGCTTCTGTGGGTTTGGGTTCACTTTAGGTTTCTGTGGGCTTGAGTTTGCTTTAGGTGCCTGATGTCCTGATCTTATTTCATGCCTGCCTCCTTTTGCTCACCTTATCAGTGTGGCCCTGTTTGTCACAATTTGTGCATTTGGCGTTCTTGTGGTAGCAGGCGTCTGCTGCATGCTTGAATCCTCCACAATGATGACATGCCTTCTGTGGAGAACCTTGGTGCTGCTGAGGTGAGGAGTTGACCTTCATGTGGTGAACCTGGGGATGGACCACTGGCCTTGGGGAATTGACCTTGATGTGATGCACCCCTGGTCTTGGGGAATGGACCCTGATATGATGGACCACTGGCCTTGGGGTACTGATCTGTGTGTGCTGCATCTCCTTGAGGAACTGTCCTTGGTGAGATGCACCTGTGGGCCACCTCTCTCCTTGGTTAACTGGCCTTGCCGCCTGCTGCATGTGCTCGGATCTTTGAGTTAAGAATTTGTTTACAATACCATCAACCAGCTGTGCAGCAGCATCCAACATAAGCTGACTTTGTTGGGGTGGACAATCTCCCACATGGAACTGACCCTGATGCGATGGACCGGCCCCTGTGGGGAACTGGCCGTGCTGGAGTTGACCATCTGCCTTTGATTCACTACTGGCTAATTGTTGATGACTAAGTTGGTAGAGCTGTTCACTCTCTTCTGCTAGACCACCTCCCTTTAGAATCTGCCCCAGTACATGTGGGCCACCTACTTTATGAACCTGGCCTTGCTGGAGTGGATCATCTCCCTCTGATTCACTACCAGCTAACTGCAGATGACTCATCTGGTATACCTCTTCACTCTCTTTGGCTACAGCTTCCATGGTGGTGGAGATACTGACGGCACTCTGGAAGGTTAGGTCTTCTTCAGTTAACAGCCTCTGGAATGTTGACTGATCCTTCAAACCATGCACAAACCTATCCCTTAACATCTCTGACAGAATCTCACCAAACTGGCAGTTTTGAGATAGCGTCTTAAGCTTGGTAACAAATGCTGTAATGGTCTCCCCTTCTGTTTGCTTTGCATTGTGGAATCTGTATCTTTCTGCAATGACAATCTTCTTGGGACAGAAATGCTCCCCTATTATCATGAAGAGTTCAGTTACGGTCTTATCACTGGGCTTTTCTGGTGAGCACAGGGTTTGACCAGATTGTAGCATTCTGGCCGGCCAGGGAGAGGAAGGTTGATACCTTTTTATCATAATCTACAGAATTGGCTTCAAGGAAGAGCTCAATCCTATCCTCATATGCTAACCAGTTGCATGGTTGCATATCAAATGGCTCAATAGATCCGAAAGTTGCCATGGTGTAGCCTATTATCTCTTCTCTTTCTTCCAAACTGGTTAAAGGTGCCAATATCCCGATTATAGACTCTTTTGAAACTAAACCAATGTGTTCAGTAGGAGACCTGAAATGAATCAAATTATCAAGTTGTTGCTATACATATTGAAATGCCATGTTTTATTGAAATGAGGGTTTCTGCTTGGTTCAAGCACATATATCATTGCATACCATTGTTGCACACAGATGTTTGCATATCCATACAGTATGTGCAGAAAACAAAGATCTTGTCTTAGATAATATTTGTTAATTAAAGTACCTGCACCTGTCCACATTACATCTCTAAATCAAGAGTGTGTCCGGAGTTTACACCTGTTGAGTAGACAGCACACCAGTAACAGCTCTACAACACTATTGCTATGACAACAGATATACCAATAAATATAAATCTACACGCATCAGGGGCCCTGCAGACAAAGGGCCCCATGACAAATGGCCCTCAAGAATATCGGCACCATGTCTATTAGCCCTGCGGAAGATCGGCCCCATGACGAATAGCACCCTGATTTTAAGCCTCCCGGACTATAAGTCATTTTCCTAACGTCCGATCAAAGACCATATTAACCTCCGATCAAAGACCTTACTAATGTCCGATCAAAGACATACTAACGTGCGATCTCTGGCCATGCTAACGTCCGATCCGTGGCCATACTAACATCCGAACACAGGCCCGGGAACACAGGTCATACTAACGTCCGAGAATAGCCTGTGATCGGACGTTAGTATGGCCACGGATCGGACGTTAGTATGGCCAGAGATCGGACGTTAGTATGGTCAGAGATCAGAAGTTAGTATGGCCAGAGATCGGACGTTAGCATGGCCAGAGATCGGACGTTAGCATGGCCAGAGACCGGACGTTAGGGACATGGCCTATTGTTCCGGAGGGCCTAGAGTCATGGGGGCCAATTATCAAAGGGCCTATTGGCAGGGGGGCCAATCGTCATGTGGCTAAAATGCTAAGGGCCTGTTGTCCCAGGGCCGATTGTCAGGAGGGCCCCTGGCCCGGACACCGGGGAGGTACGGTGTTTTATGTAATTTGAATAGGAATAACCATATCAGGTTTGGCCACACAGTGCGATTTTTATTATCTTTATTTAATACACACTTCAAGACACACTGGAGAGAAAATTATGACAGGTATGGTTGATGCTTGGGAGCATTTTCATTTTTAAGGTGTACATAAATCTATACTTATCATAGGCAAGCATGGCCGATCCGTTTTAACACAAATTGTAAATATAATTTTAAAATTATATACAAAATACTGAAACGTACTAAACAATACGTCACCAAGTTAATAGTGTCAGACCCGTTATCAAGATGTATATGCAGCCTTTGCATGAGGCATCAGTCTTGGGATCCACATGAAGATTTACGTGATTATTACCAATAATTATTCTTCAGAAATCAGTCCATTGAGATGACATATGCATTTCAACTATTCTATGGCAATTCTACAGATTAGGTTCCAGGCATTGTTCGACGAAGTCTTCTTAATAAAGACCTGCAAGTTATCATTATTCAAGATGTTATCAGTGTGCTAATAGATATTAGAATATGTTATTGGTATACATATCAACACTGCCCCCTTGCAAGTACAAGCAATAATATTATTCCTTGCTTTTGCAACAACTGCTGTAACAGTTTACAACTTCACCCAACCTCCAGTTTCTTCTACACTGTAGGGCAGTTTGGCAGGTTGTGGAGGACCTCCATTCTTCCCCTGCCCAGCCTTTGGCTGGCCTGAATTACCTTTCGGCTTTCCTCCTTTCCCTTTAGCTCTACATATCTTTTCGATGTGACCATGTTTGCCACATTCTGCACATTTGGCATTCTTGTGGTAGCAGGCATCTGCTGCATGCTTATACCCTCCACAATGATGACATGCCTTCTGGGGAGAACCTTGGTGCTGCTGCGGTGGATCTTTTCTCTTGGGGGGCAGTTGTGTTGGACTGCTCTCAGAACTAGGACTTAGGAAATGGTTGACAATTCCCCCTAAGAGCTGTACAGCATGATCACCCATTGTTAACTGGCTTTGGTGTGATAGACTGTCCTCTCTGGAGAACTGGCCCTGATAAGGTGGACCACCACGGGGGAGCTGATGTTGCTGGGGTCGTTCACTGCTCTTCGGGGTGTGACCTTGTTGGGATCCACCACCTCCCTTGGGGACCTTGCCTTTCTTAGGAGGACAGTCACCTTTCGGGACCTGACCTTTTTTGGTTTGACCATCTCCTTTTGATTTAGTACTAGCTGATTGTGCTCGATTGGGCTGGGATAGTTCTTTTGCTACAGCTTCCATGGTGGTGGAGATACTGACGGCACTCTGGAAAGTTAGGTCTTCTTCAGTTAACAGCCTCTGGAGTTTCGTCTGATCCTTCAAACCACACACAAACCTATCCCTTAACATATCTGACAGAAAATCACCAAACTGGCAATTTTCAGACAGCTTTTTAAGCTTGGTGACATATGCTGAGATGTTCTCTCCTTTTGTCTGTTTTGCATTGTGGAACCTGTATCTTTCTGCAATGACAATCTTCTTAGGACAGAAATGCTCCCGTATTATCACGAACAGTTCAGTTATGGTCTTATCACTGGGCTTTTCTGGTGAGCACAGGGTCTTGACCAGGTTGTAGCATTCTGGACCGACCAGTGAGAGGAAGGTTGACACCTTTTTATCATCTTCTACTGAATTGGCTTCAAGGAAGAGCTCAATCCTATCCTCATATGCCAACCAGTTGCACGGTTGCATATCAAATGGCTCAACTGATCCAAAAGTTGACATGGTGTTGCCGTATGCTTTTTATCGTCTTGGTTGCTTACTTTTTTACTGGTTAAAGGTAGCAGTATCCTGATTATCGTATTTATTCCTGGATGTCAACCTTACTCAATGAAAACTGAACCCGAATCTTCTCAGATGGAATCTGAAATAAATCGAATTTAAAAAAAGATCATTATATGTTTTAAATGTTTCAGTCTTTCGACTAACCACATTTTCCCTAATTGTATTTTAAATTCTGGTACAAGTAAATGAAGATCCCCTGTCTTTCATGACCAAAAGTGAAGCGACCAAATGTATTCATACCACAGAAAAAGGCACAAAGAACAAAAAGTTTCAAAAGTTAAAAGACACGAACAGCGGAAAACAAAGCTTGAAGGGGCCACATGAAAATAGCAACAGAAAAAGATGAAACAGAAAAGGACCAAAGATACAAACATAATAGCCTACAAATGCGAAACCCAAAAGGACAAAACATTCAACCACAAGAGCAGAGGCAAGTAAAGCACAAAGAGACCAAACACATAAACACAACAACAGAAAAATATGAAACAGAAAAAGATGCAAACACAATGTCATGCAAATGCGAAACTCAAAAAGAACAAACAAATGCGAGAACATGCAAAGGGGAAACACGAAGACAACTACAGCACAGAGGGAAGAAACAGCATCAAAAGGGAGTCCAGGTTGCCTCCAGAATGACTCCCCTCTCTAGGGGGAGTCCAGGTCGCCTAAGGGAGCCTAGGTGCCTCTCTGGCTGACCTAATTATTAAGGGAGTCACCTGGGGGAGTCATATAGCTCTCTTGGTCGTATGACTCCCCCAGGTGACTCTCTTAGGTCAGCCAGAGAGTCACCTAGGGTCCGTTAGGCGACCTGGACTCCCCTAAACAGGGGAGTCATTCTGGAGGCAACCTGGACTCCCTTTTGACGCTGTTTCTTCTCTCTGTAAGAGGAAACCGCATTATAAAACCAAATATATATAGACAAACAAGATAAAGACACAAAACAAAATGATTAAACAGACAATCACAATAAGGTGTAAAAAGTACAAAACATGCAACTACAGCAGAGGAAAGCGAAGCACAAAGCGGCCATTACAGACAAATATCAGAACAAATAATGGCGAAAACACCAAACAAACAAGATAACTAAAAAAGGCAAAACACAAAATGACCAAACAGTCAAACGCAAGAACATTATACAAGCCCCAAAACACCAAATACTCAAACCCAAAAAATGTAATGATGAAACCAAAAGGATGTAACCTTCGAACACAACAACATTTTCAGGGGGTATTTTTCAGGCTCGAAACGTTTATTTTAAAAGAAACATAAAACATTTTGGCTCCCTGGATTTAATTGCTTCCAACATGGTGAAATGTGATTTATTTACAACATAGAAAGAGATAATACTAGGTGGCGTGTGCTCAAGGGAAGATACTAATAATGTGTACCTAATAGGCTCTGTAACAGGCAGCGGAAAACGTCAAGCCCCTCGGGGAGTGGAACCCCAGTCCCTCCGCTCCAGAGAATGCTACCGTTGCACTACAGGGCCAGCCGCTTCTCCACTGTTCTGCTACGGTACTTGAGCTACCATAGGCGGGCAATGCGGTCTCCACGCATGCTCAGGCTGCCCCGAGCGATACGTGCCCGCTACATTACTCCCCTTCAGACTTTTGCTAGGTCCGCGGACAGACATGTTACGCAGCAATCTGTGAGCAAAGCTAATCCCTTACTTAGAATCAACCGGTGAAGCCAGTCACCTGCCCTGAACATGTGTCTTTGGACGCTATGGTCTTAGCAGAAGCTGAAACCGCTCAAGTACCCAACCCAGGTTCGGTCAATCCTGGTCAAACGTGCATCAGTGTAACAGGCAGCGGAAAACGTCAAGCCCCACGGGGAGTCGAACCCTGGTCCCTCCGCTCCAGAGTTGAGAATGCTACCGTTGCACCACAGGGCCAGCCGCTTCTCCACTGTTCTGCTACGGTACTTGAGCTACCATAGGCGGGCAATGTGCTCTCCACGCATGCTCAGGCTGCCCCGAGCGATACGTGCCCGCTACAGCTCTAAGATAATTTGTCCTATTTTGGATTAAACTACTCAAAACATCCACAACCATATGTTTTCTGTGTAGACACAGAATAATTCGTCTCTCTTGATATTTTATCACATTGTTATTATATCCATAAGAAGGTCATGAATATGTTTACACAGATTACAAAATCAGAATCAATTAAATTTTAATGATTTATTTATTACAACAATCCTGAATTTAGATTGCATTGCGTAATTAAGCGAGACCCAATGCTGTATATTAAATCAGGTACATATAAGCATCAATGACATGGACATAAACGACATTTTAGATCATAGTCAAAAGTTCTGATTACTTTTGTTTTACACAAATATCAATAGCAAACATGAGTTTATCATGTCGCCATTAATGACTAACTATTGAACCATAACGTTGTTTAGACATATATACATAACACTGTAGAGCAAACCCTATATATAAACGTCACAGGTCAAAATCAACAATGCCTACACAGAGCGTTATGGCAACTGTAAAATCGACCTAGTGAACTGAATGGGGGCTCAAGGTGTTTTGTAGAATGTGTTTGTTTGAATTCTGCTTGGCTGTGCTAAAGTGTGTGGTAGTTCTATCTTAATATAGTAACTTATATTGGTAGAGCACTAATAGGCTAAGGCTGGCCAGCTCTCCTCCAGCCTTAGCCAAAGACAAGTGAGAGGTACATAAACTGTAAATAAATGGTGTTTATTACTTATTGCCAACAAACCAGTCAACTCCATACATCCTCTGGAGGGTATCTTTGATGTGCTAATTACCTTCAGCATCTGATACAACAGTAAGTATCAATATATGTGTGCAGGTCAGTGCAGTATGTGTTCCATGAGTATAGTGATGTTAAAAATATAGAGATTCCTATAGTGAGCTGTTGAGTCCTGATACTGGGGATGCTGTGATCATCCCCGCATGCTTCCAACCTAACTCCAGAGGTGCGGGCCTACCCTCACCCATGACCCAGGTGAGTAGCCGCAGCTCATCTCCAGATGAACTGTTACTCGCTACTGGCTACTGACGGGCACCTGCGGCGGCTATATGGTAGCTACCTACAGCCCCCTGCTACACCTGTGCCAGGCCTCAGCCTATCACAGGTGGCCACGGTTTTCTTCTGCATGTGAGTGACAAGTCTATGTTCCTGCCCACTCTAGCAGTCTCCAACCACATTATAGGTTTACTCTCCATCTGATGTTTTAGCCCCAGCCTAAACTAGGACTATATTCACACACCAATCACAAACTCTGCAATATCATACACTGATACCAAGCAACATAGATACATTATTCTGTATGTTGATATATGCCATTCAGTATGAGCATCATGCAATAAACTCCATAAATCAATATTATAATTCATTGTACTATTAATATCTAACATATTCTGTTGAAATTACCCTGATAAACACACCACAATAGTACACTAGGGCCAACTTGCTTGGTGTAGTTACCCAGTAAACACACCTACATTATAAAAACGTAATTCCAGTATGTAATGTAACATTCAGATGTATGGGTTATTTTAAGTAATTTAATGTAGACAAACGTATCTACATATATATAAACATGATATGGCCGTTATTTGCAGGTTTGTTAAACGTTCTTCCCCAGTTACGTTACGTAAATGTTTAATATCATGTGGGTGCTATAAGCAGCTCTTCGTAAATTGATAAAGTCGACACACTCGCTGCTGAGAGAAGGACAGTAACCCAGTTATACAACGTTATATAACGTTATATAACGTTTCTCGAAGGCTCCTTATTATGGCATAACGTTATATAAAGTTTTAAAACGTTATTTTGACGTTAAATAACGTATTTTTGTTAGCAGGGAACCTATTAGAGATTTTTCAACAATATAAATTTGCTTAAAGTGGACTGTGAGCTGTGGACATTTCTTTTATACTATATCTTATTTCTTTTTGATGAAGGCTCACCACGGGCAAAACTTCGCTTCGCCTCGTGAAATAATCCTCAGTGAGGACCTCTATGAATGTTCCTTTGTGTTTATTTCATGTCATTATTAACAATATTCGTCAAAATTCCACTTAATTGCTCTGAAAAAGCTAATTTACAGTGGTAAAATCAACAATTTTGATGATTTTACAGGCCGTTAAATACGGGCAAGGGTTATTTCACGGGGGTGTTAAATACAGCCTTCCTTGGTTAAGTCAATGGGAGTGCCATTATGCCATATTCACCATGAAATAAATATGTATATCCTGGGGTTTTGCTGGTACATGTTAATACGTTAGTAGTCCGGTCTATGATTCCTTGTTAATTAAATGTGAACGAATTACATGGCTTATAGGTTTAACTACAGGTGACGACTGCCAGTGAAACCCAGTAAACAAAAAACGTTATACAACATTTTATAACGTTATATAACGTTAAATAACGTTTCTCCCAGGCTCCTTACTATGGCATAACGTTATATGAAACTTTATAACGTTATTTTGACGTAAAATAAAGTTTTTTTGTTAGCTGGCGGACTTGTGTCAAATAGAATAGCCCATCAACTGTGGTGTTCTATGTTGTATAAGAGCTCATGATAGTTACCACACAAACTTAATGTTTCAATATCAATCGAGTCTTCTCTATTGCCCATTGAGATAATTAAGTCTGGTGGCCATCTTTCAGATACGGGATACCGTGGGGTGATCACGGTACTGGACCCCCACCAGATCCTGTACCATGCGTCCATTACTTGATACAGTTCATTGAGACTTGGTGCTCTGCCTGGGACCCTGTTGACCAGACTCTTCTACACTGTAGGGCAATTTGGCAGGCTGTGCAGCCCCTCCTTTCTTGCCCTGTCCAGCCCTTTGGTTTCCGGGGTTGCCTTTAGGCTTGTCTCCTTTCCCTTTAGACCTACATGCCTTCTCAATGTGACCATGTTTGCCACATTCCGTACATTTGGCGTTCTTGTGATAGCAGGCATCTGCTGCATGCTTATATCCTCCACAATGATGACATGCCTTCTGGGGAGAACCTTGGCCCTGCTGTGGTGGGCCTCCACCTTTTTGGAACTGGCCCCGTTGTGGTGGACCTCTACCTTTCGGGAACTGGCCCTGATGTGGTGGACCTCCCCCCTTGGGGAGCTGACCCAGTGGATATGGACCACCTCCCATGGGAATCTGGCCCAGTGGATAGGGACCTCCACCCATGGGAATCTGACCCAGTGGATATGGACCATCTCCCATGGGAATCTGGCCCAGTGGATATGGGCCCCCACCACCTTTGGTAAACTGGTCTTGTGGTGGTGCTGGACCACCACCACCTTTGAAAAACTGGCCTTGCTGGGGTGGACCACTACCTTTGGGAAGCTGGCCTTTCTGAGGCTGCCCATCTCCCTTTGATCTACCACCAGCTGACTGTGGTCGATTTGGCTGGTACAACTCTTTGCTGTCTTTTGCTACAGCTTCCATGGTGGTGGAGATACTGACGGCACTCTGGAAGGTTAGGTCTTCTTCAGTTAACAGCCTCTGGAGTGTCGTCTGATCCTTCAAACCACACACAAACCTATCCCTTAACATCTCTGACAGAAAATCACCAAACTGGCAATTTTCAGACAGCTTTTTAAGCTTGGTGACATATGCTGAGATGTTCTCTCCTTTTGTCTGCTTTGCATTGTGGAACCTGTATCTTTCTGCAATGACAATCTTCTTAGGACAGAAATGCTCCCGTATTATCACGAACAGCTCAGTTACGGTCTTATCACTGGGCTTTTCTGGTGAGCACAGGGTCTTGACCAGGTTGTAGCATTCTGGACCGACCAGTGAGAGGAAGGTTGACACCTTTTTATCATCTTCTACTGAATTGGCTTCAAGGAAAAGCTCAATCCTATCCTCATATGCTAACCAGTTGCCCGGTTTCATATCAAAAGGTTCAATTGTTCCAAAAGTTGCCATGGTGTTGCACTAGGCTTTTTATCTTCTGGTTGTCCGATTCTGATGGAAACCTGAAATAAATCAAATTATGGATGTGTTCAATGCTTCTCCCTTCATGACACTTTTATTGATGAATTGTACTCATTTCTCATTATTATCAAATTACCCTAATTTTCGCACACAACAGCTTTTGGGCTAAAATTTAAAGCCTTACTCTCACCACTCTTGCTTCACCCGTCAGTAGACTAGAACAATACTAGAAAAATTAGCTGAGCATTCTTAGAGAGATTGCCGCTTTAAAGGGTAGGGCAAGCTATCCCTATAGATGCTGAATCATTAGGCCAGCCTTGTTAGGACCATATCAATAACGGTACGGCTCCCATGATGCAGTTCACCCGAGGCGATTTTGTTGGGTCCTGGTCGGTAGTTATGTTCCCGCCCGGCGCCATGTTGTTCTTCTCACGGCACCCGCAAAGAGACCAAATGTTAACAGTATTGACAGCAGCGAAGCTGCTGGTTATATTTACATAACACCAGCCGAAGGAACCAGTGAACAGGAACCAGAATGTATGATGGTAGTTTTACTTTTTTCATTTTTATTCTAATTTTTTAATGAATATTATTGTTAATGTTGTTTGTCTGGGTGCCCTTTTTCCCTCCCCCCCCCCGTATTTGTCCCTTTAATCCATTTTTCTTTTGTATCCACCCTGTGATGTGATTAGTTTAAGAAAGGGAAGTGTGCCTTCCCTGAGATGATTTACACTGGAGTAAAGTCCATTATCATTTACACCTTTGATCCAACCACCGTAGAGCTGCTCTCTATTAAACCTCTTGCAGAACATTAAGTTGTGAGATCTGTAAGGGGCTATCTTGGGCTCTGGGTTGGTAAGCTAGGGCCTATCATTTTTTGTAAATATTCTTTGTTATTAATTCCTTGTATTATTGTAAATACCTGCTTGTTTTCTTTTGGACATTCTGGACTGCTATTGTGATGACTACTACAAGACTATGTGATTTTTTGAAGACTACGGGATTGAAGATGGTACATTTGAACACGAGGAGCATGTATAAAAAACGTCAAGACATATTTGATCAGCTTGATGGCACGGACATCGTCACTATGAGTGAAACATGGCTACACCCTGAATATGATGATGATTTGATAAATTGGGAAGGCATGAAATTGTTTAGACAAGACCGGGCCAAAAAAAAGGGAGGCAGTATTGTTATGTATGTGCGTGATGACCTAGACTGTGATGTGGAAATAAGAATTGACCTGTGTTTAAATGACAAGAATTTGGAATGCTTTGTCATGGATTTATCCTTAAAAAACGAGAAGAAAATTCAGATTGTAACTCTCTATAGGCCGCCGAGTGGTAAACTTGATGTATTTTTTCAGTCTGTCAAAAAGATAATGAAGAGTGCCATTCAAGGTGATATTGAGCAATGGATTTTAGGTGATATTTACATAACACCCTCAGAGAAGGAACGGCCTCAAGTGTTTCTCTTAGTGATCTCTGTAAATTTCAAGGTTATCACAAATTAATACATCAGTGTACTAGGCCTTATAAAAACACCGTGTCTTGCCTTGATATTAACCTCTTATAATGGTGATTTCACAGCTGGTGTTTTAAATTTTTTGGTGAGTGATCATTTACCAGTTTTTGCTGTTAAAACTAAGCTAAAATTGAATATTTAAAAAAATCGTTGCGCGTGCGCAACTACAGAAACTTTGAATTCGAGCTATTCAAAGATTGGCTTAGTGAGGCAGACTGGGAGGAATTTTATGAATTCAGGGACCCGGAAGTGGCCTGGATCTTTATACTTAATCATATTGTTGAGTACTTGGATGTAAACTGCCCTTGGGAAACCTTGCAGGTATTAGACAAAAGAAATAGATGGATGACTGGTGAAATCTTAGGTCTGATAAATGAACGTGAGAATGCTGTAGATCAATTTCTCAAAACAAAAAGGGAGCGTCATCTGACAATAGCAAAAAAATTGAGGTGTAGAATAAATAAGGCAATTACCCAGGCTAAGTCAGACTACATTAAAAACACCTTGGAAGAAAACCAAGATGATCCAAAAAGGTTTTGGAGGATCATAAATAACGTGTTGAAGCCACAGGTAACAATAGAACCTCCTATTCTAATAGGTGAAGATAATCTCATGAAATCTAATCAGGATTCAGTTGAATATTTAAATCACTATTTCTCTAACATAGGTAGTAGGTTATCAGAAAATATGACAGCAATGGGTAATCCTGAAAAGACAAACTACACTGAACCCTCGGAATGTACTTTCGGTAGGATAGTTGTTGACAGATGCTTAGTGGACATTCTGTTCAGCGAGATTAACATAAATAAGACCTCAGGTGTAGAAGGGGTGCGTTGTGATGTCTTAAAATGTGCATTAAGATTCCTGCTAGATCAAATGACATGGCTTTTTCAACTCAGTTTTGATGAAGGTATTTTTCCTACTGACTGGAAACAAGCTCGGGTCAGCCCAATTCCCAAGACTGGTAATTTAAAATTGATAACTAACTGGAGGCCGATATCTTTGTTACCTGTACCGTCTAAAATAGCTGAAAAGCTTATGCATATTCATTTGACTGATGTGTTGGACAAACTTAATTTTTTGAGTAACCAGCAATATGGCTATAGACAAGGTAGGGGCACTGGTGATGCAATTTTCAATTTTCTCAACAACTTATATGAAAATAGAGATACCGTAAATTCTAGCGTATAAGCCTAACTCGCGTATAAGCCGCACCCCTAACTTTTACAAATTATATAAGCCGCAGATGGGGTCTGAATATTGCGATTTTGGTACTGTAGTATACTAATAAAAACTCTCGTATAAGCCGCACCCTATATAGGCATGTTTGGTATCAAAAGAAAGCTGAGTCTGACTCGCGTACAAGCCGCGGCTTCTACGCGAGAATTTACAGTAGGGGTCATTTGACTGCAGCCTGTTACTTAGACCTAAAAAAGGCTTTTGACAGTGGAAATTCTTGGACAGCTGGGTTTAAATGACCGTGTATTAAACTGGTTAATGTCCTACTTGAATGGCAGACAACAGTTTACAAGGATAGGTAGTTATGTCTCAAGTGTGTCAGATGTTAAGTTTGGTGTCCCACAGGGATCTGTTCTTGGACCCTTGTTATTTATAATATATGTCAACGACGTAAGTCAAATTTTAGGGGATAACTGTCATTACATGTATGCTGATGATTTGGTAGTGTTCCACTCGGCAAATAGGCTGGATTTAATTGAGGACAGGATGAATGAAAGCCTCTCCAAACTGTCACGCTGGTTTGTAAATAAAAGACTAACTGTAAATGGAGATAAGAGCAAAATCACCTGGTATGGGTCTTCTCAAAAACTGCCAAAGTGCAGAGGCATTACTTTCAGGCTTGATGATGTGGAGTTAGAAACAGTAACTTGCTATAAATATTTAGGTTTAAAAATAGACAGTTGCCTTAGCCTAGAGCCTGCCATGAGAGATCTAATAGGCAAAGTGAACCACAGACTATTCAGGTTTGGGAAGTTCAGGGGTGTCCAAACTGAAGTGGCAGCGGTACTTGTGTATAAAACCACAATTATGAGTCTATTCGACTATGCTAGTTTCTGCCATGAGGGTGCTAATGGAGGACTGTTGAAAAAGCTTGATAGAATGCAAAAAAGGGGTTTGAAAATTTGCTATATTGGGAGAGGCTTGAATGAAGATGCCATGTATGCTCTGTCAAAGCTCCCACATTTAAAAAGAAGAAGGCAGGAACTGTTGCTAACTTATATGTTTAAACTATCTCAGGATGAAAGCCGGTTAGATTTAACACCCAGACGGGAAGGGCTGAGATCTGAGAAGCAGATCAGATTTAAAGTGCCCCGTGCCAGAAATGCTGGGTACACGAAATCGCCCCTATTTAGAGGTGTTGAATTATGGGATAAACTCGGGGATTGGTACCAAACCAGCAAGGACAAAATAACTTTCAAGAATAGAATAAAGAAATTGCCAAGCCTTGAGTGCATTAATAATAACCCTGGGGGTATGCTTGATGAGACAGCTGATGAGGAAATAGTACTCTCCCTTGAGGAATGGCCGCCGTTGCCCTAGGAAACTGTTATAGTGACAGTATCTAGGCTCAACATATACTCCAGGGCGCTGTTGTAATGATAGCGTCTAAGAGTCAGGCGTGTCAGTATGTACAACCTCTCGACTGCTGATTTCACTACTTGAATGTGTCGTATAGTCTATGTCAAAAATCAGCATGCTCCTATGATCTTTATTGTGTCTTATGTACAATATGTGGCTAAAAATCCCCTAAACCAGCCTCGCAGATGGCGATATCATTTGTGTGTTTTTCGAATTTTCCTTCGTATTTTCTTGTAGTGTGTGTCCTAGTAGCGTTAGTTTGTCAATTATTATTGTACTGTTGTAATATATTGTTGTATATAATGTATTTATTATTTATTTAATTTTTATTTAATTATTTATTATTATCTCATATTATTTTTGTGTATATAACTGTTTATTCCATCTTTATTTTCATCTATAACATGTCCATCATTACATCATACTATGTGTGAGAAAATGAAGCACAATTATGACCGATAAGGCATCACCATTTATTGTCATAACATATACCACAGATTGTAATTTTTGTGACTTGACAATAAAAACCCTTCAAACCTTAAAAAAAAATCAAACATTCTGGTTCCATTTCTGGTTCCTGTTCACTGGTTCCAGCTAACCACAAGGACTGCCCAAACCCAGCAAAAATCAAAGTTCAAGGTCATACTGGCTGTCACCACTGCCTTCCTTCGGCAGGATTTGTGAATGAGAGTACACTGCTCCCTGCACCCTTCACTCATACACTGTAAAAGATGTGTCTATAACTTAAAAACTGTAACCCAAACATAGTGATGGCAAGATATTGTCCATCTGCAAACTTTGCGGAAATACTGAAAATGCTAAAATATTTACATAAAATCACCAACTTCACTCTCATTTTCTCAAAATCAATTGGCATCACCTCTGCTACACATCTCAAACACCGTCCACAGCTATCTATCCTATATGCTCTATATGTCTATGCATAAAACAGGTTGGACGCATATTTCAACCCTATAACACCATGGCATTCCTCCAAATATATAGAAATTAGGGCAAATTTAGGGGAAAATGTAAGGCCAGTCACTTTTAGGCAAATAATTAATTTAGCATGGTAGAAGTCCCATAGGGCATTTTCTGTTAAAATATGGAGATGATTGACCAAGTGGAAGTAGTATATTTTACAAAATATAATAAAAGTGTCTGCAGCTCCGGACTACTTAGTCAACCCTGACAAATTGAAAAAATAATTTATTGTGTATATAATTACCCCATAATTATATAGGTATAATTCTGCCGGTATGATTAGTTTCACTGTTGGTTATATTATCATACTTAGTTTATACTAAGCCTTCCCTGTCCTGCTGGCTCTGTATGCCCAAGGCCAGGGTCAAGGTTGTCCTTGTTCACTGGACCATTACCAACTACAGGCATCCACACCTGTTATTTTTTTATTTTTTTTACATTAATAAATATGGGGTGGTTATATCTGCCCAAATCGGTTAAATCAAATTATCTATGTTGTTGTTATTATGTTTCAGGTTTATATTCTATTTGTTCACGCCAATACAGCACATGGCCCTTCATCGTGCTGTGCAGAGAAAATGTTAATATCGTTAATATTTAGGTTTGTATGATAATAAATCAATTTCTGTGTAACTGCTGACACTTGGCTATTTTTGGCCGTATTTATCACAGGTATGTTCTCAGAATAAGTATAGCACACTAAAAATGGTAAAGAGGATGTGTAGGTATGATATAAACCACAGAAACCACAATTAAAATGATAATTAGGGCCTCAGCAGGGATTTCTCATGTCATCTTGTTCATAAGGGTTAAAGCCAGTATTCACGCACTCGCCCACTGGCAGGGTTTATGGAACTAGCAAATCCACACCAAATGGTCACCATAGCCCCATCTGGTGGCTTGCTCCTGAACAACTCCAGTATCAATGTTGTTTCTAATATCCATAAAGAAGCAATAATTTCTAATGAAGCTATGTCATATTCTCTTTTCAAAACATATCATAAATGCATAAGTAAAGCAGAATTTTCTGCATACTTATGGACAAGATACATGCTAAACTAAGAGGGAAAAATTATTTCCCCCAAAGGATACCTTGGCAAGATTTGAACCAGGGACCTCTCACACTCTAGGCCAGCTCTCTATGCATGTAGCTATAGAGGCCTGACTGGTTTGGGGAGGTGCTAAACTATAGTCCTGCATTATGCTCCTACCTAGTGGTGGTGTACACTGGTGTGTACAGACTTGTCACTTGCCACCGTCCCAGTGGGCACAAAACTCTGTCCAATGTTGAATCAACATTGAATCAATGTTGAATCAACATTGACAACCATTTATCAATGTTGATTCAATGTTCTGTGCCCACTGGGGTATGTCATGTTCATGTACAATTTCTGAAGAAACAAGTGCCGGTACCCCTCCTTTTTTTTGGATAAATACCAAGCTATGGCCATAATCTTCACCATATTAAAATTACATGCGGCCTACAACTGTTTTTCTTACTTAGATATCATGTTAGATAAGTGTATGCCAAAGACGAAAATATCATCTGTTACTTCAAGCATCAAGTCCAAAATAAAACTGAAAAGAACTTTTCAACAAGCTTTTTTTATTCTTATCCTTGTTCCTTAGTATAGATACATCACATATCCATGGTTTTTACGAAACAATCTGGTGGATAATATATGGTTTAACTGGTTTCTTCCAGAAATGTGAAAAATTAGGAAAATATATGACCCCTTGCATCAGGCATCACAGCACAAAAGATAGTATGGGTACCCCCAACTTTTTTTTGCCCAATGGATTTTATAGCATTTAAGGAACCATCTGTAATTTTCTTAGGAGGCCTGAAACTGTATTCAATTTGGGGGTAATACTCTTCCAGTAAACTAAAACATGTCTAACTGTCTCAAAACCACATTATGTTACGTAGTAATGTGCATTTCCCAAAGTATATTTGAGATTTACAGGGGATGCACAATATTACAACATCAGGAGAGGTTTTACAGTAGACCAGAGTAAAAGAGCCGGCAGTTATGTAAAAGTGTCGGCAGTTACGTGGATGTTGCATATACTTGTCATAGTTATATACATGTCTTAAAATGATAGATAAGGGTTATTTCTAGATTTATAGAGGAAAACTACTGTAACTGCTGCCACTTTTATTATATTCCAAAATCACTCTTTCGGACCTGGGGTTAATAAAAATGGGTGTGGCCTCACAAATCTTTTTGTCAATTTTAATATTATGCATTTATAAGTCCTTAAATAGTGAATGCAGTATCAATATTAAGTAGCCCTTACTAGTAGGCCATTAGGTGCTCTAAAAGTAAAAGTGGCGGCAGTTATGAAAGTGCCATTTCAGATATATAAGGCTGAGGTGAAGAATTTGGGAAAGATATCATGATAAAAGCTTTTGAAGCTGTAAGGCAACACATACACCTAATAGAACACCCATATTGGGAAGGGTTGTGCCTTTACTGACATAAGGGACATATGAAAAATGTAACTGTAGGCTGGAATCACGATTATGGGGTATTTTAGCTCTTCGAGGGGTCAGAAAGAAAAATAAATCACCTGCACATCCAAAGATTTACATTTTTCTAAAAGCCTAGACTGGTCCCTTTACATGGAATCAAAAAGGACTAGACTGGTCCAGGGACTTCTATTCTATAGCTGTTTAAAGGTGAAAATCCCCAATATTACATAAATCCAGGGTCTGACCCAATATATCAATTTTAATATTGGAAAGATTTTCTTGTCCATACTCCCACGTGAGTGTATCCACTTGTGCATGGATAACTACCATTTGTGGTAAAAAAGAGAAGTTTTTTTGTTTTTTTTCCACAAATTACGGAATATGTTGTCAGAAAACTGCGGACGTCCATAGTATGTGGAAAAACAGCATGCGGAATAAGGGTTCTCAATAGTTAAGTACAGGTCTTTGTGACAAAAAAAATTGAAGTCAGGAAAAAAAACTGTTTTTGATCTAATCTTTTATGATACACTGAATTCAAATTATTCTCTTCATTTTGTTAATTCATAGCATAATCAAACTCAATTCATGTGACATTTCAAACACAAAGTTAAAATAAATGATTTAAAAGATCATTTTATTTGTGCCACAAATGGTACTTATACATAAATTTGACGAGCAGAAACAGTTTAGGCCAAATCAGTATAAAATGGACCTCCGTATCATGTGGAGAAACAGCCCCCTGAATGTATGATATTTGCTAGTCAATTTGGAATTGACTGTACGACCCTGCTCTAATGACTGGGTTCCTGCTATGCGCCAGGCCTAGTGTGAACAGAAGGTTTGTCTTATAAACCACTGGTGCAATATCATATCATCAGCAAACAGACACATATTTGAGTGAATAGGGAAAGCTGAGTGTCTAGAGATAAGCATCGAACCTTCTTTGGCCCTGTAAACCTTTTACTTTGTCTGTAATGAGGTCCTGTAGTTCACCCACAGTCAGAATATGGGGATCTCTCACCAGCCCAGTATATGGCAATACTGGGCTGGCTCGCTAGCTAGATATTCGCATCATGACACCGGCGGGATAGTCAATATAACCTCCAATTGGTACTACATTAGGTATACCTAAGGGCCCAGATCAACTTAGCAGAGGTGTAAATACTCTTGTTCCCAAATCCTTCCGAAGGAAGGCTCTGGTAACAGCCAAATGACCTTGAACATAGGATTTTGCTGGTTCTGGGCAATCCCTGCTGGTAGCTTGAAACCAGTGGACAGGAACCAGAATGTATGATGGTAGTTTTACCATCAGACATTCTGGTTCCATTTCCTGTTCCTGTTTGCTGGTTCCAAGCTACCAGCAGGGATTGCCCAAACCCAGCAAAACCCCAAGTTCAAGGTCATTTGGCTGTTACCAGAGCCTTCCTTCGGAAGGATTTGGGAACGAGAGTAAGGTGTAAACACCAAGTAAGACATTGGTTACATCGGTACCCCTCCAGCTACTGTCCGAGTGGAGCCAGGACAGGTAATCAGCCCTATATATAGGGGCACTGGGGGTTTAAGGATACAAGATTTTTTATTTTCTCCACAAATTGCAGAATGTTTTGTCCGCAAATTGTCCATACTTTGTGGAGAAACAGCACCCAGCTAATCTATTTACATGTGACAGATTGATTTTGTATACTTTGCAGATTGTTGTCTGTACCATCTAGGTGCTTAAGGTCACACAATCAATGGGCCTATTGATAGGGCTAATCATGATGCGCCATCTACAATGCACTCTCCAGGGTACTGTTTCTAACGCAATAATGGCAGCTCGGGAAAGCATGCGTGAGGTATATCTGGCAATAATGCACGAGCCGAAGGCGAGTGCATTATTAGACAGATATACCTCACAAGTGCTTTACCGAGCAGCCATTAATGCGTTTATACCACTATTTCTTCAAATATATGAATAGCATATCGTATAAGGCCTACCTTTTTCAATTGTCCATTTTGTCTCCCGGATCGACTGGCAGACTCGCCGAGCGCCATGCTTCTCCCAGCGGTACCAAAATATGTAGTGAATAACATCCAAATGTGACGAAATTAGGGCATGTCAGGCTTGTTCCTTCAATCCAGTACATAAATAGATATCCTTCTTGATGTTCCCGTGAAGTAAAAGCCTTTTAATTGCGTAAAATCCACATAATTCCACATATTCCGATCGATACCAACACGCAGGGAGTAGTAAACAAGGAGACGACATAGATCACGTGAGCGACTGACGCAACCAACAAAGCTAATTCGAGAGACCAATTTACTACAAATGACGATCAGCTGATCGAAGCCACCGCGGAAAGTGGGTCAATCGGGCGCATTGGTCACTCGACTTGGCGTGTTGGTTTTACATCCCTGTCTACAACTGTTACCCGGCTAGCGGCCTTCGCAAAATGTCGAAATATGAGGAATTTACGCAATTAAAAGGCTAATACTGCACGGGATCATCAAGAAGGAGGCATAAACATGTACCGGACTGAAGGATTACGCTTGTCAAGGTCTGATTTCCCCATATTTGGATGTTATTCACTACGTATTTCGTACCGCTGGGAGAATCATGGCAACAAGGTAAGTTAGTATTGGCACCCTACCAGTCGGCTCTGTGGCCGATGAGGTTAGGCGCTGGCGTTTGGCCTCAGCGGCCGGGGTTCGCAACCAGGACGATTCACTCTAATTTCGTAGCCAAAATGGCCATGCATATCTTTCAATAAATTGTCAAAATATGTAGAGACGTCTTGGTGTAAAAGATTTATTCTGAGCGTGCGTATATCCTGAGATAACCGAACGGCAAATATCCACTCTCGGCATGGGAAACGCCAGAATCGTGGTGTAATCCACATTATACAGAGGTCCGTATTATACGGAAATAGCCTAAACTGTTTCTGCTCGGCCAATGCTGTATAATGCGAGTTCGCTTCTTCTTTTTTGACATACACGATTTACTATGCTTAACTATATAGGGAGGGCCGTATTCAATGCCCCCCATTGAATACAATGTGGCCGTATTCAATGGGCTAAGAAAAATCTGTCTTTTCTGCATTAAATGGCTTGAAATAAAAAAAGTAAATAGAAAAGAATGCCAACGTCCATTGATACCATCTCTGCCGTATTTCACGAGTGGGGACTGGGGTTTCATGCACTGTCAGAAGTTAGTGTAGCTGCACAGCTAAATCCACTGTAGATTTACAGTATAAAAGGAGGTATTTTTGGTTTCCAGTATCACATACTGTTCCAGAACAGAATCACACATACACAGGGCTGCTACAGTAGTCAGTACTGTTGCAGCCTGCAGTATAATCTACTGTTACCCACAGTTTGTATTATATCAGGAGACAAGGGCCTCACTGCATTATAATATTATGGGTGCTGGGTTGGGGAACATAATAATTCAGAAAAAGTTTGATCTTGAAAGTACATGTACATGTACATTATAAATGATACTACAGGCTGTCGAGGAAGCATATATACACTGCACCAGATACCATCTGGCTGTGACCAGTGGTAGGCCTATGCATAATTAGCCATTCTCACATTCAAGTGTTATTGTGTGATTCGATTATACTACAGCCTACACTGAAAATTCTGGGGGTTAGTCAATGCTAATATATCTTAGTCAAAACCTCTAACTTATCAGCATTATTAAATCGAACTAAGATTTTGCTAAACTATGACTAACTTTTTACTAACCAGCTACCCACAGGAACTCCACACCAGGTGACAGCACAAGCAAATCATGAGATATTCATCTATATGATAAGACTGTAATTGCACTTGTTATCATGCTTAGAGGTAACCTTTTCTAATTTTGAATTATGATATGGGGTGTAACATAATTGTATGCATGTTTCTACTAAGCCAGATGTTTTTAAAAACTGATCAACCTATTCCAATGATGTTTTCTGAATGGGACAATTTTTTTGTGTTTTTGAAAAATGCATATATCAAAGACAGACTCAAGTCTCTATATGGCCAATTCTACAGGACAATAATTGTTATGGAGACAAACTGGCTTCAATGAATGGAGATACCATTGCACAGGTAACGCATGATGTGGTTGCTGCATGGTAACCACGGCCATGCCACTGACTGGTTATAGATGTACTAATCACTAATGAATGACTACCTAAATTTTTACATGTAACTTGTGGGTTATACTAGAACCAAACCTCTAGTGCAGGTTATACAATATTCTCAGGTCTATGGGCGGGTAATACAAGGGTTTTTGAAGGTATAGTACAGTACTAAAATCACAAATTTCAAGCCCTAGGTAGAAGTTATAGGATTCTCTCAAAGTCAGGGTGTGAGTTATATGTGAGATGCAGGTGTACACCAGATTTTATGGTAGCCTCATAAGTTCAGGTGACCTGGGTAATGCTAACTTTTAGCTAAGGGTTAGCAGCAAAACGCTAAGATAGGATAGGAACTTTGGGCACGTAATTTTCGCTAATGTTTGTACAAAAGTTAGTAAAAAGTTAGTACAACCTACTAACTTTTGACTAACATTTGAGATTCAATATTTTCAGTGTAACAACAGAGGCCTAACACTATGCTTTGATTGTCACCCAAGGACTGTCTGAAGGCATGGGCTACTTCGGATCTCACTTTTAATATTGTTGGGAGTAGTCATGTTTTAACTATGAGGGGGCCAGAGGGTGGCGTTTTTTTGGGGACCAAAAGAAATAAATCTTTTTGGTTGGACCCTCTTATATTTAGATGGCGACCATAATATGTGTCCCGTTTAGTATCTAAGAATTCCAAACTTAGTGGTGATTTGGCAAACAATTTGGACAATAGAACAGTGGACATAATCACACAAAAATGCAGCACCCCCCTCCCCCTCCCATATTTTTACGAAAACGTCCGTAGCCCTACAGAGTAATAGACCTTGAGTAATATAGTGGTGAATACTCCCCCCCTTGACACAGACTGATCACTTCAAAACTATTTCTACGGAGTACAACATTGGGGCAGTGTGGTCAGACCTGTCCCACCTCTCACTACTGACAGACCTAACACCAGGTCGTCAGCACATGGTCCCAAAGCTCCCCACGAACATGTAAGTATAAATTCACAATGGTTTCTCTATGTGTGTGTCTTTCTATAATGTACAGTGTATGTACCTCCACACAGATTGATTGCAATGTCATATGACATGATTTCCATGAAATGCACTATAATCCTAATGTGATTATTTTCATATCTATCTCCAATGGTATACAACTATTCCCATATAAATAGAAACAATCAACTATATGTAACCTTCCCTCTATAATCTCCAAAGAAAATAATTGTTTTTTACACATCAAATGCTGTATGAAATGTTATGGCCATATATCTTAATTCCATTTGCTATATAAAGTAAGGGAGGTATATGCCCAAATCTTACTGCCCCTCCACTAGAAATGTGGGTAGAGTGAATACATTGCCTAACCTTTATCTTTGTGTTTTTTCCAGATTCCGCTGATGGACAAGATAATATCTATAGGTGTCCTATGTGACAAATGTATTTCAGATACATCAGATTCTGCCCTACAGCAATTAACATTATTATGTATCAAGGTGGCTGACTATGATGGGAAACACATACATTGCGATGTTTTATGTGCAGCTGGTGTTTACACAGAGAAAAGGAAGGGAGTCATTTCGGAGTCAGAACCGAGTCTAGCTGACCTGGACTCCCTTTAGAAGAGGGTCAGAACATACTGACTCCCTTTGGTTAATGCACATCTCTCTTGACTCCGTTCAAAAAGGGACTCAACCTTAATTGGACTCTCTTAAGGGGCAAAGGGAGTCTAGGCATATACAGGAAGTGAGTCACCAACAGTTAGTTCTAATATGTCCTGCTAGGTGGTAGCACTATGCTCAAAGGGCTATTAATCTGGAGGCTCACATTTATATATCTATCCCAACTCATGAATATTCATAATCACTCTTACTATGAACAGTTGTAGCATGAATATTTAGTGTTAGCTCTTAACTTGATAAAATAATTAAGGGTTGGGTGATGATTCTAGCATAACTATGATATTTAAGGTATATGATCTTTCATAGACACCCCGTTTGTGGGAATACAAAAAGGTTAAATCCATAGCAATTCAGATGTTCATTCATATTGACTAATGTGCATTGAGGGATCTTGAATAAATATCCCTGTTAGACCTTGCAACAATAATAATGTGGAAAGATGAGCTCTGGTAACAGCCATTAGACCTATTGTATACGGGGGAGAACATGGACTCCCTTAAGGGAATCACAGTGACTCTCTTTTAGAAGGGAGTCATGGTCACTCCCTCTCAGTCACAAAGGGAGTCATTCTGAAAGCAAGACCTGGACTCCGTTTCTGACTCCCTTCCTTTTCTCTGTGTATATATAAAATGTACTAAAAATCGACACGATGACACGGCCCTTTTGCTAAAAATCGACACAGTGACACGGTCAAAATTCTGGGGACCCATATAGAGGCACACTTTTGGCCCATCATAGATGGCTACCTTAATAGGCCGGGTCTGAGTGGCATGAAACCCCGTTTAATTTGCCAGTATTGCCAGTAATCAGAGGTAGGGTGTTTACCTGCACCACTCAGAGCCGTGAAAAGGGACGTTTCTGTGCCTTGCTATACATTTTGGCATAGTACTTGGGAACTAGAATGAATTCAGACTAAATAAAGCCACTTTCTTACAGCCAAGACCCTATACTCTAATTCAATATAAGGATTTAATAAATAACAAATAAATCACAGCAGGGTCATTGTGTTAATGAAGAAAATCTATCTGCAAGTGTGAACTGTGCTTTGTAGGCCTTTTGTGACAGGCTCAGAGTAGGATACATGTTAGCTATTCCTATTTCCGTTCTAGATGACAATAGAATGTGTAATTCTGATGGCATGGGGGAATAGAAAACATAATTCCCTACATGTGGGAATTTGCTACTATTTTCTATTGTTATTACAAGTGTACTTACTAATTGAACAAGGGATTAACCAGCTCAAATTGACATGAAAAAAATGGATAATTAACAAGTAGCATAGCACATCTTGACCCCCTAATTATTGCCTTTAATTAAGTTTTATATGTTAGATTGTATTTCCAGTAGTTATTAAGGTGGATCGCTACCTGTTGGAAATGAACCCACTGCGCAGGTCTTTGCACATGCAGCTTAAACGTATAAGAATGAGCCCATATTGCACAGTCTGATACACATATGAGTTCCCTATGTCATATTCGAAAATTAGGCAAATTCAAGTAAAATTGAGCATTTTATGGGACTTTTAATATTTGCTATATTTGTTGCCGATAATATTTCCTATGTTTTATATGAATTAATGCATTGGCATTATTTACCTATGAATATTCTTAGAAATACTATAGATCTTATCATGTTTCTTAAGACAGCCAAGGTAATTTAATCATGACATTTTAGCACCAGATTTTGATGATATTACCCATCATACAGTGCTCTGAATATGAAATCTAATCCGGTTTTGCATTATTTTTTATTTTCAAAGGCCCAAAACCCTAAAATTATGCATGGGACCACCCATCAAAATACTTTCATGTGTTAGCAAATGATCTGAACTAATTTCTGAGAGAGTTCAAAAAAATTCTGTTGATACTGAATACTATTTTTAGCCAATAAGCCTAGAAAATAATGACAATTTATTCTTACCCTTTCCCGAAACATCATATTTTTACCCAGAACGCCATTGCATACAACTGTAAAATTATTTTTGCAGTAAAGTGGAACATATAGGCGTTTCACATGTGAGGTTTTACATTTCTATACATAAATGTTGATATGAAAAAAAATCATTGAAGTTTTCCCAATTTTTTCTATTTTTTTGTGAAAAAATTAAATACTTAAATTTTTCAAAATTCTGTATTTAAAAAAGTAGCTCGGGACCCCCCATTTTTCTTTGAATTATCCAATTCTATATGCTTAAGACTGATCAAAGGGCAGCGACCCACCTTAATGGACATTAGGATATGTAGGCATATACCTAGACCTATATAGTACTATTGGACTGAATTCCTACCTGCTGTATTGGTGATCACTGAGGCATGCTACTCAATCTGGCTCTTAATTGGCATTTAGGACTGGATCCAAAACGACCACCTCCTTACCCTCAACAGTATAGGAATAGTTTCTAGCAAAACCACCAACCTTGCTTTACATTTAGCCATGTCACACAAAAATAAATATCAAAATGCCATTTTTTGCTTAATATTCCAAACATATTTTTCTATCCATAGAGGGGATATAGGGTTATGTGCGATGCATATTTCAAGTAGGGGGTAAACACCCTATCATAGGCCAGGTTCTCCACTCAGTGCAGAATGCCCTCCATACCATCCCCTCCTCACCCACACACACTGGCCTCATGGCATACATGGTAGGCACTCTGAAATACACACTGCATTGGCACTAGAGTGCTGGCACGGGCAGTATAGGTCGAGTTACATGCAGGGAAGGTTACATATACTTGATTGTTTCTATTTGTATGGCAGGTGCAGTGCCCAAACAAACCACTGGATTGTGACCCCTAAGTAACTGAACCATGAATCAGTTTGTTATGGCATAGATGAATAGCCAGATATGTATTTGATGAGGCAGATACAATCATGTACTTATGACATTTATTTTGCATGGTGAAAGCTTCAGCTTTCTACATCCCAGGCATTAAAGTGGCAAAATCACCAAGCGTATCCCACTCACAATTCTAGTACTGTTCTAGTCTACTATATGGTTAAATGCGAGTGGTGAGAATGCCCCTTTGAAGTTGGGTTCGGAGCTAATTTGGGATCAATTTTTATTTTACATTTTTTCAACGTATCTGTGTTCATAATGTCAATATGAATATGTGGGTAGCTTTTTAAATCATTCTGATATATATACAAATCCATAAAATAGAGCAATTCATGGTCAGATAGGTCAGGGGACCCGACCCTATTAGAGAAAAGGGTCCACTGGCTTGGTTTTCTCGATATTTTATGCATTTACAAGTATCAGAATGATTTTAAAAACTACACACATATATTCATATGGACATTATGAACACAAATCCGTTGAAAAACCATAACCATAATCCAGAATGACGGTTTAAAAAATACATCCAATCAAGAAAGATATGAGTTGAATGTTATAAACCAATACATTTTAATTGTTGTCACTTCATAAATTGTTAAGAATGCCCAGATTGCTTACGACAAAGTTAAGAGACTAAAGCAATAAATGTGAATTTCTGTAATTTATAGAAGAATCAGCATAGCACCTGAAGATGATAATGACGCTCGAGATGTGTTTTACAACTTGTTACTTCTTCTAATTGGATATTGGCAGGGATGGCATGGACTTTTCATGCCTCTAGGTTGGAATTATTACACTATCCTCCTGTTTTCATGTCTTTAACTATCCATGATGAAATTATGAAATAAAAATGACCATTGTATCTATTGTTTGTACTAATTTACTTCCGTAGACCTTGAGGGGCTTTCAGAACAGCTGACGTGGTCTTAGGCAAATGGTGACGTGACGAAACCTGTTTGACGACCACTAGTAAAAAGTATTTCACAAGAATTTCTGTTAAAATCTATCTTGTGTTAAAAATCTACACAGAAATAGTGCAAATATCATTTATTGAGACCCTTGTCAATGGGAAATATTGCACTTTTGACGAAAATCTCAGTATGACGGCTGACGAATCCATTCTGAAAGACCCTCCAGGCAATTGATGAAAGGAAGCCACACATCATAAAGTGTTGAAGCTAGGGGCTATGATTCCTTTTTTTTATTGGGGGGGGGGGGCATTACCATGTTGCATATCAATGTTAAAGTGCATGCCCCATGTCACTAAGGTCATAACAATGTAGTTTAGGCAACCCTAGGCTACCTTGCAAAAAGGGCTGACCGTCACATTTTTTTGAATTTTAAAATGATATTCAAATTTTGATTGAACTTCATACCGAATTTAAGAAAAATCTCCTATGTCACTTTCTAGCATTGGTAATAGTTTGACAATGTAGCTCAACCTGAATTAGTTGTGAACGAGATTTTTCATTTTTTTCAAATAAAAGTTGAAAACTATTACTGGTATGTTTGCTATTTATTTTGATTGAATGATATACCTTTAATACCATAGTTTTCATAAAGTTTATAAGGGGAATCGAATATGATATATACTATGGGAAGGGGATATAAAAGTGATCTTTTGTCAGCTTTCTCTCAAAAATATTCAATCGAATCCTTTTAATACCCTGTGAAAATGCACTTAAATCCTTGAAATCCGGTCTAAATCATGTAATTTCATCCAAAAGACTGCTCACAGAATTCCCTACACCTCTGGGCTATCAGCTTTAAATCAATGAATATTAAGCATGGGAAACTCCACAGTCTGACCTCAGTTAATCCTGGGTTATTCAGGTGGGATTTACGGGAAATTGTTTCTAAGAAATCTCAAACAGAATCATAAATAAGTATATGTATTGCAATAGCATTAGCTATTACAATTACAGTACATCTTACTGTATTCACCTACAGTATATGATACTGTACGCAGGAACAGTAAGGGTTGCTGTTGGAGCTACAGTACCTACTGTAGTGTAGCTGTACAGTATAAACTACTGGAAACCAAAAATACCTCCTTTTATACTGTTCAGTTACAGCACTTACTCCTAACAGTGTGGGATATGGCCCCAGCCCCCACTCGTGAAATACGTCAGAGATAGCATCAATGGGCATTGGCACTTGTCTATGTATGCCTGTACCATTTGTGGCACACAAAAAAAAAACGATTTGGCTTTTTTTTCTCCACATAGTAAGGAATATTTTGTCCGCATTATGTGGAGAAACAGCACCCTGTCTCAGCATGTGATGTCTTATCGATATAAAATACCTGACCCTTACTAGAGCGGCTTACTTCACTCTGCTGCTGACTGCAGCTTCTATTCTAGCAACAGGGGGAAAAAGAAAAAAATGGCTTAAAGAGAAGCCCTTCATTGGACTTGATTCGGAAATGGGTAAATTCTAGGAAATGTTTTCGGAGTATTCTCTTCTTTTAAACTACAGATAGGTTCAATTTATTGAGAGAAAAATGATATTCGTCACCTTGCAATGGTAGAGATATCGCGGGAGAGAATCGGCCCTAGGATAGGGAGTTCCATTTGAAAGTAATTAGTTACCATACATAATAAACCCCTGCTGGTTCTATATATAACATGCAGACCTGCGGCACCAGTAGTTGGGCTATGGTGTGGGCCTTCACATACTGTAGCATAGGGAGTAATCACCCTGCATGCAGCCACAGAGCCTGCGAGGTAAAATCCGTCATCTTTAGGTATCTCCAGTATTATGCATAAATTGATGGAATATACACTTAATTCTTTTACAATTATAAATCATGATTCAATATCTCTTTCGGGGGTATGTTTTTGGTTGTTGTCCTAAAATGAATTAATTGCTTTAAAATGACAATCACTGTGCCCAATTTCCGGGGAAAATGGTAATAATTAAGTCAAATGCCATTTATCCATGTTCTTGTTCTAAGGTGACTAGGCTATAAATGTATGAGTCCCCAAAGGATAGAGGACAATGCAAAAAACAGAATAAAGATATCTGTTATATTAAATGTGTGGGAGTGCTGTAAAGTAAAAGTCCTTATATTTGTACCCCTGCTGCTCTCTCTCTCTATATATATAACGTATCAGGCTCATGGCACTCACACAGAGGGTACACAGTGGTCACTGCAGGGTGGTAAGGGCCGAGTAGCCACCCTGCAGGCAGCCACAGACACTGTGAGTAGAATGTCCATTCAGTTAAGAATATGATAACTCAAAAGGTATATCAAATAGACTGTTGATTATTTCACCATTATTATATATGAATCTGTATCTCTGCATGAGGTATTATCTGTGTAAAGATTTATAGTCTTAAAATGACCATAAGTCTACCCAAATTATGGTAGAGGTATAGGGCTACTCTGACTTCAAGTATGGGGGATTTGGCCATAGCTGTATCATGTTTTATGGATGCATTCTGTCCATCAGAACATGTAGTTTCATAATATGAATGCACATTTTCTAATAAGTTGATGCAAAGTCATATATTTTTACATAATATGTCACAAATCTTAACTGTTGGTTACATAAAAAATGTGACCTCTTATGGGATACCCCAATATGTATAGAAACCGCCAGGGTCCCGTTTCTCCACAAATTTGCGGAGCTCCGCAAATATATACGGATGTCCACAAATATATACGGAGGTCCGTATTTGTATGCTTAAGTACCAAAGAGACATAATTTGCGGAGCTCCATAAAAGCAAATTTGTGGAGAAACACCATCCTGTAGCTTTAAACCTATTTGGAATTTCCCTGAAACTGCCCTGGATGGTGTTTCTCCACAAATATACGGACGTCCGTAAATTTGCGGACGTCCGTAAATACACTCTCCATATATTTATGGAGCTCCACAAATATTTAAACGGAAATCGTTTTTTAGTACTAAAGCATACAAATACGGACATCCGTATTTATTTGCGGAGGTCCGCAAATTTATGGAATCAAATTTGCGGAGCTCCACAAATTTGCAGAGCTCCGCAAATTTGTGGAGAAACGGAACCCTGTGGGGACGCATTGTAGCGGCCCATGTAACACCCTACCTAGGGTTTGTACACATGTATACATGGATGAATAATGTGGCTGCAGATGGGTCAAAAGCGACCTGGCGACCTGGGCTCTTCTGGAGGCGACTTTCGACCTAAGGCAATAATAAAAGTGACCTGGCGACTTTTGCCAAAAATTGCCAATAGATTAGAGGGTCAATAAAAGCGACTTTTCGACCTGGAACCCTTAATTTCGGCGACTTTCCGACCTCAGGGGGGGACCCCTCTGCACCCCCAATAATAATACTAGATGTATGAAATTAGCTTTCAGTGTCTCTTTTCGCCAGACCTCTTGGCTATACTAGTATTCATTAAAGTAATAGGTCTTTCCCTTGTCACAATACTTAGGCTACTCAAAACTTAGTTAGACAAGACCAAACCATCATATACAGCAACCCACAACCAAAGGCACTTACACAGTGTCAACTTGCGAGAGCTTGAAAGGGTGAGTGTGTCAATGACTGCCATAGAGAAGGTAGGGAGCGGCCAATGTGGGGCACTATACTCTACAGGCTGCAGTGCAGGTCATGATCTAGTCCTGACCACTACTAACGGCAGTATAATATACCAAGAATTATGAATTCACAACCACCAATAGACTAGGGCGTCTACTATTACAGTACCTACCTATACACCAACAACCTGGGTAAATATTGCTGAGGACGGCTGATCCGTAG
Organism: Harmothoe impar; assembly: GCA_947462335.1. Lineage (NCBI taxonomy): Eukaryota > Metazoa > Annelida > Polychaeta > Phyllodocida > Polynoidae > Harmothoe > Harmothoe impar. The sequence goes on along the minus strand of OX381714.1, from coordinate 27,020,300 downwards.
TTGTGGCTATCCTAGCATGCTCGGTTTCCAGACGCAGACTTTGAGTCCCTGACCTACATGGACTTTATCTGTACCTTTAGCTTCTTTTTTTTATCGAAGAGAGCGCCCCCTCTCAGTTTCATTCGTAGTTTCGTTTTCTCACTGGCGCCACCTTTAGTGCAGTACTATCAACTTAATAAGGTAGCGTCTGCAGACCTATATATACCTACCAGGGCTTTTTCTAAATACGTTTTTATTTGTGCTCGTTAAACGTATCCCAATAGTGTTCAGCCACGCATACAGTAACCAGTGAGGGGCGAAGTCATTCCTCAGATCTTTGCATATATATATATATATATATATATATATATATATATATATATATATATATATATATATATATATATATATATGGATGGATGGATGGATGGATGGATGGATGGATGGATGGATGGATGGATGGATGGATGGAGTCTGAAATAAAGATTTGAATTGAATTGAAATTGAAAATAGATAGATAGATAGATGGATAGATAGAATATATATATTCCATACTAATCATGTCATATTGCTTTAAAGTATGGCTTAGTATATAAACCTCAAGCCAATCAACCCCTCATGTTGTCAAATAATTGACAAAATCCCTTAACATTGGCTTCTTTTTTTTACCAAAATCAAGGCAGAGTCAATGGTGAAAGTGACTGCTGACGTGTCCGACTTTTAGGGAGACAGGTTGTGTCTGCGGTGACATTCTCATCAAACATGATTGATATTGCCCGATTGGACCCTGTGAGGCCCCTATCCCTCAAAAGGCCCCTATCCCTCAAATATTTGTGAGATAGGGCCCGTTTGAGACTTAGGGTCCACCTCAGGTCCCTATATAGCAAAAAGTCCCTATCCCACAAAATTTTGAGACATAGGGACCACATTTAAACAGCCCCTATCTCACAAAAATTTGTATGATAGGGGCCATTTGAGGAATACGGTCAGGCCCCTATCCTACAAACAATCCATAAGTATCAAATGCCAAATCCATCAAAAACCCTTGTAATAATTTCTATGACTATTTCTTGCTTCTGCAGCAAGGAAGTAGACCCCCATGCATCGCACCCCCTGACCACAACCCCCCTCCCCTCTGACCACTCCCCCTCTCCAGTGTCTGACCTGTAACATAAACAGGAGGGGTCATCCCACTAATTAAAACCAGGCCCCACACTCATCTTAGTGTATACATACCATCCAAAGTATACAGTCAGAGTTCCCCTTATGCTTAGCTGCTCACCACAGCCAAGTTTGGGCTCTCTGAGTGTGGACAGTTTGGACACTCCAAATGGCTACAGTAAATACACTTGGGTGACCAATGGTCCCTATGACAACTGATTGTCATAGGGAGAATAATAATCTGGAAGGCCGGTGCGACATTTTGCCATTTGCTGTTTGCTATTTGCCATTTGCTGATTATAGCTATTTGCTATTTGTCACATCATCGTCGGCAATGTCACGTCATCGTTGGCAACGTCACAATGACGTCGGCAACGTCATGATGCCGCTTAACCTGAATATAGCTGGTGCTTGGGTGACCAATGGTCCTTATGACAACTGGTGACATTTTGCCATTTGCTATTTTGCCATTTGCCATTTGCTATTTGCCATTTGCTGATTACAGCTATTTGCTAATTGTCACGTCATCATTGGCGTCGTCACAATGACGTTATTAGGGAAGCTGGTGCTTGGGTGACCAATGGTCCTTATGACAACTGGTGACATTTTGCCATTTGCTATTTTGCCATTTGCCGTTTGCTATTTGCCATTTGCTGATTACAGCTATTTGCTAATTGTCACGTCATCATTGGCGTCGTCACAATGACGTTATTAGGGAAGCTGGTGCTTGGGTGACCAATGGTCCCTATGACAACTGGTTGTCATAGGTAGAATAACGAGGATTCAAAGGTTAGGAGTTAAGATTGCACACCAAAGATGTGGTGACCGGCTTACGGTGAGGATATAGGAGAAGGGGAGAAACTGAGAAGGGGAGAAGGGGAGAAACGGGGAAGGGGAGAAACGGAGAAGGGGAGAAACGGAGAACGGGAGAAACGGAGAACGGGATAAACGGAGAACGGGATAAACTGAGAACGGGATAAACAGAGAACAGGATAAACAGAGAACAGGATAAACGAATGAAGGGAGAACGGGGAAAAGGGAAAACGGGAGAAAGGGAGAAAGGGAGAACGGGATAAACGGAGAATGGGATAAACGGAGAACGGGATAAATGGAGAACGCTATAAATGGCGAACGGGATAAACGGTGAACGCAATAAACGGAGAACGGGATAAACAGAGAGGGGATAAACGGATGAAGGGAGAACGGGAGAAAGGAAAAAACGGGAGAAAGGGAGAAAGGGAAAACGGGAGAACGGGATAAACGATGAACGGGATAAACAGAGAACGGAATAAACGGAGAACGGGATAAACGGAGAACGGGATAAACGGAGAACGGGATAAACAGAGAACGGGATAAACGGAGAACGGAATAAACGGAGAAAGGGAGAACGGGACAAAGGGAAAGCGGAGAAGGGGATGAATGGATTAAGAGAGAACGGGATAAAGGGAGAAGGGGATGAACAGAGAAGGGGATGAACGGAAAACAGGAGATAGGCAAGGTCACATGACCTTAGCAACGTTTGTACCAATACCAATAGTTATTTACATATTGACTTTTCACTCCATGTCTGAAATATGGGCCCTGGGTGAAAACGTCCTTTTTTTAAAGTGCATATATATATATATGTAAAAAAAATGGCCCTAGAATTATTTTAACTAATAGATAAGTAAAGTCCAACTTCTACCTTTTTGATGAAAAAATAAAATTAAGGAAATATCGAGTTTCAAAGAAATTATACCAAAAAATGTCTTTTTTCCTGTAACTCGGTAAATAATGGCCCTACGGAGCTGAAACTCTGCCTATAGACTCCTTGAGTATAAACACCTCCCTTTAAGGGCCGCAATGAAGCACCACCAAACACCGCCCTGTAACGACCTGGCTTGCATTTAGAACGGGATGAACGGAGAACGGGATAAATGAAGAAAGGGATAAACAGAGAACTGGATAAACGGAGAACGCGATAAACGGAGAACGCGATAAACAGAGAACGGGATAAATGGAGAAAGGGATAAACGGAGAAAGGGAAAACAGGAGAAAGGGAGAACGGGAGAAGGGAGAACTGGAGAACGGGATAAACGGAGAACGGGATAAACGGAGAACGGGATAAACGGAGAACGGGATAAACGGAGAATGGGATAAACAGTGAACGGGATAAACGGTGAACGCTATAAATGACAAACGGATAACGGGATAAATGATAAACGCATAACGGGATAAACGGGGAAAGGGAGAACGTGATAAACGGAGAACGTGATAAACGGAGAACGGGATAAACGGAGAACGGGATAAACGGAGAACGGGATAAACGGAGAACGGGATAAACTGAGAACGGGAGAAACGGAGAAAGGGAGAAACGGAGAACGGGAGAAAGGTAGAACGGGAGAAACAGAGAACGGGAGAAACAGAGAACGGGATAAATGGAGAACAGGATAATCAGAGAACGAGAGAAACGGAGAACGGGAGAAACGGAGAACGGGAGAAACGGAGAACGGGATAGAGGGAGAACGGGTTAAAGGGAAAAGGGGAAAATGGAAAAGGGAAAAAGGGAGAACGTGAAAACGACAAACGCGTAAACGAAGAACGCAAAAACGGAAAAGGCAAAAACGGAGAATGCAAATACAGAATCATGAGGGGGGAGAGTGTGGGCGGGAAGAGCGGAGAACGGGAAATTCAATTTAGATCGTCGGCAAAGGGACGGACACGTAGCGTCCGCGTCCGACCAACACTGCGAAACGGCAACAGAGATGTCGTTGCTGTTAACGCTCCGATCGACTCACTTTTCGGCCAAGACGTAAAACAGCGGTTACGTGCTGCCTGGCACTGACGCCCACAGCAACCTGCTCGCCCCTAGCCACCTGCTTTCCCACAGCCACCTGCTCACCAACACCCACCACCTGGAATTCGATTATATGTGACTTCTAATAATTATATGAATTCGGGGTAGCTTCTTCCGGAAATATCGAGTTTCAAAGAAATTATACCAAAAAAATGTCTTTTTTCCTGTAACTCGGTAAATAATGGCCCTACGGAGCTGAAACTCTGCCTATAGACTCCTTGAGTATAAACACCTCCCTTTAAGGGCCGCAATGAAGCACCACCAAACACCGCCCTGTAACGACCTGGCTTGCATTTAGAACGGGATAAACGGAGAACGGGATAAATGAAGAAAGGGATAAACAGAGAACTGGATAAACGGAGAACGCGATAAACGGAGAACGCGATAAACAGAGAACGGGATAAATGGAGAAAGGGATACACGGAGAAAGGGAAAACAGGAGAAAGGGAGAACGGGAGAAGGGAGAACTGGAGAACGGGATAAACGGAGAACGGGATAAACGGAGAACGGGATAAACGGAGAACGGGATAAACGGAGAATGGGATAAACAGTGAACGGGATAAACGGTGAACGCTATAAATGACAAACGGACAACGGGATAAATGATAAACGCATAACGGGATAAACGGGGAAAGGGAGAACGTGATAAACGGAGAACGTGATAAACGGAGAACGTGATAAACGGAGAACGTGATAAACGGAGAACGGGATAAACGGAGAACGGGATAAACTGAGAACGGGAGAAACGGAGAAAGGGAGAAACGGAGAACGGGAGAAAGGTAGAACGGGAGAAACAGAGAACGGGAGAAACAGAGAACGGGATAAATGGAGAACAGGATAATCAGAGAACGAGAGAAACGGAGAACGAGAGAAACGGAGAACGGGAGAAACGGAGAACGGGATAGAGGGAGAACGGGTTAAAGGGAAAAGGGGAAAATGGAAAAGGGAAAAAGGGAGAACGTGAAAACGACAAACGCGTAAACGAAGAACGCAAAAACGGAGAATGCAAATACAGAATCATGAGGGGGGAGAGTGTGGGCGGGAAGAGCGGAGAACGGGAAATTCAATTTAGATCGTCGGCAAAGGGACGGACACGTAGCGTCCGCGTCCGACCAACACTGCGAAACGGCAACGGAGATGTCGTTGCTGTTAACGCTCCGATCGACTCACTTTTCGGCCAAGACGTAAAACAGCGGTTACGTGCTGCCTGGCACTGACGCCCACAGCAACCTGCTCGCCCCTAGCCACCTGCTTTCCCACAGCCACCTGCTCACCAACACCCACCACCTGGAATTCGATTATATGTGACTTCTAATAATTATATGAATTCGGGGTAGCTTCTTCCGGAAATATCGAGTTTCAAAGAAATTATACCAAAAAATGTCTTTTTTCCTGTAACTCGGTAAATAATGGCCCTACGGAGCTGAAACTCTGCCTATAGACTCCTTGAGTATAAACACCTCCCTTTAAGGGCCGCAATGAAGCACCACCAAACACCGCCCTGTAACGACCTGGCTTGCATTTAGAACGGGATAAACGGAGAACGGGATAAATGAAGAAAGGGATAAACAGAGAACGCGATAAACAGAGAACTGGATAAACGGAGAACGCGATAAACAGAGAACTGGATAAATGGAGAAAGGGATAAACGGAGAAAGGGAAAACAGGAGAAAGGGAGAACGGGAGAAGGGAGAACTGGAGAACGGGATAAACAGAGAACGGGATAAACGGAGAACGGGATAAACGGAGAACGGGATAAACGGAGAATGGGATAAACAGTGAACGGGATAAACGGTGAACGCTATAAATGACAAACGGACAACGGGATAAATGATAAACGCATAACGGGATAAACGGGGAAAGGGAGAACGTGATAAACGGAGAACGTGATAAACGGAGAACGTGATAAACGGAGAACGGGATAAACGGAGAACGGGATAAACGGAGAACGGGATAAACGGAGAACGGGATAAACTGAGAACGGGATAAACTGAGAACGGGAGAAACGGAGAACGGGAGAAAGGTAGAACGGGAGAAACAGAGAACGGGAGAAACAGAGAACGGGATAAATGGAGAACAGGATAATCAGAGAACGAGAGAAACGGAGAACGGGAGAAACGGAGAACGGGAGAAACGGAGAACGGGATAGAGGGAGAACGGGTTAAAGGGAAAAGGGGAAAATGGAAAAGGGAAAAAGGGAGAACGTGAAAACGACAAACGCGTAAACGAAGAACGCAAAAACGGAAAAGGCAAAAACGGAGAATGCAAATACAGAATCATGAGGGGGGAGAGTGTGGGCGGGAAGAGCGGAGAACGGGAAATTCAATTTAGATCGTCGGCAAAGGGACGGACACGTAGCGTCCGCGTCCGACCAACACTGCGAAACGGCAACGGAGATGTCGTTGCTGTTAACGCTCCGATCGACTCACTTTTTCGGCCAAGACGTAAAACAGCGGTTACGTGCTGCCTGGCACTGACGCCCACAGCAACCTGCTCGCCCCTAGCCACCTGCTTTCCCACAGCCACCTGCTCACCAACACCCACCACCTGGAATTCGATTATATGTGACTTCTAATAATTATATGAATTCGGGGTAGCTTCTTCCGGAAATATCGAGTTTCAAAGAAATTATACCAAAAAATGTCTTTTTTCCTGTAACTCGGTAAATAATGGCCCTACGGAGCTGAAACTCTGCCTATAGACTCCTTGAGTATAAACACCTCCCTTTAAGGGCCGCAATGAAGCACCACCAAACACCGCCCTGTAACGACCTGGCTTGCATTTAGAACGGGATAAACGGAGAACGGGATAAATGAAGAAAGGGATAAACAGAGAACTGGATAAACGGAGAACGCGATAAACGGAGAACGCGATAAACAGAGAACGGGATAAATGGAGAAAGGGATACACGGAGAAAGGGAAAACAGGAGAAAGGGAGAACGGGAGAAGGGAGAACTGGAGAACGGGATAAACGGAGAACGGGATAAACGGAGAACGGGATAAACGGAGAACGGGATAAACGGAGAATGGGATAAACAGTGAACGGGATAAACGGTGAACGCTATAAATGACAAACGGATAACGGGATAAATGATAAACGCATAACGGGATAAACGGGGAAAGGGAGAACGTGATAAACGGAGAACGTGATAAACGGAGAACGTGATAAACGGAGAACGGGATAAACGGAGAACGGGATAAACGGAGAACGGGATAAACTGAGAACGGGAGAAACGGAGAAAGGGAGAAACGGAGAACGGGAGAAAGGTAGAACGGGAGAAACAGAGAACGGGAGAAACAGAGAACGGGATAAATGGAGAACAGGATAATCAGAGAACGAGAGAAACGGAGAACGGGAGAAACGGAGAACGGGAGAAACGGAGAACGGGATAGAGGGAGAACGGGTTAAAGGGAAAAGGGGAAAATGGAAAAGGGAAAAAGGGAGAACGTGAAAACGACAAACGCGTAAACGAAGAACGCAAAAACGGAAAAGGCAAAAATGGAGAATGCAAATACAGAATCATGAGGGGGGAGAGTGTGGGCGGGAAGAGCGGAGAACGGGAAATTCAATTTAGATCGTCGGCAAAGGGACGGACACGTAGCGTCCGCGTCCGACCAACACTGCGAAACGGCAACGGAGATGTCGTTGCTGTTAACGCTCCGATCGACTCACTTTTTCGGCCAAGACGTAAAACAGCGGTTACGTGCTGCCTGGCACTGACGCCCACAGCAACCTGCTCGCCCCTAGCCACCTGCTTTCCCACAGCCACCTGCTCACCAACACCCACCACCTGGAATTCGATTATATGTGACTTCTAATAATTATATGAATTCGGGGTAGCTTCTTCCGGAAATATCGAGTTTCAAAGAAATTATACCAAAAAATGTCTTTTTTCCTGTAACTCGGTAAATAATGGCCCTACGGAGCTGAAACTCTGCCTATAGACTCCTTGAGTATAAACACCTCCCTTTAAGGGCCGCAATGAAGCACCACCAAACACCGCCCTGTAACGACCTGGCTTGCATTTAGAACGGGATAAACGGAGAACGGGATAAATGAAGAAAGGGATAAACAGAGAACGCGATAAACAGAGAACTGGATAAACGGAGAACGCGATAAACAGAGAACTGGATAAATGGAGAAAGGGATAAACGGAGAAAGGGAAAACAGGAGAAAGGGAGAACGGGAGAAGGGAGAACTGGAGAACGGGATAAACGGAGAACGGGATAAACGGAGAACGGGATAAACGGAGAACGGGATAAACGGAGAATGGGATAAACAGTGAACGGGATAAACGGTGAACGCTATAAATGACAAACGGACAACGGGATAAATGATAAACGCATAACGGGATAAACGGGGAAAGGGAGAACGTGATAAACGGAGAACGTGATAAACGGAGAACGTGATAAACGGAGAACGGGATAAACGGAGAACGGGATAAACGGAGAACGGGATAAACGGAGAACGGGATAAACTGAGAACGGGATAAACTGAGAACGGGAGAAACGGAGAACGGGAGAAAGGTAGAACGGGAGAAACAGAGAACGGGAGAAACAGAGAACGGGATAAATGGAGAACAGGATAATCAGAGAACGAGAGAAACGGAGAACGGGAGAAACGGAGAACGGGAGAAACGGAGAACGGGATAGAGGGAGAACGGGTTAAAGGGAAAAGGGGAAAATGGAAAAGGGAAAAAGGGAGAACGTGAAAACGACAAACGCGTAAACGAAGAACGCAAAAACGGAAAAGGCAAAAACGGAGAATGCAAATACAGAATCATGAGGGGGGAGAGTGTGGGCGGGAAGAGCGGAGAACGGGAAATTCAATTTAGATCGTCGGCAAAGGGACGGACACGTAGCGTCCGCGTCCGACCAACACTGCGAAACGGCAACGGAGATGTCGTTGCTGTTAACGCTCCGATCGACTCACTTTTTCGGCCAAGACGTAAAACAGCGGTTACGTGCTGCCTGGCACTGACGCCCACAGCAACCTGCTCGCCCCTAGCCACCTGCTTTCCCACAGCCACCTGCTCACCAACACCCACCACCTGGAATTCGATTATATGTGACTTCTAATAATTATATGAATTCGGGGTAGCTTCTTCCGGAAATATCGAGTTTCAAAGAAATTATACCAAAAAATGTCTTTTTTCCTGTAACTCGGTAAATAATGGCCCTACGGAGCTGAAACTCTGCCTATAGACTCCTTGAGTATAAACACCTCCCTTTAAGGGCCGCAATGAAGCACCACCAAACACCGCCCTGTAACGACCTGGCTTGCATTTAGAACGGGATAAACGGAGAACGGGATAAATGAAGAAAGGGATAAACAGAGAACGCGATAAACAGAGAACTGGATAAACGGAGAACGCGATAAACAGAGAACTGGATAAATGGAGAAAGGGATAAACGGAGAAAGGGAAAACAGGAGAAAGGGAGAACGGGAGAAGGGAGAACTGGAGAACGGGATAAACGGAGAACGGGATAAACGGAGAACGGGATAAACCGAGAACGGGATAAACGGAGAATGGGATAAACAGTGAACGGGATAAACGGTGAACGCTATAAATGACAAACGGACAACGGGATAAATGATAAACGCATAACGGGATAAACGGGGAAAGGGAGAACGTGATAAACGGAGAACGTGATAAACGGAGAACGTGATAAACGGAGAACGGGATAAACGGAGAACGGGATAAACGGAGAACGGGATAAACGGAGAACGGGATAAACTGAGAACGGGATAAACTGAGAACGGGAGAAACGGAGAACGGGAGAAAGGTAGAACGGGAGAAACAGAGAACGGGAGAAACAGAGAACGGGATAAATGGAGAACAGGATAATCAGAGAACGAGAGAAACGGAGAACGGGAGAAACGGAGAACGGGAGAAACGGAGAACGGGATAGAGGGAGAACGGGTTAAAGGGAAAAGGGGAAAATGGAAAAGGGAAAAAGGGAGAACGTGAAAACGACAAACGCGTAAACGAAGAACGCAAAAACGGAAAAGGCAAAAACGGAGAATGCAAATACAGAATCATGAGGGGGGAGAGTGTGGGCGGGAAGAGCGGAGAACGGGAAATTCAATTTAGATCGTCGGCAAAGGGACGGACACGTAGCGTCCGCGTCCGACCAACACTGCGAAACGGCAACGGAGATGTCGTTGCTGTTAACGCTCCGATCGACTCACTTTTTCGGCCAAGACGTAAAACAGCGGTTACGTGCTGCCTGGCACTGACGCCCACAGCAACCTGCTCGCCCCTAGCCACCTGCTTTCCCACAGCCACCTGCTCACCAACACCCACCACCTGGAATTCGATTATATGTGACTTCTAATAATTATATGAATTCGGGGTAGCTTCTTCCGGAAATATCGAGTTTCAAAGAAATTATACCAAAAAATGTCTTTTTTCCTGTAACTCGGTAAATAATGGCCCTACGGAGCTGAAACTCTGCCTATAGACTCCTTGAGTATAAACACCTCCCTTTAAGGGCCGCAATGAAGCACCACCAAACACCGCCCTGTAACGACCTGGCTTGCATTTAGAACGGGATAAACGGAGAACGGGATAAATGAAGAAAGGGATAAACAGAGAACTGGATAAACGGAGAACGCGATAAACGGAGAACGCGATAAACAGAGAACGGGATAAATGGAGAAAGGGATACACGGAGAAAGGGAAAACAGGAGAAAGGGAGAACGGGAGAAGGGAGAACTGGAGAACGGGATAAACGGAGAACGGGATAAACGGAGAACGGGATAAACGGAGAACGGGATAAACGGAGAATGGGATAAACAGTGAACGGGATAAACGGTGAACGCTATAAATGACAAACGGATAACGGGATAAATGATAAACGCATAACGGGATAAACGGGGAAAGGGAGAACGTGATAAACGGAGAACGTGATAAACGGAGAACGTGATAAACGGAGAACGTGATAAACGGAGAACGGGATAAACGGAGAACGGGATAAACGGAGAACGGGATAAACTGAGAACGGGAGAAACGGAGAAAGGGAGAAACGGAGAACGGGAGAAAGGTAGAACGGGAGAAACAGAGAACGGGAGAAACAGAGAACGGGATAAATGGAGAACAGGATAATCAGAGAACGAGAGAAACGGAGAACGGGAGAAACGGAGAACGGGAGAAACGGAGAACGGGATAGAGGGAGAACGGGTTAAAGGGAAAAGGGGAAAATGGAAAAGGGAAAAAGGGAGAACGTGAAAACGACAAACGCGTAAACGAAGAACGCAAAAACGGAAAAGGCAAAAACGGAGAATGCAAATACAGAATCATGAGGGGGGAGAGTGTGGGCGGGAAGAGCGGAGAACGGGAAATTCAATTTAGATCGTCGGCAAAGGGACGGACACGTAGCGTCCGCGTCCGACCAACACTGCGAAACGGCAACGGAGATGTCGTTGCTGTTAACGCTCCGATCGACTCACTTTTCGGCCAAGACGTAAAACAGCGGTTACGTGCTGCCTGGCACTGACGCCCACAGCAACCTGCTCGCCCCTAGCCACCTGCTTTCCCACAGCCACCTGCTCACCAACACCCACCACCTGGAATTCGATTATATGTGACTTCTAATAATTATATGAATTCGGGGTAGCTTCTTCCGGAAATATCGAGTTTCAAAGAAATTATACCAAAAAATGTCTTTTTTCCTGTAACTCGGTAAATAATGGCCCTACGGAGCTGAAACTCTGCCTATAGACTCCTTGAGTATAAACACCTCCCTTTAAGGGCCGCAATGAAGCACCACCAAACACCGCCCTGTAACGACCTGGCTTGCATTTAGAACGGGATAAACGGAGAACGGGATAAATGAAGAAAGGGATAAACAGAGAACGCGATAAACAGAGAACTGGATAAACGGAGAACGCGATAAACAGAGAACTGGATAAATGGAGAAAGGGATAAACGGAGAAAGGGAAAACAGGAGAAAGGGAGAACGGGAGAAGGGAGAACGGGATAAACGGAGAACGGGATAAACGGAGAACGGGATAAACGGAGAACGGGATAAACGGAGAATGGGATAAACAGTGAACGGGATAAACGGTGAACGCTATAAATGACAAACGGACAACGGGATAAATGATAAACGCATAACGGGATAAACGGGGAAAGGGAGAACGTGATAAACGGAGAACGTGATAAACGGAGAACGTGATAAACGGAGAACGGGATAAACGGAGAACGGGATAAACTGAGAACGGGATAAACTGAGAACGGGAGAAACGGAGAACGGGAGAAAGGTAGAACGGGAGAAACAGAGAACGGGAGAAACAGAGAACGGGATAAATGGAGAACAGGATAATCAGAGAACGAGAGAAACGGAGAACGGGAGAAACGGAGAACGGGAGAAACGGAGAACGGGATAGAGGGAGAACGGGTTAAAGGGAAAAGGGGAAAATGGAAAAGGGAAAAAGGGAGAACGTGAAAACGACAAACGCGTAAACGAAGAACGCAAAAACGGAAAAGGCAAAAACGGAGAATGCAAATACAGAATCATGAGGGGGGAGAGTGTGGGCGGGAAGAGCGGAGAACGGGAAATTCAATTTAGATCGTCGGCAAAGGGACGGACACGTAGCGTCCGCGTCCGACCAACACTGCGAAACGGCAACGGAGATGTCGTTGCTGTTAACGCTCCGATCGACTCACTTTTTCGGCCAAGACGTAAAACAGCGGTTACGTGCTGCCTGGCACTGACGCCCACAGCAACCTGCTCGCCCCTAGCCACCTGCTTTCCCACAGCCACCTGCTCACCAACACCCACCACCTGGAATTCGATTATATGTGACTTCTAATAATTATATGAATTCGGGGTAGCTTCTTCCGGCCATTCCGATTCCGAAGAACGCAAAAACTAGGTACCAATAGAATCCATTAGAATCAGGAGAACGGGAAAATGGAGAACGGGAAAACGAAGAACGGGAAAAACGGAGAACGGGATAAACTGAGAACGGGATAAACTGAGAACGGGTTAAAGGGCAAAGGGAAAAGGGGAAAAGTGGAAAAGGGAGAAGTGGAAAACGGAGAAGGGAAAAAGGGAGAATGCTAAAACGAAGAACGCGAAAACGGAAAATGCGAAAACGGAGAACGCGAAAACGGAGAACGGGATTAACAGAGAACGGGATAAACGGTGAACGGGATAAAGGGAGAACAGGATAAACGGCGAACAGGATGAAGGGAGAACGGGATGAAGGGATAAACGGAGAAGGGGAGAAAGGGAGAACGGGAGAAAGGGAGAAGTGGAAAAGGGAGAAGGGGAAAAGGGAGATCGCGAAAACAGAGAACGCGAAAACAGAGAATGCGAAAACGGAGAACACAAATACAGAATCATGAGCGGGGGGAGTGGGGGCGGGGAGAGCGGAGAATGGGAAATTCAATATAGAGGGACGGCAAAGGCATAGACACGTAGCACACGCCGCCCCGCATCCGACCGACACGGCGAAACTGCAACGAAGATGGTGTCGCTGCTGACACTCCGATCGACTCGCTTTTCGGCCGAGACGTAAAACAGACGCCAACAGCCACCTGCTTGCCCCCAGCCACCTGCTTTCACACAGCCACCTGCTCACCTACAGCCACCACCTGGAATTCGATTATATATGACTTCCAATATATGAAATTAGGGTAGCTTCTTCTGGCGATTACGATTCTGCTGTCAGAAATGAGAAATAACGTACTGTACTCAAATAAGATAATTCATTCGACTTTCTAATGACAAAAGCGGTATGTCTGAGGCTTGTGGTGGCAAAGTCGCCCTACTGCTATGCTTAATTGTACATAAGGTTGTAGGCAGCTCAGGTGAGAAAACAACACCATGTGACGGCCTGGCTCGGTGCCAAAGTCGCCCTACTGCTATGGTTAATTATGGGTGTGGACCACTAAATTCGACACGGCGACATGGGCCTTTTTTGGCTTAGTGACATGGGACATAAAGAATATAAGAGATAGTGACATGGGACATGGGCTTTTTCTTAAAATCGATATGGTGACATGGTCATTTCTTAAAATCGACAGGGCGACATGGCCATTTTCTTAAAATCGACAGGGAAAATTGGGACCCCCATCCAGACCCCCTTAATTGTACATAAGGTTGTAGGCGGCCCAGGTGAAAAAACAACACCATGTGACGGCCTGGCTCGGTGCCAAAGTCGCCCTTCTGCTATGATTAATTGTACATAAGGTTGTAGGCGGCCTAGGTGAGAAAACACAGCCCTGTGACGGCCTGGCTCGGTGCCAAAGTCGTCCTACTACTATGGTTAATTGTACATAAGATTGTAGGCGGCCCAGGTGAGAAAACACTAGTTCATCTAATCTGAACTCGTCGCTGCGGACCGTGATCTGATGGGGCCCTGACTAGACATAACACAGCCTCGCTGTTGTAAATGGTCTGGCACGTACAGACTAGAAAACACAGCCCTGGTGACGGCCTGGCTCGGTGCCAAAGTCGTCCTACTACTATAGTTAATTGTACATGATAAGGTTGTAGGCGGCCCAGGTGAGAAAACACAGCAGGGTGAGTGTGAACAACTGTGTTCAGTAGACCGGAATGAGCAGTGCATTGTGGGTAGGCAATAGATGTGTTGCAGGTATATGACTAGACCTAAATTTGGGGAGACCTGTGTGTACGACCCATTCAGTTAAGCAGGTGGCTTGAGCGGACCATCATAATAGACCTAATCTAATGGTTCACTCAGCCAATGTTAAACCAATGGGTGTGTTATTTGTCTGTTTGAGCTTACAGATTTCATGACCGGAGCAATGGCTATGCCATTTGCTAATTGCCATTTGCTATTTGCTGAATGTAGCTATTTGCTATTTGGCATTTGCAGTTTGCTGGTGGCCAATTGTCATTTGTTGGTTGTCAGTTGCCATTTTTAAGCTAGTAATCAGTTGCTATTTGCTAGTCTCAGGGTTGTTGCCATAAGGGTCAGACTAGGCCTACCTGGGCCTACACATAGGCCTATAGAAACCTATAACATGATCATCCTAGAAAGTGCTCGATAACTGGCAATTGACAAAAAACTCATTGGCAATTGGCAAATGGCAATTGACAAATGCCAAAATTGCTGATTGACAACCAAATAAATCAATTGGCAACATCAAACCAGCAAATGGCATTTGATAACCAGCAAATGGCAACTGGCAATTAGCAAATAGCACAATGTCGCACCAACCTTCCATATTATCACTAAAAACAAGGTGATCTTCCTATGACAGAAAATTTGTCATAGAGACCATTGGTGACGTCACGATGGCGACATGGGCGGTGACGTCATGACGCAGACGACAATGTCACCTTATGGTCACATGGTGGAGATGGAAGGGGAGGTAGGGCAATGATGCCAACGGGATGTGGGTATATACAGAGAAAAGTCAAGGTGTCAACTGTGTCTCCCAAGTGGCTCTGGTAATATAGCTAATTACTCTGTTTATAAATATGAAGGGTCATCTTCAGTTGACTCTGTTTCAAACCTCAATGTAATAAGGTGATTTCGTTAGGTAATCAGAAATTATACAGTCTACGTCATTTATGCAAGTATATGGATCGAGATCTGGCTAAATATTGTTTTATATAAAACCATGATACTTCCTGTGTTGGAGTATAGTGGTCTAGTGCTGGACGGGGGTCCTGACACACTGGTTGCTGAAATTCAAACAATTCAGAACCACTGTCTAAGGGCCTGTCTAAACATCTGGGATCCCAGAACCATAAGTATAGCAGATCTACATGCAAGATGCACCTCTAAAATGTTACGGGAGAGACGTGATGAATCATTATTATGTCGTATGTACAAGATTTCAAGATTGGTTGATAATGTTGTAGTGCCTGTTAGAGTATTGAGGGGCAATTGTAAGATCAAACTACGTACTCAACGTCCAAAAGGGGAGCTCTATAGAAAGAGTCCCAAATACATAGGCATGTTGGCCTGGAACAAACTGGAGGGAAATGTCCAGAGACTGGAACCATACGGAAAACGAGCTGAAAAAATAAATTTGTATTGATTGATTGTCTAAAACTAGAGGTTTATAGGGTTAAAACCCAAATTGAATATCAAGCAAACTGTGTAGGCTTAATCCGTCACCGTGTCTCTGGGCATCCCCTGTAACTTGTCATGGGTAAGATGACTGCAGAAATGAAATAGTCTGAGTTCAGTACATCTGTTTACCCTACTATGAAATATAATAGCGTGAAGACGTTTACAGCAAAATATTGGATCTTTATACAGATTTTGTAATATATATGATATTACATATGTAAAGAGAATAATGAAGATTGATTGGAATTTAAGTGTTGCTGCAGCACGCGAAGTCAGTTATATTGAAATTCCAGTGTATATGAACAAGTTGTATTTACAGTCGCATACCAAGCCGCTCCCATGTGATCCATCCACTTTACTGCCTGTTGTAAATTGTATTGTTGTCGTTGGTATATGGATATTGATTGTAGAGTATCATACCGAAAATGCCAGTGATTTTTGGTGCCTGTTTGAAAGACTTTACTTGTAAATGTAACAAGTGCGAAATAAAAATTTGTAAACTCAAACTCTACTATCTGTACTATTTTACTAGAGTCACTTGGGAGACACAACTAGTTGACTCCTTTACTTTTTTATGTGTAGAGAGGGGTCTGGTCTTTGACGCCCCCCCCCCTAATGGCTCAGGAAGCCCTGTAGGCCGGAAGAATTGCTTTGAACCCCACCCCCCCCCCCCCCCCCCACCGCTCAGGAAGCCCTGTAGGCCGGAAGAATCGTCGGGAAAATCACTTTGAACCATAAGGAGCCATAGAGAAAGATATATAATGTTGTAAGACGTTTTTTGTTTACTGGGATCCAACCCTTATTTTAACCTAAGCTTCCACATTCCCCTCCCCCTGAATCCTCAACCTCCCGCTGGGGGTAGAGAATCAGCCCGCCCTAATAACACAATGAAGAAGGCTTGAAAAGCAGCATTTTAAACCTTAGGGACTTCACATAGGACCTTCTGACCTATGATTCAAATTGTTTTCAGACCATTTTGAGGGATGGGGACATGGAAAAAATATTTGCGGCTTTGGGACTTCACATGGACCCTATGTCTCAAACCGTTTTGAGGGATAGGGGCTGTTCAGCATATAGGGACTTCACCTGGTCCCTATCCCTCAAACAGACCAATTTTGAGGGATAGGGGCCTCACAGACCCGCCGATTGGATCAGGCCTATCTGTGGTTGTAAGAGGTACCGTACAGCCGCACTGCACCCCGGTCTATGTAACATCGAGGGCTGTCTGGTCACACTTGGCATCTCTGTGACACGCTACATATCTTTGAGGAGGATGACATAAAACACACGATTCAACGCCACATAAGATTTTTATTTTACGTAAATGGTATCAATATAATTAAATCAAAAGAGTGAATATCACAATGTGTGTATATTTAACTTGGGCAAGTACCGCTAATACTATTAAAACAATAATCATTCATCAAGTTATTTCAGTCGTTGTTAAAATATATTGAACTTAACAAAATAAAACAAGAATATCTATTCCAAAAAACGTAGTAACAAGAATATACAGCAAGAGAAGTATACAACGCCATATAACAATGGTTACAATATCTGTATGGGTAGAGTTGGAGGGAATTAGTATCAAGTACTGCAGTATTGTGCTGTCAGAATATGAGCTGCACGTCAACGAAGCAACATGTTACAATGTCAGCAGTGACACATACCCAGTGATTCAACACTGAAAACTGTCTGATATCCGGTTGATAACATTCAATCAACTTTATAAATCCACCTTAGTGTGCCCACTGGGTAATGGCATTCAGACACTTTCTATACGGTACCAATGGAACTGGTCACACTATGTGGGCTGCCATATGTATTTTCGCAGACGGTGATGGTGAGCGAATCTATTTGTTTACGCAATGATCTTCTTACCCCGAAATGTAGGAATATATGTTGGTGTACTTTTCACCCTCTCGCCAAGGCCAATACAGTAGCTGCCATAACAATACAATATGCGGCTCACATAATTTAACCAGTCTCATCATAAAATGTTCTGTTAGAGGTACAACTGTGATATATACAAGAAACCCACATGACATCATGTAAGACACATTCAGAGCATCAATATAAATGTAGACCTACTCCTTTTGGGAAACTTCGTTTCAATCATTCATAAAATATAAACATAGTTTTGTAAGCTACGAAATGCCCGGACAGTCAAGAATATATCAGCTGTAGCCTGTATAACGAGTAGGACATAGATATTAGGCACGAGTACGAGTATAGGAAAGGCATATCCCAGAGGTGGGGACCGGGTCCAGTGAGTGGGATGTCACATTTGTTTTTGCTGCTATACAACACAAATCATCATTATTCCCATTTTTGAGTATTTCAATATTTATATACAAATATTTTCACATGCAGCTGAGAGCAATCTTGGAAAATGATCTCTGTGTATAAATACAAATTACATTGATTGGGAAAGAATGTTTATATTTACCGAATTCATGGCTAGATACGATAAGGTTGAGAGGACATACATATGTGTAAATAATACACTAGTGATACATGTTGGTACCGAGTTCGAATTATCAAAAGCAACTTAAATCAAATGAAATATAAAAGGTTTATCATACAACAATGCAGGTAAATCTCTGGCAATATATTACATATGTATATCTAAAAGAAGTATTCACAAAAAATATGCATGATAATTCACATGTAGGTATTAGTCTTTCTGGGATGTTGGAATGTAATAAAGCTTTGTTTAAATACAAGCTCATGAAATAAATAAAGACAAATACCATATTAAAAGTATGTATTCAGCTGTATTGTTGTTCAGTATTTCTTCAACGGAAATAGCCAAAGCCTAAACAGGGGTGTGGCTTGTATGAGTCTTTCCCCGAGTATATTACAGTACTATGAAACTAAATTAGCAACTGGTAGAACTCAGCTGCGGGTTATAGGATTTCCTTAAATTCTAGGTGCAGGTTATACATAAGGTTTCACAATAGTTATTCCATTCAATAGAATCAATAACTTTGAAATTGGTTAATGCGTATACAAAAACGTACTGTATTTAATACAAAGACCTCATTGTCGGGCGTTGAGATTACTGAACAAATGTTAACGTTTAGCTAGGTGATGCCATACGGTGGTTCCCAACAGCGAGTTGCTCAAAATACAAAGTCTTTAAATGTAATTTAACACTCAAAGATTGACTAATAACACAAATCCTTGCCTATACTGTTTGGGTTTGAGTAAGTACATACATAGTCGTACAAAGCATCTGCTGGGGGGGGGGGGGGGGGGGATTTTCTTAGTTGTGATAATGCTGCGTTGGGCAGCTGACGGTGAGTTATTACATCTGCTGTTGACAAAGTTTGACATTACACGTACGGTAGAGGTAACTGTTGGTGCCACTGCTGACTGTGGCTGCACAGCTTGTTGCACTCTGACTCTGAACTTCCATATCTGTGGTAAAGATGGTGTAGTTGTGAGAAGTTGACTGTGCGAGACTCGTTACCAAATGTAGACATAATGAAAAGCTGCTAGCTGCTCAAGTGGTCGACGTCTTAGTTGTTTTTGTTAATCTCGAAGTACATGAAGTCAACCAGGAAGGTGGCTCCCAGTAGGATAGCTTTGTTGAGAGTGGTCTCTCCTGGCGCGTCTGAAAACAAAAGACAGACATCACTTTCAGTTCATTTTCCAAAAACCAACGTATGGTGAGATAACTGCCCAGTAGCTACTCATCTTATATTACACCTAATAATGAATGATTACTACACGTATTTTATAACCATTTTTTATTCAAAATACGCAATGATCAATTCTGTACACCGAACCAAATATAACATTATTTTACGGGTTTTTTTTTACAGAAAGTAGGCTCTACCAGTTCTTTAGATGTACCAATATGCAATGTATAATATCAGTCCCATCCTAATTTTTGACGACAAGAAATAAACTGACATGGAAGTATTCCGGTAAACACTGACAACATGTTACAAAGTGAATAACTTACATTCTACAGAGAAGTCGTTAACCTGTCCCATCATCTCTCGGCACCCGCCCCAGTGTTTGATGATGGCCCCTGCTTCTGACCCGTCCGCCCTCGTTACCTGCAACACAGCAGTAGACTTACAGCCTGTATCTATAGTGCACGCTGCATTAGTGACTGAATTCTATATGATATATCAATATAATGCTTGTTTAGCAACACATAGAAAACTACCAGTTTAAATATCTGTCAAATGGAACTAGTACAGTGATACCTCGTGGTTTATATATTTACCAATATATTTAAAATAGAAATAAATGTGAGCAATATGTTCACAGTCCGTTGGGTTTGTTTTCATGCTATTTATATCATATTAACTTGTGGTATCTCTTAGTCAATACAATGAAAACCATTGTTGCATCAACGTACATTTCAAAAATATTCCTTTCTGCAGATGTATATACATGGATGAGACAAGAATAGGAGCAATTTTACAGTTTATATGATGAGTGAATCAAGTGTACATGATCTATCTATGTAGATGGTATGGCCTGCTTCCCTGAATAATGGCCTGCACACAAGCAGTGTACTAGTATACAGGCCACATTTGCCTTGGTCTATAACACATGTTCGGCAACACCACCATTAACATGAGAGGGAATGCGGGGGTTATAAGAAAGGGAAAACTAAAAAGGGGTTCAAGTGTGTACAAACTTGTTCTTACCCTGAAGTTGACGTCGGTGCAGCACTTGCAGTAGCAGCAGTCTCCCTCTATACGGAACAGCACGTTGCCGGCTGTATCCTCCACTTCATACTTAGGTACCATACATGTCCAGCTGTTGGCCAACACAGCATGTACAACATTAGTTTACCACCACTCAAACTTACAGCTGACTAGAGACTTTACCGCATCATTTACAAAAATAGAATTGCACATGTTTATGACTTTTTGTAACAAATAACTGTTTTTAAGAAGATTGACGAGGAGGTTTGCACTCTGCCAGCAATTTATATACGAAGTGTTTTTTTCCATAATGTTAAATTAGGGTTGCCACCGACAAAGTAGTTCTGAATTCCCTGACTTTATATCAAATTTCCCGGACAATCGCGACATATACCTAATGTTTTTAAATGGCGTTCAACGATGAGTATGCACTCAAATTCAATCTTTTTATAGTTATCTTCTACAACAGGCCTTTTTCAGTAATTTTGCCCTGACGATGGCAACCGTGTAAATACCATCAAAGCTTCCAGATACTTTCAAAACTGAATTCAATCTAAACTAGGTATCTTTTTTGACATTTATAAACAGCTTGGAAGTAGCTTACATCTCCTTGATCCTGGCTATGTTGTTGCCGGGTGGGTAGTTGATGTCCAGGTACTGGAGGCAGCAGGGGCAGCAGCAGCCCCCACAGCGCAGCGGCCGCTCCACCTGCATGATGGGCTCCCCCTGCATACCGCTCAGCATGATGTTCAGCGGACGGATGTTACCAAAACACTGCCGGTTCATGCAGTCAGTATCTGCAAGTAGCCACATATATGTGCAACCTATAATATGAATCATGGGGGAGCCAGAAAATCACTGAGGAACACCAGTATAACAGCTACATGATAAGCTATGCTATGTATTCATGACAGAGGTCGATACAATGTACTGTGCACCCTGAAATAGATCTGGCGGACGTTACATGTATGTTTATCACATGTTTGACAGGTTATAAACTTTAAAAAATTCTCACACCACACACCTTGACTATTCATTGTCACACACAGAAGGAAGTGAGAATATTGGTGCAGTATTTATGATTTTGTTGCATTTTGAAGGATAATATACCCATATATTATATATATATACCCATATATATATATATATATATATATATATATATATATATATATATATATATATATACACATATATTATATACATATATGTATTTGGTCGAATCACATGTGGATATACATTTGGCTCTTTTTAGGTGAAAAATACCTGCACATTACTATAATTATTATGTACTATAGCTAAGAATAGTAAGATGGCCCTCGACCCCCCCCCCCCCCCCCCGCTCTCCCATCTCCCACCCACCCACCTGACGTTTACATATGACCACTCCGTAAGTATCACCACAGAGAATATGTCTGTGGGCCGTACAGATAGGTACCCGGCGACAAGTAAGCCTCTAAGTTTACAAAGGTTCTATCGGGACTGCACACTTATAAGCAACCAAACACAACATGGCTAACTACAAGAACCTCCGGTAGGGTTTAATGGTAGGCCTGACGTCCACTATAATTGACGCCATGGCAGGCCTAGCATTGACTATAGTCAACAATATTCACATAGGAATGCCATAGAGATTGAAATGAGGCCCGTCTTCCTGGGAACTGATAGTTCCCAGAGGTCGTCCCCATGGCAAGCTAAGTATCTTTTGGTTAGGATTCAAAGCGATAGCCCCAATGCCCCGGATTTCGCACATTTCTTCATTAGATATAAAGCTACTGTCAGTAGGTCGACACGTTGGCCAGATATTGATAATTTAGTGGCAGGAAGGAAAGGCACCATTACTGGGTCCAATGCCAATGTGATGGCTCTAGACCCCTAAATTCGATATGGCGACATGGGCATTTCTTAAAATCGACATGCGACATGAGGCCTAGTGACATGCGACATGATGCTTATTAACAGGGGACATAGACATTTCTTAAAATTGACATGGGACATGAGCATCTTAAGCGACATAGACATGCGACATGGTCATTTCTTAAAACCGACATGCGACATGGGGACCCCCCATCAAGGGCCCCAATATGACCTCTTGTGTTAGAACAGAGACCTACGTAGGTCTTTGGTTAGAAGAAGGAACTAATGGGACTTGGTCTTGTGTGGCTGTTGGGCGCTATTCACCAATCGGCGCACAACGCCAATATTGACATTCTGCGCAGCGCAATTTGTAAATAGTGCTGGAATAGCGCTGCGCAGAATGCCAATCTGCGTGGAATACAAATCTCAGGGAATGTGCGAGTACCTGCTTCATTTGTAAGTCGTTGAATCAATTGAACCCCAATTAGTTCAAAGACAACAATATCGCCATAATAATTGATGGATGATATACATTCATTCCTCAAAATTGGAAAGAGTATGATAATCTTAATCTATATCAAATAACTTGATTAAGGTCGCGCATCTATTTGTATACCGCGCACTGCGGATTGGCGTTCTGCGCCGATTGGCGAATAGAGCCCAACATGGCCATTATACCTTACAGCCCAGGACACTCAACACACTTAAAAGTAGGAGGTCTATATCGCTACCAACAAAATAGGGCAATATACAATATATGATTTAACATATGATATTAACAGGGGACATGGACATTTCTTAAAATTGACATGGGACATGAGCATCTTAAGCGACATAGACATGCGACATGGTCATTTCTTAAAACCGACATGCGACATGGGGACCCCCCATCAAGGGCCCCAATATGACCTCTTGTGTTAGAACAGAGACCTACGTAGGTCTTTGGTTAGAAGAAGGAACTAATGGGACTTGGTCTTGTGTGGCTGTT
Organism: Harmothoe impar; assembly: GCA_947462335.1. Lineage (NCBI taxonomy): Eukaryota > Metazoa > Annelida > Polychaeta > Phyllodocida > Polynoidae > Harmothoe > Harmothoe impar. Next base: position 26,996,745 of record OX381714.1, on the reverse strand, counting down.
GGGCGCTATTCACCAATCGGCGCACAACGCCAATATTGACATTCTGCGCAGCGCAATTTGTAAATAGTGCTGGAATAGCGCTGCGCAGAATGCCAATCTGCGTGGAATACAAATCTCAGGGAATGTGCGAGTACCTGCTTCATTTGTAAGTCGTTGAATCAATTGAACCCCAATTAGTTCAAAGACAACAATATCGCCATAATAATTGATGGATGATATACATTCATTCCTCAAAATTGGAAAGAGTATGATAATCTTAATCTATATCAAATAACTTGATTAAGGTCGCGCATCTATTTGTATACCGCGCACTGCGGATTGGCGTTCTGCGCCGATTGGCGAATAGCGCCCAACATGGCCATTATACCTTACAGCCCAGGACACTCAACACACTTAAAAGTAGGAGGTCTATATCGCTACCAACAAAATAGGGCAATATACAATATATGATTTTTATGGTGTATATACATATAAATAAACCCTTGTGCGTGGAAATTATGCTAACTTAGTTCATATAAATAGTTGGCGGTAGTTCACCTCACACCTACCAGGGGGCATCGTTGAGTAGGGAACCTGCTACTTTTATGTAGGCTGTATTTTAGTCAGCCAACTGTAATTAATTGTTGATGTTTTATGACATTTTCACAGATAAAGATCGTTATGATTGCTTTAAAAATTCAGAAATACTGTACTGTCGCGATTTAGCGCCGGGGCGCTCTTCCATTTGGCGGGCCTTTAAACCCAAGACAGGCGCTTGTTTAAGATCCTATTTTAGTGCTTAAGGAATATTTCAAGACCCCTATACCCCCCGCGCTTTTAAAAGACCAGCGCCCTTTCAAGATCGGCTCTTCATCGCGACAGTACGGTAGATGTACAGTACTATTTTCAAACACACATAGCTCCAATGACAAAAAGGAAAGCGAGATGACATAGTAGATTTGATATCACACGATACAGTATTTCGGTTGTATAGTGTACCTACCTTCTTTGGCATGTAGGAACTCCTGGTTTTGGTCGTTGCAGATTTGGTACTGGTTGTTCTTTTCCCATCCTGTCAGTACTAGAACAAGGGAAGAATAAACATGTTTTAGAAATTCAGAAATTATTTTCAACTTTACTGCAAAATGTTTCTATCGTGCGTAATCACCCAGGGCTGGTGAATGCTGCGAATTTAGTTGTATAACATCACCAATACAATCAACTATAGGGGGTTGTTTACCCATTGTTACCGACAAGTATTAAATAAACAGCATGATATTAATTTAATCAATTAGTTCGTTCCACATTTACTCACTAGGGGAACCTAACTACACACCTGACTTCCCATTCAAATCCGATTGGGAACACCTCTATGTAAAAAAGAGAAGTAATATTCTCATTACCGTATTCGACGTAATAAGCGCCCAGGGCGCTTATAAAATTATTTTTATGACGTTTTTAGTACTTAAGAGTTTAAATGTCCCCAAAATTGCGAAATTTGCCCCTATGTTCTAGTCTAAAAATGCCTCAAAAAGGGGGGGGGGGCGCTTATTAGGGGGAGGACGCTTATTACGTCGAATACGGTATACGTGTACTTTCCTATAATGTTATTCATTATTTCATGTGTCTATCACCCATGTTTCACTTTGGTATTTCTACAAATCACTGATAAAGTGCCACCCTACCTGGAAAAGTGATACGTAGGGCTAGGGCAAATGTTACACCGAGTTATGACTCATGTTATGACTTATGTTCTTCTCCAATGAATACAATATACATGTACATGGTACAACTATCAGAGATATGCTTGAAGTCTATCAATGATGTATGTGATTTCCAAATGTATGAATTCAGATGCAGGTGCATCTATGATTAGTAGCTGTCAGGAGTGCCAGCATGGGCTGTGTGTACCGCACCAGTCTCGGGGGGTAGGTCGTCAGCAGGTCAGCAGGTTGTATGCACCATTACTGGGCAGCTATCATGTAAATTCACCCAGTTTGAAACGGCAGTTGGTCCGGATGCTGGTAAGGGTGGGGCTGGGGTGGGGTGGCCAATAGTCTAGTGTTACCAGGGTCTGGTGATTGCATGTATTAAGGTCTAGGCGGCAGCACAACCAGTATACAGGAGATTCCCTATACATTGTATATATAAGTGACGTAATGCCATAGCTGTCTGACGGGACGGCTCATTATACAACAGAAGGAGGGGCACCCCATATTTCGTGTGGACACAGAATATTTTGACCAGACAGTACCCTCCCACACACTTTGGAGGGGTTGGTGTATAGTAATTCTTAATTAGCCAAAGTCCACCGCCCATGTTATTTGTACTTATTTGATAATAACATTTCCCTAGATGGGACCCACATACCTTATTATACCAACAGCGTCCACTATTGACAACTGCATGTACCTGTTGGATCGATCTATAACAATAGTATTGCTAGGTTATCTTTCTATAGGTGGCACCAGTATGTATGACCAAGGTACAACAGGTGTGTCCGGTAACATGCTGTAATACTGGTAAGTAGGGTTATGATGGTAGGGTCGGACACACCTTTATGTACCTGCACATGTCATGGGTATATCCCGATTTTTGAGTGCGTCAAATTGTATTTTTCAAAGCTTCATGTTCGTCTATTTTTACCCATGTAGGGCCACTTTTTTTTACTTATTTAACGCTTTTGCCCGACCTTTAATGTTAAAATAAAAACAGGTTATGATCTGCCCTGTTTTCCTGCGTAATATAAGCTGGCCGGAAACGAAGCATTTCTTGATCCTAATATACATGTACATATGTCCTCGACAATACCGATGATAGATAGGTGGCCTATATCTGCCCACTCCACCAAGCTCTAACAGCTATATAGGTTGTGTAATTAGTGAACCTGGAACTCGGGTTTTGCAGATATTGTGATAATGTGCCTCTCTTCGGGCGTAAACTGCAGCCGGAGGTGAAAGTCGGGTTCACGCACCAACTAGAAACCGTGTCTGTCATGAGTTTAAGTTACCTGCAAACCTCCACAGGTTGAGACTTAAAAATAATTTTAAAACCGCTAATTGATTCCAGCGTATAACCCGCACCTTCCGTATAACCCGCATCCAAACCTTGACATGACCCTATAATTAACCCACACTGGGATGCTTAAAATGTGAATCATCAATAATTTTTGTTGTTAATTAACACCAGTTCATTCATGTGTTTATGCCAGTGTTGCCGAAATGACGCCGGCATCCCGGCTTTTGCCGGCGTAGAATCACAATGGCCGGCGTAGGGCCTGAGGACGCAGGCCAGAATGGTCTGCCATGATCTCAGCTTCATATTGCTGAAAGAATTTTTCAAATCGGCCAATTAGAAGCGGAGCTAGGGCAATTTTAGTGAAGTTGTTTATTATTCAAATATTTTCAAAATTCTTTGCAGTTATAATGAAGTTCATATGGGGATCTTAAATATCAATATTCATATGGCCTGCGTGAAAGGAAAATGGCCTGCGTAAGACGCCAAGGCGCAGGCCACTTTGGCCTTCGGTTATAGAAAGTTTTCGGCAACACTGTTATGCACCATTTTTATAGTGTATGATTTGTTACAATAATAGTAAAAGGGCACTCTTGGCGCCATAACGCCAGTTTGTGTGGCTGACTGCCATCACATGTCACCCGTTGCCATTTACCTTTGCCACACCTTTTAATCAAATTTCTAAAACCAAAGCTACAGCATAAACAATTCCAAAACATACATCGAATCACATTCAGAATGGAGGAGCCTAAAGATGTGCTACCATACATTTGTAGTCCACGTAACTGCATGTTTACCATCGACTGCCCGAATACCGAAATAAACCAATGATAATAAGTTAACATAATACATAGGTATGAGAAGCTTTATTCTATCTGAGAAGTACATTCCCTACTTCATTGCGCCAGGGTCATAACCACCATTTTCACTCGATCAGGGTAGGGCTATTTCTGACCTAACCCAGTGGTCAGTACGGGTCATTTTCTTGTCTTTTCAGGTCTTTTCATCTCTGCATATTTGGGATTTCTTTCTAATTCTCTATTTACTACTGTTTTCTAATTTGGCAGTAGGACATTATGACTGTATTGCTTTACCTTGTGCGCTGCCTACAGGCAACAGTTGCTACGGGGGTCAGCATGTCGGCTATTCCAGTCCTTTACACAGCCCAGATGTCAAACAAGCACCACATAACCAGCAGTGCTTACTTAGTCTGGAACCAAACACCTGACATACACAGTCCGTGCCAATATTTACATGCTACAGAAGTACTATGCAATCATTAAGTGACAAGACCTGTCCAGACTGATTCTGTATTTTATAGGTAGGCCCAATCGTCCTGGCACCAACCCCACACAGTTGGGGTATAAAGTATTACAGTTCAATCAGACGTGTTATCACTGCCATAGAGAGTCTCCAACAAAATGGTTATAATGACGCCTAGGCCTTACGACTCACATGTCTATTGTTGCAGTGCTCTGGTATCAGCATATAACATATATCACATATCTGTCATCTGATGGGCATTGTCCCTTCATCAATATAATGTCTACTGGAACCAGCAAACAGGAACTAGAATGTTTGATGGTAGTTTTACCATCAAACCTTCTGCTTCCATTTCTGGTTCCTGTTCGCTGGTTCCAAGCTAACCACAGGGACTGCCCAAACCCAGCAAAGTTACAAGTTCAAGGTCATATGGCAGTCACCAGAGCCTTCCTTCGGAAGGATTTGGGAACGAGAGTAAAGGCGAGGGAGGCAAACGAATTCTGAAACCAGCAAATCATAATTGACTACATCGTACCATAAAAAGTTGTGTTCTGAGGCGGATTAAAAAAAATATAGCATCCAGCTCTAAATCATTAGTATAGTAACAGCTTTGTGTACTAGAAGAGTGTGCCTTGGCATAATAGGCAAAATATATGTACCGTATATTATTATGTAATATTGCCTTTCACTAAAATTTCCCTTTTTTTTGCGCTTTTGAACTTTTTTCTCGCCAAATCGGGTGTTTCAGGCAAATTTCACTTTATTTGCGATTTCAAACTTTTTTCTCGCCATGAATTGGGTGCTTTTAGGCAAATTTCACATTTTTTGCGATTTTGAACTTTTTTTCTCGCCAAAAAAGGGTGTTTTTAGGCAAATTTCACTTTTTTGCGATTTCAAACTTTTTCTCGCCAAATAGAGTGTTTTTAAGGGAAATTTCACCTTTTTGAAATTTGAACGCGATGTACACATATTTCCTACCCCCCCCTCCAACACACACCTACACACAAACAGGCAGTGGCCGCTGCCGTGTCCAGAAACAAGGCAGGGTAACAGAGTGCACTGCCACGAATGACTGACCTTCACCTTGTTTTGCAAAAACAATTCACCAATATAATACAATACAGGTCAGTTATGTAATCCACCCACTTATCCACCTACTTGACAGCTGCTTGCCAGATATGCTGGCATATAGCCAGCCATGCTGGCATATACATATGCAAAGATCAACAGCTACAAATTCACCTAAATACAAAATATTCCAACTTACATTTTTAAGAAATGATAATGCCCCAATCTTAACTCGCTACTGTAAAAGAATCTAAGCAGTATCTATTTAGGAAAGGTGTATAAAATGAGCACCAAAAATACTGAATCCATGACCATTCTCCCCATAGGCTGCAGTGCTATAGCAGTGATTTACACCCAAAAAACAGCTGATTTTGCCACAAGATCATGAACTACGACAAAACTATAAACCAAATCATTTCAAGCTGAACCAAGAAGATAGCTGAACATGTTGAGCACAGAATGGTCTGGAGATAAATTGAAAAATGTCTTTTCATCAATGAGTATTTTGATGAACCAACACACCATATCACGGCAATCTGACTCACAGAGGACTGACTGACTACATAAGAGAGTGCCTATTTATAGCACTATAGCACTACAGCTCACCAAGGCACACTCTAATTAACTTACCATAAAACTTTGTATATAAGCTGTGCATGGTAGGCAAGTCAGATCGCCAGTGCGGCTTATAGGATCGGCACACAGCATGGTTGCGGCTTATACGAGTTTTTAGATATAATATACTACAGTGCTAAACTCGCCATAATCAGACGCCCTGTTCGGCTTACACGATTCTCCTAAGTTGGGGGGGGGGGGGGTGGTTTATATCCGAGTTAGGCCTATACACGAGGTTTTACAGTAGACCACAAGGCTTGTGTTGTGAAGGGTGTGGTGGGTGGCCTCGACTTTAAATATGGCATTTCAGCTAATTTGATGCCGATTTCTGTTACCATCAAATATATATTACTAAGGTGATATGCTAGGTGTATGCCAACCTTTAAAGCAATATGGTATCTCTAAATCAATTAAAATGAACTGAAATCAGACAATCTGAGTAACTGTCCGGCGGACTTAAATGCCCCTGGCTACATTGTACCACATACAGCAAGGGTACCAGTTTACAATACGTATACCTATGATTGCCACTTCCTTGTAAGCCAAGGCACTCAACCAGGGCATATCCATGTAGTTAGGTAGTTGTACCATGATAGAACGATTACACTGAGCCATGGGTTTTAGTGTGCCATGTGTTGCAGTATATATACATTGCATGTATAGGAGCATACCAATCGTCTTGGGAACCCATGTTCATAATAATTTTCTATCTGTTTATTTGACTGTAACTGAGTGAGAATGGGTCGTATACCCTATAAAATATTCCCCACCAGGCACAGTGCAGAGCTTTGTTTGTCACATGATCACATGTATATCATATATTATACTGTATATTGAAAGCTACCCAGTAAACAAATAACGTTATACACCATTTTATAACGTTATATAACGTTATATCATGTCAACGTTTTTCTAAGGCTCTTTATTATGGCATAACGTTATGTAAAGTTTAAAACGTTATTTTGACGTAAAATAACGTTTTTATGTTAGCTGGGTATATAGCTCACTATAATCTAGAGACAGAAATTTAATGTAATCACTGTCGCAACACTGATGTGCTGACCACGTTTTTGATGTGCTGACCACATGGTGGACACTCCAACAGGGAATGTAAGATTGCCATACTTCTAGTGAGTTTGTAACATTGAAATCTACACCATATATTCATAAGGGTGTAAGAAGGCTATATGCATTCACCTTTCACAGTGATTGCCATTAATTATTGACAAAAATGGGAGTTTGTGATTTCATGGTGATGTCCCGTAACACACTGCCACTGATGCCCGTAACACACAGGTAGTGTGTGCTAGTGATGTCCCGTAACACAAGGAGCTTCTCTGCGAGCGACACTGGGAAAAACTTTGGAAACCACCCCCCCCCCCCCCCCCCACCGTTGAAACCTCATTGTCCCCTTACTACTACACCAAAAAGTGTAGGCTGTAAATGTAAGAATCACAGGATTTTGTGAAATCCATGTTAATTCATTGAGACTTTTTTTTTCAGGAACTTTGAAACATACAGATTTAGAAAAATATGGGTGTGAATTTTTTTGTAACGGTTAAAGGTCATCTAGGGGTCATCGAAAAAATTAAATAAAAAATGTGTTTAAATGTGGAAAATGTGTATTTATGGTAGTTCTAATGATAATTAACCCTTTAAGGGCCGCTGCTGCCTCTGGGCAGCATCTAAAATACCCTTGAAAAACCGCTAGGGCATCAATACCACTAAATTACAGCTCCTGCTATGAAACAAAGAATTTGAATTTTTGAATCAATCCAAAAATATTTGACATTAATATTAAGTCCCCTTGTCAAAAAGGTGTAAATTCTGTATCCAATACAAATTATTTCACTCCTTAGCCACTATCCCAGGGAGCACCTACTTGCAAAGTTGCATATTCCCATGGCATAGGGCCGGTGGTTAAGTCCCAAATGACATATTTTAAGGCCAGCAGGGAAAGGGTTAAGCACCTAGATCTTTGGGAAATATGGACTATGACCTACTACATGAGTCTGAATTGTTGATGAGAAAATATATTTTAAACTTTTGTCTTCTTAATTATTTCGAGAAATTATTGATACGATTTATTATATAATAAAAAAACTTGTGTTAATTATCTTTATCAAGTGTAAGTTAATCCTTGGAGTAAGAGAATTATGGAAAATGTGGGTGTGAATATTTCCGTAAGGGTTAAAGGTCATTTAGGGGTCATTGAATAAAAAGTGAATTTAAAATTGCACATAATTCTCTTACTTCAAGGATTAGCATACACTTGATAAAGACAACTAACACAAGTTTTTTTATTATAGAATAAATCATATCAATAATTTCTCGAAATAATTAATAAGAAAAAAATTTAAACAATTTTTTCTCATCAACCATTCAGACTCCAGTAGTGGGTCATAGTCCATATTTCCCAAAGATCTGGGTGCTTAATTATCATTAGAACTACCTTAAATACCGGCTTTCAACATTTAAATGCAATTTTTTTTTTTTTTCAATGACCTCTAGATGACCTTTAACCTTAACGAAACAATTCACACCCACATTTTTCCAAATCCTGATGTTCCAAGGATAAGAAATAACTTTGGTAGAATGAATTAACATGCTTTTTCATGAAATGACACTTACAGCCTACACTAAAAAGGCCAGTTTGTATCTTGATCATTGGCAACTAAGGGAGTGCTCAATTTGTAAGAACAGGGGGGGTGAGATTTTGCGCGGAGCGTGCAACATTTTTTCAACTCCCCACCCCTAGAGAGGTTGAAATCTTTTACCCCTCCCCGGCAGGCCGAAAATCGCGCACTTTATGTAGCAGAGTAGCGCGCCGCTTTTTCCCTCAAAACACGTTGAAATTTTTTGATCCCCCCCGGTCAAGGGGTCCAAATTTTTTTACCCCCCCCCCAAATCCACCACCCCCCCTGTTGTTAAAGAATGAGCACTCCCTAAACTAGCATGACTGTGTGGCTGGTCATGCTTCAGTGAACATGGTGACACCATGTATATTTCAGAGTTATGCAATTGGCTTGACCATCAGGAACCTACCCTTCATCTACTGCCTGCAGTAGGGAGGGGTGGTAACCTGACTACTTCAACTTACATTATTAAAACAGGATTTTGTGCTGTGAAGTTGCATTAAACTGTATAACTTATAAAGAACCTCATCAGTTCAAAATTGTATCACTAATTTTACAACCCCAAATGCCTGCTCCCCCCCCCCTCCCCCCAGACCAGTCATTTAATCTTTCATTTAGTTTATGTATATTGTATATTTTGTAATTTTATAACTAAATGTGTATGTATTATGTACAACAGAGAACCGTGTTACGGGCATCACAGAAATGTGTTACAAGCAGTGTGGTCAGCACATCACTCATTGTTTTGTACGGTGCCCAATACTGACATATCTAGGCCCCTATCATGGTTGAATCAATATCCACTTGGTGTAAATAGATATTGTAGCTATCTATTGTGAAGTGTACATTCTAAATAGCCCAGGAACACCCTGTTATCACCAGTTATCACCCTGTTACCGCCAGCGTGGTCAGCACATCAAAAACGTGGTCAGCACATCAGTGTTCTGACAGTGGTAATGGCCCCGGTGTGTGGCTATCATGGTGAGATTGCCTGACCACGGGGGGTGCAGAGGGGTCCCCCCCCCCCTGAGGTCGGAAAGTCGCCGAAATTAAGGGGTCTACGTCACAAAGTCGCTTTTTTGGACCCCCTTAAGTATAGTCAATTTTGTCTAAAAGTTGCCAGGTCACTTTTATTATTGCATTAGGTCGAAAGTCGCCTCCAAAACGGCCCAGGTCGCCAGGTCGCTTTTGACCCCTCTGGAGCCACACCAATTGTAGGCTGTGTTTGCCCACACTGTGACATAGCAACTCGACCTATCAGATGCAATCAAAAACTTACATAACCCTCCCCATTGAGTGGTTGTGCCAATGGCCCTTGATATAAGTCGTTAGGACTTGGTAGGGTAAAGTTGTGTTAGATAGTACACATTGGATATGATATAAGGCCTGGATTAGCTGAAAAGAGGCTTGTATTTTAAATTAATCAGTGTCTTCTTTTCCTTAATCTATATGGTGTATTTATTGGCACATGTAAAGCGACCACAGTGATGCATATGAACAACTATATATGATGAGGTACATATAAGTTAGTGCCTGTTCGACTATTTTGCATGTGGCCTATTGTTACATGAATTTACCCATAGGGGTATTGAAAGGGTCATTACAAACACATCCAGTGGACCAATTAAAGGCAACACTTCACTAATATGTTGATCTAGCCTGAGCCCCTAGCAGATTTCCTTTCCTACCAGAGTAAACATAGTATTTATGTTGTAAATTAATCCATCAATTCTCTATATATGTAACATGCTGTATCTAATGAGGTGTATCAAACTATAGGAACCATGTTATTGGAACATAATACACAAACACTACGCATTTGATACCTGGACTGTGTTAGCTGAAATGCCATCTTTAAAGACCATAAGACGACTAACCAGTAGGCCCACATGCACACAATCACCTAGGTAAATGCCTATCTCTTTCTTCCTGTCTGTTAACGCCTATACAGTGAGTCACCCATTGGTACTGTCGGTAGTGTTAAAATCTAGTGTTATACTTGTCTATCAATTACATTTTACATTTACTGAGGTATTGTATAACACGGTCTACCAGACCCTGCATTCCTGTCAGGATAAATAAACAAATTTCAAATCATATCAATTCATTATCTACGGTGGCTTCGCCAAGTAAAGTTTAAATTAACAAGTAAAGTAGGAACAAACTGCCGCCCCGGGTGCTTAAAATGGTCATTAACACCGAGTCCAAATCTATTAGATCTATGGCAGCTCCCTTACAACTCTAAGACTAAGTGACATACAGTTATACCTTCTACCAACAGTGTTGCCTGAGTCTCGGGATTTTACACATGCCATCTTCCGTCACACATGCCACATATACATTAGCATTTTATAGGAAATATCATCCTAAATGGCAACCAAACTAATAATGGAATATTTTGTTTGTTTTCTCATATAAGAAGTTATAAAATAGTTGCAAATTGTTCGAATACGAAGACATTTATAAAGATGGCTTTTGATTTCAGGTACACAACAGTCCTGCAGTGTACCTGTGTCTCAGAGCGACAGGCGGAAGGGACACGTGAAACCTGACAAACTAGTCATAGCACGAGTCTACCTGTACACGAGTTATTAGGGTCACTCCAAATAATGTACTTATTTCTCATCACTAAGCCATATGACTTATTTGCTGAAGACCAAATAAGCCCATATATGCCCATATTTGTCCATTAATATCAACTTTTCCCTTAAAATTTGCAACAACAAAAAAACGCGTAACCACCGTTTTACGTCTCGGCCGAAAACCTAGTTGATCGGAGCGTCAGCAGCAACACCATCTCCGTTTCTGTTTCGCCGTGTTGGTCGGCCGCGGGGCGGCGTGTGCTATGCTTTGTTCATGATCAACTCCCCCCAGTCAATTACCACTGCCTACATGTCTAGCAGAGAGAAGGGTGGGGGGGTACTCACATTTCCATAGTCTTTGTTGCGATATATGCATTGTCAGTGCAAAATGAATCAGGGTTATCACTGTTACACAAATAATATCAAGTAACCTCCCCTGTAAATTACCTCTAGTACTTAAGTGTTTGATGGATGTCTGAAAAAAAGTGTCTCACCTACCCCTCCCATAGAGATAGCATTGGTTGTCACAAACTATCCAAATTTGGGGTTGTCGGTTATCTTCGCGCTCCCATAGAGCTCTATGCTGAAGCAAATTACCACCAATTACGGCCTAATATTTCTTTTCGTTTTTTTAGGAGGTTATAGTAGGAATTTGTGAAAAACAAACATACCATTAGATAGATATTGTGGAAAGTGATTTATTGAGACCTTGCAAGATGCAAAGAGTGAAATATTGACCAAATGGGAGCAATTTCATTTTTTCAAGGAAAAGAGGTGTCCCGAATTGTCACACTTGACTCAGGGGAGACCCTGAGTCAAATATAATCTGTATCAATATTATCAGGGCCTAGAAGCATGTCTCTGATATTATCAACCAAGTTTTTCAACATCTTTGATATGTTCCTCCTTTAACCTGCGTTGTCCTTTGCATCCTTTCATCTACATTGTTTACAAATACAACAACTGTGATAGTGTGTCGAGAGCTCTATGAACAAGTCAGGTGAATCTATAAATCAATATCTGACCTTGATGTGTACCGAGACTGAATGGCACACCATGGAACTGTGATTTTTAGTCATAAAAGATTGAGCGTGTGAGTGGCCTCACAGATGACTCAGGGTAAGCTGGAGCTGGAGCTGGAGCTTATCATGTACTTAGATATAGTACTCCCTTATCATCATTCATTGGTCAATTCTGGCACCAGAAATGAATTCCTGTTAGTTCTTGTTAAAAAGTACCCTTAAATCATGTGTCATACATATATGTTATTCCATTTCAGGCCAGCAGGTGGGTGTGGGTGAGCAGGTGGGTGTGGGAGAGCAGGTGGGTGTGGGTGTGCAGGTGAGTGTGGGCGACAGTTGCCGGCTGCGGGCATGTACCGCCTTTTGTCCCTAACAAAAAACGATAAACGGAAGAGATACGGGTGGTACAATTTCGTCTGCACACGTTGACATCTCGCGCAGTACAAGAAGTACCAGTGGCGCCACTCTTCGACGTGTGGCATGTGCTAGCCTCACTTCCATCTCTCCTGGTTCATTTAAATAATATGGAGGGTACCTTAGCTTGGTTAGATGGCATATTAATAAGTAAGATGGTTGATTTAAATGAAAAAGATAGAAATAAAATCGAGCGTGTGATCCTAATCACAAAAGACTCAGGGTGGTTGCCTGTAGTGTGCATGAGAAGTGTGTGGGCATAGTGTGCATGTGGAATGTGCACGTGTAGTGTACATGTGTAGTGTGCATGCGTAGTGTACAGGTGTAGTGTGCATGCATAGTGTGCATGTGTAGTGTACATGTGTAGTGTGCATGTGTAGTGTACAGGTGTAGTGTGCATGTGTAGTGTGCATTGTGTAGTGTGCATGCATACCCCTACCCCTGCCCCTACCCCTGTACACCACCACACACAGACCCTACTATACGGAGGAGAGGCTACCCAGGGTGGCCGCCGCCATCTTTGATATGTCACCCGAGACCAAAGGTAGCACTAGGTGGCGGCATGCTCGCTCTTGTGGTGCCCCCCTGTGCCACAGCATGTGGGTGCAATGGAGTCATGCCCAGGAGGTGTGAGCCCCCCCCCCCCCCCCCAGACTGGCCCAGCCTGACCCTGCGTACCTTGAATGGGGAACGCTATTGGGAGTGGCCAGGGCAGGTAGTCTAGCCTACCCCCCCCCCCCCTCCCACAAGAAAAAACATCTCTGCTCCCTTTAACCTTTTGCTTATAACGAGGTAATTACTCCAGAAATCACGTACACCGTTTTCTTCTCATGTCCTTCTCTCACATCCACTACCATCCCCTCTCTCACGTCCAACCCCTCGCACGTCCAACCCCTCTCTCATGTCCAACTCCCTCTCTCACAGGCCCTCTCAATATGTTGATGGTATAGTAATATATACAAATGTGTGTCATTCAAAATTCATCAACATTCATCCCCCCCCCCCCTACCGCGATCATCAAGAGTTTTTTAAATTCTGTATAATAAAATGTGTTAGTTTATAAGGATAGCTGCGTTTATTTGTAGACATAATTGTTCAATTTAATAAACAATTAAGTTGAAATTGATTGAAATGACGTGAAAGAGGGGCTAGTGAGAGAAAGGGGGTTGGACGTGAGAGGGGTTGGACGTGCGCCTATGTGCTGTGGGCCTACAGTCAGGGGCCCTGTATTCTGGATACCAGGCTGCCGACATCACAGGGGAGGCCCTCACAAAGCCCCCCTCCCCCGCCTCCCCCTGCCCCCATCCCCTCCCAAGTCCCTACCTACCTCGCCACATCACATCACAGGGGAGGCCCTCACAAAGACCCCCACTTCCCCCTCCCCCCTTACAGGTACGCCCCTACCCCGTCACATCACAGGGGGAGGCCATGACAAAGCTCCCCACCTCCCCCTGCCCCCTCTCACAGGTGCGCCTCTACCTCTCACATCACAGATGGGAAGGGGGGGTACTCAGTATAGGAATGGGTACACTTTTTCAAGGGGCTGTCAAATGGGGGGGTGTAGTTTCGCAGTTGGTACCTAGCATCAAAGAGTGACTACGTACCCCCCACTACCCCCCCCCCCCCCGGGTGAGCTCCCCACCTCCCCCTGCCCCCTCACCCTCACAGCCTCATGTCCCACGACTTGTGCTGCCACCTCACGGCTCAAACCGACATACGCCACTAGCGCCCCCTGGTGGGTGGAGGCGGAACGAGGGTATCCCTAGTGCGGTATACACAAGCTGTCCACATATCTGTTCCTAAGCCATTTTGGTCTGATGAAAAACGTCTCACCCAGCTAAAATCTGTGGTAAAAGCTGTGGCAGAAGCTGTGGTGATAGCTGTGGCAGACGCTGTAGCTAAAGCTGTGGCAGAATGTTTGTTTTACATTTCCCCTTTGCCATGGATACCCGGTCTCAACCTGGTCTCACTCACACACTTCTCTTGTATCCTGGCTGCACCGTTTCGGATAGCATACCCGAATTGTGCGTCACAAGTATAACATATCAGGAGCGGACAACACACTACCCCCAGGCCTGCACCCTACAACCTATAGGTCGCATGACGCAGGTGCCCTGAGAAAGTCACACCGAGTGAGGCTAGCAGCGCAAAAAAAGGGTATACTCAGAAAAAATGTGTGCATTGACTTTTTTTTTGGGGGGGGGGGGGGGGGTACTTGAGCCCTTATTCACATTTTTATATTAGCCTAAGCATCCTATATGCTTATTAAGGTCTTAACATGGCAAAAAAGAAATTTGATATGGTGATATGAATTCTTTTTTTTTAATCAACAGGGGGCATGAGGACCCCCTCTCATCAAGTGCCCCCCTCCCCAACTGACATGTTCAATATCACACACAATACAAAATTACCATGCATTAACCATTCCCAAAGTAACCCCCAGTCAATTACCCTAAGGTTAGAGCTGTCAGAATGTCTGAAAAAAAACGTCTCACCCCTGTAGTGTCACTGCACATAACCCTCTCCCATAGAGATAGCACTGAGCCCGTTCAATATGTAAATGTTCAATGTTAAGGGTTATCTACGGGCTCCCATAGGGCTCTATGCTGAAGCAAATTACCACCATTTTAGACACAAAATTTAAATCATGCTTTTCAGGAGGGAGCGTTTGAAAATGGATTAAAGCGCGACTACATAGGAAGGACAACATTGTAACGCATCTAATGACACAAAATTGAGAGCAAAAAGCTCCAATTTTGAAGGAATGACAGCTGTTTTAAATTTTAGGCTGAGAGAGCCACTGTAACCCGTCGCACAAGACACCAGTCTGGTCAGATGAGCATTTCTATCAGCTCCAGAGAGAAAAAAGAAGCAAAGATCGCAGTTGATTTGTGAGTAGAAGAAAAGAGATATTGATTTACTTTTTGAAGGAAATATTTGTCCCCCGATGTTGCCCTTTTTTTTTTTTATTGTATTTTTTCTAACTAAAATAGAAACTGAGTAGTAAGCATTTTAAAATGGCAAAACACGTCTTAAAGAAAAAGCCAGGCGTCGTATATGCCTCAGGGTATGGACCCTGAGTCAACTATTGATAGGCCTAAATTCTCGCCTTTTGTTTTAGTTGTTGAACAGTGGCCTACAATGCTACAAGGCAATACTTATTGCATATCAATGACCGAATCATGCCCAATACAAACGTGGTGCTATGGTCCTGGGTGAAAAAGGCCTTTCTCTTTTCTTATCTCATCTTTCATGATGAGAATGCAACTGAAGCCTGTCGCCTGTCTCTGGTTCCTTCGTCAAAGGCTGCAAAGTTTCTGCTATATCTCATAAATATATCCATATATGAAACCAATCTGATTTCATAAGGAAGATTTACGAAAAGGGAGGGGGTGCAACCGAGAATAATTTTTCTGATCAGTTGCAAGGATGGTACAGATAAACAACTCTCTGTCCTACAGACTACCCACAGAGCCCGCACCTTCATTGTTCAGTAATGTTTGTCCTGCTCACTACTGCCCAGTTCCACGTGTGATGAGGTAACGTCCATACAGTGTGTACTTTAATACACCTGCTGGTGTGGCCACACCAAAAAAAAAATTGGTCTACGGATTTCCTGCACCATATTTTCGAAAATGCTTTTTTTTTTATTTTAAAAAAAAAAAAAAAAAAGCATCTACAGATGCGCCCGCATCATTTCCTGAGAAATTTGAATTTAAAAAAATTTAATTTTGGTGGCCCTTTTCTGATTGATAGCCAGTTTTGGGAGTTTGCAAAAAGGCTTATTTCAAAAATAGAAAAAAATGTTGCCTGCTCCACTTGATTCAAGGTTAAAATCCACAGACAAATAATTTTGGGGGAAAAAATCGCTCGTTCGCACCATTTAAAAAAAAGAAAATCCATAGTCCAACTTTTTATTTTGGTGTGGCCTGATGCGTGCTGATTACTATACACTCAGTATTCACACACCATAGACATGACATTGGGTAACACATGAGTGGTAGGCCTCTCCCACAGGAGCTGCACGTTGGTGATGGACGGGGTGATAATATCCACTCTGGTGTGGTGTCTGTGGGGTGCCCTGTTGATTGCAGTCAGTGTACATGGTTTATATAGCTTTAGGGAGTGGTCATCTTTTAACAACAGGGTGGGGTCGGTGGATTTCACCACGACCAGGTCGAAAGTTTTTGCCCCCCCCCCCCCCTGCACACACCTCCAAGGCGGTTTCGCTAAAAAGGGTGACCTTTATCTGGTCCTCCACTGGAGATGGGACCATAGACATTTGTCCAGTTCCATGATGGGACCAATCTTTCCCCCCCCCCCCCCTCCCTCTGAAGGGGGATCCAAATCTTTTTGGTCACCCCCCCCCCCCCCCACACACACACACCCTCCCCTGCTGTTGAAAAATGACCCCTTGTTTCTATGGTAGGAAGCAATCGGTCACACAGCATGGTTATGGTATTGGTTGTATCGGGATGTCCTGATGAATGTAGTCAATACTACAACCGGCTGGTGGTGGTGGCCACATGCCGTGCTACCCTGTGTGGGTCTATACGGTGTGTGCCCAGGATGGGGTGCTATGCTGTACTATGGATGCTAAATAAATGATGCGGAAGGGCTCTGTGTGAACAGATGCAGCTGGACTCTGTTTTGTCTACATGTTTGCTGATGTAAGGCCCTACAGGTACCGGGTACATGCATATACATGTGTAGCTGGTCTTCTATTTAGTCACAATCCCAATGTAGTGTTTTTTTTTTCCAAAAGAGCCCAATGCTATGCGATTCAAACCCCGGCTGGCCCTGGGCCGAGGCTTTTCTAATGAGGTTTAAGGAAAAGTGTGCTATACTTATGTTATGGGCAATATAATTTGTCTTAAAATCATATAATACATCTATTTTGAAATGCTATTGGTCAATTATTGTTAAGGGCACATGGATTACATCGAGACACTAGAAGTCTGCTTTTTACATGTACCGGTAGTTGAGGACTAGCAGGGTATTTAGCTTTTACATGTTTACTGGGCCGAGTATACTGGGACACGAGTAAAGGCACGGAGTAAGTCAGCATCGTACTACTAGTAGCAATGATACACAAAGGAAGAAGGAAACAAGTAATGTACTGGGTCTATATCAGTGGTACATTCATATTCATATTCATATGAAAATGTATAAAGAAAACTGCTAGAAAATGGCTATCAATGTCTAATGTTGATGATCAAAAATCTTAAAAAGTTGAGCTTGTGGTTACAATGATTCTCACAAAATGTTGTAAAATAGGGGCCTCACAACCCCCCTCACCAGGCAAAGATATGTCCATATGTCAAGATAATTCAACTAAAATATGGAGGCGAACATTTCCCTTTTCAATGCTATTGACATAAGCCTAACTCGCGTATAAGCCACACCCCGACATTGGGCCGATCCTATAAGCCACACTGGTGATCTGATTATGCTAACTTTAGTTAAATACCTCCTCTTTAAGACTTATATCGTCTCGGCCTCTCTGATGCAGAACCCACTGTGAGCGTCGACACAGACAGAAATGCCACATGTTGTGAGTAGGGTGAGGCTGAGCGTGAGGGGTCAACCGAAACACACCTTATACTGTGAGTAGGTTGAGACTGAGGGGACAACGACTGAAGGCCTCTGGTACTGTACCATAGTAGCTAAAACTCGCGTATAAGCCGCACCCCGACCATGGTCCGATCCTATAAGCCGCACTGGCGATCTGACCCTCGTTCTAGCCGTGGCTTCTACGCGAGGATTTATGGTTATATTGGTCGATATATTGTAATATGAAATATTTGAGGAGTAGAATTTAACTTCTAAATGATTAGCTGAAATAGTTCTCTGAAGCCCGCTGTATAAGACATAGGACCATAGTAACCCAGAGTCAATAAAGTATTAATGCAGCATTACTACTAGGGTGGTTGGTGATTCATATTAATTAAATCTGGCAGGACCACAATGGCAGACGTTAATAAACAACTGTTACACATGCAGGCAAGACTTGGTGGCAAGTCTACAGAGCACAGTCAAGTCATGGAAGACTGATTACTAGGCAGGTGAGAATGTGGGCCGTTGAGCGCCTATACACAGCTCTACGTTACCTGTCACACGTCAGAGGTGTTAGCTGCATAGATCTACTAATAGCTGTATGCCATGCCACATACGTGTACATCTACCTAGTCAAGGTTAGAAAGAGATGTCATCTTTTTCCCTGGTATTTTTTTCATTAGGCCTAAAAAGAAAAAAGTTGTGTTCCGGTATCCCGACCGACCCTACGTTTTAGGGGCCGACCCTAATTTTTTTTGAACAAAAAAATCCGACTTTAATACCGACCCTGTTCCCAGAACACGACTTTTTTTTTTTAGGCCTTAGATTGCATTGATTTGTATACATCAAATTCTAACGAAACCTCCTATGATAGGCTATATGCTGTCAACCAAGTGGTATACAATAATACATCTCGGTCAGTGATATCACTCCTTAGTGAGCATATTGTACATGTACTCGTCTTCTGTCTATAAACCCTCACCAGCAGCTCTAGTTAAGACTCCAGGCCAGCATTGGCAGTGCAGCGCTGGGACATATTGATTAGGGTTTACATCCAAGATGGCTAACAGAAAGTAAGCTTAGTTGTCGACCAATACTCTCCTACTGAGACTTGATTAACGGGTTGGCTGCTAAACTTCGCTGCCTGACACGGCAGTCATGTGCTGACCTTCTTCACAGCCAAAAATTATTTCCTCATTTCAAGAAACTAAGATAAATAAACTCGTCTGGCTAACAAACAACTGGTTTTAAGAAAACATTTTTTTCTTAAAACTAGTCATTTGTCCGCCAGTCAAGTTTATTATCTTAGTTTCTTGAAACAAGAAAATTATTTTTGGCTGTGTAGGCCTACCTGGTCACTTTTGTGACAAAAACAATTCAGCCTACTTGACCTCTGCCTGCCAGACTTGCCGACTCAGCGTTCCAGCTCAACAACCCTGACTTTGCAACACAAATACTGCCCTAATCTATGGTGATCTAAGGATCAAGATTCCGTATTAAAATAATTAAAATATTTATTTCATTTTCACACTATGTGCTCCTGGTGAATCTAATCTACATGCTATCTGAACAAATAGATGATATCTATTTGAAAAGTATGTATAAAATGCAAATCCAAATGGTGTTAGTTCAAATACAGTTTACCATTCAATTCAGTGCTATAACAAGGAATTTACCTCATGTTTTGCCACAAACACTGAATAACACCAAAAACTTAATGAAAATATGATTTTTTGAATACATGTCCAGATAGCATGTCCGTAACATGTTGTGCACACAATGACTGATTGTGACAATTAGACTTTAGAGTATCATGAATCAAATATAACCTTTTCTTTATTAGAATTGATGCTACTTTGGGGCATTATTCCAGCCATAAAAAGTTGCATAAAGGAGAAATCGTTCATGTAAAAAGGGAGCAACTGTCAGAATCTGGCGACCATGATATTCCATGTCCATGGGCATGGCATTAGTTTTGGGCACGTTCAACTATGCCTATGGCTATGGGGACCCCCCCCCCCCCCCCCCCCCCCCATCAACTATGATCAAGGGCCCCTCCCAAGGTTTGTACTGTCACTACAGAACAAGTTCGTGTCAATGCCATGCATGCATCTTCTTAGACCCCCGGCTTAGACCTTACCTTCAATTAAATGCAGCACTTGGTGCACGTCGACTCTGTTTAACGTGCCCAGGTACTCGAGTCCCGGGGTAGCTGGCTGGTTGGCACCGCCGAAGTGCCCGCCGCCGTACTGCCCGGGCTGCGTCGTCACCGGGCCCATGGCCATGTTTTGTTGCTGATATTGTGGATTCTCTGCTGCCATTTTACCATGGCCTGGTTGGCTGACCACGGGATACGACATAGTTGTGGATCCAAAGAAGTGGTGTGCTCGTCAGTGGCCGTTAAACGTTAAAACCAGAGTAAAAGTACGGCAAAGTGCTGAGGCTGCGTTTCAAATCTCTGGGTGGGGCGCAGTTCTTTTGTACGGGCGCTCAGTGGTCACGTGACGGAGTAAACATTTTGTCACATGATTTGGACAAAATGGCTGCGCGCCAATCTCCTGAGGTCTCAGTGAGGGTAACCCGCACAAAACAGAGAGTCATAGTACGATTCTGGTCAGAAGTGAATACTGCAGGGGCACTGAATGGTCCATAATTATTAAGTTGGAAATGATGCCAATATTATGAAAACTTGTAGGCCTACACATGCTGCTGAATGTCTGCCAATTTCAATCAAATAATAGGAAAGGGATTCTCAAGACCCTGTTACGCTGACAGCATCTGCCGCACTGCATCTGTCCTGTGCGGCAGATGCTGTCCTGTGCGGCAGATGCAGCCAGTGTAACAGGGTAAAAACTTGCTGCAACTTGCCGCAACTAGGCTACATGCTGCAGCAACAGCTACCAGTGTTAGTTTTCCTGTAGCAAGCTGTTGCGGCAGAAGCCGCGCAGCAAGTGCCGCTAGTGTAACAGGCCCTTCAGTGAGTTTACATTTTTTTCCAAAGGCTAGATTGGGGATCAGTGAAAATGCAAATTATTCAGTGCCCAGATTCAGTGCAAATTCAGGCGGAATTCAGGTGGTTTTACGCTACAGACCAGTGCTCAGATTTTCCGTGGTCAGTAGCTAATTTTGGTGGAATTGTTTTGTAGGAAAGATGTAGGCCTATCTTTTAGGTCAAGGATGATTTTCAGAAATTGCAAATGTCCTGGTAGCTGTTATTGCGTTTTCCGCTATATCAAAATATATAGTAAAAGGATTTCCTTCGCTGAGACCCCAAGTGGGCAGCCAAACTTTTTGTGTACGCGCATCGATGACGTCACCGATGCGCGTCACGTGCTGATTGCACAACATTTAGTACACAGATATAACTATAGGCGGCGCTGCAGTAGCGGTAGTAGCGCAGTAGCGTCCGTGAGGGTTTGCCGCCAATACCACGACAATATTGCGCCAACAAATCTCTAGACCTCTTATAAAGAAAATTTGTTATATCTCTAGATTGATAAATTTTGAGGGGTTCAGGGATATAGTAAATTGCTGTAAGAAAACCTAGAAAAAGAAATTCAAAGCCTAGTGGGCACGCTGCTCAAAAGATGCTAGGAATTTTACTTTCAGAATGGTGCATTCTGTGGGCATCTTTAAATAGGGGCCCTTGATGTGGGGGCCCGGGGGGGGGGGGGACACTCAATTTTTTTTTGACACGGGTGTGCGGCTGGCCTTTTGACAACCTTTACCCTTGGTGAGGGGGATTTTGGTCAGAAGTGACCCTTGGTGAGGGGGATTTTGGTCAAAAGTGACCCTTGCTGAGGGGGATTTTGGACAAAAGTGCCTAGGTTTTAGCAATTTTCTCCGAGGAGTCGGCCTTGGTGTAAGAATTTTTGTAAAAAGTGACCCTTCTTGCGAAGAATTTTGGCAAAATATGACCCTTTTTCGGGGATTTTGTTGAAATCTCCAAAAAGTGACCCTTGGTGAGGGGGATTTTGGTGAAAATTGACCCTTGGTGAGGGGGATTTTGGTCAAAAAGTACCCTTCCCAGCCGCACACCTGTGTACCTGGTATACAAAATATACCAAGTGACTAGGTCAGTTGTGCCTAGCCTGCAGAAGAAGTTAGACTTGCCTCAGTCTCTACTCTTTTCATCACTGAATTTCTTCCCACATACACCACATAATTTGGCGACGAAGGAGCTTACCCTGTGGACAATCTTGCCTGGAATCTCTTGGAGACTGTGAGTCCATTCCATTTTGAGAAGTTTGATTGTAATCTTTGGTGAACTTTGGTGGGAAATTCGGGGCAGTGATTTTGGGTTGTGCAGTCGGTCAGCCTCAGTCCCTGTGTTGGCACTTTCTGCACAGGCACACACTCATATCACCAGTGGATCTGGGATCTTTGGGTCTGCACCCGCTGTGTCTTGACAGTCTGAACATTCACATCTACATTGTGGAACATTTGCTGTTTGGGTGGCCTAGACCTATTCATCCTGTTGTAGGCCTACTTCTTGCCTCGCAATGGGGGACTTCATTATGCACCCTTTCCAGTTGGAACCAGTGGAGTCAGCAGCTAAGAGGTGGGAGAGATGGCTTAGAAAATGCCCACACTTCCTAGTGTACAAAGGCATCACCAATGAGGCTAAAAAGACTGCATTATTGATGTTGCTCTTTAATAGGTGATGACGCTATGGATGTTGCTACATCTCTTGGCATTGGTGCTACCACAACTTTTGATGAAGCAACTACTAAATTGACTGATTACTTTGCACCTTAATGTATCAAAGAGTATCAGATTTATGAGTTCATCAGAGAGATGACGAGATGACTGATCAGTTCCATGTTCGGCTGAAGAGTCTCGCTAAGTACTGTGAGTTCCATAATGAGGACGGTTAGATAAAATCTCAGATTATTCAGAAATGTCGATGGCTGAAAGTGCGAGAGAAGGGACTCGATGAGCCAGACGTCACGTTGGCGGCTCTTCTAAAATGTGCACGCACTCAGGAGTCTACGGGACGACAAAGCAAGGTGATGTCGCAGTCTATGCCCACCGCTCCTGTGGAGTCAAAGGTGCACAAGGTGATGTCAAAGCCCAACTCCTAGGGTCGTGGCAAGAAGAGACAGTCTTCACCGCCACGCAGACAGCAACAACAACAACATCAACAGCAACAACAACATCAGCAGCCTTCCGACTAGACGGGCACGTGTTCTGGTTGTGGCGGCGCATCTTATAAAAAGTGAGCACGGGATTGTCCCGCATGGGGGAAAATTTGTCACAAGTGTTCCCGATACAATCATTTTGGGAAATATTGTAGACAATCAACAAACTTTGTTGAGACTGACGAAGGTGCTACCGCCGCACCGCTGAGTGACGATGCTATTGAGTATCAGTATAATTTGTTTCATACCAATGCCATGCCTAGTAAAAGGGTCAAACCCTACATTGTATGTGTAGATTTACATGGTGTTGCCACAAACATGGAGATTGATACTGGTTCTGGTGTGACAATCTTGAACAAGGTTCAGTATGACAATGTCAAGAAGTGTAATCCTGGTCTGGTGTTAAGTAAAACCAATTAACCTGTACTTAAGATGTTTTCAGGTGCAAGTCTATTGCCACTTGGTCGTGTAACATTGAATGTGCAGCATGCAGGTCAGTCATTGCAACTTGACGCATTAGTTGTCGAGGGTCAAGGTCCATGTCTTCTCGGAAGAGACTGGATCAACGAGTTGCGTCTTGATTGGTCCGCAGTGCATTCTCTTTCAGATGTGGACTACATGAAGCTATTCCCTGACCTATTGAAACCTGAGCTTGGTAAGTTAAAGGGTTACGAAGCGAAACTGTATATAGACACTGATGCGCAACCACGTCAGTTCAAGTGCGAACACTATCTTGGTCTTTCAGAGAAAAGGTTGAGGCTGAACTTGATCGCCTCGAACGTGACGGGGTCATAATCAAAGTTGAATTTGCAGATTGGGCTGCTCCAATCGTTCCGGTAATGAAACCAAATGGTGACATTTGCATTTGTGGTGATTACAAACTGACTGTCAATAGAGCAGCAAAGGTGGACAAATATCCAATTCCGAATGTTGATGATTTGTACCAAAAGTTGGCTGGGGGTGTTTGTTTTTCCAAGTTGGACCTCAGTCATGCATATACTCAGGTAGTTCTCAGTGAGGATTCCCGTGAACTCACAACAATTAACACTACCAATGGTTTGTACCAGTACACACGCTTGTGTTTTGGGGTATCTTCCGCACCAGGTATTTTCCAGAGAGTTCTGGAGCAGGTACTTCAGGGTATACCCATGGTAGCAGTGTATCTGGACGATATCTTGGTGTTGGGGCACACAAAGGAGGAGGCACATCAAAACTTGACGACGGTACTGGGTCGGCTGCAGCAGGCAGGACTACGTCTGAGAGGTGAGAAGTGTGTGTTTCTCCAAGATTCCTGTGTCTATCTAGGTCACAAGCTGGATGCTGAAGGAATTCACCCGACTACCTAGAAAGTAGCAGCTCTTCAGAACGCACCACCTCCTACAAATGTGAGTGAACTCCGCAGTTTCCTGGGAATGGTAAATTACTACCACAAGTTCCTGAGGAACCTCAGCTCAACAATCGCGCCACTGAATCAGCTCCTACTGAAGGATGTTCCGTGGAAGTGGGGGCCAGAACAAGCGTTTGCTAAATCAAAGGAACTTTTGCAATCTTCGCAAGTCTTAGTTCCCTACAACCGGCTCTGGGTGCGGTACTCTCTCATTGGATGCCGGATGGCTCCGACCGACCGATCGCATTTGCATCCAGATCGCTAGCTCCCGCTGAGAAGAACTATGCACAAATCGAGCGTGAGGGGCTCGCCGTAATCTTCGGTTTGACCAAGTTTCATAAGTATGTGTATGGTCGCGAATTCACCGTGGAAACAGACCATAAGCCGCTGTTGGGCCCGCTAAACTCATCACTCCTATGTCCACTGCCCGCTTACAGCGTTGGTCACTGAGAATGTCAAATTACCAATATCGTTTACGTTACAAGCCAGGCAAGGAGAACGGCAATGCTGACGGACTTCGCCGGTTACCTTTAACTACACCCTCCTTCACAGTGCCTGTGCCTGCCGAAACAGTGTTGGCTTTTGAGGTCATGAAGCCGATCATGGCTTCCGTACAAAATTTTGTTTTGAAGGGATGGCCTTACAGTGTGTCCGTAGAACTGGCACCATACTTTCGCAGGAGGGAAGAACTTTGTGCAGAACAAGGTTGCTTGATGTGGGGTTTGAGCGTGATAATACCACCACAAGCTCTTGACTGTGTTCTTGAGCAACTCCATGAGTGCCATCCAGGAATCGTTAGGATGAAATCACTCGCACGCAGTTATGTTTGGTGGCCAGGAATCGATGCTGATATCGAACTTAAAGTCAGATCATGTCAGCAGTGTCAAGTCCAATCCAAGTCTCCACCGCATGCTCAGCTCCACCCTTGGGAGTGGCCTGGTAAACCTTGGCATCGGATCCATATAGACTATGCTGGCCCAATTGATGGACAAATGATTCTAGTGATCGTAGATGCTCATTCGAAGTACATTGACGCTCATGTCATGAACACATCCACTTCCAAAGCTTCTATAAGGAAGTTGAGACGAACATTCTTTGTTCATGGAACTCCAGTTGTACTTGTGAGTGACAACGGAAGTTGTTTTACAAGTTCAGAGTTTCAAGAGTTCTGTAAGAAAAAAGCTATTAAGCGTATCTGTACAGCTCCGTACCACCCAGCCAGTAATGGTTTAGCTGAGCGAGCCGTACAGACGCTTAAAGAAGGTATCAAGAAGACGCCAGGTGAGGATCTAGAAACTAAGGTAATACGCTACCTTTCGAGATACTGTGTTACTCCACAGACGACTACTGGACAAGCACCAGCAGAGTTACTGATGAAACGTAAGCCACGTTTCCTGTTGGATGTACTTCATCCTTCTCTATCCAGTAAGGTTATGGATAGACAATCATATGCAAGACAGTACCATCAGCCTGCCGTCAGCCCACGTGATTTCTTTGTTGGCGATACCGTGTGGGCTGTGAATTTTGCTGGTATGCCCAAAGTGGATGCCGGGAAGTGCTCCAATCGTATATCGTGCGTCTTGACGATGGACGAGTGTGGAGACGCCACATGGATCACATTAGAGCTTGTGTCCCAACTGAGCCTGAGTGTCGTGATAATGGTCGCACCATGGAGAATCGACCAATACTGCCTTACATTGCACCTGCACCTCGAATCCCAGTGCCAGCTGCAATGCCGAAGCCCAGTACTCCTCCGAGTACCACTCCAGCGACTCCACAAGACCACCATGTGCCTCCTCTACCTAGTGCTACGCCTCCTACACCAAGAGCAAGTAGCCCTGCACCAGTTGGTATTAGAAAGTCTACTCGAGTAATAAAGCCACCTACCAGACTGGACTTATGAGTACACAAACTAAGGTGGAGGGATATAATGTATATCGACCGGGGTTTGACCTACAACGTGGGGGAAGGCTGTGGGGGGGGGTACTCACCATAGTTATTATTGATCCGGGGGACGGCTCGTTGTATTAGTAACCTACCGGTACGGTCTATTGCCTGGTGGGTGTTGGGGGGGTTACTCACCATATTTGGTATTGATCTAGTTGGGGGGGGGGTCATCGCCCATACTTGGTGTAGTAGGGGGGGGGTACCTGTACTCGCCATACTTAGTATTGATCTAGTGGGGAGGGGGGGGGGTCATCGCCATACTTAGTGTAGTTAGGGGGGTACTGTACTCGCCATACTTAGTATTGATCTGGGGGTAGTTTGATCTAGTCTGGGGGGGGGGTACTTGCCATACTTAGTATTGATCGAGTTGGGGGGTACTCACCATACTTAGTACTGTGCCTCTACATGGGTAAAAATCGACACGGGCGACACAGCGACACAGCCGTCGACAGACACAGGAAAGTTAGGGATAAAAATCGACCCACAGGGATTTTTCTCTAAGTTCTTGTATACCTAAAGATCGACACAATGACACAATTCTTCTGCTAAAAATCGACACAGCGACATGGTCAAAATAGTGGGTACCATGTAGAGGGGCAGTATTCATCTAGTTGGGGGGGTCATCATCATACTTAGTATTGATCTAGTTGTGGGGGGGGTACTCACCATACTTAGTATTGATCTAGTTGGGGGGGGGTCATCGCCATACTTAGTATTGATCTAGTTGGGAGGGGAGGGGGTACTCACCATACTTAGTATTGATCGAGTTGGGGGGTACTCACCATACTTAGTATTGATCTAGTTGGGGGGGGGGGGGTCATCGCCATACTTAGTATTGATCTAGTTGGGAGGGGGGGGGGTACTCACCATACTTAGTATTGATCTAGTTGGGGGGTCATTGCCATACTTTGATATAGTATTGATCTAGTTGGGGGGGGGGGGTACTCACAATACTTGGTATTGATCTAGTTGGGGGGGGGGGGTACTCACCATACTTAGTATTGATCTAGTTGATGTGGCAGGGGGGGGGGGGTATTTACCATACTTATTGGGGGGGGTATTTACCATACTTATTGACCTGGTTGGTGTGTGTGTGTGGGGGGGGGGGGTGAGCCTACTACTTGCCCTAATTATTATTGATCTGGTTGACTGGGGGGGGGATGCCTACTCCTGTGCTAATATGCCTACCTAGGCCTATATGAGGCCTCATGTTGAAACTCTTATGTAAAAAGGGGTTGCCCTATAGGTTGAGGAATGCCTAGGAAAGAGTTGTGTCTCAGCTTAAGGAAAGCTGAGCATGTCACAGAAGGGATACTCCCTACCTTATATAGTATATATCCTTAGGAGCTGTGGTGTATGTGGGAAGAAATTCAGTGATGAAAAAAGTAGAGACTGAGGCAAGTCTAACTTCTTCTGCAGGGTAGGCACAACTGACTATAGTTTGCCGCGCTTTTATTGCTACTTCCGGTATGAGCAGGTTTAAGGTCTCACAATGCTATTTCGACATATGTATATTACATCCCTCCACCTTTAGTTTTGTACTCATAAGTCCAGTCTGGTAGGTGGCTTTATTACTCGAGTAGACTTTCTAATACCAACTGGTGCAGGGCTACTTGCTCTTGGTGTAGGAGGCGTAGCACTAGGTAGAGGAGGCACATGGTGGTCTTGTGGAGTCGCTGGAGTGGTACTTGGAGGAGTACTGGGCTTCGGCATTGCAGCTGGCACTGGGATCTGAGGTGCAGGTGCAGGTGCAATGTAAGGCGGTATTGGTCGATTCTCCATGGTGCGACCGTTATCACGACACTCAGGCTCAGTTGGGACACGAGCTCTAATGTGATCCATGTGGCGTCTCCACACTCGTCCATCGTCAAGACGCACGATATACGTGACTGGACCAGTCTTTGATTGGAGCACTCCCGGCATCCACTTGGGCATACCAGCAAAATTCACGACCCACACAGCATCGCCAACAAAGAAGTCACGTGGGCTGACTGCAGGCTGATGGTACTGCCGTGCATAGGATTGTCTATCCATAACCTTACTGGACAGAGACGGATGAAGTACATCCAACAGGAAACGTGGCTTACGTTTCATCAGTAACTCTGCTGGTGCTTGTCCAGTAGTCGTCTGTGGAGTAACACAGTATCTCGAAAGGTAGCGTATTACCTTGGTTTCCAGATCCTCACCTGGCGTTTTCTTGATACCTTCCTTAAGCGTCTGTACGGCTCGCTCAGCTAAACCATTACTGGCTGGGTAGTATGGAGCAGTACAGATATGCTTAATAGCATTTTTCTTACAGAACTCTTGAAACTCTGAACTTGTAAAACAACTTCCGTTGTCACTCACAAGTACAACTGGAGTTCCATGAACAAAGAATGTTCGTCTCAACTTCCTTATAGTAGCTTTGGAAGTGGATGTGTTCATGACATGAGCATCAATGTACTTTGAATGAGCATCTACAATCACTAGAATCATTTGTCCATCAATTGGGCCAGCATAGTCTATATGGATCCGATGCCAAGGTTTACCAGGCCACTCCCAAGGGTGGAGCTGAGCATGCGGCGGAGACTTGGATTGGACTTGACACTGCTGAAATGATTTCACTTTAAGCTCGATATCAGCATCGATTCCTGGCCACCAAACATAACTGCGTGCAAGTGATTTCATAGTAGTATATAGGAGCATATTCAGCGCGTAAGAAACGGTAGCAAGTAGGTCAGTTGACACTTGCAGAACGGAAGTGACCTTTAAGAGCCAATCAGAAGCCTCTATATGACAGGAAGTGACGTCACTGACCTAGATTAGAGGTCATGACATACTTTACAAGCTTCTGATTGGCTAATATATGTCAATATGACCTACTAACTTTGTAAATACAAGGTACACGTGCTATACACCACGTGGCTTTCAAATGTCAACAATGACATTTCAGTAATACTGTCACATGCAGATGGAATACTAACTTTAGTATTCAATAAATACCGTTGGTATATACACAGATACACGACACAATTTGTTTTTTTCATTCTTTTTTATTTCACACAAAGCAAAAAGAAAAGCAGTTACAAAGTGAATGAGTTATTGGCACAGTTCAACCCACACCCTCCTCCAGTTTTAGTTTTCTCCACTTCTGCCTTGTCTTGAACTTCTTCTAGTTGCCTCACTCTTTACATGAGCTGACTGATCATATCAATTATTTTATCCATGACATCAGCGTTACTCTTCAACCCGTCGATCACGTCTGCAAGTAAGTTGTGTTTAGTACTTGCAGCTTCTTGCTCTAGAGACTTTAGTATAGACTCATGTATGGCTCTACCATGCGATCGGTCAGGTTGGTTGGCAGTTGGAGAAGGTTGTGTAGAGTGTGTTGAGGGTCTTGGGTTCGACATGTTTCTATCAAGAAGTTGATGCAATGAGCTCCACAAGTCTTAGTGTATAAACTTTGTAGTTGTTGCTTGTTGAACGTCCCACGCTTGTCTGACGATTTCTTCAAGAACGCTCTGTGATATACACTCATAGGGGGTAAACCATAAGGATCGAAATAGTACACTACTCCATCACTCTGAACATAGAAAGCTATCCAATGTTGTCCAGGTTGTGTGTGGGGGTGTGTGTTACTGACAAAGCAAGTCAGAGGTGTTGCTTCAGCAGGGCACTCATCACTAGGGAAAGTACCTAGGAAGTATCGTCGAGTGTGAGGGTGTTAGCTAAGAACAGTGTTCAGTTGTGAAGTCTTCATCTTCTCAGGCCATGTGGTAGTCTGTGACTGGTAGTCTGTCAGCTGTGAGTTGGATGTTGTTGTCGTAGAAAGCACAGATGACAGCTGAGATGGCGTGATTTGTAGGGGCGTTGAACCTCAGAGACACAGTCAACTTCCCTTGCTTCACTAAGTTGATGCGTGGGCATTCAGGAGTCCTGTCTG
Source organism: Harmothoe impar (assembly GCA_947462335.1). Lineage (NCBI taxonomy): Eukaryota > Metazoa > Annelida > Polychaeta > Phyllodocida > Polynoidae > Harmothoe > Harmothoe impar. The sequence goes on along the minus strand of OX381714.1, from coordinate 26,966,198 downwards.
GAGTCAGGTCGAAAGCGAAGACTGTGTACCCTGATTGGAACTGTTCTAAAGTGAGACCACAATCTTGACCTACAGCTAGTAGACCTGTCTCTCTGAACAAGTTCCTGTAAGCTTTCACACAGTTCCCTGCAGCAAAGTCAGTCTTCACTTCATATTTATGGTCATCATACTTCAGACCTACTTCTCTCACTGAGTAGTTCTGGAAGTTGAACGGGTTCTCGCTTTTAGTGCCTGACACTGCAGTCTCTTTGACTAAAGCTAGTAGCTAGCGGGTCGGGATCTGGCTTGTGTCGGGTTGAGTCCAACTGTACTCTTGTGACCCTCCGTCTAGAGTGTGTTTAGTGACTCGACACCTCGTCAGAGTGTAGTTGAATGGCCCGAACTGAGGGTTCAGCACTGTTTTATTGTGGACTTCAGCTACTTCGTCTCTCACAGTCACTTGCCGCACACTCATCTCAGCTTTAGTGATCTTCACTTTGAAGTCCAAGTCTGCAGCTTGCATCATGTAGAAAGCTGGAGAGCTACGTTCATATATGAACTTGAACTCACAATGTGAAGGGAAGAGCTTGCACTGCTTGAGGAGGTCGATGTGGGGTCTGATGATGACCAAGTGAGTCCGTCTTGCACTGAACTCTTTCCGGCGAGCAACGAAACCAGTGTTAGCAGCAACTCGTCCTTCCATGTGGCCAGCTGTGTCCATCATCCACTTCTGTAGACCCTTCAACCGAGTAGTCTTGTCGTTCACTTCAGTTCCTACTAAGTCTAACAATGTCGATTTCAGTGCATAGTCTTCATTGTTCCCTGTCACTTTCTCTCCGTTGATCAACAGTTGAACAGAAGAGAAGAGGGAGTGGCCTATGTTGTTCACAGGCGCAGCTTCGTCACCTACTGCTAGACGTGTCCCAGCAGCATCTACAACTTCTATTTCCAAGTACAACTCTGCTTCACTCAAATCTGTGTACAGAGTAGTTGGCTCAAAAGTAAAGTCGAAAGAGTCAGTGTGGTCAGTCAAAGCATTGTTAGTTGTCTTAGTGACTGTCTGACTTTTCAGAATGTCTTTTTGAGTCACTCCTACTGCATGGAGATCTAACTCTCCTACAGCACATGTCTGGCCATGAGGATGTAACAGACTCATGATTAGAACAGTAGTGCTTTATTGCTAGCACGACTCTGCTTCTTCTTCTTGCGCCCTTTGCCTGTCTGCTGCTTAGTACGTCCTGCACGTCGGACTGTCACACGGCGTTTGGCTGGAGTCGGTTGAGACACTCTGTTTATGTAGTTCTGAGCTGAAGAATGAGCTCTCTTCAATAAAGCTTGGCTTTGACCTCTGACATGTTTGTTTACACTCTTCTTGAGTGGTTTTCCAGCCATGACATCTGAAAGTACTCCTGCACCTGTAGAGAGTAGTGCTGTGCCAGCTGTCTTAGCAACTTTACGACCAATAGTGCTCAAAAGGGGGACAGCTCCTCGCAGTAATCCTGATGTGATAGATCCAATACCATGACCACGTTGCCTAGCTACTCCACCGAAAGCTGGTAGAACACCGTGACCAAACTGAGATTTAGCATAGTAAGCACCATACTCCCCTCTAGGGGCTAAGTATGGAGGTGGGCCAAAGCGCTGAAGCATACTGTTACTATATGTGGTTCCTTATAGGCTTAAAAGCTAGTACTACAGTCACTGCTCCACGTTCAAATGGTATAGGACGACCTGTGCTGTCTCTTAAGTAGATCGCGATCTGTCTGAAGCTGCTCTTACTCACAGGTTGGTACATCAAAGGTTGGAAAGTGACAGTCTGTGTGTCACCTAGCAGTGGATTAATGTTTACAACTCTCAACAGAGGTGCTCTCTTGTCTCCAACGATGTTATGTTTCACTATATCAGAGTATACATAGACAGTCTGAGCTCTGAACTTCAAGTCTACTACAGCTTGACCTTCAGTCTTATTCATCAAGAAGACACCACCACAGAACCCTAACTGCACACCCAAGTTTACTGGTAGTTGTATCACAACATCAGGAGGTAGAGCTACAATACACTTCATTGTATACCTGTTGTATGTGAACACGTTAGATTTATTGTTCTTGTGGTGTGTCCTCAGTTTCTTGATTATACTAGGGTGTTTCCTGTTTATACACTTGTTCAGATAATTTATGAAGTCAGAGTTGTCTTGTAGATATACACCTTGCAGAGAGAAAGCTGTATACGTCCGGACTGCTGGGAATTGAAAAGTGTTGACTAGTTTATCTAAATACTTCAACTTTAATTCTATTTTCACTACTCTGAGTTCTTTCTCAGTCAAAACTTCTGACTCTCTAGTAGTAAGCCCGTTTATGAATGCTGCTTTTTCTGTGTAATTTAAGTTGAGTGAATCTCTCACAGCTGAGACTGCTGCACTCGCACGGTTCTCAGGGTTCAAACCACGTACTATTCTGTAAGTGATACGGTCTGCACCAGATGGCGGCACTTCTGCTAAAGGGTCTGGCTCAGTTTCGGTTTCGCTGTCCGATTCGACACTAGGTGGCGCCGCAGGTCGCGCTACTTCTCCAGAGCTTGGGTCTGAGTCTACACTAAGTCTCGCTGTAGGTTGTCGTACTGGTACTTGTTTAGAGCGTTTGATCTCTACACCTCGCTGTAGACACTTCTTAGCTACGTTGTCATGTATACTTGAACTTTTCCTATTCAACACAGGATCGTTCGCTGTGTAAGGAAAAAAGTCTGAGCTTCGCTTATGTAGTGCTTCTTGTAGTCTTTTAGCACTCATGACGCTCTTGGGTATAGTTGAGTCTGTTTCACCTTCTATGAACAACAATGTCTCACATTCTACGTTGTACCAGCTAGTAGGACACGTTATTTCTTGCAGAGCACACTCCATTGGAGTACTAGAAGATACATACTCAGGTAACAATGTGTTGTAAGTTGTCAGAGTGTTGTCTGGGAAAACTTTCATAGACGAGTTGCTAGGTAGTGTCATTGTGAACGCCATTTTTTCACGTTCTTAGCAGGTTCCCACGTGTTGAACTTATCCCCGTAACCTTTCCACTTGACGTATGCTTGACGCTTACGACCTGAGCCTCTGTACTTCACTACTTCCTCTATGTCGTACCGCTTCCCTTGACGGACATGGACCTTTTGAACTTCAGGCTGGTAGAAAGTTCCTTTTATCTCTTCTCCTAGTTCATCTTTCAGTTGGTATCCTTTAGGTTTGACAGAATCTATGGTGTATACTTCTTCAGTCCAGTTAGGTTCGTAACCTCTATTGAAAGCGCGCTTCTTAGCAAGCATGCGCACTTTAGAACCTTTCTTCAAAAGTAACTTAGGCACAGTTCTCTTGTCTGGTGGTTGTTCATATAACCTGTAGAACAGAGCATCAGAGTTCTTGTCTGTGATGTCAACTGGAGCTGCACCTAGTGTCTTATGCACAGTACTATTGTAAGAGTGGACTAGATCTTGAAGTATACTTGTCCACTTGTAGTTGTTGAAGTAAGCAAAGCAACGCCACAGCTTACCTTGCAGTGTAGCGTTAAATCGTTCAGCTATAGCGCATTTCACGTCATCGTTCTCTCCAGTGAACAATTCCACACCGGTTTCTTCTAAATGACTTCTGAAAGTTTGGTTCAAAAATTCTTTTCCTTTGTCAGTCTGGATTTTAACAGGTTGTCTACTCTCAGTCATTTTTTTGTAAGCTTCTAATACATCTACAGCTTTCTTGCTCTTGACAGGTTGAGCAAAGCCATATCTTGAGAAGACATCTATACCAGCTAAAATATACTGGTACCCCTTGTTCTCACGTGAAGACTCTCTCATGTCAATAAGATCTAACTGCCATTGTCTATCTATACCCCAAGTCTGAGTCTTGTGTCTTGTGAACCGTCTCTTGTAAGGTTTGTGTCTAGTGTAAGCATCTACATCTTCTAAAGCTTCAGCAATGTTTTTTAAGTCAGTCTTTTTGAAGTGATGGTGTCGCAACTTACTCACACTAGTGAAACTTCCAGGTTCTCTGACTGAAGTATACCGATCGACTACAGCTTTCTTCAAAGCTTTGTCCGCCATAACTTTGCTAGTTGACGAGGTGTTATACCAGTACCACTCTGTGAAGTATTAGCTTTACGTTTACGACCTGGTGTTATACTATATGAACGTCTTCTGAAGGGAGAGACAGTCATAGAACTACCACTCTTGAAAGATTCTTTGTTTCTGACGAACTTCAAGTCTGGGTTCAGCCTTTTAACAGCTGCGATGAAGTGCTTTTGTCCTATGAGAGGTTGCTTCTTAGTTAGACTACTTTTCCGAGCTGCATCACCTAGTAGATCAATGATGTTACTCCCTTCTATACGCCGCCCGTGCACTACTAGTTCACCACTAGGAGTCCAGTTGATAGTACCTCGACCTTTGTCAGAGTCTGCCAAGTGTCTATACAGATTCATAGCAGTCTTCTGATAAGTATTAGGTACACGCCTTTGAATTAAAGTATCCATCACCATGACACCTTGTCTACCTATAGGTCCTGTGTCTTCTTCTCCTTCTTCTTCTTGAGACTCATATTCATCGTCACCACTACCCCCAAGTAAACTTGGAGTTGGAGTTTGATGACTAGTAGTAGAAAACATATCATCATCCTCGCCTGAACTAGCTTCATCGTCTGCTTCTTCTCCTCTTCTACTTTTTCTGCGACGGTGTGGAGTAATATTTCTAGGGTTCATAGAAGAAGCAGCTCGACTCACAATTTTAGCTTTTTTGTATAGTATAGAAGATTTAGTCATGAGCTGGTTGTATCTACTGAGTCTCTCACTAGTGTTCAACTGAGAGTCATTCAATACTCTAGTTGCTTCTTTCTGTAAGTGACTCAATATCTCCACTAGACTACTGTGTGGGGATAGTTTTTCTCTGACTAGTTGACTCTCATAAAACTGAGTTTGAGGGTCTGGTAGCACAGCTGGAGCAGAAGACGCGAGTGTTGCACTAGGTAGCGGGTCAGTGTTAGTAGTAGAAGAAATGGGGGTGTCGCTTCTACCCACTAAATCAGGTCTCACTAAAGCCATACGTGTGTAAGACATGACTACCGTTTGACAGCTGATCCTATGAGACTAGTAATAAGAGGTAGTGCTACACCTAGCAGTGCACCTATGAAACCACCTTTCTGCTGTAATATTCGTCTCTTAGCTATGACAGTAATCTTAGGTTTTGTTATAGCCTTCAGTTGTTTCTTGTACGGCGATAACTTCTTGACTGCGTGAACTGAGTTCGGTGTCAAGGTTTTGTTCATTACATTGACACATATGACACTCATTAGTCTGATCACTTCTTCACTGAGACCTCTCACTAAATGTTGACAGTCTGTAGTACTACATTTAGCTATATGTTTCAACAGAGAGTAATGACGACGTAAAGAAACTAACTTTTGGTAGTAAGCACTTCTCTGACGGCGCTTAAGACTCTCAGCATGCTTACTCTTAGTACTACCCTTCATTTCTTCTGCTTTTTCCCAGTAGGAATGAATACTACGCTGTTCCAAGGTGTTGTTATACTGTTCCTCACTCGCAAGTTGTCAGGTGTGCTCTGCTTACAGTCCAACACTATGTATGAGTGCTTAGCTGTAGTCTCTTTGTTATATACCTGAGTCAAGAAAGATGGTTGTGCTGGGAAAGCTTGTCTAGATATATAACTTATCTGACTCATATCTCGAGGGTTCTTGAAAATAACTAGATAATGGCTGTTTAAACTGAGAGTCCTGAAGTCTTTGTTAGCAAAGAATAAGTTCTGAGTAATGAATATTACATTCATGTTCAGATGATGAGAACCTTTGATGAAGAGGTCTTTAGCTATAGGTGCATATTCCGGGTCTAACAAGTCGTCTATGATGAGCATCGAGTGTTTAGTAGTATCTCGACTAGAGTTGAAAAGTTCATCTCTTGTAAGAAGATCTTCGTTGAATTTCACACCTGCACTTTTCAACTTTTCAAACTCTGGTTGCCACTGGCTGTAGCAGTAAGTTATATCGTGTACTTCAGGTGTGACGAGAGTCTTCACGTTATTTATCACTTCGAATACTAGACGACTCTTACCACACGATGTAGGTCCTGCTATTAGCATAGTGAAAGGTGACTGTAGTCTAGGATCGAATTCAACAGATTCCACAGTGCTAGAGACGTCCATCTTACTGCAGTGATCAGACGAGAGTGGTCAACACTGGAGTGACACAGCTCACTTTTATGTCTTTGGGTACAGCTGCATACAACCCTTGAACATACATTGCGACGTCGCTGCGACCCATGTCGTCTTGCAACACTTTCATCAGAGCCATAGGCTCAGACGTCTTGTTGTACTTCCAAGCTCTCAGCACTTCATAGACAGGGTTCTTGACAGTCCTGTCAGAAGGCACAGGTTGAGAGATGAAAGCTAGTTCATGAGAAGTCAACCCTAAGTAGATCCCTATAGTCTTCCAGTCTCTAGGGCAGAGCTCAGCTAAAAGAGAGAAATATTTCTGCACTTTCCACTCCATGTCTCCACTCTCTAAGCCATCCCACATGTCATGCTTGTCCATGTACTCACGTGAGAATTGGATGAGGTCCATACGGTAAGATTCTTCCAAGGCGTCTGCTAGTTCCTTCCACCTAGTAGTACAACTTTTCTGGTACCAAGTAGTGAACATTTCTCTAGCTTGAGTTATGACACTTCTCTCACAACTGAGATATCCCATGTCCTTCAAGTTCACTTTGAGGTATGAACCTAACCGTATGTAATCTGATGTCGGCAACTTACTACTTATTTTCAGTAGCATAGCGTCTGGTAAGTATCCTAACGGCTCTCCTTTGAAGAATGATGATACAGGTACTACTAAATTGAAATCTGCCATGATGAGCGAGTGTGTGAAGGAGTAGACAGGCAGGTAGGTAGGTAGAGCGTTGTATGGGGTGTTGTAGGTTAGGGGGAGCTTTTATATAGCTCTTTAGACTAGATATGTAGGGAAATCGTGTAAAGAGCATGCAAAACATTCTGAGTTCGAACTCCTCGCCCCCCTATCCATTTCACACTAGAGGGGTGCCCCCACCCCATACACCCTATGCTAATACTATACACACCCCCCACCCCACCCAACTCTATACGATGCACTAACGTTTCACTTTTTTATCAGAGTGTTTACAATAACATTCTGAGCGCTAAACCACTACGATGAGGGGACGTTGTAATATCACGCTCCCACTGACTTAAATAAGTTTTAACTCTGTGTCTGTCTGCTTCAGTGTAACGTTCTAGATACGTATCTGGGATTTTGAAAATGTCTTCTACTTTCAAATCTGAACGACCTGCTAAGTTCCTTTGAAGCCGACAACCTAGCATGTCGATTATACTCTCTAATAAGTAATGTGTCGGCATGTCTTGATTAGAGTGGTACTGAGGGTGGTGAGGGTTGTTTGCGTAGTGGTGTTTCAGCGCTGATTCCCACATTGCAAGGTGGTCAGAGTTCTTGAGAGGTTTTGAACTCTTAAGGCGGCCAAACTTCCAGCCGTATCCAACAGCTTCTACAGCTGAAAACTTAGACAAGTCGTGCTTCATAATCAACTTGTCTATACATTTAGCTTCACTCTCATTGAAGCTATCACTTAGCAGAACCCAAGTGTAATACAACCATTTCCTATGCTCTAAAGTCTGTTTGAAATGATTGAAAATGTACTGTAAAGTTTTTACAGTGCATGTGACAGACTCTTTTCTTTCACACACGTACTGTAATACTAACTCGTCTTCAGGGTATCTAGCCTTAACTAGCGTGTAGAGGTCGTGAGCTGTCTTCATGATGACGTTGAAAGGTCGTTTGAATGAGTGAGTGCACTTACACGACCCTATATACTCTGAGTGATTTATGACTTGACAACTAACCGTTTAAAACACAGTGTGCATGGAAAATATTTTAAGAAGTAGAGTGACAGTTTGAAAGGGGGGTCTCTCAATATATGAGAGACCAGAGTTAGTTTGTTAGTACACCTATACTTTTTTTTCACTTTTATTTTTTTGTGAAGCATCTAATAGACTATTGGTCAAGGTTTTTTTTCATCAGTTAGGGGAGAAGGATTGAGTTGGAAAGGCTGTCACCAGTTCATACAAGACTCCTTGGCACAGTAGAGTAGGGTTTTGACAACGTTGTACAACTACTCTTACAACGTGACAACACCCATTTGCATTGTGTCCAATCTCAGTCTTGTATGCTCTTTCATACAGAAACCGATCTGAAGAGTATTTAGCACGTGTTATCTAGTCAGGAGCTGATACTGTGTGCTTGATTAAGCCTTGTACCATACTCGTAGAGATGAACACGGAATTTCCCAGCTGCTGTGATTCGAGCTGATTAATTTTGAAGTAGGGTTTCATCCTACATTTTTGAAAGTTAATAGCTGAAACTACTACACTATGAGAAGTTACACTGTTTTGTAACTTAGAAACTAGCAGTAACACGCTGCTCACTACTTCAGATTGAGTAGCTTTCCCAGTAGAACTAGTTATGAACTTCTTGAGAGAAGGACTACTAGCATTTATGGGAGTCGTGTTGTTATGCAGAAAACAATTTGAAAAATCTAGATTTGGAGGTATGTAACTATCTCTGATGTACTCTTCAGGACAATATCTGAACAACTGCTTTTCCTCACCAGTCTCTACTCCACTCTTGACGTCTGAAATGAACTCCCAAACTGACCGCCGGTCTTTAGTGCTGAGTGAAATCGGTAGAGGTGTACAAGCTGCACTGGACATGTTGTCTCAGAGCTGCTCAGTTTGAATCTGATCACAGCCGGTTGTTTTCAACGTACACTAATCGTTTCCCCCACCCTCTCTAGAAAAGTAGTGTCCACAAATTAACTCACTTGAACGAAAATCTTTCAAATAAACGTCAAGAAGAAAATGTAAACTTCACCTTCAAACTTGTCAATCATATAATAAGTTTAAAAAAAATTTTAGACTGTATTTATATTTTTTCATCTTGAAAAGTGTAGTATAAGATACATCATTCATGAACGTTCCTTTTATGTTGCAACGCCTCATCCAGCTGACAGCCACTGTGCTATCTGAATAGAGTTCACATTTCCAACTGTTGTTTTTCAACTTTTTGTTTTGCTCTCCGCAGAAGCACCAGTCTGTTATGGGTTATCCAGTGCTTATTTATGCAGTGTGGTTGATAAAGATACGTTGTATCCAAACTCAGCCTAGTACTTTACTATAGTGACACGTGCGTATAATTGTCGTACAATAACAATTAGAGATGAAATATGAAAAAAATGTCAGACGTCAAATGTTCGTCTATTGTCGTTCAACAAACGTGTGACAACGTTTGACAATCGTTCTCAGTAAAATTAGTATATATACCCGTTGATTTGCTCAGTTGAAATCAAACTGCTCCTGAGCTGCTCAACTGTGACGACTACTCTACTCCTGCCACTCTACACGCTGCCTCTACTTTTCAACTTCTACAAACTAACTGTTTTAGTTTAGGATGCGGTCTGCTGGCAACAAGAGCTCTAAGAAGAGTTCTAAAGTAGCTAAGAGCAAGAACTTAGTTCTGGACGTTTCTGTGGAGATACCTCCTACAGTAAGCAATGAAGTACAGTGGATTCATCGTCCAAGTACACCTGAAGAGCAGAGTGCAGCTATCTTGGGGTTACATCACGATCTGGACTGCATGCTGGCTCCTTCCACTAGCGTACTGGACCGTGATGTATCTACGTCAGCACCAGCTTTGAGCTCTACAGACTTCAGCAACCCTGAACCGCCTCAAGATGTCCTCACTTACCAGACCCTGTCACACGTCATGCCCGTGGGCCGAGGCAATGGAGCTCTTCCCACTGCAGCTACTCCTCCAGTCATCATCGACTTGACTGGTGATGAGCTACTTCGACCCACTACGCCAATCGTCATCGACTTGACAGAGGACGAAGTAGAAGAAGGTGAAATCATCGGGCACGACTTGAATGAGGTACTAGATGAGTGGTTCCAGAAAGCTGAAGCTGAAGGACGCTGTGCTCCACCTTCCTCACCTGTCACTACAGCTGTACCAGCCGACATTGTAGTGAGGGATAGTGCCGGGGCCGTCATCACTCCTGGACTGACCGACACTGTTGTCGTCATCAACGGGGAAGCTACAGTAGTCACAGATGAGTACTACTCAAGAGTAGTAGGTGACACAAGTGGTGAAGTGAATCCTCCCAAGGGCGTGACGACAGCTACTAAAAGAGGTCCATCTCCACAGATTCAGCCAGAAGCAGTTGTTGAAAAAAAAAAGAAGCGAAAGTACACCAAGAGTGTGGCTACTGTAGCTGCAGCTGCTGCACGTGCTGCAAAGGCTGGTGTGGGAAGTGTTACTTCCCAATCGACGGTTGCTACTGCTGTTGTGACACCGCTTCCGCCGAGGAACGGATCCAAGAAAGTTGGGTCTAAGCTGGCTAACTTCCGCATAGTCCCTTTGACTGGTGAGAAGTGGCCTAGTCGGTTTGGTTTCCCATCTCAGCAAGCCGAAGGTAGCATTGTTCCTGACCAGCTGTTCTACCCACCTGGAGATACATGCACGCTGCTTGAAGTATACAAGCTCCCCTTCATCAGTGGCGTCTCAATAAGGCAATATTTGAACAAGCCTTATGAGAGGCGCGTCAACTTACGGGCAAACGACTTCAGAGGGCTCTTCTACCAGAGCAAATCTATCATAGAGAACTATGACAGGATTAAAGAAGAAGCCAAGAAAGGAGCGCCAGCAGTCAAGAACTATCTGAACTACTTAGACAACCCTGTCAAACACACAGGTGTCATAGTCAACCTCTACAGGGGGCAACCTAAGATCCACATCGGAACGTCGTCCTACGTGGAAGAAATGGATAAAGCGCTGCCGGCAGGTCGAGCAACAACAAGCCCAATACACTGTGGGTACACGGTCACTGTCAACACGATCAAAGACATCATGGAACGTGTTGGGCCGATGCTGGAGAGTGACAAGAACTTTTACAGAGGTGTTACCACTTGCGATGAGACTGATTAGGTGAGTGCTCAACAATTAAATTACATCAGTTGTAAGGTTCCTCAACACTGTATTGATAGGGCTGTAAATTCTTTGCATTATGTGTCTGTCTGTCTGTCTGTCTGTCTGTCTGTCTACCTGTTTGTTAGTGAGTATGTTTTAGTGGAAAAAAGGAAAGAAAAAAAGAAGGAGAGAGTGTATATCTGAAGAGTTTTTAAAATGCATAGACACGTGAATACTATCAGTTGTATTCGGTGTAATGCACCTAGAATACCTAGATAAGTTACTATACATAACAGTAGTAAGAACTTGTGTACTTCAGAGACTTGCTTGAGAGAAGTCTTCTCTAGTGAAACAGTTTTACCTCAAGAGATTGAGAAAAACTCTCTTTTCTTAGAATATTACAAATCAAATTTCAGATCGATAGGTCAAGGTTTAGTTGTGTTAGGTTGTGTACAAGCTATATATAACGTCAGATTAACTACTTTTGAATCTGATCAAGGAGTGAGTGAGATAGTGACAGCTCTCAGAGCTATACATGAGAATCAGTTATACAGTTATAGAGTAGCTGTGTCTTTTGGTCGAATTTTGACTTGCACTGAAGACGCTGAGCAAAGAGTCATGTATTTTCATGCTTCAGCTAAAAACTCTTCAGTTTTTTATGACAGTGAAGACCATCAAGACCCTTACTTCTTAGTTAAGAACTCTGAGAGCTTTGAAAGTTGCATAGATCTATTGAAAAGTAAAGTGGAAGTTGACACAAGTAGACCTGACACAAAGTGGACTGTAGTAGGTAATGTGAATGTGAATCTGACTTATATTAGACCTACAAATGTGTTCTTAGGTAAGTTAGAGAGTGTCCCTGCTAGTTTCAGGAAAAGAGGTATGTTACACTTCCACCGAGACTGTTACAGTAAGAGAGTGTACAGAGACAACTTGTGTTTCTTTAGATGCTTGTCACACCACTTGTATAAAACATTAGATAGAACTGTAGAGCTTTTCAAAGAAGCTTATCCAGACACTTGTCAGAAAAAGTTCAAAGGTATTCTCTTAAGTGATTTAGATAGATTAGAGAAAGTATTCAAAATAGACATACGAGTGTTCAAGCTGTCTAGTACTAATAAAGTGACTGTAGTGCGTAGCAAGCTTTGTAGTAGCAAGAAAGTATTGAATCTCAACATGTACCGCAACCACTTGAGTCTGATAGTAGACATGTGTAAATATGGACGCGTGTACAGTTGTGAAAAATGTTACAAAGCATTCTCTTCTAATTACAACTTGAAGAGACACACTGCTGTAACAAAAGACTGTACTAAAGTACGATTTATATACAAAGGAGGTGTGTACAAACCTAGTAGAACTATATTTCAGAAGTTGAGTGAGCTAGGTGTACATACACCTGCTCACTTAAAGATATACCCATATAAGATTGCTTTCGACTTTGAAAGTTATTTTGTAAAGAACGGTGAGAAAAGTTGTAACACAACTTTTGAGTTAGATCATGTACCACTGTCTGCTAGTGTTGCTAGTGACTTTCCAGGGTATACAGAACCAGTGTGTTTTGTCAGAGAGAGTAACAGGGAAAATGATGACTTAGTCAGTCGTGTATTAGGGTACATAGATATGTTAGCTTGTGAAATAGGTGAACGTGTCAGAGAGCGTTTTAAAGTAGTGACAGATCAGCTAGATGCTCTGCAAGCTGAAGAGGAAAGGTTAGAGAGTGCAGCTTTGAAAGCTGCTAAGTTAGAGAAAAGTAAGTATAATTTATCACCTGTCGTCAGAGCTAAACAAGCTCTGACAGCTTATATGAACAGAGTACCTGTAGTAGGTTTTAACTCAGGTCGATATGACTTAAATCTAATAAAGAGAAGCTTCCACACTTTCTTCTCAGAAAGAGAAAAGAAACCTATGACGACTATAAAAAGGTGTAACCAGTACATTGCTGTATACACTGAGCACTTAGTCTTCTTAGACATGGTGAACTATCTAGCTCCAGGTTATAATTACGCTAGTTATTTGAAAGCTTTTTTGAAAGACACAGAGAAAGGTTTTTTTCCTTATGATTGGATGGACAATGTCCAAAAATTAGATAACACAACTCTCCCACCTAGGAGGAGTTTCTATAGCTCTCTGACTGGGAAAGGTATAACTCAAGCTGAGTATAGAAGCTGTAAAGAAGTGTGGGTGAAAGAAAAAATGAAAACAATGAAAGACTACTTAGTGTACTATAACAATTTAGATGTAGCTCCATTTGTCAGAGCTATAAATGAACATAGCAAGTTCTTCATAGAAAGGAATGTCGACATGTTCAAAGATGGTTTGACACTTCCAGGTTTGACTTTGAAGTTCCTCTTTCAGAACACTGAGTTGAATGCGACACCTTATGTTCTCTTTTCACATCATGAAAAAGAAGTCCACAACTTACTGAGAAAGAATTTAGTTGGTGGACCTGCTATAATATTCCACAGACACCATCGTAGTGGTATAACTAGAATAAGAGAGCGTAAGTATGGAGTTGAGAGTAAAAAGTGTGATCACATTTTAGGAGTAGATGCAAATAGCTTGTACTTGAAATGTATGGGTGAAGCTCATTGTACAGGGTTCTATATAGTGAGACGTCACGAAGATGATTTCAAGCCTGTTCTCAGTCAGCAAATCAGTTACTCAGCTGTAGAATGGCTCCGTTACAGAGCTATAGTAGACAAAGTACCTATTTTACATCAATACAACTATGGTGAAGTCAGTGTAGGTAGTCAGCGTATAAGAGTAGATGGGATAGTCCCTGATCGTAAATTGATATATCAGTTCCATGGTTGCTATTGGCATGGTCATACATGTCAGATCAACAAGACATTGATGACTAGTACGAAGGGTCGGGAATGGATAGAAGAGCGTTCTAGTAAAACAGCTGCTGTAACTCTGTATCTGAAAAGTTTAGGTTACACAGTAGTAGAACAATATGAATGTCAGTGGATCAAATTACGAAAAAAACACTCAGTGTTTGAAACTGAAACCTGAATGGAGTGTTAATAGACCGTCTTCAGCTGGTAAGATGAGTCAAGCTGAGATAATAGAAGGTGTGAAAAGTGGTTCAGTGTTTGGGTTGATTCAAGTAGATATTCACACACCTGAACATCTCAAACCATATTTTGCTGAAATGACACCAGTTTTCAAGAACATTCTTGTCAGCAAAGAAGATGTAGGTGACCATATGAAAACTTATCTAGAAAGTGTAGGGAAACTGCGTCAACCTCAGAGACAGTTGATAGGTAGTTTCCATGGATCAGGTCTTCTACTAGGTACTCCGTTACTTAAGTGGTATCTAGAGAAAGGTTTAGTAGTTAGCAAAGTGCACTTGTTAGTTCAATACACACCTGAAGAAACTTTCAGACCTTTTGTGCAAGAAGTGACAGCAGCTAGACGGAAAGGAGATGAGAATGTTGACTGCAAGATCCTGTCTGACTTGTATAAACTGTTAGGTAACAGTTCATATGGTAAGACTATATGTAACAAGCAGAATTTCTTGAATACTAAATATGTAAGTCCAGATTTTGCTAGTCGACATTGTCTGCACTGGTCAGTACAACAAGTGCATGACATCAGTGAGAACACTGTAGAAATGTCATCTCTCCCGACTAGTATCACATACGACTTACCTGTTCAGATTGGGTTCATGGTATACCAGTATGCTAAACTGAAAATGTTAGCGTTCTACTACGACTTCTTGTTGAAGTTCATTGACTCAAAAGACTTTGAAATGTGTGAAATGGACACTGACAGTTTTTATTTTGCATTGTCTAAAAAGAATTTAGACGAAGCTGTCAAACCTGAGATGCGTGAGAAATACTTCAGAGAGCGTCACAAGTGGTTACCTTCTGAATCTTGTGATAATCCTCAACATAGAGAGACGTACATTCAATGCAGAACACACAACTACCCATGGGTACAACCACCGTGTTGCTATCGCCGCCTGGTGTTTGACAAGCGAACTCCAGGTCTGTTCAAGATAGAGTGGGAAGGAGACGCTATGACATCTTTGAACCCTAAATGTTACATGTGTGTCAGTGAGACAGGGAATAAGACTAGTTGCAATGGAGTTATCCAGAGGCAGAATAATCTTACTGAGACAAATTATCAGAACGTTTTGAAAACAGAAAAGACTCATGTTGTGACAAACAGAGGTTTCAGAGTTATAGACCATCACGTCACTACATACTCTCAGAACAAGCAAGGTCTAAATTACCAGTACATTAAGAGAATAGTATGTGAAGATGGTGTCAGCACTGAACCTTTAGATATATGACTCTCTCTTTCTGTGTGTGTGTGTGTGTGTGTGTGTGTGTGTGTTTGTGTGTGTGTGTTTGTGTTTGTGTGTGATAAAGACAAGTGAGTTGTATCACTCAAAAAAAGTTAAAAAAAACAAACAGTATTTTCCTACAGTAAAAAAGAAAAGAGAAAATAGGAAAATTTTCTGTGAAGAAAAGAAAATTTCCACAAATGGAAATTAAGCAGTACTAACTATATAGTAAAAAAAAAGAAGGAGTAAAGGAAAATTTTCTGTGAAGAAAAAGAAAATATTTCCATAATTGGAAATTAAGTAGTACTAACTATATAGTAAAAAAAAAAGAAGAAAAGAGAAAAATTTTCATGAAAAATTTTCATAAAAATGTAAATAATACAGCTTCTATAAAGAGAAAGAGAGAGAAATTATAGTTGAACATTCGAGGAAATTATCCAATTTCTCTCCGAATGTTTCACCTCAATTTCTCTCCTAGTGAACTATATCGCTAAAAAAAAGCTCGTAAAATAACAAAAAAAAGTGAACTGTATCACACCAAAAAATAAAATCAGGCGTGAAAAGAGAGTTGTTACAAAGACGCCACTGACTGATTTCAGACTACTTTACTAAACTCTCTTTGTCCGTCAAATTCATCAGAGAAAATATTTTTTTTCTGATTAGTGTCAAGAAATATATACAATGGCTGACAGCAAGTTGACGTCAAAAATAGACGATATCCTTGACTCTGTCAGTATGTACAGTTCTATATATGGTAGTTGTAGTTCTAGACTTGATGCTTCAGCACCAACTCTCTCAGCACGTGAAAGTGAGAAAAATGTTCATACACCCCCACGCATTACAACTCATGTAAGACCAGTGTCACCTCGTAACTTCGACACAGCTTTGACTTGTGGTTGTAAAGGTCATTTCTTCTGGGAGTTCATACCTGTACATAATATTAGCTATTTTAGAGGAACCTTACCTGATGTTGTTGAGCGCTGTTTTTCCAGTATACATGTGTACAGAGATTTCCATGAAGCTTTCTGGGACGCATACACTCAGTGTATAGAGCAATCCACATTGGATCTGCCTATATTCGTTGCAGATTTCGCCATTGCTGTGTATCAAATGCATAACTCTCTGACTTGCCCTAGACACTATGCTAGATACACTCTAGGGAGTTTCAAGAGCTTCATGGAGTTCAACGAAGTCTTACGTGAATCACCTATTATAGGCGCATTCTGTAGGTGTAATGTTCCGATGAACCCTTCAGATATCGCTTACAATGTGTGTTTCACGTGTCTGCAAGCTACTCTAGAGTTGAAAGCTTTGTCTCTCACAGCAGTGTTACAGCATTTCTCGTATGAAGTCAGTTTACTTGAATGCTCTGACTCCAGGTGTGAGAAACAATCGCGAATACTTTCTAGCTCAGTCATTGTTTGATGTGAAACTATCTAAAATTGTGAAGATGGGGACTGGTTGGGTGAGTACTTGGAATACTCGAGGTGTTTCTTGGAAAGGCCAGAAAGGTTTCACAACCAATCGTTCTTTCTGCATCATGTGTAACATTGCAGGGCATGGTCATGACTCTTTGTGTGCAAGAACTGTACAAAGTATAAAATGTGAATAAAGTAACCAAAATAATATTTCTTGCCTTGTGTTTGTCTTTAGCATGTGACGGCATTACTCAATGTCATTGTTGACATTTATTTCAACCACGTGGTCTTAAACACGTGTCATTGTTGACATTTATTATAAGCACGTGGTCTTCAACATGTGTACAAGTGAAGTAGGTCATGTTGACATTGTACTAGCCAATCAGAAGCTTGTAAAGTATGTCATGACCTCTGATGACGTCACTTCCTGTCATTTAGAAGCTTCTGATTGGTTGACAGAGGTCACTTCCGTTCTGCAAGTGTCAACTGACCTAGATGCACCCGTTTACTACGCGCTGAATATGCTCCTATATACTACTTTTCATCCTAACGATTCCTGGATGGCACTCATGGAGTTGCTCAAGAACGCAGTCACGAGCTTTTGGTGGTATTATCACACGCAAACCCCACATCAAGCAACCTTGTTCTGCACACAGTTCTTCCCTCCTGCGAAAGTATGGTGCCAGTTCTTCGGACACGCTATAAGGCCAACCTTTCAAAACTAAGTTTTGGACGGAAGCCATGATCGGGTCTCGAGCCGTCCAAGAAGCAATTTGAGTACACGTCAAAACCTCAGAACACGTTAGAACCTCAAAAGCCAACACTGTTTCAGCAGGCACAGGCACGGTGAAGTACGGTGTCGTTAAAGGTAACTGGCTTAGTCCGTCAGCATTGCCTTTCTCCTTGCCGGGCTTGTAACGTAAACGATATTGGTAATTTGACATTGTCAGTGACCAACGCTGTAAGCGGGCAGTAGACATAGGACTGATGAGTTTGTCCTCTTTCAGCGGGCCCAACAGCGGCTTATGGTCTGTTTCCACGGTGAATTCGCGACCATACACATACTTATGAAACTTGGTCACACCGAAGATTACGGCGAGCCCTTCACGCTCGATTTGTGCATAGTTCTTCTCAGCGGGAGCTAAAGATCTGGATGCAAACGCGATCGGTCGGTCGGAGCCATCCGGCATCCGATGAGAGAGTACCGCACCCAGGCTGTAGGATGACGCATCACAGCCAAGAAGCAATGGTAGAGCCAGGTTGTAGGGAACTAACACTTGCGAAGATTGCAATAGTTCCTTTGATTTAGCAAACGCTTGTTCCTGTTCTGGCCCCCACTTCCACGGAACATCCTTCTGTAGGAGCTGATTCAGTGGTGCGAGTGTTGAGCTGAGGTTCCTTAGGAACTTGTGGTAGTAGTTTACCATTCCCAGGAAACTGCGGAGTTCACTCACATTGTAGCAGCTCTTCAGAACGCACCACCTCCTACTTTCTCGGTAGTCGGGTGAATTCCTTCGGCATCCAGCTTGTGACCTAGATAGACACAGGAATCTTGTAGAAACACACACTTCTCACCTCTCAGACGTAGTCCTGCCTGCTGCAGCCGACCCAGTACCGTCGTCAAGTTTTGATGTGCCTCCTCCTTTGTGTGCCCCGAAACCAAGATATCGTCCAGATACACTGCTACCATGGGTATACCCTGAAGTACCTGCTCCAGAACTCTCTGGAAAATACCTGGTGCGGAAGATACCCCAAAACACAAGCGTGTGTACTGGTACAAACCTTTGGTAGTGTTAATTGTTGTGAGTTCACGGGAATCTTCACTACCTGAGTATATGCATGACTGAGGTCCAACTTGGAAAAACAAACACCCCCAGCCAACTTTTGGTACAAATCATCAACATTTGGAATTGGATATTTGTCCACTTTTGCTGCTCTGTTGACAGTCAGTTTGTAATCACCACAAATGCGAATGTCACCATTTGGTTTCATTACCGGAACGATTGGAGCAGCCCAATCTGCAAATTCAACTTTTACTATGACCCCGTCACGTTCGAGGCGATCAAGTTCAGCCTCGACCTTCTCTCTGAAAGACCAAGATAGTGTTCGCGCCTTGAACTGACGTGGTTGCGCATCAGTGTCTATATACAGTTTCGCTTCGTAACCCTTTAACTTACCAAGCTCGGGTTTGAATAGGTCAGGGAATAGTTTCCTGTAGTCCACATCTGAAAGAGAATGAACCGCGGACCAATCAAGATGCAACTCGTTGATCCAGTCTCTTCCGAGAAGACATGGTCCTTGACCCTCGACAACTAATGCGTCAAGTTGCAATGACTGACCTGCATGCTGCACATTCAATGTTACACGACCAAGTGGCAATAGACTTGCACCTGAAAACATCTTAAGTACAGGTAAATTGGTTTTACTTAACACCAGACCAGGATTACACTTCTTGACATTGTAATACTGAACCTTGTTCAAGATTGTTACACCAGAACCAGTATCAATCTCCATGTTTGTGGCAACACCATGTAAATCTACACATACAATGTAGGGTTTGACCCTTTTACTAGGCATGGCATTGGTATGAAACAAAAGCATCGTCACTCAGCGGTGCTGCAGTAGCGCCTTCGTCAGTCTCAACAAAGTTTGTTGATTGTCTACAAACTTTCCCAAAATGATTGTATCGGGAACACTTGTGACAAATTTTCCCCCACGCGGGACAGTCGCGTGCTCGCTTGTTATGAGATGCGTCCCCACAACCAGAACACGTGCCCGTCTGGTCGGAAGGCTGCCGATGTTGTTGTTGCTGTTGACGTTGTTGATGTTGTCTGCGTGGCGGTGAAGACTGTCTCCTCTTGCCACGACCCCAGGAGTTGGGCTTTGACATCACCTTGTGGACCTTTGACTCCACAGGAGCGGTGGGCATAGACTGCGACATCACCTTGCTTTGTCGTCCCGTAGACTCATGAGTGCGTGCGAATTTTAGAAGAGCCGCCAACATGACGTCTGGCTCATCGAGTCCCTTCTCTCGCACTTTTGGCCATCGACATTTCTGAATAACCTGAGATTTTATCTCACCGTCCTCATTATGGAACTCACAGTACTTAGCGAGACTCTTCAGCCGAACATGGAACTGATCAATCATCTCGTCATCTCTCTGATAAGCCTGCCTGAACTCATATATCTGATACTCTTTGATGCATTTAGGGGCAAAGTAATCAGTTAATTTGGTATTGCTTCATCAAAAGTTGTGGTAGCATCAATGCCAAGAGATGTAGCAACATCCATAGCGTCATCACCTAAGAGTAACATCAATGATGCAGTCTTTTTTGCCTCATTGGTGATGCCTTTGTACACTAGGAAGTGTGGGAATTTTCTAAGCCATCTCTCCCACCTCTTAGCTGCAGACTCCACTGGTTCCAAGTGGAAAGGGTGCATAATGAAGTCCCCCATTGTAAGGCAAAAAGTAGGCCTACAACAGGATGAATAGGTCTAGGCCACCTAAACAGCAAATGTTCCACAATGTAAATGTGAATGTTCAGACTGTTAAGACACAGCTGGTGCAGATCCAAAGAGCCTAGATCCACTGCCACTGGAGATAGGAGTGTGTGCCTGTGCAGAAAGTGCCAACACAGGGACTGAGGCTGACTGACTGCACAACTGACCCAAAATCACTGCCCTGAATTTTCCACCAAAGTTCACCAAAGATTACAATCAAAGTTCTCAAAATGGAACAAACTCACAGTTTCCAAGAGATTCCAGGCAAGATTGTCCACAGGGTAAGCTCCTTCGTCGCCAATTATGTGGTGTATGTGGGAAGAAATTCAGTGATGAAAAAAGTAGAGACTGAGGCAAGTCTAACTTCTTCTGCAGGGTAGGCACAACTGACTATAGTTTGCCGCGCTTTTATTGCTACTTCCGGTATGAGCAGGTTTAAGGTCTCACAATGCTATTTCGACATATGTATATTACAGGAGCGCCAGTGCTTTCTGTCAGGGAACCCCCATAGCGTACTGATTATACACATACCAGTAAAACAGATCGCTACCCAGAGATGCACCGCGCTCCAAGCTGGCCCCATTATAAGTTCTACCTCGGACTCAGAGTTGGAGATTGAAAATATTACGCCACTCCGATCCTATTTCCGTTATGCTAAGGCATTCCCGCCATGCAGTATAGTAGGGCAAACGAACGCTCTCTCCACTATTTTCCCGCGCCAATCTCCGGCAGCGGAGCTGCTGGTGTGGGGTGTAAAAATGGCCCTCAAAACGCCAGTGCTTTCTGTCAGGGGACCTCCAGAACGTACTAATGTGGGGTGTATAAAGGACCCTCCAAATGCCAGTGCTTTCTGTCAGGGGACTCCCAAAACGTATTATGTGTAATGGATTTTTCAAGTTTTTGGCTCTCATAGAGTAATGATGTATATTCTAGAACTGATTTTCCTCTTTATTTAATTTAAATTGTGATGCCCAATACGCATTGTCCCACTCTGGTAGGTCTAGCTCTAAAAGGCAGTTCTATAGTAAATACACATTTTTTGTGTGTGATCAAACCTTAATACACATGACCCTCCTATGGTAGATCTAGTTGGAAAACCAAAACGTTTTAATACACTTTGGTAGTTCTGTTATAAAACTCTCTATAAAGCTTACTGAACGTAATGATGTGTATTCAAGGTCTGGTTTCCCTCTTTATTTAATATAAATTATTTGTTATGAAAGAAAGTAGATGTCTATGATCTGGTCTGATATAGGTTCTAAATACGCATAGACACGCTATGGCAGCATGGTTGCAATGACAAAACGCATTAGACCATTTTGGCACTCCCTTTATGAAAGAAAGTAGATGTCTATGATCTGGTCTGATATAGGTTCTAAATACGCATAGACACGCTATGGTAGCATGGTTGAAATGACAAACTGTTTTAGAGCATTTTGGCCCTATTTTTCTTTTTCAGAAAGATTTGGACATGTTTAATTTCAACTGACAACATATGACGTATGAAAATATGAATACACCAGTTTGAGTACCGGTACAATATGTATTAGGTCAATACAGCATTCAAAGGGCAGAATATATGGTTTTATGTACATTATATGGTGTTGAAAAAACTGTCCTGGAAGGCCAGCAGCCAATGCCTGGTATTAAAGACCTACCGATATAAGTCACAGTAGTTATTATACAGTATGATTGATTTTTTTTCATCTGCAAGATAGAAGACTCCAAATATTATGACAATATTATGTCAGGATGTACAATAGGCTAAGGAATATAATTTGACATAAATATAATCGTTTCGGTACAGTATTGAAAATCACTTCCCTAATGAAATGAAGTAGATTTCCATCATCTGGTCCTACTATGGCAGCATGGTTGCAATGACCCCCATACCACGTGATCTATCTAGTACCATTTAGCTGCATATTACCATGTTAGATTACTGGGGACCACATCATGTTAGATGTAGTTACTGGGGACCACATCATGTTAGATGTCGTAACTGGGGACCACATCATGTTAGATGTTGTTACTGGGGACCACATAATGTTAGATGTCGGTACTGGGGACCACATCATGTTAGATGTTGTTACTGGGGACCACACCATGTTAGATGTTGTTACTGGGGACCACATCATGTTAGATGTCGTTACTGGGGACCACATCATGTTAGATGTTGTTACTGGGGACCACATCATGTTAGATGTCGTTACTGGGGACCACATCAGGTTAGATGTAGTTACTGGGGACCACACCATGTTAGATGTTGTTACTGGGGACCACATCATGTTAGATGTCGTTACTGGGGACCACATCATGTTAGATGTTGTTACTGGGGACCACATCATGTTAGATGTCGTTACTGGGGACCACATCAGGTTAGATGTAGTTACTGGGGACCACATCATGTTAGATGTAGTTACTGGGGACCACACCATGTTAGATGTTGTTACTGGGGACCACATCATGTTAGATGTCGTTACTGGGGACCACATCAGGTTAGATGTCGTTACTGGGGACCACATCATGCTAGATGTCGTTACTGGGGACCACATCATGTTAGATGTCGTTACTGAGAACCACATCATGTTAGATATCGTTACTGGGGACCATAAGATGTTAGATGTAGTTACTGGGGACCACATCATGTTAGATGTCGTTACTGGGGACCACATCATGTTAGATGTCGTTACTGGGGACCATATCATATTAGATGTCGTTACTGGGGACCACATCATGTTGGATCAAACTATATGTGATCTATGCTATGATTACTTAAGCTTGTAGCGAGATAAGCACTGATAACAGCGGTCACATGGGTACAAGGGGTTACATAATGCACCCTAAGAACTCTGCAGTGAATGCAGGGTTTTATCTGATTGGTTGAAAATGCATGCAGCTACAGACCTATAGCACCATGTGCCCCCATACCATATGATCTAGAAACATGTAATATCATGCCATGCGATCTATTACATTACATTACACAATGTACCATTTATACCCCCTTACCACGTGATCTAGTACCATGTAACCCCATACAATGCAATCTATTATCATGTACTAGCATACTAGCTGCAACCTACATGCAAGGTTTTACGGTAGATGTCATTACTAGGGACCACATCTTGTCAGATTACATTATATGGGACCACATCTTACAAGATGTTGTTACTAGGGACCACATCTTGTTAGATGTGGTCCCTAGTAACGACATCTTGTTAGATGTTGTTACTGGGGACCACATCATGTTAGACGTCGTTGCTAGGGACCACATTATGTAAGATGCTGTTACAAGGGACATCTTGTACGATGTTGTCACTGGGGACCACATCTAGTTCGATGTTGATACTGGGGATCGCATCTTGTTAGATGTTGTTACTGGAGACCACATCATGTAGGATGTCATTCCTGGTGACCACATCTTGTTAAATTTTGTTACTTGGGACCACATCTTTTTACTGTAAAAGCTCGTGTATAAGCCTAACTAACCTATTAGCCGCAGCCCGACTTTGGCCCACACTGGCTTGCATGCTAGTTGTGGCCTATACACAAAGTTTTACAGTAGATGGTGTTACTAGGGACCACATCTTGTTAGATAAAGTTGCATGGGACCACATCTTATTAGATGTGTCTACTGGGGACCACATTATAAGAGATTTCGCAAGTAGGGACCACATCTTGTTAGATGTTGTTATGAGGGACTTCTTGTAAGATGTTGTTACTAGGGACCACATCTTGTAAGATATTGTTGCTGGTGACCACATATTGTTAGATGTCGCTACTGGGTACCACATCCTGTTATCAGGTGGAAGACTGGACCAAAGATACAGCCTGACCCGTATTTCCAGGCAGCCTGTTTATGCAGGCTGCCCAGCCTGGTTTAGCAGGCCGGACAGGCAGGGTGTTATGTCAGGTTGGCACACTCTCCCAGCATATCAGCCTGGTATAGCAGGCTGGGGTTCAGGCTTTCACACCTTCTCCCAGCAGATATAGCTGCTATACCCTGCTCTGTATGTGCCAAACCAAACAAGATATGGATTTAATCTGGCAATTACTCATAAATGCAACCGACCATGCACTTAATGCATCCATAAGGTGGTAGGTAACATATTGATTTATATACTTAAGGGGGCTTTATTTTTCGCAAATATCATATAAAAATCGCAAATATGATTATATAAAAGCTATGCTAAAGAGCTATGCTAATGACCCTGTATACCAGGCTGAGCGACCTGTAAAAGCGGGCTGGGTGTGTTATGCAGGCTGTACTGTAAGTTCAGGCAGTCTTCCACCTGGTTATTGTGAACCCTCTAGTTTTAACCTAACTCACCTATTAGCTGCACCCCGACTTTGGGTGGATCTTATAAGCCACACTGCAAATCTGATGATGGTGACTTTAGTACTGTACCATAGTAACCAAAACTTGCGTATAAAGCTGCACCCTAACATTGGGCAAATTGGCCATCTGACTTCAAAAATACCTGCAGCCTGTATGTGAGGTCTTACAGTATTTATGTTGCTACTCGGGACCACATCTTGTTACTGTAAAACCTTGCGTATACACCTAACTCACCTATTAGCTATATGTACTAGGGACCACATCTTGTTAGGTGTTGTTACATGGGACCACATCCCCAGACCACATCATGTTAGATGATGTTACTAGGGACCACATCATGTTAGATGGCGTTATTGAGGACCTTATCTTAAAGTTAAATGTTTGTTCTGGGGACCACATCATGTTAGATGTTATATGGGACCACATCATATTATATCAAACTGTGTGTGATCTACAGACTATTTACCCAATTAACGCGTGATCTTAAAACATGTAACATCATGCCATGTGATCTAGTGCATGTACCCACATACCACATGATCTAGTACCATGCAGCCTAATGCCATGAAATCTTGTACCATGTTCTAGCGTACTAGCTGGGACCTATGCACAAGGTTTTACTGTAGATGTCGTTTCTAGGAGCCCCGTTATATTGGATAACACACATAGGACCACATCTATTAAATGTTGCTGCTAGGGACCACATCTTGTTTGATGGCATTACTGGGGGCCACATCATGTTAAATGACATTACTGGAGACCGCTGTCTGGATCATGGGCCCTCCTGACGATCGGCCCTAAGACAACAGGCCCTCAGCATTTTAGCCACATCGTGATTGGTCCCCCTGACAATAGGCCCTCCTGACAATCTGCCCCCATGACTGTGAGCCCTCAGGGCGATAGGCTACACCAACACTAACGTCCACACACTAACGTCCACACACTAACGTCCGCACACTAACGTCCGCACACTAACGTCCGCACACTAACGCCCGCACACTAACGCCCGCACACTAACGCCCGCACACTAACGCCCGCACACTAACGCCCGCACACTAACGCCCGCACACTAACGTCCGCACACTAACGTCCGCACA